>CM028135.1:991155833-992428750 GCA_016271365.2 Neoceratodus forsteri
GAAAACAAGATTGTTCTGTCCTTCTCAGTGAGCGATTACATTATTTTTGTCTAACCAGCTACTTCAGCAATCAAAGATCAAATACCATATATTTAAGAAAAGCTTGAATTCGGGTCCCTGCATCATGATTAGTGTTTCCTGAAAATATCACACTGTTTGGTTTTGTGGTGGTCTTTAAATCAGCATCTATTGATGTGCTCTGCAGTAACTGAAAACTGAAGATTTTATGTCCCTATCAGTGAGCAATGACATCATTTTAGTCTAGCCTGCTGCTTCAGCAGTTAAGTCCCCAGTTGACTGAAGAAGCTGTTGCAGTTCCTAGTCAGAGCAGTCTGTAGAGCTAATTGTTTTCACTCAGTTTACCAACTCATCTGGTTTGTGTTCTGTTCTCATAAAAGTTGATAATTTTGGGTTCGTGCTGAACTGAAGTGGTATGAATGAATGTCTGTGAGAAATTATCTTGTCTGTTATCACAGTTGTCAGTTCCTATCATCAAAACTCTGCATTCTGTTCTGGCTGTATGACACAGGGTTGTTTAGTGGATAGAAAATAAATTTAAATTTTGGAGCGTTGCAGTTATGCTGCAGGTGTCATGCGAGACAGGAAGCGGAACCCCTGCCAGTGCCATAACTGTCTGGCAAATCATTACAACATAATTAAATTTTATTTTTGGGGGCGAGACCCACTCCCATAAATTAAATATAATCGACTCAGAGGTCGCAGCAAACTGAAGGGGGCCACATTTTTTTTTTTTTTTTGTAGACCACTTTCAGTTTGCAGGGGCGCTCGGGGTTGCTTGTTGAGATGCTGAGGGAATCGAACCCTTTCCTATTGCACGCCTATCAACCTGCCTACCACTGTCCTGACCACTATGCTAAACAAAGCCAGCTGTTGGAACACATTCTGCCTGAAACCC
Source organism: Neoceratodus forsteri (assembly GCA_016271365.2). NCBI lineage: Eukaryota > Metazoa > Chordata > Ceratodontiformes > Ceratodontidae > Neoceratodus > Neoceratodus forsteri. The sequence goes on from CM028135.1 coordinate 991,156,750, forward strand.
TTATAGTTTCAGATGGTACATGGTGTTCCGAGCAGCACATGAGTAGTCCCAAGCGGTACTCTTGTGCAGCACGAGACTTTGTCCACCATAGCACTTCCACTGCAAGGTGCCCTCCATGACACCAGCAAAAGTGCAGGCGAGCCTAAATTTTGTTCATTCATAGAAACAGCGTGTCTTTGATGTAGCCTCCATAAATAGGTTCATGTGAAAACAATTTTGTCTTTATGTCAGATTGACAAACATATCTCTACCACACTCTGCTTTTTCAGGAACATGTACTGTATGAACTCAAAATTCAGTTATTTGAGGATTCTATGTGAAAATACATCATATATGTGTATAACTAGAAATGCTATATGGCATCCTGATGCCCCTGACTCCTGCCTCTCTCAGTTGAGGCTGCTGCACCCTTCTTCCTCTGTCCTCCACCCTCACAGTCGGGACCAGTGCACTTTGTTGCCCCTGTTCCTAACTCCACAGACAGGGCTGCTGTTAGTCTAATCCCTAGAGTCCCAGGGCCTCTGCCTCCACAGTTGGGGCCGCTGCATCATGCTGCCCCAGGCCACCATAGGTGGGGCTTTTGCTTCACCCTGCTACCCATATCCTCTAATAGGCAGGGCCACTGCACCACGTGCACCCTGTCTCGCAGTCAGGGCTGCTATAACCTGATGGCCCACCCACCGTGTCCTGCACTACAGTCAAAGCTTCTGCACCTTGCTGTCCTCTGTCCAGTGTCACCACTGAGACCTGCTGCACCATAGAGCTCTTGCCTCCACAGTAGGGTGTTGCACCATGTTGCTCTCTGCCACCAGAGTCAGATCCTTTTGTACACTGCCCAAACTGCTTGAAAGAAAAAACAAAAAAAAATACTTTCATCTTGTTATAGGGAGGGGGCAGAGGGTAGCAGGTGCAGCAGCCATAACTGTTCAGGCAGGGAACAGGGAGGCATCAGGGTACACCAGCTCAGGAGTTGAAACCAACTTTTCGGCCGCTAGCCAGCAGGGCTAGTGACGGAAAAATCCTCGACAACACAAAATGACCGAGAAGTTCTGCTTCAAAAAAAAAAAAAAAAGTGTTCTCCTTTTTTTTTTTCTCCAACACCAACCGCCTGTTGTATTCGGCCCGGCCACGAACTTCCTCCCAGGAGTCTTGAGCCCCGATACCCGGTGGCTTGCCCCCCACAGCGGGCTGCGCACTCTCCCTGCATGCCGCAGACATCTGGCCAGGCCGGGGTTGGCCCGGGAGCTAATTCAGCCGCGGCGAGCTTCAATAGCGCGGCCGGTAGCTCTTTTTCCGCTTTCTTGGGAGGCGGGTCGTGCAATGATGCCAGCATCTGCCCGCCTCCTAAGTATGTGAGCCTTGATAGCGGTACGACTCCTGGCCTCCGCCAGGTCGCCAATGCTCGGGCGCTTCCCACTCCTCCCCCCAGAGAAGGAGAGCAGTCCCAGGACGCTCCATCCTTCTCTCTCGGGTTGCCCTCCAGCGACTCCTGGTCCGCTCTCGAACTCCGGCCGCCGCGCCTCATGCGGAAATCCAACCGCTGCGCCGACGGGCCGGTGTGTTTCTCTCTCCTAAGCTGGTCTCTGGCCTTCCTACCTGGGCTGTACCTCTTGATGCTGATCCACAGGCAGAAACAGACCTCTGCAGCAGGGGACATCCAGCCCTCCACTTCCTGTTCTCCTCAGTTTACTCCTTGCCTTCAGTCTGGCAGGTACTCTGAGGCAGAGCTCTGCCATGTGGCAGAGCTGAAGACAGAACACTGTAAGCTAAGCAATTTTGTTTCAATGAGGATCAGAAATCACTGCTGTATGTTGGAATCCCAGGGTGGGTGCCAATCTCAGCCTTGTAAGCTGCACAGTCTGGCCCCATTTTCACTGGCTGTTTTTCCCTGCACTAGGCCTGAAATGCTACTTGGTGCAGTGGAAAGTGTTCTCAGGGAATCAAAACGGCACCGGAGTGATTTGATTTTCTGGGAATCGGAACGGGTCCAAGTGCTCAGTAACCCGCAACATCTATTTTTAGGGGTCAGAACAGGATGGGCCCCATCTCTTCATGAGGCTGTTTTCCCCATGCTTCTAGGGTGTAAACGGTATGAGGAGCTAGGAGAATACATCTCCCTCAGCTTTTGGGCGAAACTGTGTGTGTGTGTGTGTGTGTGTGTGTTGTGTGTGTGTGTGTGTGTTTGTTTGTTTTCCCGCGCTTACTACTCAAGAAGGATTGTGCAAGGGAATAAACGGCATTAAGGACTTGGGAGACTACATCTCCCTCAGCTGGCAGCCCGTATCTTTTCCCGTATTTTTCTTGTTATCCCATCGACAGCTTTCTAATTGATCCAGTCGTGTCTGGTGGGCGAGCTTATCAGCAGCAACTGGTTGACTAATCACTGCTCGACAAAGCGCTGCAGGGATGAGGAACTCCAAAGAGCACTCAAAGGGGCTTAAATTATCATATGAGGCAACCATAGGGCAATCAGATTACCTCAGCCGCTCATTGACGGTGGACCTGCAACACTGCTTAGCAACTCCATTGATGAGCACTACAGCACGGAGGAGCACTATTATGGAGCCTCCATTGACGAAAGCACTACAGCGGGAGGAGCACTATTATGGAGCCTTTGTTCACCGTGTTGCACGCCCCCCAAACCATCAAGAAGTGAGCCAGCTGCCCAGGCTTTTTTCAGATTCCTGCATATTCTAGGGGAGTAAAATAAAAACCTTAGAAAAGGCCTACAGCACAAGGGCAGCTCTGATGGCCTTTACAGGACTGCACAATTCTTAAAGGGCCAGCACACTTTCTACCTGCTTCAGCAGCAGGACATCAGGAAGGGGGAGTAAGCTGAATTAAGGGAAGTAGGGCCTTTTGTGGTATTATGGCCTCGCACAAGCCTTACCGGGACAGAAAAGGTCAGCGTGCCTAGTCGCCCACTGCTAATGGCCTTGGCTGGGTAGCTTCTCCTATAATGTCCAGAGGGCAACGCCTGTGAATGGGGAAGACATCACGGAGGAAGATCCTCCTCGTTCAGTATCATAGCCCACGGATCTTATTAACCGACAGCTTCCAGAGAGACTCGCAATCCACAGCCCTCTGACACCACAACTCATAAAACCGATAAATACAACCCAACAGTTAAATAAGACCAGATATGAGACCTCTCTAGAGGATACAAGAAAATGGACCATCCATATTCTCACTCCTCTATATTCTCACCCCAGAGGCAGTTGACCTGGGAGGATCAACATTCCGCCTCTAGGAGAAAGATGAGCTATAGAGGGTAACCTAAAGCGCTATGGGACATTTCTGGCACTCATAAGACCCCAGGTTATCATCTTCTGGAGGGGAGCGAATGGCAAAATTTCTGTCTAAATAGAGGTCATTGTCGAGATTTCCTTGGTTCTCACCCGCGCTCCAGCCAACAAGAACAGGTTTTTCTCGCTTGTCATCTGCTGTCAAATCGGCCACCCCTTTTCCCACTCTTCCTACCAACAGGGAAATGGCCAAAGGAGGAGGGCAACTCTTAAGCTTCCTCCTATCCAGTGCCCCAGCAGATTTTAAGCTTTCAGGCTTGGAATGCAGCAACGGAAAAATGGTTAAAACTGCCGTAGAAGCTACCCTCTGATTTCAAACCAAACAGTGAGTCACTGGACAGGGTCAGAGAGGCCTTGCTTACGCAGCAAACCAGTCAGAAGAGGCTGCAGGGCGATACTCAATCCCTGGCTTGCCACAACCCTGGCTTCAGCCCTAGCAGGCAGGGTCCTCTCCCAGGAGGTGTTTGGTAATGCATGTCATAGTCTAGGGCAAGGGCAATTCAGGGTCCAGAGACCCCAGATGCAGAATTCATGGCCAAGCTTATAACTAAGATCAAACTCAACTTCTAGGAAAAAGTGAGTATGGGTCTCCTTACCTAAGCAATGTAACCTCGGAAGGGACTAAGTGGAAAGGGTGACAGCAATCAACAACAAGTAGTCACAAGCTACCTGGGTCCATTCTCGAGTAGGGGCAGACCTTCATATTTCTTGAGCAAGGGTCCAAACCAAGTCGGTCAGGTGGGTCCTATGCATCACCAACAAGCCCCGCCTGTGTCGTGCTCTCCCTCTGTGGTGGCTCATCCAAAACGCAAACCTCTACAGTCCGAGGATATTGTACAAAGTGCCCTTGAACAAAGTGCAGTCACAGAGATCAACTAAGGGCTGCTCCTATTCTTCATGGTGCAAAAATATATAGGGGTTCAGGCCCTCCTACATCTCAAAGGATTGAACAAGCAAGAGAACCATCGGCAGATTCCTATTCAGGAACTACACATGCACCAGTTCAAATTCAAGGTGGGGAGCAGTTCTAGTCAAAATTCTGACATCTTGAGTATTCCCAAGACCCACGGGCATTATTAATGATGCCATCAGTGAAACAGTCCATAAAGGCCCCACAGCTCGACAAAACAGTACATGCCGGGATTTTCCAGCACCCATAATTCTACAAGATGCCTATTTGCTTATTCCCATGCAGTAATGGTGCACGCAGTATCCCAGATTCAGAGTGGGAGAGCAGTACTTCCAAATCAAACTCTGCCATTGCGGTCTTTTCAGACCCATGGACAGTATTTAAGGTGCTAGTAGTGGTTATAGTCCACTCAAAGGCCCCACAGCTCAACCAAGCATTACAGGCAGTGGCAGAGGTAGTCGGTCCCCTATGGCACATGGTTTTCCCATCAACTGGAGAAAGAGCCTCTAATTCCAAACCAGACCTTGATCCTCCTGGTGGGCACATCATGACAAGTTTCTCCACCCAAAAACTAGATTTTGGGATCTGTAATTGCTCGTCAAGGAGTTTGTAAGCTCCTCAGCTGCCTTTTTTTCACACAGCTCATTAAGACGGATTAAGCCCTTCCTCCAGGATGGTCCCAGAGGTCACGAAGGGCCACAGTTAAAGCCATCCACACTAAGTCGGAATCAGCGACCAATGCAAGCCCAGGAGCTGGGAAGGACTCACCTGCATCAGCTGTTGGCACGGGCAGGGATTGCTGTTGGACACATGGTACAGTATACACGTTTCTGAGGGGAACAGTAGGCCATGCCCCATGACACGCTGAACAGCAATTCCTCAATCAGGCTAGCCTGATTCCAACTGACAATCTGGCAATGCTGACATACACCTACCATCAGGGCGAAACAAGAAGCTCAAAGATGTTAAAGGATCCCTTCTCTTTCAGTGGGTTGAACATCACTGAGCGATGTTTGTATCTGGACAGAAAAATGTCATAGCAGAATGTCTCAGTCGAAGGTGGGTCAACCAAGGGATCGCAGCTGAAGGATGGTGCCTCCACATTCAGACAGAATAGTGGGGCAATACTCAAACAGATCTTTTCGCCTCGCTGGCAAAACTCAAGGTAAAGCAATTCTGTTCCTGGCCACGGACGAACCAGCAGTGGCTCAGGACACCTTTTCTCCATAAACTGGGATATGGTGGTCTCCTGTATGCCTTCCTCCAATACCGCCTCTATCAAGAGTCCTCCACAAAGTGGCCTTGGACAGGACAGTCATGATTCTAGTCTGTCTCTTATGTTTTTCCGCACTTAGTTGTTTCTCATTCATTGGTCAGGGCTACCACTTGAACATTCAGGTTCAGCCTGGGCATTCTCCATCGAGGTCCAGTTCTGTACCCCATTTTAACAACTGGTCTCTCTCTAGACCTGGAAAGTGAGTGGAAAAACTTTCAAGGAGCTATTGACATGATGGGAAACGTGTGTGTGTGTGTGTGGGTGTGTGTGTGTGTGTGTGTGTGTGTGTGTCTCTTTTCTTCTTCCAAAGTGCATTATAGAATCCGGAGGAAATTTTGGTTCTGGCTTCATTTCAGTCATATACAGAAAAGAGACAATGTAACGCCTGTACTATTGCAGTTCCTTTAAGACAGATGGACAAGGACTGCAACCAGCCTACTACAAAGTAGAGTTTCTGCACTGGGGCACTCTTGACAGACCCTGGGGAATTGTTTGGCTCATATCCCTATGTTTGGTAGTTCTTCAGGCAGCAGCATTAAAACATCTTCAGTCCACCAAAGCTATCACCTTGGAGTCTTAATATGGTTCTCAAGGCCCCTTTAGAGCCTCTCAAGCCATCCATCATGCATCTCAACCTAAAGGTCCCCTTTTTCTCAGTTATTATTCCAGCCAGGAGTTTCGGCATACTAAAAGCATTGCTTGCCCAAGAGCTGTGCACTCGTTCATCAGGCTAGAACAGTTCCAATTTTGTTTGCCAAACTTGTGTCTCCTATCTATTATAATCAAGGGTTCATTCTTCCTTCCTTATGCACACTCTCTAAAAGCAACAAGGATGGAAAATTTCATACACTAGACCTGGGAAGAGGGAGAAAATGTACTTTAAGAGAGAGGACACTATTCACAAAACTTCAACTATGTTCTTGCCAGCTAAAGGGAAATAATTTGGGGCAGCAATGATTCAATAGGCTCTATAGCCAAACGGATTCTATCCGTCACCTCTACGACTTCACGATGAGGCCAGAATAACTTGCCTGGCCCAGTGAGAGTCCATGGCCCCTTCATGGGCGTAATTCAGAGAAGCATCGACAGCACACTGATACCGAGTGGCCTTTTGATCATCCATTCACACACTATAGCGTGCAAAAAAAAAAAATCTCACGGGGTGATGTCCTCTGCAGAGGCATCCTTTGGCCACAGAGTATTTCAAGCGGTGGTGAACCTTATGGGCTCTTGACATTCTTCCCACCCAGGACATCTGGGGACATACTGCTTTTGTATATCCCAGGAGTAAGGTTTTATTTCTGCTGCATATTCATTGAATCTGTAAATTTACCTGGTCCTGTCCTCTCTCTCTCTCCCCCATATAGGCATGATCCTGCCCCTGGCAAACTCACCGAGGAGCAGCAGCTGAGCTATTCAAGCTCCGGGCACAGAGGTAATTAAACTACCTCCTGCAGTGCACCCTTGGGAGGGGTGTTAGCCCATCAACACGCTCATGCACGTCGACTGCCCGCCCACCCAGGGTCGGCTCTACTTATATAGTCTCTTATCTATGACATCACATCCTGTTCCTTATTTTATTTTTTATTTTATTTTTTCTAAGTCCCCACTTTCCCATTAGCGGCTTATACCAGCCTGCCACCAGAGGGACCCCTGACTACCCACATCAGTTTCACTATCTGAAGTTCCCTCCTTCTACTTCCTGGAACCCTCTACCCACCACGCAGTACTTTTCCCTCTTACTCCCTCCTGTCTCGAACTCTCCACATTCCTATACCTAGACTTCAAGCTAGCCTGGCACACTCGTCTGACCCAACTGTCAGACCCTACCCTAGCCTGACGATAACCTACAGTGACCACTAGGGTCGCTATTTCCACCCCAGTTTTTGGCCCAGTACCAGCCAGTTCTGAGCCACCTGGATAGTGGAACCTACACCTGCCCAGGTCCTTTTCCTCTTGTCTGACCAGAGGTTAGAACCTTGTACCCTGTCCACGGAGCCCGTGACCCTACCACTAATCCAAAGTGGTATCCATGCTTTACTGGGGCAGACAAGATACTTGTACCCTTCCTGCACTGCTGCTTACATAGGCATTATGTTTGTGCCCTGTCTCCTCAAATGTCGCCACTCATCCCAGCACCCACAACTCTCCTGACCTAGTCCGATCACACCTACACTGACCATGGACCTGGCCCACGGCATCCTCCCCGCTGTCTACCCCTGACTCTCCATGGTTGGAATTTGTCCATGCCCTCCCAAACCTTTGAACCCTTCCCATTCCTTTCACCGCAGGCCACCCCCCTTCCCAGCGTGACGCCAAAGAAGTTGACTTGCTGCCACACCCAGACCAGAGCCTTGGTCCTCCTGCTTCTACTTTCTGGCAACATACATCCCAACCCAGGCCCAGCCCCTTCCACCCATCAACTTGGCCCACTGGCCTTAAAATAGCCTCTATGAACATATGCAGCCTGCTGAAAAATTTGCGCCTCCAGTGCTGGGCCACAGCACACCAACCGGACATCATAGCCCTGGTAGAAACCTGGCTGTCCAAATCCACCACTGACTCATTTTGTCTCCCTCTCTGGCTATACACTATACCGGGAGGACTGAGTAGGCAAACGAGGGGAGGTTGTGCATCCACACTAGGGACACAATTACTGGTCAAGCACTCCCTACCCCTGCCCTTGTAAATGAGGCCCAGGCCCTCACCTCAAGCTCACCCCTGAGCCCTCTAGAGGCCCTCTATCTCACCACTGCCTACATTCCCCAAAACCAGAACCCAGCTCTGGTATCACTAACTGACTATCTGGCCTCCCTTCACCATCTGGCCGGAGCAAATCCTAGTTGGTGACCTTAACATAAATTGGCTCAGCACCTCCTCTTCCTCAACCCGGGACACTTTTGCCTCAAGATCTGATGCAACTTGTCACCCAACCCACTAGAATAAACCCAAAACAGGAACCAGCACCCTACTGGATGTACTCATCACTAACCGACCCAAAACATCCAGGTCCTACCAGACTCCCTAAGTGACCACTCCTATTCTGTTTCTTTTGGGCAGCCTCCAACCCAAGCACAGACCACCCTCCATGGGCGCCTCCGGCCGGTGGGCTGAAAAACTTAGGCAGTTTCTCACCCAGGTAAACTGGTCCCCATTCAGCATACCCGACATTGACACTGCCCTCGCTGTCTTCTTCCAAGCGTTCAACAATGCCTGTGATCTCTTTGCACCTTCACAAAAATCCGATCCAAAAACAGAATGCACCCTGGGTCAGCCCTGCCCTCCTACAATTGCTTAGAAATGGGATAACCTCTGGCACCGTGCCACTGAAGCGGGCCAGCTGTCTGATAGACAAGCCTACAATGCAGCCGGAATAAGTGCTTTGGGTGGTCCTAAAGCCAAGGCTGACCATTACCAGGCCACCCTCACCTCTTCCTGGGGCTCAGTCCACAAGTTCTGGGATAATATTAAACAGTTGAATGGTAAGTCATGCTTCTCTTCCCCATCTCAGCTCTCTAGCGATGGTACCTCCACCAATCCTGCCATCATCACTAACTGCCTCAACACCGCTTTCACCGACCTTAGCTCAGTCCTCCCAGTAGTTTCTTTGAACCTCCCCCAAACCGCCACCCCGTCCGCCACCACCCCAGCTTCACCTCGCAAGGTGTCTGCTCGGGAGGCCAGACCCATCCTTATCAAAGCTTTAAATAGCAACAATCCTGGCAGCGACTCACTGGATCCCAGTATCCTCAGAGGCGGCTCAGAGGTAATTTAAGGAAGTATTTTTCACAGAGGGTTGTGGATGCATGGAGCGGCCTTCGGAGGAGGTTGTGGAGTCAAAATCAGTGGTAGAATTCAAGCATGCAAGGGACAGTCATAAGGCAACTCTAGGGTGTGGGGGTAAGAAAAAGTAGGCTGCTGGTTAACTAGGATCTGCAGCTTATCCAGTAGGTAGGAAATGGGCAGACTGGGTGGGCCAAGCGGTCCTTATCTGCTGTCAAATCCTATGTTTCTATAGTACTAGATGAAGTCCTTGCTCCACTCACCAGCCTACTAAACCGATCGCTCTGCCTGGGACAATTTCCCACCGCCTGAAAACAGCCATAGTCACGCCATTCATAAAGGTGGTGACAGGTCTTCAACCAACAACTTCCGACCAATCTCCATCCTCCCCGCCTCTCAAAAGCCCTGGAAAAAGTCGTGGCCATTCAAATCACCGAATATCTATCCAAGCATAACATCTTATGCCCTGAGCAGCATGGCTTCCATGCTGGCCACAGTACCAGCACTGCACTAATCGAATTCTCCAATTTCCTTCACTCCTCCCTGGACACCAGCTCACTGGCTGGTGCAGTGTTCATCGACCTATCAAAGGCTTTCGACACTGTCTCCCACCCTCTTCTGCTGAGCGCCCTCTGTCACACTGGTCTCAAGGGCTGGCCTTCTAGCATGGTGCGCAAGCTACCTAGACGCCGGTCACAGTGTGTTAAAATAAATGGAACACTTTCTGATACCCGTCCCATACACTCAAGAGTTCCCCAAGGCTCCATCCTGGGCCCCTCCTCTTCTCACTCTATGTGAACACCCTGCCCAGTGCTTGCTCTGGCAAAATGCTTCTGTATGCTGACATTTTTGCCACCCATCACAATCCCATCTCCTTCAGGATTCCCTACAACAGTCTTTCAATGAGGCAGATGCCTGGTTTAAGGAGCACAGACTTATCATTAATCTTAAAAAACCAAAGCTATGTTTTTGCCCACCCTAAAACAAAGCTAGCAACCACCTACTCCATATTCTTCCTAGTACCAAACAGCCCCTGGAACAAGTCTGCTCCTACAAATACCTCGGGATTACCTTCGACTCAACCCTCTCATTCCATGACCACATTGATGCCCTTGCATCCGCCACCAACATCCGACTTGGCATCCTCTTCCGTCATTGAATCTACCCTCCCTCCCCAAATGCTCTCCGGCTTGCTGTCACATCCTCAGTACTGTCCCTTGTAGACTATGGCTCACTAGTCTTTGGTGCTGCTAACACGACTACCCTCAAAAATTCACATAACCCTAAATAAGGCTTGCAGACTGACTACTGGTTCCAGCACACACACACACCTGTCAACTGTATAACGATGCTAAACTCCTGACCCTAGATGAATGACTTCTGCTATCATACCTGCCTAGTCACTAAAAACCCCACTCGGCTGTCCCCACCTGGGGTGACTGCATCCATCCACGGATCCCGCCCACTGTTGCTACACAGTCCTCCAACAGGACCGCCCTACTGGTCCCTAGTTCAAGAACCACTCGCGGTCAGAGGTCTTTCTGGTACAGAGCCCCATTCTGGTTTAACTCTCTCCCTGCCACCATTTCCAATGCCACCACAATCTCCAAATTCAAAACCACCCTTGTAACCAACTCCTCTACACTCGTAGCTGCTCCTGTCTCTAAATGAGGACCCACCACAACCTTTCCACTCGTGACAATGCCCACTAGGCAGCTCCCACCCTAGCCCACCCTCCACCCTTACCCAGCACACCATTCCTAAGTATAACCTGGCCAGAGCCTGCTGTCTCATGCCAGTTGATCTGCCTCAACATATGAAACCAATTGTGTAAGACCTATTTCAATTGCCTGTACCCTGTAACTCAAATGTATATTTGTTTGACCACAGTATGACGTGGCATCTCTAACACACGCCTACTTGAAGAAAACCTGTACTATGTAATCTAAAATGCTATGTATGTCTCAATGTGACGAGGTACCTTCAGAAATGAGCCTCTGGCTCAAAGGTTGTAAACTGATTCTCAGAAATAAATAAATAAATAAAATAAGAAGCCCAGAGACCAGCTTAGGAGGGAGCAATCGAAATTTAAATACCTGTAAATTTTCCTTCTCCGACGACTGGTCACCGGGCTTGGATTCTCTCCCAGAATGTATATAGTTGGCTGGCCTCAGGCCATATATGCCTTAAAATTCTTGTTTTTTGTTCCCAAGTTCTTGTAGTATTCCACATTGACTGCTTTAGGAAGAACTGAGGAGAACAGGAAGTGGAGGGCTGGATGTCCCTGCTGCAGAGGTCTGTTTCCTGCCTGTGGCTCAGCATCCGGAGGTACAGCCCAGAGTAAGGAAGCCCAGAGAACAGCCGTCAGAGAAAGTAAATTTACAGGTATTTAAATTTGATTTATTGTAGTACAACATTACTTAAACAAATTACAGTAAAGCATGAGGGGAAAAATCGAGACAGCACCAGCTGTTTCTGAAACAAGTTAGTGAAGGGAGCAAGCTGACTCTGTCACTACTCTGGGTGACTGACTCAGTGACCCGAAAGCCAGGTTGTGTGCAGCTCTGCATTAAAAGGGTCATTACAGCTATCAGAGATGATTGTGTGAAGATACTGAGAGGCATGACTGGGAACAGACAGCTGTCTGATGAGCAAGTGACAGACCAGCAATTAGAAACGTAGACATAGAAACATAGACTTTTGACTGCAGATAGGACCGCTAGGCCCATCTAGTCTGCCCATTTCACCTACAGGATAGGCCGCAGATCCTAGTTAACCAACAGCCTATTTCTTCCTACCCCCACAAGAATTGCCTTATGTCTGTCCCATGCATTCTTGAATTCTCCCACAGTTTAGACCCAACCTCCTCAGGAAGGCTGTTCCATGCATCCACCACCCTCTCTGTGAAATAATACTTCTCACATTGCCCCTGAACCGCCCTCCTTCTGTCTTTTAAATTGTGTCCCTTGTTCTTGCAAGTCTCTTTTCTGAAAGATGCTATCCTCTTGGACTTTGTTGATTCCACTGAGGTACTTAAAAGTTTCTATCATGTCCCCCTCTCCTTCTTTCCTCAAGGGTATACATATTAAGCTCCTTTAGTCTCTCCTCATACGGCTTCTCTTGCAGACCCTGCCCCATTTTAGTTGCCCTCCCTGGACTGCCTCTATCCTGTCTATGTCCTTGCGGAGATGGGGTCTCCAGAACTGGACACAGTACTCAGATGGGGTCTCACCAACTGTCTGTACAGAGGGGTAACAACTTCCTGTTTTCTGCTGATGATGCCTCTCCCTATACATCCCAGTATACCCCCAGCCTCCCTACTGCCTTCTCACATTGCTTGCTAACCTTAAGGTCATCTGATATGATTACCCCCAGGTCCCTTTCCTTTTTGTTGTTGTTACTACCTCCCTACCCATTGTGTATTCTTCCCCTGGGTTCTTGTTTCCCAGGTGCATTATTTTGCACTTCTTGGCATTGAATCCTAGCTGCCATACTTCTGACCATTCCTCCAACCTTGCCAAGTCCCTTTTCATCCTTTCCACGCCTCCTTGTGTATCAACCCTGTTGCAGATCTTTGTGTCATCTGCAAAAGGCATACTTTTCCTTCCAGTCCCTCTGCAATGTCACTGATGAAGACATTAAAAAGGACTGGACCCAATACTGAACTCCTGCGGTACCCCACTAGTAACCCCTTTCTTCAGAGTGGACTCCATTTACAATTACCTTCTGTGTCCTGTTGTCCTTCCAATGTTTTACCTAGGCTACCACCCTGGGACCCACTCCCAGGCTGGTTAATTTGACTATTAATCTTTGTGTGGGACTGTGTCAAATGCCTTGCTAAAGTCTAGGTAGGCCATGTCCACAGCCCCTCCCTGGTCTACTACTTTGGTCACCCAGTCAAAGAAATCTATTAGATTTGTCTGACATGACCTTCCCGCTGTGAACCCATGCTGCTGTTAACTCATCTTGCTAGCAACATTTGAGTTAGCAAATAAAATACCCTGCCTATGCTGGTATGTCTCTTGCTCATCAGGCAGCTGTCTGTTCCCTGTCATGCCTCTCCATATCCTCACTCAATCATCTCTGATAGCTGTAATGACCCTTTTAAAGGAGCGCTGTAACACAACTGGCTACTGGTCAGTGAGTCAGTCACCCAGAGTAGTGACATTCGACTTGCTAGAAATTGCTGCTGCTAGCGTCCAGTGGCACTGAGGGCTGAGGTGCTGGACTCCTTATTTCACGCTGTGCCAATGACCCGTGTTCTGGAGCGAGCACAGGCCACCGGGGGTCAGTAGTGGGGAGGAGAAGATCGAGTGCCTGATGGCTGCTCTCCTTCTCCGGGTAGGAGGACTGCAGACCTCGCTGCAATATCGCCACCTAGGGGCAACTGGGAGGAAGGTGCAGAAGGAGCAGCAAAGACATGTTGGGGCGTGGACGCCAGCCAAGGGCTGGAGCAAAGGCACGCCTCACCGTGCTGTTGTCTCATTGGCCCTCCTAGTGCGCTGATGCACGCAGGGGTGGGAGAAAACTAGGAAAACACCCACGGTGGTGCCAGTAGACGGTCCCAGCATTGGCAATCAGGGAACTTGAGCAGATCCGCGACGGTGTACGCCAAGCTTCAGGTCTGAGGAGTTTGGGGACACCCTCCACCCCAGCTGGGGTGTTATCCGAGTCTCGGGTTCTAGAGCAGGCACCCATATGGGCTGACGAACCTCGGGAGCTCCGATGTAGGACACGTTAGATCCCCAAAGAGAGGGGCTACTATAGGAGTTAGGAGTATAAAGACAAGGTAAAAAGAGAGAAGTTGCTGCTGCTGCTGTCCTGATTTTCCTCAGCTTTGCTGTAACACATTCCTCTCTCAGGACAACAGCATGGAAGGAGTCCCAGAGATTTACACGTCTCTCACAAAGAGTCACTGGAGGAAGAAAATTGTCAATGCAGCGCAGTGAACTTTTAATTTTTCTGATGTTCACAGTTGTGTTTGCTTGCTGCCCATAGTGCCCCCATATGTGCTTGCCCCATCACAACCCCCGGGCAGTTAGTGGCATCATGACACAATTACATTAACCTGCAGGACCTGAAATCACACTCCCGATCGGCGATCATCCGTGGTCTGAGCCTGCCAGAGTACTTGAAGATTGTGAGCAGCAGTAGAGCAATTCCCTCCAGCTCTCTGGGTACTTACCTTCCAGGCCTTCCTCTCTCTCACTGGGGTTATTTGGGCTCCTCTCCAGATCACCCGACCTTGTGACTCCTGACACTCCCTCTCGACTCCGGACTCTCGAGCAGGTACAGCAGGGATCACGGAACCAAACATGGTCACCGCACCACTACGGTGGGCGTCCAGCAGTCAAACTACTACTGAGTGGTACTGCAGATGGGCAAGCAAAGATATGGGTTCCCTCTCGAAGGGCTGGCTTCTTCACAGCAAGAGCCCTCTTCTCACAAGGTTTCATCCTTGGGAGCTCACTTGGCTGCCTTTCAGCACTCTCCGGCTCAGAGTGGCCAAGCAGGGGAACAGCAGGAAGAGTATGAGTGTGTGTGTGTGTGTGTGTGTGTGTGTATATATATATATATATATATATATGTGTGTATGTATATATATATATATATATATATATATATATATATATATATATATATATATATATATTATATGTGTGTACATATATATAATATTGTATGTCACCTGGTTAAACAATTGGAAATATAATATGTATATGTGTGTGTGTGTGTATAAAATATATATAAGCCCATTACCGGGTTACTAGAATCCCAGTAAGACTTAGTGGTAGGCAGGGAAGGCAGCTTGTGAAACTCCAGTTAAATGGATTTCACACTGTCTCACTCTGTTCTCAGTCTCAGCTAGACTGAGGGTGACATCACCATAGAACTATCGCTATGCGTGATCCACATTGGAATCTGCAGATGGGAGTTAGTTAGAATGTTGGGAGTTTTTGAACAGTGAGCTGCAGCAGTTTTTTGTGTGTGTGTGTGTGTGTGTGTGTGTGAGAGAGAGAGAGAAATCTTGGAGACGAGCACAGCAGTCTGTGCACAGGCTCTTAGACCCTAAAGCTCTGATATAGAGCTACTTTTTAGGAGAGTGTGTGTGTGTGTGTGTGTGTGTGTGTGTGTGTGTGTGTGTGTGTGTTTCCGCTAAAGAGGAACACAGTAAGCTATTCGTGAAGTGGTGGAGACCCTGTTACTAGGTCTCTGTGATGGGGATAAAAGGTTTGCCTGTTATTCCAGGGGCAACCTCCTGGTTCCAGCTAGGGAAGAAGCTGCCTTATTTTCTAAGATGTGTTGTGGCACAGAAGCTGTCAAGATTGCCTGTGGGGCACCTGCAACCAAAGGGTGAGTTCTGCTCTTACATGGGATGGGGCCTATGTTTCACCTGAACTGTTGTTAAAGTGGGATTGGACTGCTTTAATCAGTGGGAGGCCCTAGAGGAATAGGCTAAGCCAAAGTAAAAGTATGTTCAAGTCCAGCACAAGGGGAAAGCCAAGACATGTAGAGGAAATGTGCTATCGCTTACCCTTTAATCTACACTGCCAAGCTTTTCAGAAAGAGATGTTCAATGTCCAGAGAAATGGCGGGTATGGATTGTGAGCTGGAGGTGGGAGACTCTTCTCCTCTCCCCTCCCCATCTTTAGTAACCAGGTCCACCTCTGGATTTGCTCTGTGGCCTTTTACTTTGCCTCAGGCACTTGGCCAGTGCTGAGGGAAGTACCCAGACGTGAGATTGAAAGAAAATTTCCCTTATGGAGTCGAAGGCTCTAAGGTGGTTTAGGAGCCACGGAAAATGTGTCCACTGCCATATGGACAGGGTTCGAGTGGCGGCAGGGAGCCGGGCCAGGAAAACCCAAATAGGTACAAGTCGGCTGTACCCAAAGCAGCATGCAAGTCCGGCTGTGTGTTGGTGGGTCCAGAGCCTGAGGCTGAAGTGTTGAATAAGTGTTCTGTTTCTCTTATCTGCATTATCAGGAATGTAGCCCGTGGGGAGCCGTCTATGCTTTGTTTGTCAGTTTGGATGTGAATAAAAGCCACACTTTAGAATCTCATTCCTGGTATTGGACATTACAGTTATTGCTTCCTGTGTTCGGATTTACTTGGCTGCCCCTGTGCAGAGTAGCCAAACCTAGCTCTTGTGCCGAGTAACCTAGTCCTCCCGAACCCAGTCCCCACCTGGTACTGCTGTCAGCTTCAACAGCATACCACCTGTCGCTTGCAAAGGCAGGGGTGAAGAGACTTACATATATAAAGGCAAGGCCTCCATTAGATTGCTTGGCTATGCACTTTCACCCGTCCAACGTGAAATCCACCCGCATTTGGCAGGTAGGTGCCAATTTTGAACCCCTGCCAGCTCAAACTGGAATGTTGCAGCAAACACACCTGTTTGGGACAAGGGACATGGGCCTGCGGGTGTAGCAAAGGGATCTGACTCTGGCGGCAGGAGGCAACAGGGAGAAATTGCCCCAACTGTGGTGGCAGGGGACAGGGTGCAGCACATGCCCTGCCTTGTCTTAGGGCTGCTGCTCCATGCTGCCACTTGCCATAACTGTGGAGGCATGGGGCTGCAGGGCACAGCAGTCTTGACTGTGTAGACGGGTGCAGGGTGCAACAGCCTGGATGTGGTGGCAGACATAGAGCAGATGCCTCGACTGTGTGGCAGGACACAAGAGCATCAGGGCACGGCAGCACTGACTGTGGGACAGGGCATATGTGGTGCAGCAACCTGCCCATTTGGGGCAGTGGAAGTGGGTAGCAGATGCAGCAAATACCCCACCTCTGGTGGTCTGGGGCAGCATTGTGCTACAGCCCAACTGGCAAGGCAGGGACCTTGACTCTAGGGCTTGGCACAGCAAGCAGCCTCAACTATTTGTGCAGGAGGCAGCAGCGTGCAGCAGCCTGACTGTGTGGAAGACAGTGGGCAGCAGGTGCAGCAGCCTAAAATGGAGACAGGAGACTGGGGGCTTAGGGGAAAGGGGAAGCAGAGAGCTGGTGCCTCAACTGACGGACAGGACACGGGCATCAGGTTGCCATATAGTATTTCTAGTTCTATACATACATGATTTATTTTGCACACAAGCCTTCAAAGAACTGAATTTTATGAATTCATACAGTACATGTTCCTGAAATAGCAGAGTGTGGCAGACACGTTTGTCAAGTCTGACATAAAAACAAAATTGATCTTCTTGAGCCAGTCTCTCGCAGCAGACCATAAACACATGGGATATCAGCTGCAGGCATCTCATCCTCTGGATGACTTCTGTAGAGGAAGAAAGTTTCTGACCTAATGCTGTAAAACCAACTGTGCATAAAGCACCACAAAATGGTGGCAGAAGTGAAACTTGAGTCATAAAATGGTGGACAGTGGAAAATTCCATGTCCCTGTAGTAATGTAAGCATGCCTTGTAGATGATGTAGCAAAAGCTAACTCAGCATAATCTTAACATAGCCAATCAGTACGCAACAGCAGTATTGTACTTAGCATAGTATTAGCATAACCAATCAGAAAGTGACAGCAATATCGTATTATGTATTACTGACCAATAAAGTTGTGCCATCACACTGTTATGTAACTAAGGCAGTGTATAAAAGGAGGAGGCTTACCATTGTAATCTGAGCTGAGCAATAACAACATGGGGAGCTGGCTCTCCGTATGCATACATGAATAAATGGTTTGAACTCTGCACAAGACTGTCTCTTTGTTTCTGTTTAACAAGTAGAAAATTTCATGACACTTCTCAGCAGTCGACCCAGGATCTCTCCTTCCTGTCATCACATGGTGTGCTTTAACACATATAAAAAGGAGGTCCCTTATACTCCTCAGTTCTTTTCAACTGCGACTGAGTAAGCATCACGCTTTCTGGAGTCCAGCTTTTTTAGTTTGTTGACAAAGAGTTCTACCGACCAAAACTTCATTTCAGCAGGTTCATCTACTTTTGTCTTCAGAACCCTTATTCCAACAGTGTTCCTGTGTGCCATATAATCTCAATTGAGAGCCTCCATAAAGTGTGTGTAAGCCTGGCACCGTTATACCAGGGCGATTATCCCTGCCTACTACCCAGTATGTATGTTGAGGGGCCTGGGTTCCTGAAAATCGCTTTAAAACTGGTTCTTCCCAAGATAGTACATTGTGCAGTGCCTCCACCTAGAGATTACCTTTTAAGTGGGTCTAGACTTTAGATAATGCAGCCCTCTGGGAAGCTACATCCACCCACATTACCTTAATGCCACCCCAAGCATGACCCAACAGGCAAACCCCACATTTTAACATTTTTTTGCATATCGAGACTTGTGCTAATAATATGCTTATGAGACAGAATTATGCAGAAACAACGATAAGTTTATTTACAAGGAGAGTTAGGATGGCTGAATGGAGTAGAGGTTATACTATTTACATTTAATTTAGATTGGCATTTTGATCACATATTGTCGCAGGGCTACCCACCAACCTCTGATGTAGTCAGATCCCTGACTATGTAGCTAGCTGCATGATTATTAAACATATTTACAGGGTTTGCCCAACATATACCAGTCCCCAAATTGGTATGAGATCCCACACCTTAACCTGGGTACCCAGTAACTGCAGTTCTTCAATGGTGCAGGCCTGATACCGGTGCAGCTTTACGTAGGTCGGCTAGTTGGGGCCCTTAGGAAAGAAAATCAAGTTAGCATGCTATTCTTTATCTCTTGAACAATTAAGACACTCTTTGCCCTCTCCTGGCTGTAGTAGCTGGGAACATTAGATTGATAATACTAGAACTCTTTTTGACTATTTACAGTTCTGTCACTTTGTACAGGGCAGGGGCCCTGTGTACTCACAGTTAGACATCTTCTTTGGTCTGTACAAGCAGGTTTGAGTGGTTTCAGCAGGCGAACTCTGACTCCGACTCCGAGGTCAAGATGCAGGCAGACTTACAGTCCGGAACTAGAAAATGGCTACAGGGATCTTACAGCTTTGCAGGATAGAAAACTACATTTTAACTTCTGGTTACAGTGCCCTTTCTGGGCTGGAATCACTCCTTAAGGCAGACCAGCCGGTCTGGGTAACTCAGTCTTTACATTCAGCACAGTTAGATTCCTTAAGTCTACATTCAGCACATTTAACATTAGCACATTTATAGTTTAGTAACAATTTTTTTCCTGTGTCCCATTTGGTTATGGCAGACATAGCCCTTTTTCCAGTCAGCTAGAACTTTTTATAACCGTGGTGCACTCCCAAGCATTTAGAGATGAGCACCCACACTTCTTCCGAGTGTACAACCAGAGCCCAGGTTATTGCTCCACATAGATTACAGGACACAGTCTCTAAGTAGACTGCCATCTTCCTTGGTAGTTGAAGCTGGAGCTTAAAGCACAGTGATCATTACCACACTAGACTGAGATTGAGGCTTGGCTCACTACTCTTACACAGGCTGTGCTTGTTGGTAAACGGACAAAGTAGACTCTTTCAACGCAAACACTTGCACTTGGCAGTATACTTTTTACTATAGCTCTCTCGCTCCAGCAATACAACATGCAGTCCCTTGTGGCCTCACCAACACTTGCAGCTCCAGCGGACAAATACTGGACCACCCAGGCAGTATCGGGAAGAGCCACATGCTCTGGGTGCTTCCTTCCAGTCCTGTAGGCACCTAATTGGCTCATTTATATACTTTATTGGACCCTTCTCTGGTCACAAGGCATTGTCCACCCTTTTGAGGTTTATTTAATACTTAGGGTGCAGACAAACAGTTGCTATCTGTACATTTTAGGCTTTGCTACTTCTTGCAGAACTTGTACTTTCAGTAGAAGCAGTTACTCACTCAGACTGTTTGCAGAAATGGATTTCCATTCTCTGAGGTTAGGGAGGGGAAGCCTGCCCAGTTAGAACAAAATTCTTCCCTGGACTAATGGTGCACAGGGCCAAGCATGAGGTATATCAGCTGGCAAAGGATTGTGGAGGTTCCCGGACATACTGGTCCACCTGGGTACCAATGATATTGAGGGAAACAGTGAACTAGAGATACAGACAAGGTTCAGGGAGCTTGCCAGGGTCTGTCTTGATATAGGATGCGCGATTTCCTTCTCGAAATCCTGACAGTGCCAAGAGCTAGTGGGGAACACAAGAGGAAGATTAGGGAGATAAACAAGTGGCTCAGGGAGGGGTGGGGCCAGAGCGTATGGGTTGATGGGGATTGGGAGCACCTGGGAGGATAAGGGCTATATGCTAGAGATAGGCTCCATCTCAATTTGGAGAGGAGGAAACTTAAGCTGAAAATGGAGGAGTTCATTGGTGAAAGGTGGGGTTTAAAGTTGCGAAGGGGAGGGATGGAAAAGGCTGTCAATGGAGGTCCGATAAAGGAGGGACTATGTCTCCACCCCTTTGGGGAGCTGGAAGAATGCGGGAAAAGGCCGACTTGAAGACTGAATTCCCAAGGGAACGAAAGTAGGGAAATGGAAGCATAGGGAAAGGACGGAAGGTAGTCCTGCTAAATGCCAGGAGCTTCGCAATAAAATAGTCCTGGGCTAGAAATATTGGTGCCTCTTGCAGTTTTTCTTAATAATTCATTTATTTTATTTAATTTTATTTAGCTTTTGTTAACCAGGTAAGTATTCTAGACAAGACAATTTGCCTATTTTCAGGTACGACCGGAGAGTACAGGAAATTACATACTTACTACTATTAATGCACCATTCCTTCCAAAAATTGTTGAAATAAAAATATTTTGGTATCCATATATGTATTTCTTTGGTTTGCAGTGGAATAAAACACAAAAGCAGAAAAATTTACTAAGTCTTAGCTTATTCCACACAGAAATCCTTAAATGGCCGGACAAAATTATTGGCACCTTTTAGAAGTAGTTAGAAATAATTAGATTTCAAGCAGGTGATTCTCCTTCACTTGGAATTGAACTCACCTGTGGTGAGTTGCAGGTGCCTGCAATATAAAAATCACTCATTCAACCAGTCTGAATAGAGAAAAGGACTTATTCTCCCATTTTGTGTCACTGTGTACCGCAATGAGCATGGAGAAAAGAAAGAAAGCCAGAGAATTGTCTGAGGAGGTCAGACAGAAGATTGTAGCCAAGCATGGACAATCTCAAGGCTACATGTCAATCTCCAGAGACCTTGATGTTCCTGTTTCCACCGCATGTGTAATGTTATCAGGAAGTTTAAGGCCCATGGCACTGTAGCCAACCTCCTGGACGTGGCCGCAAGAGAAAAACTTGATCAAGATTGCAGCGCAGGATTGTTCGAATGGTGGAGAAAGCAGCTCGATCAACTGCCAAACAGATTCAAGCTGACCTTCAGAATCAAGGTACAACAGTTTCAACTCGCACCATCCATCGCCAACTCCAATGAAAGGGGGTTATATGGTAGGAGGCCCAGGAGGACCCCACTGCTGAGAAAGAGAGACATAAGAAAGTCCGACTGGAGTTTGCCAAACACACCTGAACAAGCCAAAATCCTTCTGGGAGAATGTCCTGTGGACAGATGAGACCAAATTAGAGCTTTTGGTAAAGCACATTATCTCTATGTTTACAGAAACAAAATGAAGCCTTCAAAGAAAAGAACACCTTCCCTACAGTCAAACATGGAGGAGGTTCAGTGATGTTTTGAGGGTTGCTGTGTGCCTCTGGCACTGGGTGCCTTGAACGGTGCATGGCATCATGAAATCTGGAGATTACCAGGCCATTTTGGAGCGCAGTGTTGAACCCAGTGTCAAAGCTGGTCTCTCAAAGGTCATGGGTATTCCAGCAGGACAATGACCCCAAACACACTTCAAAAAGCACCCAGGAATGGTTCAAGACAAGACGCTGGACTGTTCTGAAGTGGCCAGCAATGAGTCCAGATCTAAATCCCATTGAAAACCTGTGGAGAGATCTGAAAACAGCAGTTGGGAGAAGGCACCCTTCAAATCTGGGAGAACTGGAGCAGTTTGCACAAGAAGAGGTGGGCCAAATTGCCAGTAGAGAGGTGCAGGAAGCTCATCCATGACTATAGGAAGCGGTTGATTGCAGTTATTTTGACCAAAGGCTGTGCTACCAAATATTAAGTCTAGAGTGTCAATAATTTTGTCAATACCATTTCTGTTCATTTTCTGATTTAAAAGGATATACAGTATTAATTCTGAATCAAAACAAAGGTTCTGTAATATTAACAGAGAAATAAAGAATTGTGGAGACCAAATTTAGTTATTTGAAAAATGAAGGCACCAATATTTTGGCCATGACTGTACCTGAGCTTCAGGCAATACTAACGGAGGGAGAGGTGGATGGGCAGCGGTCACTGAGACCTGGGCTACTGCAGGGCACGACTGGGACCTGAACCTGAGGGTTACACCATATTCATGAAGGACAGTAGGAGGGGTAGCAATAATAGTCAAAACTGCATTGGCATAGGAGGAATGGAGGAGGCAGAGGGATCTGTGGAGGCGATTTGGGTCACCTTGATAACAAGGGGGGCAAGAGAGTAAAATAGGAGTGGTGTATAGACCCCTGGTACTAGCGGAGGAGCTGGAGGAGAGTCTGGTGGCAGATGTTGGGAGACACTGCAGATTGGGAAGGTGGTGCTGTTGAGTGACTTAAACATGCCAGGAACGGACTGGGAGACTGACATCCTTAGTGGCCAGGAACAGAGATTGTTGGATGTCTTTCAGGACGATTCCTAACTCAGCAGGTGGGGAACTGACCAGGGAGGTGCAGATACTGGATGTGGTCCTGGCAGACAGTGACCAGATTGGAGGCCTAGAGGTAAGGGACTGCCATGGGGAATCCACCATGCCACGGTCTGGTTCTGCCTGGATCTACTGTAGGAGGGGTAGAAGGCTGCACAAAGATGGAGGTAACTGACTTCAGGCAGCGGATTTCAAGGAAATGGGAAGGATCCTAAGGAGCATTTGATGGGATTGTGCCAGACATGGACGCTGACAGTAAGTGGGAAATCATCAGAGAGGGGCAGGATGCTACCAGCACCTGTGCAAGAGTAAGATGAAAATGCTTCAGGCCCGGAAACCCTGCTGGTGGACCAGGGAGGTTCAGGAGGTGGTGAGGGGAAAGAAGGCGCTTATAGGCATTTCAAGTGCTCAAGGAGTGAAGAGGATCAAGGGAGTACGAGCTGATGGCCAGAAGGGCCACTAGGGTGGTGAGAGTGGCTAAGACAAGGAAGGAGCAGAACTTGGCCAGGAAATTAGGGAGGGAATAAGGGTCTTTACATACATTGGGGAAAATGAAGGGTGAAGGGCAGATTAGCAGGATTAAAATGGCAGGGATGGGCACAAGACCTGAGGGAGCAGGCTGAGGTACTAATGAGACTTCTGCCTCCATTTTCAGCAAGGAAAATGGGGGCACCTGAATCTACATGGAGGAGACGGTGAAACTGAGGGGGCCGCTACCAATCGGTGGGTCTGGGGAGAAGGGGGCCATCACTGGCAGGAGGAGGTGAAAGCAAAGCAGGGGACGAGGTAGTGGAGGTGGAAATCATGGCAGAGAGTGAGGGAAGCCCTCGGTCCCTTAAGACGGAGAGCACCGGGCCAGCTACATTACATCCCAGAGTGCTGAAGGAACTGGCGGATGTCCCATGAAACCCTAGCAGAGTTTTCACCATCTCTCTGAGGATAGGATGGGCCCCAGGACTGGAAGGTGGCGCATATAGCCTATCCGCAAGGGAATCAAAGGAGGTAGGAACTACAGGCCTGTCAGCCTGACATCGGTGGTGGGCAAGGTGATGGAGGGCATTGTCAAGAGAGAGGCTGGGGGACCTGAAAAGTCAAGGTGCCTGGACAATGAACAGCATGGATTCGTCCCAGGGAAATCGTGTCAGACAAACCTTGTGGAGTTCTATGACTGGGTGACGAGTGCCTGGACCTGATAGACCAGTGGACGTCCTCTTTCTTGACTTCAGCAAGGTGTTTGACCTGTTCCTCACATGGGGCCTGTTGGATAAGCTGGAGAAATGGGATGGGGAACCAGATGATCAGATGGATAGGCACTGGCTCCAGGACCAGACCCAGGGGTCGAGGTTGGTGGGTTATTCTCATCCCCAAGGAGGATCATTAGGGGGTCCCTCAGGGATCAGTCCTGGGCCCTCCTGTTCAATGCCTATGTCTCTGACATAAGGAAGGGTATCAGGAGTGAGATGAGTCTGTTCTATGGATGACTCAAAACTGGGGTGGTGGTGGATGGTGAGGAGGGAGGGTGGCCTGCACAGGAGGACCTTGAGGCTCTGGAAAGGTGGTCTAGAAAGTGGAAGCTGAAGTTCAGTGCAGGGAAATGCAAGGTACTGCACCTGGGAGCCAGAAACCCAGGACAAGTGTACACCCTGGGGGATACTACAAGTCTTGATGGCTGAGAGGGACCTGGGGTGGTGGTGGATGTCAGAATGAACAACTCCGAGACTTGTAGGAGGGCAGCGGCCAAGGCCAACAGCATACTGGGATGCATCGCTAGGGTTCACCTCCAGAAGGAGGAAGATATTCCCTCTGTATAACTGCTTTCGTTTGTGAGGCCGCACCTAGAGTACTGTGTGCAGTTTGGAGGTTTCACTTAAAGAGGGACATTGAACTCCTGGAGGGTCCAGAGGAGGGCAACCAAAATGAGAGAGGCTTGAAGAGCTAAATATGTACACATTGGAAGAGAGAAGGACCGGGGACATGATAGAGGTCTTCAGGCACATGAAGGGGTGAATAGGGGAGGAGCAGTCAAGGTGCTCCCAAGGGGAAGGAGGGGGGCAACTAGAGGGCATGGGTGAAGCTGAACAGGGAGATTCAGGGAGAAAAGAGGAGGTGCTACTCACTGTGAGGGTGGTGGAGCCCTGGAATGCACTGCCCAGTGGGCTGGGTGGAGGGGTTCAAGAGGGGTAGGACAGGCACAGGGAAGAGTTCTGGAAGCAAAGTCCAGTGCAGCGAGAATATTCGGGACTGGAAGGAGAAGCCAGAGAGGGCAAGGGGCAGCAAGGTCGGCTCCCAGGGTGGGGGATGACCAAATGAGCAGACACGAAAGACCGTAGACCCATTCTGCTGGCATTTTAGTATGTTTCAGGCATGCATCAACACTCGGTTCAGCTCTTGCTGGCTTCATCAGGTTACTGGCCCATGTTTCTAAATGTGGAAAAGGCTCGACGACGGATCATACTGGGAGTGACAAAATTGGAATCAACTCCCCAGCCCGTCAACAGTAGATCGAGCGCCTACAGCCTATCAATGGAGGGTCACATCAAGGCACAGCACATCAGTGAGCTTAGGTGTTTTGAGCTCTCAGCATAGTTTCCCCATACTACACCAGGCCGTCGACAAGCATTAAAACATACAACTCGTCGATGGAATGCTCCCTCCCCAGCAACCAGCACCTTGTCACTTCACAGCCATTGGCGAGCATTCAGACCATAACTGCTCATCGGAGGCTAGCAGCACCCAGTGAGCTGCCGCCTTCGGGCAGACTGCTTTTCTTCAAGTACTAAAGGGTCCAAAACAGTGTCAGTTATTTTCATTAGCGGTCTTAAAGGGTAGTGGTAGCATTATATCAGTTTCATTCGTCTTCTTTTATAGGGACTTCAGCAGTGCTAGAACCAACACACTTCCACAATGGCTTCAGACAAGTCCTCCAGGGGCAGAAAATGTTAGCAATGCAATCCCCATGCTGGTTACCTTCGCTGGCTCACTTTGCTTGAAATGAGAGAGCAGCGCTACAAACGAAGAGGACATGAGGGAGCTCTCAAATTCTTGGCTCAGACAGATAGCCAACAGACAACCACACCAGGGAGTCCCAGCAATCTATCCTCGCTGGATCCAGACTTCATTGACAAACTAAATAGGGCCTTTGCCCTGGACCCCTCATGCATCGACTGGCAACCCCAGGGTCCCCAGACGTGAGGTGACGGAAAAGAGCAAAGTGACAAAGAACCCCATCTTCATCTGAAGAAGGGCATTATCCACTCATCGCCACGCAAACAGAAAAATCCACATACAGGGTCAGATCCTCTGACGAGGAGGATCAGCATTCCTCGAGACACAAGTCCAAGAAAAGATCTCGCTCTGAGTAGATCCCAAGGTGCCCACATGAAGAAGCATCGCAGACAGTGCTCCCCGGCATCATCAGATTCCAGTTATTCTTCTCCGGAAGTTGGGAGCTCGTGGACTCTTCCACCCAGTTTGGACAACTCACCTTCCAGGAACTTTGACCTGGGTGACCTGGACTTTTTTTTTTTTTTTTTTTTTTATGAAAAAGGTTATGCCGAGATCCACCTTGGTTCTTCCCAGTGGCTCCAACTGGTCACAGCTTTGCCTATTCCTCCAGCCATAGAGGACTTGCTAAAGGAAGAATGGCAAGGTCCCAAGTGTACATACCCGTCCCTCGGCAGATAACTAAGCTGCCAAAGTTCGACAAAAAGCAATCAGAAAGTGGCTTGACTGCCCCAGAATTGACCCCTTGATTTCATATCTCACTAAAAGACAGTCATTCCGCAGAAAGAGGCGCATCTCTTAGGGACCCAATGGACAGTAAAGTGGACACCTCACTAAAGAAGGCCTTCCAAGCTTCAGTGACTTTTTCTTTCACGGCAGCAGCCGCCAATCTTTCTCTGCCAGGGCTGCACCGGCCTGTGCCTCAGACATAGCCTTCCAATTCACTGAGGATCCAGAAAGAACAAGGCTACACTTCATCAGATTCAACTCCATGGGTTTGGCATCCACCTATGCAGCAGACGCCCAGAGGAGGCAGTTAGGTGCACCGCTAGAACCATATTTTATCAAACCTCTTCTCGGCACAACCTCTGGCAAGCAGGCGCTTCATCGAAAAGCCATTTGGTGACGCTCCATACAGGGGTCAAAATTAGCATACCAGCCTGTTCCCAGTGCAAGTAGTAACAGGCTGGTGCATGTAGTTTTTTCCTGGCTTGCACCATAGTGCATGTAGCTTGTGGCAGATTGAAATGGCTTTGGCTGCATTACCATGAGGTGCCACAAGGGTGCAGCGCTGAAACTGCAAGCTAATACTTTTTAGGTCACGTCGTACACGCCACTGAGAAGCACTCTGGGAGAGCAGCATCGGGACTCGGGAGTGGGCACAGTACTGCAGCGCGGGCAGCATCTGGAGCAGAACGCCTGGAGGAGTATCCACAGAGAAAAGAAGCGGACGCCGTAGCGCCCGCAATCGGGAGGAGTCAGAGACAGGAGAAGAGCTGCCGTTCAAAGTAGGCTGGCATCAGATATTCATGTCCTTTGCTGCAACAGTGATTGGTTGGGGTTCTGTTGCAGAACAGAAGGGGTTGGAACTTGGGGCTCAGAGGTGGGACTACTGCGTATTATTTTATTATTATTTTTTTTTTTTTTTTTTTTTACATGCCAGTTGGGGTGGATTTCTGGGGTGGGGTGGGGACAGTCTCATCACAGAGACTGCTCAGACAGGAGGTGGTCCTCCTCCTACTCCTAGTGGCTTGACTGACTGGCATCACGGCAATGCATGCATTGTTAACCTTATTGTACCACGTGAGTCTCTTTCTGTCACCCTCGTGGTACAATAAGATTCACATAGGCATGCACTGCACATCAGTTCTAACTACACAGTTTTGTGGAGTGATTCAGGAGAACAGTCGTGAAGAAGGAAGCCTGACCGCCGTGAATCTTTGTTGTTCTCATCAGTTCCTATGTCAGTGGCTCAGTAGGTAGCACACTCACCTCTGAGGCCAGGAGATCAGAGGGCTGTGGGTTCATTTCCACATCTGGCACTTGGGTTAATATCCCAGTACTGACACTGTAGTGCAGCATGAGAGGGTGCTGCACTTCTGAGGTGCCGTCTTCGGATGAGACGTTAAACCGAGGTCCCATCTGCCTGGATTGGTGGTAGTTCAGGTGGATGTTAAAGATCCCATGGCACTTATCGAAAAGAGTAGGGGAATTTCCCGTGTCCTGGCCAAATTTCCTCATTCACTGAAAAATACCACCAACAGCTTAATCTGGTTCAAGGTCAGTTGGCATTCATCTGTATCCCTCCCCAGGTCGTGCCTGAAAATAGGCAGGATTTGTCTAGTGCACTTACCAGTCAACAAAAGCTAAATAAATAAATTAGAATTTAACATATTAGCAGTATCTAAGCAGGAAAACAGTTAAAAGTGGCATTAGTAGAAGGAAAAAAAAAGGTATAAGTCGGGAAATTAATAGCTGAAGTAAATTTGGGTTCACCCCACCCCAACAAGGGATTTTGGTCTCTGCAGTCTTGTTTTCATATATTTAACAGTATCTAGGCAGGGAAGAGGTTGTTAACACCAGGCAGCAATTAAAAAGAAAAACAAACTTATAAATCTGAAAATTAATAGCAAAGAAACTCCAGCAATCCAAGTGAGTGGATTTCTTCAGTCCTATTTTGGTGTTTAGCATAGAACCAGTACTATTTATATATTTAAAAAAAAAAAAAAAAAAAAAAAGCTGTTGCTTTATTTTTTTTATTCAGTAAAGGAAACTAAGGAGAAGTTAAGTTTCTGTCTGTAGAGAAATTTATTTGTGTTTTACCACAACCTTGCTACATTTTATCCCTGTGCTGCCCTGTGTCTAAAGGTGTGTGTGTGTGGGGGGGCTTAAATCTATAAAAAAAAAAAAAAATACCAGTGAGCTTGTGCTATAAATAAACTAACTTTTAAGCAAAAGGCTGCCAGTGACAGATTTGCTGCAGGCTGAGCTAGCGTACAGCCTATAAGCAAAGGGCAGTTGCTTGCCGTGTGTGTGTATGTGTGTGTTGTTTTTTTTTTTTTTTTGTTTGTTTTTGTTTTAATCTAATATAAAGAAAGTGTAAAAGGAGTTTAACTGTCTGCGCTGCCTGTTGAGCTAGTAATAAGCTATTACTGTGGGTTTCCCATCGTCACAACTTTGCATGTCGTGTTCTGAATTACCCTTGTCCACGCCATTTATTTATGTGGGGGGGGAAATAATTGATCCAGTCTTTCAGACAACTTTCTTTTTATTTCTGGGGAACTTGCCTGAGCCAGCTAAATAACCTATATTTGTGTGTGAATGTGACTGTGACCAGTGTGTGAGTGATGTCATCCGTCCGTCCACTGTCTACTCTGTCATAATCAGAGTAAAAATCCCTGCATGCTGAGTAACAGTAGTTACAATATATACTACATAGAAACATAGATTTGGACAGCAGATAAGGACTACCTGGCTGCTTATTTACCTAGTCTACTCTACACACGCTATATATCTGTTCTGTGTGTGTACACTGCATGTGAAGCCAGTTACCTTTCAGAGAGTCAGTCACACAGTAAATGTCTGTCAGCTCAGCCTCCACTGCTGTGTCAGGTATAATGCCTGTCGGTGATGACCTGTCGCCTGTGAATGTGATGCCTGTATATTAAAAAAAAAAAAATTGAATTTTGACAGCAAATAAAATCACCGCCTGTGGCTGCGCTTTGACCTGGTTGGCTGCCTGGTTCACCTACCTAGTCTGCCCATTTGTATGTGCGATTGTGTGGAGGTGACACTGAGAGCTTTGCTTCCCATTTATCTGGCTTTGTATACTTCAACAGCTAGTTGCTACACTAGGCCTCTTTTCAGTAATACTTTTGTCTGTGTGTCATTTGGTAAATTTTAAGGGGAAAATGTCCTCCCCTCCCTTGAACTAACCACCGATTCTACTGTCTAGCAGTCTAACTACAGTGTAGCCAAGACCCCTCAGTCAGGAGTCAGTCCTCCTCCTACTATCCTGATATATATATATATGTTGTGTGTGTGTGTGTGTGTAGTGTATATATATATATATATATATATATATATATATATATATAGTATATATATATATATATATATATATATATATATATATATATGTGTGTGTGTGTGTATATGTATATATATATATATATATATATATATATATATATATATATATATATATATATATGTATATATATATATATATATATATATGTATATATGTATATATGTATATGTGTGTGTGTAAATACACGCTGACTCTCAAACAAGTTACTAAACCAAAATCTTTCTTTCTTCTTCTCTGTCTCTAGTTATGGAGTAGTACAGACAGTTAGCACCACCAGTTTGTAGGATATATCAATCTAACTGGTGGTTTGCTGCTTCAGCTGCTGCCTTGCTCTTTGCAGACTAACTTATTCTTGACTTGGACCCAAGTAATTTAACTCTAATTTACTGAGTTAATCTCAGATTAATACTGAATGTAATTTATTTGAACACCCTCACTCACTTTCCTGCTCCAAGGGATCCATCTATTTAGCAAATAGTGATTAAAAAAAAAAAACACTTTTTTTTGTCTCATAGCAGAGAACTTTTTATTTTGACATTTGTGTTACATAAGAAGACAAAGGCAAGCTCACTGCATTAAATGACCATGCCACCCAAGAAAGTTTTACCCAAAGCAGTTAATACTCCTTTTCACTACAAGTTCAGCAAAACAAGTGGTGAAATGCTCTGCAGTTGCTGCTGCAGCTGTTCCTGCTGTAGCTGATGTCCAGAACGAGATGCAGCCTGAGTCTTGTGCATCTCAGTCTGGCAGTGTTGCAGCTGCCAGTTTGAAGTCTCCGATACTTGATGCCAGTAGTGCAACAGCAGGCATTCCCAGTACTAGTACTTCCAATGTGAATGTGTCAGTAATGGAATCTAACTCCTCTGATAATGATTCTTATAAACCTGCATGCGAATTATTAGTCCTGCATTCTTCTCAGATTCCTCCTCCTAGCCCCATTTCTGATTCTCAGTCTTACTGTGCCCAGGTCCAGCAGTGCATCTCAAGCTCAGTGCCTCCTCCTCGGCCTTCTCTGCCTCCTGCTGCACCACATGATGGAGAGCCACTCTAAAAAGAAAAACTTATAAATTTGTGGACTCTTGGAAACAGAACCATAAATGGCTTAAATATGATAGTGAACTGAACATCACGAAATGTGAATGGTGCAAACTGTTTGATAAATCAGGAAAAATAATTGTTCAGGGATGGGTGTTCGTCTTTTAGAAAAGCAAACGTCAATTTCATGAGTCATCAGATTTACATGAAGCATCCAGAAAAGCACTTTTGCCCACAGTATAACCCCTGCAGAGCAGCCATTAATAAAGATTGTCCAAAAATGGAAGAAAAGAATTTAAGCAAATGAGTTCTTTTAGAACAGCTTATTTCTTGGTAAAAAGCACAACCATTTACTGATCTAAAAGATTGAATAAACTTATTACGAGCGAATGGGGTGTCAGTCAGTGAAACCTACTGTAACGACAAGCAGTGTAACCCTTTGTTACCGGGGTTTCTAGAATCCCAGTAAGACCTAGTGGTAGGCAGGGAAGGCAGCTTGTGAAACTCCAGTTAAATGGGTTTCACACTGTCTCACTCTGTCCTCAGTCACAGCTGAGACTTGAGAGATGACATCACTATAGAACTGTCGCAGCTGCAGCCACTTGGAATCTCCAGCTTGGGGAGTGAAGTTTAGAACTTTGGAAATTCAAAAGTGAGTCTTCAGTTTGTCCTTAAGCAAGAAGGAAGCATTAGTCTGCAATTTGATCTCTCACTAAGAAAAAGGAAGTGTTCCTGTATTTTACCTTTCTAAAGTGGTAGAGACCGCTCCCCGGTCTCAGTGCCCCCATCCCTCTCTGGGGAGTTCTCTGTGGGTTCAGGGGCAATCCCTTCTCCCACCCTGGGAAGGAAGCTGCCCGATTTTAATTTCAGTCTGTTCTTGTATAACAGCAAAGGTTACAGTACTCTGCCTGTGGGGCACCTGCACCTAATGGGTGAGTGTTTGGCTCCATTTGAAGGGCAAACATCTTGTTTTCTTCAGTTGGGAAATGAATGTGGACTGCTATTTGGGAGGACTATGTCAACTAGGACAAACAAATAGAGCAGTCAAACAGTTTAAAGTTTAAATGGATTTAAAGTTCGCTGTAGAGGGTGCTTCAGGTCATCCACCGTTCAATCTACATTTAAAGTCTAAAGTTTCCTGTGTGTCCAGAGAAATGGCGGGCATGGGCTGTGGGAGCTGGAGGTGGGAAACCCCATCTTTAGTAACCAGGTCCACCTCTCACGGATTTCTTCTGTGTTTTTGCTACTTCCTCATGCACTTAGCCAGTGATGGGGTGGGTACCCAGATGTGGGTATAACTTGAAAATCTCTCTAGGAGTTGTAGACTCTAAGTGGTGTGGGGAGCCACAGGATGGGAAAATTACTCTTTGTTTGATGGGAATTTCGATTGGAAGTACGAAAACAAATCTCTCTCTAGGAGTCGCAGACTTCAAGTGGTGTGGGAGCCACAGTTTGGGAGTCTCCTTGTTTGATGGGATGTCTTTCCAAGTAAAGTTTGGGTTCATTCTTCAAGTGGACCGTCAGTCGAGTGGCGGCAGGGCAGACCAGTCGAGACTATGTATCCAATGCGCATGCAAAGTCCGGACTGAGTGCCTGGTGGGTCCAAAGCCAGACATTTGTAGTAATGTGTTCATTCCTCAAATGGACCGCTGTGTTTAACCTCTAATCTGCACATACAGTAACGTAGCCCTTTGGGGACCATGCAGTGCTTTGTTTATGTTCAGTTAGTTAATAAATAAAGCCATACTAAAAATCCCAATTCTGGTTCTGGACATTACAGTTATTGCTTCCTGTAGTTGGATTTACTTGGGTGCCCCTGTGCAGAGTAGCCAAACCTAGGTCTCTTGTGCCAGGTAACCTCATCCTTCCCCAACCCATAGATATATATATGCTACACGAGCAAGAGTATTCACAGAATGTATTTACAGAAATAAAATGGAACATCCAATATCATTGGTGAAGTCTCAAGATTTTTTTCCATTCTGTCAGATGGCTCAACAGACAAAAGTGTTACTGAAGAGGAGGTAGTGTGTGTCCGATGTTGGAAAAGGGCATCCAGTCACTAAATTTGTGGCACTTAAATCTCTAAACAAGGCAGATGCAGAAAGTATAACATTTAACTTTAAAACATGCAATGAAAATTATCTCCAAATACAAGACTGGAAAAATAAATTAGTGGCTTGCTGCTTTGATGGGGCATCAGTCATGATGGGCAGTAAAACTGGAGTAGCCACAAGACTGAAGGAGGAGGCTAAACTTTTAAAAGTTGTGCACTGCTGTGCACACAGACTTGAGTTGGTCACTAAATATGTGATTAAGAGGACACCCTGTACTCTGCAGTGGAAGATTTGCTTTTCTTACTGCATGGCTTCTATAAGCACTCTGCTTTAAACTGGACTGGCTTGCAGGCTGCGGAGGAGGCACTGGGCATCTGAGTACTCGTCCTGTAAATACTGGAGGAACAAGGTGGCAGCCACATCACCAGCGTGCTGTGAAAGTGTTGTAGACAAATTATCCAGCAATTGTTACACACCTGGATGATGTGTCAGTAAATGGCACTGGGGATAAAAGAGAAAAGGCCACTGCAGTCCTGAAGCAGATAAAATCGCCGAGGATATTGTTCTTCATCAACTTCCTAGAATTCTACATAGCAGTCATGTCCAGACTAACGCTGACATTCCAGCAGAATAACAGTAGACTCTGTGCAAGCTAAAGTTCTTTCTCTCATGACAAAACTCTTCTCAGAGATTCAGAGACTATATTGATTGCCTTGACACAAGAATCAATCTAAGTGGATGGTAAGCTGCATTACAAAGGTGTGGAGCTTGGTTCTTCTGGTTCAGCAAGATGTAGTAGATCAGATCCTAATGAGGATGCAAACACTACGAAGAGTGGCATTGTGGCTGTTGTGAAGAATGTGCTGGCCACCACCCTAAATCAAATGGAGAGTCGTTTCTCTGAATTTGTTAATGACCATGTTATTACTGAAATGGGAATTTTCAACCTGTCTAACTGGCCTAACTCTGATTCCCTGGCAGAGTATGGAGACAGAAGTTAAGTCATTATTTTCTCACTACAGTGACATTCTGGAACCAAAGGGGTACAGTGCTGTTTCAGCAGTCTTGCAGTGGTCAGAACTGAAAGCGTATGTCCAGACCCTAAATGCAGCTTACCATCCACCTTTAGATTCCACTACTATGTGGGCTAGAGTTCTTTCTGAAGAAAGGAAGACTTTAAAGAAATTTTTCACTGCTGAAAATATTTCTTCTCATTCCATCTTCTACTGCAGAATGTGAAAGGGTTTCTCGTTAATGTCACGGATAAAACATGACTGGAGGGCAAACTTGAGACCAGAAACTGTCTGCTTTAATGGCAATTAGTTTGAGCAGTGACACAGTGTCCACATACTGCCAGATAATGCCATAGCTAGGTGGTGGTCAGCAGAAAAAGAGAACAAGGAGACTCTAAACAGCACCTTATGGTGCCAGAAAAGGCCTGGGAAAGTGATGAAGACACTGGTATGTTATAGAATATTATTACATTCATTTTCATATGCAATGATTCCTGAATCCTGTTATCTTTTTTCAGTTTTTATCATTGACTGCGGTGCAATAACCTGACCATGGTGCATGTAACTTTTGCCACCACATGCACCTTGGTGCAGGTACCGAAAAAAAGTTTAATTTCTGTCCCTGGCTCCATATGAAGGTAATCTCTTTTGGCTCCACTCTTAAGGAGGCCAGAAGGAATCTGGGAGATGGCTAAAGTACATGCCTCAATCAAGAAATAGGGGTAAATCATGGTCCTCTGGCCCAAGGCACAGTTTTCGTGACCAAGGTTATAACAAGGGTCAACAGAAAAATTCTCCGCAAAAGAACATGGTTCTCCTCTCAGAACTTTTGAGAAGGAGGTCCGGTGGAGGAGGTGGTGCCAGAGACACCAGGAGCAACAATTAAAAGTCATAATGAAGCTGTCCAGGCCCATCCTCAGTAGGGGCAGACTTTCAATCTTTCTCGAGGCATGAGTCCAAACCACGACAGACAGATGAGTCCTGGACAATACTGATGAGTCCTGGTAGGGACGAAACAACGTGTCTATGTCTTCTGTTGACACCCTTTGCAAACTGTGTGAGAGGCCTTTCGGCACCATGCATTTCTGCTTAAAGTTGAACCAGCATAATATTCTGTGGTGATTTGCATATGCAGCCTATGATGCTTTGCATTGTGGGGCATGTGTTATTTTGTATTTCTTCTTATCAGCAAAGGTTACCTGATAGAATTTGAATCAAAGCCCCGCTTACCACATATGATACCCTTTCCTCTTTCAGGAAACCCAACAAAAGGTGGGCAATGTTTCAGGCTATCGAACAGTTCCCCCAACAGAGATCAACCAGAGTATATTCCTATTCTTCATGGTTCTAAACGCACCGGCAGATTCAGACTAGTCCTAGACCTAAAATTCTCAATCGCTTTGTCCGCAACAGACCCTTCAAGATGGAAACCCTGTCATCAGGGAACTATAACAAGGGATTTTCTAAAAGAAATAAAAACTGAAATTCAGAAAATCATAGATTACAGGTATAGCAAGCCTTACTCTGTAAATCAAAGTAATTATGAGGAAGGTCAAGAGGAGCAAGACAACTAGCTCGAAAACTACGTAAAAGGAAAATAAAGAGCGGCTACAATACTTAAATCAACCACCCAATAACTAAAATGGCAGCTTACAAGGAAGAAGAAATTGAGCAGTCTTTTCCAACTACTGTCTGACCCCTATACACCGCTGACCCAGAGCTCTTAACTCCAGATCATGCCTTGGTCCTAAGATCTTTAAATGTACCCCAGTTATCAGAAACAACACATAGAACGCCTAATAACAACAGAAGAAATCCAGCAATAGAATTCTCTAGCTAAGCCCCATAAATGTCCGAACCCATATGGCTTTACAGTCTGCTGGTACAAAACATTCCAAACATTACTTCTCCCCACTCCTTACAGGTGTTTGAGAAGTGGCGGAAGGTGACCCCCATCGGGTCATATGCATTTATTGCGTATTCCCAAAACCAGACAAAGAACCTGCTGACACCTCTTCCTATAGATCTATATCTATTTTAAATACTGACTATAAATTATACATGGCAATGTGGGCATCTCATTTGGAACAGGTGATCCCAACAGTTATACACCCAGACCAATCAGGATTCATAAAGTCTAGAAGCACTACGGATAACACCCATTGACGCTCCTTCTTCTGGAGTACATCCAGACACGTAAATCCAGCAGTTTTTGTAAATTTAGACACGGAAAGGGCAGTCAGCAGGGTTTCGTGGAAATTCCTGTGGGAAACCCTGACCTCCTTTAACTTCCCAGACTCTTCATTAAGTGGCTTCAAAACCTGTATACCACACCAAAGGCTATATTAGAATAAATGGTGCTATCTCACCCCAGTTACCATTACAATGGGGCACTCGCCCAGGTTGCCCACTGTCACCAATTTTAACATACTAAAATGCCAGCAGAATAGGCCTAAAACGATCTTTTCGTGTCTGCTGGATTTGGTCAGCCCCACCCTGGGAGCTGACCTTGCTGCCCTCGCCTTCTCTGGCTTCTTCTTCCCAGTTCTGGATATTCTCGCTGCACTGGATTTTGCTTCCAGAACCCTTCCCTGTACCTGTCCCACCCCTCTTGAACCCCTCACCGTCTCTGCCTCCACCAGCCCCTGGGCAGTGCATTCCATGGCTCCACCACCCTCTCAGTGAAGTAGCACCTCCTCCTTCTCCCCTGAATCTTCTCCCCTCAGCTTCCACCCATGCCCTCTAGTTGCTCCTTCCTTGAAGCACCCTGACTACTTCTCCCCATTTACTCCCTTCATGTACCTGAAAACCTCTATCATGTTCCCCCGGTCCTTCTCTCTTTCAATGTGTAATTATTTAGCTCTTGAGCCTCTCCCCATAGGTCCAGTCCCCAAACCCCAAATCATTTTGTTGCCCTCTCTGGACCCTCTCCAGGAGTTTAATGTCCTCTTTAAGTGTGACCTCCAAACTGCATGCAGTACTCAAGGTGTGGCCTCACCAAGCAGTTATACAGAGGAGTATCACTTCCTCCTTCTGAGGTGATCCCCTAGCGATGCATCCCAGCATCCTGTTGGCCTTGGCTGCTGCCCTCCTGCAAGTCTCCGAGTTGTTCATCTTGACATCCACCACCAACCCCAGGTCCCTCTCAGCCATCGGATGTGTAGCATTCCCCCAGGATGTACACTTGGCTTGGGTTTCTGGCCCCGTGCTGTGACCTTGTATTTCTCTGCATTGAACCTCAGCTTCCACTTTCTAGACCATCTTTCCAGAGCCTCCACTTCCTGCATTCCAGGTTCCCCCTGTTCCTCCTGCTATCCAGTCCCGCCTCCTGCCCCCCACTCCCTTTCCATCTCTAACCACCCCGTCATGGCTACATCACCCCTCATCCTCAAGCAGCAGAAGAGAATTGAAGCGGTTACTGAACGCAAGGTCCGATCCACCTCCCACCTTGCTTCCTTCTGTCCAGCCCCAGCCATCTGCCTACATCCCTGAGAATGTTGTCCTCTGTGGGGTCCCCAGTTACCTGCTTGCTTCCTTGGTAGTGTCCTTCTTTTGGGCCCCTCTGCCAGGGTCCCTATGTGACCCCAGGTATTCTTCCTGCACTCCTTTCCCTATGCCCCGCCTCTAGGCTTGGTGCAACCTTGTGGGAGATCCCTGCCCTCTTTCCAACCATACCTCCTCCCGTCTCAGCTGTCTCCTAATCCCCGCAACCTCCTTCCTAAGCTGTGCCAGCTGGTAGCACACTGGAACCACTGAACTTCATGCCCAGTACAGTATCATGGCTGCTCCACACCTGTGCACCCCACCACCCTCCCAAAGATGCCAGCCCTAATGACGGTGGTCCCATCCCCTTCAAGTAGGTTTCTTGGGTGAGCCACCATTCCCCACTAGTCCAAGATACACCCCTACTGAGTAATCGGGTCACCCACTAGTCCCTACGTACAGTCCCACGGTAAACCAGTAACCTCTTACTAGGTGCAGTGCAACACAGTTAACGTAAGGGAAGTGAACAACTCCCTAAGCTCCTCTCTCCAGCCTTTAAATCCAACCCCAGTGGCTAGAACTACATGAGCTGCACCTGCAGCCTTTTCCTCCAATTGCAGGGCAGGTGTTCCCTATAAATAAGCCAGCTCTGAGAGGGAGGGAGGGTGGGGAGGGTGGGATTAGGGCCTACACCCGACTCTCACGAGAGTGATCAACCCTGTGGCTGCCCCTCCAAGCCCTGCAACCAAAGAAACAGCTCCAAGCAAATCCCACCAAATAGGTTTTAAATCAGAAGAAATAGGCCTCCACCACGCAGCCTGTTACACAGTGAAACATCCAACAAATGAGCCCACTTACAGCCACCAAACCTGTTTTCAAACTTCCAACAGCCCCAAAACAATACCCTGCTAGCCCCTTAAGAGTAGTAAGAAAGAAAAGAATTAACCTTCTACCAAGTAAAATCCACAAGAAACACTGTAAAAACAAGAAGCAGCTACTGTACTGTAACACATCTGATCCTCTTCCCTTCTAGTTCCTTCTAGTTTATTCGCACTTTATATAGAACCCTTGACAGCAGCACTTACGTAAGGAGATAGATATTGAGGGAATTCCCTATGTCAAAAACAATATAAAGTGTCATTATTTGCTGATGATATATTACTAACTGTCCTCTCCCCAGAACAATAAATCCCTGAAACATGGGAAATTCTGAATACTTTCAAACAATTGCTGGTTTTAAACTTAATGTTGCAAAAACTGAAGTCCTGTCGGTGGGCTTCTCCCATCCTCTTTTCTGAGAAAAATGCTCCCTTTACGCTGGAGTCGGGTTAAAATAAAATACCTGGGAATAATTCCTCAAGATATTACCAATATAGATCTAATAAATTTGAACCCTTAACACAAAAAATTGAACAGGACTTGATCAAATGGAATGCTTTACATCTCTCCGTTTTCAAAAATTGAAGCCATGAGAATGAGTATTCTCTCTCCTTATTATATCTTTTCCAAAATATTCTGGTTTAGCCTTGTTGTTTTCCTCTTGGAAAAATCAATATCAAACTTCATTTGGAGCAGATAGAGACCAAGGGTATGCTAGTCGATCCTACATCTCCCTATAACTTTGGGAGGAGTCAGTCTTCCAGATTTGGAGTGGTATGCCAGGGCAGCCTTCCTAAAAGTAGCAGTCCTCTGGATGTCCCCTAATTATTCCACTCCTTGGAAGGACATAGAATTTATATTAAATGATCTCTATGATCTGTCACCAGTCTTGTTCTCCGCTTCAAAAACTCCCTCCACTAAGAAACGCCACAAAAACTATAAGGGAAGTTATGAAAATATGGAACCATTCGAGATTTCATCCAACATTTTCAAATATAATTTTCTATCTTAGGCTATCAGCAGAAGAAAATTTTCAACCAGCACAACTGGAATTGGCGCTCTAGGGTCTGGCACCAATGTGGCATACACTACATATTTCAGCTTCCGCAGCATCAGGCATTGTCCCATTTGAAACACTCCAGAGGGAGTATGACTTACCACATAGGGACCATTTTAGGTACCTTCAACTTCATGCCTATGGTAGAGCACATCTGTGCTTATACTCCTCCTGTTCTCACAGCAACTATAAAATTGACCACTTAGGCCCACCCAGCACAACAGAGCACTATAACTGTGCACTCCTTATCTCGCACTGGGCCTCTATCCCAACTGTGACTCCTCCTAGTTCTAACTGCAAGCCTTACAACTTGCTGCCTGGAGCGATGAATTCACACTGTACTTCTTCCTACTGCCTGCAGTGTTAATATACTGTAATGTAATCCCTGTTTGGTACTGCTGTTTGCAATGTCCCTCTGTTCTAGTCACTTTATAGTAATTCTTCACATGTATTTGCCTGATTGTACTGATGCTTGTAAAGTCCCTGTGTGCTAATTCTATGTAATCCTCCACTTGTTTGCCTGTTGTTCATGTATGTATCTTGTAATCTCCCGATTCGCACCTGAAAATAGGCACTTGGCTGTCTAGTGTGCTTACCGGTTAACAAAAAAAAATATCTTGGGACAACACCCAGAAAGGGCCAAGATCCCCTCCCAAACCAATATTATTGCAGCTTTTGATAGACACCATTCAGGGAGGCCTGGCAGAGCATTTAATTGGCCAACTGTATTGAATCCCAGAGACATGTTAAGTGACTCAACACTAACAATTGTAAACAATTGGAATGAGGAACTTGGGCTAGAGATTTGGAGGAAGACTGGATTAAATATGCCTCTCTGCAGTTAAAAATAACATTGTCTTCTATATGGAGAATATGCCTGGAAGTGTCGATCAAGATATTTTTAGATCCCCTTATTCTTATTAAATACATGCCACTGGAATATGGTAAATGTTGGAAGAATATAATTGTAGGAAAGCAGACCTAGGTTGCATTCTATGGTTATGTCCTTTGCTGATGCCTTTCTGGTGTGCACTGCAAGAGGAGATAATGGACATCTTAGAACTGCCACTGAATTAACGGCAGAACTGGTACTACTGTCACTTATGCTTAAATGGAGGAAAACGCTGCTAGTTTACTTATTGGTCACAAAAAGCAATAATCAGAAGATGGATGTCAAAACAGGCCCCAACAATTTCTGATTACGAAAGATGGTTATGAACATATACCAAATGCAAAAATTAACGGCATATATCCATGATTAATCTAATTCCTTTTCAACAAAATGAAAATGGTGAATATGGTACATGGCACAGATTGACCCAAACGTTATCTCACAACAGCTGTCCAGTATCTTTTGGGGATGGGGAGGAGTGAGAGGTGCTGCTCCACAGGGGAAAAAGGTAAAGGAAGTGGCCCAAATGGGTGACCCATCAAGATACCCTGGAGAACTATGCCCATTATTTTATTAACCAAGACTTCTTGAATGCCATGAAAATATCTACAAATTCACTATATTCCAGATCTACTGCAATTTTTAATATAAAATTTATATTGTAAGCCCTAAATAACCAAACTACGCAAGATAAGAAATTGTAGTTTTAACAGCAGAATAACATGTGATATAACTGTGTGTGTGTGTGTGTGTGTGTGTGTGTGTGTGTGATCAATCGAAAATATATCATAAAATGTATAAAAAAAGGGGGGATTTTCTGACCTCAGTTGACTTACAAAACACTTATTTGCATATTCCCATGCAAGAGCTCCACTGCCAAGATCTATGATTCAAAGTCAGGGAACATCATTTCTAATTCAAAACGCTTCTATTCGGGCTTTCTTCAGCCCCAAAGACATTTTCAAAGGTTTTGAACAGTTGTTGCCCACCACCGAACCAAGGAATTTAACTGTTCCTTTACCTGGATGATACTCTAATCAAGGCCCCTCTGCTCCACCAAGCAGTACAAGCCATGACTGACGAGTTCGGTACCTCTCGGCACATGGATTTTCATCAACCAGAAGAAGAGCCTTGACTCCGACACAGACCTTGAATCACCTGGGGGCAGACAGACGATGAACAAGGTGTTCCCCACAGAAACAAAATTCAGGGATCTGCAGAAGTTCATCAAGAAGTCTCTCAATGCCGCCAGCTGCCTGGTCACAACTTCATGCAGCTCATTGGGACTATGGTATCTCTGGCAGATTCAGGCCCCTGTGCACTAATTCACATGTGACCTATTCAGGCTCACCTACTCGCCTGTGGTCCCAGTCCAGACACAGCCAGAACAAACGGATCCCAGTTTCTCCCCAGATAAGGAATGCCCTTCATTGGTGGACCCAGAGAACAGTATTATGAGGGTCACGCTTGGTCCATCTGCTCCAACACGAGTCCTGGCCGATGCCAGCCTTGGGCTAGGGCACGCCTAGGTCAGGGGTAAGCTCTGGGCAAATGGTCTGTGCTGGAAACAAGGTGCAGCATCAGTGTCCTCAAATGAGAGCAGTGCGCCTAGCCCCTTCTGCACTTCGAACAGCAAGTCCTCAGCCAGGATGTGCTGATTTTAAGACAAACGACAATGGCACACATCAATTATCAGGGTGGCAAAAGGAGCTCACAGATGCCCAGGGAATCTCTTATGCTGTTTCAATGGACTGAGGGCCACCTGGCAAGCATTAGGATGGTGTACATTCCAGATCAAGAAAATGTCACAGCAGACTGGCTCAGTCGCAAAACATCCTGCCGAGGAATGGGAGCTGAAGATAGCGCTTTCCAGACCCTACCAAGCTTTTGGCAATCCTCAGATCTTTTCGCCTGCAGCGCAGTTCAAAGGTCAAGCAATTCTGCTCCCTGTTCAAGGATCTAACTATCGTGGCTCAGGACACCTTTTCCTAAACTGGGGTCAGTTTGGTCTCCCTGTATGCCTTCCCCCACTGCTTCTATCCAGAGTCCTCTCAAAGTAGCGATGGATCAGGCAGAGATAATCCTAGTCTGCTCACAATGGCCCATGGTTCC
Source organism: Neoceratodus forsteri (assembly GCA_016271365.2). NCBI lineage: Eukaryota > Metazoa > Chordata > Ceratodontiformes > Ceratodontidae > Neoceratodus > Neoceratodus forsteri. Next base: position 991,199,314 of record CM028135.1, read on the forward strand.
CACATCTGATTCATCTGTCCAAGGCAACCACCTCTGACTTTTCAGATCAGCCCGGACCTTCCTCATCAGGGTTCTGTCCTACATCCCAGTCTGCACAATCTATCCTTTCGCCTGGAGATTGAGGGAAACTTTCAAAGAGCTCAGATACACAGCCCTGGTGATCGAGATGATGGTTCACTCGTCGTCCATCCTCCTCTAAAGTGTACTACAGGATTTGGAGAAAATTCTTGTTCTGGCTTCAATCCAAACAAATGCATAGCCAACCAATATCTTTTACCTATTTTACTCCAATTTCTCCAGGACGGGTTTGACAAAGGGCTGCAACTGACCACCTTACGAGTGCAGGTTTCCACCTTGGGATCGCTATCACTGGAATTAGGGAGTCTCTGGTCTCTATCCCCATGTTAGAAGGTTTCTACAGCAGCAGCATTGAAACGCCTACCAATCAAAAACCAAGGGCCCCCTGAGACTTAATTTGTTCTCAAAGCCTTGTCCAAAGTCCCTTTGAACCTCTAAGGAAGCATTATGCATCTCACAGTGAAAGTCATTTTTCTAGTAACTGTTACTTTGGTAAGCAGAATCAGCGAAGCTGGAAGTCTTGTCTACTAAAGAGCCTTATATGATTTTTCATCAGGACTTGTAGTCCTCTGAACAGATTCAGGTTTTTGCCTAAAATAATGTCTCCTGTCCATTGCAATCAGGAGTTGGTTCTGCCTTCCTTCTGTCTGCATCCAAAAATGACAAGGAGAAAGAATTCCACACACGCTGGATCCCAGAAGAGCGGTGAAAATATACCGTAAAAGAACCAAACCCATACAAAAGACTTCTAGTTTGTTCATCGTAACTACGGGACAAAATGTGGGCAAAGGCTTCCAAAGACTCTCTAGCCAGATGGATCCATTCCACCATCACCACTGCCTACAATCAAGCCGGAATACCCTTGCCTGGCCCAGTGAAAGCCTATTCCACCAGGCCTATGGCCACTTGTGGGCAAACTTCAGAGAGGTTTCTCTGGCAGACTTATGCAGAGTGGCCACCTGGTCATCTATTCACACGTTCACTAAGTTCTGCAAACTGGACATGATGGCCTCAGCGGAGGTGTGTTTGGCTGCAGAGTTCTTCAGGCAGTGGTGGACCCGAAGACATTTACATTCTTCCCACCCAGGATGTTTGGGGATGTACTGCTTTTGTGTATCCTATCTGTAGAGGCTTCAGAGACCAGCTTAGAGAGAGAAAACAAAATTTAAATACCTGTAAATTTTCTTTCCAATGGCTGGTCTCCGAGCTGCTTCCTCCAGAATGTATAAAGTTGGCTATTTGGATCATGTTTCTCTTTGTTTTGTGTGTGCCTCTCAGGTTCTTGTAGTATTTCACATTTCGACTGCTTAGGAAGAACTGAAGATGACAGGAAGTAGAGGGAGGGAGGGATAGCCAGACTGTCAGAGGTTTGATTCCTGCCTGCATTTGCATCAGGAGGTATAGCTCATCTGTGAAACCGGAGACTAGCCGTCAAGAAGGAAAATTTACAGGTATTTAAATTTCATTTTTTGAGCCCTTGTGGCTTCCTATTGGCTGAAGCTGTTTGCTGCTCCCACTCTAATTGGCTGATCCCGCCTTCGTCAATCCAAGAAATTAATATTTGCTAACTTCACTCTGCACAATAGGCTCCCTGTTTTGGCACCTGAACTTGGGTCCCTGCAGTTTCCCCATAAGCCTTTTGCTCTGTCCCATGAGCTTTGGCAAATGTCCCACAAGTCCTGGCTTGAAATGCTGGCTTACCGACTTGTTGTTGCTGCACTAAACTAGCTGCTAGTGTTAGTCTCTTTGCAGATTACCACAGTCCCAAATAAAAGGTCTGGTGCAGCCAGATTAATTACTTTTGTTTCTTTGCTTACGCCAAAGTCCAATAGCTGCAACGGTGCCTCTAAATGCTGCTCAGTTTAAACATTTTGTATACATCCATAGCCTGTCGCTGCTGCCGACTATGTGCCCCGGCAGCAGACATGCTTTTATATGAGTCCCAACGCTATGTCTGGTGCAGCTAGTGTAAAACATTTTATTTATTTTATAGCCCTTCATCATTAGTAGTCCCTTTCTGATCTTGGCAGCTGCTGTGTCTACTTTCACATTTATTTCCAACCTGCAGCAGCTGCTGAAGCTTGCATCTCCTGAAGCTCAGACCCACTTATTAATATGTATGTACCTAAACACTTGGCTCCTGAGGACGTAGTCTTCTGTCACCGCTGTCAGGTGTCCCCAAGGTAGCAGAGATCCTAAGGGCAGCTCGAAGCCCTCTACAAGGTCCTGCTACTCTAGGAAGTGGAAACGCTTCTCCATTTGGGCCTCTTCCCGATTTGGACCCTATGGGTGTTCCCACAGAGCATCTTAGATTACTTGCTCTCTCTGTCAGAGAGTGGCCTGAAATATTCAAGTACACCTTGCAGTTCTTTCTTCATTTCAAACCATTGTCCCAGTTGACTCTAAGAACCTTCTTGAAAGGTATCCTGCATTACATCCCTGTACGGGACCATCCCAGTGTGGGATTAGAATTTTGTGCTTGAAAACTGACAGTCCTTTTTGAGCCCACAGATACATGCAAGCTCCATTTTTGTCTTGGAAAACAATTTTATTTTTGATGGCAATTACGCTCAGGTAGACGTATCTTGGAGTTACAGACGCTTATGTGCAAGCCACCTTGCCTCAGTTTCACATGGATCGGTGTCCTTGCGCACTAACCCCTCCTTTCTCCCAAAAGTGGTTTCTGAATTTACTTAAATCAGTCCATTCAATTGCCAGTGTATTTTGTGGAATATGAGAATCTAAGGAAGCCTTGCTTCATACTCTTAATGTGCATAGAACATTGAGACTTTATCTTCTCTGCACTGAACAGTTTAAAAACTGAGCAACGCTTTGTTTCCTTTTTACCCCAGGATGACCAGGTTTTGAAGCTGTGCTTTGTCCACATGGTTGGCCAACTGCATTACATTCATCTATAACAAATATGATAAACCTCTCACAGGGTCTGTGAAACCCCATTCCACTAGAGCATGGCTACCTCCATGCATGTTTTTGAGGCATCTTGGCCTTGAAATTTGCAAGGCCGTCACCTGGTCTACTGTGCATACATTCACAAAACATTACAGAAGCGTGCCAGTTTTGGGTGGGCTATCCTCCACGGTCGCTTGACCTAACCTGACATGGTTCGCTTCCTCCTCCCTTGGACCTTATAACTACTTGGGATTCTTCCCATGTGTTATGGCCTGATTGAAGATGGTACAGTTGTGTAAGAACTTACCGTAACAGTAGATTTTAGAGAGTATCTCTTGCAGCAGGCCATGCTTCCTGCCTGCCTTCCCCTTGCTCCTGCTTCAGAAGGGTACCTTACTCCAGCCTCTCACACGAAAGCCTCGAGCTGCTGCCTTTTTGTTACTCTCCTCGTTCCCGCCGAGACCTAAGAGTCATTTCTCATATCTGTTGCTAAGATAGAAGAGAACTGAGGAGTATCAGGGCTCTCCCTTTATATGTGCTACAGAATACCACGTGATGACAGGAAGGGAGGTCCCTGGATCGACTGCTGAGACATCATCCAGAGATGTGACTCCTGCTGCTGATATCCCATGTGTAACAGCCGGCTGCAAGAGATAATTTCAAGATCTACTGTTACAGTAATTTCTTACACAACTGTACTTTGTCACATGAACCTATTTATAGAAGCTACATCAAAGACCCAGAGCTTCCATGAATTAACAAAATTTATATTTCTCTATTCATTAAACAATCCTGTATTATATAGTTAGAATAGAATGCAGAGCTTTGATGACAAGGAACTGCCAGCTGTGATAACAGACAAGGTAATCTCTCACAGACATTTATTCATACCACTTCAGTTCAGCACTGAACCCCAAATGATCAACTTTTATGAGAACAGAATGATAGATTAGAAAATCTGTCTAAACACAAACCAAATGGGTTAGTAACAAACTTTGAGTGAAAACAATTAGTTCTACAGACTGCTCTCACTGGGAACTGCAACAGCTTCTTCAGTCAATCAGGGACTTAATTGCTGAGGCAGCAGGCTAGACCAAAATGATGTCATCGCCACTGACGGACAGAAAATCACTGTTTTCAGTTACTGCAGAGCACATTAACAGATGCTGACTTAAAGGACACCACAAAACCAAACGGCATGATATTTTCAGGAAATACTAATCATGATACAGGAACGTGAATTCAAGCTGTTTTTAATTGCACAACTATCGGATCCTTTAAAGATCAAATGCACATATTTCACAATCTCCTTGGGTAAGGAACTGTAAAAATGGAAACCCTAAATACATATAACAGATTTTGTCCTAATGAGATTCTAAAACTTACTTGCTTTGTGTCAGAGTTCCCTGGGTGTTGGAACCATGAGACATCATCAAATCAAATCATTCTTCATTTATATAAAGCCTTTCTTAAACCAAGGCACCTGTACAATATAACATAAAACAATAAATAATTACACTAAAATATTCAAAAATCATTATGAGCTTTACTAAAAAGATAGGTTTTCAAAGCTCTTTTAAAACTTTGGACAGTCTGGCAGTTTTGCACCTGACAAGGTAGAGAATTCCACAGGGTTGGGGCCATGAACCAAAAAGATCTGGCCCCTGAAGTTTTTGCTTAACCCTGGGAATCTCTAGCAATCCTCATCAGTGGAAGCAAATCAATAGCTGTTTGTGAAGCAAATCAATAATTCCCTTATGGAGCATGGTACCCAATTTTAGATTGCATCTATTTTCAAATGATAATGTTGTTTTATACAGTGTACAATGATGAGTTCCACTCTGGATATTGGTCATAAATCGGAGGACATTATTATATGTTACTTTCAGTCTGGTTAAAGTCTATCGCTGCTTGCAGAATAAACTAACCCATAAGCCAGTACACTAATAGGCTCAAAATGAATGGTATGTTTTGCATACCTGTTTTTCATAGAAGAATAACATTTTTTATTATGGTAGTATTCCGCCTGGAACACCACTCTTCCTGCCTCCACTCTGCAGTTTAATCTACAATATGCTCTTTTGAATAGTCAGAATACCAGACTTTGAGACAGAGTGCCAAATTTGAGTTTCAGGTATTTTGCCTTCCATACCAGATTATTTTCTTAATTTCCACTGACAAAGCAATAAACTAGGTGTTAGTAGTCATCGAGATTCAGGCACTAAAAGGTATGAATTCTAAATAATAAACCCAGTATCTGATGGACCAAGCTTATAACATGTTTAACATGGGATTCAAATGCAAGGCTATCATCTAATACCTAAATATTTAAAACTATCTACAATTTCAGTAGGTTCACCTTTAAGATCAATAGTTTAAAAAAAAAACTATAGTATATTTATATTCTCTATCCTTTTGGGGACTGTAACGCTCATTTTTTTTTTTTTTTTAATTCAGAAGTATATTTCTGGAGAAAAGCCCCTCCTGAAAGAATCAATCTCTCTGCACATCACTGTGTATCCCAAGCAGGGCTCCAGCACTAATGATAACTGGATTATCTCTGATTTTGTTTGTTTTTGTTTTACATGATCTAGGAGCAGAATTCATAAACAAAACAAAAGAGGAACCAATATTGATCTTGCAGTACCCACATTTAATAGAGTGACCTTCCAAACACTTCCTGCAATTTTTTTGCACCCTACCACTAAGTTAGAAAACTACTTTGTTACATTTTGAGAATCATATTTTTCCAATGCTGTATCTAGCATCAGACCATGATCAACTAGGTTGAAAGCCTTGGTCAGGTCAACAACACCGCTGCAGCAGAGTGCCCTTTATCTAAAGCACTCTGCACACAACTTGTAAAGCTCACCAAGGCAATCTCAGTATTATGTTTGTGTCTAAAACCATGTTGATAACTAGTGAGTAAATTATGTTGTTCCAGGAAACTCGTAATCTGATCAAAATGATTCTTTTCAAAATTGTTGAAAGTGGAGCCAGTTGGCATGATTAGAAATGGATTGCTTACTACCAGATTTGTGTATCAATTTGATTGTCAGTTTTCAAAGCTTGGAAAAGACCCATAACACAATGAGTAGTTTAAAAAATAAAAGGAAGCCAATTTTAATATACCAATTTTAGAAGCTTAAAATCAAAATGATCTGTGCCAATATTAGAACACAGATTGCATTTCAATACATACTGGTATTACTGTTGTTTCCTGATTAAAACCAATCCCTTGATAGTTGACTGACCCTAACCCTATCAAATATGTATTCATTGTGGACGTACAAACAGGAGATATTTAATTTTTATTTAGTTTTTGTTTGCCAGGTAGTTGCACTAGACAAAACATGTGCCTATTTTCAGACACAAACTGGGAAATTACAGCATAGGAGGTCAACATAATATTTAAATAACCAGAAAACATGGTGCAATTGATGTAGTCAAGCAGTAGTAGATGGAGCAAGAGCCAGGAGCATTTATCTGTGTGCCTGGGTCTGAAAAGTTGATTGTTTCTCATGTAAAAAGTGTGTTGAATTCAGATTTACAACTCTTATTCGTCTATAGTTGTACATTTTCTTGAAAAATGCACTTTCTTAAGCGTAACTAAAAGTTTTACATCTATGTAATAGACTCGGTTTACTTATTTAATTTATCTAATTCATTTAATATGCTCAGTTTACTTAGTTATTAATGTAATTTATTTAATGTTTCAGATATGTCTAACAAGACTTCTCACAAACGCAGAGGCGATGCATCCTACACACTGATCCAGGAGTTAGCACAGACCATGGAGACCCGCTACTTTTTGGTGATGCTGTTTGGGAGAAAAGCTGCTCTAGTCAAACAGTGTCAAAGTATAACATGGTGTGTCTTGAATTGTCTGAACGTTACTCCAGCAGCCATTAGTATAATTATATCTGCTTACAAGAACTTCACTGCATATAAGAGTTCTGGTAAACTTGCAGCTGATGAAACTTTAAAAAAGACATTGTAAAGAGTTATCCAGCAAAATTGTTTCACTCCCAAGTTCATAGTGCTCTATCTGAATATGCAACATCCACATCGGGCATATTCCCAAATGAATGTATATTTTGCAAATCATACAAGAAAAAGGAATCTTAAGGGTCAAAGGAGACTTTTGAATATCCTACAACATGTGTAACTTATGGGGCAGCAGACAGCATAAAAAATGCAGCAAAAGAAATGGACGTCGACAAATGGATATGATAGTAGGCAGTACTGATCTTATAGCTAAAGAAGTGAAGTACTACAAAAAGCTGTAAGAACAAGTATGTAAAAAAAAAAGGCAGAAAGAATAAAGGGCACGGGTACAAAATGTGAATACAGTCCGTTGAGGGACAGTCATCAGGTTGCCTTTTCCAGATTTACGATGTGCAGTGCATCATTTAATGGAATGCAAGAAGAATCATTGCTATCTCTACACAAAAGGTACATGGACATTCTTATGGAGTGTAGTGGGCGTGAAACAAATTGTGATCCACAGAGATTGCAGTCAAAACTGATGGATCACTTCAAAGATGGTATCATATATTTAATACCAAAAGTAGAAAAGCGGTACAGTCATCAGGTCTGCTAAGAAACAGGCTGACTGGAGAGAAGCACAAGCAGCTCAACACATAAGAGAACAGTTGGAACTTCTAAAAGTACGGCCTCATAATGATACCAAAGTTAAAGTTGAAGACTTAATAGAAGAAAATGTAAAACTGCTACCTGTTCTTCAGAATTCCTATGTACTCTACTCACAGGTTCATCAGAAGTGGGCAGTGAACGATGGGAAAGGGTAGTTCAATCTATTGCAGATGACATAGAGTTTGCAATGTCATGGGAATAATCTGACCACAGAAACACCTTGTTGGGCATGGGTATTAAATCATGACAGGCAGTATGCAAGTTTTAACTGTTTTGAACAGGTTTGGTTACTGTGTCAGCTACCATGTTGTAGAGGAACTCAAACTGCAGTTGCAACCAATATAACGGAGAAGAATATGGTTACACCAGATGGATTGCTCATGCAGCCAGGTTTAGCTACTGCTTTGGGTTTCACAATTATAGAGATGACTAGACACTTAACGGTCATTACACTGTGGGTATAGCATACCAAAACATACCATCCAGTATTGAGGAGACAGCTATAGCTGAGAAGCTATGACAAGAACACACACGATGACCAAGCACCAGCAAGAAATGAAAACACAATAGAAACCAACACAGATAAGCAAAGATCAGTAGTTGATGCCCGTACCAGGCTGGGCCATATCATTTTTTTTTTTTAACTGTATTTTTATTAAGATTTTGTAGACTCCAGGAGGTTAATATAGTATTTCTCACAGTACATGGATAGACTGATAGATTGCATTATTTTTCCACTTGTACTGGCAATTATAGAGAGCTTATAGTTGTTGTGGTTCCTATATGTAATTGGCATGCCAGTCATAACTCTAAAATCTATGAGCAAGCAAAAGGAGACTCCACTGTTTATTCACAGTATGAATGACTTTAATAGTCAGTTATCTATTTCACTCTGTGCCAGAAAGAGGGATGCTTCCTGCCTAAGATATGGGTCATGGAAGGCGGAGCTTGGTCTATCCTTCCTCCTGGTAACTCCGCCCCATCTATGCTCCCCTATCCATATTAGGGTATAAAGTCCGGACGGATAGAGACACATGCAAGGCCATCTAGTCCACTTGTTGGTTAGAGTTGGTGTTATATTCTGTAATCTGGCTGTCCTGCTTCCATTTTATAGATCTCAGATATAAAATTTTCCCAAATGGAAATGGGGGTTCTGGTTTAAACCGTAGTCTGGTAATTATCTTTTGGCTGCTCCAAGTAGAATATTTAGTAAGTAGATTGCTTGTTTATCCTGGAAATGGCAAGGATAACTTAAATAATAGGGCTTTTGAGGAGTTGGAGTCCCCAGGGTGGGGAACAGTTTTGTACATTGAGATTCACTGCTTCCAGTATCTTGAGAGTACCAGACAAGACCATAGGGCATGGGTCTGGGTGGCTACGTCTGTTCCACACCTCCAACAGGAAGCGCCCTCCCTCAGGAATTTAGTTGTTATCTGAGGTGCGAAAATATCGGGCTACTATTTTCTATGCAAATCTCATATATATGAGTTAGTGGTTCTATGTTGGAGTCTCCATATGCGTAACCAATCTTTGCATCAAGACTTAATATTGTTTCAGCTTCCCAATTTAGTTTTGTGGGATCATTAATATTATAATTTGGGCTTGTGGAAGAGTCTTATAGAATTGGGAAATCAGATATTGTGTGTTTTGAACTCGATAGCTGTGTTTAGTGAGGAGACCAAAGGATGTATCTGCTGATCTATAATGTCTTGTCCTATTTCTGATGTCAGGAAGTGGCAGATTTATAGGAATCTATAAAAGTCTTGGTGGGTAGTAGGTACTCTTCCTGTAGTTACTGAAATGTTTTAAGTATGCCCTGTCATAGAACTGATGGAATGAATAAGTCCTTCTTCTGCCCATTTTTAAGGTATGATCTAAATTACCTGGAATGAACTTGAGATTTCTGGCTGGGATTCCATCCATTTAACCAGAAAACTGTTTCTTGGTAGTGAGGAAATTCCTCCAGTGTTTGGATAAGAACTTTGTGAATATAGAAACTTTTTCCCCAGGCTGAGGGTTTTAGGTTGAAATATTTGCTCATAGTCCAGGGTATGTCCGACATATTTCTCTCTAGTGTTGTCCAGACTGGAGCTTGATTGGGGTTAGGAACCATTTAGAAATGTACACAAGTACATGGCTATAAGGTATTTGGATAGGTTTGAAGTGCCAGACCTCCTTTTCCTTTGGTAGCTGAAGCCTGCTCAGGGCTATGTAGGGTCTGGTATCATGCCAGAGGAATTTATTTATTGCTTTATTCCATCTATGTAATTCTGTAGGTGGGGAATGGGATATTTGCAGTATGTAGAGTATCTTGGAAAGTACATGCATCTATATGGATTGTACTCTTGTCAAGAGTGATATTTGTAGTTGGACCACCTGTGGAGATACGTCTGTACTGCTAGGAACAGAGGTTCATAATTTAGAGCAAGTAAATTTGAAGAGGTATGGGATATCTTGATTGCCAGGTAGGTTAGATATGGTCTTCTCCACTTTGGGGAGTTTCTTCATTAAGGTGGCAGAGGGGACGTAGTGCATGGTTAAAACCTCTGACTTGTTTTGGTTTATTTTCTATCCTGTGAGTTCATTTAGAGGTAGTATTTTAATTAGGGAATCCAATGATTTCCCAGGATTCATGAGATATAGTAGTAAATCATCTGCATAGTATGCTAGTTTGTGTGTGCTCTTTGATAGTGTATCACCTCAGATCATCTTGTTGTCTGAGGAATTGTGCTATTGGTTCAACATATAGGGCAAAAGGTAAGGATAAGGGCATCTATGGTGTGTTCCTATGAAGGAGAAATCTCTGAGTGTGAGCCATTGATTTTACTACTGCCTCTGGTGCCATATAGATCCTTTTAATTGTATCGAGAATTCTTGTGGAAAAGCAAATTTAGATAGCCTGGAATGTAAAAATTCCCACAAGACTCTGTCTGAAAGCCTTCTAGCGCCAAGGCTAATAAGAAAAGGGGTGAGTTTGTAACTTGTGCATGATTTATAAGGAATAGGATACATTTAATATTGTCCATGGTCTGTCTAGTTTTGATAAATCCAGATTAATTTGGATGTATGATGCCTGGGAGTATATGGTCTAGTCTGTAGGCTAGGATACAGGTATATATGTTGTAGTACTGAAATCGGGCAATATGAATCACATAGTTTGGGGGTTGAGGTTCTAGAATGGCTAAGATTGTTGCCTGTCTCATGAGATCGGGAATGTTGTATTATGACTGGCTTGTATAGCTTCAATAGTGGGGTTTTAATAGACTCCCAGGTTACCTTATAAAATTCATCACAAAGCCATCTGGGCCTGGGCTTTTCCCATTTTAAGGTTTTGATGGTGTTATGTAGTTCTGGGAGTGTTATCAGGGATATTAGTGAGTGTCTCTGTGGTGGGATAAGAGTGAAAGTTTTACTTTCGCTAAAAATTCGTAATTTGTTGGGGGTCAGGTGGTGTGGGATTGGAGTATAATGATTGATAGTAGTCCCTGAAGACATTTTAATATCTGATGGGAGCTATATCTGTGATTATTTTTAGGGTCTTTTATTTTATTAATCTTTATCGGTTGTGTCTGTCTCTTTAATCTGTAGGCTAGAACTTTGGAGGCTCTAGCTCTCCCTCATAATATTTTTGTGCAGCCACATAAGAGTTTGTTCTATTTTAGCTATTAAAGGCAGGGCCATCTTTGACATCAAAGCGCAAACAATGCAGAACATCAAAGACAAAGGTAGAAGATTTTGATGAAGACTATTTGCCAAGTGTAAAGAAACAGATATTGCAGCCAGAGGCATGACAGGAAAAGACACTACCCAGGCGATTCAGACATCTGAGGAAGCGAGATCTAGATATTGGTGAGAAAGACGTTCAACCATAAACATCTGGAAAGCCAAAAATAAGACCAGTATCAATACAAGGTGACACAAAGCTCTGAACCAAAAACCTCATGCAAGCTAAGAGAAGGGACGTTTCCTCGATGATATCTTGTGCAAGTGTAGATGCTACTCCAATGTGGCATGGATGGAATGCCCTTGTTCTGTAGATGACCTGCCACAGCAGATCATATCATACATGGACTCTATAGGACAGCCTCCTACAAGACTTGATGTGTAGTGCAAGACACCATGAAAACTGCTATCAAGGTTATGGACTCAATGCCAGGACGACTATATGCCTATTACTTATGACTTCGCCTTAGCAAAACCTGCACCTCAAAGTCCCCGGAATATGACATACGTTTCATATGTTTTGGACCATTCCATATAAAATTAGCATATTTCAAAGGTCTTGGATACCTCCTGAATGGTTCTGGAGGAGACCACATTCTTGTTGAAAGTGGTGCATTGGCATTGGGATACCTGAATGGACTTCTTGGGAACATTTTCAGTCGGGCAAAGAGGCTTCACCCAGTGCGATCAGCGATTCAGAATTAAACACTTGCAGTGCTTTATACAATATAAAGGTTTGTCAGACTTTCCAATCTCAAAGCATCTGCAGCAGCTACTTAATGACCCATCGTCTTTTTTCAGTGGTGGACTTGGAGAATACAGCTGAGTTCAAGACATTCATGGAAGCATATGAAACATTCTCAGAGTCCACACACTGTGGTGAGTATGGCGCAACAACCCAATTTTGGCTGCAGTGCTGCAGTTTGGTAGAATTGTACCAACTCTTCTGCCCTTCCATCAGGACAAATGATTTGCCTATCTTTATATATACGCTTGGAGAAGGTGATACCTCTTTACTTGCAACTGGGCACCACAACTATGCCAAGTGGATTACCCTATACCTTTATGAATTTGCTAAACATAGATGAGACCCACCCTGGACTAAGGAAAAAATTGAAAATGGAGCGTTAACCATTACAAGATCAAAGTGAGGGTTTAGCAGAAATGACATAGACTTGACCTTGGAACAGACAATGCCAATGGTGCATCAGGACTAATTGGGATTTCTTCTTTGACACAGAACATCAATGCAAGGAGGAGGTGGAACATTCTGCAGTCAGCTCAAGTAAAATTTTGGAAGTCTTATGGAAAAGTTGGTTTTGTCAGCCATGAAGAAGCCAGCCAGGAGCCAAAGAGTTTGAGTAAAGCGTGATTTGAAGGATCTAAACAAGCTGTTGAACGTAATAGACTCCTCCATGAATCCATTCCGGGATGCATTTGAGGACAGCACTCTTTATTCAATAGGGAGTGGAAAAGCAGTATCACAAGAAGTAGCAGACAGTGATGCAAGTTACTGAGATAACTACTGGATGCATCATGCTTAGAGACGAATGCATTACTAAAGGAAGTAGGTCTGAGGAACCCATCAAAAGATTCAAGTTGAGGAACTTTGCACATGATGCAATGAAGGTGAAGATTAAAAACAAGGACAGGAAAATCGTCACGTTGAAAGGAACTCAAGATCTCTTTGGATGCTTGCTCTGTGACTTCAACAGTTGAACTTATGATGGTGTTTGCTACCACTAACCCCAGTACCCTCTCCTTAGAAACATTGATGGGTAAAGGAAGTCAACACTGCTGTAGAAACTTGAGTCCAGAGTCCAAAGTAGCCACCCGATGCTGTAAATGCCACTATGGTTGATGCCATGTTCATGATCAGAAGTCTTACAAACCTGCCACCAACATTCCACGGTGTGGCAAAAATCATCCTGTGTCTTGTTTGCTGTACTTCCCAAATGAAGTCCACCTTGTCAGTGACTGTTACAAGTCACCATCGATCAAAGATCTTGAACAAGAGAAGAGAGGAAAGCATAGCATCGCTCCATTCTCCTATCTCATAACTGGTCCTGACCAAAGCCGACCAAGAGACTTTGCTGGATCCTGTCTTCATCTTCATTCAAGATGGCACTCCTAGGTTTTCTAGCTACAGCATGGAATTCTGATGTGCACTGGAAGTTCTAGGTGATTAAAAGCTCATGTATGCAGTAGGAGAAACTTGTTACTCATACAGAGTGGAAGCTGGACATATGCTCAGACTAGAGTGCTAGGCCCTAAAAAGCAAATACATAGAAGCAGACACAAGAATCGTGCAATACATAACACTACATTTGCAGTCAAAATGAAGGTGAAGATGGGAATGTAGTGGTAAGGGCAGATGATACTGATATTCTGGTCATTCTGCTGTATCATGCAAGTCTACATGATCTCACACTGCACATGGACATTGGCCATTCAGGGAATAATGCAAGAAGATTCATAGATGTATCCCGCTTGTCAGCAGAGTTGGGCAGACCTGTGTGTGCAGCTCTACCAGGTCTCCATGCACTGACAGGGTGTGACTATTCACCAGCATTCAAAGGCAAGGGGAAGGTGCGACCTCTAACAATTATGGAAAAGAATACAGAGTACACACAGGCATTTGGAATACTGGGATGTCCACACTTGTCTAAAGAAACGGAGGCTTTGATTTTACTTGGAAATTTATTTTCAGACTTTTGTTTGAGATGTAATAAAGTAGAGCAACTTACCCAAACGGTATGATAGAGTACTAGGAATTAATAAAATAGCAGAAGGCTCATGCCCATATAAGCTGTTTCACTATGTAGTGGAGGCATTCAAGATGCCAACTAAGTAATATTTATCCAGATTTACTTTAAATTTGTTGAAACTGTCCGTCTCCACCACATCCTGCGGCAACTTATTCCACTCCTTATAGTTCTCTCTCTTAAAACTATTCTTCTTTAGTTCTGTCCTATATTTTTCTTCAATGAATTGGAGTCCATGTCCCTCGGATTATACTTTGTATGAGTATTCCAGTTTTAATTCTTCTCTAAGTTCTTCATTATGCATTATCTTATAAACGACAACAAATCTCCTCTCCTTCTCCTAAGTTCTGTTGGCTATAATTTAAGACTCAACAGTCTTTCTTCATAAGATGCATCTTTTAACTCTGGAATTAATTTAGTAAGAGCTCGTTGGCCTTTCTACACAAATCCTATCTTTCTTCAGAAACGGGCTCCAACTCACTGAACAATAATCCATAATTGGTCTTATGTATGTTTTATACATTGGCAATAGTATCTTTTGTCATGAGAAAGAAACTCCTTCAAATGCAGTGTACCAAATTCATTGCCTTCCTTGTAACAACCTCACAATGCATTTCACTTTTAAGGTCATTAGAAACAAAAACTCAAGTCTCTTTCTCCATTTGACTATTTTACTCTTGTTCCCTGCAAATAGTAATCCTGACTGATATTATTTCTTCCCATATGTAATATTCTGCATTTTTCCATATTCAGCATTATTCCATTCCTAACAGCTCAATCTCCAATAGTTAACAAATCTTGCCCAAAGCAAGCCTCTCATCAAAAGTATCTACTACTCCTCCAATCTTCACATCATCCGCAAATTTACTAAGTTTATTTGAGATATTAAAATGTAAATCACTTTATGAAAATACTTAACAACATGGGGCCTGGACGGACCCCTGTGGTACCACTAGTCACCCTTCGCTCCCAGATAAATGACCATTCACCTCACCACCTCTATTCGGTCTGACAGCCACCTCTCTATTTCACTGTGATGTTATTTATACCCAATTCCATCAACTTAGTTATTATCATGCTATGCGGAACCTGTCAAAACCCTAGTGAAATCCAGTAATGCCACATCCACTGCCCTACCCTCATCCAGTTTTTCTATCATGAATTGTAAAACGTAATCAAATTAGTACTACTTGATCTATCTTTTATAAATCCATGTTGCATTTTGTCATACAATTTGTGTTGCTCTAAATAATTGCTCATTTCATCCACTATTATACCTTCTATTATTTTGCCCACAACCAACGTCTGACTTACTGGTCTATAATTTGCCACATTCATCTTAGGTACCTTTTTAAAGATGGGCACCAATTGCAGCTCAATCTCAAAGCACAGACCCTTCAAAAAGATCTGTCTATTTCCGCTATTATCGGGCAATTTCTTCAGCTACCTCCTGTAGAAATCTAGGATGTAATCCATCATAATCTGCTGATTTATCTACCTTTAAGTTTTTTAAGTTTCAGTAAAACTTTTCGGATGTAATTGGCTCAATTGGGTCATTTGTAACTTGTGGTACTTTTTTTCCTGACCCAACTCCTTTTCATTAAACGTAGTACAGAAGAAACTATTGAATTCCCTTGACATGTCTATAGGATCTGAAATAAGATCCTTTTGTCTTGATTGGTCCTATTTGTCTATTACTATTTCTTTTATTATTAACATAGGCAAAAAATCCTTTTGAATTTTTTTTGATTTAGCTAAATAAAGTTCTATTGGGATCTTTGCTTTTCTAATTTTTTAATTGATATAGAATTTTCCTATACTTCCTCCTATTTTCCTTTGTTTGTTGTTTCTTCATTTTCTTAAACTGCTTCTTTTTCTTCTAATCAAACCTACTATAACCCTATTTAGCCAAATTGTTTTTTCCTCTTATTATAAACTTTTTCTTTGGGACGTATCTTTCCACCAAACTATTGTTAATTTGTCTAAACATTTTCCAAGATTCTTCTACTGATAGTCCTTCTGTTAGGTTTCTCCAGTCAATACTCTTTAGTTCCTGCCTAATTATTGTATAATTTGCCTTATTATAAAGGACATGAACTGTATTTCCTCATTTTCTTTTTTGTCTGTCTAACTTAAATGTAATTATATCATAGTCACTTGATCCTAGGGGAGGATTAGTTTGATGTTATTAATATCTTCTCACTTATATTTCTTTAAATGACATCCAATATATTGTTCCTCTTGTTGCCATTCGGACACGCTGTTTCATACCTCCTGCTGTTAATTCACTATATATTATTGTGACCTACAATTCACTTGTTTCCCATCCCAGTTGATCTCAGGATATTTAAATCCCCCATGGCTATAATATCATCTTTACATGCCCTATTTGTTATATATTCTATAAAAAGATCTGTATCAATATTATCGGTATCTGGTGGTCTATAGAATGTTATTAATTTTATTTTTTCTCAGTTATTTCGGTAATATCTATTTCTAGATTACCAAAAGCATTATTAACTTCTATCTGATGATGTTCTCTATTTTCTTTATATATATACCACCTCCCTCTTTCCTCTCCAGTCTATCTTTATATAATAGTTGGTACCTCTATTTGTTTATTCCAACTAATGTCCTTATTCCACCATGTCTCAACCACACCCATTATGTCCCTGCATTTTAGGATTTCAAATCTGCCATTTCTCTCTGTTGAGACTTCTGCGTTAAGAAAAACATATTTACCGCATCCTTTAGTTGATATTTAATCCTTTTATTTTGGAATAATTTGAGAGTTCTCTTTGACAATCTATGGATTTCTTTATTGTCCCTCCTTATTTAGTTTAAAAATTTCTGGATCTCAATTTTAAATCTGTTTCCAATATTCTACTACCTCTAAAATTTAAATGTAAACCATCTCTGCCATAAAGGTTGTTTTACCTCAAATGCATCCCAATGCTGTAAAACTGATAACCACTGTTTCAAACAACATGAAGTCTTGCTATATTATGACAGATGCAGTTTGTCCCACCATTAGAACTGCTCGGGTGAAAGAGTTAACTTCCATGCAGTGCATGGAACTTAAGCTGTGGTCGGTTAGAGAAGCTCTGTTAGGTGGTTTCAAACGAACCGTCAGATTTTTACTCAGCCTCACTGAACAGTCGCCCGGAGAGTCCTCCTGCTGCTCAGTTCATTTCCCGGTTTAAAGTTTTCAAGTTAAATTCAACGATATTATTTATTTTAACCGCAACCGATCGGTTCAAGCTCTGTCTATGGTATTGTAAGTAATAGATAGGTTTCTATGTGGAACTTGTAAATGTTTATCGGTTGGTTTGAACCAATCGAATTGTTATTTAAACTTTGTTTTGAAGCCTTTTAAGGCTTGTTAGAAGTCTTGATTCCGGTTCTTATCGGTTCTAAAAACGATTTCATTACGCTTTTTCCATGACCCGTGACATGTTAGGAACCGGATAAGGGTGTCTTGCCTGGCACTGCCATCAAAAGGGCAAGTTTTTGGTTAGGGCTGGCATTGTGTCTGAGAAACCCAAAGAAAACCGGGCCCACTGGGTTTCAACACTGTAATGTCTCATGGGAAGCCTTTGCCAAGGCTGACACACACACCACATGTGTTTATTGTCTGGGGTTTGACCACCTCAATGCAGACTGCCAGATTTCTAAGAATTTCCCTGCAGCCACCCTAGATAGAGAGTTGGTAGGCTCAGGGGCGAGAGCCAAAAGTCTGCTGACCGGATGGCCAGCCCAGTTCGGTGCCAGCCGAACCAGAGGGAGTGTACTCTGACCAGGGCCAGACTTCAGTAACGAAGCTGACTCTGAGGAGCCAGTTCCAGCAAGAGAACTAGAAAGTCAGCAGGTGGAGTCCAAAACCTTCTCCAACTGCTGCAGAGATAGCCAGGGCAATACAGATTGTCCAGTCACTGTCCTCGGTTCCCTCCGAACCGCCACTATCTGGAAAAAGGTTGGTTCGGTCGGTTCCACCGTTCAAGAATATGATATAGAAGAGTTTTATGAACCAGAGGAGGGGAGGATGATTATGATCAGTGTGAATGTGACTTTGAAAGTCTGGATGTGCCCATTGAACTGGACATCTCCCAGACAGACCTTTAGGTGAATCTCCCCTAGGCTTGCGGAGTCCCCTTCTCATTTTTGTTTTATAAAAAGTTGCTGAGACCCTCCAGCTTCCTTTAGAGGAGGCTTTGGATGAGCAAGAGGAGCCTGACTATATAGAGATGATGGATATCCCAGAGTCCAGGAGATTGTCCATCCTTTACATAAATCTTTAGGAAACCCTAATTCTGTGCCTCCTGTAGATAAAAAGATGGACAGGAGGTACACTTTGTCAGGTCCTGATACAGATTTTCTTTCACAGCAATGCAGTCATGTTAGTAGTTCAGGCTGCAGCCTGTGATAAAGCTAATATTCCCCTGGCTTCACATCCTCCTGACAAGGACTCCAGGAAGATTGATGCCATGGCCAAAAACAATACATGGCAGCATCTTTGGGACTCAGACAAGCAAACTATATGGCTTATGTTAAGATACCAGAAATCTAGATGGGATACTGTCATGGCCTTAGCTAAACAGGTCCCTGGCCAGCTTGCAAAGGAGCTGGAGCAGGTGGCTGTTGATGGTATCGAGGCATCTAAGGTGTAATTCCATGCTACAGTGGATTCTAATGATGTATCCTCTAGAGTCATGGCTACATCTGTGGCTTTTCGTAGATTGGCCTGGCTCAGGTGTACTACTTTTGTCACAGGATACCCAGTCTAAGGCTATGGATTTTCCTGTGGTGGGAAATTCTGTTTGGGGAGCAGACAGAGAATTATATGAAGAAAATGGATGAATATAGAACCACTTATAGGAGTGCAAAGCCAAGGAACGGCAAGCCACTCCAGCCCCCCAGGGTAGGGGCAGGCCTTTTCACAGGCCTTTTACCAGACCCAGGCCTCCTCTTCAGCCTATGCTCAGAGGGGGTTCTTCAGAGGGAGAGGCAGATGGGTACGAGCAGGCCTGCTCCCACCCTCAGCCTAAAGCCCCTGCCAAACAGGTACCCTGATGGGATGCCCAGGGTCGGCTCTCCATTACCTGTAGGGGCAGGCTGGCTTACTTCTTCCAGGACTGGGAGTCTTTAGTTTATTAGTCTAGGAATTAATACCTTGAGCCAGAGCTCTTTTACAAAGGTTCCACATCACAAAGAACATTTAACAAAGCACGATACACATTACAGGTAAAACCAGACAGGAAAGTTACATCATAAATTTGCTATTAACAGTTTAAGGCAGTAACTTTTTAATTTTCATAGAAAAACCAGCTATAACAGGTTCAAGCAAGTAGACAATTTTGAGGTTAAGAAACTTCCAGGGAGAGGGTGATCATTAGGCCTGAAGGAGGCTAGAGAGGAGGGAAAGGTGGTGAGGGAGAGTAAGTGAGAGGACAGGAAAAAGGGGGAGTGAGTTTGGGTGGGAGACAGGAAGTAGTAGAGGTACCAGAGGGTTCATTAGTCAGGAGGAAGAGGCCTCAGATGTGAGGATGGACATGAGGAGTAGTAGTCTTTATCTAGCTTAATCACAGTTGCTAGTGGTGGTGAGGTGGGCATAGAGCATGGATTTGAAAGCTTCAAGCGAGGTTGAGGATAGAGTAGGTGGACTAAGCGCATTGAACCATGGTCGGGGCCCTGTGCGAAAGATCTTTGTCCTGTGTGCAGTCCGGCATCTCGGAACCAGGAAAGGTTGGCTCAGATCTGGTGGAGGGTCGTGAGCCAGGATTCAGTCGGAGTAGGTTTTGAATACATAATGGAGTCAGTCCCAAGATAGATTTTTTTGCCATAGTGCAGGTGAGATAAATAAGACGTATTTGATAGGTTCAACCAGCCTGATTCATAGTACAGATCACACGTGTGAGTCAGTCTTTGAGCCCGTGAGGAGCCGGCAGGCTTATTTAGAGTGATTGAGATACGCCTTAGAGTAGTGGAGGTAGCTGAGCCATAAATAAAAGGCCATAGTCAATGATTGAGATTATGGAACTCTGTATAGCTATTCTCAATGCAGCTGATTTAGAAATTGACGGTTACGGAATAGTATTCAAGCATGCTAGTTCGCTGTTTTCGCAGTGTTGTCAATGTGGTTAAAGGTGGACCTTGGTCAAAAGTGATGCCAAGGTATTTGAAAGTATTTACTTGGTCCAGTGTAATTCCAAGAGGTTTGTATGGTGAGTGGAGTATGCCTATTTTTGTTTTGGTGATTGGAGAAGATAATGGCTTTTGTTTTATTGTGGTTTAGCACAAGTTTACTATCCAGGAACCACTTTTCAACACTAGAGAAAGCAAGTTGCAGGCTTTTTAGGGAGTTTGGATCTTGTGGGAAGAGAGAATTACAGCATCATCAGTGAGAAGATTATTTTCTCCTGGCAGATATCTGGGAGGGGTTAAGGAACAGGCTAAAGAGGAGCGTCCAAGAATTGATCCCTGTGGTACACCAGAGAACTGGTTTGAAGTCGGAGAGTTCATTAGAGATTTTACAGCCTCAGACCGATTGGACAGGTAACTTTTACCCAAGCACAAGGACCTTCGGCCAGGCCTAGCTAGAAAGTAAGGAGGTAAGTAGGCCATGATGGACTGTGTCGAAAGCTTTGTAAGATCGATAAAGACTGCACCTGTTTGGCACCCTTTGTCCAGGGCTGAGTGGACTTCTCCAGAAAATCAATAAGGCTGCTGTTGTACTATGTCCTTTCCTAAAGCGTGCTGTTGATTACAGAGTAGATTGTATTTGTCCAGGTAATCAGAGAGTTGGTCTGCCACTATTCGTTCAAGTGCTTTGGAGAGGGAGGGAGTATTGATATTGGTCGATAGTTTCCTTGAGTTTTGTCCCCTTGTGCACTGGCTTAACTATGGCAGATTTCCATTTGTTGGGAAATTGACTTTGGCAAAGTGACAGATTAAGAATTTTTGCAAGGGGTGAATTACTTCATCCAGGGTGAGAGACAGGATTTTTAGATCTAGCATGTCATTACTTGTTCTGGATTTGGAGCAGGCCTTTCTTATGTACTTGTGTGCTTCGTGCACTTTGATTTTCTTGAAGTAAAATTGTGGTTTGTCACGAGGGGTGTTTTGTGATACTAGTCTTTAACATCAGACAGGTGGGTCCTGGAAGTAGTGAGCCATGGTCTGGTTCTCAGCTTCAAAAATTTCCAAGATGAGAGCCAGATCTTTTCCACCTGCAAACCCTCTAGAGACTCTTGCTTTGAAACAGAAGTCTCAACCCTCCTGGCTCTCAGAGCTGTAGAAAGGGTTTCTCCTACACCAGGGCAAGGGTCTGTACTCCAGGTACTTCCTTACCCCAAAAAGACAGGAGAGTGGCGGCCTATCCTGGATCTAAGATATCTGAACAAGCACCTTTTAAAACCAAAATTCAAAATGGTGACTCTGGGAATGATTTTACCTCCCTAAGGCCAGGGACTGGCTAGCTTCCCTGGACCTCAAGGATGCCTACTCCATGTTCTTATCAGAAGCTCCCATCGAGTACCTCAGATTCGAACTGCCTCAGGCCATTATCAGTTCAGAGCAGTGCCCTTCGGCCTTACCTCTGCCCCAAGGGTGTTCACAAAATGTCTGGCAGTAGCAGTTGCTCATCTAAGAAGGCAAAGATTGCCATTTTCCCTACCTGGACGACTGGCTCATTGTGGGTCAGTCTCAGACCAGGTCAAATCACACCTGCTAGTTACCCAGCAGCTGCTTACCTCTCTGGGCTTTCTTCTCAATCTTCCAAAGTCAGTTTTGGAACCTGTCTAGGTACTCACCTTTATAGGCACAGAACTGGACACAAAGCAGGCCAGAGCCTTCCTTCCCTGGAAAGGGTAAGGACCTTGGTGGCCCTGGCCTGTCCTTCACTCTGCAGGTCTCTCGACCAGCAAGGCATTTCCTGCAGCTCCTAGGACACATGGCTGCTTCCACAGCTGTAGTGCAAGGAGCAAGATTTCAGATGAGGGACATTCAGTTCCATTTGAGAGCTTTCTGGTCTCAAAGAAGAGATCCCCTATCCAAGTTAATCCCAGTGACTCGAACCCTGATCCAGGCCCTTCAGTGGTGGCAGGATCAGAGCAATCTGAGACAAGGGTGCCTTTCATCCCTCTGTCCCTCCTTGACCCTTACTACAGATCGTCCTTCTTGGGATGGGAGCTCACATGGGCACTCTCCACCCAGGGGTTATGGTCCCTCAGGAATCTCTGCTCCACATCAATCTGTTGGAACTCAGAGCTGTTTTTCTAGCACTTCAGGTTTTTTCTGCATCTGTTCAGAACAAGGTGGTACAGGTCAGAACAAACACCACTACAATGTGGTACATCAACAAACAAGGGGGCACTTCGGTCTTGACCTTGTGCACCCGAGGCGATGAAGTTGTGGTCTCTGGCTTATTCCTGAACACTTCCCTCATAGCAGTTCACCTCCCAGGCAAGGACAATGTCCTGGCAGATGCTCTCAGCAGGATTTCCCAGGGCCATCACGATAGTCACTGGATCCCTAGTACTGGGGATAGTTTTTGCCAGATGGGGCACTCCTCAGATCTTTTGCAGCCCCAGATAATCATCAACTTCCACTTTTTGTTGCAGGCCCCAGTGTTGGGCTCAGTCCCCTGGATGCCTTTCTCCTCGATTGGGAAGGGAAGTTTCATGCCTTTCCCCTTCCCTCTCCTGTTCAAGGTGCTAGTCAAAATCAGGTCTCAGCCCTGCAAGATGATCCTGATTGCTCCAGACTGGGCCAGGCAGCCCTGGTACCCACTCCTTCTGTCCTTAGCAGTCCATCTTCCCTGTGTCTCCCCAGGAACCACAATCTGTTAACCTGTGCTCAGGGAGAGTTTGGTATCCGAATCTCAAATCCTCAACCTCAAGGCCTGGCTCTTGAGCAGTTAGAGTTTGCTGATCTTCAACTTTTCAAAGTGTTCTCACATCTTGAAAGCTGCTAGAAAGCCTTCCACCAGGGCTACCTATAACTCCAAGCGGAAAAGGTTTTCCATATGGTGTTCTGAGAGGCATATTTCCCGGAATCTGCTGCTTTACCCACTGTATTGGATTATATGGTCCATCTTAATTCTTTGGGACTGAGACCAGCTACCCTGAAAGTGCATTTGGCAGCTGTCTCTGCTTTCATTTCAGCAGGGAAGCCCTCTTCTTTCTGCTCACCCTGTATTTTCCAAGTTTTTAAGGATTGCTTCATACCAATCCTCCATTCAGGATCCTGCCCCTGCTTGGGATCTTAATGTTTGCATTGCTCAGCTGATGCAACCCCTTTGAGCCCTGTCTTCGGCAGAGCTTAAGTATTTGACTTGGAAACCTGTATTTCTAGTAGCCATCACTTTTGCCAGGCATAGAGTGAGTTACAGGCTTTATCAGTGGAGACTGACTTTTTACTTTTCACAGGGATAAGGTAGTCCTCAGGACTAACGGGAAGTTTTTGCCTAAGGTGGTTTCGGATTTCCACCTTAACCAATCTATTTCACTTCCAGTGTTCTTCACTGACCATTCCTCCTCTGGTGAGAGGAGGCTGCGCTTAGATGTTAAGAGGGCCCTAAGTTACTACATAGAGCGTACCAAGGGTCACAGGTTTGACCTCCCCAACTATTTCTCACTTATGGTGAGGTTGGGAAAGGAGACCTGCCACTAAGAGATCCATTGCCAGGTGGATCGTCTCTTGTATCCAGTTTTGCTATCAAAACTGGGTACGGTTTCCCTCAGGCCTGAGGGCTCACTCTACCAGAGGTACAGCTGCATCTCTAGCTGTTGCTAGAGACATCCCTATCTTGGAGATATGTCAGCAGCTACTTGGAAAACAGTACACACTTTCACTAAGCATTACTCCCTGGATATCCAGGCCAGGAGGGATGCTCGGTTTCACACAACCGTGCTTCAGAGCCTATTCCTAAGTAGGTTCTGTCCCTCCTCCATGGAGGTACTGCTGTGTAGTCTGCATCTGTCATAATATAGCAAGACTTCATGTTGTTTGAAGAAAAATTACTCACCTTAGTAATGTTGTTTCTTCTAATGGAGTCTTGCTATATTATGACCCTCCCCAACCTGCCCCTCTCAGAACTTCTACTTGGTATGGGTGGGCAGTCCACTGTTGGCACTTATTGATGCCACCTTTTATGTTTGGGAGTTGTGTTTTATTTAGTTATTTTATTCATTTTTCTGGTCCCCTGACTTGAGTCTTGGTGTTGGGACCAGGAAAATGTGAATATTTTAGTAGCCAGTTAGCTAGTGTAGGTTACAGCTTCCACACAGCCTTAGTGAGTTTTGCTCGAGAAGATCTAGCCGGTTTGCTTTGAAACCACCCTAACAGAGCTTCTCTAACCGAGTTTGTTTAAGTTCCATGCACTGCATGGAAGTTAACTCTTTCACCTCCGGAGCAGTTCTAATGGTGGGACAAACTGCATCTGTCATAATATAGCAAGACTCCATTAGAAGAAACAACATTACTAAGGTGAGTAATTTTTTGTTTTAGTCCCCTGTTTAAAGCCAGCTGCTTCACTGCCAGCTGCTTCACCAAGCCATTTCAATCCCTGCCCTGAGTTTCTTGTTAACGGCAGTCCCTGCTCCAACAGTTTTTGTGTGGTCGATGTCCCCATTTATTTTAGCCATGGCACCAAACTAATAGTGTAACCGGGAGAAGACTGGGAGACCAGTAGTGAAAGCGGACAAAAGTGGGTTCTTTGGAGAAACGATCATGGAGATACCCTGTCTGTCTACTACTAATTAATGCTTGGCGCTAGTCAGACTTTACTTGCGCTAACTGAAACACAGCAAGACGAAAAGACAGGGTAATGGACGAGTGAAGCCAGTCTACAAACAACTATCCGCCACTACTACCAGGAAAGTAAAAGTTGATGCTTTTGTTCTTAGTCGCTCTCTTGCCTTATTTATCTAACAGATGGAATACATGAATCAGTTTATGGTAAGTGAACTTGTTATAAGATGCTGACATTAAAGTGAAAGGTTAAAACTGGTTAAAGAAAGGAAGAGATTGAATGGTGAGGAAAAAGAGGGGTGGGGAAGGAGAAAAGACAAAGGAAAATAAATATCAATCCAAGACAAAAGAGAAAGACTGAGATGCAGAAGTAAATATGTGCAGACAATGAACACACTTTCATTATACTGAAAAATTCTTTCATAGTCGCTTGTATGATCTCAGCCCTTCATCTTGGTAAAGTTTAGTCGGCCTCTGTTTCATCAAATAGTTTACCAGAAGTAAAGAGTCGGAGGCAAAAAGATCCTAATTTAGAGGAGAAATTTGAAGGTTGTTCACCCCTTTTCTTGTCTTCCCCACCCTCCCTCAGGCACAACCATTCTGTTTTCTCAGGACCTATCGATATTGCTGATTGCTTCAACTCCCACTTCACCTGTGCCTCTTTCTATGTACCTCCCTAGCACTTCCCCTGACCCAGTGGCCCCTTTGCACCCCTTGCACTGTCCCCACCCCACCCTACTACCTCGCCCCCAGGCTACCCCTTCCCCTCTGCTCCTCTGCCCTGTCCCCTCCTCCAGAACCCCTTACACCTCCCCAGTTCTCCTCCCCGCCACCTCTGCTTTGACTCTTCACGTCCCCAGCCCTAAACCCTACTGAAGGCCTCGCCTGATGGCCTTGACCCCAGGCCCTTCACATCTCTGCTCCTGCCATAGTCTTCCCACTCCCTATTACTAAACCTCTCCTTTGCAACTGCCACTGTGCCCTCTGTCTGGAAACATGCTGTTGTCCTCCCACTCTCGAAGGTTGGCGACCCCTCCTACCTGGTAACTATCGTCCTGTCTCCCTTCTGCCAACCTTGGCCAAACTACAGGAACACACAGTACTCGAACAGCTCTCTGTTTCTCTCAGACTCTGCTTTTTCACCCCTTCCAGTCTGGCTTCAGGAAATCCTACTCTACCACCACCTCACTCCTAAGATTAACTGACACCATCTCTTCAGGCTTTGACAAAGGCACATTAACTCAGCTATCTTTGTAGACCTGGCTAAAGCCTTTGACACTGTTTCTCACCCCTCCTCCTTCACAGCCTTTCAGCTGCTGGTCTAGCCCCATCTGCTACAGGATGGTTCAGTGCCTACTTGTCTGGCAGGTCGTAATCAGTAAGAATTGCTGATTCTATTCTCACTTTTTTTTTTCTTTAAATCCCCTGTCTGAATTTACCCCACTACCCCAAACCATCTCTCCCATCAGCTCTCCACAACTAGCAACCAGTTCATTAAAAGGCTAGGGTCAATAAAGACAGTGAAACAAGAAAAATCTGATTCTGACTCTGACCTTTTTCAAGAAATTAACTCTAACTTAGAACACAGTAAAGAAAACCTACGGACCAAATCGAGAGTACAAGATATGAGAGAAGGAAAAACAGAAACAGACCTGAGATGCCAGAAGCAAAAATACTGCCCCAGAGCCCCTCAATTGGGCCAAGACTATGCTAGCAGAGATTTTGTTTATCAGAAGCAAAATAACCCTCCTTAACACACTGGTAACAGAAGCAGACATTATTAAGACCACATTGAAATTATAAATAAGATCAACCTGGATTAAAAAACAGAAAGCAGAAAAACACGGTGACACAGAAGATATGGTATCCTCAATGAAAATACAACTCACATTAAACAAAGCCTTGTTATAAAGCAACTATAGTCTAAAGTTATCAACACAGAAACAAGAGCCAGATGAAAAAATGTACATATTTTAGGGTACCTGAATAATGGGACCAACATTCTACTCTTTATCAGACCTTAAACAAAATGTTTGCTAGTTCATTGGATGTCTCAGCAGAGGAATTTAAAATGCAGTATGACAGAGCTCACAGGGCACTTAAACAGCAGCTCCAAGATGATGCCCTCCAAGAGCAATAATTGTTAAATGCAGAGATCTGAAGACAGAGATAGAATTGTGAGCCAAGTCTTCAAAAAGAAACATCTCTTAATACAGGGACTAAAATCAATATTTTCATGACCTCCCCAATGAAGTTGTGATGGAAGAAAAAATGTGCCCACCTAAGAACTGCCATATGATAATACAGTGCTAAATTCATATTTGTTCCTCCATCCAAACTAAAAGTGTTCTTTAAAGGGCATCAAATAATTTATGAAATGGCTGCTAAGGCTGAACTAGACATAAAAGCCAAGTTTCAAGAAATGTTTGACTGTATTAAAGAAACTGCTGATACGTAATGTCTTCTGATGTGATTTTGGGGGTTCAATGATGCATATGTGTGTGTGTGTATGTATGTATACATATATAGATATATATATGTGTGTGTGTATATGTGTGTGTGGTGTGTGTGTGTGTGTGTGTGTGTGTGTGTGTGGTGTGTGTATGCATGTATATAATTTACATCACACTAAAGAGAGGGGAACGGAAGAGAATTAATGTTGTGCTTTGATTTTCATTACTAGAATGTGCTTTTGTCTTTGATGTCTTTTACTTTTTCTCCCCACAGTTCACTGGTATACTTAAATAGGTGGAAGAAAACTATTTTTAATACAGCTGTCGTAGTACATATACTTTAACCAGTGCAATACTTGGAAGAGTCACACTTGTTTATAAATGAAATAGACTCAGACAGCTGTTTGGTCTCAGTGGGTGTTATGCTTGGGCATTTTCTCCAGCAAAGCTCTATTCTGAACCCTCCCCAGATTTTGTAAAAACAATTTTTCTTCTCTCCCAATAGCAGGGTTTTACCCGTTGTAAATCTCCTTCTTTCCATCTTAAAACCTAAATGCAAAGATATGTTTCTGATTGTATTGAAAAAGCAATGGTTTCTGTAATTTTCAAGCTGTGACGTGGGGACGTTGATGTTGTTTGTACATAAATTATCACCTGACACAGAAGAGAATGGGACTGTGAAGGAGAAGAAATGCTGTACTCTAAGCTTCTTATTAGAATGTTTTGTTTTTTTTCTCCTTCCTTTTTTTTTTTTTGGTTTATTATTTCATTTTTCCCACCGCGATGGTGCATTAAGAATAAGAAAACCAGCATCAGACAGGTTTTTCACCAATAGCCTTAAAATGGATAGACTATTTTGTTTTTATCATTAAATGTATAATTATAACTGGATAATAATTAGGTTAAAGGAGGATACAGTTGATATTGGTACAGTTAAGACAACTAAAGGAGAAAGTTTGCAAAAGCTCAATAAGAAAAATCAGCAAGGCTTGAAGAGGTGTTGTCTTTCCCATGATGTAAGGTGAACAATTAAGGAATGCAGAGTTGACTTTGCCTCAAACATAAATGGTTTAAATAACTACAAAAATAAACTTATTTTTCAATATCTAGTAGATAAAAGTGGATATAGTAGCCATTCAGGAAACTCATCTAGACACAATAGTAAAACACTGAAAAAATGGTGGATTGATCAAGTATATTTCTCTCAAGGAACAAACAATAGTAGGGGTGTAGCAATATTAGTGTCTGAGAACATTGATTTCAAATATATTCAACAGTGACAAGATAAGGATGGGAGAATCACTCTAGTAATAGGCAAACTGTATGAATACGGCTATTATATTGGGTTCCATATAGCCCGATTTCTGGTATACTGAAACCTTTATCAACTAAATCTCACAAGCTATTATAGAGTTGGACACAAAATCCTGATCGAGGGGACTTCAATGCACTATTTAATCCCAAGATAGACAAATCTTCCCCACCCATTGAATCAAGTAAGAGAACATCTACTATTTTAAATAACTTCATAAACTATCATAATCTGTGTGACATTTGGACAAATGAAAATCTTAATAAAATTAAAGGTACATTTAAAGCCAAACATAACTGTACACCCTAGATTAGATTATATTTTCTCGAATAAAGAATTCATAAAAGATATTATTAAAACAGAAATTAATGAAATTTCCATCTCTGATCATGCATTAATATCTATCACCTGTATTCCAACAAAATAAAGGAAAAGATTGCATCAATGGCGGTTTCAAAACAAACTATTGTAAGACCCTAACTTTTAAAATATATCAAAAAGCAGATACTGGGACATAAACTACAGTGGGCAGAGAATGATTGAGATTTGGGACTCATTAAAAGCAACATAAAGGGGACATAATATAACTTGCCAAATACATATAAATAAGAAACAAGAAGAAACTATACATAAATTAGACAAATATTAGAGCTACAAGAAAAGGCAATAGTAGATCCTATCAAATATCAAGGATTATTAGAACAAAAATAAATGGAGAAAAGCATAATATAGCAAAGAAAATGGAGGAAAAAATAATGTAGCTGAAAATAGATTATATTCTCTGATAAATCAGGCAAACTACTAGCATAAGCTTTAAAAAAAAAAAATACAGTTACACAGATTAGAACAGATGCCCAAGAAATAGTAAGTACAGATATCAAGATAGCCCACGCTTCAAATCTATTATAAAACAATGTGTAACTGCTCAATACCAATAACAAAGATAACCCACATAGTCCAAAAAGAGAGAAATATCTTAAAAATAGTAATTTGCCTAAAGTACATACACCAACAAAAGATGTTTCTAAAGGTGATGTAATAGAAACCATCAAGTCAATGGAAAAAAAAAACTCGGCCTCTGGTCCAGGCGAGCTTCACCAGTGAATTCTACCAAGCATTTGAACAAAACTTTTGATTTGGCTCTTTAAAATTGCTACTGAAATGTCAGTAGATGGGGGCTTCCAAAACTTTCTATGAGGCAGATGTTATACTTCTAAAAGAAAATAAGAATCCAGTACTACCTGAAAATTATCACCCCATAGCGTTGTTGAACATTGATTATAAAATAATGGCCAAATTATTACTTTAAAAATACAAAACCAGATACCCACCATTATACATAATGACCAAAAGGATTTGTCAGAGGCAGAAATATGTTTGAGGGACATGGGGAAACAAAGCCCATCTCTTTAGTATCAGAGATAGATCAAGAAACCATTGCAATAGCTTTAGATGCAACCAAAGCATTCAATCTGGTAAATTAGGACTTTATGTTTCATACATTGGAAATATGGGAATTTTTGGATTACATTATTAAATCTGTACAAGCATTATATAAATCTCCTATAGCTGCCTTTAAAATTAATATAAATCAGATCCAATTCAAATGTGTAACAGTGTAAGGCAAGGTTGTCCCCTATCCCCTATTATTACATTATATAACATTAGAGCCTTTATTAAATCATATTAGACAAAAAAACAAGAAAGGATGGTTACCACTTTAGACTAAATGTCTATGCAGATGATATTATGGTCATCATAGCTAATCCCAGAGAAACATATTTAGAATTAACACAAGAAATTAACAAATATTCCACATTCTAACTATACATTAAATAAATCCAAATCTGCCATTTTATGCTTAAACAAAATTAAACAGAGACTGTACAGATTATCTCCAAATGAAAATACAAAATTCAATAAAATACTTGGATCCAACTAACAAATATAATAAACATTACAATACAAATAAAAAAAAAAAAATCTATATGGAATAAGTGACCAACATGCTTATGCAATGGCAAAACAAAGCTCTGTCTCTAGGAGGAAAAATTGAAGCTCTGAAGATGGTTATGCCCCATCTTGTGTACTTATATCATGCCATTCAAGGTGAACTATCAATAAGTTGGTTAGAACAAATGAGACGGACATTTAAGAAATTTGTATGGCAAGGCAGAGTTCCAAGAATTGCCTGGAAAAAAATCTTATTGAGGAAAGAAGGGGAATGGGTTGTCTGGATCCTATTAACTACTATTTGGCAGCAAAAATGAAACTATTACTTGGATTAATCAGAGTTAAAAGAACTGAACATTTTAGTCCTAATCAAATAATGGCTAAAATGCTGCAATGTCAAGTAACCAAGTTAAGATTTCAAGTTGTTGTGTCATTCCCACAGTTATTTGAAAAATGTAACAACCCAATCATTACATCTATACAAAAGACATCCAATATTATCAACAAAATGTTTCCACACAATTGCCCACTATAATGACAATCTAATACCAACTCTGACTTGTACAAATTTAAAATTTTTGATTGGTTAGATTGTTTACAGAGGACATTCATATATTTCAAAACTTTACAAGGAAATGTCAATAACATGCCATTATACAACCCTGGATCAAATATAACCTGCTTAAAAATAAATTTGTTTCTGATATAGGGAAAAAGACAAACATAACAGGACAGGAAGTATTGGACATATCTAAGATTATGTTCCCACCACAAATAAAATAAAGATTAGCATTATAGCTTTTTCTATGAAAACATTGTTACGAAATATGCAAAAAAATGAAAAAAAAGCTTATATAAGGAAAAATGGGAAGAAGAATGGATAAATGGAAAATTAAACAATGGAAAAATATATTTATAAAAGTTATTAGAATCTATGTTAATGCAAAAACCAATCCATTCAACACAAAATTATAGATGGAGCATAGATAATGCCATTCAAACTAAATCACATTGATCCAATTACCCTAACTTGTGCTGCACAACTGTGAGAAAAAAAATAATTGATCACTTTGATTTATTGTGGAAATCTTGTTATTATGGAAACAAAAATAGAGAAATTTTGAATTTACATTTACACTGCAACCAAAAATTGTTTTTCATAATGACTTTGATTCATTAGAAATCGGACAGAAAGAAAGAGACTAGTAGCTTTGGCCACGAAAAGATTAATATTGGTAAATTGGAAGTCCACTAAGTTACCTAGTTTTGATCTGAATAAATGGAGTTTTGTCTTTAAAAACACCTTGGACGGATATTCAAAGGGTTAGCCAAATAGCAATAGGAGTTCTTATAACCTACAGAAGTCAACTTGCTCCATTCTGCCATATTCAGCAGGAGGCAGTTGCACCACAGAAACATGCTGAGCAACAGCAATGCAAATGAATGCATGCTGAACTGGATGGGAGGAACCATGCATAAACTGCACAGACCGATATTCAGCAGGGCTGTGCAGAGTTGTGCAGGCGCAACCCCAACCTGCGCCTGCACAACTTTGAGCCAAAAAAGGCTTAGTTGAGGGCCACCCACAGGTGAGCTGCTGCACTTGCAGGGCAACACAGCAGCTGCCACCTGTGGCTGGCTCAACCCAGTCCCTGTGCCCCCCTGCAGCCCGATCGCGGGCAGCCGACTGTAAATCCCCCCACCACTCCCCACTGGCCCGATCGCTGGCATAGTTTAATCCCCCCACCAGCCCGATCGCGGGCAGCAATGTGGCTCCCCAACTGTATCCTGGTGGTCCAGTGGACGAAAGCCCGATCGCGGGCAGTAGTGTAGAATCCCTCGAATTCAGCCCTGGTGGTCTAGTGGCACATCCTGATGCGTGGGATGTAAATGCTCACAAATCCCCCAACATTGCCCTGGTGGCTAGTGTCCCCCTCCCCACCCACCCACGGCCCCACCAGCCTCCCCCACAGCCGGCGGCGAGCGCATCCTTCCTGCTGCCGCCACGCTCGCCGACTGACAGCCGGTAGGCTGCACACCATTGGTGCAGAGAAGAGCCACTGGGCGCAGCCAATACGTACATGAC
The DNA here is from genome assembly GCA_016271365.2 of Neoceratodus forsteri. Lineage (NCBI taxonomy): Eukaryota > Metazoa > Chordata > Ceratodontiformes > Ceratodontidae > Neoceratodus > Neoceratodus forsteri. The sequence continues at coordinate 991,231,999 of CM028135.1, forward strand.
AGTCCAGATTTGTGAATGATTCATTCACAAAACTGGACTGTCATGTATGTATGACTGCAGCCCATTGGCTCTTTCTCTGCACCACTGGGCGGCAGCCCTACCGGCTGTCAGGTGGCGGGCGGCAGGCAGGAGGGATGCTGCCGCCCGCCGGCTGTGGAGGGGGCGGCGGTGGGGCCTGTGGGTGGGTGGGGAGGGGGAACACTAGCCACCAGGGCAATGTTGGGGATTTAGTAGCATTTACATCCCGCGATCGGATGTGCCACAGACCACCAGGGCTGAATTCGGGAGGGGATTCTACACTACTGCCCGTGATCGGCTTTTGGTCCACTGGACCACCAGGGCTGATTTCGGAGGGGGTTTACACAACTACTGCCCGCGATCGGGCTTTTCGGTCCACTGGACCACCAGGGATACGCTCGGGGTGGGAGCTACATTGCTGCCCGCAATCGGGCTGTTGGGGGAATTAAACCATGCCCGCGATCGGGCCAGTGAGGGGGTGGGGGATTCTACACTCGTTTGCCCGCGATCGGGCTGCAGGGCGCCGTCCCCGGACGGCTGCTGCCTGGCAGGCACCAGGCGCAGTCCTCGGGATCGGAGCACCTGCATGCTAATGGCATGCAAATGGGACTATAATCAGATGCAAATGGCCCCCTGCACCTTGCATGAATTATAGCCCCATTTGCATGTCACCTTTTGAATATCGGGATTTTGCGCATGGCGCAATGGTACTTGCGCCACCGCGTTGAATGCTCCACTCTGTCAACTTGCGGTGGCGCAAGTTCCACTGCGCCATGCACAGTGGTTGGGTGATGATTCAAGCGAGTTGCTCAATAGCGCCACCCTTTGAATATTCACTCCAGACACACCCCTTCAAACTATTTTATGAGCGCAAGGGCTTGCTGTTCATGAATGGCGCAGTTTGAATATCCAGCCCTTGTATTATGAGAAATTGATGGATGAATTTATGAAGACCATAATGAGGAAAAACTTTCCTGGTTAGAAATATTTAGGCTTTTGCCCACTATTACAGATATGAATTAAAGAAATATCAATTACCAATACCTAGAATATATCAGAGGGATTTATCTTTAGGGGAGTGGGTGGGATGGACAAATGGGATATATCTTGATAAACAAGCTCTTATCTTTGTTTTTGGTTGACTTTCAAAGATATTTAATAAGACTCTGTATTTTTAAACCCAATGTCATCTGTTACAATTTAACGTGACTGAATATACATTCTTTAAAAAAATAATATATGTATCCATAGTACTGGCAGAATTCCTTTCCCTTTAAGACTTGCGGAAGGTCTTCAAGTTGGCTCCTCCCACCCACATGGGTGGTATCTCCTCAGCACTGCCCTGTGATGTCAGATCTTCCCTTTTGCTGGAAAGAGAGGTTCCTCCAACACAGCTGTGTGCTTGGTGTTGGCCCTATTCTATTTCCAAACTTTTCAGTCTTCGTCACTCCTTGGGTTCTCCATACTAGCGAGATGGATTCTTCTGTTTCAAAGCAAAGTCGGTGCCTGGTTACAAGATGTGTCCGTGCGGACAAAGATGTCACACACCAACCCTCACGCTACGCGCGTATACTGCCTGGGCCACAAACACGATCCCCAGGCTTGTGGCCTATGTCGCACTCTTCGTCCCTCCACTTTAGAGGACTGGTACACAGGACTTGTTCTTGGCCGTCTGGACAAGTGGGATCTTCCCGTTTGGTCTAAGGATGCCAGTCAAACAGTCTCTGCAACTGCTGGGTCCACTGATCAGTTGGCAGTTTTGAAGTAGCTGCAGTTCAGGTCGCAGCCAGCGCCCTCGGGGTCCGCGTTGGTCCCACTGAGCTTTGGCACCTCTTTTACCAGGTGTTCCAGGACTTGTGCCAGTTCCTTCCTACCCTCAGGAGGGCACTTCCGGGGTCTCAAGTCTCCAAAAAGACTCCAAAGGAAACTAAAGGTCCCATTTTTAGGTCAGGGGACTCACGGCTCCAGGCCTCGGGTCTCTCATGACCCTTTTTGTCGACTCTATCGACAAGTCAGCTTGAGCCGATGCTTCTGTCCAGGCGCTGGCGTGCGGTTGTTCTCGTCAGGCTTGCCGGCTAAAGCGTGGGCCGACCAGGCTGTTGAGATTTTCCTTGACTCTGTCGAACTGTTGTTGCAGGATGAGGGGATATGTCCCCTCCAAGACTCGATCTTGGACTCTTCAGTCCCAGGGTGGGTCACATCAGCTGCCTGAGCCAATCCCTAACCCTCGGGACACTGAGCTTCTTGGGACCTAAGCATCCCTTACTGGTTCCGCCTCTCCCACTATCCGGTCCACCGCGGTTGAGGTCGAGAACCCAAGCTCAAGTAGCCCTCAGTGAAGTCGGTGTTCACAACACTCTGGGACAGCAGCATCACCACTGTTCCTCCTCTATGGGGAGGATCAGAAGCAGCTCTTTTTGGGCACTGGGCCTAAGCTGATGCCAGCCCCCGCACTCCCTTGGCTGCCACCAACTTGGCCTGAACCTGATTCCAGACTTCCTGCTCATTCGGGGGAGTTCTCAGCCGAAGGATGATCCACCATCCAAGGATGCTCGACACCCCCTCCCAAATGCTTCCTCGGGCGTCTCTGTCATAAGGTCCGGGGTTGACTGTTCGATGACTTGGAATCTGAAGCTCCTCCATGCACCCAGGCCAGTAGACCCGGAGTCTGGTGAGGATTTGTCGATGGAACATGGTCCTACCTCCTTCAGGGCCATGCTCCACCTGATTTTGGAGGATACAGGGGTCCAGATGGAACCTGTGCAAAAGTGGACCAAGTATCCCTCACGAAATCCTAGACCAGGATGACTTCCCAGGGGTTGTCTTCCAGTCGCTGAGGCCATTCGTGGGCCCGTGTTGGAGGAGCTGGCAGTGTCCAGCCTCCTGCCTTCTCTGTCGGCCCATATGGCCCATGAGTATGCAGTCCCAGTGGCTTCCCTCTCAGGATTCAACACACACCCTTGGCCAAGGGTTTGGTTGCTGATTCAGTGTTGCTCAGGAGGGGCAATGTCAGGGATGTCAACAACCCTCTCCCGACAAGGAATCCAGAAATTGGATCATCGATCAAGAGCGATATGCGTCTCATCTCAGCCTCTGGCAGGCTAGTTCAGCCTAATGATGGCCCATTTCACCCATGCCTTGTTGGGCACCCTGGATGAGGTGCTCCTTTGCTCCCAGCTGACCTTCAGTCGATGGTCAAGCAAGACCAAAGACCATGCTGTGGCTAAGCAGCAACTTCAGGCGGTCATGGACATTGGCGATTCCTGTGCAGGGTCTGTGGCTGCAGCTGTGGCTATGGCGGCAGTGGGCTGGCTGAGGATCTCCACCTCACGGCAGATACCCAGCACAAATTGGCAGATGTCCCTTTCCTGGGCACCGACTTGTTTGGACCAGGAGTGGTGGTCATCTCACTTGGATTGATAAGTCCACTGCCACCTTGGACTTAATCACCTCAGCCCAAAAGGACATTAAAGCTCTAAACCCCGAAGAATCCCTTTCTGCCCACCCAGCCCCTGCACCAAGCCGCCCCAGACCTAGATTTAGTTGCTTCTGTGGTCTGTAAGCCTGTCAGTCGAGGTCCAGCATCCTCCTCCTCTGGCCCTGCCTCTGCCACCAAGCCTGCGAGTGATGGGTTGGGGTGCTACCTCCCTGCTCCCTCTGGATCCTTCCATGGGGCCAGTTCCACCACTATCTTTCCACTCTGGTCCAGTGTCACCATGGACAGGTGGGTGCTCAAGTGGTTGGTCAGGGTTTGCCTCTGGAGTTAGAGGCTCTCCCGCCCAGCTGAACCCAAGCCTTGGGAGGACGTGGTGTCTGCAGACATGATGTCTGCCCTTCAGGAGGACATTGTCCAGCTCCTCCAGAAGGAGGTGGTGGTTTGTGTCCCAGACCTTCCAGCCACTCCGTGGTTTGTCTCAGATATTTTCTGGTTCCCAAACTGACGTGGCTGGTGCTCCATCTTGGATCTGCACGACCTGAACAAATCTGTGCTGTCACGCAACTTTAGAATGGTCACTCTGAACAGGATTGTTCCATTCTTGGAACAGAACATGTGGTTCTGCTCCCTGCACCTGCGGACGCCTTCTTCCTTGTCCCCATCCGTCCATCCCACCGGTATTCTTCAGTTCCATGTGGAACTCTGAGTTCTAGGCCATGCCTTTGGCCTTTCCTTGACTCCCAGGGTCTTCAACAAATGCATAGCAGTGGTGGTAGCCCTTCTGAGGTGCAGAGGGGTCCAGGTGTACCCATACCTGGATGACTGGCTGACTGCAGGCCCCTCCAGGTTGGAGGTGGGTGGTCCAGGGACCTGGCCCTCAAACCTGCTTGGCACTTGACCTCCTGGTCAATGAGGCCAAGTCAGAACTCCTACCTTTGCAGGTGATTCGCTTTATCAGGGCAGAGCTCGACTTTTGCCAAAACAGAGTCCGACTCCCTGCAGACAGAACGGAGGATCTTTCCTCCTTTGCCCAGTCATTTCAGGTTGGGCAGTTCCACCCTACCACAGACTTCCTGTGCCTTCTGGGCTACATGGCAGCTTGCTCCAGTGTGGTCTGGTGGACCTGTTGGAAGATGTGCCCCTGCAGTGGGGACTGGCCCATCAGTGGTCTCAGCATCAGGCCACCTCAGCAGGCAGTCCACAGTGACCCAGCTGATGTGGAATGCCATCTAGTGATGGTTGGTCCTAGAACATCTTCAGGAAGGAGTCCCATTCGTCGTTCAGAGCTGATGGTCACTCTCATGACTGATGCCTCCTGATGGGCTGGGTGCCCACCTGTGGAAACATAGGGTCCACAGCCTCTGATCTCCTTGAGGACCCCAATACCACATCAACCTGCTGGAGCTTTGGGCTGTTCACCTGGCCCTGACAGCCTTTCTCCACCTTTGGGGTCAGGTCATCCAGGCCGGACAACATGCCGACCATCTACTACCTCAACAAAGCAGGGCGGTGCATTCCCTGCCTCTATGCTGGAGAAGCCCTCTGCATCTGGACCTCATGCTCAGCCTCTAGGCCAACTTGCTGCCATTCATGTAGCCAGAGTGACCAGTTGGCTGGGGGTCTGTCTCAGCCATGTGGGTGAAGTGTCTCTTGAGTGGGCCCTTCACCAGGAAGTTGTCAACCGTCTGTTCTCCAGTGGGCACCCTCAGGTGGACCTGTTTGCCACCTGGAAGAACGTCAAGTTGAGGCTGTTTGGTGCCCACCCCTGTCAGCAGGGAATGCTGCAGGGGGATGCCTTTGTGAGGCTTTGGACCCTCAGCCTTTTCAGTGCTTTCCTTCCATTTCCTCTGATCCACAGGGTCCTGATCAAAGTTTGGAGGACAAGGCATGGATAATTCTGGTGGCTCCTGACTGGCACCACCAGTTCTAGTACCCCAATCTCCTCAGCCTCAGCAGCAGTCCTACATGGCATCTGCCACTTCACCGAATCTGCTGTTATGCTCTCGGGTAAGGTCCTCCATCCGGACCTTCAATCCCTGCACCTGATAGCCTAGTTCCTGAGCAGCTAAAAATTCCATGCTCTGGCTCTCCAGCGAGGTCCTCCATGTAGTTGAGGCCTCTCAGAAGGAGTCGACTCACCGATGCTATGCTTTTAAATGGAAGAGATTCTCCATTTGGTGCCAGAGCAAGGAACTTAACACCCTGTCCTGTCCGTGGCTAGCATCCTCGATTAACTATGGTCCCCTCTCAGTTGGGCCTTTGGTTGACGACCCTCAGGGTGAACCTGGCAGTCATCTGTGCATACCATGCACGGCTGGTGTTCTGTTGGTAGTGAAGGAGAAGGTGGTTGGGTGTGTTTTTTAAGGGCTTGCCCGCATTTCCTGTGGTGTATGAACCACCACCACCTTGGGACTTGTTGCTGGTTTGAGTGATGCTCATGGGCAAGCCATTTGAACTGATACACTGGTGTAAAATATCACACCTGTCATGGAAGACCATCTTCTTGGTGGCTGTCACATCCACCAGAAGGATCAGTGAGCTCCAGGCACTCTTGGTGGAGTCTGCTTACCTGGTCTTCCACAGGAACAAGGTTGTCCTTCTCCCCAACCCAGGTTCCTTTGGAAGCCTGTCTTGGGAGTTTCACCTTAACCAGGTGATCAGTCTCCAGTGTACTTCACCAACGATACCTCAAGGCAGAGCACAGGCTCCATACTCGGACTTGAGGCAAGCACTTGCCTACTATAAAGAGCACATGGCGGAGTTCGGGAGAGGTTTGCCAGGTGTTTGTCACCATGCTTGCTGCACCTGGCAGACCAAGCAGCTAAGCAGATGATTGGTAAGTGGAAAGTCTCCCCATCGACTTCTGCTATAGGTTGGCTGATGGGGAGCCTCCAGTAGGGCTAATTCCACCAGACATACCGCTGCCTCGTGGCTGCTTCCAGGGACGTCCCTATCCAGGAAATCTGCAGGGCTGCTACCTGGAAGTCTGTGCACACACCTTCATCTCCCATTACCGATTGACCTTGAGTCACGCTGGGATGCTGGTTTTGGGTCCTCAGTTCTCCAATCTCTGTTCCTAAATAGGGGTGTGCGCCTTGCTTCCTCCTCCTGGAGAACTTCTAGGAGTCTGCCAGTAGTGTGGATAAGAACACCATATCCACATCCCTAGAAAACAAGTTACTCACCTGTAACTGTAGTTTTAGGAGTGGTATATGGTGTACATCCACACAACCCACCTGACCTGCCCTGGCAAGTGGCACACTGATCTGGCTTCCAGTAAGATCTGACATCACGGGTGGTGCCGAGGAGGACCACCCAGGTGGATGGGGTGAGCCAACTTGGAAGACCTTCCAGCAAGTCTTAAAGGAAAGGAATTCTGCCAGTAGTGTGGATGTACACCATATAACACTCATAGAACTACAGTTACAGGTGAGTAACTTGTTTTTCAGTTTATATTTTTCAAAACAGATCTGTATCAATCTCTAAAGTCAATTCTTTGAGATTTGCAAATCCAAAAGCTGATATTTTCCCTGACTGCTCTTGTACACCAAATCTCAAATTGTTTGTGGAACAAAGATATTAAGTTCATGCACCACTGGCACCTTTTGTACAATATGACTACGATTTATTTATTAAATTTTGTTAACCTGGTAAGCCCACTGGTCCCCTAAGGTCCCTTTTTTTCCAGGGGCCACCCAGAGTTAGTTGCATATAATTTTGTACATACAGTCAGGTAGTACAGTGTCAGACATATTGTACAGGATTACAAGGACAGTATACAGTTTTACAGTTTTTGTGGAAGAGGCAGGAGGTACATGACATTAGTGAATACAGCAGTACAGTGCAGTACTTCTAATACAGTAGTACATCTAATGCAGCAGTACAGTATATCTAATACAAGGAGGTACATTACATTAATGAGTACAGCAGAACAGTGTATACATATAATACAGAGTTATAAGTACAGTATACAGTTTCTGTAGAAGAGAACAGTAAATACATTACAATACAGAGTACAGCAGTGATGGCAGATAGAGGTGAGGGTAATAAGTGCTTTAAATGCATACAGGAAGTTGCATATAGGATAGAGTACCAGCTTATGCAGTCATTAGTCGTTACTCTTATAGGGGAGCAGTTTAGAGCCAACACAAATGGACGCTGAGTGTAGCTGACTAGCCATTGGTGCAGAGGCAGGGACTAAGTTTAAGAGGTGAGCACACAGTCCCTTTTGAATTATGGCTAGGTGGGTGCCTCCTGAAGATGACTGACTGGGGTGAATGTTCCATGATTCAGGGGCTAGGTGAGTAAAGGATTTACTTCCAGCAACAGAGCAGGCCAAGGAATTTCAAGAGTTTTTGTTAGAGGAGCAGAGTGGTCGCCTGGTCCGATCAGACCTAGCCGAGGTTGGGCGTTGAGCTTGTAGGTCCAGCTAATAGGGGTATTGGAGCCTGTTGTACAGGGATGATGGCTAGTTGAGGGGGCTATGAGGGCATCCACAATGGTGGATTCTCGGGTGGGATTTGGAAACAAAGCGGCGATTTTGTGGTATAAGGTCATTAGCTGCTGTGGTCCATTTTAACGATGGTATACGATGGGGGCGGCGTGGGTTAAGGTTGGGAGAAGGATGCTTCAGAGATTGCCAGTCTAGTCTCTGGTATCATGTTGTGGCTTAGGCGATGGAGGAGCCCTGTTTTTGGTGGATGTTTTTATTACTACATCCACATGGAGCTTCAGAGTGAGCCCTGATCTAATGTGAGGCCAAGGTATTTGACTGATTGTACTACCTCTATTTTGGAGCCAGATATGTAGTGAGTGGCAGAAGATGGGCCCTGGAAGGACCCAGGATTTTTGGTCCTAACAGCATTACCTTCATCTTGGTGGGATTAAGGACCAAGCGATTCTCAATTAACCAAGTCTCTGCCTTGGTGAAGTCAGCTTGGAGCAGGGGTCCTAGGTCAGATGGGTGGTTCCCATTCTGTACAGTACTGCATTGTCAACATACTGTACTACTGAGCTGCCACCACAATGGCCATAGAGGTCATTTGTGAATAGGGAGCACATAAGTGGGCCTAAGATTGAGCCCTGTGGGACCCACTCAGTTAAAGGTAGGGGTTCGGATGACCCCTTCAGCAATCTTAGGCCAGATATGGCAGTATAGCCTAGAGGTTAGAGGGACGAGGTGTGAATGAGCTTGGTACATCCAGCAGACCAGACCAGAGTTTGATTCTCACAACTCCACTTGCATACTGTGTGACTCTGAGCAAGTCACTTAACTGCCCAGTGCTACCAGTTCAGCACCTCAAACAGGCACTTGTGCCTAGTGGGCCTTACCCGTTACCAAAGATATTCAAAACTTAGCCCGGTGCAAAATTAGCACTGCCCGTGTACTAAAATTAGCCGGAACCATTTGCACGCTGTATTCAAAGGAATAGCCCTGGGGCTAAAGCAGCTGAAAATAGCATGCAAATGAAGCCGCACAAAGAGGGCTGGGAGTGCAGTGCAAAAATAGCCTGGCAAATAAGACCGCTCTGAATATAGCAACCAAGAAGGCAAACTGCAACAGCAGCACAGTGCACACAGAGGTGGAGTAAGGCAGAGTTGCAGTAGATGGCCAATGTAGATGAAAGCAATGAGTGTTGCACAACAATTGCAAATAACATTGCAGGCAACACACAGCAGAACAGTGTAGTGGGTGACAGTTTGGCCCGAGGCAAACGCATTAGCCCTGTGCTAACAGGTTTGCCTGGGGCTAAAATTTGCTGTATTCAAAGCTCCTATGCAAATGAGCCTACTCAGGCAATCTGTGGGCAAACAGCCACATTAGCATCTCATTATGGCCTGATTTTGCATGCACTCCCATGTAGGCTGCCCGGCTATTGCATGGAGCACACAGCTCCATCTGTAGGTCAGAATGGAACTACAGGTCAGGAGCTGCAGGTTGGGAGGTGCACACAGCTCCATCTGTATGTCAGGACTGTAACAGTTCAGGCAGCAGGCCATGGGTGTCAGCAGGCTAACACAGTGCAGACCTCTCACCCTTGCAGCACTGCTTGAGGGACACATACACTCAAAATGAGGGACACATATCCAAACATGGAGATACAAGCTCAGAACACAGTGGAGAGCAGCATGTTACCATATATAAGGTGTAAAGTCAAGTTGGAATCAGAGAATATTATACAGTTATGCATGACAGTTCAAATGTACAGCAGCATCCTCAGTGTGAACAGTACTGTACTTTGTCCTCAAGGGGCGGATGTGGGACAGAGCATTTGAGTGGTTAAATGAGGACATCCTCAAACCCAGGGACAGTTGAGAGGTATGACACAGGGTGCCCTGCCAAAAAGTAAACACTGGAGATTCCAGGGCACCATGGGGACCCAGGCCAGGGAAACAAACAGAAACCGTGCCTGATGTACCGGAAGGACTGTTTGCCCTCCTTTAATGTCATAATGTGGGTTCGTGGATGGTCTCTGGAACATATATGTGTGTGCACTACATGTAGAGGTCATGACTGCATGGATGACCTGGCCCAGTCTGCATGCACGCTACTGGTGGGCATGGACATCTGGAAGGTGGTCCAGTACACCCCCAGCCACGCACTCCACATGGGTGCAGTGTGGTATATGCATGGGGAGTGCAGTAATTGGCTCTTAGGCTCCACAGCTGCCTGCCTGCTACTGACAAACTCTGTGGATGAATACACTCGTGAGGTATCTGGTAATGGAATGGGGACACAAAGTCACCTGTTATGTGCCAGTGGGACCCAGCAAGAGTGCGAGCAGACAATCACACAGTGTCTGTTGTTGCTTGCAGTGCTCAGAGATGTGCATTAATCCTGGTCTCAGGGTCAGTGAGCAGGCACACTGCAACCAAGAATTCGACCCCATTCACTCTGTCTCCTCTCTCACACTATTTGCTGTCCGTTACCTCTGTTCTATCCTCACTATGTGGTGCCTACCTTGCTTAGGTGCTGCCGTTACCCAATGCAGTGGTCTCTTGCAGTGGTTACCACCGGCAGCAGAGCTGACATCCTGTGGGAGGGTCCGGGCAACAACCTGACAGGGTGCTATCGACAGGCTCTCTGCCAGGTGTGCAGGGCAGCCAGAACAGATCCACTCACTGCACCGCAGTCTCACTGATGTGTCTTCTGCTAACTACTGACCCAGATCACAGACAGAACAACCTCATGATGGACTGCCTCACGGAGATGCAGGGGAGAACAGGACTCACCAGCCAGCACACACTACTCACTCCCAGCCTTCTGTGGCTGCTGAACATTGGTAGGGGGCGCAACCGGAGCCACCGAACAGAAGTCGAGCCACACAACACAGTGTCAAGCTGCTCTTTTTACTGGTTCACACCGCTCACTACTGTAGGTGGCTGCTCAGCACTGACTCTCCCATCCCACTTACGCCCACAGCCTGAAACGGGACCACATTTCCCAACCATGGAGAATGGCTAGCAGTGGATGGCACACTGGGCATACAGAGGGACATTGTAGACATGCGGCACTACATCTCCCTGTCATGCTGTCTCTCTAGCTATCTGTGGTGAGGGACATTAGCCTGGGCACTTGGGGACCACTGACATGCAGGAGTTGGGAAACAGGACGTACTGTTACTGTGACAGGACGATGTCACAGCATCGGGGACAACACACAACAGCCTCTATGGATTCCTCCCATTGTCCTCAGGACGGCTGCAGCCCCACCTAATATGAATGATTTATTGTGATGGGCTGCGATTGCACGGGGACAACGGGGATATTCCATATCTATAGTTATGATCAGGGCTGGTTTTGCTTCAGGGCTCTAGGGCTGCTGTGTCCACATCCCCATCCTTACTTTTGCCCCAAGTTAAGACATGGTTTTCTGGAGCAGTATTTTGCACTCGCTACAGGTCACACTAACCACTGTAGCGTGGCGCTACTATTTTGAATATCCCGGTCGCGGTATTCATAGCCCCACCCTCACTCCCCTATTCTGCATGCATTATTTTATAGTGCCCGCGCTATCACATTGCACTGGTGCTAATTGCACATTTGAATATTGCAGCCAGGTGCAGTTGTGGCACAAATGCGGTGCAATGTTTTAAATATAGGGCCCCTTATTTTTTAAGATCCTTACACTAATTATGTGTGTATATATGTGTGTGTATGTATATGTAGAGATATAGATATATGTGTGTGTATATATATATATATATATATGTGTGTGTGTATATGTGTATATATGTATATATATATATATATATATATATATATATGTGTATAAAATATGTGTATGTATGTAATACATTGATGGGAAGTGTTCCTCATTGAAAAGGCCATAACTTTTCCCCTGTATACTTATGAGACCTGCCCCTGAAGAAGGCCCTGTGTTGGGCTGATGCGCTGGGATGTAGGACACTTTTCTGAGCTACCTTATCACATATTACATTTGAATTTTCATTGAGAAGTATTTGTGCTTTCTTTGGAGTGAGTGCCGAGACTCTGTGCCTTGTTCCATTGCCTGGGCTGGCAGCCCTTTCTCAGCACCGGAGTATCTCCTGTGCGTGTCCTTTTTACTTGTCATACCTACAACGGTCAATTAAAGTATAAACCTGCACTAATCAAACAATTAGTGCTATATACCTACATTGATTAAATACTACATACAACCCTATGGGATGACACTAACTATAACTAATTAACACATCAATAAACCGATTTACACTCCCCATTTTTCAGCAAACAGCTATGTCCCTCAAAGCTGCTGCTGCTCTCTCCCAAGACGTCATGCCTCCATGTTGCCACTGACCTCTCTCAAATTCTGCCTTAACCACAGGTGCCACTTCCAAAATCACAAAAAGCCTTTACCAACTGCAAATGCACGCCACTCATCTTGACAACAACCACATACCACTCCTAAGCAACCGCATGCCACTCCCAACCTTATTTAAACTAAGGGACGGGCTAATCCAGACACATTTCCTATATAGGGGACCCTGCACTATGGAAAACAACTTGGGCAGAAAACAAAAATGGCAAACACAAAATGATCGTGAATGCAATCTCAGTATAATAACCATCCTAATATATTTATGTTCAACAAATGATGGGTAAGGTGGCGACTCTAAAGTGTTGTGTTGGCAGGATTTAACCTGATGGTAAAACATCACACAGGAGACAGATGCACAGAATAAGAGTTTATTACCCTAACACTATACAGAGGACAGTCTAGATACAGCCGCTGGACTATCACAGTTCATTGATAACTATAGGAAACTCAGTCAGAACTGGGAACATATCGTGGTCAGAGATTTTAACCCAACTGGCTTTCTAATGACACAGCCTCCACCAAAGACTCATCACAGGCCTCTATGTAACCCAAATGGTAACACGGCCACTAGACAGAACTATAAATGGGCTCAAGCACACTCAGTTAAAAGCAACCTTAGATTATTGTATTGACAGAGACGTGGTAAAATCAAAAGTTAGTGATGCTGCTATAGAATTAGAGCATTATCAAAAGTTCAGGAAAGATAGAAATAAGGGTGGTGGCATATTAATTTATGCTAATTCTGAGTTAGAAATTGAAGATAAGGGGACATTGTTGTGGAGGGGATTGGAATGTTTACCTATTGTCATAAAATTTCCATATGTAAAATCTCTTTGTTAATGGGAATTTATAAACCACCTAAGGTTAAAATGAGATTCTCCTTCAGTTGCAAGGGTATTGTATGAAATATAGGACACCCATGAGATTCTTTGGTTAGGGATTTTAATGTTAATTGGCTCGGATAAATCCACTCATCCCCAATTGAATTACAGGAGGTGCTGGGATTAGTTCAAATAATAAAGGATCCAACTAGATTGAATATGAAACAGCTGCAGAATTCTACAATCTTGGACCTTATATTTATGAATTGTCCAGACGTGTATGGGGAAAAAGGGGTCCTGCAGATGCTTTCTCAGATCATCAGGTAGTATTTGCCACACATAGGAAATAAAGGTGTCCCATAATCCCATTTTGCAACTTGGAAAGTTTTAAAAGCTTCAATTATGTGAACTTTATGTTGGATTTAGAAAGTAGGAATTGGAATAGAATGACATTGATTCCTAGGGTGTCTGAGGTTGGCCCTATTTTACAAAGAGTCCTTGATGTTTGCAATTACCATGCTCCTTTAAGATGGTAGGAAGGGTAAGGCAAATAATGTCAGGTGGTATAATGCCTCCTTGCATAAACTGAAGAATGCAAGGAACAATAGTTGGGTAAGAGCTAAATAATCAAGTAGGGCTATTGATTGGTTGACCTACAGACAGTTAAGAAATTGGTACACTAAGGAGCTAAGAAGAGTAAAACAGGAGTATTTTAAGGGAAAAATCACCTGAACTATAGATCAAATCCAAGGCAGTTTTGGGGTATTATATCAGATCTATGGGGAATAACAATACACAACAAATAATGAGGATTGAGTGTGAGGGAATGGTACCTGTTGGCACAAAAGTAGCCAACATATTCAATAATTATTTTAATAATGTGAGGTACAGATTCAAAATTATAGTTTAGGGTCAGTGACTGATATGAATAAGGGGATGTGGAGATAAGTTAATGGAGGTAGATTTTTTTTTCTTTTGGTCACACATTGGTGGATGAGGTTAGAACTGAATTGTTAAGTTCAGATGCCTCAAAGGCCAAAGATTTAGATAACATCCCTAACAATTCATTGAAATTTGCTGTCTCTATTGCATTCCCATTGGCCTACTTATTTATTTATTCTCTTGCAACAGATAGTTACCAGAGGGTTGGAAAGTGGCAAAAATTGTCCCAGTTTATAAGGATGGAGATTAGTAATTTTAGACGATTTCCTGCTTTCACAGTTTCTAAAACAATAGAAAAGTTGGTAGCTAGACAATTGAAAAATTATTTAGAAGGGGTAATTTGTTAAATGAGTATCAGTCTGGTTTCGATCAAAACATAGTACCCAGTCTGCTCTGGTAAAAGTGGTAGGGATATCCAGCTGGGCCTGGACAGGAGGAACTCAGTTGGGCTACTCTTTATTGATTGGTCAATTTTTTTTTTTTTACTTTTTTATTAGTTTCAGTCATTTTACATTAAAATAACAGACCATATCATAGACATTCCTGTTATGGTTTATACATTTCACAGAGAACAAAGCCTCCTTAATTCAAGGACAGTAGTATCCATTAGTATTGCAATACCACACGGAGGGGTATCTACAGAAGTTAAACACTATTCCATATCATCAGAAGTTGCTGTTGACATAAGCCCATGAGCAGTTTGATTAATTCATAAATACTGAAGTCCAAAATAAGCAGTCCAACATTGCCATGCCCTAACAGGGCTTGTGGTATCAAACGTGGATCTAAGGTATATAAAAAACATATTTTAGGCAATTGGCAGCAACACTGTTCACTTATATTGTAGGGTTAACAAGTTGTATAAAAGCTCTACTGTGGTAAACAAAAGAAACCCCATACCTTCTTGAAGGTCTGCTATAAACTAAATGAGCAGACAAAATATATTAGAGATCCACCTTCTCTGCCTGGGCTCTGGTAGATGCCCTGTTTTTGAGCATCCACCGGATACATTAAAATAAGAGACATAAACTTAAGATCCTAACATCTTTCCCAAAGGGAATTCTTCTTAAAATGCAGGCAGTCCATGTCCAAAAGTTACAGTTCAGTAAAGAACATCAGCCTTCTATTTAGGGCAGCTTGAGGAAACAGAAGAAAATATTTTTCAATGAGCTATACTTAACTCAAATCAGACATCCTCGTCACTCTTCAGATTTGTCATCGCTATCTCCACATCTTCCTTCTGGGTACTGCTAGTAGGTTGGAGACGGAAGGCCCATATTTTCACTTCTATGGGTCGGCAAAATCCACCCTTGTCCTTGTAGACAGTGCGCAGTCTAGCAGGGTAAATCCTGGAATGCAGTATAGCTGCTTCTTAACTTTTGATGAAGCTCGGTCAATGTTTTAGCGACGCATGCAAGTCACATAACTGATATCTGGAAATAAATATACTGTCCGTTTCGTCTTGTGTCGGAGTCCCAGCTTGTCTCACCAGCTCAAGGATTCTGTCATGAGTCCCCACTCCATCCGTGACCACCAATAATGTAGTGGACTGTCGGGTTGTTCTCTATAGCCCCTAGTGGTAATACAGTAGGCTTTTGCAGTCCAAATCAAAAATCTTGATCTTCAGGCAATAACTTTTCAGTAAACCAGTCATGTAGAAACAGAAGGGGTGATCCCCTCAATCCCCTCTGGTAGGCCAAGAATGCGGATATGCGAAGAGCGGGCCTGGTTTCCAGCCTGGCCCTAAAGTGGGCATTCTCTTTACTAGCGTTGTCACTGCTGCAGCGCTCTCTGTTTGCCGCTTAATGTCCATGTTCTCTATTTTCAGCTGCTCTACTGTTGTCTCAACAGTTGCGACCCTGGTCCCAAAGGAATCTGTTTTTGTATTTAGGTCAGAGACTGAAGAAATTAGTCTCTGTATCTTCATGCCCATCAAAGATAATGTTTCCTGTGGTTCTGACTCGATTGTGGCTGGCATAGTAGTCTCTGGTCTGGGAAGCTGAGAGGTCCCCTCGATTTCACCTGTTCCACCACCACGATCTTTCCGTGGGTTGCCCATCTTATCAATTCATGGCTCCTATGTCTAAATCTGCAGACAGATTTCCACAGTTTCAACTGCTAATTAACAAATATGAAGCTTCTATTCCTCAATAATAAGAGCTGTGAGGTTTTGCTGCCTCTCAGCTCGGGCTCAACAGCACTCTTCCCCTCAAAGGCTTTTGACACCCTAAATCATGATGTCCTCCTGTCCAGGCTCAGGGATTTGGGTATAATAGGATCAGAACAGAAATGATTTAGTTCTTATCTTACAAATGGTAGAAACTGGGAATTTAAATCAACAGTACTTACGATTAAGGTAGGGTATCCCAAGGTTGTCTATATTGGGCCCCTGCTTTTAATATTTATATAAATGGTTTAAAATTTAGTGACCCTGAAGTTAGATATCACATATCGCTGATGACACGTTGATATATGGGGGGTTCCTTGAAAGGTATTATTACTAAGTTACAATCTGCTTTTTTTGAATTGCAAACATTTTTGATGCTCTGAATTTGATTATAAATGTAAAGAAGACACAGGTGGTCCATTTTAGGGCTCGACTATTTTATATCCACCTTGGATATTAGGACTAAAATGGGGAGAAAGTACAACAAGTAACAAGTTATAAATATTTGGGGATGTGGTTAGATTGTAGGTTAAAATGGGATAAGCATTTGGATTGCTTGTTGAGTAGTCTTAGTAGGAAACTGGGAATGCTCTATAAACTAAAGTATTATATGACTAAAGAGATACGATGCAGGATTGTGGAAACTGTGATTTTGCCGGTACTGGATTATGGGGATTTGGTTTATGGGGGCATCAGGGGTGGAGCTGGCTAGGCTGGATGTGATGTACAACAGGCTTGCCTGCTTCATCCTCAGTGCCCCAGAAGTACCCATCATTGTGATCTGTATAGGTGGTGTTTGGAAGAAAGGAGAAATTTGAATTTTGCAACCTTTATGGGTAAAATAAGTAGGAATAAATTGCCAAATTATATCTTGAACATGTTTGCTGTTAGAGAACAGAGAGAGGATTATGATCTTCAAGTGGGATACAATATGTTATTCCAAAATGTAATTTAGGGATGGGTAGAACTTTTGTTTTATGTAGGGGTCCCACAATTTGGAATACTCTGCCATTGGAAATGAGAGGAGAAATGTATATTAACTCTAGGATGTTAAAAATTGGTTTATGAAGTCTATACATAGACTAAAACAGTGCTGCCAATGAATTGATTAGGGGGCTTTCTCTATATAAACTATAAATAGAGAATAGTGGATGGGCGTCCATGCACAACCAGCCTGTTGTGCTACAGAGGGTTCTGATAACATCTGACCTCAAGAGCGAATCTCGAAGTCCGATGGTATCAGAACCCCGAGGTGGCACTAAAAGGTTGGTTGTGCATGAGGAGTTAACCACTATTTTATAGTGTATAGTGCCCCGAAAATCACTTACAGTTCTTTTTTAGAAGCCTTTACTTTTTGTGTGCGACGGAATGTTCAGTGGTAAAGGGTGGTTGCTAAGCAGGAGGCATGGCTACCTGTCTAGTGCATCTTCCTATTGGCTGGTAGGTACATTGGGAGGGTTAAAAAAAAATATATATATATATATATATGATTAATATAACGCTCGCTAAGCGACAGAGCTGTGAGTAGGGGGTCATTTTTTTTTTTTATTTTCAAGTCCAAATATCTGGTTGATCCTGCATTTCTCATATCTGGTTGATCCTGGATCTTGTAAGGCTCTGATGTGACTGTCGCCGCTGGAGGCGTGGATCCGTCCGTTTCTGCCGCTATGGTAAGTGATGCTGCTGGAACTCTAGAGTTTTCAAAATGTTGTTCTGCTGCGGTAGGGTATTATCACATTCCATGACCTTTGAACTGCAGCAGAACAACATTTTGAGAACCCTCCAGTTTCCATGCACAACAATGGTCCGCTATACACTATTAAGCATTATTACTGATCCAAAGTTAAGGTACTTTATATACAAATAATATGAAACACATCCTGCAATAGCATTTTAAATTTTTGATACTGAGTATTGTAATTAGATGGAACAAAGTTCAATTCCTGTATTTTTGTACTATTATAATTAACATATATGTGTAGAAATGGTTTGCTATGTGATTTATGTAGACGTCTACAGTATGTATTCATTTATGTGGCCTTTATTATTTTTTATTGTAGAAATTGTGATTGTATGTCTTAAAAGTTTGTAATTGGATGTTTGGATTGGACCTCCTTGAAATGAGTTTAACTCAGTGGAGTTTATCCTATATTCCTGTTTATTTTATTATGAATATGAACAAATTTACAAACAAACAAAACATAGACTGGTTTCTCACCACCTGCCCAGAGCACATCACTGAAGTGACAGTGCTCCCAGTTCACTCAGTGACCATTCCCTTGTGATGTTCACCTGGTCTAACAAATTCTCTAAGCCCATGCTGCAAGTCGTGAAGAATCACTGCCTCAGGAAAGGACAGCTGCAGGCATTTAAGTAATACCTCAGGTTGATTGATTGGTCTGAATTACTAAATACCCAGGATGTGAACAAAGCCCTGGAACACTTCTGCTCCATATACACAGAGCATGCAACATTTTCACCCCTATCAATACCAAGGAAAGGATGCTCTATGCCATAGCTCACTTGCTGTCTTCTAGATCTGATGTGCAATAGGATAATCTATGGTATAAACCTATAGCCACTAGAAAACCTACCGATTTGAATAACTACAAGACTGGAAGAAACCAGTGCACAAAACTCATCAGAAAAGCCAAAGCAGAGTACTATAAAGACCTACTAGGTAAAACATGGAACAATGGTAAGGAATTCTGGAAGGCTGTACAATCTCTCACAGGAAAGGAATCAAATCCACGCCAGACTTGATAGTTACTGCATGAACCTATGGACATCACTAACGCTTCAGCTTGAGCTCACAGACCTTAGCTTTGGGTCTCCCAAGCTCATACCTCTTACTACTCACAGAAGAACAACCAAACCAGCCCACCAAGTCAACAAGCAACACACTGCCTTCCTACTTTAGACTCATTGGCAGAACCTATACTATCAGGTATGTTAAGAGGGTACTGGGGAAGACTAGGATGGCAAGCGATCATATAAACATGAAGTTGCTAGCACTCCGTTGGAAGAGGCTTCCCTACCATTTATGATAATATTCAGCAAATCGCTGTGCTCTGAAGTCTTCCTAATAAATGGAAGTTGGCACCTGTGAAACTAGTTTTCAAAAATGACAAAAGATCTAACCTATCGAACTACAGGTCGATATAAATCCTACCTCCCTCTCTGAAGCATTAGAGAGATAGTCTCGGACCAGTTAAGTTATATCATAATAAATACAATCTTCTTTGTCATGCAACAACGGCTTCCGAAAAGAAGCATAGTACATAACTGCTCTAATCGACTTTACGAATCTACTCTATGATACACTGGGACGCAGGAATAGTGGTGGGATCTATATTCATAGATCTCGCCAAAGTGTTTGACACAGTCATTCATAGCCTCCTCCTCAAAAACCTGCTCTCAGTAGGTCTATCCTCAGACACAGTGGACTGGTTCACAAGCTACCTCTCTGGCAGGTTTCAATGTGAACCAAAGGAAGTCACCTTGGCATGCCCCAATGATCCATATTAGGCCCATTACTGTTTAGCCTGTTTATAAACTCCCTTCCCTCTGCATGCCTGGTTCAAATGGTACTCTACATCAGCGTTATCTCAATCCCTGGCAAGAATATGTCAAAAATCACTGCAATCTCCAAACTAATTTCAACTGTTAGAATCATGGTTTGAACAAAACAGGCTCCTGCTAAGTTATAAAAAAACAAAAGATATGCTTTCACCCTTCCTCACAATAAGAAAAGATGTGGGCCTCTAATAATCAAGAGCCATAAAAATGAAACATTAGAGCAGGTCTCCACCTTCAAGTATCTAGGAATGCACATTGATGACACCTAACCTTCAGCAAGCAAATCGAGCATGTCATAAAATCATCTAACACCAAGCTAGGTATCCTTTACTGGCACAGACAGGCTGTGACATTGCATGCTCTGAAACTGGTCACCAGTACCTCCATACTATCAACAATAGACTATGGACTGATTATCTATGGGGCAGGTACTGAAACTGCCCTGAAAAGGATAAAACTCTACTCAATAAGGCCTGCAGACTGGCCCTAGGGGCTGACAATATGACCCACACCTGCTCACTCTACAAGGATGCTGGCTGGCTTCCACTTCAGCAAAGACTGAAATACCAGACCTGTATTATAGGGAAAAAAGCTCTGCTGGGTCATGTGTCTGACTACACCAGCAAACTCTTTAAAACTGCAACATTCACAAAAACACCAGGAGTACAGCTAAGGGATTGCTACTGGGTGCCCCTGATTGTACTACCTTTGCCCAGAGATTGTGCCATTTTGGGCCATGGTATATTAACAATGGTCTCCTGGCTGCCTTCCAAGATAGCAGAAAAATAGGTTTATTTAAAAGGCTCTCCACTCTGGCTAGCACCAGTAAATGACTGTGACTGCCCACTTCTACACTAGGTCGCTCCTGCATCCTGGCATAGCCCACACCTAGGAATTTACTCTGCTGTGCTCCTTAATTTTATCTCCCACACACCCCATCACTAGTAAGACTCGCCCTTGCCAGCTGTCCCACTGGTGTAACTGAGCTGCTTCTTTTGGCTGCTTTTCAGTCCTCTGTTCTACCTAATCTAACATCTCTCCTCTTTTCCCAACTGTGCTTTACTCTAAAACACTCTATCGTTTTTTTACTCCCAGACAGCTCCAACCTGTACTGCACTTAGTAACATCATCCTGAATTGTTACGTTTAGTCTTAAAAATACCTGATTACTGTTAAAATCATTAATCCATTGTCCGTGTATTGTATCTGTGCTCTGTATCCTTGAATGTAACTACTGTATTTGTCATGTCCCAATGTTTGACTTGGAGCCTTTGAAAAGAGCCATGTTGGCTCAAAGGTTGTAGTCAAAACTTTCAATAAATAAATAAAGGTTTCTTACCAACTGGAAGCCGGAACAATCATACACCTGGTGTGACGTAAAAGCTCCCAAAATTACAAGGGCTGAGCCTTGTACATAGCATTTTATAATAGAGATAACAATGTCACGTTACTGGAGTAATGGGCTCATGTGTACAATATAGTTGTTCTGCTTGGCTTCCTATTGGTGCATACATCGTGTGTCTCACACACAAGGCTATAAGATGTTGCACTTGCACAGGATACATTATTATGCTGACTGTCTAACTTCAGAAGCAATAGAATGATTCCTGGATTATTGCTGACTAAAACATCATGACTTCATACCATAGGTGGTACGCTAAGACCACAAATAGATTATTAGGCTGCTAACATAATTGTCAGCAGATGTCATACTAGACCACAAATATATATATTACTTGCTAAACAGTTGTACAGTAGTTCTGTTGGTACATCCTAGCTACATTAATAAACATTATTATCCTTGTCTATTATAATTGAAATGGTGGTCCACATTAGGACGACAGGTCTGGCTGGCGTACATATTCCCCTTTGTTGCCTGAATAAAGAGGCAAAATACTAGGGTAGTAGGGTAGTTACTTTGCTGAATGAGATTCATATAAAAACTTTAATTGAGCATGATGTTGTTTTAGAGTCTTTCTTAAACAGAGCAAAGTTGTAATAAAAAATTAATAAAAAACTTGAATTACATTAAAACCTTTGAATGCCAGTTCTAACCACGATTAGACAATGCGATGCTAAGGTCACCGTCCTGAAAGAGAGCATTTAGAGAATTGCCTGCCTTTGTAACATTTTTACTTATGTGAACCAATCGTGCATCCTTTCTCTCTAATAAGGATTTAAGATTCAGGGTGAGGGATCGATGTGCACATTAAAACTGGTAAATTCTGTGTTATAACATACAGATAGGGTCACAATCAATACAATCACATTCTGGGTGATAACTGTATAGCTAATGATAGAACATTCATGGGGCACGAAGCAAATGTTTGGCATGGGAATGTCACATATCAGGGGTCATAGGAAAAAGTCTGGTGGTTTGCCACAACACATCAGAGTTGTAGGTTACACAGACTTGAGGAAGGTGCCATTTCATTTGCTGGATAGGGCAGGTAATTGAGGCATTTGTCACTCTGCTGGTGCGATGGTGGATGTCGTCTTGGGAGGCATTCCTGGAGCGTTGTTTAGGCTGGCATGATCTTGATCCGAAGAAACACTGGCTTGATCCACAGAAGGAGTTGCAAAGACAGTGGCATTATCATGTGGGTCAGCAGGAAACTCTAATGACCAGTCCACAGTGTCAGGTAAGTAACCACAAACTGGTACAGTTACATCAAATACATCACATCAGCAAAGATAGTGATAGCCCCATTGGGGACAACAATCTGTATGTGGGGCAACCCAGGAGTCAAGGCAAGGATGAAACACCAGCAAAGGAGGCAGATTAATCCATTCTCGATAGATGCTGCCCTCTAGATGGCCCACAGAGTGGATGACTGCGAGCTTGTCAAAGACTGAAGAAACCTCGTCAAATACTGGAATGTGACATACAGTACATAGTGTCCTGGATATTGCAATGGTTTGCAGCGTAATGGGGTCCTTGATTTGGGTGTGGTGTAACATAACCCAAATTTTGTGCAGTGGCTAAAGAAAAGATACTGTCTTATCCATGCACTTTACCATACAGGAATGGGGTCCCAATAGTAGCAATCGTTTATCTTGTATCAAATCTGGGATCCTCCTGGATTCCAGATCCCGAAGAGATTAGTGATAGTGTTAGTGCAAAACTGCCATAAGCTGAACAAATTATTTCCCTGCCTATATGCTGCTCTTGAACCTCTTTATTGTTTAGAAGAACTAAAATTATTTAGTTTATTTTGGGTCTCATCAAATAAATGTGTAATATGCATGTTATACACCGTGAATCTTTCCTCTTGTGAAATGCCATCTGTATCATGTAGCATGGGCATTACCACATCTTCAGCTGATTTAGAATTAAAGATATCGTTATGTTTCTGCATTTTGGCCAAATTGGCTTGGTTCCTAATTGACATTCCAGAGCCAAATATACCTGTAACAGTGCCTGCTACTCCTGCTGCCTCAACGCCCATTTGTGACGTTGAGGTCTGAACACCACTCAGTGTTCAGTTGTGTGATGCTCAGCTACAGGGTCCTGTGTTCATTCTTGATATGCTGCCATTAAATCTAACAACATTAATGAATGGAAATGGGACACATTAGTTGAACAATGACCAAATGTAGTTATGTTCCAGTGTGTCAGATTTAATGCAATGGGTATGTACTGTACGTTATTTATTAAAGTCCCAGGGATAGATTTTGTTGCCAAGCCACTTTCAAGCAGGGCCAGGCTCCAAAGTAGTGCATTGTAGAGGTTCACCTGTGGCTGTTGGAGTCACTGTAAGGAAAAGAACAATTGATGCAAAAGTATGGTTATTTATATAATATTTTACATATTGTAATGTTATGAAAACATGTACAAAAGTCTTTATTGATCTTTGTTGTAAGGTTGTAGAGACCTGTATGTTGTAGAGTAACTTGGCATATACAGAAATTTTCATTGGGAAAATGTATGTGTTGGGCCAACCTTTGAAAGTTCCTTTGGCAAGGCGAGCTGCTGGAAGCTGCTGTCAATCAAGGTTTTCAGTTTTCGTCAATTTGTAAGTGGCATATGGTGGTGCCACCACCAATGTATAAGTAGGCATTTTTCCTTCTTAAACAGAAACATGTAGATGGGAGGTCTGTCATAATACCTATACGGGGAGGGACAAGGTTGGGCAAGGGAGTAGATGGGGTCTGCATTGGGGTTCATGGCATGAAGAAAGGCACAGATGTGGGCCTGAGTGCGCCTTGGTCTTCTGAATCTTCTGATGGTACTACTCACTTTGTAGATACTTCTGGTGGGGAGTCAGGTGTGGTGTTGCCAGATCCCTCGACCATAGCTCTAGGAATAAGAGAGGAGGATCTTCTTTCCTCTGGCATCCATCTTCTTGTGTTTACCAAATTTTGGATTTACAGCAGCTGAAGTGAAAGAGAACAAGAAGGTTAGGCAGACAGAATCTCCTTCTTCCTGGGGTGGAGGAAGGAGTATTTAAACAATATTTTCAGGGTATGTCTCCTTTGAAGCACTAGAGCTGACTGGCATGGTGCCACCTGTCCACTGGTTTCTTGCTGTTAGGCACACTTGGTAAACAGCTGGGCTCAGCTTGTTGATGATGTCATATAGGACTGCCCATTTACTTACAACTGGATGTGCAGGAGAGGAAACTTTTAGTGCCAAGACTCTGTCACGTGCATTTGCCAGTCAACTTCTTTGAAGTTTTATCAAAGTATCTTTTGGACTGTTGGGCTTGACCCAAGTTGGCAGCAAACAGATGGGTTTGGACAATGTTTCTCAGTTTTGTGACATAAGTATCTATGGGTACTCTGTCTGCAGTAGGCGCTGAGGTCAGTCATCAGATGTTCAGGTAATCTCATTTGTCTACCAGTCATCACCTCAAAGGGTGTACACCTGGTTGATGCAGGTGAGGTGACTCTAATTGCCATTAGGAGTAAGGGCAACAGGGTATCGTAAGTTGTTCCATTTTCTGATGCAAATTTACATAACACTGACTTTACGTGCTTGTTAACTCTTTCTACCTGTTCTGATGACTGAGGATGGTATGCTATGTGAAACATTTGGCTGACTCCCAAAACTTCAGACTTTCCTGCATTAGATCGCCTGTGAAAGTAGTCCCTTTATTAGAGTTTACCTTGAGAGGTAGGCCCCACTAGTAAATACCTGTTCTACCAGTGTTTTTGCCATAACAGCCCTACATGGGAAGGTCTCTACCTATTTCGAGAATGGGACAGTGACCATAAGTGCATAGTATTGTTTTGCTAGTATGAGGCAATGGTCGAATTAAATCAATTTGAATGTCATTCCAAGAGCCCAAATACCTCTGGGGAAGGAGTTTGGTGTTTTGTTGCCTGAAGTGGGTTATTCTGTGCACAGGTAATGCAGTTGTCCATATAGTTTTGGGCATCTGTTGTTATACCAGGCCACCAGCCCATGGTTTTCAGTCTTTGTACTGTTTTGTCCACCCTTTGGAGTGTTGGGTACCTGATGGATAACTTCTGACTGAAGTGTTTTGGGGATCACCCAAAGTTCTTGATCACGTAAGTGATATAGGATCAGTTTCTGATCCTGAGACAGATGGAGATTGTCTGAATGTCTTTTGAATGGGTTATTCACAGACATTTCTTTTCTGTTTCCTTGGAGAAGTATTCATATACCTCTTTTATCTTTGGATCTGCTAGTTGCAACTCAGTCAGATCCAAAGGAACCACTTGATTTTCTTGTTTGCAGCCACTGTTACTGTTGCAATGGGAGGAAGCATAGTCCATATCTTCCCTTCAAGCTCCATCTTTGGCTAAAGTGTCAGCTCAGTCATTGCATTCATGGAAAGGTTCAGATCTGGAGTGGGACTTGACTTTGTGAATGTACAACTGGAAGATGAATTGCTCAGCAAGGCTGACAATGTAAACAAACAGTTCCCTGTACTTGACAGGGTACCTTCTGAAGATGTAAAATCATGGGACTTCCAGAAAGGAAGGAGTTCTGTCAAACAATTGCACACCCAAGAGGAATCAGAGAAGAAGGTATATTTTCTCCTTTTCCATTGATGATCTCCAAGGCATGGGTCACAGCAGCAAGTTCTGCATACTGGGATGACTTGATAATGCACTTCCTAGACACCTCAGAGGTATCACCTGCTGGAACCAGGCCTAAGACCCCAAATCCTGCAATTTGTACCCCCTCATGGTAAGAGGAAGATCCATCTGTAAAGATGTGACATAAGACAGGGTCCTTCAGAGTATTCTATTTTGCTGGGAGGAATGGGCCTGGTTCAGGTAAGGCAGGTGGTTCTAGGCCACACTGATGTGGATGTCCTTGGTACAAGAGACTGTGTGCCAAAATGGATGTCATTTTGGTGGGAAGCACAGTAATGTCTCTATCCTACAAGAGTAGAGACCCATGTGTGAGTCTGGTGTTAGACACATTGCCGTCCTTGATCCTATCTGTCGGTAGGAAATTGGTGGGTGGATGATTGGTGTGCAGTATTATAGGGCAAAACCCTATTATGCAGGTGAAGTGTTTGACATCCCAGAAGATTGCCAGCAGATTCCTTTCATGGAGAGTACTTTTGCTCTACCATGACGAGCATTTGTGAAGCACTAGTAACAGGCCTTAAGGTACCATTAGCTTTTTGTGCAAGAACTGCTGACGTACCCACTTCAGAGGGTAGTGGTCTCCAAGTGCAATGGGAAGTCTGGGTTTGGGTTGACCAATGCTGGGGTGGAGGCCAAAGCCTTCTTCAGAGAAGTGACAGCATTGGTGTGATCTAGTCCCCATTGCTAGTGGACGTCCTTCTTTAGCAGCTGATACACAGGTGCGGCCTTTGTGCAAAATTGCAAATTAAGTCCCTTAAGTAGTTGACTATACCCAGGAAAGTCTCAGAGTTGCCACACTGGTTGGTAATGGTAGATCTTGAAGCTCTTGAACCTTGTCCAAGGCAGGGCTGCTGCCTATTTCGAGTTATTTGGAGGCCCAGAAATGTAACTTCTGGTTGACATAACTGCACCTTTGCAGGGTTTCATTTGAGGCCTGCCCTCTGCAGAAGTGATGAACTCATCTAGGAGCTCCAGGTATCTTTTCAGGTCAGTTGTGGCCAGGAGGAGGTCATCCATGTTGTGGGAGACATTCAGGTGTGGAGAAGCCATGTAGGGCATCTTTCATGTGGATGTGGAACAGTGAGGGACTGCTATGGAATCCCTGTGAGTTACAGTTACCGTGTACCGTCGTCCTTCAAATGTGAAGGCAAATCTGTATTAGCTCTCATCAGGGGTGTAGCCAGGAATTTTCGAGCTGCACACCAAGTGTGGAGTCACTGCTACCCACACCCCTTAGGGTCGCTACCCCTTAGGGTGAGCTACCCTTCCCCATCCATACCCTCCCCAATGCGTATGTACTATGCCAGCACACCACTAGCCACACCACCAAAAAGTGTAGACTGGTTTTTGTTACAATATTGCATTGCGACAAGCCTCTGTACCACATCAAGGTAGCCAGTCCCACAGAGGTCCATTCCCACTACACCAGACATACCACACCAACAGGTTTCAGACATACTGGCTTTTGGTTACAATATTGCATTACGACAAGCCTCTGTACCACATCAAGGTAGCCAGTCCCACAGAGGTCCATTCCCACCATGCCAGACATATCACAACAGGTTTCAGACATACTGGCTTTTGGTTACAATATTGCATTGTGACAAGCCTCTGTACCACATCAAGGTAGCCAGTCCCACAGATGTGTACACACACACACACACACACACACACACACACACACACTAAAAGAGGGATAGGGTAACCGCAGTGGTGCTCGGGTTTTGCTTCTGGTACTCTAACCATCACCTAAACCGTTCACACCACAGAGCCCATACCTCTGGGTTTAGTTCTGGATCAATTTTAAACCGCTCGCCCCAAAGAGCCCGATACAACAGAAGCATAGCCATGTTCACTACTCCACTAGAAACCACACAAGCAGACACACACACACACCAGAGAGCCAAGCTCCCAATCCAATCAAAATGTAGTCTTGTACTGCAGCCCAGGAATAGCCACAGCCAAGTCAACAACTGAAACATAACAGGCAGTAGATTACAGTGAGAGGGATAGGTAACCACTATTATGTGCTTGAAAATCTTCTGTCTTTGCATGGATCAAAGTCTTTGAGCACACGATCTACATCAATGTCAATATCCTGATGTATATGCAGAAGAGCAAGTCCTGTAAGGCGTTCTTCGCTCATGCTGCTTCTGAGCCAGGTCTTGATCCTCTGCAAGGCACTGAATGATCATTCTGCACTCTCCACACTGACTGGCATGGTGGCCAAGACCGATAAGGCAGCATTTATGTTCGATAAATATCTGGATTTAGTTGTTGCAAGGTAGTCAGAAGTGAATCTGGTCTATCTGCCAAAGGAACACCACATCACTTTGTGTTCCATAGTTCCAGCTCCACTTCAAGGTCCTCCAAGCTGCTTGGGTCCGTTTGGTAGGCAGCAAACAAGTCTGCAATCTGTGTCTCCTGCAGAAACCCAGGTTTTTGGCACAAGGTACTGGGCCTTGCAGGCAGGCGGCAGTCGATTAGCTGCTTCCTGGTTCAGAAATCACATGGTCTAAAAACGGAATAAATATATTACGCCTGTAGTATTCTTCAGCAGTGGCAGCATCGATATTATTGCGTTGCGTTTGCCTTCCGCATGTCCGGGGCACCGACTCTTCGATACATGCAGCATCTGCCAAAGCCATGATCTTGCGATACAGCTCCCCAAATGTTTTCTCTGAACTGTCCCTCATGTCCTTCAGTCTTTCAGTAACTGTGGAGGTTTCTTCAGAGGCCTGAATTAGATCAATGCTGACCCGTTGCAGGTAAAGATGGAGTGGTTTGTTCTGGTCAAAACAAAATCCACACTACACAGTGTGACCAGGAAGTCAAATCTCAGTATTGCAGCCAACAGTCTGTCCCCTTCACTGTCATATTCAGCTATCTTTTCCAGAGTGCTGGCTACCACCAAAAACTTGTCTTTGAATCTTGCCAGAGAATCAGTTTGGCTCATCCATCTGGTGTTTCCAGCTGCAGGAATTGATGATATAATGTCTGCTGGCTCATCATCATGGTCAGATGGGAGACTGCGAATTCTCTGAGCTCTGACAGAAAGGCATCATGGCGCTTATATGACGATTTCATTGTCGAGATTATTTTCTTTGTAGTATCAAACATATTTGCTATTTGCCTTGTGGAACATGAGTGGACAATTGCAGTGTTCAGGCTGTGAGCCTTGCAAACAGTGTACATTGCTTCTGGGGCCACTGCCTTGATTTTTGCTTGCACGCCATTGAATCTACCACTCATGTTGCTGCCTTTGTCTTAGCCTTGTCCTCTCATCAGTGTTGGATCCATGCCCCAAGCTGTTAACCGCCATAGAAACAGTTCTGCGAGACCCTGGCCGTGCTGTCAAATCCTTCTGTGAATTCCACAAAATCTTCACGGATTTCACATTCCCAGAAGAGTCACGTGCACATAGCGCACTGATAAAGATATCTGTTCCTTTGTGGAAATGTCCGTAGTACCATTCTGGCATGAAGCTGTACCACTTTGCTTCCTTTGCATTGCGAATATTTGTCTCTGCACCTGTTGTCCCATTACCCTTATCAATTCATTTTGAATTTGCAGTGACATGTACGTGGCATTCCTTGGAGCTGCTGTGATGTGTTCTTGTATCTCTGGATCGATTGCTGCAGTGTACTGTACCATGGCATTAAAGTTTCCAAGCACACTAGATTTTCCTCTTAGGGCAATGTTTTGCCTTCCACAGAACAGAATAATCACACTTATGCGATGTAGGACATGCATGGTCCTCTCTGTCGCTTTTGTTGGCGCACTCCAGAAGAGATTGGCTTGCTGTTCTTAACTTCCCAGCACAAACTGAAAGAAATGCATCTGCTCTAGCAACAGCATTCCCATGGTCCTTTGCTTTGCCTTTCCAGAGTCTTTTTACCATTGGACCAATCCTCAGTGGTATAGATACCTAAAGCATGCAACTGGAACTGAATACAAAGCATGGAGCGCAGAATACACCATCCAATGTCTTTGAATACCTTGCAAATCTGTAATCATTCAACAGCTGTGCATTAAAATGCCTGAAACGCTGGTTTGGGCCTCAGGACCCATCAGACGCCTGGAAAGTGAAAGTCTGTTGGTGGTAGCCACTGTGTTTCCAGAATTTGCTTCTTTTCAGCATCTGTAAGATGTGCCTGATTAAAACAGCCAAGGTCTTCAGCGCCACAGGGATTCTGATCCAGTTGGGTGATGCTCTTAGTTGGGGCATCTGCAGTGACCACTACTTCCACTGGACAGCTGGTTGTCTGAAACAGTCAACGGTGGGTTCTTCCTGGAACTGCTCCGATTCTTTACATCTTCCATCATGGTTGGTTCATCCAGGGCACAGCTGTCAAGGGCAAGTTCTTCCGAGGTGTCCAATAAATGACAGGTGACATTAGCTTCCTCAATAACGGCATGCAATGTTGAATCTTCAACTTCTGTGTCATCTCTCATGAGCGGTGCACAGTTATCCAATGCATTCTCTATGGCACTCCTGGCCTGTGTCTCTGTGTTGTGAACCCTGAAACACAAATGCTCCAACGTTAAATGTACTGTGCCAAACAACTGCCAGTGTTCTTTATAATACAATGCATTGTCAAGTATGCATTTCTTACCCAGAGGTTGATGAACCGCGAGTGAGGAAGGACTGCATCACCTACACATCTTTGCAGTTTCCTCCATTCTAGCACGTTTTGCCTTTCGGACCTGTGCTCCAGATGGCTGCTTGTGTTTTCCAGCCTCCATCTTGTCAATGAAGAGATTAGCCTTAGAACTGCAAGAATAGGGCTGTTGAAAAGACATGCAAATACAGCAGATGCTAGAAAGGGAGATTGAAGGACTGTACTGTACCTTGATAGTGGACGAAATTGTTCACTGACGTGAGTTTCTGACTGATGTGTATTCAACTGCGCCTGTGCAACCACATGACCCCTGCCTTTACTAAGGCAAAACAAAAAGTAATTAATAGCCTCTAGTACAAATCAAGAATGTCTGCCAAGAGATGCGAAAAGGCGAACCAGATGTAGTGGGATCAAGCCGATCGGCTGGCACTGCTGTGAGTAATGGTAGCTAGACAATTCCAATTTTAGCTAACCACTGTAATGTAGATTAATCCAAAGGGGTACCAGTGCCCCAAATTAAGCAGCATGTTTTGAAATGATTGTGGCAGCACAATGACTAATTGTGAGTTTATACTGTACAGGTGGTACAGGGAGCCCTTATTACCAACTGCATTCCAAAGTTTTACAGTGTTATGATAAGATGACCTTGGTTTTAATGCTTCATGAATGTCAGTGGCATAACAAATCAGTACAATCAGGATTCCTTTTTCAGAGGTCAAAATGCTGGTGTATTGTGAATCAGGCCAGTAAGTTTGTTAGCCTTGTGCGTTGTACTGCAGAACACATTTCAGTAAATACACCAGCTTGGGTGATGGAAATGTATATGGGGCTACTGGTTTTCCCAGTCAGTAGCCCTGTTTGCTAGTGCCTAAACAAACTATTTTGACCTGCTTTTCTGAGAACGCCACAAGTCCCTAGAGACTCCTCCAATGAGTATACTGAAATAACAGTTCTGCATGATTGAAATTAGTTCTCTTAGTGTCTACAATGGCTGCTATCTGCTGGACATGCCTGTGCTAACTGAAATCCATGGATGCCTGTGCAGTGCTGTTGCTCGTGAAACAGCTACCAGTCAACCCATGACCAGCCAGCACCAGACTGCTTAATATATTGCATTTACAATTGTTATCATCGCAGGATGATGTTTGTGTGACTGTTGTAATGCTATGAAAGTTCCCATCGCATGAAAGTGAATTTGTTTATAGTATTAGCCCATGACAGAACATTGACGCACTCGTGTTTCAGTATTCAACTGCCGGGGTCTGTGCAACGTATTTTACAATAAAATGACCGAGGTTCCATGACAACAGTAAGTAATGGTTAACAGCACAGAAGCAAGAGACACAGGAAACCCAGGTTCAAATACCAGAGCCACTTGCACACTGTGTGACCATGAGTAAATCTTTGTGTTTCAGTCCACCTGACCGTAAAAATGGGTAAAAGCAAGATCTAACTGAAACTGAGATACTGCTCCTCAGCTGACCAATCCCAGGTAAATAAATCTTACAGGTTCACAAAAGCATTTGTAAGGGTATGCTTGCCCTGGCCTAAGGTGCAAGGAGCCTGCTGTGAACTCTTGTGCCAGGTGTTTACTGCAAGGGAGATTCTGCCACTGGTGTGGGGAACATAGGCACGTCAACTTTAACTATGCTGGAGGAATGACAAACTGAGACCCCACCACAGACAGGATAACTCCAGAAAGGTACAAAACGAGTAGTGTGCAACAGTGAGAGCAGCATAGAAAATAGAGTGAGGAAATTATGCTGCCCATATGCAAATCAGATAGCACACACTCTGCACACTTGCACAGAGTGAAACCGAGAGAATCACAGTCATCCAAAGTTACCTAGTAATGAAACAGCCGAACAGAAATCATTTAAATGTGCAGCAATCGTTGAAACAAACAGTTCAGTGTATTGAAAAAATAACCACATATGTATGTAAGAGTACTGTTGAGAAATGTGAAACTAACATTAAAAATCACAGCTGACCGTATCACTGTCAGTGTTCTCTGTTCTATGAGTAGCAAGATGTGTAGTCCATAGTAAGCATAGTGATGTCAATGTTACAAGCACATTAATCACCGATGAAGGTGGCATCTAATGGGGATTTAATGCATGGTTGGACTGCTGCAGGCACTTGGCCTCTGGCCTCGTGCCACAATGGTCCCAACCATGCATTAACTCCCCATTAGATGCCACCTTCATCTGTGATTAATGCTTACATGCAACAGCCAACCTACACACCACACACCCCACACACCATAGTAAAACATAGGACAGCAAAAAAGTGTCCAGCTTAACACAATACAAAAATAAAGATGACAAAGTCAGTCACTCTCATGAAATACATTCTGGGTCAAAATCTCATAAAGGCCACTCACCCTTCAGGCTCATGGCTTTATGGCTGTTTGACCCCAATTGTATTACTGTATTTCCTTGTATACCACATTTGCCATCATTGAGTCTCCATATATACATTTCTGCAACAGGGATGGGCATACATGGAGTGTGATAAATCCATTTCTCTCAGTAACTATGTCTATAAATGTCAGTTATGAAGGGATTACGGGAGGCAGAGAGAACATGAGAGGGGCCAAGGTAAGGGGTGGGAGGGAAAACCAGAACTTTTACAAAATCAGAATCTCCAATTGGCCTGAGCAACAAGCATCAGAGACTGAGTAGGCAGTCATCACAAAAAAATTAAGATGCTATCCTACAGCTTTTGTAAAAATTACACAGATATGCAGATTTTGACTGTTGCTGTTATTAATGACTTCAGATCATAAGAGCTGCATAACATAAAGACAGTACCAACACAACACAGCTGTGATAGCAAATAAAAGACCTAACACTAAAAGCAATCAATCTATGGGTGAGAACTCCACTTCTATTGTAGTGGAAAACATTAACCCTATAAAGAACAAAAAAAATCACGCTATGAAACTACATTAGAAAGCAAAACATGGTCCTGCAAACAGCCCGAAACCACACTGTAAATCTCAAAAAGAGCTGCCTGCTAAACCTCAGCCTCCGATCTAGTCTCT
Organism: Neoceratodus forsteri; assembly: GCA_016271365.2. NCBI lineage: Eukaryota > Metazoa > Chordata > Ceratodontiformes > Ceratodontidae > Neoceratodus > Neoceratodus forsteri. The sequence goes on from CM028135.1 coordinate 991,265,519, forward strand.
TTTAAAGCGACCACAAACAATCTTGAAGCTGAGGCTGAGAAGCACAGACTAGTTCAGTACAATCGTAAGTGTAAGATGCAAGACAAGGTCTTAAGGCTAAGCACAAGCCACAATGAGATGTTCCCAACCAGGAAAGATATACTGTACTGATAATAGCACCTTTCCAGATGTGTCCTGGAGGAGAGAATAATAAGAAACAATTGATAGTGCATAGCAGAATATATTAATAGATGAAGGTACACCAATAGGAGCAAGGTGCAGTATATTATGGATGTGCAAACTAAAATAATTGCAGTAAAAAAATGATTAGTGCTTATTCCAAACCCATCAAGGTGTAACAGTAGGTATACTAATTCTGCTACCAGGTAGGAACTTCATAACCTTCCGTCCCCGATTAAATAAATGCCATATCAGCAATGTTATATTCCGTGAGGAGCTGATCCAAATCAAGTTTCAGCACTGGGAGTTTGGCTATAGGAATGCCACTCGGTGAGAATAAATGATTCCACACATTACCTCAATTCTTTCTACTGCCCTGAACAAGCTGAAAATGTTCCAACTGACCCACCATGTTCAATCTACAGGACATTTAACAAACTGAAATCCTATCTTCTCCTAGCCTTCTTATCTCAGGAAAACATATCAAGCCTGTCTGTCTAAACATTCAGCATAAGCTTAACCTTGCCACCCCCTTAATTTACTGCTTTCCAACAGCACCTTCTCCACTGCTACAATACCCTTGTTGTACTGCAGTGAACAGGATACATACAGTACACTCCAAGAGCTGCCAGTAAGTAACTCCACACTCAATTTGCTTTACCCATTGCTGTTGCACACTGCTGTGACAGCTTCAGTTTCCCAAAGTGCTGACCCCTAGGTTGTTTCCATCACCTGTTGCTGCTAGTTTTGACCACTTAAGCAGTACCCTGACCCAAATTCTTTGGGGCCAAGTTATGACCTTTACAGTTATCAGCACTGAATTTGCCACATAACCCTCCCATTACATTCATGTCTCTTTATACCCCTTTACATTCATACCTCTTTATATCTCCTTCAAGTCTCCAACCCTCATTAACTTCACATCATCTTCAAACTGAATGACCTCACTTGCGAGTAGTTACTGGACTCCAGCTTATAAATAAATATTGAACTGTAAGGGCCCCATTTCCCAACACAGGGGTCCCTACTGATCCCAGTGCAAGTATTTATGGAGTGAAATAAACAGGAAAAATCAAATGATATGTCCGTCCTAGTGCATTAGTTTCAAATAAACTGCAGTTTAACGTAAATTAATCATTTCTAGCAACTTTTTCAACATTTTTTCTCAATATGCAATCTCATGAACTGAGCTCTTTTTAAAGCTGCCCAGCAGGCAATCAACATTGGTTATATCATATATCCCATTTTATTATGGCTTCATGAGCTGGGGGATGCAAGATAAGTACCAAAATGATAAAAAAAAAATCCTGGGAGCAAGGTAAGTACCATAATGATTGAAAAAATAAAAACTTCTATAAGTTACCCACTAAACCTGAACTGGGCTGTTTTCCTGTATAAGCAATGCACAACTCTAACCATTTTCCATACACTGACTCAGTTTCCTGTAAAATGATAGAACCCGTAGAGTTAGGAGAGCACCGGTAGAACATGGCTGCTAACTACATGCCAGAAAGGACCACAACATCTGACAATTTCCCCAGACATACCATACTCTCTGTGCTACTTTAATTACTATGAATGATGAGTCTTATGCCTCCACATGAGCCACAGTAAAAGTAAGCCCCACATACACAACAAAGCCCTACAAGAGTGGTTCGTTCCTCCCAGTACTCAACCAGCAGGGCAAGCAGACTTCACATCACATTATGTGTAGGCAGGACTCTGAGTAGGCAGGCACTTACCTCTCACTGGCGCAGCTTGCTTAATGTCCCTACTCGTGACCCAACTCTCTGTTCTCTACCTAGCTGAGTCTGGTCTTGTGTCTCTCTGCTGCTCTGCTACACGCCTGCACCCAGCTCACTCCAGAAACTAGGCGCTCCGTCCGAGCCCATGACGCCTAAATATTCTCCTCCCAAGTCAAGAGGCTCCGACCGACCGACTCCACTGCAAGTAGTACTGCGCTGCCCAGTTACATGGTCACGAACTCCCAGTCCTCTCTCCACGACCACAACCTGGCTCAGCCTCAGGCGACTCCACCGACCGACAATCCAATCCAGGACTCACAAGTCCAACTTCTCTCCCTCCGGCGCGGCGGTCACGCTCTTACTGCACAGCCAGCAGCAGTAACACCACGATGGCGCAAACACCTTCTTCTTTCCTGCCCGACTAGACAGAGACTGTGCATGGAGTTGAGGCCAGGAATTTAAGCAGCCCGCACACCTCTGCTCCGCCCTTTTCTTGCCTTGTGCCACACCTTCTCTTCTGTCGCAGACCTGATTGAGGTGGGCAAGATATTCCACAGTCAGGTCCGCTAGGTCAGGAGCCTCCCCCCGCCTACCCTTTCAAAAAAATGGGGAAAAATTTAAACAAAAGAATGGACGGGCATTGGGCGGATTCTGTGCTATGTGGCGAAGCAACCCCAGCTTTACTACTACACGCTTGATGGCATGTCTGGCGATCGGTAGCTACGCCTTGGCTCTCATGGGCCAGTGGCAGTGACCAGAATCCACTGGAAATGTCGAAGGTACTGAACCACTGGTGTTCAGGCTTGAGAAGCATGAGCACATTCAGGGCAGAAGCCACAGTTGCGGCACAACTAGGGTGACTTGATTAAGTCTGCTGTAATCAATGGTGCACCTCTAGCTATTGTTGGATTACTTTACAGGCCAGGTGGGAGAATTGACTGTAGATACACAAGACTTAATGACCCCTTATTTCAAAGGGAGTCAGTTGTGGCTCTCAGGAAATTGCTTCTGCTGAAATGGGTACTGCCTGTGGCATGGTGGATCACTGCCAGTGACTTGCATGAAGGTGTCCATCCTTCCACAGTCATGTTCATTTTGGCAAAGTTTCTTCATGCCTTTCCAGGATTGGCCTGAGCTGAGAAAGTAGCTCATGGTGTTGTAGCATGATGATGGCATCCTACTCTGTCATTGATTTCCATTGCTGCCACCACATGTGAGTCAGAGATATGTAGCATGCAGACATATCCTGGAATCTGTAGTAATAGTCTGTTGGCTAAATCCAGAACACTCCCCAGGCATGCTCAGAAGTCAGTTCCCAAGATACTTTGGTGGTGACGTAAGACCATGAGATCAAAACAGTGTTGCACCTCCAAGGTACCAATAATTACTGGTATGGGTTTGGACTAGTATGTGGTGACTAAGGTCCCTCGAAGGTTTGAGTGGAAGTGGCTCTCCTGTAGACCATCAAGAGAGCTGTGGGTCTTCCGATGCAGCACTGAGACAGCGGCGCCCATGTCTAGAAGTAATTCAAGCTGGTGGCCCCCAACCAATGCTTCTATACATGGGAAGCTGGATCTATCCATCACAATGGTGGTGGTGATGCATACTTGGGCCTGACACCATTATTACAATTGTCTTACTCCAATGGGGGATGGGATCCACCTCTCAGAGCATCTGGGTAAACTCGTGGTATGGAGACTTTTTCGCTGCCTCCTTCCTAGGCTCCTCCTGGTACAGAGGTGCAGATGGATCAGTTGTCAAAGGAATAGCCACAATAGGTTTTTGTGGGAGAGTGGTCTAAGTGATTTAACTTTGACCTCGAACTCTCGAGCCAGTTGCATTCCTCCAGCAGCTCCTTGTAAGAAGGGCTGGATTGCTGTTTTGTCCCTGCTTCTCCTTATCTTTTGTTGCTGCAGGTAAAACTGCTGCCACTCCTTGCATTGGCTCTTGCAGTTTCCTCCTTGCTTTGATAGGAGGGTTATTCCTTTTGTTTGCCTTCCACCACATACTGTGTGGATAGCTCAGTGCTAGGCTGCACACATCACACCAGTGTCCTAGGAGCCGGTCCTGGTTATGCCCATAAAGCTGGTATGTGTGCTTCACCTGTGGTGGACGAGCTGTGGTGGTTCGTAACTCTATAGTTTAGGGTGATGCCAGATAAATCTGGAAGGAGAGGCTGGAGACATACTCTAGAGCCAAGATGCAAGGTTAATTAGCCACAGTTGGAGCACACAGAAAAGACTTGGTATTCACTAACATTATACACATGAGAAAGAGTGAATAAGTTACTGGGACCATAAACTGGCCCCACTGATGTCCTACAAAAGTCCAGGTTATTCAAGTCTTAAAGGTGTAGCGATCCGATGCACCAAGCTTGGGTTTCTAGAATTTTGGTCAGCCGACTGCTGAGGGTGAACCTAAAGAGCGCTTCCTACACAAGCCATAAAATAGGGCATCTCCTAGTGAACCAAAAACGAAGTAAACACTGTAGGCCTCCTGGCCCTGGGAAGAGTGACTCTGATGTCGCTGAGGCAACGTCAAAGGGAAGCACCTGGTCGAGGATGGTGTTGACGTCTAGTTGTAGGAAGAGGACCCTTATCTGGGGATGTCGGCTGCGGTGACCTCAGGTGGGTGATCTCTAATCGAGGAAAGGATGCTGGGTGTGATGATCCACTGGACGACCTCTGGGCAGGTCCCGAACCCTTACCACTTCCCCCTGCAGCTTCAGAATCAGACAATCTTCGGGACCTCTTGATGCTTTACTGGAGCACAAGACACCTATGGGCAGTACAATCAAGAGTGTGGTGATTCCTTGATGTGGTACTGGCGTGGCCACTGGTACTTATGCCACCTAGGAAATGGGGCAAGAGCCTGGCAATCCGGCAACGCCTTTGGAATAGGCCACCGTACTGTTGCCACCTTAGGACAATGTCTGTTCGGGAGAATGGGCAACGTGACTCCGAGTTCGGCAGACGACTTAAGCTCATCAAGCTAGAGCCGGTTGGCCCTAACCTGACCACTTTGGTTGGCCCTAGCTACCAGCTGGCTACCACTTATGACCCACAACTCGAACCTGGAGCGACGTGATGAACACTTGGAGTTGGTGGAGGTCGTTGGAAGTGGGTGCAGGTGATACTGGGCTTCCGGGGACCCTCCCTGGGTTGAAGAAGAGGCACCGGAGGACTTCTGGATGAGGTGTGGTGTGTGCAGGAACCTGGAACAGAAAAAATTAAAACCTGAAAGGCAATTCCCCTTCTTGTATCTTGTATGACTGAGAGCCCTGCCATGTGGGATGGGTGGCCCCAAATGTCTTCAGAGGAAGTAGCAGTAGGCAAGTGCAGCAATCAATCTCTCAGGGCAGTGCAGTCACACAGGACAATTGGAGAAAATAAGGCAGTGCAGTCATTTAAACTCCTCAATTGAATATAGCAGTTCAGTCATAGCAAGCAATTCAACAATTTAAAATAGTTTTATTGAATACTGCAGTTCAGACACAGCAAGCAGTGGGTCTAGGCAACCATAGCTCTTAACCTCTCTCATCACAAGGCAGGGACAAATGACCAAAACCTGAACACATCAGATAAAACAGTAATATTAGTCCCAGAAGCTGTATACATGTTTCTGAGTGTGAATAGCATTTTCTTAATGAGAACTAGACTGAACATCAATGGCTGGCATTGTTCTGTGATCCCAATCCCTACACTTTAGTGCTAGAAATGCCAGACTTAGGAGGGACAGAAGAAATCTCTGAGGCAAAATCAGGACATCCCTGAAAATCAGAAACAACTGAGAGGTAGGCAAGCAACAGGAGATTGCAGCAGATAAAGAAAATACAGTTTGCTTCATGGGCATTGAAACAGTTTGTTGTCCCACCCTTTTTAATATGCATCAGCTCTGGTTGCCTTCTGAATATGGAGGCCAGGGTATCTCGTTTTCCCATTACTTGGGCTTAGATTACCCTAGAACTCTGGGAGAAGAATTCACTAAGGTTCTGCCAGGCCTTTAGTAATTAGTTTTAGCAGCTAAACAAAAGGAAATTTAGCCTGAACATTTCCTTTTACCAGTAATACCTTGAGCTGGCTTTACCTAGCAATTCTGTGACTCTTGGCTGAGAGGGACTGCCCAAGTCTCTCTATTTGGAGCACAGACTGCCTAGAATAAGTTCAAGTTTATTGCAGGAAAAAACTCCATTGAGCATGTTCATCCACAAGGAGGTCTTGGTACACATACACAGGCATAAGGACACTACATACAGGTATCATTTCAATAGAAATTCAAGTGCTTACAGAATTCAGTAATAGTAAGTCATGACTGGATACAACCATTTATGGCAGAATTCAGGACGAAACATTGGCTTCATTATCAGCTAATCTAGGTGCATTCAAAGTAATAGTATAGTGTGTAGGGATGAAAGTGAATGCACAGTGGGCAGGTAGAGTAGAGGATAAAAGACATGGGAAAGACTGGGGTTAGGAGGTAAGGGAGAAGTAAGAATATTTGAGGAGACAATAGGCAGAATAAGCAAATCTGGGTGTCAAAAGCAAAGGCACTTTACTTTTTGTGTCCTAAGTGCTATGGTCCCGGGTGAGGCTAGATATAATCAATAGGAACACGGGAACTAGCCTATGGGTGAGGGGGCTTTAGTGGCAACAACAGGAATCTTTTCTTTGGATGAGGATAAAGTTTTGAAGAAATTAATTGAAACAGTGCTAGTTCTGTTTCAGCGTGGATTGAGAGTTGGTTCCATAGGGTAGGAAAGGAGAATGAGATGGCTCGGTGGCCAAATGTAGTAAGTTTGTGAGACATCAAGCAGGATGAAGTTTGATTTCTTAAGTGAATATGCACTCAGAGATGTGGATAAGAGGCGTTATATAGCTTGGCAGTTTGTGAAGAAGTATCTTAAGGGTCCAGATCCCAGCGTGGAGCAAGTGGCGTCCAGCCAACAGCTGAGTACAGGTCTGCATGTGGTGGGTTCTGTAGGGGAATTGGTGATGAACCGAGGCACGGTGATAGAGGACGTCCAGTTTATTTAGGCTAGAGTTGCCACCGAGGCATAAAGGAAATCACCATAATCAAGTGAGGGAAGAAATGTGGCCAGTACGAGCCTGGTTCGGGTAGCAAGAGGGAAGAGAGTCTATTTAAAGAAGAACCATAACCGTATTTTTAGCCTCCTAGATAAGTTCTCAATGTGGTTGTTGAAGGAGAGCTTATTGTCTATCCAGAAGCCAAGATATTTAAATTTAGTAACAACTTCTAGTGGTTCTCCCAGTGAGGTGACTATAAGATTCTTTGGGAGCAAAGGGTGGTGCTGATAGGAGGACTACTAGAGAAGATCATCGCTTGGTTTCTTGGTGTTTAGGAGGCCCTTTGTCAATAAGATTAGTTTCAAGCTGGGCAAAGTCAGTTTGCAGAACTTCCCTAATTTCCACTAGAGTTGTGCCAGAGGTGTATAACACAGTGTCATCAATGAGTAAGAGAGACTGAATTCATTATGTGAGAGTTGAGGTCATTGAGATATATATATATATATATATATATATATATATATATATATATATATATAATATCTATATATCTGTATATCTCGGTTGTAAAAGACTTTGGGGGACTTCCTAGCAATTGGAAGGGGGCCGAGTAAGACCATCTGCTTTGACTTTCTGCATCCCAACAGAGAGGTAACTGGTGAACCATTGCACTGTAGATGGAGTAGCACCTAGATTAGTAAGGCACTGGATTGAGAAGGTGGTCAACAGTGTCAAATGCTTTACTAAGATCCAGGAAAACTGCACCGGTGATCTTCTTGGAATCCACCACAGAAATCCAGTCATTAGTAACCTTAGCCAATGCAGTGACAGTGCTGTGTTATACCTGAACCCAGATTGGGCAGGGTTTAGTAGCAAGTGGGATTCAATATGTTGTTTCAATTGATTATGGATTAGCTTCTCAAGAATTTTGGAAAGGATAGGCAAGATGGAGATAGGCCTATAGTTTAAATCGTAGGGATCTCCTGATTTGAGAAGAGGAGTATGGGCTGCTTTCCAACAAGATGGAACTGAGGCAGAAGTAATGGATAGATTGAAAATATGCAGGATGGGCAGAGAGTAGAACAGCACCTAGTCTCAGGAAAAATGGTTCAAGACCATCGCCCCGCACTCTTTCTAATATCTAGATAGCAGAGCATCTTCAACTTCTTTAAATGTAATAGTATGCATTTAAAAGGTATGGGATGGAGTGCAGGTAGCAGAGGTAGAACTAGCATGAATTTTAACATGATAAGCATAGGGTGAGGAGTAAAAGCAGGGCCTGCAGTAACAAAGTGTGAGTTAAGTTCCTCAAAAGATTTGGGCTTGTTTTCAACCAGCCTCCCATTAGTAATTATCTTAGATGGAATAGATGGGGCTAGGCCAGCCTTCAATAAGATTTAATTGTCCTCCAAATTTTGGGGAGTTCCCTTTAGCTTGCTCCAGGGTGGAGATGTAGAATTGAGCTTTGCAGCACAGATACTTTTACACAGGCATTCCTAGCAGCTCTGAATGCCTGCCAGTCAACAGGTCTCTTGGGTGCCTTGCCTAGCCAAAGTTTATCTCTGCTGGTGAGTGCTGCTTTAGGTTTCTAGGGTAAACCAGGGCTGGAAATGTTACACACCCTGACTTTTGATGAAAGGGGCATGTTTGTCTACCAGGGTGGTAAGGTTGACATTAAGACGAGACTGCTTCATCAGCAGTTTTAGCAAGAAATAAATCTTGCCATCTGACCCTGCTCAAATCAAGCAGGAAACTTGCCATATTAACTCTGCGAAAGACCACTAGTTCTGAGCTTAGATTGTTGGCAGGTTTTAGTTTGCAGTCTTGTGCATACCACCACTGTGTCACTCATGTCATTATGGAACACTGCTGAGTGGGAGATTTTTGAGAATATGTGGTTAGAATGACATCTAGGATGGAGCTATTGGTAGGATTGGAGATATTGTTCCTTGTGAGTTCGGGTGACTAACTGTATAAGTCCAAGCTCATCATAGAGGGATTTAAGGCAGTGAGATTTTGCAGTGGAGACTGTCCATTGAAGTCACCCATAATTATTGTTTCAGAGTTGGCAGCTATGGTCAGGATTTAGGTGTCAAGGATTCAGTGCGCCAGATGGGGCCTATATCCACCTATAATGGTGATGCATTCGAGGAAGAGTGAAAGCTTCAAGAGACGATCTCAAATTCTTTGGGCTTGGATTGACAAGTTTTATCACTAACTAAGAACTTTGTTCTGGCATAGATAACCACATCCGCCCTCCTTAAATCCCTGTTCTGCCCTAAAGATATATATTCGGTAGATTAATTTGCTGGTCATGATTAGTCTTTTAAGCCATGATTACGTAATGATGGTAAGATCCAGGTGAGTATGCGCAGCCCATGCTTGAGTTGGTCACATTTTTGGATCAGGCTTCGGATGTTGACTAGCATCATTTTTAGAAACAGGGGCATCCGCAAAATCCAATGGGGAGGAAAATTGAGCTGGCAGGCCAGGATTTAATTCCACATTGCCCTAGAAAGAAGGACAGCAATGGCATTTTCTTTAGGGAGTTAATTAAAATGAAAAGTCTTTTTCCTTTATATGCATTTTGATGGGTTGCCAGGTATGTACTTATGGAGTGGGAGAGTGAAGCAGGGTTGATAGTTTAGAGAAATAAGGGTAAGGACACGGTAAGCAAGGGTAAGTTAAACTAGCAGAGATTCTCTCAAGAGAGAGTTCTTCAAACAACTTCAATCTTGGTCCAACAATGATTTGGTTTGAACCCTTCTAGCTTCTGCCTTTTTGGTTCTCATTTCTCTCTCTCCCTCTGTCTCTATACAATTGGACAAGGTAGCAGCTTTCCTCCACCTTGGGGGTACAGTGGAAGCAATTTAACAATTCTAAACAATAATTACACAGTACAACAATACAATTGCTAAACAAACAGTCCTTCCCATGACTGAAGCAGGTCTAGCTAGGACTAACTATTAAAGGAAACCCTGGCCAACAGCCGACTCACCTAGGGGTTCAACCAAGATTTCTGTACTCTGGGAATGCACAACCAAGAAGGAGTGATAAGGCCTCTTCTCCTGGAGACTGCTGTATGAAAGGTTCACTGGGTCTGTTTCCCAGCCAAATGAACTGACTTGATGCACTGGGGAAACGACTAGATGGCAGATTTCTGCAAAACCTGACCGAGGCTGCTACTGGGGATCTTCTGGAGGAGTTACACCAAAGGGACCCAGGGATTAGTTTCAACTTCCTAACAGGAAGCTGACATCCATTGCCTTGCTGTCCTTCACCCTTCTGGTCAAACTTTCTTCCCTCCCTCCTCCAGCCTGGGAGAGCCTCCTCTAGGCTGGGGCAGTCCTACTACCTGCCAGATTGGCTCCTTCATCCAGAGGTCAGCCTCCTGAAGCTGGATCAGTGGCTAAAAAGAATATCTCCAGATTTGAATCTACCCTGGCCACAGGGATTGGCTGAGAGGGCTCGGCCTGGCTTCCTTCTCCACTGGGGACAGGAATGTGGCCCAACTGGTTTGGCTTTGGCTGACTGGGTGTCGGTCTTGAGCAGGGGCAGGGAGAGGAAAGAAAAAAAATTGTTTCTTTAAAACCCTAAATTTAGACTACTAGGACTGTCTGCTGGAGTTGGGTCTGTTCTGTGTTTCAGAGGTCACAAAGCTTTTCAAGGGTTTCCCATTAAGCTGCCAGGGTCCCCATACTTATCTGACCCCTCCATATCTCTGAGGATCCCCTATTTTCTCTGTGGTGCTCCCAATTTCCTTGGGGCACTACAGATCTGAGCCTGCCTAACAATACATGTCCTCATGTATTTCCATATTTTACCTTCTGAATCTTAAGCTCTTTGACAGTTCCATCCATAAACAATGACATATCTCTCACCCGTGTTATGGTAACAAAGCATTCTTAACAGCCTACAGATTATAAACTTTAAATCCTTAATTCCATGTTTTCTTAACACTATAAACATTATGGTAGTGGTTTTGTCAGTGTATATGAGAACATTTATGACTCCTTGCATCTTTAAAGCTCTTATTTACATCTTAGAACATTTCAATAAACCATATTTACAACTGGGCAGTGGTCTTGGCTCTTCTTTCATTTTCTACTTGTGGGGACACCCTTGTACAGCTTCAGTCACATATCTCTAAGGGGTACCCCAAAGTTTGACCTCTGGGATCTACGTTGAGGGACTCAGCAGCAGCGGCTACTGGAGGTGTGGCACCATTGGATGCAGCCATGGGGTTAGTAGCAGGGTGAAATGACTCTGGGGTGTTTTCCTCAGCTGGAGTAGTCCCTGCCTCCTCCAGATTCCTGTCGAGGTGACTTCCAGATAGTGGAGCAGCTCCGAAGGTGCAGGGTTTAAGTCTGTTATGATGAACAATCTGTGGCTGCTTCCTGCCAGACTCCTCTTGGATCTTGAAAACAGGTAAGTCCGGATCTGAACAATCAAATATGGTTCTGAGTCCCATTTGACATCCAGCTTGTGGCAGTTAGTCTTTCTTAATAGTATCCTTTCTCCGATGGCCAGAGTCATTGCATGGGCTTGGACATCATAGTTTGCTTTCTGTTGTTCCACACTTTCTCCATGTTTTGTTCCACTGTTTTCCAGCATCTCGTAATCGCTGATGATGCTCAGTCTCCCCACCGGTAGTGGTATGGAGGTTTCACTGGGTTTGGTTTTACATCTAGGAACCAAGTCCATGGGGGTCTCCATGACGACCAAACATCAGATAGCATGGTGAGTACCCAGTGCCAAGCGAGTTGTGTTATTGTAGAGGTACACTAGCTCTGGGAGAAGTCTTGGCCAGTGCAGTCGCTGAGACTCTGGTGGGTTCTGAGCATGTCAAGGATAGTCCGATTGACCCTCTTGCAGAGCCCATATGCGCTGAGGGTGATAGGCAGTGGTGTGGATCTTTGCCCTCCATGCAGGGCACACAGTTCTTTAAACAAGTGAGACTCAAATGCTGAACCTTGATCAGTCAAATTTTGGTAGGGGTTGATAGGGTTGAACAAACTGCCTCCAGAACTTCACAGCAGTGGTTCGACTGAAAGATCGTGGACAGGCACAGCAATGGTAAACTTTGAATAGTGGTCCGTCATGGTGAGAATGTAGTTTAGGCCATCACTGGGGTCTACTTTAAAGGTCCAGGGCCACCAGTTCAAGGGTGCATGAACAGTGATCGGATGTAATGGGGCTCTTTGATCTTGCCCGGTGCTTGCTTGAGAGTACGTGTCGGGCATTTGTCATACCACTCTTCAATGTCCTCACGCATCCGAACCCAATAGAATCTGGTTCTCATATGAGCCTCTGTCTTTTGCAGCCAGAGTGTCCAGATTTGTCATGATATGCCTCTAGGGCAACATCTGCAGCTTCACGAGGGAGGATGACTTGTCAAACTTGGTCATGTGTCTTTGGGTCAGTGATGGTACGGATAAGCCTCCATCCACAACTGTCTTACGAGCCACACGTCACACAGTTTAACAAGTTCTGGGTCAGCATGCTTTCTGTCCTCCAGAGGTAGGGTCTACTGGTTACTAATGAAGGCCTTTAGCTGTCGGTTCACCGGATTGTGATCTTGGATTTGCTGCCATAAGTCAGGGGTTTCCTTTAATGTCTCGGCATGTCATCTTCCAGTGCTTCTGTAGTTGCAGCAGGGCAGACAGCTGTGGAAAGCTATAGCAGCAGGCTTGTACCACCTCCGAGGGATCTGGAGAAAGGGAGGCATCTTAGAGCTTCTCTGTGGTTGTCATTCTCCTCCATCTCATCTTGGGTGGGTAACCTCGACAGAGCATCAGCATTTGCATTGGATTTACCAGCACGGTGCCAGTTGCAAAATGTAGTTAGAAAGTCTTAAAGTCCACCTCTGCTCGAGTGCTTCCAGTCGTGCAGTGTTCAGATGAGCAAGGAGCTTGTTGTCAGTGTAGACTGTGAAGGGAGTGGCAGCTAGGTAAGCTTTGAATTTCTCAGTGACGGCCCACACTAGAGCAAGGAATTCCAGCTTGAAGGAGCTGTAGCGATCATCATTCCATTCAGCTCCACGGAGCCCACGGCTTGCATAAGCGATGACCTCTCAACTCCATCCTGGTCCTGGGAGAGGACAGCCCCGCCTTGATTGCTAGCATCAGTATATAATTTGAAGGAAGTTGATAATCCAGATAGGCAAGTACTGGAGCTTGGATCAACATTGCTTTTAGGCTGTTGAAGGACTCCTGCTGGGCTGAACTCCACTGCACTGGTGCTTTTACAGTTGCTTTGTTCCTGAGCAATTCATGCAGGGGGCAGCTAGCTGGGCAAATTTAGGACAAACCACCGGTAGTACCCTATGAACCCCAGGAATCTCCTTACATCCCGGACTGTGACTGGAGTTGGCCACTCATGCACTGCTTGAATCTTGTCTGGGTCTGGTGACCTCCGTGCTTAGATGCAACATACCCAGGTAGTTAACTTCTTCTTTAAGCAGGTGACACTTTGATGGCTTGACCTTGAGCCCATAGTCAGCTAGGCAGGTAAGAACAGTTTGAGGTGCTGCAGATGCTCAGAATAGGTTTTAGAATAAATGATGATGTCATCCAAGTAGAGCAGGACCATGTCAAAATTATAGTTCTCCAAGCAGTGTTCCATTAGTCACTGAAAGGTTCCCAGGGCATTACACAATCCAAATGGCATTTGAGTAAATTCATAGAGGCCTATGGGGGTCACAAACACAGACTTCTCCCTGTCCTCTGGTGCAAGGGGAACTTGCCAGTAGCCAAGTCTAGGGTTGAAAACAGGGATGCTGATTTCAGTGCTGCCAGGGAATCCTCTATCCATGGTAATGGGTAAGCATCCTTGTGGTCACTTGGTTCAGCTTCCGACAGTCGACACAGAAGCAAATTTGCCCATCCTTTTTCTTGACCAGTACTATTGGAGCAGTCCATGGACTGTGACCCTCGGTGATGACATTGGTATTCTTCATCTCCTGGAGCATGGTTTTCACTGGTTGGTACAGTGCAGGTGGAATAAGGCGAATCGTTTCTCTGAAGGGTGGGTGCTGTCCTGTGACTATGCAGTGCTGCACGTTCTTGGTACACCCAAAGTCAAGGGGGCTTGGAAAGACTCTCTCTAGTCTCTCTAGCATCAACAACAACCCTGTTTGTCTTCTTCAGGGTTTCTTTGGTGCCCAAGTCAATTTCCTCAAGCCAGTCTTGGCATCTGCTTCTTCAGGGCCTACAGCTCCATTTAATTGAAAGACATTTTCTCCATGGTCTGCTGAGAGCTCAATTATGTCCTCGCTTTGGATCTTTATCATTCTGGCCACAGGCTGATTCTGGTATAGCTTAACAGGAGCTGTGCCATAGTTCAAGATGTGGATGGGGACCTGCCCTTGCTAACTCTTGTGAGACTCCAGTGCAACAATCACTGGCTTCTCCTTGTGGCACTGAGTGGTTCAACTGCAGCCACATAGTCCTTGCCTTGCAGTCCCACCTTGGCTTTGCACAGCAGTATGGTCTCTATACCTAGGTCTAGTCTGACTGGCTGGACTTCAAGAATCGGATCTTCCCAATTTCTCCCTCAGCATTGGTGAACTGCTGGTGACACTGCAGTATATTGATTGTGTGCTGCCAGGCCTTCTTGCTTGCTTTTGGGAGCCGTGCTGCTTTCTTCCGGAGGGCATCCAGCAATTCCTCATGACAGTTGTCCAGTACATTCATCCCCAAGATCACTGGGGAAGGTTGTCATCATCAGTGTTGCTAATGTGACCCTTATTGTAGGTAAACCTTATCTCCCAGCTAAATGTCCATTTCCTGGTAGCCCAAGTAAGGGATACTCATTCCATTGCCTGCAATCAGGTTGAGCCAAAGTCTTTGGAGGCATCGTAGTTGGTCTTGGGTCCAGTGCTTGAGGAAATGGTAGCCTTGAATAGTGGTGACTTGGGAGCCGGTGTCCAGAAGTCCTGTAAAGGTGATACCATTGAGTTTGATGGGAACAGTCAGGCACCTCCTCGTGCTTTGACCATTCCGGGTTTGGGTTTGGACCTAGGAGCTTTCTTCCGAGGGTTGATCCACTGCCTCGGGACACCCTGTTTAACGACACAGCAACTTGATGACATTGGTATCCTTCATCTCCTGGAGCATGGTTTCACTGGTTGGTACAGTGCAGGTGGAATAGGGCGGAATCGTTCTCTGATGGGTGATGGAACTGATTTAGTGTCAAGTGGCTTAGTAGGTGGCACACTTCCTCTGAGGCTGGGAGATCAGAGGGCTGTGGGTTCAGTTCCCACATCTGGCACTTGGGTTAATATCCCAGTACTGACACTGTAGTGCAGCATGAGAGGGTGCTGCACTTCTGAGGAATGCCATCTTTCGGTTGAGGGCGTTAAACCGAGGTCCCATCTGCCTGTGTTGGTGGTAGTTCAGGTGGATGTTAAAGATCCCATGGCACTTATCGAAAACAGTGGGAATTTCCCGGTGTCCGCCGAAATTTTCCTCATTCACTAAAAATACCACCAACAGCTTAATCTGGTTCAAGGTCAGTTGGCATTCATCTGTATCCCCTCCCTGGGTCGTGCCTGAAAATAGGCAGGATTTTTCTAGTGCACTTACCGGTCAACAAAAACTAAATAAAAGCAAAATAAATAAAATAAATAAATAAACTTCTCCTTCCTGGATACAATGTTGTTCCATATGGCCACTGATGCACAGTGCCCACAGATAGGTCACCCATGATCGTCAAAACGGTCAGTGGTGTCAGCCCCATACTCCTTCGGTCTGGTCTTGCTGGGTGTCTGGGATGGTCCATAGAATACCCTAGGCCCCAGCTCCCTGGAGGTCCTGTATGACTCATCAAACTTCTGCTAGTCTTTGCGTCATGGACTCTAGCTGGTGGGACATCTCTCTGGTACTGTCTCTTGCCTGGTCATTCGGCGGTCCTGAGCTTGAGTGACCTGATGGTACACTTTTTCTCTATCACCTCTGGGGTAGGAGTCATGTTCTAGATGATCCAGTAGATACTCTTTTCCTGGCTGAAATCCTTCTCTGCCCTCCATCTGGTGAAGGCATTGCAAGACAAGCAGGGTTTAGACATTGGAACCCCAGTGGCCATGGTTCCGCGGCACCAGCCATCTGCTGGAAGGCCACCATCTCTTCCTCAAGTTGTCCAGAGCCTAGAACTTCTATGGCTTCCTCTTTGAAGTCTACAAACTTTGCATCTGGGTTTTGGCAGTGCAACATCTGCAGCTTCTGATGCAGAGGCTCTCCCAGACCCCCTCAGTGAACCGCTCTATCAATACTTGGTCTGGGTCATGGTCCTCACTCGGGTCTCATTTTCCTAGGGCCTGGTGTGCCTCTTGCAGGCTCAAGGCAAAGTTTCACAGTGTCTCCCGGGGGCCCTGTATGCGAGAAGAATTTCATTTGAGGTCTGAGACACTCCGCTTGTCGAAGATGTCGCTTACCCGGGTCAGGATTCGTTCAGCAGTGTCCTTTTGTCCTTCTGACCAGCTTTAACTTCCTGTT
The DNA here is from genome assembly GCA_016271365.2 of Neoceratodus forsteri. Lineage (NCBI taxonomy): Eukaryota > Metazoa > Chordata > Ceratodontiformes > Ceratodontidae > Neoceratodus > Neoceratodus forsteri. Next base: position 991,281,941 of record CM028135.1, read on the forward strand.
GGCAGCTCCTCCCAGCTGCCCAATCAGAATTTCCACTCTGTTGCTCTGGCACTTGGTAAAGATGGAACATAGCCTGCAGCTTCACACGGAAGTCGGTGAGCTGCAGGTGTCTGAGCTTCAGTCCCCTTGTGCCTTGGTAGCCATGGTGCCCTGAAGTAATAAGGCATCATTATTGGGGTGGTTGAGCTGAAGGTGAGGATGATGCTGTGGCTCCCTCAGTGTCTGAAGGCATCTTGGGTTGGAGTTGCTCCAGCTTTGGGTTCCTTGTTGACTCTGATCCTGTCGACTACACCAACGTTTTTTGTGGTGGACGAGCTGTGGTGGTTTTACCCTATAGTTTAGGGTGATGCCAGATAAATCTGGAAGGAGAGGCTGGAGATGTACTCTAGAGCCAAGATGCAAGGTTTATTAGCCACAGTTGGAGCACACAGAAAAGACTTAGCATTCACTAACACTATACACATGAGAAAGCATGAATAAGGTTACTGGGACCACAAACTGCCCCACTAATGTTCTACAAAAGTCCAGGTTATTCAAGTCTTAAGGTGTAATGAACCGATGCACAAGCTTGGGTTTCTAGTATTTTAGTTGGCCAACTGCTGAGGTGAACTCAAGGAAGGCGCTTCCTACACAAGCCATAAAATGGGGCGTCCCCAGTGAACCAAAAACCAAGTAAAACACTGTAGGCCTCCTGGCCCTGGGAATAAGAGTGACTCCTGGCGTCACTGAGGCAACGTCGAGAAAGGAAGTGCCTGATCGAGATGGGTGTTGGCCCCGGTTGTCGAGGAAGAGGACCCTTATCTGTGGATGTCGCTCGCGTGACCTCAGGTGGATGATCTCTAGTCGAGGAAAGGATGCTGGGTGCGATGATCCACTGGACAACCTCTGGGCAGGTCCCCAGAACCCTTACCACCTCCACCCCTACAGCTTCAGAATCTGACAATCTTGTCCGTGACCTCTTGATGCATCACTGGAATACGAGCCACCTATGGGCAGTACAGTCAAGAGTGTGGCGACCCTGATGTGGGCCACCAGTACTTATGCCACCTCAGGGAATGGGGCAGAGAGCCTGGCAATCCTCGGCAAGGCCTTGGTATGAGCCACCAGTACTGTTGCCACCTTAGGACAATGTCTATTTGGGAGAATGGGCAATGTGACTCCGAGTTCGGCAGGCGACTTAAGTCCCTCAAGCTAGAGGCAGGCGGCCCTAACCTGACTCACTTTGGTGGGCCCTAGCTACCAGCTGGCTACCATACGACCACTTGGCTCGAACCTGGGGTGATGTGGCGAACACTTGGAGTTGGTGGAGGTCATTGGAAGTGGGTGCAGGTGATACTGGGCTTCCGGGACCCTCCTGGGTCGAAGAAGAGGCACGAAGGACTTCTGGATGAGGTGTGCGGTGTGTGCAGGAGCCTGGAACAGAACAAAAATTAAAAACCGGAAAGGCAATTCCCCTTTTTGTTTGACCGAGAGCCCTGCCGTTTGGGATGGGGTGGCCCCAAATGTCTTCAGAGGAAGTAGCAGTAAACAATGCAGCAATCAATCCATCAGGGTAGTGCAGTCACACAGGACAATTGAGAAAATAATGCAGTGCAGTCATTTAAACTCCTCAATTGAATATAGCAGTTCAGTCATAGCAAGCAGTTCAGCAATTTAAAGCAGTTTGATTGAATACAGCAGTTCAGACACAGCAAGCAGTTGGTCCAGGCAACCATCCCTCTTAACCTCCCTCATCACAAGGCAGGGACAAATGACCAAAATCAGGAACACATCAGATAAAACAGTAATATCTAGTCCCAAAAGCTGTATACAACATGTTTCTTAGTGTGAATAGCATTTTCTTAGTGAGAACTAGACTGTAACATCAATGGCTGGCATTATTCTGTGATCCCAATCCCTACTCTTTAGTGCCAGAAATGCCAGACTTAGGAGGGACAGAAGAAGTCTCTGAGGCAAAATCAGGGACATCCCTGAAAATCAGGAACAGCTGAGAGGGTAGGCAAGCAACAGGAGATTGCAGGCAGATAAAGAAAATAGTTTGCTTTATGGGCATTGAAACAGTTTGATGTCCCACCCTTTTAATATGCATTAGCTCTGGTTGACTTCTGAATATGGAGGCCAGGGTACCTAGTGTCTCTATCCCAGCTATGGGCTGCCATGCCCTTCTACTACATGGACAAAGGACTATGTTTCCCATTACTTGGGCTTAGATTACCCATGAACTCTGGGAAAGAATTCACTAAGGTTCTGCCAGGCCTTTAGTAATTAGGTTTTACAGCTAAACAAAGGGAAATGTAGCCTGAACATTTCCCTTTTACCAATAATACCTTGAGCTGGCTTTACCTAGCAATTCTGTGACTCTTGGCTGAGAAGGACTGCCCAAGTCTCTCTATTTGGAGTGCAGACTGCCTAGAATAAGTTAAACTAGCAGAGATTCTTTCAAGAGGAGTTCACAAACACCTTTAATCTTGGTCCAACAATGATTTGGTTTGAACCCTTCTGGCTTCTGCCTTTTGGTTCTCATTCTCTCTCCCTCTGTCTCTATACAATTGGACAAGGTAGCAGCTTTTCTCCACCTTGAGAGGTACAATGGAAGCAATTTAACAATTCTAAACAATAATTACACAGTGCAACAATACAATTGCTAAATAAACAATCCTTCCCCACGCTGAAGCGGATCTAGCTAGGACTAAGTATTAAGGAATGCTGCCAACAGCCTACTCACCCGGAGTTCAACCAAGATTTCTGTACTCTGGGAATGCATGACCAAGAAGGAGTGATAAGGCCTCTTCTACTGGAGACTGCTGCATGAAAGGTTCACTGGGTCTGTTTCCGGCCAAATGAACTGACTCAACGCACTGGGGACCCGACTAGATGACAGATTTCTGCAAAACTGACCGAGGCTGCTACTGGGGATCTTCTGGGGAGTTACAAAAGGACCCAGAGATTAGCTTCAACCTCCTAACAGGAAGCCGACATCCATTGCCTTGCTGTCCTTACCCTCCTGGTCAAACTCTTTCTCCCCTCCCTCCAGCCTGGCAGGCCTCCTCTAGTCTGGGGTGGTCCTGGCTACCTGAGGAGGATTGGCTCCTTCATCGAGGGTCAGCCTCCTGAAGCTGGGTCAGTGGCTTAAAAAATATCTCCAGATTTGAATCTACCCACTACAGGGATTGGCTGAGAGGGCTCAGCCTGGCTTCCTTTTCCACTGGGGTCAGGAATGTGGCCCAACTGGTTTGGCTTTGGCTGGTTTGGTGTCGGTCTTGAGCAGGGGGCAGGAGAGGAAAGAAAAAATGGTTTTCTTTTAAAACCCTGAATTTAGACTACTAGGACTGTCTGCTGGAGTAGGGCCTGTTCTGTGTTTCAGAGGGTAACCAAAGCTTTCAAGGGTTTCCCATTAAGCTGCCATGGTCCCCATAACTGTCTGATCCCTCATATCTCTGAGGATCCCCTATTTTCTGTGGTGCTCCCAATTTCCCTGGGGCACTGCACACTCTTTCCATGATTTAAATGAAAGGTCTGTCCTGGGAAGACCGAGGTCTCAACCCTTCACAGAGGGCCAGTAGCATGTTTCTCAAAACAAATGTTTGTACTCCACTGAGTCATGCATTGCATTTCATCGGCTAATCTCTTTCGGTGCGGTAGGCCATCCATAGACAGCTGTCAAACTGGGCCAGGATTTTCTTGGTGAAGTGCTTCACATTGTGGGCATGCCATCACAACCACCAGATTGGGGTTGTGCACCACCATCAGGCCATAGGCGACTTCCTCGAACCCATCTTTCAGCATTCTTGATACCATTTCTGGTAGCTTGGCCCAGAGCATAGGCTCAACCATCTGTTTTATGCTCTGCCAGAAGGCTGAGCATTTCATACTGATTTCGAACTTTCTCCAAATGGCAACTCGAATTATGTCGCCGAGGCCTTTCAGCCTGTTTTGTTTGTACTGTTTTGGATGGCTTCGTGGACTGCAGCACATTTGGGGTGTATTCTGGCTGTGTTGCAATGGACTTGACCACTGCTTTGACCGTAACCATGGCCACGCCTGGATGAGGCTGTTTTGGTCTACCTCGCCCCTTAGCCAAGTTGATCATGGCTTGGCAAATTGCTGGGGGAATTATCAGCACACCTGTCTTTTCAATCACTTGCTCAACCAAGGACTCAACCTCGGATTTGTCGGACTTACTCAAGACGGTGACTGGAGGTGGCGAGGCCTCATCCTCTAGCATCCCAGGGTCTGCCATCTTGGAAATCTCCACCCTCGCCTTCATCATCCATCAATGACACCGTGTTGATTGGCAGAGCAAGCAGGAAAGCTTTCACATGATCTTTTAGGATTGCCAACTGCTGGCGTAATTTCTCCAGTTCTACACTAGAATGATCTGTTCTACCCCCTTCATGTTGTCCCTTACTAACATGATTTTTGCAATACTCAATTACCCACGACACACACTTTGTGACTTTTCCCTGATCTCCCTATTCAATGCAGTCTGACACTTACCCATTTCCTCCAACAGCTCCATGTTCGCATCCTCAAGGCATCGTTCGGCGTCCGCTAAAACATCATTCAACTGCAGTGCCTGTTTCTTATCATGTTGTAACCTCTCACAATCCTCTCTGTCTGACAAGTTCTCTGTCTTTTCTCTAACACAGTACTACACATTTCAATCTGCATAACATGCCTAAGACTTTCCATTTCCTGCTCCCATACTCTTCATTGCTCACCAGTTTCTCAGGATTTAGAACCCAGCTCTTCTTCCAAAGCCAGGACATAGCTTCAACTGCCTGTAGGGCAGCATAGAGGACAACAACTATAACCTCTTTTTGTCATGTTTCACCGTATGGTTTGTCTCTGAGTACAGTGAACAAGCACTTAATGCAAAATCGTCCCAAGCCTCCATGGGAGGCTAAAAATTTAGACATCTAACTTAAGTTCAACGCTAATGGCCATTCTGAAACTTCACCTCTTTTCTGCACTAACCAAGGGTCAAAGTGTACCAGTCGACCTTGTACTCTCTAGACAGTTACAGGTCTGGGCTATGAAGTCCACATCGTGTTCCACTTTAGAACATGGGGCATAGGTTTGAGCACCTTCATTTATCTCATCATGTTCAGGCATGGAGAGCCTGAAAATGTGTCTGTATTTGCTGAATGGGAGGCACAGGTTCAAAACCCTGTGGTTTCCCCTTATTCAACCATTCCCAAATTCTTTCCAACACCTGTTTTTCTCAGCTGGTGCAGTTTTAACCAGTCAGGTCCATGCTATGGTGGCCAGTTTGTTGTGTTGGCAGGATCTAACCTGATGGTAAAACATCACGCAGAGACAGATGAGCAGAATAAGAGTTTATTACCCTAACGCTATACCGAGGACAGTCTAGATGAGGGTTTCCTACCAACTGGAATGCGGAACAGTCATACACCTGGTGTAAGTGTAAAGCTCTGAGAATCCCAAGGGCTGAGCCTTGTACATAGCATTTTATAATAGGGATAACAAATTCCTGTTACCAGAGTAATGCGTGTGTGCAATATAGTTGTTTTGCTCAGCTTCCTATTGGTTACGTACATTAGGTGTTTCATGCCAAAAGCTGTAAGATGTTGTATTTGCACAGGATACATTATTATGCTAACTATCTAACTTCAGAAAACAATAGAATGATTACATCATGACTTAGCACTACCATGTGGCACCCCAAGACCACAAATAGATTATTAGGCTGCTAATATAACAATTGTCAGCAGGTGTCATACTAGACCACAAATATATATTACTTGCTAAACAGTTATACAGTAGTTCTGTCAGTACATCCTAGCTACATTAGTAAACATTATTATCCCTTGTCTGTTATGATAAGGCAGGTCTGGCTGGCCTACAGAGAGTATACCCATCTCAGGGACTAATCAGAACAATAAAGCCATTCGCTCTTTGGGCTCATGGCCTTATAGCCCCTAACAGGGCCATTCTGGGCCCCTGTGCAGTCCCCACAACTCTCTTCCCTGTGGGCCCCCACATCCAGCATTTACACTAACCCACCTATCCAGTATTAATAAAGCAGTACCAGGTCTACTAGTTTAACCAGGCGTCTTTTAATTAGTGCCATTGATTGCATTTAATTATTTGACTTCACCATTGGAAATGAATCTGACTGAGCCTGGAGCCAGAACTTAACTAAGTACAGTACTACTACCATATCCTTTTCTGTAAGGACAGAGACATCATCACTGGACACTCACACCTCTGATAATCTGATTTGCAAGAAGTTAAACAACAACTTTTCTGGAGGTGTGAGTGAAAGACAATAAGAAGGATTATCATGGGGCACCAGTAAGGTTGCCACCTGTGAGTTTTAACCTGGTGATCAGGTTTTCAGGTCCATACCAGGACACCCGGTTTTGCTTTGTGCTGGTCAGGTTTTGAGCCATTTTGAGTGCTCACATACTGTACTTTTTGAAACGGATTTTGTCATATCATTCATTGTTTCAGCTACATGTCCAGGTTACAAACAAGTTCTCTTGTCGGTATAGCCCTTCATTTGTGAAAGCAGTCAAACTGGGAGGCATAAAGTATGGCCATTAACACCATTAGCACTTAACCTAATCTTATGTACTGCATCTTAAAGTGACATTGCAGCAAACTGCCCACCTTTTGTAACAGTGACAGAGCCAGTTGTCTTCCACTTTAATTTGTTGGTAAACATTTTCATCTCTAACAGAATATAAGCATTTTAAATGTTTTAAATTATTATTTTTCCTGAAGAAAAAGTATGAGGTCCCCAAGATGTGGGGCACAGCTCGCACTCCTAGCTAAGGCTGGCCCTGAGCCCTAATAAGTCCCTCGATGGTACAATTCTTGTATACCACGATTACCCTTTATTTATTCTATATATATGGGATATGACATGGGTGAGAGTGAGATAGTAGAAATAGCTCACAAGCTGTCACTGGACTCTTGATATCCCACAAGTGGGTGATGCCACTTGTGGGATATGAGGAGTTTAGTGACAATGAAAGAGCTATTTCTACTGTCTCCTCTCATCCATGTTATATTGATTTGTACAACTGGTGTGGATCTCGTTTTGTGGCAGTTTCAGTGTGTGTGTGTTGCTGTATTCGTGAAATTAAGTGATTTTTTCAGGCGGCCACGTCAGGAGTCAGGGTGCGAACTTTGACCCTGGCTGTGTGGTTTCCATGGTACTATTTAAATTCATTCCGTCATTCCTTGTGTAGCCTTTTCTTTTTAATGGCTGTTGTGTTGTTGCTGGGCGTGGTATTTTGGAGCCTGTTTGCACATGCAGTGTCAGTTGTCAGTGAAAAGCATGGCAGAAGGATCAGTGGGCGTGCGTTGGTGCTGTGGTGTCCCATGATGTGGATGGCAACCCTAGGAGGAGGTCATGGTTTCTGGGCTGTGCTTACTCAAGCTGTCAGTCAGAGGTAGGCTTCTGTTATCAGTTTGGGCCTTCGATTTCAACCTGCAGTCTCTGTGTTGGAGGTGACAAATTTTGTCTTGGATTATTGCTGCAGCTGTTGTTTTATTTTGGATTCTTACCTGGCCTCTGAATAGAGGTGAGCGATCTTAGGATTTTTCTGTTTTTTTTTCCCCATATGTGGGTGGGGATTTGTTGGGATCCGATTCTGCAATGGAGTGGATTGCAAGACAATTGGAATGCTTCAGGGTGTTGTATTGGACTTTCCATTTTGTTTTCATTGTTTTGTTGGCCGGAATTTTTTTGGGAATGTTTACCATTTTGGTAGAATCAGGAGACTACGGTGGATATTTTTAAAGAGTCCCTGATGCCATTCGAAAAACATGAAAAATGTGAATTTAGACACAATTCTATTTACTTTTCATATTTTTTTTTTATAATTCTTTCCCTTTTTTCTTTATTACTGAGAACAGTGTAGGAAAGAGGAATACTGTCCCTTAGACTTCATCTGCTCTTTCTGCTTGCCTATACTTGACAACATAATCCCCTGTTTAGGGTATAATAGTGATCTCCACAGCAACAGACTGTGGTATCATGGACAAAACTGTGGCGTCATCGTGAGGCAAGCAGCAGAACAGATATTTCTGTAATCTTGTTTAACACAGATGTCCTTAGTAATAAAGAAGTAAGGGTGAGAATTACAGAAAAAATATTAAATATAAGCTGAACTGTGAATTGTGTCTAAATATTACATGTTTTCAAAGTTGTCACAACAGTGTCATGGGCTCTTTAAGGTATCACATTGCTTTACAAGTACAGTCGGAAACACACAGTGAAGATACAGTATAAATAATTTATTAAACAATGGTAAGTGTATCTTCAGAACATTGTCATTTAGTCACTTGTACAGAAGATGGTGCAACCCTAGGTGGCACTATCCCAAGGGCTACTACCCTGCTTGCTTGGCTAGTAGCAGGCTAAGGGGCCTGGGTATGAAACGGGTGCCTCCACCCGGAAGTCAGGGCCGTTAGTGGTCAAACTAATCTGGGCACAGCCCTCCAGGACACTGTAACCCCCCTCTTTCCCTTCTAGTGGCCTGAACAATATACTATAATTACTTTAACGATGACCCTTATTCACCAGGCAATTACCCACACTGTTTGCACTTACCACCAGGGCTGGTTCCTCTAGCTTGACCCTGGGACCCCTGTAAAAACAAGGTTAAGCACAGCAAATAGCAACAGTACAATACTTTTGGCACAGACTGGAACCACAGTTAGGTTAAATGCAAACAAAGTTAAATCTGATGTATTCAGGGGACTTGAACAAGGGAGGGTGTAATCAGGTTGGTTTGCTTAAAAGCTATATTAATCAGACAGTTATGCATGCAGTTCAGAGTCCCTACACAGTCACACACTCTGGGTACCCAGGTAGGAAAATGGTGGGCTAGCCAGGAACATTGCAGCTGGTTGGGGCCCTGTGATGGAAGAAAGCAACATGCACAACACACACACTATTTGTAATCCAGAGTCGGAGGGCTCAGTTTAGAAAGAAAAGGCAACAAGACAATCAGATGACAACACTTTTAGATTTAGCTGTTGTTGCAGGGAGCTAACCTGATGTTTATTCATGATGCCCAATACTGGATACAGGCAGGACAAAATCGAGACTGCAGGCTGTTGAGCTGGAGTGCCCGGAAAAGCAGGGCCCGCACGAATCATCAAGGTGTCATTCCTGTTCAAGGTGTTAAGCAGGGGCTGGTCTCTCGTCGATGACTTTCTCTGCGTAGCAGGTATTCTGGCTGAGCCAGTGTAGCAGGACCCAGGCAAATGGAAATGGATATGGATTCAGTCCGTGGAGCTGGATACAGCCTCCAGCAAGCAAAAACACAGTTCAGACACACAGTGGGGAACCAAATCATGGCCCACTATAAGCACACAGCACATTCACATGTAAGGAAATTCCACTGTACCAGGCAAATGGCTCTCCGGTCACAATTACAGAGTCTCTGCACAATCCGGGAGTTCAGAGGTAGCTGGAAGTCCTGACAGGCCGATTGCATTCAGCAAATCTTCGGTCTTCTTCAGGTTAAAGCCTGGTCACAATTCAGTAGCTTAATTTGCTCTCCAAATTCGGAATCAGTCAAAAAGCACAAGTTCCCTCTCAGGGACAGCAGAGCGGGCATGCAGGCCAAACTCAGACCTTTCCACAGTTCTCCCACACGAATCCACCATGGATTGCTGCTCGAACTATCTCGAGCTGTTACTTCTTCACTTCCCAACTCAGATCTAACTGAAGCGGCAAGCAGTGTGGAACTTTTCCCCAAGATCCAAAGGTTCGGTTGGCTGATCTGTCTCTCAATCACAACAAGGGCTCCTCTCCAGGTTATTTTAGGCACCAAGCTCCAAACTACAATTCCTACACATTTGGCCCCACCAAGCCCCTGTAGGCAGGCTCCATCTTAGAGTCCCAAATGTACTGATTGCCCATTTCAGCAGTCCAGGACCAAGATGATGGAAACAAACAGAACTGTCCATTCTGCAAAGGAGGCAGGTTAGAACAAACTAATATTATTACTACTCTAACAAATGATCAGCAAACAAGTACATCTTCTAACAGCACTCCCTCTCAGATTAATTATGACTGCAATCCAGGCAGCTCTTAAAGAGACAGTACACAGAGGCTATACAGGCACTCTCTGGCAATACATTTAAACTGCTAAAATGCAGGACACCAGCCTGGCAGTGAGCATTTAAGCAAGCTCAAGGAAGACTTTCTGGGAACCCCATTTGTAGGGGGTTACAATGGTTAACCACACTTGTGAACATTTGAAATATATGTGAACTGTAGAAAAAAATTCCTTTTTAATAGTTTGACCACTTTAAATGTAACAGCTTAATGCAAACGAAAACACAGACTTCACTTTTTACTGAACAAATGGAAACTATTTTGAAATGTTTTGTGTATTTTTAGCACCTTCTTTGATAGTTTCTATATTTTAATATTTTTCATTTGTAACAAGAGACAATGCACTAGAGGAGGTGAACTAGAGTTCCATATGCTAAGTAATAAGTCAGTCTTTTGCTACGGTACAGGGATTACCAGCTGAGCTTGATCTGTACTTTGTGGTGTTCATTTCTTGAAGTTCTGATTTTCATAGTTGCTCAGAGGTATCTTCTGTATGCTGGATCCTTTTCTTCTTGGTTGATGTTTCTTCTGGTTGTAGAGTGACTTCTGGATGGAGATAGGATCTGCAGTATTAAGGACATCAAAAAGATATTTTTAGCTTGCTGTATTTACAAGTTGTACTCTTTACCAAGACTAACACTTTTTTCTTTCAGAGTGATACAGGGCTTCAGTTCATTTTATAGTAGTAGTATTCATTGTATTGTAGTAGTTTTTATGTGGTGGAAGTTTTTAAGGTGTCTGCAATGTTATGATGTAGGTATTTAATGATGCATAGCATGAGAGAAATTATTTTCTTGGGGTGCTATGTTGATTAAAAGGTTAACCTGTTTTTGAGGGGCTAAGGGTGTTATAGTAATGATTATTAAATGTCTGGAATGAAAGAATGATTCATAATGGTCAAAGGTGTTTACGTGGCTGGGCACTAGCTTGTAGCAGAGTATAGGTGAAGTTTTATTTTCTGGTTTTCTACTTTTGTAACTCATAAGTATGTTATTAGTAGAATAACTATGTGTGTGTGTGTGTTGTTATTGTATAATATAGTGCAGTTCTCAGGTGGTTATATGCACTGGACTGTGACTCATGCCTTACAACAGACTTGTGGTGTCTGACAATTTAGCATAGGTGCATACACTGTTGTATGTTATTGCTTATCTTTGGGGATGTTTATTTTTTTGCTTTCTTACCAAGGTTTAGTCAGGGTCAGTGTCGCTCTCAATGACTCAGATTCTTTTCAGATTACTGGAAGGGTTCAATGAAGGGCAACCAAGAAGATCCAGGGTTGCAGGATAGTCAGACGAGGAGAGGCTAAGGAGTTGAATATGTACCCTTAGAGATGAGAAGGAATAGGGAGATATGATTGAGACCTTCAAGTACTTGAAGGGATAAACAAGACTGGCACTGAGGAGATATTCAAGCTAAGGAAGTGGAGGGGACAAAGAGGGCATAGCCTTAGATTGGAGGGATAGATATAGGAAGAAATGAGGAGGCACTTTTTCACAGAGGGTGGTGGCAGAATGGGCAGCTCTGCCAGAGGAGGTAGTATCATGTAGGAGGTGGGTAGTCAGATATACTATGGTATCCTAAACTCAGTATCCTGAGTCTCGGGATACCGACTCCATTGGCCCGGAATCCATGCTCAGAATTAAGCAGATGCCCAACAGTACAATGTTGGGCATCTGATTGAAAAATACAAAAGCAGTTCAGAGGGCTTTGCCCCAGACCCCCACACCCCATAACTAAAATAACTAAATCCTAGGAGGAGCAGACCTCAGAGTTACAAAAATGAGTTACGGGTATAAAATTTAATCGGTTGCAACGGGATAGAACCCAGACCTCCCAGAGTGCGCTGGTCATGCTGCCAGTGGTTTAGCCCTCAACACCACTGGGGCAATCTTGGCCAGCCTCCCGATTTCTCAGTATTTCAAGCCCATCAACAGGGTAAGTTAGCAGCTGTCACACCCATTACCTTACCCTGTAAACATCTGTTGGTTTCCTACTGCAGGGCTTCTCACTATCTGGATACTGAACCTGTCGAGCAGTACTACACGGGCAGGTCAGTGTCTGGATAGTGAGTCTCGGCAAATCATAAGGGTACCATTTTGGGAGGGGATGGGACATGGTGAGAGGGGTAAGTGGGAAGAAGGTGGGGAGGGCAGCTGCAAAGTAAGAGGGCTAGCTACACACTTGAGAAGATTTGATTGACCAAGTGGCCTATTTCTGCTGGCAATTTTGTGTGTTCTCTTTTCTCCTAGGGAGATAAAGATAAAAGAAAGATATTAAAAAAGTAAGTATGCAGACTTGTATTGTGGTGGCAATAATTGCTAAAGACAACTTTCTAATTGTTTCAGAGGCATTTGTTATATCTGTCACAAACCCACTCAGCAGGTCAGGCCCTCTACTCCCAAAGTGCCAACCTCTGAGCACAGTCTTGTGAACAGTGTAACAGACAAGGTAACCCTCTTGTCTGTTTTTGTGAGTTCGGATCAACCTTTGGTCTCAAGTTCTGGAGGGATTCAAACTGTTAACCTCTTGTTAGCATACCCAATGTACAGGCTCAGATATATCTGTCTTGGAGGGCGATATCTTTGCCTATGGGCACCTAACCAGGTGTTCAGAGATGAACCCGTAAAACTTTAATAAAGACCTCAGATTTAAAACACTTCTCTTCTCTTTCCAGTTTGGTACCACCATTCAAGCTTATGTTTAGTATCTGCAATAACCAAATACTTTTCTTACAACTAAAAAGAAGTCAAAGACAGACCAAGTAAGTTCTAAAAATAATTTTACTATAATAGTTAAAAATTTGTAAAACACAAAATACAGAACTGTTATATCAAAAGACATACAAATCTTTTAAAAGAAACAAGGTTTAAACCATGCAAATTCCTACTACAGTACTTAGTCTCTAAATACTTTCATAAGTGCTCACCAATCTTGCTTGGTCAGATTCTAGGCAAAAGTATGTCTCTGTAAAACAGAATTATTCCTTAAACAACTGTATTGGCCAACCCCTTTTGGTGAGGTCAGCTAGCTCCTCCTCTGTCAGATTATATTTAAAAATATATCTAATAAAAAAGAAACAGGCTTTTAAAGTATCAATTTTGCAAATCCTTCAGCATGACATCTCTTTTGATCCATGCTGCATCCTCCACAGGCTTCATATGAGCATTTACAACCCTCGCATTCCTGTGTAATAACCTGGTTTTCTCTTCAACATCATAAACCTTTTTATGATTTCCTCTTAACAAAGTTAACTTAAACAAGTCTGTAATTAACTCAGAGAAATAGGATCGTTGATTAAAGTCTTCCATGTAACACATTGCCTCTAAAACTGAGTGTGTGTGAACTCACATGCTGTCAGCATTTCTCTTAGCTTGCATCTATCAGTTGAAAACTTGGGGAGGGTTGAGATCGCTGCTAGAGCATCAGATTTTCCAGCAGAGACAGTCAGTCATACATTTAATATAAAAAATGTGATACAGCTCCAGAACTGCTGTCTACGTCACAATGTATTTCTAGATTTTTTCATTTAATTGTTTTGTATCAGTTTGTGTAACATTTACTTTTATGTTGCAGATTGGTGGGCTGCTGTTCTTCTGCTTCTCTTAGGTGTTATTGTACAGTAAAAAGTAGGTTTTATTCTGTTGCAGTACATGTGTAAAAAGGTGTTTGTTCAATTACCTAAGCTGAAGTGGAAGGATATGTTAGTGGCTTGGAAGCATGGTTGGTAAAAAAAAAATATATATCCTTCCCATGCACTTTGGTTGGTGCACAAATGCAGGTTGAGTGGTTAGCGACTTGAGCCTGCTGGAGGGTCAGTTTGTTTGCAATGCCATTTTTTTTCACTTTATCTTTTTATTGAAATTCAAGTATATAGAAAGCACAAATCTTATACAATAGAAGACTATCCTCTATGTAAGGTATAAAATATCACTCAACAAAACACAGTATTTAGAGTAAATATATCGGAGAAGCCTTATATCGTGTATTGATAATAAAACACAAACCTAGACAGGATGTAAGTGAAGAGCAGAAGGTTACAATCAACAGGGTATTATAGGATCAGAAATAGCAACCATGTACAAAATATATGCTAGGGCAGGCTATGGCAAGGCATTCAGTAAATTGCAAAAAGTGATAAATGTGGTAATATGAACAATGTTTAGTAATGGAGAGGTGAAGATAAGAGAAATGTGTGCAAGGAAAGAAAGAAGAGAGAAAGAGCAAGGAAGAAGGGAAGGAGAGGAGAAAGCGGAAGAAGGGAAAATGAGGAGAAATCTGTGCACAAAAGTTTCAAGAAACCTAATCTGAGAGCAAAATAAGAAGGGCTAAATATTCCTAATAATTAGGTGTAGAAGAACTAGGTTCATGTACTTGAAGTAATCCTGCCAACATCTGTCCTATACAGTGAGTTGGTTATGAGTAAATGAGATAATCGGTCTAGAGAGGCATACTGAGAGAGGCTTTGAAGAACATCTGAAAGAGAAGGCACCAGAGTTGATTTCCATTTCATAAGAATCAGACATTTGACAGAAGAGAAAGTATGTTTAGCCATCTAAAATGTGCATGTGAGAGGAGAGAGCTATTGGGCATAAGGATGCCTAGAAGGAATAGCTTGGGGTCAAATGGTAGTTTTTGTCCTGTTACTCTGTAGGCAAGTAAACAGACTTTATGCCAGAGCTTATTAATGGGACGCAAAGACCACAAGATATGAAGTAGATCCCCACTGGCCAAATTGCAGCGCCAGCAATTATTATTATTTAATAGGCCCATTCGTTGAAGCACAGAGGGGTTCTATACCAAAGATGTAGGATTTTAGTTTGTATTAAAGAACTACGGGCATCTTTAAAGGTATTATGTGCAACTGTAGTGGGAAAAATGTAGCCTAGCTATAGTAGGTAATATAGAATGCAGCTAACAAAGTGGAGCTAATGTTGTAAAATGGAGAATTCGCAATTGTATATAGAGTGTCTTGCAGTAAGAACAAGGGGTTACTAAAGTACACAGAATCAGTAGTGTAAGCATAAAATACTAGATAAAACTGGCTTAAACTAGCTGCAGTAGCCGTTGGTAGAGGAAGTAGATAAGGTGAAAACAGCTCCTTGTATGGTATAGCTATGCATATATAATTAGGGGCGTATGTATTGATACTAAATATGAATTGTATGAGCAGCCTAATGTTATGTGCCATGATTACTATAAAAGCTGTGTGAACTCACCTCGGAGCTCTCTCCTTTAGCTGAGGCTCCCACATATATCGTAGAACAATAAACTGAGCTTTATTGGAATAAACATAGGGTGTGGTTATTAGTCACATAGAAAACTAGTAGAAGTATAGACAGTAAAGAGAATCTTGCATCCACAGTTTCTTGGCGTGAGTCGGCAGGATGGCTTAAGCTTCTCCGTGTCACGCCGTGATCGAACTACCTAGTCCCGGACACTGGGGAAGGTGCCCCTGTGTTTAGTCCCATCACTGCGTGACGCCTAGGGATCGGCGGACAGCCATCGCTTTACTGTCTAGGTGGCACCATAAGTGCTAGGTGGCACTGAGCGTCAGGACGCCACAAAATAAGACGCCAGGCGCCGCTGAGACAATGGGAAATACGGGACTAAACGAGAGGCTGGGGTGGAAATAGACCAGCTAAGTGTTGCTGGATAAGTTTGGTGAGGACTTGGTCTCCCAGATAGGCAAGTGGAACAAGTGGACAGAGGGAGTTTTCCTCTGTCAGAGACGCTTCAGCGTGGACGCCTTAAAGGAGGTACGGATAAGGCTCGAGGAGAGGAACAAAGGCAGAAGAGGTCAAGGGTATAAAATGGAATATATTTAGAATGTGGGAAAGGGAAGCAGAACGTAGGTTTGAAAGTCAGCAGCGGGTGTATTATTGAAGGAAGAGGAGGAAAGGTTAGGAAAACAACGGAAGGTGTTTCGCATCACGATACACCGCCACCCACAGTCCCGCCACTGGCCCCTGGCCAGGTGGCGGACCGATGGTGGAGCCAGCGCCAGCCGCCGCCCTACTCATACCGCCCATGAACGCCTTGCCTCTGGGGTGAGGTAGGAGCAGAGGGGACGCCACTCCGTAAAAAATGGATGAGGACCCTGAGGAGGAGGGAGGCGCGGGTGGAGGAATTATTGGTTGATCCCGACCCCGCACCGCCCAAGTGTACGAGGGATCGGGTTAAGACGGAAGGAGGGGAGGGAGACAGGACCCGGGAACAAGGCCAAAGCAAAGCCAGTTCAGCAGTTGCCTTTGGCAATGACATCCCAACCCCATCCCGAGGCAGGCAAACTGGCAGCCGGAGACCAGCCCGAGGTGCCAAAATATGTGGAGGTAGATCGATCCTGGAATCCCGAGGAGTTAAGGGATGCCTTGAGGACGTGCCCAAACCCCAAGACAATCTAGAGGACTACATAAAGGAATTGACTAACCTCATCAGGATGTACGAACTGTCCGCCGTGGAGGTCGGGGAATGTTTGAGGCGAACATTAAAGGGTCGATGGGAGGAGGTTAAGGACGCCTGGGATCCGCAGTAGGAAGAGACCAAATGATGACCCAGTTCAACGCAGTTTGTGCCAAACTCGCTAAAAGTTCAGTGCAGTGGTGGATTGGTCCCGTATCCGAGACACTCTCAGCAGGACAAGGAATCGGTCCGCGACTACAAAGAAAGGCTGGAAAAGATCTTTCGACAGTTTTCCGGCATAGGTCCTGACAACCCAGCATATCAACACCAGCTGGGAATGGCTTTTGTGCAGGACTCACAGAGGCAATTCGGTCGGGAGTGACCACGGTTTGCATGGGGTGGGAAATAAAAAATTAGCAGATCTGGTCCCCATGGATTATATCGAAGACAGCTAAAGGGAGTGGAAAAGGCAAAAAGGAAAAATTGGAGCAGGCACAGCTGATGTATTTGAGAGGGACAGAGGTTTGGCTGGCGGGCAGGCGAGGGCAACAGAGGACAGAACAAAGGGCGGGAGCGGCACAGGGAGGCTACACTCAAAGCCGGACTCAACTACCCACCGCCCCAGTATCGCAGAGGACCAGGGTGTGGACAGAGAGGAAGAGGCGGTGGGGAGGGGCAGAGACATTACCTGTTTTGCGTGCGGAGAGAAGGGACACATTGCTCGAAATTGCCCTGAGTGCAGCCACAATGGCCGCCCCGTGACCAGAGTCAGTTGAACCCTTACTCACCGCCACCACCCCCCACCAGAGCAGCAATGGCCGCAAATCAGCCCGGACAATACCAATGGGGACAAGGAGCGGAGAACGCCCCGACCCCAGGAGCCCGAATTTTGGTCCAACTCGGCAGGATTTGCAAATGACAGCTGATGGTTACAGGAACGCTCGTTGATGTTGTGTGCGTCGACGACACCAGCGGAAGCCGGTGATAAAACTGACTGTAATGGGCACAATATTGACATTTTTAATTGACACTGGGCCTCAATTTCTGTTATACAACGTCGCTGTTTGGCACCCTTTGTCTGATAGAACAGTGGCGACAGTAGAGCATCGGGAATACCGCAAAAGGAACAACTGACTATTCCTTGCTGGTGGAGTGTGGAAACACAGTGCTGCATCATGCATTTCTGAGTAGTTTGACCTGCCGGTGAATTTGATGGGACGGGATCTCCTAGCAGTAAGTGCCCAAATCACATGTACTAGTGAGGGATAACAATTGAAGCACCAATGGTGGGTATATACGTTAGTGAGGAAGGAGAGATTGGTTGTATAGCTGGGATCTTACAAGCCCAGGCAGAGCAATGCTGGTTACAGGAGTGGGCAGATAAAGTGACACATGGCAACATGCAGTTTCAGATGAATTTACACTGTCGGCACACTATGCTGGGGCGCGGGACTATGACTACGAATGTGGAGAATGGGAAGCAACGGGTCGAGCAACGCCTGTGGGTGAATGACTATATGTGGGGATCGGTAGCAGCCTCAGTAATTCTAACGGCTGAGCAGAGCAAGGTTTTGAGGTTCTCGGATCCCATCCTCATATTTCACTGACTAGAAAGCCACCAGTAAAGTGGAAAGATCTGGGACCCTGGATGGCGGAAATGGTGCAGTTACGGGATTGGGTGGATGCAGGGAAGGGACAAGGTCAGGAGAGGGCAATGTAAGCGATTTAGTCTGCGGTGTTGGATACAGGTATGTGTCGAGTGAAAGGCGAGTGAATGTGAAAAGATGGTGGGAAAGAGAGAGAGGCACATCAGGAGCCTGAGTGGATAAGAGATATCCCAACTACATTATGGGCTACATCTAAGTATGATGTGGGATTAATGAAGGGAGCATAACCGCTAATGGTAACACCTAAGAGTTCTTTCAGACCAAGTCGCCACCAATATCCACTGGGAGGAAGCAGAGGAAGGCATTGCACGGTGCACGCTGCATTAGTGGAACAGGAGTAATTGTTCCCTGTCCAAATGCGGTGGTAAACACGCCTATATTGCCTGTGAAAAGGGAGCGGGATTATCCCTTTGTACAAGATCTGAGGGCTGTAAAGAAGCAGTGCACATAAGAACACCAGTGGTACCCAACCCAACAACTATTTTGGGAGGAATCCACATACCATACGCATTTTCAGTAATAGACTTAGCAAACGCATTTTTAGCATACCGGTAGATCCTGATAGTCAAGAATGGTTTGCTTTCACTTACAGGGGCCAAAAGTGGACGTGGACTCGTATGCCCCAAGGCTATGCAAGTCGCCAGCAGTTTTCTCTGCACAAATGCGTGAGAATCTGTTGGGTTTCGTTGCTCAGGAGGCAGCACTTTTAATCCAGTGCGTGAGCAGGCCTAATGCTCGCTAGCCCCTCTCGAGCAGCGAGCCGGAGGAGGACACGAAGCCCTTTGCTATTCCTAGCCCAAATGGCCACAAGGTAGCGAGAAGTAAGCTCCAGATGTGTGCCACGCAGTACAGTATTTGGGTCATATTCTGTCGGCTAATGGTAGGCAGTTGGACCCTGCGTATCCACACTATTACAAGCTGGCCCCGCCTGTCACGAAGCAACAAATGATGTCTTTCCTGGGGATGGCGGGCTATTGCCGCGCCTGGATAATGGACTACCTCAATAGTCCAGCCGCTGCATGATGCAATTTATGGGACTCGCATGAAAATGTCAGAGGAAGTCAAATGGACTCCTGGGCTGGAGACAGCCTTTGCCAAGCTAAAGGAAGCTCTGGTCACTAGCCCTTGCTTGGGTCTCCCAAATTACGAGAAGGGCTTTAATTTGTTTGTAGCGGGACAAGGAGGGTACATGTCTGCCGTTTTGACACAAGAGCATGGAGGCAGTCAAAGACCAATTGCCTATTACTCAAAAACTAGACTCAGTGGTGTCTGGTATGGTTTCCTGTCTACAGTCAGTGGCAGCAGCCACGAAGCAGTGTTGGCCTTTGTAGATTTGGTGGGATTTTGTCCCCTTACTGTCCACGTTCCACATGCGGTACAGGCAATACTGCTGCAGGCTCGGAAGCTCATTTAACTCGGCTCGAGTACTGCAATATCAAAGCGTTCTGCTGACAATGTCAAGCGTGTTGTTAAGCGCTGTACCACCTTGAATCCAGCTACCATGTTACCGACCCGGACGATGGGGAGGGCACGACTGTGGTCAAATAATCGACCTGGACACCAAGCCTAGACCTGACATCACGGACGAGCCCTGACTAATACGGACGTAGAGTTTTTGTTGACGGTTCCCTTCAGGGATCAGAGGGTGTAGCGACAGGGTATGCTGTGTGCAGATGTCTGGCGTAGTGGAGGCGGTCCTCTGCCTCCGAACTTCTCCGCCCAGGCAGCGGAGTTGATTGCCCTGGCGAGGCATGTGCGGCTGCGCGCGGGAAAGACAGCCAACATCTACGGACAGTCGCTATGCCTTTGGGGTGGCCCATGACTTTGGAACGCTGTGGAAACATAGGGTTTTCTTACGCTGCAGGTAAGTCCATCGCGCATGCACAATTGGTAAAGGATTTATCGTCAGCCATTCAGTTGCCACAGAGTCTAGCTATTATTAAATGTTCTGCACACACATCTAACCAAGACTGTGTTTCTACAGGAAATGCCACGGCAGATGCCGCGCCTAAGGCAGCAGCCCAATCAACGTGTTCCACTTTTCAGCTAACTGTGACTAATGATGACTCTTGTAATTTGTTTCTTCCACAGAGCTTAATGGCGCTGCAACAGACAGCAACAATGACAGAAAAGCACCATTGGCAATCGCATTGTGTATATAGTTCTGAACTAAAGGTGTAGTCTTCCACAGGCGGAGACCCTGTTTACCGAGCTCGGTGTTCCCGTATTGGCAAAGTTGGCTCACGGAGCCGACCATGTGTCAAAGACAGGAATGGTTGATTTATAAATAAGTACTGGTATGTTGTAGGATTTTCTGCTTACGCTGATGCTTTCTGTAGCAAATGTATAATCTGCATGCAGTTTAATGCGGGCAGGGGACAGCAGCTAACACCCTCTGCCCACCCACTTCCTGCTGGTCCGTTTGAGCATGTTATGATGGACTTTATAGAGCTGACACCATGCCAAAGCTATAAGTATTGCCTAGTTATTATTGACATGTTCTCTAAGTGGGTGGAAGCATTCCCTACTACTCGCAAGGCTACCGCATGTCGCAGTAGCAAAATTACTGCTCCGTGAAATCATTCCCGCTGGGGTTTGCCCAGCCGCCTATCCAGTGACAATGGCTCACACTTCACCAATGAGGTGGTAAAGTCATTGTGCGAGGCATTGCAAATTGATCTCCGCGATGCATCTGCATACCACCCCACGGTCGGGTGGGCAGTGCAAACTCAGACTCTAAAATTAAAACTGACAAAAATCATGGCAATACGAATTTGACCTGGGTGGCCACCCTGCCTATTGCCCTCATGGCTGTGAGGGGGCGGGTAGGCCACTGGGTCTCTCCCACATGAGATCCTGCTAGGAAGACCCTTGCGAATGCCAAATGCTCCTTTCCCACAGAGTCGTATTACTTTGCATGGAGTGGACAATGAAATGATTACCTATTGCTTATCCCTTAATGCTGTCTTAAGATCTCTCTACCCTAGGGTGGGCTGCACTCCCAGTGCAGCGGACGTACCATTGCATCATATACAGCCAGGGATTTCGTGCTTGTCAAGGACTTCCATCGTAAAAGTGGTGTTCCCGAGATGGCGAAGACCATACCAAGTCTTGCTGACGACAGCCACCGCCATAAAGATGCGCCGAAGAGAATCCTGGATCCATGCATCATATTGTCGCCTAATGAGGGGTGACCCCAGCCAACCAACAACAAATTGAACTGTGGGACACTGTTGCTTAAGGGACTTAGTATTTTAACGCTTCTATTGCTTGCATTTTACCTGGTCCGGACTTTTATTCCATCTACTCAGTTATCAAGGACTATTAGGAGTGGGAAACCGTTACATTTTGCAAACACGTGGTGGACTCTAATGAAATTGCATGCCTTCAACACAAACATGTCTAACTGTTAAGTATGTGCATCTTCCCGCTCTCTGCGGAGGTAGGGCTGCATCTACGACCTGTACCTCTGTCTTTTAATGATACGGTTGCCATCTGCTCTGCAATAGTGGGTACATCATGGAGGATCGGGGTAAATAAAACAAATTGGGCAACCGACCTCCTTAATAAAAAGAATGTGTCAATGTATAAAGGACACCATTTTGCTACCTGGTATGGCCCCCCAATAGCACTCCAAAACCGGTGCATCTGGATGATCGGACGCCTCAGGCCTCAGCCTGTGTCTGTAATACCTCCGCACCAACCACAGTAGGTTTCTCCAATTGTAGTCAACGATGGGAAGTAGTGTCCAATCTCACCTCATACAATACTAACTGGTTGTATAACATATCAACCACCCTCATCTACGTACAGCAAAACAAACCAAACCCCTTTGGCACCTTGACTGGCTTGTACTGGGTATGCGGGACAAAGCTTACGATTTCTGCCCACAGGGTGGACCGGTGTTACTACTTTGCCACCCTGCACCCCGTGGTTCGTGCTTTCCATATTATTCACCCTAACGCCAGCCCCAGAGTTAAAGATCCCTTACAAGCATCCCACCAGAGGCAAAACGCATCCTTGGCATGAAAAATTTGGAGCTGGAGTGTTTCCCCTGGTGGGGGTTGTGCAAGCTATGCACTATATTGATCAGCTCAGTTATGAATTAGAGACCCTTATCAATGACACCATGCAGTCTACAGCCCTCCTCACGGCTGAAATGAAGGCAACTAGGCTGGTTGCCCTGCAAAACAGAGCTACCTTGGATTATGTGTTGGCTGCCCAGGGTGGTGTTTGTGCGGTCATTGGTGGCCAGATGCTGCACCCATCCCAACTCTCAAGCCCTTGAACACGTCCTAGAAGGTGTTCAGGACCTCCAGGCTTGAGTCTTGGGTGAGCATGCACCTGTGGAGCAAGGCTGGGACCCCTGGTCCTGGTTCTCCAGCATTTTTGGGATTGGGAGCCACATTATTGCACTGGTTTGCTGTGGCCCTTATAGCTCTACTTGCCCTTTGGCTATTGGTTACCCTTATCAAGGCGTGTGTCTTTCGCCTATGCTCCCTACAGCAAACCACCTCTGCCCAAATGCCCTTACTTGGTTATCAAAAGGATCCATTCCCAGAAGAACCCCATTTCCTTTGCCCACATAGATGGCCTTAGTAAGGTTTAGTTGAGACGAGTCTCAAGAGGGAGTGTAGTGGGAAAAATGTAGCCTAGCTATAGTAGGTAATATAGAATGCAGCTAACAAAGTGGAGGCTAATGTTGTAAAATGGAGAATTAGCAATTGTATATAGAGTGTCTTGCAGTAAGAACAAGGGTTACTAAAGTACACAGAATCAGTAGTGTAAGCATAAAATACTAGATAAAACTGGCTTAAACTAGCTGCAGTAGCCATTGGTAGAGGAAGTAGATAAGGTGAAAAACAACTCCTTGTATGGTATAGCTATGCATATATAATTAGGGGCGTATGTATTGATACTAAATATGAATTGTATGAGCAACGCCTAAGTATTATGTGCCATGATTACTATAAAGCTGTGTGAAACTCACCTCGAGAGCTCTCTCTCCTTTAGCTGAGGCTCCCACATATATGTGCGCAGACAATAAACTGAGCTTTATTGGAATAACCATAGGTATGGTTATTGAGTACATAGAAAACTAAGGTAAAGTATAGACAGTAAAGAATCTGCGACCACACAATGCATGCAACAATTACTCCATTGTCGTCTGAAATATTGTAGTTAAGAAAAGTACTCCATTTATTTTTGGCCTGTATAGACTGATCAGGTAGAGTATCAATAATGTCTTTGTAAATGGAGCTTTTAATTGTACTGATAAATTAGTCCAGTGCGAGATGTATGGGTTTAGAAGAGTATGCCTATACACTAAACTAGAGAGAGTTATAAGCTGCCGAATTTGTAAAAACTTCCAGAAGTCCTGTTTAGGAAGTTTCCATGTGATCTGCAGGTCTGAGAATGATCTAAGAGTGAGTGAATTCTGGTCCAAGATATCTCTGAGAAAGAAAATGCCTTTGTTCCTCCATGTACGGCAGAAAATTGGGTGATCTTCTAGAGTGAGCAGTGGATTGCCCCATTAGGGGCATAAAACCAGGGTGTTGGATTGGATTTCAGGAATTTGTGGATTAGTTTCCAATAAAGAACAGAGGATGATATAGTCGGGTGAGATTTTAGTTTAGAGGAAATGGGATTAAAAATGAAGGAAGTGGAACTTCTCCCTGGCACAATACGGATTCCATTGCAACCCATAGTGGTGAGTGAGGAAAAATGGACATCTTAATGGCTGCAATTTTCCCCATGAAAGAGAGATTAAGAAGCTTCCATCTGTCCAGAATTGTTCTGATGTTATCAAATAAGGGGTTAAAGTTAATGTCCCGTATCTTCCCTATGTTACTAGTAATTTTGATTCCTTGATATGTTATACCCTGTGGTGGCCAGCAGAATCCAAGAGGTATGTTCATAAAGGCTTTACAGTGGTCGTTAAAGCAGCAGTACTACAAAAAAAATTGCACTTTTGACAGTTTATTTCCTGTGCCCTGCTAATCATATACCTGGTACTCTTTCTCACGGCATTGTACTATCGCCGAGTAATTTGCTGAGTTATTCTCTGCTTTTTTTACATTTCTGCCACTAAGCATGTTGCACTGGAACCCTCTACTGTCAACTGCACATGTGAATGACTTGCAGGGACATTGGGAATGGTCAGTAGAAGGTCCCTCTTCTGTTGTCAAAAGGCGTGATGTGACTTGCAGAAAAAGCAGCTGAAAATTAGTCAGCCGCCATATTTGTTGTAGCTACAACTCTTCAAATAAATTGCAAATATCTGAAAAAACTAAAGACGACTGGGAAACAAAAATTTACAGGTATGGAAACTGGAACTTTGGCCGCATGCTTACAGCGAAAAACAGAATTTTGATAAGTCCCTTCCTGATTTCTTAGTACTGCTGCTTTAGGGGCATAGTTTGTGATTTGCCATAATTCAGCATAAGGCCAGAAATTTAGTAAAATTATTAAGCAAATGAATCAACAAGGGCCCAGCCTCATTCAGGTTTTCGAGTAAGATTAAGAGGTCATCCACGTAGAGAGAAAACATATCTTGAATTGCTCACAGGTATGCCCATAATCCCAGAAGATTGACATAAACAAGCAGTCGGGGTTCCATGGCTAAAATAAACAGGGAAGGTGAAAGGGACAGCCTTGTCTAGTTCCCCTTGCTAGTAAAAGGAAAGGGTGGAATTAGTAAGTACTTTAGCAACAGGGAGTTATATAATAGCTTGATCCAGGAGCAAAAGGTATGAGAAAGACCAAAATAAGATAAAACTTGATGAAGGTAGTCCCAGTTTAAGGAATCAAAGGCCTTCTCGGAATCAATAGCTATGGCTGCAGTTGGTGTCTTGAGGGATTTGGCTTTGTGAATTAAATTAAATAAGGAATGTAGGTGATCAGAACCAGATCTATGTTTAATAAAACCAGCTTGTGAACAGTGAGTTAGCTTGAGAATCAAGGATTCAAGTCGAGAAGTTAGTAGTTTAACAAACATCTTCCCATCCGTGTTTAATAAAGAGATGGGCCTGTAACTTGTGGGGTGAGTAGGGTCTTTTTCTTTCTTAGGGATTAGAGTTATGATTGCTTCGGTGCAAGATGAGGGAAGCTTGCCAGTATTGGAAGCTTCTTGATAAACAATAAGAAAAAGGGGACATAAGGTGTCGGAAAACATTTTATAGAAATCGATAGGAATCCTTCACCCCAGGATTTGCAGGATTTCAAGGAAGACAAAGCTTTCTGGATTTCCTGAAGCGAGAGGGTTCATCTAAAGAATTTGTTTCAAGAGTAGAAAGATGAGGAAGATGTAACAATTTAAGGAGCTGTTGAATTTGTAAAGTAGTTGGAGAATTTGTGTTAATAAGTATAATTTTGATAAAGGGTTTTCATGATCACGGTTTATAGAGGGTTGTCAGAGTGAATTGTACCCTGCTCATCTTTTAGGCTTAGGATGTGTCATTCCATTTGTTGTGCTTTGAGCTGGTAAGAGGAGTTTTCCATTTTATCACCATGTTCCCAAAACTTATATTTAAGTTTAAACAATGCCAGTTCGGTTTCTGAGAAATGGATCGTTAATTTTAACTCTAAGTTGATAAATTTCAAGATGAAGTTGAGAATCAGGATGGTGCTTATTAGAAGAAAAGTATAAATTCTTTTAGCCTTAAGAGGTTTTCCAAGTCAATCAGCTGTTGTTCCTTACTCTTTTCCTGTGTGCAGCATAACTGATAATTTTCCCTCGAATCATAGCTTTAAGAGCTTCTCATACAGAGGACATAGAAGATTCAGTTGGGGTATTGTGAAAGAGTCCTGAATTTGTGCTTTGATCATGGGTAAGAAATTGGGATCCTTAAGAAGGAAAGGGTCCAACAGCCAGTAAGAAGATTTAGGTGCTAATGGGCCTCACAAAGTTGCAATTTGACAGGGGAATGGTCCAAGATTATGATGGGAGAGATGGATGAATCAATAGCTTTTTCCATTATAACAGGAGAGGTACTAACCAGTAGTCAATTCTACTGTATGGCTTATGTAGAGAGAGTAAAAAGTAAATTTTCGATCACGGGGGTGAAGGAGGCGCCATACATCAGCTAATCCAACATCTTGCATTAGTAATGAGAGGCTTTAATACTTCTAGGGTGGGCCTCTGTGGTGGGGCTACCTCTGTCAATCCTGGCTTCTAAAGCTAAGTTAAGATCCTCAAGAATAAATGGTGTATTATCAGTGTTAAAGGATAGAATCTGTTGAACTAAATTAAGAAAAACTCTGGGGAATCAGAGTTGGGTGCATAGACATTAACAAGCAGAAGAGGACCAGAGTTGGTATTCAGTTTGACCATCACCCATCTGCCGTCAGTATCGAAAATGGAGTTTACAAGGGCCATTTGAGACTTATGAATAAGAATAGCAACTCCTCTTTTTTAGGGTATAGGATGATTCATAGATCTGACTGACCCAATCTTTTAAGTCTATGAACATCCTCTGCTAATAATTTTGTTTCTTGAAGGAAAGCAATTTGTGTTTTATGTTTTTTTGAGATGTGACAGAATTTGCTTCCGCTTACAGTAGAATTAAGTCCTTCACATTCCATGTATATAAAAGTATGTCACTCATATTGTTAGTGTTAAAGAATGGGAATAATTGCTGGAGTGTGAAGGGACAAATAAATAAGGCAGAGGATGATTAGAATACAATATAGAGAGCTTACATATATGCAGAGAGTGGCAGGAACATTCAAGCCAAAAAGTGAGATGTATGATACGTAAGTAGCACAGATATCTTATTAAAGTTAGAATAGAGATGGGGAAGGAGAAAAGTCATTAACAACAACAACAACAATACTAGTAAGCTAAATAACAAAGAAAACATTTTGTGCGTGTGAGGAGATATGAGTCAGCCAACTGGCTAAGAGACTCTCTCACCACACTCTGAGGCGTCGATGTAGGGCGGAGACTAGGAGGACTGGTTATAAATATCATCCCAAACCTAAGTCTGATCTCAGTAATATAATAAAGTAAGTATTCCTGATAAGCTAAACTGAAAGGAATAATACCAAGAAAGGCAGGGGACTATAATAACCTCAGCTTAATTCTAAGCTATCAGGACAAGGTATAAGGATAAAGCTAAACACAGACCTTATTTATAAACATTAGTAGTAATAGTACAAGATATACCAACTCGAAATAACAGTAAATTAAGAACCATTTCATCGATGCCAGTACAGCCTAGACATAGAGCAAAGGAATTCAAGGAGCCAGGTGGAATGCAAATGAAGAAATATAAAAGGAAAAGTAGATCATTACCACATTAGAGGTGACTCTGAGCATACTTTGCAGTGCAACTGGGTAAGTACATAATAAATACAATATTGAGGTGGAAAGAAGAAAGGGAGGTCAATTTAAGCCCTTACACCCTGAGTCAAATGCAGATCGGGATTATGTGGAGAGTGTAGGCCGGTGATAACTGTAGACAGAAGAGATAGTCATAGTAAAGATCAGCTCCGATTACTAAAATCACCTAAATAGGTGTTATATGGGGTGACTAGGTCTAGAAGACTAGGCCCAGTGAGCCCCAAAACAGGAGGGACCACAGCAGTGAATTTCTATAATATCTGTAGGCTTGGTAAAATAAGGAGCATAAGGAAGATGTAGATTGACAATCCTTTGCAACAGTACACCAAACATAGCCCACCTCTTTGAGTGCTAATGATAGTTCCATATTGTAAACAGGAGGTAGTACGAATAATGGAGCGTGGGGAAGGGATAGATTAAATGTAGTTGCCAATAATACTTAGAAACCGTCATGAGGAGAGAGGGAGGGTAAGTTGCCTTGTAATATATAATAATTCACATATGAAAAAGAAGCATAATAATCAGGATGTATACTGATTGAAGATATGCAACTGAACAGCCAAAAGACTATAAACCTGATGCACTGCTAAATTGGAGAGTAAAAGGCTAGATACAGACAGCCTGTTTAGTGAGGTAATGTATAAGATCTAACACTAAAATAATGGGTTAGAAAAGCATTGCTGATATACCAAAGTTCCCTTGAAAACCTTTAAGCTGCTCGTTTAAACACTGCAACAAAAGTAAATTGATTGCATACGATGTACAGCCTTTGCTTTCTGCACCCGCTGGGCAAAAGCAACCAAGTAGCATAGAATGTGAGCGGGCGGCTAGGCAGAAAAGTGTACTGGCACTCCCTTTAAGTATCCTGGAAGCAAAACCTACCAAGATATAGCAACTGTGACCATATTACTGACATATAGCTCATGACACCTTAGATTTATTAGCAGGATTGTGACTATTGATGTTCTTGCTTTTGATCTTTGCCCTGTGTTTCTTTTTGGGCAGCTCTAAAGATTTGAAGAAATTTGCAACAACTTCTGTCCATAAAGTATCGGCAGAAATACATCCCTGAGGTACAGGCCCAAATTAGAGGGATGTTCATCTGAAATTTGCTGGGAAAGATCCTCCTGTGAGGAGTGCATGTCATCCTCCAAGAGAGCAAACTTATTGCTCAAGGGAATAGAGGGTTGATTTGAAGGTGAGAGGCTGTAGTTTGGGGTGAAACCTCACTAGAACAGCATGAAAGTCTTGAAGAATAATGCCCCAACAGAAGCTTCTCTTGCAGCTGTGTTGTTTGCCTTGGGGTCAAATCAGTTGTGGCGTTGCTGCTTGAGCTGTGTCTGCAACACTTTCCCATGTTTCTGTACCTGTCGTCCACCCTCCAGCGGGATACCAAAGCTGTGTTCGGGTTGCCAATTGCTGCTGAACCTCCCAGGGTAAGATTGCAGAGAGAGACCTCCAGATAGTTGTTAAGGCGTCAGGGGTTTCAAAATCCTTGAAGGAAGAGCCTGAGAAAAGGCGTGAGTGTTGCAGAGTAACGTGAGAGCAAATTTAATGCTTCCTTGGTGGAGGATTTGTTTAAGTGGATTGTAGGCATTCCTTCTGATGGTTAAATCTTTGAAAAGTCTCTGTAGATGGAAATATTAAACACTTGCCAGTGAAGTTTCCCCATTTCTCTGGCTCGTTTCAGTATTAATCCTGTGTGGGAATAGTTCAAGAAGCGAACAATGATAAGCCTTGGTCACTGGTCTGATCTTGGCCTGGGACTCAGAGCGCGATGAGATCACTCAATGATTAACGTTAGGTCAGGAGGCAGTTTAAGCATTGCAGGCAGCACATGTAATATGAGCGTAGTAGTGTCACCTAATTCTACACCTTCAGGGAAGCCAAAAATCGTAAATTGTTGCAATGATTATGATTTTCAATATCGTCAGTTTTGGCTTGTAGGGATTTAATAGTTCGATCTTGATTGTGGACAGTAGCCTGGAGGTCATGAATAGTAGTGGTGTTACAGGCTGTTGCTTTCTCATTAAATGCAATTTTCTGGCCAAAAGTTTCAAGAGTGGTTGCATTCTGTTGGGTGGAGGTTTTAGATCATTGATCTCAGCCATCAGTTTAGAAAACATTACTTCCACTCTAGCAAGTGAGCTTTGCTGTACTTGGAGATCTGCCTTAATGCTGAAGGATGAGGCCTGGTATGCTGCAGTACAGTGTAGAATAATTGAATATAAGTAGATGATGGATCAAAATGACTTACAGACTGTGTCAGGCAGTAAGATTACAGGATGGTCACAGGAGTTGGTGCCAAAGAAATGTCTGGTGAAGGCTGGATGAGGTTAGATTGCAGTTATTCCTGCAAAGATTCTGAACTATGCTGTCATCTTCTGCCTGGTCAGGCCACATCCCCGTAATGTCATTTAGTATATGGGATATTTTAGTTGTTGTTTCTTGTTGCTTGCTGTAGTTGATGCTTTTAATATTCTTGTGCCCGTAACGTGCATTATTTCAGTTGCTTGTATGCGGAGTCATTTAATTTTTGTACCACATGCTTCCTTGCACTGTGGTTAGTGATTTTTTGTGGTAAGTGGCTAGGTTAGCATTTCTAAGGACTGTTTTGAGGATAATAGCTACTTTTTCTTACCTACTGGTTGGTTTTTAAACCACTTTGTTTTTCACCATACAACTCTTGGTTAGTGTTTATTGATATAAAGCAAGGGCTTTCAGGAGTTTTGTATTTGTTGGTTGGTGTACCTCAAAGACTTTGTAGATCGATACTGGGCGCTTCAGGGGCTCTTTGGTGTTTTGGAGGACCAAGGCTTTAGCTTTCTGATGTCTAATGTTCAGACCTGTCCTAGTTTTTGTCTGGTGTTAGTTGCAGAATTCTAAGTACTGGAGGCCATTTTCATCTCTTTTAAGGGTTCACCACAGCGGTTTGACAGGAAACTTGTCAACGCCTTTATAATGATGGCACAGTGCCAACAGTTGGCATTGTGCCATCAGGAAAACTAATGTTTTTGTGGGGGCTGCACCCCGCACCTACAGAACTTTAAAATGATCAACTCAGGTCAGAGTTGTTTCGGAGAGGAGGTGCAAGACCCAGAGAAGCTGTGTCAATGTACTCGTGACCATTACAGCGAACTGCCGATTTTGTCGCTGTAATGGTCTTTGCGGTATTTGTTTTGCCATAATGTCAGTATACTCTTTTTAAGACAATGTCTCCCCATGTTAATTGTCTTACCTCAGTACACCCTTATGCCAAAGATTAGGCAGCATAGGAGCTACATTGAATTTAGGACAGATTGGGAGAATTGGAACCCAGTTGCCTGGCTTCATGAAGTTTTTTGCGATGTCATCAGTTAGTTCATCAGGTGCATTAGGTCTTTCCCTTTCCCTAGTGATTTTAAAGCAGCAGTACTGCCTATCCAGGAAGTGATCAATTTCCATTTTCTGTAGATCTACAGAAAATACAGCGCCTGCCTGCCTATCTTTTACTGCTGCTGTCAACATGGCAGGAGGCAGAAATGTAAACAAAACAAAGGGCAACTAAGCACCAGGGACATGCTCAGCAGAGCACAGGGAATAAACTGTCGAAAAAGCACAATTTGTTTTACATTGTACATAGTACTGCTGCTATAAATGTTTTTGTTTTGCACTGATGACTTTTCTAATGAGCTCAAATTCTTTGTCTTTTGTTAAGACATGGGGTAGTTATGTGCCTTTAAATGCCTGTCCACATATCCGACTTCATGGTGCCTAGCAATTGGGGATAGCTCCGACCTGGGTTCACACCCAGGCCCAAATGTCAGGAGTGGAGACTGGCAGAGAAGGTTACAGTGTTCTCTGGATGCTTCCCTTTTGGGGATGGGCAGTACTGGACTGCTGTACTAGTGGCTCCTGGATTTTGGTTAGTGGAGGTGTTCTAGGCAGCATGGACTACCACACATTGCCGAATGTCCCTGACCCCTGGACCTGCATTCATGCAATGTGGAAGGTGGGAGGATCAAGAAAGCAGAAATCACCCACCTAGCTGCCAGGTGATGGCTGTCTCATTCCCCATGCCACATAACCATTCACAGGGCCCCTTCAATCCTCTAACCCCTGCACTTCTCGGTCAAAGCAGCAGCACTATCTCCCTCCTCTGCACCCCTTGGGAGGTGGCCCCAGAAGGGTTATCCCAGGTCTACTGAGGATGCAGGACCACTTGAGGACAGAATACATGGCAGTGGGATGGCCTGGGGCAGGGTTTAACACTGCATGGTCCAAAGTAGTGGCCAGCTGGAAGGGCAAGGAGAGGTGGAAAAAGATGAATCAAAAAGGTCTGTCCACACTTTGGCACATGGTACGTAAACTGATTGGCTCATATGACTTCCCTTTTTACGACTGTGGGCGGTGCCTACAGGAGTATTGCATGTACTAAAAGGAGTGATGTCATGTTTTCTGTCCGTGGAACTGACTGAGGTGTAAATAGTCTCCTCCTTACCCTCCTCCAAGAAATGTTTTCCGTCCTCAAATAAATACACTTTCATGTTAGTCAATGGTTGCAGGGTACTATTTTCTTTCTTAAATGGGTGGAACAAGAACTGGAACCTGAGTAATGGGAGGCAGCATTGTTTTTGTGGGAAGTAAGATCCACCTCACCTCACCAAGAAGCTCAAAGGTCCATCCCACCTTTTTTATTCATGTGGGAGGGAGCATGAGGTGGATCTATCATCCTGAAAGAAGACTTGCATGTTTGGGATGTGGACCAAGGAACAGAACAATTCTGTGGAGTCCCTGTATTTTGTTAAGGACTAGAACAGAAGATACTTAAAATGCCTTCAAACTGACTTAAAAACCCTTGGAACAAATGATTATCAGAGTCACCTGGTGTCTCAAAGGAAAGACTAAGAAGTGTCTAAAAACTAAGGAAAATAGACAGCTTTCAGGTATTTCTTAAACATTTATATACTAAAAATAAAGTTCAGCTTTTGGGATTAACAATATTTGTTTACCATATTCTATTTATCTATATATATAATTTGTCTTTTTAGTAGTTTCAAAATCTTGAAAGCATTGGTGTTACTAATGCATTTAGAAATACATTTTTTAATTGTCTTTACAGATAACCTTGAAAGCATTGGCGTTGCTAATGCATTTAGAAATGCATTTTTAATTATCTTTACAGAGAAATCATGCATGTTCATGTGAGGGCATTTTGGGGATGGGGTTCAAATTATTTTAATCATGGGCACAGTACTTGGTAAATACAGTCTGTGATGAAGTGTAGTTTTCTTTTAAGTTTGAGAAGTGGAGTTGACTTGCACAAACGGATAGTACAGACACCATAGAAAGCTATTAGAAGTAGAATGGGTTAAGCACTTCCTGGAACTTTCTGCATAACAAGTTCCCTATGGCACCTCACATCATTTGACACCACCATCCTAAGAGCAGTCAGTGTGTTACTTTACAGGACATTGCATAGCAAGATACCTAGCCTTCCTTTTTCCAAATAATTTACCAACTTCATTCTCAGACAGGCAGTTCTGGCTAATGTTTATATTCTACTGAATCTTCTTAAAGGAAAACTGCATGTTAAAATCAGGAATATATGTATTACTACAGTTTTGAGTTCTCACTTCAATCCAGTGTTTTGTTTCTCGTAGGCTGTTAGAGGAGTTTTCTAATTTTCCTGGGTGTTTTTATGATGTCTGGGGCTGTCATTCAAGTTTGTTTTATTGCATCTTCTCCAAGTTAGTCTTCACAGCGTGCACTTTGGTTTGATGTCTCATAGCCCCTACAGCAGGCCAGTGTCTTGTTACAGTGTCTTGCTTAGCCACAGCAGAGAAAAAACGCTGCAGCCAGGATTCACAGTGCTATACAATATACTATAGAAAGTTACATGTTTAAACACATACACACACACACCAAAGCAGAACACAGCTGAATAAGGTACCAGTATTTAGGAAACTTGTCATACTTACCCAGAGTCTAGCAATGTGAATCCTGGCTGTGACTATAGGTGTTTACAACTGAATGATAATACACATTTGCTTCACTTACAAATAGGTAGGCATTTGTGTCTAATTTCTGTTTGACTTACTGTAGGTTACATAGAATCTGAAAATTCATAACATGCTGTATTGTGATTCAATGAACTGATACATGGGGATTTTGGTTTCTTTTACACATTCATTTTCCTGACCATGGATATACTAAAACTAAAATTTCTCAACAAAATGTTTTAAATAAACAGTTTAACTCACAGCAGCAGAAGAAGCATGTTGGCATTAAAAGCTTAGTGGCATGGATGTAGAGGCACCAGTATTTAAGCATGACTTTGGTAGAGGATTAATTGTGACTGGGGGTGAGGAGGTAGAGTCTTGATATTTGTAGCATAATGGTTTTCTGAAACTTCAACCTTCAATGGGTTAGACTCTGCAGCCATCTGTACAGTATATCACTAAGCCATATGCAGTGTGGTATGGGTAAAACCCAGATCACCAGACCAGGACCAGTGCTGTAAAATCTGCACTGGGCACAGCTTTGCAAATATTGCTGATCCAGTGGATCAAATAAATAGGTGCAAATAAATAAATACTCCGCTCGCCTCGTGCTTCAACCCACCCCAGGAGTGATGTTATTACATAACACACACCCTGTCATGCCATATTGCTTAAATATGCCTTTTCTCAATGTACTATTATACTTTGATTCAGTTAGTGTATGCAACAGCCTTCATGTGAACACTCGGGCTTCTCTTTGGCCTGATGTCTATTTGCTTTAGCTATTGTATATTGTTTGAACTGATTTGGTCTTCTTGATGTGGTGCCTGTGTGCCTAAACTATGGAATCTGTTTATCTACTGCTACCCATGTATCTCCAGTGAATGATTGTTGTAACCGTCTGCTCTCTGAGCCATTGTTTTGAACTTGTTAACTGTGCTGTCTTTGTATTAGTTTTGACGAGGTGCCTTTGTAAATGAGTCTCTGACTCAAAGGTTTGTAAATCTGATATTTTTAAATAAATAAATGTTTATGTTTAAGCCCATGAAACACCCTTATCTAGTTAATGCATTCACAGTCGTAGTGGCTCTGCCAAAGCTGGTTTTATCTGTCATAAAGAAGTTAACTAGGAGCCTGTTTAACTTTTCTGGCTCTTTTTTTTATAATGTTTCTCTGGGTTATTTATTGTTTTCAGTGGAAAAAATGTTTTAGCATAGCTATGTCATTTTCTGGTTGTATTCGCGTTGTGGTTAGCTTCTGTGAATGTTGATGGTGCAGTATCTCAGTCAACATTTTCTAAGTTCTCAGTTTGGCACTGATCTGTCTCCAGAAGTGGTGGTTTCTGTTTCATTTGGTTGGTTGATTCTGGATGTGGGAATATTGTAAGGGACTGAGTCAGCAGTGCTTTGTTTAAGCATCATAAGTAGTTCTGGGTCCACATGAAAGCTAACATCCATATTTTCTCTGCTTGTGTTTTATTTCTCAGAAGGGGGCAGAAAGGTACGTATATCTGAGGTGAAGCTATTTGTGATAAAGGTACTATGATTTGTACCCATAATGCCAGTGGTTCTCTACGGAGCCAACCTTCAAAAGACATGGTCATGAAGGAATGTTTTGATTTCTTTTTTTTTTTTTGCAGTTTGAGATAATGAACTACAGTTTACTGACTCTAGGGGACTTTTCTTATCCAGTATGTTTGTGGCAAGACTACATCAGACTTCACACTGAGATGTTGCAGTTTGAAATAAAGGGGTCAGAATGTTGAGCATGAAGCACCTGCAGTCTCACGCTGTGGTCCACTAAGGCTGGAGAAGGAATGCCGTTTTCATTGTTATGCAGTCAGGTGGCTAAGATATTACTGTGATGTGCTATCTCACTAGTGGCCCATAAGATAGTAGTTATATCTTGGCATGCAGAGACCCACACCTGTTGTATAAAGATGTATCACACAGCAAATGTGGAGAGTTAATATAATGATATCTTGCATTTCAGGGTATGCCACAGTTGTTATCTAACAAAGCTGGGTACATCACAATGGAGACGTGAACTGGCCAGAGAGCAGTTTGCAAATGCTGATGACATAGGTGCCAGAATATGGGGCAAAGTGTGTGTGTGGGGGGCTGAAGTTCAAAAGGACACAAGGTAAAGAAGGCAATTTGTGCAAATCATTGTTTTTATAAGCAGAAATAAGTACATATTCTAATACAAAATACAAGAAATAATGTATTACACTGACCCAAAAACCAAATTATAAAGTCATTTTATTTTGAGAGTAGTTGGTTCCATTAATTCAAAGAAAGCAAATGGTTAAGCTTTGCATCACATTAAGGCAACTCCAGCAGTTGCCTTGACATAGCAGTGAGCTTGATCACCTGACTGAGACCCCAGTGCTAGCCTCCATGGAGCTTCCATTTCAAATGGAGATTGCTGCCCCCATACTCATTGGTTCTGGCACCTATGGCTGATGATGTCACAGTAGTCTGTTCAGTAGTGAAGCCAGCATTTGAAATCAGACAGAAACAGTTACATCTTCATGTACATAGGTGATTTAAAAGTCATAAGTATTAAACCAATGTTGTATAAATTGAATATGCAGTTGTCTGACTTAATCTCTGAGATTAATGAGATTCTGACTTACCCTCACATCTTGGTATACCCAGTGCTGCACTTTTCACCCTCTTGCCACCCTTCCTACATTCCTTCCCACCCCCACCCTCTTCCCTCTCCCTATGACTCTGGCACTTCTTATCTGTTGTCTG
Source organism: Neoceratodus forsteri (assembly GCA_016271365.2). Taxonomy (NCBI): domain Eukaryota; kingdom Metazoa; phylum Chordata; order Ceratodontiformes; family Ceratodontidae; genus Neoceratodus; species Neoceratodus forsteri. The sequence goes on from CM028135.1 coordinate 991,318,198, forward strand.
TCTTCTCTGACAAATGCCGCTGGCTGCCTTGTTACAGTGCCCCTTGAACTGTATTAATCTGTACTCTGTTTGCAATGTCCACATTGTTGTAATGCCTGTCTTGATGTTCCCCATAATTTGTATTTCTCTGATGTGGAACCTTTGTGAAAAGAACCATGGCTCAAAGGTATTTGTAATCCTAGACTTGATAAATAAATAAATAAATAAAATAAAATATACAGTTTATCATTTGTAAGAGGGCAGGACTTTCATAGCTCACTCGTGAGCTATGGTCCTGCCTCCTTACTCTTGAAGATAAATTGCCTAATTTGAGTCAGACCACTGCATATCCCATATAAATGTGTCTCGTTGATGTACAAGTTAGTGTTCAGTTTAATGCCACAAAGTAGGGAATGTATGGCGTTAGGGTTTCCAACCCTAACTCCTCCCCAAGCAGCAAAAGGACAAGAAGACCACGCAAGCAACCACAATCAGCCATCATGGGGTAAGACAGATAACATACAACTGTTTCCAAACGATACAAATGCAGTAGCACTTAATTTCTTACTAATACATTTCAATACTTCCCATTCCCTTACTATTCCTTCTAGAAAATCTACTCTTGGTCAACCTGCTCTCTCATTCCACTTTCCTAAACTCTGGTCCTCCCTTCCCTTGTCCGTTCAGCTCTGCCTCTTCTACACACTCTTTAAAGTCTCTACTTCACCCTCCTGCAACTGTTCATGACTCTTCCCCCACTAGTTTTGCCCTGGCAATCTTACTTCATTACTTGTTCATTGCCATATAAGAGTAGTTCTATCACCTAAATTATCTAAACAAAATTTAATTATGTGTGTCTGTTACACTGATTTAATAATAATAAATCTTTATTTATACGGTGCCTTTCTATAACCAAGGCACCTAACAACAATTACACCACAATAATCATAAGATCAATCATTATAAATACTTAAAACAAATATTACATAAAACCAACTTCAAACACCATGAAGTCTTGCTGCTATTAGGACTTAATGCAGTTAGCCACTACACTCGAACTGCCCGGAGAGGATAGGGTTAACTCAGAGCAGTCTGGAGTTCCACAGCCTTGAGGCGCTGTTCAAAAGCTCTATCTGGCTAGTTTCAAATGAAACTGCCAGATTCTTCTCGCTTTCACTGAACAGTTGCTCCGGAGATGGCTCCTTCAGCTCGGTTCATTTGGCGGTTCAGCGAGTTTACTCGGTTCATTTGAACCAACAAGTGTTTAAAAGTACCGCGTTTTCGGCAAAAGCTCTATCTGGTAACAGTAAGTACTAAAAATAAAGTCTGTGTGGAAATACATTATCGGTTCAGTCTGAACCGATCGGTTTAACTTATTTACGATTTTGGGCTTTAGAAGTGCGGTACCGGTTCTTATCGGTTCTAAAAACTTAAATTTTATTTGGGTTTTTCCAATACCCGTGACACGATTAGGAACCGATAAAGAATTGTCTTGCCTGGGCGGCGTTTAAAGGGCAAGTTTGTTAGTTAGGCTGGCATTATGTCTGAGAAACCCAAAAGAAAAACCGGGCCCACTGGGTTTCAACACTGTGATGTCTGTGGGAAGCCTTTGCCAAGGCTGATCCACACACACTTGTGTCTATTGTCTGGGGCTGACCACCTCCTGTCAGACTGCCAGGTGTGTAAAAATTTCCTGCAGCCACCCTGGAAAGAGATTGGGCGGCTCAGGGCAGAAGAGCCAAAAGTCCGCTGACCGGATGGCCAGCCGGTCCAGTACCCACTGGACCAGAGGGAGTGCCCTCTGACCAGGCGAGACTTCCTCGGGCAAAGAAAAGCTGGTTCAGAGAAACCAGCTCCAGCAAAAAGACAAAGAAATCAGCAGGTCTGGAGTCCAAAATTGTCTCTCCAACTGCTGCAGAAATAGCAAAAGCCATTCAGATTGTTCAGTCTTTGTCTCGGGGACTTGTCGAGCCCCTACAATTGGGAAAAGGGTGGCTCGTTCAGGTCCAGTGGTTCAGGATTATGATGTTGAGGAGTTTTATGAACCACAGGAGGGAGGAGGAATTTGATCAGTGTATTTGTGACTGGGAAGGTCTGGGCGTGCCCACTGAACCGGGCATTTCTCCAGATAGACCCTTAGAATCTCCCCTTTGCTGTCTGAGTCCCTTCTCATTTTATGTTTTATAAAAGGTGGCAGAAACCCTCCAGCTCCCTTTAGAGGAGGCTGTGGATGAGCAAGAGGAGCCTGATTATGTAGAAATGATGGATATTCCAGAGTCTAGAAGGTTGTCTATTCCTTTGCATAAGTCATTTAGGAAGCAAACAACAAAGATTTTAAAAATCCTCATTCCGTTCCTCCTGTAGATAAGAAAATGGACAGAAGGTATACTTTATCAGGCCCTGATACAGACTTCCTCACCGAGCAGTGTAGTCATGTAGGTGTTGTTCAAGCTGCAGCCTGTGACAAGGCTAATATTCCCTGGCATCACATCCTCCTGATAAGGATTCCAGGAAGATTGATGCCATGGCGAAAAAGCAATATATGGCAGCTTCATTGGGACTCAGGCAGGCTAATTATATGGCTTATGTGGCTAGATATCAGAAATCTAGATGGGACACTATATTGCAGTTAGCCAAGCAGGCCCAGGGCCAGCTGGCTAGTGAGTTGGAACAAGTGGCTGCTGATGGCATTGAAGCCTCTAAAGTTCAATTTCATACTGCCGTTGATGTTAATAATGTTTCTCTAGGGTCATGGCCACTTCTGTAGCTCTCCGTAGATTGGCATGGCTTAGATGCACTAATCTGTCCCAAGATACTCAGGCAAAGGCTATAGATTTTCCTGTAGTAGGAAACTCTCTGTTTGGGGATCAAACAGAAAATTACATGAAGAAAATGGATGAATACAGAACTACCTACAAAAGTGCCCAAGCTAAGGAGGCATGCCACTCCACAAAGGCATGCCCCAGGGGTAGGGGCAGGCCTTACCACAGGCCTTTTATCAAGTTCAGGCCTCTTCAGCCTTTGCACAGAGGGTTTTTCAGAGGCAGGGTAGGCAGGGCACAGGCAGACCATCTCCTCTCCTCAGCCTAAAGCTGCTGCCAAGCAGGCACCCTGATGGGGTGCCCAGGGCCATTCTCCTGTACCGTGGGGGCAGGTTGGCTTATTCAGCCAGAACTGGTTGTCCCTAACTTCGGACAAATGGGTTCTGAGGTGAGCCAAGGTCTGGTTCTCAGTTTCAAACAGTTCCCAAAGATGAGAGCCAGACATTTTCCACCTGCAAATCCTTCAGAAGCCCTTGCTTTGGAAGCAGAGGTTTCTTCTCTGCTGGGCTGCAAGGCAGTGGAAAGAGTTCCTCCTTGCCATCAGGGCAAGGGTCTGTACCCGAGGTATTTCCTTACCCCAAAAAGACAGGAGAGTGGCGGCCCATCTTAGATTTAAGGTTCCTGAACAAGCATCTTTTGAAACCAAAGTTCAAAATGTTAACTCTGGCAATGATTCTGCCTTCCCTAAAGCCAAGGGACTGGCTAGCTTCCCTGGACCTCAAGGGCGCTTATTTTCATATTTTGATCAGGCCTTCTCACCGAAAGTACCTCAGGTTCGAACTACCCTCTGGCCACTACCAGTTCAGAGCAATGCCCTTCAGCCTTACCTCTGCTCTAAGGGTTTTCACAAAATGTTTAGCTGTAGTAGTGGCTCATTTAAGAAGGCAAGGGGTTGCTGTGTTTCCCTACCTGGACGACTGGCTCATAGTGGGCCAGTCTCCAGATCAGGTAAATCCCACTTGCAAGTCTCCCAGCAACTTCTCACTTCTCTGGGATTCCTGTTGAATTTTCCAAAGTCAGTTCTGGAACCAGTTCAGGTACTAACTTTCATAGGTGCAGAATTGAACACAAAGTCAGCCAGGGTATTTCTTCCCTCCGAAAGAGTGGACAGACTCATTGCCCTGGCATCCTCCTTTACCCTCCGGGTCTCTCGACCAACAAGGCAGTTTTGCAACTCCTAGGACACATGGCTGCTTCCACAGCTGTCGTGCAGGGAGCAAGATTTCAGATGAGAGACATCCAGTTCCACTTGAGGTCCTACTGGTCTCAAAGGAAGGACCCCCTATCCAAGTTAATCCCAGTGACCAAAACCCTGATCCTAGCCCTTCAGTGGTGGCAGGATAGAGCAATTTTAACTCAGGGGTCCCCTTCTTGCCATTCTTCATTCCCTCACCTCACCACGGATGCCTCCCTGTTGGGTGGGGGCACATTTGGGCGACCTTTCCACCAGGGAGTGTGGTCCCTCAGGAATCTCTGCTCCACATCAACCTTTTGGAACTCAGAGCTGTTCTCTTAGCTCTCCAGGTTTTTCAACTACTGTCCAGAACAAGGTAGTCCAAGTCAGGACAGACAACACCACAACAATGTGGTACATCAACAAGCAAGGGGCACTCGGTCATCAGCCTTGTGCATCAAGCAATGAAGTTGTGGTCTCTGGCTTACTCCTGAACACCTCCCTGATAGCAGTTCACCTTCCAGGGAAGGACAATGTCCTGGCGGATGCCCTCAGCAGAATTTCTCAGGGCCATCTCAATGGGCTCTGAATTCTCTGGTGCTGGGGTCAGTCTTTGCCAGATGGGGCACCCTCAGATAGATCTTTTCGCAGCCCCAGACAACCACCAACTTCCCTGTTTTGTTGCAGGCCTCCAGTTCTGGGATCAGTCCCACTGGGCGCCTTTCAGTTGGATTGGAAAGGGAAGTTCTTGTATGCTTTTCCCCCTTCCCTCTCCTCTTCAGGGTACTAGTAAAAATCAGAACTCAGCCCTGCAGAGTGATTCTGATTGCTCCAGACTGGGCCAGACAGCCCTGGTACCCTCCTCCTGTCCCTGACATTCCACCTCCCTGAGCTTGCCCAGGACCCACGACCTGTTGACCTGTGCACAGGGAGGTGTGGTATCCGAACCTCAATTCCTCCACCTCAAGGCCTGGTTCTTGAGGAGCTAGAATTTTCTGATTTACACCTTTCTCAAGGTGTCCTGGATATTTTAAAGGCTTCTAGAAACCTTCCACTAGAGCCACTTACAATTCTAAGTGGAAGAGGTTTTCCATTTGGTGTTCTGAGAAGCAGATTATCCAGAATCTGCTAATCTGCCCATTTTACTGGACTATTTGGTCCATTTAAATTCCTTAGGCCTTAGGCCAGCTACCTTAAAGGTTCATCTGACAGCTGTCTCTGCTTTTGTGTCAGCGGGAAGCCTGCTTCCTTTCTTCTCACCCTATATTTTTCCAAGTTTTTAAAGGTTACTTCACACTAACCCCCCTTTCAGGAACCAGCTCCTGCATGGGACCTGAATGTTTGCATTGCTCAGCAAATGCAACCCCCTTTGAGCCTCTGTCCTCGGCAGACCTCAAGTTTTGACTTGGAGACTGTTTTCTAGTGGCTATCACTTCTGCTAGACGTATAAGTGAATTACAGGCCTTGTCAGTAGAAGAAGATTTTATTTCTTTTCACAGAGATGAGGTAGTCCTTAGGACTAACAGAAAGTTTTACCTAAAGTGGTTTCAGATTTTCATCTCAACCAATCCATCTCTCTTCCAGTATTTTTCACCGAGGCATTCCTCCTCAGGGGAGAGGAGATTGCACAGTCTGGATGTCAAAAGAGCCCTAAGCTGCTATTTGGGCGCACCCAGGGTCACAGGTTGAATCCTCCAACTCTTCCTTACCTATGGAGAAGTTGGCAAGGGAGACCTGCCACTAAGAGGACAATTGCGAGGTGGATTGTCTCTTGTATCCAGTTCTGTTACCAAAAACTAGGTAGAGAACCTCCCTCAGGACTGAGGGCTCATTCCACCGAGGTACAGCTGCATCTCTAGCGGCTGCTAGATATTCCCATTTTGGAAATTTGCCAAGCTGCTACCTGGAAATCAGTCCACACCTTTACAAGCATTATTCCCTGGATGTCCAGTCCAGGAGATGCTCGGTTTGGCACAGCTGTGCTTCAGAGCCTATTCCCCAAGTAGGTTCTGACCCTCCTCCATGGAGGTACTGCTGTATAATCTGCATTAAGTCCTAATAGCAGCAAGACTTCATGGTGTTTGAAGAAAAATTACTCACCTTAGTAATTGCTTTTCTTCTCATGGAGTCTTGCTGTATTAGGACAACCCTCCTCCTACCCCGCTCAGAACTCCTACTTGAGTATGGGGTTGTCAAATTAGTGCAAGCACTGTCATGCCATTTCAGTTTCTCTCTAGTTCCCCCTTTTGTTCATTTGGGTTAGAACTAGGTGATTCTGTTTTTGTTAAGTGATAGGTGGCTCCTCTCTGGACTTGAGTCTTTTGGGAGAGGGGCCTATTAGTGCTTGTCATGGGTGATTCTAACAATAACAGGTGATTTTGTTATTATTCTATGATTGTTTTTGTGTTTTTCTTGTCCTACTACTGGTAGGTAGCCAATGGCTAGTGTAGAGCTTTTCCACACAGACTTGCTATATTAGTTAGCTTGTAAAGAACCTGGCAGTTTCATTTGAAACTAGCCAGATAGAAGCTTGAACAGCGCCAAGGCTGTGGAACCCAGACTGCTCTGAGTTAACCCTATCCTCCGGGCAGTTCGAGTGCAGTGGCTAACTGCATTAAGTCCTAATACAGCAAGACTCCATGAGAAGAAAAGCAATTACTAAGGTGAGTAATTTTCTTATCAATCACCAAATGATTTCCTCCACAAGTAGGTTTTAAGGGCCTGTTTGAATCCCTCCACAGTCAGCACTCTCCTGCACTTGACGGGTAGAGAATTCTAGAGGGTAGGGGCCGCATGCATAAATGCCCGGCCCCAGAGATTTAAACAAACCCTCGGAATCTCTAGCAACTCCTCGTCAGCCAAGTGGAGCGATTGCCCAGGGAGTAAGGGACCAGAAGCTCTTTCAGGTAGTCCAGGCCCTGTCTGTGTAGGGCTTTATAAGTCAGAAGTCCGACTTTAAAGGTGATCTGACACTGTACCGCAGCCATTGCAGTTTGCAGCACCAGAGAAATATGACAGAACCGGGAGGTTCCTGCCAGTAACTGGGCCGTAGCATTCTGCACCAGCTGCAAGCGGTGTATATCTACCCTAGATAGCCCTAGGTAAAGGAATTGCAATAATCTAGGTGTGAGGACACAAAGGCGTGGACCAACGTGGGAAGATCGCCAGACGGAACAAGATGCTTAATTCTGGAGATATTCATCAGATGGTAGAAAGAGGATTTGATGACTGCCAACACCTGCAAGCGTAGTGTCAGCCCTTAATCAAAATTACCCCAGGTTTTGCACCTGTTCAGAAGTCGGGAGTGATAAGCCCTCAAGAAAAGTCCTGAGGGTGAACCTACCCCCATCCGACACCCAGTGTCCACTACCAGCACCTCGCTTTTTCCGAGTTCAACCTCAGCCAGCTTGAATTCATCCAGTCCTGGATTTCAGTGAGGCAATTATTAAATACCGAGAGCTCTATTCTGGTTGGGTGTAAAGAAAGGTAGAGCTGGATATTATCAGCATAACAGTGAAACCTCAGCCCATACCTTCTTACAATGTTTCCAAGGGGTAGCATATACACTGCTAACGACATGGAGACAACATCAATTCCTGAGGCACCACACATGACAGAGGAACTGAGTCAGAGGAAAAATCCCGACACCAACCTCTGAGTTCTTCCACCTGAGGACTGCATCCGACAGGCCACAGATGAACCTCAGGCGACCGAGTAGGACCCATGGTCCACAGTGTCAAATGCTGATGAGAGATCTAGAAGAACCAAGATGGTGCAGTTTTCCGATCTCTTGCCATCAGGAGATCATTGAGCACCTGAACCTGCGCCGTCTCAGTACTGTGCCTCTTTTGGAAACCGGACTGGAGAGGTTCATAGATATCATGGATGGTCAAATGGTTCTCCAGTTGTACAGTCACTACTTTCTCAATCACCTTCCTATAAAGGAAAGTTTGAGATTGGTCTGTAGTTAGCATGGCAGTCTGGGTCTAAAGAAGCTTTCTTCAGGAGGGTGTTACCACTGCCTCCTTCAGGGGCTGGGAAACTCACCTGTTTCCAAAAGCACCAGCCAGTCCATGCAAGGATCAGACCAACGATGTCACCACCTACCCATAATCAGGGTGGTTGGTCCTGGGTCCAAACTACAGCACACAGGGCACATACCCTGGACAATCCATGACATCCATGAACTCAGAGGCGGTCAAAGGAATTCCAGGAAAATTGAGAAAGTAGCGTCAAGCACTGATCCAAAGCAACACCCATAGAGTGTGCTGGTTGGAGCTCAGCCCTGATGTTGCACCTCATTCAAAGAATCGAGCAAGCGTGTTGTACTCCACTTGCAAAAGGCTTTTCTGACCTGTAGACAGGCTGGGTTGCACAGCCTGTCTGCTGTCTAAAAAGCTGAGCTGGTCAGTTCTGAGGAACCGCAGTCTCCCCAGACAGGAATTCTACCTTTTACGGGTGATTGCAGATTGATGGGCTTGGTACTGGTCCATCAATATAAGGTGGTTGGAATCCTGGGAGGATTTCTGCCAGCAATGCTCTAACCTTCATCCTAATCGCCGCATCTCCCTCAAAGTCCCATCAAACCAAGGAGACCGAGGTGAAGAGAGAGAGAGGATGCACTCGGACAGGAGCAGCAACATCCAGGGCTGCAGAAATGGCCGTATTATAGGCCATCACTAAGGCCTCTGGGTCATTGTCTGTCACTGGAAGGACAAATAGGTCAAGCACTGCCGCCAGGCTTTCAGAGCTTACATCTTGTAAAGGCAGTACCTGACCATCTCTGCTGGGGTAGGCCTGCGAAGGGGTGCAAAAACTGAACCTCACGGTGTAGTGATCGGACCTTCTGACTGGTTCCACCCCAAGTCTGAGGCTTCAATCCCAGGAGGAAGACTAAGTCAAGAGAGTGACTATGTTTATGGGTACATATGAACATACGATGTTTGCCAACAGATAAAGGCCTAGAGGTCTATCAAGTCTGCTCGAATGTGCAGCTAGCACCCTTATTCTGCAGCTGGCCTTTCCTTCCACCCTTCCTCTTCATTAACACTCCCCTTGTCCTGTCCCATCTTCATTTGAAGCAGTCCACTGTTCTACTGCATACCACTTCTGCAGGTACGCATTCCACCCAGCCACCACCCTCTCTGTAAAAGTGTCTCCTCATCTCCCTCCTGAACCTTCCTCACTCCAGTCTCATATCATGGCCCCTGGTGGCCCTCCCTCCTTACTTGAACAGCCCCTCTTATCCGTCTTGTTTATTCCTTTCATGTATTTAAAGGTTTCAATCATGTCACCCTGTCTCCTCTTCTCCAGTGAGTACATGTTCAACTCCTTCAACCTCCTCTCGTATGATAAGTCCCCAACCCCTTGATCATCTTTGTCGCCTGTGCTGCACCCCTCCAGTAACTTAATGTCCCTCTTCAGATATCGGATGCCAGTACTGCACGCAGTACTCCAGGTGTGGTCTAATCCAATGACCTATACAGTGGCAGAATCACCTCCTCCTCCCCGAGGATATACCCTTGCAATACAACCCAGCATTTTGTTGGCCTTTGCAGCTGCCTTCCTACATTGTGCTGAGTTGTTCATTGACCCTGTAATGAGCACACCCAGATCCTTCTCCTCCTCTGTCTGGGCTAGCTGCACTCCCCTCTAGCTGGTAACTCCTCCTTGGGTTCTTCATCCCAAAATGCAGCACCTTGCACTTTTGGCATTAAAGCCAGTTGCCAGGTGTCTGCCAGGGTAGCAGCGGTAACAATCTGTGTAAGGCCTAGAGATGTCATCAACTGGAGGAAGTGCTGTCCAAATTGTGAAGTTACGTCATCAACCCAGGGGTTGAAGTCAGCCCAGAAGCCATCAGCCTGGGTGACTCAAATGCCAGAAGTCGATCCGCAGTGCACCACTTTCTGAAGGAACCGCTTCTCATCTCTTGGGTGGGCGATAGATGAGAGTGATCCTACAGCCTATACCTGCTACCACGGTACACTCAAATGACTCAGTCTCCTCAACTGGTACACTCGTGAGGCCAGTTTGATCTTGAAACAGACCCAACCCCCGCAATCCAATCTCAAGCGGTGTATCACAGTACCCAGCTGGAGTTGCAACCTCCAATATAGGGCCAGAGTTCTCATCCAGCCAGGTCTCGTGATACAAGCCAGGTCCACTGTTCCCACAAGATCTGCAGTAATTGCAATCTTGTTTTAATGGACCTGGCAGTGCATAACACTGCTCGATTTGGATGAACTTCCAGGCCACCAACAACCTGCCCACCAAAATTGAGGTGCCCTTGGGTTTGGAAACCAGACATGGAGGACCATGATCTGGGTTCCATTTCACCTCAGGGCGTCTTCTGGATCTAAAGACCACAGTCGGTGGCCTCCTCATTCACCCTCCACCATTCGCACCCCCATGACATGTGATACCCAGCAGTCTACAGTGCTGGTAGGTTGTATACTGCAATGGGGAGATAAAGGATGGAGGGCACAAAGGGCAGAGGCTGAATAGCGCACAACCATGGGGACAGGCCTCCAACACGTTCTGGGGACCACAGTAAAGCTACACTAGTCAGCAGAATAGGAAATAAAACAAGAACAAAACAAAAATAAATTAATATTTAAATAAAATAAAAATATAAAACCCTCAACTCTCACTTGGGGATAATTTTGATTATGCTCCTTGATATATATATAGAGAATACCAGATGGACCACTATATACGACCAGTGTGTTCTGCCACAGAGAGGGTTCTGATTCCCTCTGACCTCAAGAGAGCGCTCGAGGGGTCCATGGGAATCAGGACCTGAGTGACAGAACACACTGGTTATCATAAAGTTGCTCATCCTGTATTTTTATAGTGTATAGTATATGTGAAATGTGGGCACTCTGTTTTTTTTTTTCTCTTTCACAATCAAACTGACTTGTGAAGTCTCTAGAGGTTCTAGAATGCTGTTCTGCCACAGAATTCAATGGAGAAAGCAACTATGTGGCAACATTCCAAGTTGTTCTGCTGCAGTAGTGACATCACTACTGCAGCAGATCTTTATAATAATCAATACTGCAGCAGAACATAGAGGATTGTGTATAAGCAATCATACACAACAAGGCAGTTATGCGATCGAGAAGGTTTCTGTGGTAACCAGAGACCTCAGTGAGCTTCGAGAGGTCGTTACCCGGAAACCTCAGATTGTTCAACTACCTTTTGTGTATGGTTGCTCATACGCTAATCTTTTATAGTGTACGGGCAAACTGTGGTGGCACTCCTTTATCCCCAAACAGGTCTCCAATAAAAAGCCTTACTTAGGCAGGAGTTCCATCATGCCACTTACTTCCTCACCACTGCCACTGCTCAATTGTGCATGCATGCCCGTTCGATGTCATTGTGCTGCATTAGTGGCGTACTTGGTGCAGCACATCAACATCCTGATGCACGAGTGCAGCACAACAACGCTGTTTTCAGGCATGGCTTTCCATGCAGAACAGTGTTCCACCATACACTATATTGTAGTTATTGTATATGGTTTCCACCTCCTTTACCCCAGGACGCATCTGGAAATGAGTTGTTAGCAGCTCAGTATGTCTTTCCTGGTGAAACTTAAGAAAGAAAGAAGGCAGAAAAAGGAACAGAAGTTGTTTAACCAGGAAAGGCACACTGAACCAAAGCTTGTTTCCAGGTGCAACCTGGGAGCACAAGAGATTAAGTGACTTGCCACGGGTCACACAGTATGCAAGTGGGCACTGATGGGATTCAGATCCCAGTCTTCAGGTTTGCAGCTCAGTGCCCTAATGACTATGCTCTACTGAAGAAAAGAGAAGAAAGAAAGATCTTTATTTAGTCAGGCAAACACCATTGAGCAAGTTAATTTTCGAGATGGACCTGGACAAGATACATGAACAATACATAAAGAGGAATACCAACTTACAGAGTCATTACATACATAGAAACATAGAATTTGGCGGCAGATAAGGACCGTTGGCCCACCTAGTCTGCCTATTTTCTTACCTAACAGATAAGCTGCAGATCCTAGTTAACCAACAGCTTACTTCCTCCTACCCCCACTAGGACTGCTTTATGTCTGTCCCATGCATTCTTGAATTCCCCACTGTTCTTGACTCACGACCTCCTCAGGAGGTTGTTCCATCATCCACAACCCTCTCCGTGAAAAATACCTCCACATTACCTCTGTGCCGTCCCCTCTATCTTCAAATTGTGCCCTTTTTCAAACAACATGAAGTCTTGCTGTATTCTGACTATTGCAGTGATCACCAACCTTTGAACTGCCCTGGAGAACAAAGAGTTAACTTTCCATGCAGGGCATGGACGCTGAGCTCGAGCTTGCTTGAAGCCTCTGTCTGCTGTTGTTTAAACTCCAACCATCAGATTCTTTACTCCGCCTCACTGAACAGTCGCTCGGAGATTTCTCCTTAGCTCTGTTCAAAAGTCAGTTAAAGTGTTGTTTTTGCTCAGTTTCTACAATTTCTGCTACTGAACTTGTCGGTTTAAGTCGTCTGTCTGTGGTACCGTGAGTACTAGATAGGTTTTGTATTAGTTTCTCGTGGAACTTGTAAACATTGGATCGGTTCGGTTTGAACCAATCAGGTTTGTTTTAAAAACTTCTGTGTTTATTACAAACATAGAAACATAGACTTTGCGCAGATAAGGAGCGCTAGGCCCATCTAGTCTGCCCATTTCCCTACCTACAGGATAGGCCGCAGATCCTATTTAACCAACAGCCTACATCTTCCTGCCCCCACAAAATTGCCTTATGTCTGTCCATGCATTCTTGAATTCTCCTACAGTTTTAGACTCCACAACTTCCTCAGGAAGGCTGTTCCATGCATCCACTACCCTCTCTGTGAAATAATACTTCCTCACATTGCCCCTGAACCGCCCTCCTTCTATCTTTAAATTGTGTCCCCTTGTTCTTGCAAGTCTCTTTTTCTGAAAGATGCTACCCTCTTGGACTTTGTTGATTCCCTTGAGGTACTTGAAAGTTTCTATCATGTCCCCCTCTCCTTCTTTCCTCAAGGGTATACATATTAAGCTCCTTTAGTCTCTCCTCATACGGCTTCTCTTGCAGACCCTGCACCATTTTAGTTGCCCTCCTCTGGACTGCCTCTATCCTGTCTATGTCCTTGCAGAGATGGGGTCTCCAGAACTGGACACAGTATTCAGATGGGGTCTCACCAACTGTCTGTACAGAGGGATAACAACTTCCTGTTTTCTGCTGCTGATGCCTCTCCCTATACATCCAGTATACCCCGGCCCTCCCTACTGCCTTCTCACATTGCTTGCTAACCTTAAGGTCATCTGATATGATTACCCCAGGTCCCTTTCCTGTTTTGTTGTTGTTACTACCTCCCCACCCATTGTGTATTCTTCCCTGGGTTCTTGTTTCCCAGGTGCATTATTTGCACTTTTTGCATTGAATCCTAGCTGCCATCGTCTGACCATTCCTCCAACCTTGCCAAGTCCCTTTTCATTCTTTCCACGCCTCCTTGTGTATCAATCCTGTTGCAGATCTTTGTGTCATCTGCAAAAGGCATACTTTTCCTTCCAGTCCCTCTGCAATGCCACTGATGAAGACATTAAGAAGGACTGGACCAATACTGAACCCTGCAGTACCCACTAGTAACCGCCCTTTCTTCAGAGTGGACTCCATTTACAATTACCTTCTGTGTCCTGTTGTCCAGCCAATGTTTTACCAGGCTACCATCCTGGGACCCACTCCCAGGCTGGTTAATTTGACTAATAATCTTTTGTGTGGGACTGTGTCAAATGCCTTGCTAAAGTCTAGGTAGGCCATGTCCACAGCCCCTCCGTGGTCTACTACTTTGGTCACCCAGTCAAAGAAATCTATTAGATTCGTCTGACATGACCTTCCGCTGTGAACCCATGCTGCCTTGGATCCTGTGCTCCACTGACCTCTAGGTACTCAACTATTCTTTCCTTCAGAAGTGACTCCATCACTTTCCCTACCACAGAGGTCAGACTGACAGGTCTGTAGTTTCCTGCCTCTGTCTTGGTTCCACTTTTGTGAAGGAATCACATCGCCTTCCTCCAGTCCTCGGGTACCACACCATCCTCCATGATTTATTAAAAGACTAGCCAGTGGTTTCACTAGTTCCTTCCTTAATTCTTTTAGAATTCTGGGGTGAATTCCATCAGGACCCATTGCTTTGTCCACCTTCAGTTTTAGGAGTTCTTGCAGCACCCTTTCTTCTGTGAAAGGACTGGGATCGACCCCCTATCAAGAGTGCTTCTGTTAATTGGATTAGGCACTTCCCCTCCTCTTTTGTGAATACTGAGCAGAAATATTCGTTCAGTATTCCTGCTTTTCACTGTCCCCTCTGCCCACCCACCGTTTATTCTATTCAGCCTCACTATCCGCCCTTTGTCTTTCTCGCTTCGCTGATGTACCTATAAAGGTTTTATCCCCCTTCTTAACTGAGTTGGCTATCTTTTCCTCAGTTTGGGCCTTTGCTATTCTGACTTCCCTCCCTGCTTCTTTCTGCCTTAACTGGTACAGCTCTCTGTCCTGCTCCTTCTGTGTTTCCTTATACTTCTGGAATGCTATCTTTTCTTCCTGACTTTCACAGCCACCTCTCTTGAGAACCATAGTGGCTTTTTCTTTCATTTTGATTTGTTTCTTTGCTTCACACAAGGCTTGTTGCCTCTGTGATGGCAGTTTGATAATTCCCATTGTTGCTCCACACCTCCTTCTAGCCTGTTTGCTAGTGCTTTTCTGAGGCACTCTCCCATCTTGCCAAAGTCAGCCCTCCAAAGTCCAGTACCCTCACTTTTGTATGGCTTGACTCTGTAGCTGAGTTTAACGTGAACCACACTGTTTGATGGTCACTTGTCCCCAGATGGCAACCCACTTCTAGATCTGAGATCCTCTCACTGCCCCCGTTTGAGAGTACGAGGTCTAAGATTGCTCCTCACGAGTGGGTTCAAACTAGCTGTCTAATACCTGCCACCTGTAGGGTCGTCAAGAATGGCCCTGCTCTTGGATGTCGCTGCAGCAAATGTGCTTCAGTTAACATCTGGCATATTCAGGTCTCCCATCAACAGTATCTCCCTTTCTCTGCCATTCTAAGAATGCCTTCCATCATATCCTTGTCCATTCCTTTCCCCTGACATGGGGTCTGTACACAACCCCTGTGTGGATTGTGGTGCCCTTTCAGTCTCAAGGTGACCCACAGTGCCTCCTCTCTCCCTGTTTACTCTTTTGTTTCAGTTGCTTTTATCCCTTCCTTTACATAGAGAGCTACTCCTCCCCTCTTCTCCCCTGCCTGTCTCTCCTGTAGGTTATGTACCCTGGCATGTTAACATCCCAGTCATGGTTCTCTGTGTACCATGTTTCTGTGACTGCTACGATATCCAGGCATCCCTCTTCCATTAAGGCCATCAGCTCAGGGAGCTTGTTGCCCAGACTACAGGCATTGGTACTCATTACCCTCCATTTCCTGATGGCCTTACCCCTTTTGCCCCATCCTGTCCTTCTTGCCTTTGTCACTTTCTCCATTTACCCTGCCCTTCTCCATCGACAACTCCATGTTGGTGTTTGCCACACTTACTACCGTGATTGTTTGGGGCCTAGGATTTTCCTGCTCTTTCCAGTGCCTCCCTTGGCTAGTTTAAAAGCTTGCCAATGAAGTATTTAAACCTATCGCCTAGGATCTTGGTTCCCTCCGGACAGATGCAACCCATCATGCCAGTATAGGCTTGCATCACTCCAGGTGGACCCCAGTCCCCAATGAAGCCAAATCCTGAGCTCCACACCAGTTTTCAACCACTGTTGAACCCATGAGTCGGAACACCATAGCCTCTCTATGCCATAGATGGGTAGCACCTCCGAGAAGGTTACGTGCGTGCTATGACTAAGGCCCTCCCAATTCCACAAACTCTTCCTGCACTTCTCTAATCCCTTTCTTAGCCAGGTCATTTGTCCCTAAGTGGACAATGACATCCAACTCCCTCCCTGTGCAGCTGCTCCAGCAATCCTGAGGATCAGCTCCCTGTCCCTCAAGCCATGGCGCCAGGCAGGCACCCTACCCCTCTCCTTCCTTGCCCAGTTCTACCTTCCAACAATGGGTCCCCACCAGGAGTTGTTTCCTTCCCTGCAGGGTCCCCTGCCACCCTCCTGTGGGTCTCCTTTGTGGAGGTCCCAGCGAACATTAGAGTGTGGTAACGGTCTGTATCGGTTCTAAAAAAAGCGGATTTGATTACCTTTTTTCCAAGACCAGTAACATGGTCAGGACCGATAGGGGTGTCTTGCCTGGTGGATTGCTGAAAAAAGGGTAAGTTGTGTTTAGGATTGGCCATGTCTGAGAAACCCAAGAAAACCAGGCCCACTGGGTTTCAACACTGTAGTGTGTGTGGGGAAGCCTTTGCTAAGGCTGATCCCCACCACCTGTGTTTATCTGGTTTGACCACCTCAATTCAGACTGCCAAATTTGTAAAAGTTTTCCCAAAGCTACCCTGGATAAGAGAGTAGGTAGACTGCAGGAAAGGGAGGCAGAGAAGTCCACTGACCCAGATGGCCAGCCGGTTGGGTTCGACCGAACCAGAAGAGTGCCCTCTGACCGGGCCGAAACTTCTTGGGCAAAGGAGAACCGATTCTGAGAGTCCGTTCAGTTAAAGAAAGAAAAAGCAAAATCATCGGTTGGATCCACAAGTTCTTTTCCGACTGCTGATGAAATAGCCAAAGGGATAAAAGATAGTTCAATGAGCTAACGTCGGTTCCGGCTGAACCAGCACCATCTGTCAGGGGCTGGAGTTCGGTTGGGTCCCCAGTTCTGGATTATACTTTAGAAGAATTTTATGAACTGGAGGAGGAGGAGGAGGGAGAGTATGAAGATAATGATGATGATGGTGATTATGAAAGTCTGGATGTGCCTATTGACCGGACATCTCCCCAAACAGACCTTCAGGTGTTTCTCCTCCTAGGCTTTCTGAGTCCCTTCCCACTTTATGTTTTACAAGAAAGTGGCTGAAACTCCAGCTTCCTATGGAAGAAGCAGTAGAGGATCAGGAGGAGCCTGATTTTGTTGAGATGATGGACATCCCAGAGTCCAGGAGATTGTCTATTCCCCTCCATAAATCTTTTGGGGCAACAGACATTTACAATTCTAAAAACTCCTAATTCCATACCTCCTGTGGACAGAAGAATGGACAAGAGGTGTACCCTTTCAGGCTCGGATACGGAGTTCCTTTCCCAGCAATGCAGCCATGTTGGGGTAGTGCAGGCTGCTGCCTGTGATAAGGCAAATATTCCTTAGGCTTCACACCTCAGATAAGGACTCCAGGAGGATTGATGCCATGGCAAAGAAACAGTACATGGCAGCATCTTTGGGACTCAGGCAGGCTAACTATATGGCCTGCACAGCTAGATACCAGAAGTCCAGGTGGGACACTGTGCTGGCTCTAGCTAAACAGGCCCCTGACCAGCTTGCCAAGGAGCTGGAGCAGGTGGCTGCGGATGGGATGAGGCATCCAGGTGCAATTTCATGCTGCTGTGGACTCTAATGATGTTTCATCTAGAGTCATGGTTACATCTGTGGCCCGCGGAGATGGCTTGACTCAGATGTACTAGCCTATCACAGGATACCCAGGCTAAGGCCATGGATTTTCCTGTCATTGGTAATTCTCTGTTTGGGGAGCAGACAGAGAACTACATGAAGAAGATGGACAGTACAGGACCACCTACAGTAGTGCTCAGGCCAAGGAAAGGCAAGCCACTCCTCAGAGACAGCATTCCAGGGGCAGGGCAGGCCCTTTCAAAGGCCTTTCTACCTAACCCAGGCCTCCTCTTCTGCTTATGCTCAGAGGGGTTCTTTAGAGGAGAGGCAGACGGGTATGAGCAGGCCTGCTTCCACCCTCAGCCTAAAGCCCCTGCCAAGGAGACACCCTGATGAGTCTGCCGGGCGATTCTCCAATACCTGTAGGGGCAGGCTGGCTTAACTTTGTCCAGGACTGGAAGTCTTTAACATCAGACAAGTGGGTCCTAGAAGTAGTAAGCCAGGGACTGGTTCTCAGCTTCAAAAATTTCCCAAGATGAGAACCAGATCCTTTCCACTGCAAATCCATCAGAGACCCTTGCCCTAGAGGCAGAGGTTTCTTCCCTCTTGGCTCTCAGAGCCATAGAAAGAGCTCCTACCCTACACAGGGGATAAGGATTGTACTCCAGGTACTTCCTCACCCCAGAAAGATAGGAGAATGGTGGCCCATCCTGGATCCATGATATCTAAACAAGCACCTCTTTTAAAGCCAAAATTCAAAATGGTGACTCTGGGAATAATTCTGCCTCTCTAAGGCCAGGAGACTGGCTAGCCTCCTGGACCTCAAAGATGCCTATTTTCACATTCCCATCAGGTGCTCCCACAGAAAGTACCTCAGGTTCAGTTGCCCTCAGGCCACTATCAATTCAGAGCAATGCCCTTTGGCCTAACATCAGCCCCAAGGGTGTTCACAAAGTGCCTGGCAGTAGTGGTTGCTTTCCTAAGGAGAAAAAGATCTCCATCTTTCCATGCTTGGATGACTGGCTCATAGTGGGTCAGTCTCCATGCCAAGTCAAGTCACATCTTCAGATAACTCAGCAACTGCTCACTTCCTTAGGGTTCCTCCTAAACCTTCCAAAGTCAGTTCTTGAGCCAGTACAGCTCCTTACCTTTATAGGGGCAGAGCTAGATACAAAAGAGCAAAGCCTTCCTTCCCTGGACAGGGCAAGGACCCTTATAGAACTGGACTCTTCTTTCCCTTCAGGTGTCTCGACCAGCAAGGCACCACTTGCAGCTCCTGGGCCACATGGCAGCCTCTACAGCAGTGGTCCAGGGGCAAGATTCCAGATGAGGGACATTCAGTTCCACTTTAGAGCCTTCTGGTCCAAAAGAAAGGATTCCCTTACCAAACTAGTCCCAGTAACCTCGAACCCTGATCCAGGCTTTGCATGGTGGCAGGATCAGGACAATTTAAGACGAGGATTTCCTTTTGTCACTCAGTCTCATTCACTAATACTCACCACAGATGCCTCCCTCTTGGGCTGGGGAGCCCACTGGGGATCTTACCACCCAAGGGCTGTGGTCACTGCAGAATCTCTGCTTCACATCAATCTCTTGGAACTCAGAGCAGTGTTTCTGGCACTGCAAGCTTTTCAAATCTGTACAGAACAAGGTGGTCCAGATCAGAACAGACAATACCACCACAATGTGGTACATCAACAAGCAAGGAGGCACTTTCGGTGTCTCGGCACAGAAAGCAATGAAGCTGTGGTCTCTGGCCTATTTCCTGCAAACCTCTCTGATAGCAGTTCACCTCCCAGGGAAGGACAGTGTCCTAGCAGATGCTTTCAGCAGGATATCTCGGGCCACCATGAATGGTCCCTAGATCCCTAATTTGAAAGTGATTTTCTCCAGATGGGGCACTCCACAGATAGATCTTTTGCAGCCCCAGACAATCACCAACTTCTCTCTTCTGTTGCAGACCCCAGTCTTGGGCTCAGTCCCCTGGAAGCTCTAGTTCTGATTGGGAAGGGAAGTTCCTGTATGCTTTTCCCCTTCCCTCTCCTGTTCAGGGTGCTAGTCAAGATCAGGTCTCAACCATGCAAAGTGATTCTGATCGCTCCAGACTGGGCCAGACAGCCCTGGTATCCACTGTTGCTGTCCTTAGCAGTCCACCTTCCCTGTCTCTTCCCAGGAATTACAACCTGTTGACATCCTCTCAGGGAAGGATTTGGTATCGAATCTCAAATCTCTCAATCTCAAGGCCTGGCTCTTGAAGAGTTAGAGTTTGCTGATCTGCACCTCTCTCAAGGTGTTCTGGATATTCTTAAGGCTTCTAGAAAGCCTTCCACCAGAAAGACTTACAACTCCAAATGGAAAAGGTTCACTATTTGGTGCTCTAATAAGCATATTTCTCCAGAATCAGCTGGGTTGCCTACAGTCCTGGACTATATGGTTCATCTTAATGGCTTGTGACTTAGACCAGCTACACTTAAAGTGCTTCTGACAGCTGTTTCTGCCTTCTTGTCAGTAGGCAAGCCCTCTCCTCTATCAGCCCATCCTGTATTTTGTAAATTCTTCAAGGGATTGCTGCACACCAATCCTCCTTCAGGGACCCTGCTCCTGCTTGGGACCTTAATGTTTGACATTGCTCAGCTTATGCAACCCCTTTGTGCCTTTGTCCTCTGCAGAGCTTAAGTACTTGACTTGGAAAACTGTGTTTTGGTAGCTTACCTCTGCCAGGCGCATCAGTGAATTGAAAGCCCTGTCAGTGGAGCCTGATTTCATCTCTTTCCATAGAGATAAAGTGGTCCTAAGAACTAACAGAAAGTTTTTGCCTAAGGTGGTTTCAGATTTCCACCTTAATCAGTCTATGTCTCTCCTGTTTTCTTCACTGATCATTCCTCCTCTGGAGAGAGGAGGTTACTAACTATATAGACGTAAATGGGCCTTAGCTACCATATAGAGCGCACCAAAGGTCACAGGTTTGAGTCCCTCCAGTTGTTTCCTCACTTATGGAGAGGTCGGTAAGGGTAAACCTGCCACTAAAAAGATCTATTGCCAGGTGGATTGTCTTTTGTATACAATTCTACAGTGAAAAATTGGGTAGAACCCCACCCTCAGGCCTGAGGGCTCCCTCTACTAGAGGTACAGCTGCTTCCCTGGCTGCTGCCAGGGATATTCCTATCTTAGAAATCTGTCAAGCAGCCACCTGGAAAACAGTCCATACATTCACAAGCATTACTCTCTGGATATCCAGGCTAGGAGTGATGCTCGGTTTAACACAAGCAGTACTTCAGAGCCTTTTCCAGAAATAGGTTCTGTCCTCCTCCGTGGAGGTACTGCTTGGTAGTCTGCCATAGTCAGAATACAGCAAGACTTCATGTTGTTTGAAGAAAAATTACTCACCTTAGTAATGTTGTTTCTTCTAATGGAGTCTTGCTGTATTCTGACCTCCTCCCTGCCTCCCTCTCAGAACCTGGTTTTTGGGATGTGGGTGGGCAGGAGCAGTGTTGGCACCTAGAGGTGCCCCATTCTCACCCTCCTTTATTTTGAGTGTGTGTTGTGTTTTGTTTTTGGGTTTCTGACTTGAGTCTTTGCTTTGAAACCAAAAAACCTTTTTAACTAATTTAGTTGCCAGTTGGCTAGTGTGAGTTTTACAGTTTCCACACAGAATGCCTGGTGAGTATAGCTCCGTAGAAGATCTGATGGTTGAGTTTAAACAACAGCAGACAGAGTTTCTAACCGAGCTCGAGTTCAGCTGTCCATGCTCTGCATGGAAAGTTAACTCTTTGTTCTCGGGCAGTTCAAAGGTTGGTGATCACTGCAATAGTCAGAATACAGCAAGACTCCATTAGAAGAAACAACATTACTAAGGTGAGTAATTTTTTTTCTTGCACATCTCTTTTCTGAATAGAATAGGGATTACACACAAGAGGTTAATAACAGCACTGGAGTATGTTTATAAGGAAGGAAGGGAGGAACTCAGGAATGAGAGCATAAGTGCAGGGATGTCTGAGGGGCTTTAGAGCACCAGGGGCAGGTTGCAGTGGTTATAGAGCTAGGTGCAGTACACCGGGAACAGGGGCCGAGGTTGATGTGCCAGGAAGTGTAACATTAGTAGATGCCAGGATGACTCAGAGAGGAGACTCCAACTTAGATTGGTGGCTCTAGCAGATGGGGTACAAATAGACACAGATATATGGAGTAGTGGGCAGGAGTACCAGGAATGGAATGCCCTGACTGGGCTAGAAACTGAATCGGGGCGCTGGGAGGCTGTGACATCAGGGAAGCAGTTACAGGATTCTTTGAATGAATGAGAATATAATGCTTTGAAGGCTGATAGTTTGATTGGGAATGCCAGTCACAAGGGTTTTTGCAGGTTGTTCCATAGTGCTGGTAGAGCATGATTAATGGCAGACCTACCAAAGCGTGATTTGAACTATGTAAATAGAACTTCTTAGGGCATACTTACTACCGCATTTAGAGGAAGACACTCTATGATGGGCAGTAATTTAGTAATAGTTAAGAAAGAATGAGAGAGAGAGATGTGTCTGCCTTCTACAGACAAAAGTACTGTTGCAATTTGTGTATCATGGATTTTCTATATGCAGCTGCAGGAGCAAGCCCAACAGGGGCCATAAAAAAAGTACAGTAGTTGCATCAAACTTTCCCTGTCCCAAATGCATGTGACTTGTAAAGTTTATTACTTTGTCTTTTCATAGTTCTACTTTAAATTGCCATCTTGTAAAGTGTATTTAAAATGGGTAGGCTAAACTAGCCAATCAGAGACCTAACTCACCATGCATGATATCTGTTCCATGCATGGCTAAAAGGTCAGAGAAGCAGAACCGCATTTCCAAAAGAAATTAGGAGCATTAGATGTTGGCATTTAAAATGCCGCATCTTTCTATTCCTCGCTAACACTCCTAAGCTCTAGCAGGCACAAACTGGAAGATGAGAAACTTCCCGAGAATGACGCCCTGGTTCATGTATTTACAAACGCCCCAGCCCCAAACAGTGTTCACTTACTTTATTTTATTGGAATTACGATTTCCACGGTATAACAAGTAAGTTCAACTCTGCAGCGTACATGCAGTACATTCAGTTCACCATCACAGCAAAGAACGTTGCTCTGGATGAAGTCTTTCAAGGTAGATTATTGCGATTGTAATTACCTTTTGATGGTAAGGGTAAAGAGCTGAGATAGAAATGTATGTATTTTTGAATGTTATAGAAGCTAGAAGGGAAGGAAGCATATTCAATTCAGTGCTTTACAGTAACTGGTAATTGCTGTTTTTCTTTAGACTTGGATTGTGGGCTTTGGTGACACTGTACTTTCTTTGTTGTCTTTACTTAGAATTGTTTTTGGCTGTTGAAGATTTAAAACGTAGTGGTGGTGTATTTTGCTGTCTTTGGTTGCTGCAAAATGTTGCCCCTCTTCCCCAACTCTTGATTATATGCCCTGTTAAATCTGATTGACAGGAGCTAAACACTAGGTATAGTAAGGGTGTGGAGTAGAGGGCATACCAGGAAAGGAACAGCAGCAAGTGAAGAGGTGACTGCTCTCAGTAGAAGGGAAGTAAATGCAAATCTAGGAGCTTTCATTATTACTTCTTCGCATTGATATTGCAATGGAGAAAGGAGGAGTAGGAGTTTGAAGAAGGTTGTGCAATGGCTACTTGTTTTTGAGTGTGGATAGGAATATAAAAGCAGTTGCTCAATATATCTAAACGTGTGCAACAAAGGAGGTAAGGGAAATAAAGAAAATGTTTTGCACTGATAGAGGAGGGGAGGGGAGACTTGGGGAGTATTTGGTATCCTGCATCTGGAAGGGTGGGGGTCGCAGGCAACGCACAGCAATGGGTAGGGTGGTAGGCTGCAACAACTGTGCACCAATCTTTCTAAAATTGCCTGGAGTATGGAGGATGTTTAGTAACCACATAGAAAACTTAGAAAGGAGATTGAGGGTCTGCAGGAGGAACTAGACAAGCAAGGCAGATTGGGGTGGGTTTAGCCCAATACTGAGGGAGGAAAAGGGGAGATGAGGGAGGGCGATTTAAGCCAACAGTGGTGGAGAGAGGGTCAGAAGAAGGAAGCAGAGACAAAGGGGCCAAGCCAGGGAAGAACAATTGCCAGGAAACCAGGTCAGGAGACAAAAGACAAATGGAAGGAGGAGATAGGGACTTGTGAGGGAGGCAAAGAAGGACAAAAGTCATGGAGTGGAAAGGAGAGAACAGGTTACTATGAAGAGAGAGGAGCAGGCATTTGTGAAGGGCCTTCAGAAAATAGTTGTGCACTGCTAGAGAGGAAGAAGGTAGAGGAGGAAATGATGAAATTAGAGGAGTAATTGATAAATGCCTGGACCAAACTGGAGCAGGGGAAGTTCTGTTGAGGAATTGCAACAGGTGTAAAAGGGGAAATAATGTGCAGGAGGAAGAAGAGGAGCTTGAAATGAGAGAGGGAGATGAATGGAAGCAAGCAGGGAGTAAGAGGGTGGAATCTTAGTGCTGGGGACCCAATACTAAGAGGAGTTAGGTGGGTAGCAAGGGGAGAGGCATAGTCGCATTTGGGTGGGAGGCCATGCCAGAAATGACAGCGGGAAAGGGTGGGACAGTCTGTTCTGAAATATGGTAGAAGGGTAGGGACAAGCCTCATTTAATTATACATCTTGGGACAAATTACCTGGCTGACAAGACAGTAGATACAGTCCAGAGGAGGTTTGAGGAACTAGCACAATTATGTGAGGGGCAGGAAGATCAGTAACTTTTTCAGAGATACTTGGTGCCAAAGGCAAGCACAACAAGAAAGCTGAGAATAGAGGAATTTAACGGATGGCTAAGAACCTGGTGTTGTGCTAAAGGGTATGGGCTGTTGGGGGGGTGGGAGGGACCTGGGAGGACAGTAGTCTCTATGCCAAGGACAGACTACTCTTGAGTGAGGGGAGAAAGTGTTGAAACAGAGGATGGAGGAGCAATAGAGGAAGTTGGGAATTTAAACTAGGAGTGGGGGTGGCAGTTGGGGAAGAGATATGCAGAGACCACAGGTTGGGAAACCATATGAGCTTACCCCCATAACAGTGACAAAGGACAAATGGCAAGTACTGTTGGTGATGCTAGGACAGGAGGGCAGGATGGGAGGGGGAAAAGGGTGGAAGGTGGTTACCCTTAATGCTAGGAGCCTTGGGAGGAAAACTGCAGAGTTACAGGTTCTCATAGCAGAGGAGTGGTGGACATTGCAGCCATCACGGAACATGGGCCGCCCAATACAGTGACTGGGGCCTGTCTGTACCAGGGTAAAGGTTATTTCGTAGGGACAGGGTGATTGGGAAAGGAGGGGTGGCACTATATGTGAAGGAAGGACTGAAGTGTGTAAGGGAGGAAGGGAGGAGGGTAGTACGGAGTCACTTTGGATGTAAATCCAGGATTCCAAGAATAGGATTCTTAGAATGGAGTGGTGTACAGGCCACCATCTCAGACAGAGGAGTTAGACAGGGAACTAGTGGGACAGATCAGGAGGACCTGCGAGAAGGGTAGTGTGGGATTGTGGGGACTTCAACATGCCAGGAGTGGACTGGAGCACCCAACAGCCAGGAACAGAAGGGAGCAGGTACTGCTGGATGCCTTCCAGGACAGCTTCCTGCTGCAAATGGTCAGTGAACCAACCAGGTTAGGGAATACCCTTGACCTTGTGCTGACAAATGGGGACTTTGAGAGAACTTACAGTGGAGGAACCGCTGTCAGGAGTGACCACCACTCAGTATGGCTCACATTGGATATGGGCAAGGAAGGAGGGAATCTGGCACAGTAGTGCTGGACTTCAGGAGGGACGACTTTGGGAGGATGGGGAAGTGGTAAAAGGGTACCTGGCCAGAATTCAATCTAGTATGGACACTAACCAGAGGTGGGAGCTCATAAAGCTGGGGATAGTGGAGGCAACCAAAACTTGCTGCAAAGCCCAGAGCAAGAAGGCTAGGCTAAGAAACCGATCTGGTTAGCAAGGAGGTCATGGAAAAGGTAAGGAGGAAAAGAGCTGCCTTTAGGAAGTACAAGAAAACAGGGAGAGGGAGGACAGGAGAGAGTACTTGACAGAATCAAAGGAGGTGACAAGGGCAGTAAGGGAGCCAAAGCATCTACGGAACTCAGGCTGGCACAATGCATTAAGAAGGGGAGAAGGACTTGAAGTACATCAGGAGAAAAGGAGCTGTAAGGACCACATAGTAAGGATTATGAAGGAGTGGGGTTGGGTGGAGAGCATGCAGTGCGAGAAGGTGGAAGCACTAAATGAGTACTCTACTCAGTATTTACTAAAGAGAAGAGGGGGTGACGCCAGGTGGGAGAAGTGGCAGAAGCAGGGTGGGAAGTGGGTGACAGATGGGGAAATCATGGAGAGCAGAGTTCGAGAGGGTTTGAAGGCACTGAGGGTGGACAAGGCGCCAGGCCCAGATGGCATCCACCCCAGGGTACTGAAGGAGCTGGCAGAGGTCCTTGCAGGACCTTTGGCAGACCTATTTAATGCCTCACTACATTCGGGGTATGTACCAAAGGACTGGAGGATGGCTCATGTGGTGCCCCTCCACAAGAGTGGCCCCAAGGATGAACCGGGAAACTACAGACCAGTGAGCCTCACATCAATCGTGGGTAGCTAATGGAGACTATCCTGAAGGAGGCTGGTGGCCCTCCTAGAGGCCAAAGGACTACAGGACAGCAGACAGCATGGCTTCAACGTGGCAGATCCTGCCAAACCAACCTGGTCGAGTTCTATGACTGGGTAACTAGGCAGCTGGACAGGGGCCATGCAGTGGATGTCCTGTATCTGGACTTCAGTAAGGCATTCGACTCAGTGCCACATGGAAGGCTGGGAAGGAAGTTAGTAGGCACAGGGGCGGGTGCAAAGCTGGTGAGATGGGTAGGAAACTGGCTGCAGGGAAGGCAACAGAGGGTGGTGGTGTGTGGGGAGCTCACACCCAAGGGCAGTGACGAGCGGTGTTCTACAGGGCTCGGTGTTGGGACCAGTGTTGTTTGGGATATTCATTGCAGACATACATAGGACATCAAGAGCAAGATCAGTCTGTTTGCTGGATGATACCAAGGTAGGCGCGTGGTGGATGACCTAGGGGTGCCAGGGTTGCAGGATGATCTGACAAAGCTTGAAACCTGGTCAGACACCTGCCAACTGGCTTTAATGCCAAAAGTGCAAGGTGCTGCATTTTGGGATGAAGAACCCAAGGAGGAGTTACCAGCTAGGGAGTGCAGCTAGCCCAGACAGAGGAGGAGAAGGATCTGGGTGTGCTCATTACAGGGTCAATGAACAACTCTGCACAATGTAGGAAGGCAGCTGCAAAGGCCAACAAAATGCTGGGTTGTATTGCAAGGGTATATCCTCGAGGAGGGAGGAGGTGATTCTGCCACTGTATAGGTCATTGGTTAGACCATGCCTGAGTACTGCGTGCAGTACTGGCGTCCGTATCTGAAGAGGGACATTAAGTTACTGGAGGGTGCAGCGCAGGCGACAAAAGATGATCAAGGGCTGGGGACTTATCATACGAGAGGAGGTTGAAGGAGTTGAACATGTACTCACTGGAGGAGAGGAGAGACAGGGGTGACATGATTGAAACCTTTAAATACATGAAAGGAATAAACAAGACTGGTACAGAGGGCTGTTCAAAGTAAGGAGGGAGGGCCACCAGGGGCCATGATATGAGACTGGAGCGAGGAAGGTTCAGGAGGGAGATGAGGAGACACTTTTTTCAGAGAGGGTGGTGGCTGGGTGGAATGCGTTACCTGCTGAAGTGGTATGCAGTAGAACAGTGGACTGCTTCAAGCGAGGATGGGACAGGACAAGGGGAGGGTTAATGAAGGGAAGGGTGGAAGGGAGGGGCAGCTGCAGAATAAGGGTGCTAGCTGCCATTCGAGCAGACTTGATGAACCTCTGAGGCCTTTATCTGCTGGCAAATTTCAAGATGTTCAGAGATAATTCTCTACTCTGTTTAAAAAGAAAATAATTTCCAGTCGCCTTTGCCGTGTCTTCTGTTGATGTTCCTTTGTCAGGAACTGACGGGATATGGAATCACACAACGCAAACCAACAGAAGTAAGCTGGTGCCAATTAAATTAAAACCCATTACTTTTATTCTTCTGAAACCAAAACGGAAGAATGCCTATAATGTTGTTGTCTGCTGAAGTGAAAAGAGACTGAAAACTCTTCAGCACTCGCTTTTCAGCACAGGCTGTGCACACTATGTAGCAACCTGGAGTCAAATGCAAATGACCTCATGAATATTAAAACAATGTCCGTGGAAGGACTATTTTATGATAAATTAGCAGCATTGAACGTTTATTTCTACATACAAACAGGTTTTCTAACTGTAAAATTTTAAATAAATAAAGCAGACTATTTTATAACTGCAATAAGACACTCCAGGTGTGTGCATGGAACATATTTATCACACGCCAGTGGCTAAGCGTTCCTCGTTCAAGGCCCTCGCGCCTTATTATGCCCCCTGGCTGTGCAGTAAAATATGTTCCATGCACACTCTGTCATGTCTTATTGCTCATATAATATCTGTATATCTATATCTATCTACCTGTCTGTCTGTCTTCTCTCTGTCTGTCTATCTATCCATCTATCAATGTGATATCGTTAGTCACTCCTTGACGTTGTCATTTGTACAATGGCAGTGCATCTTTGGCAAGACTAGTTCTTTTAATGAAAATTTACTGTAACTTTTCTGTTTGATTTTTACTTCTTTGTTTTTAGTTGCAGGAGAGGCCATTGTGATGTCATCAGGCATTGTGTAGCTGTTCTCCTATTGGTAAGAACTCCTTTGTGACCAGCCAAAAGAAAATAAATCCTGATGACCTACCTAACATTGAAATAAATAATTTATTTCCACTTCAGACATGAAAATAAATGCATTTATTTGCAAAATACTATTATTCTTACAGTCATTGGGCCTGATTCTGAAAGGGATACACCTGGTGTAGCTTGACTTACACCCTCAAAATGCCGAAGTAGCAAATTATGCCAGCAGTTGCAACATTTGTTATCTTGTAAAGCAGCCTGTGACATGCCACAGGCTGCTTGTGCCAAAGTGGACTTATGCCAGACAAATCTAAACTTAGCTGTAGAATCAAGCCATACAAAAGTGAAGGTACTGGACTTCAGGAGGGCTGATTTTGTCAAAGTGGAGTGTGCCTCAGAAAAGCACTAGCAAACAGGCAAGAAGGTGGGGTGGAGCAACAATGGGGAACATCAAACTGCCATCACAGAGGCAGCAAGCCTTTGTGTGATGCAAATAAACAAATCAAAATGAAAGAAAAAACTCTATGGTTCTCAAAAGAAGTGGCAGGGAAGGTTAGGGAGAAAAGACAGCATTCAGGAAGTATAAGGAAACACAGAAGGAGCAGGACAGAGAACGCTACAGTTAAAGCTGAAGGAACAGGAAGGCAGTCAGAATAGCAAAGGCCCAAACTGAGGAAAAGATAGCCAACTAGGTTAAGAGGGATAAAACCTTTTATAGGTACATTAGGGAGCAAAAGAAAGACTCAGGCAGGGATACTAAAACTGAATAAAGAGGAGGGTGGTTGGGCAGAGAGGGACAGTGAAAAAGCAGGGATGCTGAATGAATACTTGCTCAATATTCACAAAGGAAGAAAAGGGAGGTACCTAATCCAGTCAATAGAAGCACTCTGGATAGTGGGGTTGGTATCAGTCCTTTCACAGAAGAAAGGGTTCTGAAAGAACTCCTAAAACTGAAGGTGGATAAAGCAATGGGGCCTGATGGGATTCACCCCAGAATTCTAAAAGTACTAAGGGGGAACTAGTAACACCACTGACTACCCTTTTAATAAATCATGGGAGGATGGTGTGGTACCTGAGGACTGGAGGTGGGTGGATGTGATTCCCCTTCATAAAAGTGGGAGCAAGACAGAGGCAGAAAACTACAGACCTGTCATTTTGACCTCAGTGGTAGGGAAAATGATGGAATCACTTCTGAAGGAAAGAATTGTTGAGTACCTATAGGCCAGTGGGGCACAGGACCCAAGGCAGCATGGATTCACAGCAGGAAGGTCATTGTCAGATGAATCGAGTTGATTTCTTTGACTGGGTGACCAAAGTAGTAGACCAGGGAGGGGCTGTGGACATGGCCTACCTAGACTTTAGCAAGGCATTTGACACAGTCCCACACAAAAGATTAATAAACAAATTAGCCAGCCTGGGAGTGGGTCCTAGAGTGGTAGCCTGGGTAAAACATTGGCTGGACAACAGGACACAGAGGGTACTAGTAAATGGAGCTCAAGGGGGTTACTAGTGGGTACCTGCAGGGCTCAGCACTGGGCTGGTCTTTTTAATGTCTTTATAAGTGACATTGTAGAGGAGTGGAAGGAAAGTATGTCTCTTTGCAGATGACACAAAGATCTGCAACAGGGTTAATATACAAGGTGGGGTGGAAAGGATGAGAAGGGACTTGGCAAGGTTGGAGAAATGGTCAAACGTATGGCAGCTTAGATTCAACGCAAAGAAGTGCAAAGTAATGCACCTGGGAAACAAAACCCAGGGGAAGAGTACACAATGGAGGGTGAGATACTGACAACAACAAAATGGAAAGGGACTTGGGGTAGTTATATCAGATTACCTAAAGGTGGGCAAGCAATGTGGAAGGCAGTAAGGAGGGCTGAGGGATACTGGGATGCATAGGAGAGGCATCACCAGTAGAAAACAAGAAGTTGTTGTCCCTCTGTACAGACAGTTGGTGAGACCACATCTGGAGTACTGCATACAGTTCTGGAGACCCCACCTCTGCAAAGACATAGACAGGGTGGAGGCTGTCCAGAGGAGGGCATCAAAATGGTGCAGGGTCTGCACCAGAAGACATATGAAGAAAGACTAAAGGAGCTGGATATGTAGCAGCCTCGAGGAAAGGAGGAAGAGGGAGACTTGATAGAAACTTTCAAGTACCTCAAGAGAATCAATAAAGTCCAAGAGGGTAGCATCTTTCAGAAAAGAGATGTGCAAGAACAAGGGGCACACTTAAAAGATAGAGGAGGGACTGCTCAGAGGTAATGTGAGGAAGTATTTCTTCACAGAGAGGGTTGTAGATGCATGGAACAGCCTTCCTGAGGAGGTCGTGGAGTCAAAAACAGTGGGGAATTCAAGAATGCATGGGACAGGCATAAGGCAATTCTAGTGGGGGGAGGAGGAAGTAGGCTGTGGGTTAACTAGGATCTGCAGCTTATCTGTTAGGTAGGAAATGGGAAGACTAGGTGGGCCAAGTGGTCTTCTCTGCCATGAAATTCTATGTTTCCTATGTTATCTTTCACCACCATTTAACGTAGAATACCCGCGACATGGGCTTAGGGGGTTTACGGCATCAGTTGCGCCATGTATAGGAAGGAAGCAACAAAGTTCCACAGGGCACTGTTCTGTAACAACCCCCAGGGAAACTGACAACATAAGTTAGCACCAGCATATAGCTGGTGTAACTGTACTTTGCCCTCAGGGGTGCCTGTACATGCAGCTGGCCCATCCCCCAACAGTATGCTACCCTCCCCCTGCTCACTACCCCGATCCTGTTGTGGTTAAAGCCCTGCAGGGCTATTACTGTACCCACCATGCCCCAACCCCAAAGTATCAGTCAAAGCCCAGCAGGGCTATCCCTCTCCCCTCTTAATGCCCCAACCCCAGTAAATGCACATAACCCCCTGCAGAGCTATTTATGCTCCCTCCCAATGCCCCGATCCCTTCGTACGCCACCCACAAACACAGCCCCGTGACATGTTCCACTGCACCCCATAACCCTGGTAGTCTAGGTGGCCCTCACCATCCCCACCCGTCAGTGGAAGTTCACCCCACTCCCACTCTACCCAGCCAGTGACTGGCACAGACCCACTTCTCACCACCATGGCCAGCCTCTGACTGAGCTCGCCGAGCGAGTATGACCTACAGGAGTACACGCCTCAATGAATATTCACTGAGCGCATACTATGTACAGTAGTATGCGCTACTAGTGGAGCCCAGTCAGCAGCTGGCCGTGGTGGGATGAGAGGTAGGTCTGTACCAGTTGCTGGCTGGGTAGGGTGGGGGAGCGGGTGGTCTTCCACTGTTGGGTGGGGGCCACTGAACTACCAGGGTTATGGGGTGCGTGGAACATGTACGAGGGCTGTGGTTTGGCGGGTGGTGGCAGTACAGGGATTGGGGCATTGGGAGGGGGGCATGAATAGTCCTGCAGAGAGGTTATGTGCTTATACTGGGGTTGGGGCATCTGGGAGGGACAAGAATAGTCCTGCTGGGCTTTGACTGGCACTTTGGGGGTTGGGGCATGGGGAACAGTAACACGGCGGGCTTCGTGTTCAAGAGGGAGCGGCTATGGGGGCACTTATGCACGTCTGTCTGGGAGATGCGGGCTTGTGGCAATCCCTTGCAGGTATGCCCTTTGCTCTGGTGTACCTGTGGGATTGTCGCAAATCACAGGACTTAGCCATGGGACCCTGCCCCTTCCTGAATCAGGTGAGAGGGTCCGTATGCAACTGCACCTTGCATGTCGCCCAACTTTAGAGCATGGTAAGTGCTTCTAGAATCGGCCCATTGTATATAGGGACTATGCCATAGAAGCATGCAGATAAACAATTTATTTTTACTCATTGATCTCACAAGTAGCAGAGCCAGAAGCTAGGTCTACTGAGGTCAAAACCTGAAGCAAAATAGTTTATTTACAAGCTCCCCATGGCATATTGCACTTATACAAGGGGTCCAGGAATTGAAAGACAGTCTTTTATGCCAAATAAATTTCTTGATTTAATGTTAAAACAGTTGTTTATATCACATCTGGAGAATTTTTCTCACTGCATTTGAAATTGTTTTGCCTCAGACACCTCCAGGACAGTGATGTGAGGATGAAAAGCTGTAGTGTGATTGGTGGCCAAGATGGAAGGATTGCTCATGCCGTTCATCAGTACCTCTGCTGCACTCTTCAGAGTAAGTCTGATCTCATAGATGGACCCATGAGCTCATGGACTAGTGTTCGCTGATGCTAACAGTAACCTGCACTGTTTTTGTGGAGGGAATGGTGTCTCAGGGACAGCCTACAGATTACGGTATTGGCATCATTTCACTCCTTACACTTACAACAGTTGACACCTGGATACTGTGAACAATGACCAGAATAATCACTCTTTCGCTTTGGTCTTAAAGGAGTAGTCCACCCAGAATTTGCAAAAACATATGTTATGCAGAGTGTTTTGATAAGTATGTTAAGTCCTAGTGTGTCCCTTCCTTCTGTCTGCTATTAGAAGTTTTTCCTAAATTAGCCTGCTAGCTGTATGGTCATTTTCGACCCTGATATCTCCGTCACAAATAGGTTTATTGGCTTTCTTTCTCCTCGATGCACCCTGTCTCATGTGACACTGGTATAGCCATGCCTTTAGATTTAGCTTGTGCACTGCTTTAAAATCAGTTTAAAATCAGTTCACAACAGCAGGTAACTGTTCTTATCCAGGGAGCACAAATGGCA
The DNA here is from genome assembly GCA_016271365.2 of Neoceratodus forsteri. Classification (NCBI taxonomy): domain Eukaryota; kingdom Metazoa; phylum Chordata; order Ceratodontiformes; family Ceratodontidae; genus Neoceratodus; species Neoceratodus forsteri. The sequence goes on from CM028135.1 coordinate 991,351,182, forward strand.
AGTTAGTTTAGCAGATACCTGAGAGCAAGCTAGCTGGAGTTTCTGTAAGATAAGAGCTACTAAATAGCTCTAATTCACTATTTTTGTTTTCTATGTGCATCAGGTCTAGCTATCAGGACTCTTTTAATTTTAAAATGTTTAATTTTATCAAACTATACACAACCATAAAATGCACAGAAACTGTCCAGATCATCAATGCTACCTGTAATTAATAAAGACCCTAGCTGTTTTCACAGAAACCCACTCAGTTAGACGTCAAGTATTTGCTAAACTGTAAATGTAGGTATCCGCATTCTATTAGCAGTTATGCTGATTTTGCTCTGTGACAAGATTTTCATATTTATTTATTTTTACAAATGAAGTGTATGGTATGAAGCTGCAGCCTAGAAACTGCAAAATACTTTGAGGTCAGCTTTTCTCCTGCCTGTGGTATGGCATGAAAGCAACAGCATGACAATGACTATTTCAGCTACACATTTGATTCCATAGTACAATGGTTCACTGCACTACACATTTAATGTATCACATTTTTTTTCAAATAATAAAACAAATATTCTCCAAACTAAATGACTCACACATACTGTACATATTTTATACTTTATTAAAAATACACTTCACATTTGTAACAAAAACAAAAATAAATAAATGAAAGTGATGTCACAAAAGAAAATCAACCCTAACTCCCAACTCCTTCTAGTAGAACGATGGTACCTACATTTATGGTTTAGCAAATACTTGAGAGCTGAGAAGGTGTTCTGTAAAAACTGCTACAATCTTTACTAATTATAGCATTGATGATCAGGGGTAATGTCTGTGCTTTTATTGTTGTGTGTAGTTACTGATGAAATAACATTTTAAAATGAAAACACTTACTACTGCTAGTTAGACCTGACACACATGAAAACACAAATAATAAATTAGAGCTATTTAGCAGTTGTTTCTTACAGAAACCCCAGTTAGCTTGCTCTCTGGTATCTGCTAAATTGTAGTTGTTGCCATTTGTGCTCCCTTGATAAGAACAGTTACCTGCTGTTGTGAATTGATTTTAAACTGATTTTAAAGCAGTGCACATGCTAAATCTAAGGGCATAGCTACATCAGTGTCACATGAGACAGGGTGCATCATGAGGAGAAAAAGCCAATAAACCTATTTATGATGGAGATCCCAGGGTTGTAAACTACCATACAGCTAGCAGGGCTAATTTAGGAAAACCCTAATAGCAGACAGAGGAAGGTCACACTAGGACTTAACATACATATCAAAACACTCTGCAGAACCATATGTTTTTGCAAATTCTGGGTGGACTACTCCTTTAAGGATTTTACATTTTTAACAGCTTGCCAGATTTTACACAGTTTGTATATGCATGGTTGTGGGTGAGAGTTGATTCAAAACTGAACAGAAACATGGAACACTTGTTGGATTTATCACCATGGATAGTTTTGTGTAAAAAAAAAAAAGAAGACATCAAGAAATACATTGGTGACTGGTAAGACTGCAAATACTGTGATGGTGGGCAAGGTGATGGCAAGGGCATTGTCAAGGAGAGACTTGGGGGACCTGGAAAGTTTGGGTGCCTGGACGATAGACAGCATGGATTTGTCCTGGGGAAATCATGTCAGACAAACCTTGTGGAGTTCTATGACTGGGTGACGAATGCCTTGGACATTGTAAGACCAGTGGACGGCCTTTCTTGACTTGCAAGGCGCTTGACTCTGTTCCTCATGGTGGCCTGTTGGATAATCTGGAAGAAATGGGGTGGGGAACCAGATGATCAGATGGATAGGAAATTGGCTCCAGAGGTCGTGGTTGGGGATCGTCTCATCCCAAGGAGGGTCATTAGTGGAGTCCCTCAGGGATCGGTCCTTGGGCCCTCCTGTTCAATGCCTATGTCTCTGACATAAGGAAAGGTATCAGGAGTGAGATGAGTCTCTTTGGATGACTCAAAACTGGGGGCGGTGGTGGATGGGGAGGAATGGAGGGTGGCCCACAGGGGACCTGGAGGCTCTGGAAAGGTGGTCTAGAAAGCTGAAGCTGAGGTTCATTGCAGGGAAATGCAAGGTACTGCACCTGGGAGCCAGAAACCCTGGCCAAGAGTACACCCGGGGGGATGCTAAAAGTCTTGATGGCTGAGAGGACCTGGGGTGGTGGTGGATGTCAAGATGAACAACTCTGGAGACTTGTAGGAGGGCAGCGGCAAAGGCCAACAGGATGCTTGGATGCATCACTGGGGATCACCTCCAGAAGGAGGGAAGTGATAGTCCCACTGTATAACTGCTTAGTGAGGCGCACCTAGTACTCGTGCAGTTTTGGAGGCCACATTTAAAGAGGGACATTGAACTCCTGGAGAGGGTCCAGAGGAGGCAACCAAAATGATTTGGGGCTTGGGGATAGGGACCTATGGGGAGAGGCTAGAAGACCTAAATATTTACACATTGGAAGAGAGAGGGACCGGGGACATGATAGAGGCCTCAGGTACATGAAGGGGTAAATAAGGGAGGAGCAGTCAGTGCTATGAAGGAGGGGTGACATGGGTGGAAGCTAGAGGGGAGATCTAGGAGAAAGGAGGAGGTGCTACTTCACTGAGAGGGTGGTGGAGTCATGGAATGTGCTGCCCAGGGGCTGGTGGAGGCAGAAACGGTGGAGGGGTTCAAGAGGGCGGGAACAGGTACATGGGAAGGATTCTGGAAGCAAAACCAGTGCAGTGAGAATATCCGGACTGGGAAGAGAGAAGCCAGAGAGGGAGAGGGAAGCAAGGTCAGCTCCCAGGGTGGGGCTGACCAAATGAGCAGACCCGAGAGACCATTAGCCTATTCTGCTGGCATTTTAGTATGTATGTTAGTATGTACATTCACTGTGAGGCTGAGCACGCCCCATGAGACATTTCAGAGAAACAGAGTGTAATGAACTTGATTATTACTTGATGAACAACCCCTCCATATCCCACCCATCTCAACCTACCTCCATTAGTAACAGTCACCCACACACATATCTTTACAGTTCTTTGTATATGTCATTTAGTAAAGGTATCTCTCAGATATTGAATGACAATATTCAGGAAAAAGTGGGTGGAGCGTGTAATGTGCAAATGCCAGCAGTGAAAATCAGAATAACAAAACACACACACACCCATGTTTTTTAAAGGTTAATGCCAGTTTTACTGGGAAGTATGCCAGTGCATAGAAACACAAAAAATAACTGTTTTTAGAAGTAAAAATGCATAATTCTGAGTTCTTTCCTTTTTCACTTTTCATTAATAATGTATCAGAGCAGCTGTGGGGACCTCCCAGCAACTCCATGTAGATGATGCTATCTTCTACAGGTCCTCTGCTGGCATCATTTGGATCACTGCACAGCTGGGGAATGATCTAATTTGCTGTACTTTATCTCCCACTGCCAGCTGGCCCCAGTTGGTCCTGCCCCTCAACCAGCCCTATCACATGCCTTCAGGACTTACCTCACTTCCCCGAGTGCACCCTGGCTTGCCACCCAGGATGGGGCCTGTCAGGGTTGTGTGGTGGCTAACGCCAGACGGAGATCTCGTCAGTGAGCCAGGAAAAAGTCACAGGTGTGGAGCCTGCAGTGGGGGGCGGGTTACATATCCTCCTGCACTGCTGGCATTTTTCCTGTTTCTCCCTTCCCTGAGATGCCGAGGAAGCTACACAACACATGCATGCTACGGCCATGCACACTGAGCGTGGCAGTTTCCTCCCCTTCCCAGCTTCATTGGCCCGTGCACCGCCACCTGTGGTCACCCAATTGGTGGTAGAGCAATGGAGACCAAGCATCCACCTCACTGAGATGGAGAGTGTCCAGTGGGATGCTCATCGCACCTCCCCAAGCTGTTTCTCTGATGACTTGTGCTCATTCCCAAACCCAGGTCATCGGCATCGTGAGCAGTAGTGCTGCCACTGGGTGGGTGGGCTGACTGTGGGGAATGATTTCAGTCAGCTGGAGACCTGGCTTCTGAGAAACAAGCTGCTAGTTAAATGTCAAAAAAAAAAAAACACAACAAAATCCATGCTTTATGGCCTCTGAAGTTTAAGGGCAGAAAGGATGAATCTTATCAGATTGGCTACTATGGGGGGTGTCACCTGGAGGTGGTGAGTTCTCAAAGTACCTAGGGTTAAGCTCCACCATGATCTATCTTACAGTGTTCATGTAGACACTGTGTCAAAACTATGCACCAGAAAGTGGACTACTGTATAGACTGTTCCCTACCTCTGTGAGGATGCCAGACTAGCCATAGCAAACAGCACGCTACTGCCAGTTCTTCTGTATGTTGCCCTGTCTTATTTATTTATTTATTGAAATGTTCACCAGGAGGCCACACTGAACAACAAGCTGCCTCGCCCCACAGTGCGACCTGGGGAAGGGGTTACATAGGGTTGTGAAGGTTGATCAGTTACAGTAGTATGTCGGTAGCATAAACAATACCAGCATTGTAGATTGTGTAACAGTTGGAACACAAGTATTGTACAGTAAACAGTAGTGGAGCATTGGATACATTACTATCCAAAATCACGCAAAAAGAACATATGAACATACAAAACAGTAATAATGCGATAGAACCATTTATAGTGCATGAGTGTACCAGGAGCAGGCTTGAGTAGTAAGTGCTGTTGGAGTAAAAAGGATGGTAAGGACATGCACACTGGTGACCCAGAAGGGGCAGGAGGAGAAGAGAGGGGAGAGGCAAGAACTGAAATATGAGGAGAAGGGTAGCTATTTCCTGATTTCCTTCAGGATGTTGAGAACCCTGCTGGGGGTCATGGTAGGAAGGCAGAAACTGGGGATAGGTATTAAGGTGAGTTAAAGCAGGAACAGTTGAGGGAAAGGTAATTGTGTAGGGCAGAAGTAAGGGAGTAGTTGGAGGAGGAGTGACATATTTCAGGGGAGGGAATTCCAGGTTTTAGAGAAACGATAGGCAAAACCAGTCTGGCTGATGAGGGTGGAGGGCAAGGACCGGCTAAGGTGCGGGCGCCATTTGATCTGAGAGAGTGGTGGGGAGTGTAGTGTAGAGAGAGGATGAGAGTAGAGAGGAGCCCCAAACCAGAATTTGGTGGTTAGTTTGGCACAGTGAGAGATGTATCTGTGAGATAGTGGAAGGAAGGTTAGAAAGCTATAGAGTTCACAGTGGTGGGAGCGGAGAGGAGCTGATAGAAGCGGCAGAAGGAGTTAAAAGAGTGTCCAACTTGGTCAGGGAAGATTTGGGAGCAGCACCATAGGCTACATTACAGTAGTCAAAGATGGGGAGTATCATCTTCTGGACAATTTCACCTCACAGTCAGTGGGATGCAACTACGATTCCTGTACAGAGCACCAAGCTTGGGGAGCAGTTTCTTCAGGATAGCATCAATATGCACAGAGAAGTTGAGGTGCTGGTCCAGCCAAACTCCCAGATATCGAAATGAGGAGGTGTCTCCAAGATGGTCCCATCAAGGGTGTGGAAGGTGGGTAGGGCAGGAGCCCAGAGAGTCTCTGCCTGGTGCCAAAGGTCATTGAGACTGTCTTCTTGCCGTTTAGAAAAGCTGGTGAGAACTAAACCAGAGCTGAACTTGGTTGAAGTCATGCTATATGCTGGTTTGCACAGCAGCAGGGTTTTTGCCGAACTGTACAAAACAGTATCGCAGCGCATATGTGATAGAAGAGGATGAGCAGGCTGTGGGAAGATCATTAAGGAAAATAGAGAAGTAGGGGACCAAGCACTGAGTCCTGAGGGACACCAGTGTTGATGGGGCGTGGATGGAGATGGAATCAAGGATTCACCAACTGGGTCCTGCCAATGAGGTAGGATTTATGCCAGTTGGTGGCTGATGGAGCAAGGCCAGCTGAGAAGAGTGAATCAAGAAGCAGGGATGTGAAACAGTGTCGAGCTTTGGCTAGGTCGACAAAGATGGCGAGGTGATCAGGCCATCCATCCCTGAAATGATGGAGTCAGTAAGCCTGAGGAGGAGGTGGTTGTTGAGTGGTTCTTCGAAAACCAGATTGGAAGGGGTGAAGAAGGAGGAATCGAGAGAAGGGTGATAGTTGAGAGAACACTAAATGTTCTTGAAGTTTGGCAAGGGTAGGGAAGGAGGAAATGGGAGATAGTTGCCCGAGTGTATGTGTCACCACCCTTGGGGAGAGGAAGGATTACAGGATGAGGTACTTGGGCAGAAATAAAGGACAGGTTAAGAATTAGGGAGGTAGGATAAGCAATTGCAGGAGCAGAAAGGTAGAGAAGTTTAGAATCGAGCTCATCTGGTGAGGAGCCTTAGAGGGGTCGAGGATAGGAGAGCATTAAGAGCTTCATCAGGGAGATAGTGAAAAGGAAAATGGGGAGGGGTAGGCACTGGCTGAGGCAGTAAAGTTAGTAGGCGGCAATGGGAGAGGAAATTTGGAGGAGACGTGGCCATGAGGTGTAGTAGGCATTAAATCTGCTATGGAGCCAGGGTCGGAAACTAGGGAGTTATTTATTTTGAGAACTGGGGGAGGGGAGAGAATAGGGCATGAACTACCCTCCAGAATTTAGATGGAGAGTTGGTGTTAGTCAGAATGAGGAGTTGAAATAATCAGACTTAGCCAGTCTAGTAGCTTTAGTACATGAATTGTGTAGCATTCTGTACTTGGCATAGTCATTTTTATGTTTAGTAGATTTGTGTTTTCTCCAGGCCCAATCACGCTCCCTGAAGCAGGCCAGGAGTTCGAGGGTGATCCAGGGAGGTGAAGCCAATGGACTCTGGTCCGTCTGAAAGGATAAAAGGCATTCCAGGTGGCAATGAATTTGTCCTTAAATAGTCAAGTGCTTGTCAACAGAAATGGCGGTGGAAAGAAGGGCCCAGTCGGTGGAGCGAGTGCAGAGCTGATTGGGGTAAGGTCTAGGATTTAATGGACCAGAGTCTGTATGATTTTAGGGGAGGTTTGAGGCTATGAACCTTACGAACAATGAAAATGGGGTTGTGGTCACTAAGGACATCGGGTTAGGAGACCAGATTTAATGACGTGGTGCAGATGGGTTGTGAGTGCCCAGCCAAGCAGGGTGTGGTTTTGGTTTTGGGATTAGGGGGCTCAAGTATAAGTTGAGTGAGGTTTAAAGCAGCAATATCATTGCATAGCTTGTTTAACTTGGGAGACAACCAATTTAGATTCACGTCACCCATTATGGAAAAGTTCACCAGATTGCGAGAGGGAGGATATTGATAAAGAGTTCAGTCGTGACCGAAGCGATGAATGCTTGGCGGCAATAGATGCCAGCCACAAAGATTGGGATTGAGAAAGAAGGGTAATGGGGTGACAAGGGCTTAATAGGTAGCTGGCATGGATGTAGATAAGGTAGTAATAAACTGCAGAGAGGATAGAATATACATGGCCCCCCCTCCACGACAATCAATCTTTGTCTGGAGTGGAATACCCAAGGGATAGTAATGGCACTGTCAGGGTACTTTTTTGAGCGTGTTTCGTAATAATTAGGATCTCAGGGTGTGAAATCATGAGTTTGTAGGAGGTCGATTTTAGGTAGCAGGCTGCAGATGTTCAGGTGGAGGAGCTTCAACCCGTTAGGGAGGGTTGTATGGGAGTGGGTTTGGAGACATGTTATTTGGGTAAGGAGCCTAGGTAGGAGGAGAATTAGGGCCAGGGTTGGGGTGGATGTTCCCTGATGAAAGGAAGGAGGAGGGCAAGGATGAAATAGTGAAGTTTAGGACTTTTGTAATTGGAGTAGGAAATGCGTGAGAGGGGAAGAGGGAGGAGGGTTGGGGAGAAGGAGATAAGGAAATGAAGAAAGGCAAAGTTACTAGGAAGGGAAAACAGAGATGCTGGAGAGTAGGTAAAGTTGGGTCTGCTTACAAGGGGGCTGTAGGGTGACTGACAGAATGAAGGAGGTATCTGGAAGGGGAGAGAAGTGGAAATAGGTGTAGAGGAGGAGACTGGGATGAGGGTAAGAACCAGGAAAGGTGTGAATAGGAGGAGATGAAACCGTTCTGGGTAGGGTAGTAGAGGCTTTGTACAGGCTTACAGATTCAGATCACACCACTGAATGTTAGGACATTGATTATTTACTTTAGGTATGAATGACCCAGGACTAGAAGTGTTAGGGGAGACTAGTGGGTAGAGGATTGCAACCTACATGTGTTGTTGCCTCTAGTGGCTTACAATCAATCTCTTCAGGCCAGAGAACTTAGCAGCCTCAACTGCCTCTATAATAAGGTTGGTTGCTCTGCAGCAGGTACACTCTCCAAGGCAACACCACTGTGTAGTCCAAGCTACCCTTGGGTGGCCTTCTTTGTTACACAGACGGACCCCTCCTATTAAACAGATGGAGCTCCTTCTACTCTGCTTAGCCTTCAGCTGATGAGTCTTATTTTGTTTTGTAATTGTTTTATTGAGAGATTTATTAGCTACAATATACAAAGAGTTGCACATTTAGACATGTGTTACATAGTATAGTAATAAAGGAGTAGTCCACCCAGAATGTGCAAAACCTTATGTTATGTAGAGTGTTTTGATATGTATGTTGGCCCTGTGTCCTTCCTTTCTGCTATTTGGGTTTTCCAGCCTGCTAGCTGTATGGTTTTATGATTCTGGGATCTCCATACAAATAGTTTTATTGGCTTTCTCCCAGGATGCCTCGCCTGTAACAGGAGTATGCGCGGAGTATGTGTTGCTTTGCTGTACTAGTTTATCAGCAGCGCTTGCACGGCCCATCTGAGAGCGTTAATGGCAACAGTTAGTTTAGCAGATACCTGAGAGCAAGCTAACTGGGATTTCTGTAAGACAACAGCTACTAAATAACTCTAATTCATTATTTGTGTTTTTTGATGTTAAAACACTCCTGCTAGCTAGACCTGATGCACAGAGAAAACAAAAATAGTGAATCAGAGCTATTTAGTAGCTGTTGTCTTACAGAAACTCCAGTTAGCTTACTTCAGGTATCTGCTAAAACTAACTGTTGCCATTTGTGCTCCCTGGATAAGAAATTACAAGGCTCTGCTGTTGCTAAACTAATTTTAAAGCAATACACATGCTAAATCTAAGGGCATGGCTACATCACTGTTACATGAGACAAGGCATCCTGGGAGAAAGAAAGCCAGTGAAACTATTTGCTGTGGAGTTCCCTAGGGTCGTAAAACTCTACCATACAGCTAGCAGGCAATTTAGAAAACTCCAAATAGCAGGCAGAGGGAAGGACACAGGGATTTAATATACATATCAAAACACACTCTACATAACATATGTTTTTCACATTCTGGGTGAACTACCTTTAAGTCTCTGATGTGCTGAAAAATTCCCAAGTGAAAGTCCAAGCTGATTGTAATGTTCATGCAGTACTAGATACCGCTTCTCTCTTCTGAAGCAGATGATGCAAGTGCCATCTCCTGTTTACATTGGGGAATTACACTTTCACAAGCAGCCTACAGCAGCATGAAGAATAAACAACTATATCTGAAACAAATTGGTTCATCATTTCAATGAACTAGCAGTATTCATACAATAGTTTGTTGAGTGAATCTACTCTTGCCTCCAGTCTCCTCCCTCCTAACCGTGGGCAGCCCTGTAAGTTACCCATTTTCTTCAGACTTTTTCTGGCCTGAGCCTGACATCTACTGTAACCTTTTCCATGTCAGTAATTTTCTGAATCCTCCCCTCCCACTGTATCACTGTAGGGATCTCTGCTGAAAGTGAATGACAGATAAGCCTTTAAGTGCTAACAAACAAAAGGTGTGAAGCAGTTCCCTTTGTTTTTGTTTTTCTTTTAGCCTTGATGGGGCAAAGCCTAATACCAAATGGAATTGGCTATATTTGTATCTTCCTCAGCTCCCGATGAATCAAAAGCCAATATGGCTGAATAATGGGACAGTCCCAGAACATGTGGTAATGGGTACCTTTAACATTATATCCCTCCAGAACTTATCAGTTTGCCCCTGAAAGAAATCTGCAAGTGATGGATGGGATGTGGAAGAACTTAGTTAGGATCTTCCACTGTTATTCCTCTAAATGGGAGACACTGACTTTTTAGCTCTTCTGTCGTACTCGCTTCCATGGAGCTTCTGGGATCGGCTGTCCTCTCCTTCTCCTGTCTCTGCCTAATATGTGTTGATGGGGACACTACTACCTGCATATGTTTATAATTTTCGTCTGGGCATCTTATGGGAGCCTTGGGCATGCCATATGATCTTGGTTTTAATTTCTGGACATCCTTTATGTTTTGCCAGTCTTAGGAGTTTGAGGTCTTTGTTGCCTCTTTTTGCCTAGTTGCAAGTGCTGTTTGTTATTTTCATCATGTTCTAGATGTTTTCCCATTTCACATTCCTCGCCTCTGTGTTGCGCATCTCCACAAAATAAACATGACATTAGCCACATTTAATTTAAAAGAGATTGTGGGTTTCTCTCTCATATAACTATCCTATGATCTTGTCTGCCAACTCATCAGCTGCATTTTCCGTCCCTCTGTTTTTTTTTTTGTAGCAATCTTTTTCTCCCGTGGTTCCTGGTTGGCTGTACATCCCGACCAACCTCCCGCTCGCACTCGACATCAGGCTGACTTCCTCAATTCCCCATGCTTACCCCCATGGCTGGGTGGTGAGGAGCCCCCAAGCTCGACTCATCTTGAAGGATCCAGACGAGGAAGCACCATTCGGGTCAGGCTGCTGAGGTTGGAAGCTCATGCTGCCCAACCAGGAGCCAATTTTTCCTTTTTCCTCCCAAGATATGAGACGTGCAGTGACACCAGTGGAGGGAGCATGCATGCTTCTGCACGCATTCCTCCAGGTGTCAGCCTCATCTCCACCCTCAGGGTCTGCACCAGAAGACATATGAAGAAAGACTAAAGGAGCTTAATATGTATAGCCTCGAGGAAAGGATGGAGAGGGGGACATGATAGAAACTTTCAAGTACCTCAAGGGAATTAATAAAGTCCAAGAGGGTAGCATCTTTCAGAAAAGAGATGTGCAAGAACAAGGGGCACACTTTAAAGATAGGAGGGAGAGCTCAGAGGTAACGTGAGGAAGTATTTCTCACAGAGAGGGTTGTAGATGCATGGAACCGCCTTCCTGAGGAGGTCATGGAGTCAAAACAGTGGGGAATTCAAGAATGCATGGGACAGACATAAGGCAATTGTAGTGGGGGTAGGAGGAAGTAGGCTGTTGGTTATCTAGGATCTGCAGTTTATCCATTAGGTAGGGAAATGGGCAGACTTGGTGGGCCAAGTGGTCCTTATCTGCCATGAAATTCTATTTTCTATGTTATGTTTCGCCACCATTTATGCCATAACACCCCTGCAACTTGACGCTAGGGGGTTTACGCATCAGTTGCGCCATGTTCAGGAAGGGGCAGCAACAAAGTTCCGGAGGGCACTATTCTCTAACAACCCTCAGGGAAAATCCACAACATAAGTTATACCAGCATATAGCTGACGTGAATTGTACTTATGCCCTTAGGGGTTGCCTGTACATGCAGCTGGCCCATCCCCCAACAGTATGCTACCCTTCCCCTGACCACTGCCCCGATCCTGTTGTGGTTAAAGCCCCGCATGTTATTACTCTTCCCCCCATGCTCCAACCTTAGTATCAGTCAAGCCCAGCAGGGCTGTCCCATCCTCCCTCGAATGCCCCAACCCCAATAAATGCACATAACCGCCCTGCAGAGCTATTCATGCCCCTCCCAATGCCCCGATCCCTTTACTGCCGCCACCCACAAATCACAGCCCCCATACATGTTCCGCTGTACCCCATAACCCTGGTAGTCTAGTGGCTCTCACCATCCCCACCTGCAGTGGAAGTCCACCCCACTCCCACCTCTACCCAGCCTGGTGACTGGCACAGACCCACTTCTCACCACCATGGCCAGCCTCTGACTGAGCTCCGCCGGAGTGAGTATGACTGCACACAGGCAGCACTTCCAATGAATATTCATTGAGCGCATACTATGTACAGTAGTATGCGCTACTAGTGGAGCCCAGTCAGCAGCTGGCCGATGGTGATGAGAGGTGGGTCTGTACCAGCTGCTGGCTGGGTAGGGGTGGGGAGCGGGTAGTCTTCCACTGTTGGGTGGGGGCCACTAGACTACCAGGGTTATGGGTGCAGTGGAACACATACAGGGGCTGCAGTTATGCGGTGGTGGCAGTATGGGGATTGGGGCATTGGAGGGGGTACTAATAGTCCTGCAGGGAGGTTATGTGCATATACTGGGGTTAGTATCTGGGAGGGACAGAAATAGTCCTGCTGGGCTTTGACTGGCACTTTGGGGGTTGGGGCATGGGGACAGTAATAGCTCCTGTGGGGCTTTGGTCCTCAAGAGGGAGCGGGCAATGGGGGCATTGTTCACGCTTTCAGGTCTGAGAGATATTGCTTATGCAATCCCTACAGGTGTGCCCTTTGTTTGGTGTACCTGTGGGATTGTCGAAAATCCTGAGACTTAGCCATGGGACCTGCCCCTTCCTGAATCAGGTGAGAGGGTCCGTATGCAACTGCACCTTGCATGTCGCCCAACTTACATGCGAGGGTGCTTCTAGATTCGGGCCCATTGTATATAGGGGAATATGCCAGAAGCATGCAGATAAACAGTTTATTTTTTGCTCTACTGACCTCACAAGTAGCAGAGCCAAGCGAGGTCTATTGAGGTCAAAACCTGAAGCAAAAATAGTTTATTTACAAGCTCCCACGGCATATTGCACTTATACAAGGGGTCCAGGAATTGAAAGACAGTCTTTTATGCCAAATAAATTTCTTGATTTAATGTTAAAAACAGTTGTTTTATCACATCTGGAGAATTTTCTCACTGCATTTGAAATTGTTTTGCCTCAGACACCTCCAGAACAGTGATGTGAGGATGAAAAGCTGTAGTGTGATTGGTGGCCAAGATGGAAGGATTGCTCATGCCGTTCATCATTACCTCTGCTGCACTCTTCAGAGTATGTGGATCTCATAGATGGACCCATGAGCTCATGGACTAGTGTTCGCTGATGCTAACAATAACCTGCACTGTTTTTGTGGAGGAATGGTGTCTCAGGGGCAGCCTACAGATTACGGTATTAGCATCATTTCACCTTACACTTACAGCAGTTGATACCTGGATACTGTGAACAGTGACCAGAATAATCACTCTTTCGCTTTGGTCTTAAAGGAGTAGTCCACCCAGAATTTGCAAAACATATGTTATGCAGAGTGTTTTGATAAGTATGTTAAGTCCTAGTGGCCCTTCCTTCTGTCTGCTATTAGAAGTTTTCCTAAATTAGCCTGCTAGCTGTATAATAGTTTTACGACCCCTGGGATCTCCATCACAAATAGGTTTATTGGCTTTCTTTCTCCTACGATGCACCTATCTCATGTGACACAGGTGTAGCCATGCCCTTAGATTTAGCATGTACACCGCTTAAAATCAGTTCACAACAGCAAGTAACTGTTCTTATCCAGGGAGCACAAATGGCAAGTTAGTTCTGCAGAGACCTGAGAGCAAACTAACTGGGGTTTCTGTAAGATAACAGCTACTAAATAACTCTAATTCACTATTTTTGTTTTCGATGTGCATCAGGTCTAGCTAGCAGGAGTGTTTTAATTTTAAAATGTTTAATTTTATCAAACTATACATAACCATAAAAGCACAGAAACTGTCCAGATCATCAATGCTACCTGTAATTAATAAAGACTCTAGCTGTTTTCTTACAGAAACTCCACTCAGTTAGATGTCAAGTATTTGCTAAACTGTAAATGTAGGTATCAGCATTATATTAGCAGTTATGCTGATTTTGCTCTGTGACAAGATTTTCATATTTATTTATTTTACAAATGAAGTGTATGGTATGAAGCTGCAGCCTAGAAACTGCAAAATACTTTGAGGTCAGCTTTTCTCCTGCCTGTGGTATGGCATGAAAGCAACAGGATGACAATGACTATTCCAGCTACACATTTGATTCCATTTACAATGGTTCACTGCACTACATATTTAGTGTGTCACACTTTTCAAATAATAAAACAAATATTCTCCAAACTAAATAACTCACACATACATTTTTCATACTTTATTAAAAGGCACTTCACATTTGTAACAAAAACAAACAAAAAATAAATAAATGAAACTGATGTCACAGAGCAAAATCACCTCTAACTCCCAACTCCTTCTAATAGAATGATGGTACCTACATTTATGGTTTAGCAAATACTTGAGAGCTGAGAAGGTGTTCTGTAAGAAAACAGCTACAGTCTTTACTAATTACAGCATTGATGATCTGGGGTAATGTCTGTGCTTTTTATTGTTGTGTGTAGTGTTACAGTATGAAATAACATTTTAAAATGAAAACACTTACTACTGCTAGTTAGACCTGACACACAGTGAAAACACAAATAATAAATTAGAGCTATTTAGCAGTTGTTTTCTTACAGAAACCCCAGTTAACTTGCTCTCAGGTATCTGCTAAACTGTAGTTGTTGCCATTTGTGCTCCCTGGATAAGAACAGTTACCTGCTGTTGTGAACTGATTTTAAAGCAGTGCACATGCTAAATCTAAGGGCATAGCTACATCAGTGTCACATGAGACAAGGTGCATCATAGGAGAAAGAAAGCCAATAAACCTATTTATGATGGAGATCCCAGGGTTGTAAACTACCATACAGCTAGCAGGCTAATTTAGGAAAACTCCTAATAGCAGACAGAGGGAAGGTCACACTAGGACTTAACATACATATCAAAACACTCTGCAGAACCTATGTTTTTGCAAATTCTGGGTGGACTACTCCTTTAAGGATTTTACATTTTTAACAGCTTGCCAGATTTTACACAGTTTGTATATGCATGGTTGTGGGTGAGAGCTGATTCAAAACTGAACAGAAACATGGAACACTTGTTGGATTTATCACCATGGATAGTTTTTGTGTAAAAAAAAAGGAAGACATCAAGAAATACATTGATGACTGGTAAGACTGCAAATACTGTGATGGTGGGCAAGGTGATGGCAAGGGCATTGTCAAGGAGAGACTGGGAGGGACCTGGAAAAGTTTGGGTGCCTGGACAATAGACAGCATGGATTTGTCCTGGGGAAGTCGTGTCAGACAAACCTTGTGGAGTTCTATGACTGGGTGACGAGTGCCTTGGACCTTGGTAAACCAGTGGATGTCCTCTTTCTTGACTTCAGCAAGGTGTTTGACTCTGTTCCTCATGGTGGCCTGTTGGATAATCTGGAAGAATTGGGGTGGGGAACCAGATGATCAGATGGATAGGAAATTGGCTCCAGAGGTCCTGGTTGGCGGATAGTCTCATCCCAAGGAGGGTCATTAGTGGAGTCCCTCAGGGATTGGTCCTTGGGCCCTCCTGTTCAATGCCTATGTCTTTGACATAAGGAAGGGTATCAGGAGTGAGATGAGTCTCTTTATGGATGACTCAAAACTGGGGGCGGTGGTGGATGGGGAGGAGGAGAGGGTGGGCCTACAGGGGATCTGGAGGCTCTGGAAAGGTGGTCTAGAAAGCGGAAGCTGAGGTTCATTGCAGGGAAATGGGGGCAGCTATTGCACCTGGGAGCCAGAAACCTGGGCCAAGAGTACACCCTGGGGTGGGGGAAATGCTAAAAGTCTCGATGGCTGAGAGGGACCTGGGGGTGGTGGTGGATGTCAAGATGAACAACTCTGGAGACTTGTAGGAGGGCAGCGGCAAAGGCCAACAGGATGCTTGGATGCATCACTGGGGATCACCTCAGAAGGAGGGAAGTGATAGTCCCACTGTATAACTGCTTGGTGAGGTCGCACTCGAGTACTGCGTGGCAGTTTTGGAGGCCACATTTAAAGAGGGACATTGAACTCCTGGAGAGGGTCCAGAGGAGGCAACCAAAATGATTTGGGGCTTGGGGATAGGGACCTATGGGGAGAGGCTAGAAGAGCTAAATATTTACACATTGGAAGAGAGAGGGACCGGGGGACAGATAGGGCCCTCAGGTACATGAAGGGGTAAATAAGGGAGGAGCAGCTGGGGTGCTATGAAGGAGGGGTGACATGGGTGGAAGCAGAGGGAGATTCAGGGAGAAAGGAAGAGGTACTGCTTCACTGAGAGGGTGGTGGAGCCATGGAATGTCTGCCCAGGGGCTGGTGGAGGCAGAAACGGTGGAGGGGTTCAAGAGGAGTGGAACAGGTACAGGGAAGGATTCTGGAAGCAAAAACCAGTGCAGTGAGAATATCCGGGACTGGGAAGGAGAAGCCAGAGAGGGCAAAGTCAGCCTCAGGGTGGGGCTGACCAAATGAGCAGACCCGAGAGACCATTAGCCTATTCTGCTGGCATTTTAGTATGTATGTTAGTATGTACATTCACTGTGAGGCTAAGCACTGCCCCATGAGACATTTCAGAGAAACAGAGTGTAATGAACTTGATTATTACCTTGATGAACAACCCCCTCCCAATATCCCACCCATCTCAACCTACCTCCATTAGTAAACAGTCACCCACCCACATATCTTTACAGTTCATTGTATATGCCATTTAGTAAAAGGTATCTGTCAGATATTGAATGACAGTATTCAGGAAAAGTGGGAGGAAGTGTGAATGTGCAAAATGCCAGCAGTGAAAATCAGAATAACAAAACACACACACCATGTATTTTAAAGGTTAATGCCAGTTTTACTGGGAAATATGCCAGTGCATAGAAACACAAAAAATAACTGTTTTTAGAAGTAAAAATGCATAATTCTGAGTTCTTTCCTTTTCTCACTTTTCATTAATAATGTATCAGACAGCTGTGGGGACCTCCCAGCAACTCCATATAGATGATGCTATCTTCTCACAGGTCCTCTGCTGGCATCATTTGGATCACTGCACAGCTGGGGAATGATCTAATTTGCTGTACTTCATCTCCCATTGCCAGCTGGCCCTAGTTGGTCCTGCCCCTCAACCAGCCTATCACATGCCTTCATGGGACTTACCTCACTTCCCGAGTGCACCCTGGCTTGCCACCCAGGATGGGGCCGTCAGGGGTGTGTGGCTAACTCCAGACGGAGATTCGGCAGTGAGCCAGGAAAAGTCACAGGTGTGGAGCCTGCAGTGGGGGCGGGTTACATATCCTCCTGCACAGCTGGCATTTTTCCTGTTTCTCCCTTCCCTGAGATGCCGAGGAAGCTACACAACACGTGCATGCTACGGCATGCATGCACATCAGAGTGTGGCAGCTCTCCTTCCCAGCTTCATTGGCTCCGTGCACCGCCACCTGTGGTCACCCAAGTGGTGGTAGAGCAACGGAGACCAAGCATCCACCTCCCTGAGATGGAGAGTGTCCAGTGGGATGCTCATCGCACCTCCCAAGCTGGCTCTCTGATGACTTGTGCTCATTCCCAAACCCAGGTCATCGCATCGTGAGCAGTAGTGCTGCCACTGGTGGGTGGGCTGACTGTGGGGAATGATTTCAGTCAGCTGAGACCTGGCTTCTGAGAAACAAGC
Organism: Neoceratodus forsteri; assembly: GCA_016271365.2. Classification (NCBI taxonomy): domain Eukaryota; kingdom Metazoa; phylum Chordata; order Ceratodontiformes; family Ceratodontidae; genus Neoceratodus; species Neoceratodus forsteri. Next base: position 991,368,570 of record CM028135.1, read on the forward strand.
TGCTAGTTAAATGTCAAAAAAAACCACAACAAAATCCATGCTTATGGCCTCTGAAGTTTAAGGGCAGAAAGGATGAATCTTATCAGATTGGCTACTATGGGGGGGTGCTCACCTGGAGGTGGTGAGTTCTCCAAAGTACCTAGGGGTTAAGCTCCACCATGATCTATCTTACAGTGTTCATGTAGACACTGTGTCAAAACTATGCACCAGAAAGTGGACTCTACTGTATAGACTGTCTCTACCTCTGTGGAGGATGCCAGACTAGCCATAGCAAACAGCACGCTACTGCCAGTTCTTCTGTATGTTGCCCTGTCTTATTTATTTATTTATTGAAATGTTTCACCAGGAGGCCACACTGAACAACAAGCTGCCTCGTCTCACAGTGCGACCTGGGGAAGGGGTTACATAGGGTTGTGAAGGATGAACAGTTACAATAGTATGGGTAGCACAAACAATACCAACATTGTCAGATTGCGCAACAGTTGGAACACACAGTATTGTACAGTAAACAGTAGTGAGCATTGGATACATTACCAATCCAAAATCACGCAAAAAGAACATATGAACATACAAAACAGTAATAATGCGATAGAACCATTTATAGTGCATGAGTGTAGCAGGAGCAGGACTTGAGGTAGTACGCAAGCTGTTGGAGTAAAAAGGATGGTTAGGCTATGCACACTGGTAACCTAGAAGGGCAGGAGGAGAAGAGAGGGGAGAGGCAAGAACTGAATATGAGGAGAAGGGGTAGCTATTTCTGATTTCCCTTCAGGATGTTGGAGAACCCCAGGTGGGGGTCATGGTAGGAAGGCAGAAACTGGGGATAGGTATTAAGGTGGTTAAAGCAGGAACAGTTGAGGGAAAGGTAATTTGTAGGGCAGAAGTAAGGGTAGTTGGAGGAGGAGGATATTTCAGGGGAGGGAATTCCAGGTTTTAGAGAAACGATAGGCAAAACCAGTCTGGCTGATGAGGGTGGAGGGCAAGGGACCGCTCAAGGAGCGGGCGCCATTTGATCTGGAGAGAGTGGGTGGGGAGGTGTAGGTAGAGAGAGGATGAGCGAAGGAGGGAGCCCCAAACCAGAATTTGGAGGTTAGTTTGGCACAGTGAGAGATGTGTCTGTGAGATAGTGGAAGGAAGGTTAGAGCCGATAGAGTTCACAGTGGTGGGAGCGGAAGAGGAGCCTATAGCAAAGCGGCAGAAGGAGTTAAAAGAGTGTCCAACTTGGTCAGGGAAGATTTGGGAGCAGCACCATAGGCTACATTACAGTAGTCAAAGATGGGGAGTATCATCTTCTGGACACCTCAAGCCTCACAGTCAGTGGGATGCAACTACGATTCCTGTACAGAGCACCAAGCTTGGGGAGCAGTTTCTTCAGGATAGCATCAATATGCACAGAGAAGTTGAGGTGCTGGTCCAGCCAAACTCCCAGATATCGAAATGAGGAGGTGTCTCCAAGATGGTCCCATCAAGAGTGTGGAAGGTGGGTAGGGCCAGGAGCCCAGAGAGTCTCTGCCTGGTGCCAAAGGTCATTGAGACTGTCTTCTTGCCGTTTAGAAAAGCTGGTGAGAACTAAACCAGAGCTGAACTTGGTTGAAGTCATGCTATATGCTGGTTTGCACAGCAGCAGGGTTTTTGCCGGAACTGTACAAAACAGTATCACAGCGACATGTGGATAGACGAGGATGAGCAGGCTGTGGGAAGATCATTAGGAAAATAGAAGAGTAGGGGACCAAGCACTGAGCCCTGAGGGACACCAGTGTTGATGGGGCGTGGACAGAGAGGAATCAAGGTCTCACCACTGGGTCCTGCCAATGAGGTAGGATTTATGCCAGTTGGTGGCTGATGGAGCAAGGCCAGCTGAGAAGAGTGAATCAAGAAGCAGGGATGTGAAACAGTGTCGAAGCTTTGGCTAGGCTGACAAAGATGGCCGAGGTGATCAGGCCATCATCCATCCCTGAAATGATGGAGTCAGTAAGCCTGAGAGGGAGGTGGTTGTTGAGTGGTTTCTGAAACCAGATTGGAAGGGGTGAAGAAGGAGGAATCAGAGAGGAGGGTGATAGTTGAGAGAAAACTAAATGTTCGTGAAGTTTGGCAAGGGTAGGAAGGAGGAATAAGGAGAAGTTGCCCGGAGTGGATGTGTCACCACCTTGGGGAGAGGAAGGATTACAGGATGAGGTACTTGGGCAGAAATAAAGGACAGGTTAAGAATTAGGGAGGTAGGATAAGCAATTGCAGGAGCAGAAAGGTAGAGAAGTTTAGAATCGAGCTCATCTGGTGAGGAGCCTTTAGAGGGGTCGAGGGATAGGAGAGCATTAAGAGCTTCATCAGGGGAGATAGTGGAAAGGAAAATGGGGAGGGGTAGGCACTGGCTGAGGTAAAAGTTAGTAGGCGGCAATGGGGAGAGGAAATTTAGAAGAGACGTGGCGACGAGGTGTAGTAGGCATTAAATCATTGGCCATGGAGCCAGGGTCGGAAACTAGGGAGTTATTTATTTTGAGAACTGGAGGGGGGAGAGAATAGGGCATGAACTACCTCCAGAATTTAGATGGAGAGTTGTGTTAGTCAGGAATGAGGAGTTGAAATAATCAGACTTAGCTAGTCTAGTAGCTTTAGTACATGAATTGCGTAGCATTTTGTACTTGGCATAGTCATTTGGATGTTTAGTAGATTTGTGTTTTCTCCAGGCCCAATCACACTCCCTGAAGCAGGCCAGGAGTTCGGGGTGATCCAGGAGGTGAAGCCTCATGGACTCTGGTCCGTCTGAAAGGAGCAAAGGCATTCCAGGTGGCAATGAATTTGTCCTTAAATAGTCAAGTGCTTGTCAACAGAAATGGCGGTGGAAAGAAGGGCCCAGTCGGTGGAAGCGAGTGCAGAGCTGATTGGGGTAAGGTCTATGATTTAAAGGACCAGAGCTGTATGATTTTAGGGGAGGTTTGGGAGATGACCCACGAACAATGAAATGGGGTTGTGGTCACTAAGGGCATCGGGAGGAGACCAGATTTAATGACGGGTGGGTGGATTGTGAGTGCCCAGCCAAGCAGGGTGTGGTTTTGGGATTAGGGTGGGCTCAAGTATAAGTTGAGTGAGGTTTAAAGCAGCAATATCATTGCATAGCTTGTTTAACTTGGGAGACAACCAATTTAGATTCACGCCACCCATTATGAAAAGTTCACCAGATTGCGAGAGGGAGTGATATTGATAAAGAGTTCAGTCGTACCGAAGCGATGAATGCTTGGCGGCAATAGATGCCAGCCACAAAGATTGGGATTGAGAAAGAAGGGTAATGTGGGTGACAAGGGCTAATAGGTAGCTAGGATGGATGTAGATAAGGTAGTAATAAACTGCAGAGAGGACAGGATATACATGGCTACCCCTCCACGACCAATCAATCTTGTCTGGAGATGGAATACCCAGGGATAGTAATGGCACTGTCAGGGTACTTTTTTGGAGCGTGTTTCAGTAATAATTAGGATATCAGGGGTGTGTGAAATCATGAGTTTGTAGGAGGTCGATTTTAGGTAGCAGGCTGCAGATGTTCAGGTGGAGGAGCTTCAACCCGTTAGGGAGGGTTGTAGTGGGAGTGGGGTTTGAGACATGTTATTTGGGTAAGGAGCCTAGGTAGGAGAAGAAATAGGGCCAGGGTTGGGGTGGATGTTCCTGATGAAAGGAGGAGGAGGGCAAGGATGAAATAGTGAAGTTTAGGACTTTTGTAATTGGAGTAGGAAATGCGTGAGAGAGGGAAGAGGGAGGAGGGGTGGAGAGAAGGAGATAAAGAAATGAAGAAAGGCAAAGTGACTAGGAAGGGAAAACAGAGATGCTGGAGAGTTGTAGGTAAAATGGGGTCTGCTTACAAGGGGGCTGTAGGGGTCTCTGACAGAATGAAGGAGGTATCTGGAAGGGGAGAGAAAAGTGGAAATAGGTGTAGAGGGGAGACTGGGATGAGGGTAAGAACCAGGAAAGGTGTGAATAGGAGGAGATGAAACCATTCTGGGTAGGGTAGTAGAGGCTTTGTACAGGCTTACAGATTCAGATCACACCACTTAATGTTAGGATGTTGATTATTTACTTTAGGTATGAATGACCCAGGACTAGAGATGTTAGGGAGACTAGTGGTAGAGGATTGCAACCTACATGTGTTGTTGCCCTCTAGTGGCTTACAATCTTTCAGGCCACAGAACTTAGCAGCCTCAACTGCCTCTATAATAAGGTTGGTTGCTCTGCAGCAGGTGCCCCTCCAAGGCAACACCACTGTGTAGTCCTAGCTACCCTTGGGTGGCCTTCTTTCACTAACAGACGGAGCCCTCCTATTACACAGATGGAGCTCCTTCTACTCTGCTTAGCCTTCAAGCCGATGAATGACTTCTTTTATTTTGTAATTGTTTTATTGAGAGATTTATCAGTAGTACAATATACAAAGAGTTGTATTTAGACATAGCATTACAATAGTAAGTACTATTAAGCCTCTGATGTGCTGGAGAAAATTCCCAAGTGAAAGTCCAAGCTGATTGTAATGTTCATGCAGTACTAGATACCTCTTCTCTTCTGAAGCAGATGATGCAAGTGCCATCTCCTGTTTGCATTGGGAATTACACTTTCACAAGCAGCCTACCAATAGCATGAAGAATAAACAAGTATATCTGAAACAAATTGGTCTATCATTTCAATGAACTTGCAGTATTCATACAATAGTTTGTTGAGTGAATCTACTCTTGCCTCCAGTCCTCCTCCCTCCTAACCGTGGGCAGCCCTGTAAGTTACCCATTTTCTTCAGACTTTTTCTGGCCTGAGCCCGACATCTACTGTAACCTTTTCCATGTCAGTAATTTGCTGAATCCTCCCTCCCACTCTGTCATTGTAGGATCTCTGCTGAAAGTGAATGACAGATAAGCCCTTTAAGTACTAACAAACAAAGGTGTGAAGCAGTTCCCTTTGTTTTTTTTTCTTTTAGCCATGAAGGGCGAATCCTAATACCAAATGGAATTGGCTAAGTCTGTATCTTCCTCAGCTCCCGATGAATCAAGAGCCAATATGGTTGAAAATGGGACAGTCCCAGAACATGTGGTAATGGGTACCTTTAACATTATATCCCTCCAGAACTTATCAGTTTGCCACTGAAAGAAATCTGCAAGTGATGGATGGGATGTGGAAGAACTTAGTTAGGATTTTCCACTGTTATTCCTTCTAAGTGGGAGATACTGTGACTTTTTAGCCCCTCTTTGTACTTGTTTCCATGTAGCTTCTGGGATCAGCTGTCCCATCTCCTTCTCCTGTCTCTGCCTAATATGTGTTGATGGGGACTACCTGCTTATGTTTATAATTTTTATCTGGGCATCTTATGGGAGCCTTGGGCATGCCATATGACCTTGGTTTTAATTTCTGGACATCCTTTATGTTTTGCCAGTCTTAGGAGTTTGAGGTATTTTTGCCTCTCTTTGCCTAGTTGCAAGTGCTGTTTGTTATTTTCATCATGTTCTAGATGTTTTCCCCCATTTCACATTCCTTGTCTCTCTTGTTGTCACTCCATAAAATAAACATGACATTAGCCACATTTAATTTAAAAGAGATTGTAGGTTAAATGGACATGGATTTCTCTCTCATATAACTATCCTATGGTCTTGTCTGCCAACTCATCAGCTGCATTTTCACGTCCTCTGTTTTTTTTTTTTTTTAGCTATCTTTTTCTCCCGTGGTTTCTGGTGGGCTGTGCATCCCGACCAACCTCCGCTCACCCCGACATCAGGCTGACTTCCTCCAATTCCCCATGGCTTACCCCCCAAGGCTGGGTGGTGAGAGCCTCCCCAAGCTCGACTCACCTTGAAGGATCCAGATGAGGAAGCACCATTCGGGGTCAGGCGCAGAGGGTTGGAAGCTCCTGCTGCTCAACCAGGAGCCAATTTTTCCTTTTTCCTCCCAAGAGATGAGACGGCAGTGACACCAGTGGAAGGAGCGCGCATGCGCCTGCACACATTCCTCCAGGTGTCTGCCTCATCTCCACCCCTTCTGCTGCATCAGCGCACTGCCCCCAGCCTCCACTAGGGGCCGGTCAGAGCCGACTACTGGCATCCCCCTCCCGGAGAAGGAGAGCAGTCCCTTGGATGCTCGATCCTTCCTCCCCAACCCCCAGTGGCCCATGCTTATTCCCCGAACATCGGGTCGCTGGCATAGCGCTGAGAAAAAAGGCGTCCAGCCCTCAGCCATCAGTGCCACCGTGCCAGCACATCTACTGTTTTAACTTTTTCTGCTTCATCACTAGACTGTTGTGGGTTTGCAGAAACTCAAGGCCAAAGCTTATTGAGGTGCCATATTTTTATTTTTGAGATGATATTCCATTGACTGAAAATATGCTCTCAGGAGACTGGTCCATACTTTCCTTTGTTTTTACCCCTAAACCCCATTAAAAAATGATAGGCGAGGACATCAAGTTCCTTATGGAGTATTGCATGCAGTGAGTGCCTTTTATGTAAGTGCTCTGAGAAATGCTTCTGGATAAGTTGTATGTCTAGTGCAGTTTTTGTGCATATTTTGATTTCTTGTGAACTCAAGGAACGAATCTATTTGTTCTTGCAGAACATTGTATGATGCTGTGGCTTGAACATTAATCGGGTCATCTGTTTGATCTTAAACATCTCTTTGCTCATATAGTGTTAATGTCTGCGTGTGCCTATTCTGCCACTAGGTGGGGTTCTGCTTCTTCCAAAGGCTCCGTATCTGCTTGAAAATGTTGCATCAAGTCTGCCTTCTCACGTCAAAATAACCAGCATCAGCTGGCATACTGGTAATTCTGTAGTGCTTACTAAAACTGAATTGCAAGGTGGTAGCAATAAATGGCAGAGTTAATTAAGCAATAATGTATGATAGGTGCGTGTTGTGTGAGGATACTGTCATGCCATGGGTGGATGGGCATGAGGTAGCAGGCCAAGTGTGTCCAACACCCAAGAAGTGACGTTATCTTACCACGACACAGTGTGTCCAACACCCGAAGTGACATTATCCTAGCATGACACACACCTCTGGAGTGCATTATTGCAATCTTACAATAACTTCTTTGTTAATAAAAGAAAAAGGTGAAAAAATTAATTTAAAATACATTTTTATTTCAGTTTTTGTAAGAGCAGATGCATGTATTTGTAAGGGCAGATACATGTCATAAAAAGTCCACAGTTTCTAATGTGCCCAGTGAGTAGGTGGTGCTACTACTGATGTTCTATCACACTCTGAGTTTTTGTCTTTTCTCTGTCTGTCTCTTTGTTTATCTCTCTCTCACCAGTTACTCCGCTCTGATTTTACCATCTTGTTGCAGTTTGGCTGTCTGTTTCCTCTCTTCGTTTTGTCCCTTTGCCGGTAAGTTAGTGTTAGTCATGCATGCAAGCTGTTCACAGAGGGATTGCCAATGGAACTACAATCAGACCAGATTTCTGTGAAGTTGATTGCATCGATGGCTTTCACGTTTGAGCGGGAGTTGTAAGTAAGTGGGAAGGACTGCTCTAAAGCTGATGTGCTGGCTTTCACTTAGATCATCTTTTTCACTGAAAAAATTAAAACAATAATTACAATGTTTCAAAGCCCTTTGCGAGCAGGGACTGCCAGTACTGTGGGGTGGAGGGTGCTGTGCTGTCAGGTTTTTTTAAATGGGCAAAGGAATGTGGTAGGAGGGATTTGGGGAATATGGTAGGGTTCAGAGTTTTATTTTTGATGGTTTGTCTGCTATGGGAAGGAGGATTTACATTTTAAAGATTTGAAAAGTACTGGCAATAAGCAGATTGGCCAGGCCAAGTGTGAGCAACTTGGACATGTCATGAGGACTTGATTTTTTTTCCAGTCGTGTGCTGGGACTTCATCCATTATGTTTTGCTGGGATAACATCACGGGTGAAATTCTTGGATGACCAGTCAGGTTTCAGGATTCTTTTTTAGTTATTGTATAATTAAGCAATAGCGCCGCGACGAATATTAATGTGTATCATGGGATATCATCACGCCTTGGGTGGTTGGAGCACGAGGTCGCGAGGTCGAAGTATCCACACCCGAGAAGTGATGATATCCCATGTTATACCACACCCCTGGAGTGCATTATTGTTATTATGAACTGGCTTAAAGGTTTTAGCAGTACAAAATGCAAAATAAATGTTTAAAATGTTTTTAAAATGAATGTTTTAGAGTGGTGGAGGAGTATCTTTTCAGAAAAAGTTCCTATAATTCCCTGGGCAACAGTTGGCGCTGTTGTAAGTGGAGTTGGTTGAAGAGATGCTGCTGTGAACTCTTATCTCCCAGCACCGTGTGCTTCTTGCATTTGATACGTACTGCTGTGTGTTCTGACACTGTGTGAAGATAGACTGTATTTATTTATTTTGTGAAACCCTGATCTGGTGGCAATGGGAGAGAGCAACTAAACAGGTAAGATGGTAAAGAGCTGAAATGAAGCCACCGGATTGCAAAAAGTGTTTAAAAAGTATGGACACACATATCATGTGAATGGTTTTGGAGTTCTTTTTGTTTTTGTTTTGAGGGTCGCTCAGGCCGTGACTGGCACCACTCACATGTGTTTTCTGCCTTGCGGTATGTCTTCCAATGGGCTGTGAGGAGGAATGGCGATGGTTGTATTTTTTTTTTAAACAGGCGCTTGTGCTGGGGGCGCTCGATATGTCTTCCCAGCAGCAGTGGGCACAGTTGTGTGAGATAAAGCTTGTAAGAAATGAGGGAAATGCAGCTGTTGGAGGAATTTCTGTCTGCGAGAGGCTGGTGGCTGGAGGCTTTTGAAGCCGTGATGATGTAGCCCGATATCATCACGGCTTCAAAGAGCTCTCAGCCAATCAGCTTCATCTATTTATGATCCTCAGTTCATAATGTATGTAATAAAATGGGAAGGGAAAATCCTGCATCCTGATTGATTGTTAGCTGTGCATTAGAAGTGTCCAATCTACAGCTAAGTACAAGTGCTGCCAACCTGATGCAGGACATCAAAGAAACCTTGAGCCCCAATCAGAATGTTAAAAACGGTAACAGATACAATTTTACCCCACTCAGCGACAGGGTACCACAGCCTCCTACCAAATAATTGCTGTTTCCTTCCCAGCAGTCTGCCAAATAACAGTTTATTGTGTTACATTCCATACTTAAGTAACATTTAAACAAAATACTGTAAACATTTCTGTATGCTATTTGTGTCTCTTTTGCTGACTACGTGCTATGATCTTCAAGGATATCTCTTTATTTAGGCCACACCTTTGGAACATCAGCCATCGGCACTAGGACCACACAGAAGCTTTTTTATAGCTGGGGCTACCCACATCAATGTCATGCATCAGCATATATATATAACAGTGGGTGGCCGATTTCTCCTTAGTTCTTTTCCCACCGTCGATTAGCCTCATCAAACCTGCTATGGAAACTAACATTGACTACAGTGTTGTTCTTTATTCCTTTTACAAGTTGTTCACTGCTACCTTTGCATGCCACAGAAGCCTTGACACTGTTGTGGTACTGTGAGTGTGGAGAAAAGATTTTCGAAATGACACCCACAAGGCGTGTTTGCTACCTGGGCTTCTCTCACAACATGCAGGCCTGTTAGATTTGCAAAACCTTCAGTCAGGGTACGAGGCGACATTGCAGAAGATGTTTATTCTTAAGAAAACTGTAGTGGCCGCCATAAAGAAAGTAAAGCAAAATGAGAATGCAGTGTTACCCGCTCTGTCGACTAGTTCTTGGTCTTCTAAGCCTAAAGACCATGAAAAAGGAGCGGCTGCAGTTTTTGAGGGACAAAGAATGGCTGAGATTATGGTATCAGCGACCCGACTGTTACTAGGCAGCAGTCAACAGCTTACAGTCTCGGGCGCTGACTGGAATGGAGATGATCATGGGACTGTGCCTCACACACCTCCTCCTCACACATACAGCTGATTTTTTTTATTTTGCCCCCGCTCCCTTCCCACTCCTACCAGTAATACATTACTACTATTCCTATTACTATTCCAAATAGCTACCAAAATAGAGAATGAGGTTGAGAAGTCTCATCTGAGATGACGCTGCGGCGCTGTCATCCACGAGAATCTCAGCCATATTATTGTCCCCATAAACTGCAGCCGGGTCAAAAGATCATTCCTCATTGTCCCACAAGTGCAAATATAGGGACAAGGACAAGAAATCTTCCCTGAGAAATCCCAGTCACCACTGCAGCCTGCAGGTAACCTTATTTTGCCTCCGCCTGCTCCAGCGACGGTGGCTACAGTCTCCTTGACCATTGAACAGACACCAAGGTCAAGGTCTGACTTAGGTGCTGCCAGGCCTGCTACGGGTGGTAGGAGGTCTCGCCGGTTGTCAACTCCAGTAATCACAACCCTGGCCAGGGTATCATTGATTCGCAAGCAGTGCTGGTGTTCTTCTCTGACATGATATGACTACTGCTACCAGGCTTGCCCTTGCAGCTGGTTTTACAGTCAATGGGTATTACTTTTACACAGGTCTCTTTGACATCTACTACCAGCTCACTGCAAATACCTGCTTTCCAACCATTGCTGGTAATGCTGGCGTGGTACTCTGCACTCGCTGTTGACAGGTCTGTCGATGACAATGAATAAAATCCAGACCTCATAATAGAGGAGGATTATGGAGAGGAATGGGAATAGGGGAAGAACCATATAAACCCATTCCAGCTCTATATTATCTCCCTGCAGAGAATACTCTGTGGTGTGTGCACCCAGATCTCACCTGAAGACCCAACTTTTCAGTCTCTTATGCAACAAATCCAGACTGAAGTGGGCTTTGCTGTGGAAACGGAAGATTCCACTAAGAAAACTTGATGGAATTTCTGTAAGTTTCTTGCACTCCGTCCATCACAATTCCTCCTATTTACCCTGCTTTGGGAGGATGCTACCTTTGCTGCCTGGCACGGGCCTAGTGCTATTCCTGCTGTGCCATGCAAGGCTGATAAGCAGTACCCTGAACCTACTGCTAAGCCTTATTATGCCACTCAACTAGAGACAGACTCTGTGGTGGTCATGGTGCACATGCTAGATCTAAGTCATCTAAACATTTAAGTTCTGTGCTACCTGGAAAATAATCGAGGAGGCTGAATGTTATGGGCAAAAGAACATATGATTCTGCCTCATTGGGCCCTAGGATTGCTAACTATCAGGCCCATATGATTACATTCCAGAATAGCCTGTGGAAAAGTGCCAAGGTTGTAGCACAAGCTTTGCCAGATGGTTCTGCCAAAACAAAATTGCTTAAAATTTTAAATATTGGTGCTGATGTTGGCAAACACTTACTGCGCTCAGCATATGATGTGTCTGATGCCTCTACCTGGGCTGCTACCTCTGGCAAATGCATGAGATACTACTCTTGGATAAGATTTGCTGACTTTGCTACTGATGTACAGCAAGCAGTTTTAAATGCCCCATTTAAAGGCAAGAAAGTGTTTGACTATGATGTTGAAGAGACCTTAAGAAGTCTTCAGTCCTCCAAAATGACATTTAGATCAGTCAAATCCCTCTATCCCACACCTACTAGAGGCCGTGGTAGAGTGTTCTTTCATCCGATAGCTGTCAGAGCTAGTCATCCCACCTACCATCAGCAAGCTAGAGGAAGATTAGTGGTGCCTTCCCAGGTGCCCATTCAAAAGCACTAAAGCATTGAAAATGGTACCTCACCTCCTGGTTTAGTCTGACTCCTACTCCTCATTTACCACAATCACTTTTACCTCCAGGGGTGGCTGTTGGGGGTCATGTCTCCTTTCACTTTCAAAATGGAGGGACACCACAGATGAATGGGGTCTAAATAGCTGTGCAAGGAAGCATGCTCTGGAGCTTTACAATGTCCTCCAGTGCATCCTCCGCCTCCTGCCAGCTATCATCCAGGTCATTTATCTCTGCTGAAAGAGGAATAGCTATTGATTCAAAAATGTGCCGAGAACCCATTTCTATATGGCCTGCCTCTATGTCACCTAAAATAATTAAAAAGGCTCTGAGGGTGGTCCCAATGATGGTGGAAAGCATGCATCAGAAGGGTCCATTTCTCATGTACAGCAGCAAATGTTATAAAAGGTGACAAGAAATAAGAAAAGATAAAGCTGCACAGCTGTCAGAAAGGCTTGGTAAAGGTGTAGCTAGATATCAGGGTGTCCAAAAGGGGAACCCTGATTCCAGTGATGGCAAAATAAAAATAAAAGAGCTTGTAGCAGGCACTGTAACTGGTGTCTGAAAAAGAAATGTAAAGAAAATAATGTCACTGCCACTCCTCCTGCACGGAGAAAAGAGCAGGCAGATGGCACCATTCTCTTTGAGGCAGAGTCATTATTTGGTGCAAAACAGATAGGCCTACATAAAAGTGGATGAATACAAAAACACTTTTTTTTTTTTTACTTTCTATTTTGCCCCCATTTTCACCTGTCAAGCTGCCAGGAGACTGCGTCAACCTACCCAAAGCCCTTCTACCTGCCATAGGAATCTTTTGGTGGTTCAGCCTCCAGCCCACCACCATTCTTTGCTTGAGAACCTCCCTGCTACTCCCAACCATATCCCACTGCTTATCCCCATTGGTGGCAGCAGGGCCCCTGGTTCCCAAGCCAGGAGGAGGAGGACACTTCTTCGATGGTCGAGGCCTGTGAGTAGGAGCCAGCAAGGTGCAAGAGGAGTCAAGTGACCCTGCTGTTGCATGGGATGGGGCAGCCATCTACCTAGAGCTGCTAGGGGTATTTTATCCTTTGCTAGACCTCTCCCTTATACCACTCCAGGGCATGGTCCTGAGAGGTGATCGTGATTCATCTATCAGGGCAGTCAGAAGGGTGGGTAAGCCCCACCCTACCTTCGGTACTTCTGCCGACCCCACCTGGGTGGGTGATGCCTCTGCATTACTTGTCAGGTGAGTGGGTATGTGTCAACATGAGGTCACCCCAGGGACCACTTATTCCTTCCTGCATGACACCCCCGGGCAACCAGAGGGTGGTTGCTACAGAAGGAGGTACGATCCTCCCTGAGGCAGGAGGTGTCCAAGGGATGCCTTAACCCTCCTTATCAGTCAGCACCAGATGTCCTGGACACAGGACGTGAAACCCGTCATCTGGATGGCAAACGGTAATTCTACCACTGCGCTGGCCAATCGGCCACAAACCACTTTAAAAGTAACAATGAGAAGGATAAGGCCTCTACCTCCTACAGGTCATACAGAAGGGAATACACAATGTGGGGTGCATTGAGGTCATCGCCTGGTCCTGGCTGAAATAATCCAGAGGTTGCTTGAGATGGGTGAGTTTCCTGACTCCTGAAGGAGGTGTTAGTTACACCTCTCCTTAAAAAATCTTCTCTGACCTCAACTGCCTTGCCAACTGTAGGTCAGTCTCTAACCTGCCCTATGGGCAAGGTTATTGAGAAGGTGGTTGCACTACAGCTGGACGATCATCTTATCATATATGACATCTACGATCCTCTCCAGTCAGGATTTAGGAAGAGGCATAGCACTGAAACCCCCTTGGTGCTCAAAGATCTCCTGATAACGAGAGATTGAAGGACTCATTCCATATTAGTCCTTCTTGGTCTCTGCAGCGCTTGACACTGTGGATCATGGCGTTTGCAGGGTGCCTGCGGTGATCTGTGGACTGTCAGGTACAGTCTTCAGGTGGTTCCATTCATTCCTCATGGGGAGATCTCAGAGAGTTACGTCTGGAATTTATTCCTCTGATGCCTTCTATTATGTGGGGTTCCCAGGGCTCTGTGCTTTCACCTATGTTATTCATGTGTACATGCTGCTGTTAGACATTGTGAGATGGTATGGTTTGAGTTTTCACTGCTATGCAGATGATATTCAACTGTACATGTCCTTGTGCCTGACCAGGATGATGCAGTCTCGGTGTTTAACAACTGCCTCACCGAGATCCAGGGCTGGATGAGTGCCAACTGGCTAAGGTTGAATCTGGACAAGACTGAGGTTTTGGTGTTGGACCCAGGTCGCCGGGTAGAGAGGTCTTCGGTAGAGTGGGCCTCTGGGCTCATGCTTGGGGTTGTCAGCTGACATCCTCTGAATGGTGCGAGTCTGGGTGTTATTTTTGATGAGAGGTTGACCCTGACATCTCAGGTGTCATCTGTTGTCAAGACCTCATTCTTTCATCTGAGGAATATCACCCAGATTAAGCACCTAGTTCCGCCCAGTGATCTCTCAACTTTGGTCCACACCTTTGTGACCTCCTGCCTTGATTACTACAATGCCCTGTACCTAGGGCTTCCAGGGTTGATATCCACCACTTGCAGTTGGTGCAGAATGCTGCAGCCAGGTTGTTGACTGGGCTTTCTAGATCTAGCCATATTGTACCTGTGTTGAGCGCTCTGCACTGTGTGCTGGTTCAGTGGCAATCACCTTTAAGGTTGGCTTGCTAACCTATAAGGCCGTGATATAGACAGGGACCAAGTTACCTGCAAGAGCTCCTCTGTCTCTACCACCCCTCAGATTGCGCCCGCTGAGGAGTGATTGCTAGAGATCCCAGGGTTCATTTGAAGAACTCTGGAGTCTGTGCATTTGCTTTTGTGGCTCCTACCCTGTAGAATTCTCTACCTCCACAGATAAGAGGTGCCTGACCATGAAGAGTTTTAAATCTGCTCTCAAAACTTATTTTTCTCTGGCTTACTCTGATTACTAGATCATAGATTAGGATGTTTTAATTGGTTTTATATTTTATGTTTTTAGTTCTTTGTAAACGACTTTGATATTTTTGAATTGCGCTTTATATAAATAAAACTATTATAAAGACACACACCTACATGTGTCCATGGTTCTTTGTCCACTCGAAAGAAATCCCACATCACCAATATTACTGGTTGGGTCTTTACTCCTGGCACTCTTGGCTGTTGTCTAATGGGTGGGCTAATTTGGGCTGCTTCCACATTGTCCTTCTGCTCTTCCTTCACCAGTTCTCCAGGACAGGGAATGGTTATTCTTCCTGTACCTTGTGTCCTGGGCAACCACTTTGCGGTGTCTTCTTTATCTGTTGTAATTTCACGTACTTCTTGTTGTGTTTCCCTTGTTGTGTTGTGGCCTTTCTTTTTTTGTTTTACCAACACGTTTAGTCTTTTAATCTCTTGAACTGCCACCTGTTCCACCTCCTCCTCTTCCCAGAACTGGTGCTGCTATCACTTTTATTGGGTATATAATCACAGTCTGTATCTCTGTCCTCAAGTTTCTGCCAAATCGCTTTGCTCCTTCTCCTCTGTTTGTGTCACTACCTGATGCACTCCTTTTTATTCATTTTTTTCAGAATGATTGTTCGTGTTATAATCCTTCCATTGCCACTGCGAGTAGTTCCTACAATGTGAGATACTTTATGGACTGTTAAATCACTACTGTCATCTTCCCCAATACTTGTAATTCCACTAAGGCAGAGGGTCTATGACCAAGCCCACTATGCTTTTGTTTTTTCTTGATGTGACTGGACAATCCGATGCTGACATCCCTTTGGCCTCTGTTCTTCCACTTCCTAATGCTAGTTACAGCTACTTAAGGTGACCTGAAAATTGATTCGTGCAGCCTGCTCCCATCCCACATACCTTTGTAAGCTGTGGCAGGTGTCTGAGGCAGCTGTCAGTACCATTTTTGAATAATCTGGACTTTTTAAAATACTGCCGAAATGTTTCAGCTAATATGGAAGTGGCGGCCGGGTCCCCATCGAGTAGGTGCAGGTTTACCTAAGGTAGTCCACCCAGTTTGTGACGCTGAAACAATTATACATTGTAAACACCATTGCTCTCTATGGAGCAGCAGGGAGGGGCTTAAAATGTTTATTTTATTACTGTGAGGGTCTTGATGCCTCAATTAATATGTAAACAACACAGGAATGGGTCATTGCAAGTATTAATTTAGGCATCAGTGCTTCACTAATCAATTTGCAGGTCACCTCAGTAAGTGATGAATAATGAAGTGAGACTTTAATTTTTGTATTTTTTTATATTATTTTAGCTTTGTAAATTTATTATTTATTTATTTGTATTATTTATTTTATCAATGGGATGCCACCAAGCACCACCAGAAGCCAGGCACCAACTTGCTGCCCACTGCTCAGATCACACTGCAACAGCACAGCTCTGGACAACACAGAGACACACACACACACACACACACACACACCACGTGCTACTTCAGGACTCATACACATATGCTGCTTTAGGACTCAGGAAGATGATGAGGAGGAAGAAACGTTAGTAACTTAATTGAGGGAGTGTGATCATTTGTAATTTTTTTGCCTTTTTATAGGATTCCACCAAGGTGACAGCTGTTGGAGACTGGGCACTGGCATGCTGCCAGTAGTTAACACTTGCTGCCCTGCCCACTGCTTAGATCACACAGCAAAATCACAGCTCAGGACAACACACACACACAAGCTGCTTGAGAACTCAGGAGGAGGAAGAGGCAGAAGGAACATCAGTAACTTGAGGGAATGTGGAGAATGTTTATTTTATTTTGTATGGGATGTCACCAAGGTGCCAACTAACAGGGATCAGGCACCAGCACGCTGCCAGGTGGCACACACTTGCTGCCCTGCCCACCCCAGATCACACTGTAGCAGCACAGCTCAGGAGTTCAGGAAAATGCAACACACACACACACACACACACGCACTGCTTCAGGACTCAGGAGGAGGAACGAAAGGAATTCTGTAACTTGAGGGAATGTGTAAAATAGTTTATCTGATGCCACCAAGGTGCCAGCTACCAGGGCTGGCCACTGGATCACACTTGCTGCCCTGCCCACTGCCCAGATCACACTGCAACAATGCAGCTCTGGATGACAAATATACACAGGCTGCTTCAGGATTCAGAAGGAAGGAACTGCTGCAACTTGGGGACTGTGAAGACTAAGCATTTCCATTTGAAAACTGCCACAAATTATTTCTTTTTTAATGGGATGTCACCAAGGTGCCAACTATCAGGATCAGGCACCAGCACGCTGCCAGCTGGCACTCACTTGCTGCCCTGCACACCCGAGATCACACTGTAGCAGCACAGCTCAGGAGTTCAGCAACACACACACACACACACACACACACCTGCTTCAGGACTCAGGAGGAGGAAGGAAAGGAATGTCAGTAACTTGAGGGAATGTGTAAAATAGTTTTTATCTGATGCCACCAAGGTGCCAACTACCAGGGGCTGGCCACTGGCACACACTTGTTGCTCTGCCCACTGCCCAGATCACACTGCAACAATGCAGCTCTGGATGACACATATACAGGCTGCTTAGGAGGAAGGAACCACTGCAACTTGGGGACTGGAAGACTAAGCATTTCCATTTGAAAACTGACACCATTTTATTTTTTAAATGGGATGTCACCAAGGTGCCAACTAACAGAGGCTGGACACTGGCACACTGCCAGCTGTTACACACTTGCTGCTCTGCCGATTGCTCAGATCACACTGCAAAAGTTGCTTCAGGATTCTATGAGGAGGAAGAAAGAAAGAAAGGAGAAGTAATTGCTGCAGCTTGCAAGCAAGCTCACAACTTGGGCAAGTGTAGTGTACAGAATTTTAAACCTCGCAGACAGAAATGTGAATGAAGAATTATTTTTATGGATTCACCAAGATGCAACTACCAGTGGCCAGGTACTGTCCTGATTCAAGCTGGCACACACTTACTTGAGTAAAACTAAATTACTAAAATAGTAACCACCTGCCCATGAAAAAAAATCACAACAGGCTTCTGCCAGGGATTTCATTCAAGAAAAACATTTTTGTTTGTATTTGTAATGCCCTGCTACGAGGCCAGTTCTGCAAAAACAAATGGGTGCTGCACTGCTAAGATTCAATTATTTAAAGGCAACAAGGGACACTGGCAGACTGCCACCTCATGCCCCATCTGCCCACTGCCCAGACCCAAGCACACTCTGTCCTCCTCCAGTTCCCCAGAGTACAGTCTTTCACCCCTCTCCCTAAGGAAAGCCCTGGAACCAGAGGCTGCTGCAAGCCTGCCACACTGCTACTGCTTAGTCTGCCTTTTGTTTTTTCTTTTCTTTCTTTCCTCTAACCATATTATATAACCCTGCTAATACATCAAACTGTTGAAGATTTCAGGCATTTTGAACAATTTCCCTAGCTAATCTAACTGACTAATTGCACAGCCCTGCCTGAGCTGCCTAAGAGCCCAGTGACAAGAGCATGACTGCGCCTTCTGATTCACATGATTGAGCTGTCAGTTTCAATTTAAGTTTATTGTTCAACATATCATATCATTACATACACAAGTTTAAAAATACCATAACAGTACAAAACTAAAAGAATACAATGACATATAAAAGCGTGATGGAACAATAAATACACACATATTCACAAGTTCAAGAATATTTTACATATCACAATATGAACCTTCGTCAGAAAATTTCATATTATCTAAATAGTATTATCATAGAGTGCATCAAGATTGACCCGGATGATCTCAGAATTGGCTTAGCAGAAAATAAATAATGTTGGTAGACAGCAAATCAGCAGATACATGTAAATACTGAGTTCCTAGCTAAGTACAATGGCAATGAAGGACACAACAGACTAAGGCCCTAACAAACTGCTAAATCCTTGTCAGGAATAAGGATTGTAAACAGAATTAATGGATTTGGGTCTGGTTACCACACTCTGAATTGAACCGTAATCTCAAATCTCTTGATGAGAAAAATGATCCTCTAAGTGATCAATTAGGTCTCATTCTTTGCAGTCTTTCTTGAACATATTTCAATCTAATTTTTCTTGCAGTAATAAAAATTCTGCCAGATCAGTAAGAATTTGTACATTTTCAGAATATAGTAAGAGGTTGAGAAGAAAAAATTACCACGGTAATGTTGCTCCTTCTAAAGGAGTCCTATTGTATTCTGACATATGCAGTAAGACCTTTCTGTTGTACTGCCCCAGAGATGAAATATTTAAAGCCTACATTCTAAGTAGGCAGGCCGGGTTCAAACCACTGTCCACTGGTACATTCTATTCAACCGCAGATTCTTATGAGCAACTAAAAGAAAGGCTCTAAACTATCTAATTGATTGAGACTCAATATGAATATGTATAGTAAATGGTAGAAACCCCACCAACCCTAGTGAGGGCTAAAGGACTCAAGTCACAGATGCCCAATAGATAACCAACTTAAAGAGTTAACAACAAATGTAACAGTTGGAATGCAGAGACTCCAGTTTCTGGCAGGAGGCAGGGTGGGAGGTCAAAATATATTAGGACTTCTTTAGAAGAAACAACATTACTGTGGTAATTTTTTCTTCAAACTCAGAAGTCCTAATGTATTCTGACATATACAGACTACCAAGCAGTTCTCTAGAGGAGGGTATAGAACCTACTTAGAAAATAGAATCTGCAATACTGCTGTTCCAAATCTAGCATCACTTCTGGCTTGCATATTCAGACTGTAATGCTTGATAAATGTGTATACAGTTTTCCAGGTAGCTGCTTTTCAGATCTCCAATAGGATGTCCTTGCAGCTGCTTTAGTAGCAGCTGTACCCTGGTGGAATGAGCTCTCAGGCCCACAGGGGTTCTTTCCCAGTTTTTCATAACAAAACTGGATGCATGACACTATCCATAAAAATGGTCCTCTTAGTGGTAGGCTTACCCCTACCCATTTCTCCAAGGTAAGAAACAACTGATTGTTTCCACCCCTATGGTCTCTGGTATGATCCAAGTAGTAGCTGGTAGCCCTTTTCACATCTAGATTATGCAGCCTACGTTCCCTGAACTGGAGTGTTCAGTAAAGAAGACAGGCAAGTTCATAGACTGGTTAAGGTGGAAATCAGAAACCACTTTGGGAGGAATTTTCTGTTTGTTCGAAAACAACCTTGTCTTTATGGAATGATATATAATTTGGTTCCACTGATAAGGGCTGCAGCTCACTGATCCATCTTGTTGAGGTGATGGCCACTTGAAACACAGTCTTCCATGTCACATACTTCAGTTCTGCTGAGAACATGGGCTCAAAGGGGATTGCATCAGTTGTACTATGCAAATGTTCAGGTCCCAGGAAGGGTAGGTTCCCTATGAAGGGATGCATATGCAGCTACCTCCTAAAAACATTTTGAATATAGGGTCAGAAGCTAGGAAGGGCCCTTCCTTGCTGACAAATAAGCAGAAACCACTGCCAAATGTACCCTCAAGGTAGAGGGTCAAAGGCCCAAGGAGTGTAAATGAGCCAAGTAGTCCAGCAGGACTGGAGTGCCCGCACTTTGTGGGTCAATCTCTGTATTAGAACACCATATGGTGACCTCTTCCATTTGGAGGATAGGTTTTCCTGGCAGATGGTTTTCTGAAACCCTCAGAGAGTTGCAAGGCAGTATACTTTAACTCCTCAACAACAAAGCCTTAAGTCTGAGAGACCCCATGTTGGGGTACATGATCCTCCCTGGAAGGATGTCAGCAAGCTGTGCCTTATGGGAAGGCACATTGACTGATCAATGACAGGGCCTGTAACATTGAGTACCATGGTAGTCTGGCCCAGTCTGGAGCTATCAGAATCATAGTTGCAGGTTGACACATGAGTTTGTTAAGCACTCTGAATAGCAAGGGAATGATGGGAAGGCATACAGGATTTCCCTGACCAGTCCAGAAGGAGTGCATCCAAGAGTACTGTGCCCAGTTTTGGGGGCCTGCAACAGAACAGAGGCAACTGGTGATTGATTGGGGCTGCAAAGAGGTTCATCTCTAGGGTGCCCCACCTCCTGAAAATAGCTTGTAAAACCTGTCTGTTCAGTGACCATTCATGGTGGTTCTGATTGATCCTGCTAAGAGCATCCGCCAGAACATTGTCCTTCCCCGGAGGTGAACCACTGACAGGGATACCTTGAGGAATAAGCCGGGATCCAAATCTTCATGGCCTAAGTGCAAAGAAGAGGGACCTTGTTCCACCCTGCTTGTTGATGTACTACATGGTGGTGGTGTTGTCTGTCCTGATCTGCAACACGTTCCCTGAACCATGGTGGAGAACAACTGAAGAGCCAGTAACACTGCCCTGAGCTCAAAAGGTTTATGTGCAAAGGACTCTTGGGGTGACCATGTGCCATGTGTTGTTTGTTCTACTAGGTGGGCACCCCACCCCAGGAGGGATGCATCTGTGGTAAGTACCTCTGTGGGATTTTGCTGTGGGAATGGGACACCCACCCTGAGGTTTTCCTTGTCCTGCCACCACTGTAAGGTCTGTAGCAGTGGAAGTTACTGGCACCAGCTTTGACAAGGAATCTCTTCTCTGGGACCAGAATGACCTCAGGTGGAACCGAATATCCTCATCTGAAAACTTGATCCTGAAACAACAACTGTTGAGGCCATCACATGCCCTGATAACTGTAGGAAATGTCTGGCTGGTCTTGGCAGTGGAGCTTGAAAGTGTCTGCTGGCAAGACCAGATTGTCTACTCTGTCTGGTTGGAGCATTGCCCTTCCCATCACTGTGTCAATTTCTTCCCCTATGAATTCCAGGCACTGGACTGGCTCCAAGACTGACTTTTGGTATTTACTAAGAATCCCAGCAAGAGTAGGGTATTCTGAGTGAAGACTAAAGCCTCTGCTACCTGCTGCTGAGACTGTCCTATGACTAGCCAGTCATCCAGGTAAAGGAACACTGAGACTCCTCCCATGCGCCTTAAGTGTGCTACAACCACTGCCAGGCACTTTGTGAACACCCTGGGAGCTGAGGTCAGGCCAAACGGAGTAGGGCCCTGAACTGATAATGGCCTGATGGTAGTCTGAACCTTAGGTACTTCCTTTGTGATTGTCTGATGGGAATATGGAAATAGGCGCCCTTGAGTATGTGGATGCCAACCAGTCCCTTGCCTGAGAGTGAGTTAGATCATGGCCAAAGTGACAATCTTGAACTTTGGTTTTGTTGTGCTCAGAAATCTTAAATCTAGAATGGGCCGCCAGTCCCCATATTTCTTCAAGGTTAGAAGTATCCTGAGCATAACCCTCTCCCTTTGAGAAGGAGGGACAGGTTCTACTGCCCTGTCCTGAAGAAGAGTTGTTACCTCTGTTTCCAGTAGGATTGTTTCTGCTTGATTGGCAGGCCTGAACAGCTTTGTTCTCAGTCTGGGAAAGACATTGAAGCTCAGAGCAAGGCCCTGTTCCACTACCTCCAAAACCCACTTGTCCATGGTTATGGACTGCCAGTTCTGTAGGTATGGGCCAGCCTGCCTCCTACTGGGACTGAATAAGCAAACCATGACTCTTTAGGAATCTACTTAGCCAGTGTCCTGGGCTGTGGAGAAGGGCTGGAACGGTGACACCTCTCCACCCCTTCCCTAAAATACCC
Source organism: Neoceratodus forsteri (assembly GCA_016271365.2). Classification (NCBI taxonomy): domain Eukaryota; kingdom Metazoa; phylum Chordata; order Ceratodontiformes; family Ceratodontidae; genus Neoceratodus; species Neoceratodus forsteri. Next base: position 991,390,827 of record CM028135.1, read on the forward strand.
TCACTGTTGCTGGTAAGCAGGGAGGACCTGGACCTGATAGAAAGGTCTCTGATAGATCCTGCCCTGCCTCCCCTACTGTGTTGTTTCTGAGGAGTGGTAGCCTTCTCCTTAGCTGCAGCGCTCCTATAGGAAGTTCTATACTTCCATTTTCCTCATGTAGGCTTGTTTGGTCCCAAAAGGAATTCTGTGCCAGAGGAAAATCCAGGGCCTTGGTCTGGGTATCCTGAAAAGATTAGTGGTTCTGAGCCAAGAGAATCTTCTCAAGGATACAGAGATGACCATAAATCTGGATGCCGAATTATTAGCATCCACAGCTATGGAATTGTTGCTTGAAGCCTCTGTTCCATTCCTAGCCAGCTCCTCCAAATCTGCAGCCAAGTCAGCTGGGGCCTTTGCAGCCAGTGAGGATACATAGAAACATAAACTTTCACAGCAGATAAGGACCACTTGCCCAACTAGTCTGCCCATTCCCTACCTATTGGAAAAGCTGCAGATCCTAGTTAACCAACAGCCTACTTCTTCCTACCCCACCAGAATTGCCTTATGTCTGTCCCATGCATTCTTGAATTCCCCACTGTTTTACCCGACAATCTCCTCAGGAAGGCCATTCAATGTGTCCATCACCCTCTTTGTGAAAAATGCTTCCTCACATTGCCCCTGAGTCATCCCCCCTACCTTCAAATTGTGTCCCTTGTTCTTGCACATCTTTTTATGAAAGATGTTACCCTCTTGGACTTTGTTGATTCCCTTGAGGTACTTCAAAGTTTCTATCATGTCCCCTCTCCCTCCTTTCCTCAAAGGTATACATATTAAGCTCATTTAGTGTCTCTTCATAGGGCTTCTGTTGCAGACCCTGCACCATTTTAGTTGCCTCCTCTGGACCACCTCCATCCTGTCTATGTCCTAGCATAGATGGGGTCTCCAGAACTACATGCAGTACTCCAGATGGGGTCTCACCAGCTGTCTGTACAGAGGGATAACAACTTCCTGTTTTCTACTGGTGATGCCTCTCCCTATACATCCCAGTATACCCCAACCATCCTTACTGCCTTCTGACATTGCTTGCTTACCTTTAGGTCATCTGATATGACTACCCCAGGTCCCTTTCCATTTTTGTTGTTGTTAATACCCTCCCCATCGTACTCTTCCCTGGGTTTTGTTTTCCAAGTGCATTACTTTGCACTGAATCTAAGCTGCCATACTTTTGACCATTCCTCCAACTGTACCAAGTCCCTTCTAATCCTTTCCACCTCTTCCTTGTGTATCAACCCTGTTGCAGATCTTTGTGTCATCTACAAAGAGGCATACTTTTCCTTCCAGTCCTCTGCAATGTCAATTATAAAGACATTAAAAGGACCAGACCCAGTAGTGAACCCTGTAGTACCCACTAATAACCCCTTTTTCGGAGGGGTTCCATTTATTAATACCCTCTGTGTCCTGTTGTCCAGCCAATATTTTACCCGGCTACCACCCTGGGATCCATTTCCAAGCTTGGCTAGTTTGTTTATTAATCTTTTGTGAGACTGTGTCAAATGCTTGTTAAAGTCTAGGTATGCCATGTCCACAGCCCTCCCTGGTCTACTTCTTTGATCACCCAGTCAAGGAAGTCTATTAGATTCGTATGACATGAGCTTCCCAATGTGAATCCATGCTGCTTTGGGTCCTGTGCCCCGCTGGCCTCTAGGTACTCAACAATTCTTTCTTTCAGAATTAATTCCATCATTTTCCCCATCACTGAGGTCAAGCTAACAGGTCTGTAGTTTGCTGCCTCTGCTTTGCTCCCACTTTTGTGAAGGGGAATCACATCCGCCCTCCTCCAGTCCTTAGGTACCACACCATCCTCCCATGATTTGTTAAGGGGTAGTCAGTGGTGTCACTAGTTCTCCTCATAGTGCTTTTTAGAATTCTGGGTGAGTCCCATCAGGCCCCATTGCTTTGTTCACCTTCAGTTTTAGGAGTTGTTTCAGAACCCTTTCATCCGTGAAAGGACTGATATCGACCCCTATCCAGAGTGCTTCTACTGACTGGATTAGGTACCTCCCTCCTTTTCTTTTGTGAATACTGAGCAGAAGTATTTGTTCAGTATCACTGCTTTTCACTGTCCCTCTGCCCACCCACCCTCCCTTTATTAAGCCTCACTATCCCTCCCTTGCTCTTTCTTCGCTTCTAAATTGCCCATAAAAGGTTTTAGCTCCCTTCTGTACCTAGTTGGCTGTCTTCTCCTTGGTTTGGGCCTTTGCTATTCTAACTGCCTTCCCACGCCCTTCTGCTTTTCACTGGTACAGTTCTCTGTCCTGTCCTTTGTGTTTCCTTATACTTCCTGAATGCTGTCTTTTTCTCCCTAACCTTCCCTGCCACTCTTTTTGAAAACCATAGTGTTTTTTTCTTTCATTTTGATTTGTTTGCTTCACACAAAGGCTTGTTACCTCTGTGATGGCAGTTCTGATGTTTCCCCATTGTTCCTCTACCCTCCTTCTTGCCTGTTTGCTAGTGCTTGTCTGAGGCACTCTTCATTTTGACAAAGCCAGCTCTCTCAGGTCCAGTACCCTCACTTTGTTTGGCTTGACTGCAGCTGTGTTTATCGTGAACCACACTGTTTGGTGGTCTCTTGAACGGATGGCAACCCACTTCTAGATCTGAGATCCTCTCTCCATCCCCCATTTGAGAGTACCAGGTCTAAGATTGTTCCTCCTGAGTGGGTTCTAACACTAGCTGTATGAGGTTTGTCCCATTTAGGCATCGAGAATGACCCTACTCTTGGATGTGGCTGCGCAAAGGTGCTCCAGTTAACATCTGGCATATTCAGGCCCCATCAACAATATCTCCCTTTTTCTGCCATCCTAAGCATGCCATCTATCATTTCTTGTCCATTTCTTCCCCTGAGATGGGAGTCTGCATACAACCCCTGCAGATTGTGGTGCCAATTCCATTCTCCAGGGTGACCCACTGTGCCTCCTCTCCTCCCTGTTTACCCTTTAATTCAATTGCTTTGATCCTTCCCTATGTAGAGCTACCCTCCTCCTCCTCCTCTTCTACCCTCTTGGTCCCTCCTGTAGATTGTATACCCTGGCATGTTGACATCCCAGTTATGGTAACTGCCATGATATCCAGGCGTCCCTCTTCCATCTAGGCCACCAGTTCAGGAGCTTGTTACCTAAACTGTGGGTATTGGTACTCATTACCCTGCATTTTTGATGGCCTTACCCCATTTTGCCCCATCCCTGTCCTCACTGCCTTTGCCTTTTTCTCCATTTACCCCTGCCCTTCTCCCTATTGACTTCTCTGTCTTGGTGTTTACCTCACTAACTACCCTGATTTTTGGTGGGGGCTAGGATATCCCTGCTTCTTTTCAGTACCTCCCTTGGCTAGTTTAAATGCTTGTCAATGAAGCATTTAAACCTATAACCTAGGATCCTAGTTCCCTCCTGTACAGATGCAGACCATTGCACCAGTATAGGCCTGTATCTCCAGGTGGACCCCCAGTCACTAATGAAATCAAAACCCTGAGCTCTGCACCAATTTTTCAACTATTGATTGAATCCCATGGTGTGGAGCACCCTAGTCTCACCCATGCCATAGACAGGCAGCACCTCTAACAAGGTTATTGTGCATGCTGCTTGTCTAAGAACCCTCCCAACTCCACAGACTCCTCTGCACTGCTCTGATCCCTTTCCCAGCCCTTGGTGGATAATAACATCTAGCCTCCTCTTGCACAGCTGCTCCCGTGATCCTGAGGATTCACCTCTCCTCCAAGCCATGGCACCAGGTGGCACCTTACCTCCCTGTCTCCTCCCTTTCCCAGTTCTGCCCTCCTAATAATGGAGTCCCCACCAGGAGTTGTTTCCTCTCTGCGGGGTCCCATGTCACCCTCCTGTGGGTCTCCTTTGTGGAGGTTCCCAGCATCCTCCTTGGTCTCCACTGTGGGTGCCTCCATAGAGGAACCACACTCTGCCAGAACGGCGCACGAATTGTAGAGAGGTACAGCTGGGGAATGTCTCTCTTTTCCACCACCTCACCCTCCCTGAGACCACTATGGTCCAACTGCTCCTCTTTCTTAGCAACCTCTGAGGCAGCGGCCCTGGTGGTCCTTAGGTGAGAGAAGAGGTCCCCAGAATTCTGACCAACTCAGCCTGGAGATAAACAACCTCCTCCTCAGCCCAGAAAAGTGCCTGCAGATGGGATAACACTGCATCCTCCAGAATGTGTTCCGAAGACTTCTGCTCCACAGCCACTGCACTGCACTACTCCCATCATGTCTTTTGTGGCCCCTCAACTGTTGTTTTGTATGCTTACTTTCCTCTCTCTATTTATTTTTTCTTTCTCCCTACTTTCCTACTGCCTCTGTGCCCTGCTGTTACTGTTCTGGAACAGGAAGTTCCTGTATTCTTCAGTAGTCTCCTTCTTACTTTCTCAGAGTCAGACCTCCAGCAGCTTGGGGGGATGAAGAGCTATTCTTTTCTGCTAGGATGGTGAGTCTTTTGTGCCTCTGTGATCCCCCATCCTGTTCCCATACAGGAAGTTCCTGTTGTCAGTCAAATCCTGTGCCTATAAAAGTGGAACTGGCTAAGGTGAAGGGAGGAGGGCTATATAGTCCCAGAAGAGTAGTAAAGTTCTAACAGCACCTCTTTTCTCTTGCTGTTCTCTGCCAAAAGCTATCTAGGCAGTTTTAATCCAAACACCTTGCTTCCTGCTGCCTAAGCCACTCCCTTTAATTCAGTTTCCTTCTTCACCAGCTAACTGCACAGATAACAGTTCCTTCACTCCAACTCAGACAATCAAACTAACTGTTTTCTTGTTTGTTTGTACCCTAAATTGAAGGTCCTAGTAGTAGAATTTTAGTTCTTAAGTCCCAGTAGAGTAGTAAAGTTCTAACAGCATCTTCTTCCTCTTGCTGTTCTCTATCAAAAGCTATCTAGGCAGTTTAAATCCAAACACCTGGCTTCCTGCTGCCTATGCCATTTCCCAGTTCATAGTTTTCTTCACATAACTGCACAGATAACAGTTCTCTTCACCCAACTCAGACAAACACACTAGCTCTTGCTTTTGTTTCCTTTTACCCTAAATTGAAGGTCCCAGTAGTAGAGTTCTAGTTCTTAAGTCACAGTAGAGTAGTGCAGTTCTAACAGCATCTCCTTCCTCTTGCTGTCCTCTGCCAAAAGCTATCTAGGGCCATTTTAGATCCAAACACCTGGCTTCCTGCTGCCTAAGCCACTCCCCTAATTCACAGTTTCCTTCTTCACATATCTAACTGCACAGATAACAGTTCCTTTCACCTATCTCAGACAAACACACTAACTCTTGTTTATTTTTGTTTGTTTTTACCCTAAATTGAAGGTCCCAGTAGTAGAATTCTAGTTCTTAAGTCTTGTGAGAGTAGTAGAATTCTAACAGCACCTCCTTCCACTTGCTGTTCACTGCCAAAAGCAGTCTAGGGACTTTAAATCCAAACACCTGGCTTCCTGATGCCTAAGCCACCCCTCGTAATTCACAGTTTCCTTCATCTAGCTAACTGCACAGTTCACTTCACCCAACTCAGACAAACACTCTTTTGTTTGATTGTTTCTTTTACTCTAAATTGAAGCTCCTAGTAGTAGAGTTCTAGATCTCAAGCCCCAGTAGAGTAATAAAGTTCTAGCAGCACATCCTTCCTCTTGCTGTTTTCGCCAAAAGCTATCAAGAGCAGTTTTAGATCCAAACACTTAGCTTCCTGCTGCCTAAGCCACTCCCCTAATTCACAGTTTCCTTCTTCACCTAGGTAACTGCACAAATAATAGTTCCTTCACCCAACTTAGACAAACACACTGTTTTTATTTTTGTTTGTTTTTATCCTTAATTGAAGGTCCTGGTAGTAGAGTTCTAGTTCTCAAGTCCCTGTAAAGTAGTAAAGTTCTAACAGCACCTCCTCCCTCTTGCTGTGCTCTGCCAAATGCTGTCTCTGACAGTTTTAAACACAACAGCTGACTTCCTGCTGCCTAAGCCACCTCCTAATTCACAGTATCCTTCTCGACCTAACTGCACAGATAACAGTTCCTTCTTCCAACTCAAACACACTAATTGTTTTTTGTTTTTTCTTTTTCCTGAATTAAAGATCCTAGTAGTAGAGTTCTAGTTCTTAAGTCCCAATAGAGTAGTACAGTTTTAACAGCCCCTCCTTCCTGTTGCTGTTCTCTGCCAAAAGCTATCTAGGAAAATGTTAAATCCAAACACCTGACTTCAAGGTGCCTCACGCCCACCCCAATTCACAGTTTCCTTCTTCACATAATTATCTGCACAGATAAGAGTCCCTTCATACAACTCAGAGAAACACACTAACTCATTTTGTTTGTATGTTTTTACCCTATATCGAAGGTCCTAGTAGTAGAGTTCTAGTTTTAAGTTCTAGTAGAGTAAAAGTTCTAAGAGCACCTCCTTCCTCTTGCTGTTCTCTGTCAAAGCTATCTAGTTCAGTTTTAATCCAAACACCTGGTTCCTGCTGCCTAAGCCACACCCCAATTGACTATTTCCTTCTTCACCTAGTTAACTGGACAGATAACCATTTCTTCACCTAACCTGCAAACACACTAGCTCTTATTTTTCTTTCTTTGTCTTTGCCCTAAATTGAAGGTCCCAGTAGTAGAGTTCTAGTTCTTTAGTCCCAGTAGAGTAGTAAAGTTCTAACAGACCTACTTCCTTTTGCTGTTCTCTCCCAAAAGCTATCTAGGGCAGTTTTAATTGTAAACAGCTGGCCTCCTGCTGCATATGCCTCTCTCCCTAATTCAGTTTCCTTCTTCACCTAGCTAACTGCACAGATAACAGTTCCTCTCACCCAACTCAGACAAACACACTAACTCTTTTTTTGTTTGTTTGTTTTACCCTAAATTGAAGGTCCTGGTTGTAGAGTTCTAGTTCATTAGTCCCAGTTGAGTAGTAAAGTTCTAACAGCACCTCCTTCCTTTTGCTGTCCTCTGCCAAAAGCTGTCTCAGGCAGTTTTAAATCAAGCACCTGGCTTCCCTGCTGCCTAAGCAACTCACCCTAATTCACTGCTTTCCTTCTTCGCCTGACTGCTACAGATAAAGTTCCTTCACCCAACTCAGACAAACACACTAACTCTTGTTTTTTTAGTTTGTTTTGCCCTAAATTGAAGGTCCCAGTAGTAGACTTTAGTTCTTAAATCCCAGTAGAGTAAGTGAAGTTCTAACAGCACCTCCTTCCACTTGCTGTCCTCTGCCAAAAGCTATATATAGTGTTTTAATCCAAACACCTGGCTTTCTGCTGCCTACGCCACTCCCCAGTTTGCCGATTACTTCTTCACCTAGCTAACTGCTCAGATGACAGTTCCTTCACCCAACTCAAACACACTAACTCATGTTATTTGTTTGTTTGTTTTACCCACATTGAAGGTCAGTAGTAGAGTTCCAGTTCTAAAGTCCCAGTAGAGTAATAAAATTCTAACAGCACATTCTTCCTCTTGCTGTTGTCTGCCAAAAGCTGTCTCAGGCGGTTTTAAATCCAAGCACCTGGCTTCCTGCTGCCTAAGCCACTCCCCCAAATTCACATTTTCCTCTTCACCTAGCTAACTGCAGAGATAATAGTTCCCTTCACCCAACTCAGACACACACAATAACTCTTTTTTTTGTTTGTTTTGCCCCAAATTGAAGGTCCTATAGAGTTCTAGTTTTACTCCCAGTTGAGTAGTTAACAGCACCTCCTTCCTCTTGCTGTTGTCTGCCAAAAGCTGTCTCAGGCAGTTTTAAATCAAGCACCTGGCTTCCTGCTGCCTAAGCCATTCACCCTAATTCACAGTTTCCTTCTTTGCCTGACTGCACAGACAACAATTTCCTTCACCAACTCAGACAAACACACTAACTCTTTTTGTTTGTTTTTGCCTAAATTGAAGGTCCTCATAATAGAGTTCTAGTTTCTAAGTCCCAGTAGAGTAGTAAAGTTTTAACATCACCTCCTCCTCTTGCTGATATCTGCCAAAGTCGCCTCGACAGTTTTAAATCCAAGCACCTGGCTTCCTGCTGCCTAAGCCATTCCCTCAATTCACAGTTTCTTTCTTTTACGTAACTAACTGAACAGATAAAAGTTCCTTCACTGAACTGAGATAAACACAATAATTTTTCTGTTTGTTTCTTTTCCCTAATAGAAGATCCTAGTAGTAGAGTTATATTTCTTAAATTCCAGCATGGTAGTAGAGTTCTAACAGCACCTCCTTCCTCTTGCTGTTCTCTGGCAAAAGCTATCTAGGCCACTTTTCAATCTAAACACCTGGCTTCATGCTGCTTAGCTACTCCCCTAATTCACAGTTTCCTTCTTCACTTAGCTAACTTCACAGATAAGAGATCCCTTCACCGAACTCAGGCAAACACACTAACTCTTTGTTTGTTTTGTTTTCACCCTAAATTGAAGGTCCCAGTAATAGAGTTCATAGGTCCCAGTAGAGTTAAAGTTCTAACAGCACCTCCTTCCTCTTGTTGTTCTGTGTCAAAGGCAATCTAGGGCAGTTTTAAATCCAGCCACCTGGCTTCCCTGCTACCTATGCCACTTTCCCTCATTCACAGTTTCCTTCTTTGACTAGCTAACTGCACAGATAACAGTTCTCTTCACCCTATTCAGACAAACCCACTAACTCTTGTTTTTTTGCCCTAAATTAAAGGTCCCAGTAATAGAGTCCTTGTTCTTAAGTCCCAGTAGAGTAGTAAAGTTCTAACAGTACATTCTTCCTCTTGCTGTTGTCTGTCTAAAGCTGTCTCAAGCAGTTTTAAATCCAAGCACCAGGCTTCCTGCTACCTATGCCACTTTTCCTCATTCACAGTTTCCTTCTTCACTTAGCTAACTATACAGATAAGAGTTCCCTTCACCCAACTCAGACAAACACACTAATTTTTTTTTTGTTTATTTGTTTCTTTTCTCTTAATTGAAGATCCTAGTAGTGGAGTTCTATTTATTAAATCCAGTAGGGTAGTAGAGTTCTAACAGCACCTCCTTCCTGTTGCTGTTCAGTGGCAAAGCTATCTAGCGCACTTTTAAGTGTAAACACCTGGCTTTGTGCTGCCGGTTACTCCCCTAATTCACAGTTTCATTCTTCACCTAGCTAACTGCATAGATAAGAGATCCCTTCACCCAACTCAGGCAAACACACTAACTTTTTGTTTGTTTGTATCCTAAATTAAAGTCACAGTAATAGAGTTCTAGTTCATAAGTTCCAGTAGAGTAGTAAAATTCTAACAGCACCTCCTTCCTCTTGCTGTTCTGTGTCCAAAAGCAATCTAGGGCAGTTTTAAATCCAGACACCTGGCTCACTGCTCCTAAGTCACTCCCCCAATTCACAGTTCCTTCTTCACATAGCTAATGGCTCTGATAAGTTCCTTCCACCAACTAACACAAACACACTATCTCTTGTTTTTGTTTGTTTGTCTACTTTACGCTAAACTGAAGGTCCCAGTAGTAGAGTTCTAGTTCTTAAGTCCTAGTAGAGTAGAAAGTTCTAATAGCACATTCTTTCTCTTCTGTTGTCTGCTAAAAGCTGACATGGGCAGTTTTAAATCCAAACACCTGGCTTCCTGCTCCGTAAGGCACTCCCAATTCACAGTTTCCTTCTTCACCAAGTTGACTGTACAGATAACAATTCCCTCGCAAACTCAAACAAACACATTAAATCTTTTTGTTTCTTTGGTTTTACCCTAAATTGTAGGTCTTAGCAGTAGAGTTCGAGTTCTTATGTGCCAGTAGAGTAGTAAAGTTCTGACAGCCCTCTGTCCTCTTCCTCTTCTCTTCCAATAGTTATCTAGGGCAGTTTTACATCCAAACACCTGGCCTCTGCTGCCTAAGCAACTCTCCTAATTCACAGTTTCCTTCTTCGACTAGCTAACTGCACAGATAACAGTTCCTTCACCCAACTCAGACAAACACTCTAACTCTTGTTTTTTGTTGTTTTGCTCTAAATTGAAGGTCCCAGTAATAGAGTCCTACTTCTTAGGTTGCAGTAGAGTAGTAAAGTTCTAACAGCACCTCTTTCCTCTTGCTCTTCTGTGCCAAAAGCTATCTATGGTAGTTTTAATACAAACACCTGGCTTCTTGCTGCCTATGCCACTCCCTCAATTCAGAGATGTCTTTCACCTAGCTAACTGCCCAGATAACAGTTCCCTTCACCCAACTTAAACACACTAACTCATGTTTTTGTTTGTTTGTTTTACCCTACTTTGAAGGTCCCAGTAGTAGAGTTCTAGTTCTTAAGTCCCAGTTGAGTAGTAACATTCAACAGCACATCCTTCCTCTTGCTGTTCTCTGCCAAAAGCTATCTATGGTAGTTTTAATTGCAGACACCTGACTTCTTGCTGCCTATGCCACTCCCCAATTCACAGTTTCCTTCTTCACCTAGCTAATGGCTCTGATAACAGTTCCTTCACCCAACTAACGCCAACACACTATCTCTTGTTTTTGTTTGTCTGCTTTTACGCTAAATTGAAGGTCCCAGTAGTAGAGTTCTAGTTCTGTAAGTACCAGTAGAGTAGTAAAGTTCTAATGGCACATTCTTCCTCTTGCTGTTGTCTGCCAAAAGCTGATGTGGGCAGTTTTAAATCCAAACACCTGGCTTCCTGCCCCTAAGGCAGTCCCCAATTCACAGTTTCCTTCTTCACATGGCTGACTGCACAGATAAAATTCCCTCACCAAACTCAAACAAACACATTAAATCTTTGTTGTTTCTTTGTTTTTCCCTAAATTGAAGGTCTTAGGAGTGGAGTTCTAGTTCTTATGTGCCAGTGGAATAGGAATGTTCTGACAGCACCTCATTCCTCTTCCTCTCTTCCAATAGTTATCTAGGGCAGTTTTATATTGAAATACCTGGCTTCCTGCCGCCTATGCAACTCTCTCTAATTCACAGTTTCCTTCTTCGACTAGCTAACTGCACAGATAACAGTTCCTTCACTGAACCCAGACAAACACACTAACTCTTGTTTTTTTTGTTGTTGCTCTAAATTGAAGGTCCCAGTAATAGAGTCCTAGTTCTTAAGTCCCAGTAGAGTAGTAAGGTTCTAACAGCACCTCTTTCCTCATGCTGTTCTCTGCCAAAAGCTATCTATGGTAGTTTTTAATCCAAACACCTGGCTTCTTGCTGCCTCGCCACTCCCCCAATTCAGAGATTACTTCTTCACCTAGCTAACTGCCAAGATAACAGTTCCTCTCACCCGACTTAAACACACTATCTCATGTTTTTGTTTTTACCCTACATTGAAGGTCCCAGTAGCAGAGTTCTAGTTCTTAGGTGCCAGTTGAGTAGTAACGTTCAAACAGCACATCCTTCCTCTTGCTGTTCTCTGCCAAATGCTATCTAGGGCAGTTTTAAATCTAAACACCTGACTTCCTGCTCCCTAAGGCACTCCTCTAATCCACAGTTTCCTTCTTCACCTAGTTAACTGCACAGATAACAGTTCCTTCATGCAACTCAGACAAACACACTGTCTCCTGTTTTTTTGTTTGTTTTACCCTAAATAGAAGGTCCCAGTAGTAGAGTTCTAATTCTTAAGTCCCAGTAGAGTAGTAAAGTTCTAACAGCACATTCTTCCTCTTGTTGTTGTCTGCCAAAGGTGTCTCAGGCAGTTTAAATCCAAGCACCTGGTTTCCGGCGCCTAAGCCACTTCCCTAATTCACAGTTTCCTTCTTCATGTTGCTTACTGCACAGATAAGAGTGTCCTTCATCCAACTCAGAAAAACAAACTAATTGTTTTTTCTTTGTTTCTTTTCCATAATTGAAGATCCTAGTAGTGTAGTTCTATTTGATAAATCCCAGTAGGGTAGTAGAGTTCTAAGAGCACCTCCTTCCTCTTGCTTTCTCTGGCAAAGGCTATCTAGGGCACTTTAAATCTAAACACCTGGCTTCCTGCTGCTTAAGCTATTCCCCAAATTCACAGTTTCCTTCTTCACCTAGCTAACTACACAGATAAGAGATCCCTTCACCCAACTCAGGCAAACACGCTAACTTTTTGTTTGTTTGTTTGTTTTACCCTAAATTAAAGTCCCAGTAATAGAGTTCTAGTTGATAAATTCCAGTAGAGTAGTAAAGTTCTAACAGCACTTCCTTCCTCTTGCTATTCTGTGTCAAAAGCAATCTAGGGCAGTTTTAAATCAGACACCTGGCTCACTTCTCCTAAGCACTCCCCAATTCACAGTTTCCTTCTTCACCTAGCTAATGGCTCTGATAACAGTTCCTTCAGCCAACCAACACAAATACACTATCTCTTGTTTTTTGTTTGTTTGTCTGCTTTTATGCTAAATTGAAAGTCCCAGTAGTAGAGTTGTAGTTCTTAAGTCCCAGTAGAGTAGTAAAGTTCTAATAGCACATTCTTCCTCTTGCTGTTGTCTGCCAAAAGCTGGCATGGGCAGTTTTAAATCCAAACACCTTGCTTTCTGCTCCCTAAGGCACTCCTCTAATTCACAGTTTCCTTCTTCACCTAGCTGACTGCACAGATAACATTCCCTCACCAAACTCAAATGCATTAAATCTTTTTCTTTGTTTTACCCTAAATTGAAGGTCTTAGTAGTTGACTTCTAGTTCTTATGTGCCAGTAGAGTAGTAAAGTTCTGACCGCACCTCTCTCTCTTCTCTTCCAATAGTTATGTAGAGCAGTTTTACATCCAAACACCTGGCTTCTTGCTGCCTAAGCAACTCTCCCTAATTCACAGTTTCCTTCTTGACTAGCTAACTGCACAGATAACAGTTCCTTTCACCCAACTCAGACAAACACACTAACTCTTTTTTTTCCTGAATTGAAGGTCTCAAGAATAGAGTCATTATTCTTAAGTCCCAGTAGAGTAGTAAAGTTCTAACAGTACATTCTTCCTCTTGCTGTTCTCTGCCAAAAGCTATCTATGGTAGTTTTTAATCCAAACACCTGCTTCTTTCTGCCTATGCCACTTCCACAATTCAGAAATACTACTTCTCCTAGCTAACTGCCTGGATAACAGTTCCTTCACCAACTAAACACATTAACTCATGTTTTCTGTTTGTTTGTTTTACCCTACATTGAAGGTCCCAGTAGTAGAGTTCTAGTTCTTCAGTCCCAGTTGAGTAGTAACTTTCAACAGCACATCCTTCCTCTTGCTGTTCTCTGCCAAAAGCTGTCTAGGGCAGTTTAAATCTAAACACCTGACTTCTGCTGCCTAAGCCACTCCACCTAATTCACTGTTTCTTCTTCACCTAGTTAACTGCAGAGATAACTGCTCCCTTCATGCAACTCAGACAAACACACTATCTCTTGTTTTTGCTTGTTTGTTTTACCCAAATGGAAGGTCCCAGTAGTAGAGTTCTAATTTTAAGTATCAGTAGAGTAGTAAAGTTCTAACAACACATTCTTCCTCTTGCTGCTGTCTGCCAAAAGCTGTCACAGGCAGCTTTAAATCCAAGCACCTGATTTCTGGCTGCCTAAGCCACTTATCCTAATTCACAGTTTCCTTCTTGATGTTGCTAACTGCACAGATAAGAGTGCCCTTCATCCAACTCAGAGAAACACACTATTTTTTCTTTGTTTGTTTCTTTTTCCTTAATTGAAGATCCTAGTAGTAGAGTTCCAGTTCTTAAATCTCAGTAGAGCAGTACAGCTCTAACAGGAACTCCTTCCTCTTGCTGTTCTCTGACAAAAACTATCTAGGAAGTTTTAAATCTAAACACCTGACTTCCTGCTGCCTAAGCCATCCACCTAATTCACTGTTTCCTTCTTCACCTAGTTAACTGCACAGATAACAGTTCCTTCATGCAACTCAGAAAAACACACTGTCTCTTGTTTTTGCTTGTTTTTACCCTAAATTGAAGGTCCCAGTAATAGAGTCCTAGTTCTTAAGTCCCAGTAGAGTAGTAATGTTCTAACAGTACATTTTCCTCTTGTTGTTGCCTGCCAAAGCGGTCTTTGGTGGTTTTAAATCCAAGCACCTGGCGTCCTGCTGCCTATGCCACTTTCCCTCATTCACAGTTTCCTTCTTTACATAGCTAATTTCACAGATAAGAGTGCCCTTCACCCAACTCAGACAAATATGCTAATTGTTTTTTGTTTCTTTTTCCTTAATTGAAGATCCTAGTAGTGGAGTTCTATTTGTTAAATCCCAGTAGGGTAGTAAAGTTCTAAAGATTACCTCTTGCTCTTCTGCGGCAAAAGCTATCTAGGCACTTTTAAATCTAAACATCTGGCTTCCTGCTGCTTAGCTGCTCCCCTAATTCACAGTCTCCTTCTTCACCTAGCTAACTGCACAGATAAGAGATCCTTCACCCAACTCAGGCAAACATACTAACTTTTTGTTTGTTTGTTTGTTTGTTTTACCCTAAATTAAAGTCCCAGTAACAGAGTTCTAGTTCATAAGTTCCAGTAGAGCAGTACAGTTCTAACAGCACCTTCTTCCTCTTGCTATTCTGTGTCAAAAGCAATCTAGGGCAGTTTTAAATCCAGACACCTGGCTTGCTGCTCTCTAATCCACTCCCAAATTCACAGTTTCCTTCTTTAGCTAGCTAATGGCTCTGATAACAGTTCCTTCACCCAACTAACACAAACACACTATCTCTTTTTTTTGTTTGTTTGTCTGCTTTTATGCTAAATTGAAGGTCCCAGTAGTAGAGTTCTAGTTCTTAAGTCCCAGTAGAGTAGTAAAGTTCTAATGGCACATTCTTCCTCTTGCTGTTTTCTGCCAAAATCTGACGTGAGCAGTTTTAAATCCAAACACCTGGCTTCCTGCTCCCTAAGGCACTCCTCCAATTCACAGTTTCCTTCTTCACCTAGCTTGACCTCGCAGATAACAGTTCCCTCACCAAACTCAAACACATAAAATCTTTTTGTTTCTTTATTTTTATCCTAAATTGAAGGTCTTAGTAGTAGCGTTCTAGTTCTTATGTGCTAGTAGAGTAGTAAAGTTCTGAGATCACCTCCTTCCCTTCCTCTTCTCTTCCAATAGTTATCTAGGCAGTTTTACATCCAAACACCTGTCTTCCTGCTGCCTAAGCAGCTCTCCCTAATTTAATTTCAATTGAATTCAATTCAACTTTTTTTATAGTGCCTTTGAAAACCAAGGCGCTTAACATAAAACAGAAACAGCCAATATAAGTACCATTAAAACATAAGATTTAAGTTATCCATAGCTAGGGAAAGCCAAATCAAATAAATAAGTTTTAGCTCAGTTTTAAATCAACTGAGGTGTGGCATTCTCTCAACTGACAAGGTAGAGAATTCCAGAGGGTCAGAGCTGAAAGAGCAAAGGCACGAGAACCAGACATCTTCAGTTGTACCCTAGGAATCTCTAGCAATCCTCGTCAGTGGACTGGAGAGGATGGAGGGGCTGTGGTACCATGAGATCTTGCAGGTTGCTGGGTCCCTGATCATGTAGGGCTTTAAAGGTTTGCAAGCCAACCTTAAAGGTGATCTGCCACTGAATAGGCAGCCAGTGCAGCTCGTGGAGCACAGGCATAATATGACTAGTCCTAGAAGTCCCAGTCAAGAGCCTGGCCGCTGCATTCTGCACCTGCTGCAAGTGGCGGATATCAACCTCTGGTACCCTAGGTAGAGGAATTGCATTAGTCAAGATGGATCATCACAAAGGATGAACCAATGATGGAAGATCATTTGAGGGAACCAGGTGTTTCACCTGGGCAATATTCCTCAGATGATAAAAGAGGATTTGACGACAGCTGACACCTGAGATTTTAAAATCAAGCCATCATCAAAATAACACCCAGGTTACACACCTGGTCTGAGGTAGTGAGTGAAACACCACCAAGTAATAAACCTGATGGTTGTCCAACCCTCAAACCCACCCTTGGATGACCTGGTTCCACTACCAACACTTTAGTCTTGTCTGGATTTAGTCTCAACCAGCTGGAACTCATCCAAGATCTGATCTCGCAAGGCAAATATTTAGCACGGAGACTACATCATTCTGTCTGGGCAGAAAGACATATACAGCTGAGTATCATCTGCATAGCAGTGAAAACTCAGACTGTATCACCTGATGATATCTCCCAATGGCAGCATATACACTGCAAACAACACGGGCTAATATAGAGCCCTGCGGCACCCCACAAGGCAGGGGTGAGCACCAGAGGAATAAATTCCAGTGGCCACTCTGTGAGACCTGCCTGTGAGATATGAATGGAACCAATTTAGGACTGTACCAGGCAGCCCACATAAAAGTCGCAGGCACTCCAATAGCACACCATGGTCTACAGTGTCAAATGCAGCAGAGAGATCGAGAAGGACCAGAATGGTATGTGCCTTTCGATCTCTAGCCATTAGAGGTCATTCAATACCTGGACTAGAGCCGCTCTCCATGTGCTTCTTCCCAAAACCGGATTGAGAGTATCATAGACATTGTGAGTTGTAAAGTGATCATCCAACTGCAATGCAAGCACATTTTCAATAACTTTACCAATAAATGGCAATTTAGAGATAGGTCGGTAGTTGGCTAGACAGTCTGGATCCAAGGAGGATTTCTTAAGGAGTGGTCAAAACCACCTCCTTGAGGGTGTTGAAAAGACTCCTCTCCAGGGACTTCCGGACAATGTGAGCTAGGATCGGGTAGATAACATCTACACAACTGACCAAAAGGGTGTAGGGTCTGGATCCAAACTACAACTGGTTGGACGAATGTTTGGATGATCTTCACAATGTCATTGAACTCCAGCTGGTGGAAATCTGACCAGACAGACAAAGTGCCAGTCACTTCCCATCGACCACTGCAATCACTCATAGGAGAGGATGAACCGATGCAAGACCTGATGCTGGCAACATCTGCAAAGAATCGAGCAAACTTCTCACATCTTAGCTGAGAAAAGCTTCTTGGCTGAAGACAGATTGGATTGCACAATCTGTCAACGGTCTGGAAGAGCTGAGCCGGTCGATTCTGTGCGACAGAAATCTCCCTGGACAGGAATTATGCCTTCTTACGGGTGGTTTCTGATTGATAGCTATCATAATGTGCCATCAACCTAAGCCTGTCAAC
Source organism: Neoceratodus forsteri (assembly GCA_016271365.2). NCBI lineage: Eukaryota > Metazoa > Chordata > Ceratodontiformes > Ceratodontidae > Neoceratodus > Neoceratodus forsteri. The sequence continues at coordinate 991,407,787 of CM028135.1, forward strand.
ATCACGGCCAGACTTCCAGCTCTTCCATCCTTCATCCAGCTCCCCTCATCTCCCTCCAAGGAGCCATCAAACCATGGACTCCTCTGGCGGGGTGAGAGGTCGAACATGAACAGGAGCAATCTTGTCCAGAGCATCTCTGACAGCCTTATTATAGGCTAGAACAAGATCATCTGGACTCATGCATTCATTCGACAAGCCCGAGAGGTCCAGTACCACCGATGGGTCATGAGGTTAACCCCCTAAAGGGCAGTACTGAACCAACTGCATAGAAGCAGACCTATTGGGGGCCTTGAAGCTGAACCTATGGTGTGATGGTCAGAACTACTGACCAGTTCCACCCCCAGATCAGCAATCTCCATACCCAGAAGGATGATCAGATCCAAAGAAGGACCCCTACATGGGTTTTGGAGGTAACTACCTGTGATAGGCCTAGCGTCACCATCAGCTGGAGGAGATTTTAGCCAGGCAGAGAGTTCATCGTTGACCCAGGCATTGAAGTCTCCAAGAATTATCCATCTGGGGACCTCAATACACCTCAACGATGAAGTCTGCAGTCTCCTGCAGGAATTTCCACCATCTCTTGGTGGACGGTAGATGAGGAGAATCCTGCAGCCTACACCTCACCCAGGATATATTCGAAGGATCTGGTACTTCCCAATGGCATATCCACAAGGCCCAGCTCAGTCTTAAACATAATGGCCACACTCCTGCCTCTACAATCCAACCTTGGACAGTGTATCACCGAGAAATTGGCTGGAGTTGCCAAGGCCAATACAGGGTCTGCATTTTCATCCAGCTACGTCTGAGCCAGATCAGTTGTTGCAACAAGATCAGCTATAACAGCTGTCTTGTTTTTAATAGATCTGGCATTGCATAACACCACCAAGGCAGGATGAGCTGTCAAGGAAGACCTCGGCACCTGCACATAATATCGGAGACCTTGGGTATGGGGACAAGGCAGGGAGGACCCCTATCTTGACTCCATTTTGCCCCAGGGCATCTCCTGGATCTCACAACCCAATCTGCCTCCCCTTCTGTCCCCATCAGGTCCAGCTCTCCCTTTCTTTTCCATTTTCTGAGTATGCCCAGAGCTCAACACCTAAAATAGGTGTCAGATGGCAAAGGGGCAATCAAATGGCATAATTCCCTGAGCCTGATGGGGAATGGTGCCCAACCATCACTAAGCTCTCCCCAACACATTGTAAAAGATAAAACCAAATAATTAAAATCAAACCAACCCAACTAAAAAGGTGAATCTAATCATAATAATACTACAGAATTAATTATACATTAATACTCAATAAGAAGAGAATAAGCTGACCTGGCGAGCAGGTAGGACTACCACTTGTGGTGCCAGCGACCTGGGATCAGGAATGGACTCAGGCAGTTGGAGGGTCGGCTGGGGGAGGAGGATTGAGCGCCAGTGGCTGCTCTCCTCCGGGTGGGTGGGATGCAAGTCCCGTTGTTATGCCACCACCTGGGTGACCACTGGTGGAGGTGCACCAAGACTGCAAACAGCAGGGTGGAGGACATCTGCTGGGGCTGGAGCATCAGCATGTCGTGACATGCTTCACCCCAGGCTTCCCTAGCATGTGGATGTCCTGAAAGCAGGAGACAAGAAAAACAGAAAATCCTGCACCAGGCTCCTGTAGGCGGGACCCGGTCGAACCGAGAACACCCATAACCAGGCTCCATAGAAGGGCTGATAAGGCCTTCCGACACAGACTTAAGGACCAAGAAAGGGCTGAGTGACCTCCTCTGTTTCACCTAGGGGCAAACCGAGGCAGGAAGGGGATAGGCGTGTTGGTACCCGGAGGGAGGTACCAAGGGACTACAGGAGTGCAATGACCTAGGGATCCCAGAAGAAAGGATCCTGGTGCAGAGAGGAGGGCAGCATAAAAAAAAAGAAGAAGAGAAATAAAATAAAATAATAACATAAAATAAATAAACAAAACAAAGACCAATCCACTCTCAGATAGCAAATAATTCCTTCTTCCGCTCTCTCTCACAAGTGAAGAGAAGAGAGGAGAGGTCAACAAATATAATCCCACACACTGTTTCTCACACAGAAGGGGAAAACAAACAGAAACAATAAAATAAAACAACTAAAGTCCATTTTCAAAGTGAATTTATCCAATACTTAAGTCACGGGCTCAAGCCTCCAGGGACCCAGAAGCACTATCATTGAGACTTCCAGTGGGCTCTCACCTCCACCCAGGACCAACGAGCAAACACAGGTCCCAACCAGCAGTCAGTTCTGCAGCAGAGAACCCACTCCACAATCCAAATTCTCAGGCAAAATCGCACACAGTCTGCCCCCACACTGACCATCAGTACACAAGCTGAAGGGAAAAGGCAGAGTAACAGACAGAGTAAAAAGGAACAATGCTCTGTTTTGACAAGTTCTTCACCGACACAAATCGGGCATCTATCACAGTACAAGCACTCAATTACTAGGTCCACAGCCAGGCACTAAGCGAGTCTCACCCAGCCCCAGACCTCTTCCCAGACCTGTTCAATACCACGACAGCCCACCAGCTGCCCGAGCAGCCGAGGAAGTATTGCAGAGACAGCCACCGAACAGCAGCAGACCAACAACATACCACTAGGTTTGGGCCAGGGCCGGAAAACTCCTCTCCAGCAATCCCCAAACAGCTACTACCGGACAGGACCTCCTCCAGTTTCACCCTTCACTCCTTCAGCCCACACCAGAACCAGCTGCTGACTCCTTCACCTCCTTACGAGCCTTCACTCCACCATCAAGACCCCACTTACCGCCAGGGTCCCATCTGCTGCCGGACTCCAAAATGCCTCAGGTAAAAGTTTTTCCACATTTCAGCTCATTCTGTGAACAAACGCACAACAAGCATAGAATAAAAGTTCAGCAGGTTACAGCCAGGATAGTAGAATCCACCAGATATAGCCAGGAATGATAAACGGCATTAAAAGCGAGTGATGGTAAAGTAACACGAAATAACATTGAGATAAAATAAAGTAAAGTAAAATAAAGCAAATAACGCAAATAAATAAAAACCAAGTAAACAAACTTAAAATAACTGCAGCAACACTGCACTACTGCTTACAGCCAGCCCAGCACAGTGGCCCAATTCAGTTTCCTTCTTCACGTAGGCTAGCTGCACAGATAGCAGTTCCTTTCACCCAACTCAGAGAAACATACTAACTCTTGTTTTTTGTTTGTTTTAGCCCTAAATTGAAGGTCCCAGTAATAGAGTCCTAGTTCTTAAGTCCCAGTAGAGTAGTACAGTTCTAACAGCACCTCTTCCCTATTGCTGTTCTCTGCCAAAGCTATCTACGCTAGTTTTAAATCCAAACACCTGACTTCATGCTGCCTCCACTCCCCCAAATCACAGATTACTTCTTCACCTAGCTAACTGCTGAGATAACAGTTCCCTTCACCCAACTTAAACACACTAACTCATGTGTTTTGTTTGTTTGTTTTTACCCTACATTGAAGGTCCCAGCAGTAGAGTTCTAATTCTTAAGTCCCAGTTGGTTGTAATGTTCGAACAGCACATCCTTCCTCTTGCTGTTCTCTGCTAAAGCTGTCTAGGGCAGTTTTAAATCTAAACACCTGGCTTCCTGCTGATTAAGCACTCCACCTAATTTACAGTTTCCTTCTTCACCTAACTAACTGAACAGATCCATTCACATATCTGGACTGTGTAGTATGGTACAGGCTGCATGCCATTGGCTCTGTGGACCAGCTGGCATACAGCCCCTGCCGTACGAGTTATTCGGCAGGCAGCGGGGTGGTGTAGGTAGGGAGCTACCACCTGCCGCTGACTGGGAGGGGAGCAGGCGGTGGGGCTCAGTGGGTGGGGAGTGGGGTACCGCTGGACCACCAGGGTTTGGATTGGTTTGTCATAATATATTACTGGCGCCCACGATTGGGCATGAGTGGTCCACTGGACCACCAGGGATACAGGACTAATGTTTTTAACATATGCCTGCAATTGGGCTGTGGCGGTCCACTGGACCACCAGGGATATGGGAGGGTGGTTTTACTGTACTTCTGCCTGCGATCGGCGGCTGCGAGTGGTCCACTGGACCACTAGGAATGTAGGACTATTATTTTCTCACGTATGTCCACTGTCGGGCATGGGGGCACCACCACGAAGGTGCCACTGGAGCTGAGTGGCCACCCACAGGTGGCAGCTGCGTGTTGCACCCTGCAATATGGCAGCTCACCTGTGGGTGGCCAGCTGTTAGCTCCTTTTTTGGCTCACCTGTGTGCAGCGCAGGTAGGGGTTGCACACATGCATGGGCTCAGCACATCCCGACCTGCGCCTCATACATTACTGATGTGCTCTGGTGCATCGAGTTTGTGCCAGACTCAATCCCCCTTGAATATTGCCGGGCACATCAGTGGGTTGTGCATGGTGCAACTGTGTTGCGCTATGTGCAACCCTTCTGAATATCCCACCCTTATCTCTTTTGTTTGTTTGTTTTATCCTAAAGTGAAGGTCCCAGTAATAGAGTTCTAGTTCTGATGTCCCAGTAGATTAGTAAAGTTCTAACAGCACCTCCTTCCTCTTGTTGTTCTCTGTGAAAAGCTATCTAGGGCAGTTTTAAATCCAAACACCTGACTTCCTGCTGCCTAAGCCACGCCCTCTATTTTAGTGTTTCCTTCTTCACCTAGTTAACTGAACAGATAACAGTTCCTTCACGAGCTCAGACAAATGCACTAACTCTTTTGTTTGTTTGTTTTTGCCCTAAATTGAAAGTCCTAGTAGTAGAGTTCTAGTTCTGAAGTCACAGTAGAGTAGTAAAGTTGTAACAACACCTCCTTCCTTTTCCTGATCTCTGCCAGAATCCATCTAGGCAGTTTTAAATCCAAACACCTGGCTTCCTGTTCTCTAAGCCACTCCCCAAATTCACAGTTTCCTTCTTCACTTAGCTAACTGCACAGATAACACTTCCTTTCACCCAACTCAAACACCCTAGCTCTTGATTTTGTTTGTTTGTTTTACCCTAACTTGAAGGTCAGAGTAGTAGAGTTCTAGTTTTTAATTCCCTGTAGTGTAGTAAAGTTCTAATAGCACCTCCTTCCTCTTGCTGTTCCGTGTCAAAATGTATGTAGGCTCATTTTAAATCCAAACAACTGGCTTCCTGCTGCTTAAACCACTTCTAATTCAGTGTTTCCTTATTCACCTAGTTAACTGCACAGATACCATTTTCCTTCACCCAACTCAAACAATCACACTATCTGTTGTTTTTGCTTGTTTGTTTTACCCTAAATTGAAGGACCCAGTAATAGAGTTCTAGTTCTTAAGTCCCAGTAGAGTAGTAAAAGTTCTAACAGCGCATTCTTCCTGTTGCTGTTGTCTGCCAGAAGCTGTCTCGGTGGTTTTAAATCCAAGAACCTAGCTTCCTACTGCCTAAGCCACTTCCCCTAATTCACAGTTTCCTTCTTCATGTAGCTAACTGTACAGATAAGAGTGCCCTTCACCCAACTCAGACAAACACACTAATTGGTTTTTTTGTTTGTTTTTCTTCCCTTAATTGAAGATCCTAGTAGTAGAGTTCTAGTTCTTAAATCCAGTAGAGTAGTACAGTTCTAACAGCACTTCCTTCCTCTTGCTGTTCTCTGGCGAAAAGCTGTCTAGGGCACTTTTAAATCTAAACATCTGGCTTCCTGCTGTAAGCTACTCCCCTAATTTAAAGTTTCCTTCTTCATCTAGCTAACTGCACAGATAAGAGATCCCTTCACTCAACTCAGGCAAACACACTAACTCTTTTGTTTGTTTGTTTGTTTTACCCTAAATTGAAGGTCCCAGTAATAGAGTTCTAGTTCATAGGTCCGAGTAGAGTAGTAAAGGTCTAACAGCATCTCCTTCCTCTTGCTGTTCTGTGGCTAAAGCAATCTAGGGCACTTTTAAATCTAAATGCCTGCCTTCCTGCTCCTTAAACTACCCCCAATTCACAGTTTCGTTTTTCACCTAACTATCGGCACTGATAACAGTTCCCTTCACCCATCTCACTCAAACACACTATCTCTTTTTGTTTGTTTGCTTTTACACTAAATTGAAGGTCCCAGTAATAGAGTTCTTGTTCTTAAGTCCCAGTAGAGCAGTAAAGTTCTAACATCACATTCTTCCTCTTGCTGTTGTCTGCCAAATGCTGTCTTGGGCAGTTTCAAATCCAAGCACCTGGCTTCCTGCTACCTAAGCCACTACTCCCTAATTGTAATTTCCTTCTTCACCTAGCTAACTGCAGAGATAACAGTTCCTTCACCCAACTCAGACAAACACAGTAACTCTTTTGTTTGTATGTTTTTATGGTAAATTGAAGGTCCAAGTAGTAGAGTTGTAGTTCTTAAGTCCCAGTAGAGTAGTAAAATTCTAAGAGCAACTCCTTCCTCTTTCCATTCTCTGTCAAAAGCTATCTAGTTCAGTTTAAATCCAAACAGCTGTCTTCCTGCTGCCTAAGCAACTCCCCAATTGACTGTTTCCTTCTTCACCTGGTTAGTTGCACAGATAACAATTCCCTTCACCCAACTCAGACAAACACATTCACTCTTTTGTTTGCATGTTTTTTCACTAAACTGAAGTTCCAAGTAGTAGAGTTGTAGTTCTTAAGTCGCAGTAAAGTAGTAAAGTTCTAAGAGCACCTCCTTCCTCTTACTGTTCTCTGTCAAAAGTTATCTAGTGAAGTTTTAGAGCCAAACACCTGGCTTCCTGCTGCCTAAGCCACTCCCTCAATTCACAGTTTTCCTTCTTCCCTAATTAACTGCACAATAAAAATCTTGTTTTTTTTTGTTTTATCCTAAATTGAAGGTCCCAGTAATAGAGTCCTAGTTCTTAAGTCCCAGAGAGTAGTACCATTCTAACAGTACCTATTTCCTCTTGCTGTTCTTTGCCAAAAGCTATCTATGGTAGTTTTAATCCAAACACCTGGCTTCCTGCTGCCTACGCCACTTCCAATTTATAGATTACTTCTTCAGCTGGCTAACTGCTCTGATAACAGTTCCCTTCACCCAACTTAAACAGACTAATTTATGGGGTTTTTTTGTTTGTTTTTTTTTACCCACATTGAAGGTGCCCGTAGTAGTGTTCTAGTTCTTAAGTCCCACTTGAGTGTAACGTTCGAACAGCACATCCTTTCTCTTGCTGTTTTCTGCCAAAGCTGTCTAGGGCAGCTTTTAAATCTAAACACCTGGCTTCCTGCTGCATAAGCCACTCTGCCTAATTCACAGTTGCCTCTTCACTTAGCTAACTGAACAGATAACATTTCTCTCAACCAACTCAGACAAACACACTAATTGTTTTTTTGTGAGTTTGTTTCTTCTTCGCTAATTGAAGATCCCAGTAGTAGAGTTCGTTTTAAATCCCAGTAGAGTAGTACAGTTCTAACAGCACCTCTTTCCTCTTGCTGTGATCTGGCAAAAGTTGTCTAGGGCATATTTAAATCTAAACATCTAGTTTCCTACTGCTAAGCTACTCCCTTAATTTACAGTTTCCTTCTTCACATAGCTAACTGCACAGATACAAGATCCCTTCACCCATATCAGGCAAACACACTAACTCTTTTGTTTGTTTGTTTTACCCTAATTGAAGGTCCCAGTAATATAGTTCTAGTTCATAATTCCGGTAGAGTAGTAAGTTCTAACAACAGCTCCTTCCTCTTGCTGTTCTGTGTCAAAAAGCAATCTAGGGCACTTTTAAATCTAAACACCTGGCTTCCTGCTCCTTAAGCTACTCCCTAATTCACAGTTTCCTTCTTTTCCTAGCTATCTGCACTGATAACAGTTCCCTTCACCCAACTCACTCAAACACACTATCTCTTCTTTTTAGCAGCAGGAAGCCAGGTACTTTGATTTAAAACTGCCCAAGCCAGCTTTTGGCAAAGAACACCAAGAGGAAGGAGATGCTGCTCAAACTTTACTACTCAATTGGGACTAAAGAACTAAAACTCTACTACTAGAACTTTCAACTCAGGGTAAAACAAAGAAACAAAAAGAAAAAGAGTTAGTTTGTTTCTCTTAGTTGGGTGAAGGGGTATGTTATCTGTGCAGTTAGATACATCAAGAACAAAACTGTGAATTGGGGAGTTGCTAACAGCAGGAAGCCAGGTGTTCAGATTTAAAACTGCCTTAGGTAGCTTTTGCCACAGAACAGTAAGAGGAAGGATGTGCTGTTAGATTTACCTCTACTGACACCTAAGAACTAGAACACTATTACTGGGACTGTCAATGTGTGTCAAAAATAACAAACAAAAACAAGAGTTAGTGTGTTTGCCTGAGTTGGGTGAAGGAACTTTTATGTGTGCTGTTAGCTAGGTGAAAAAAGTAGAAGTGAGGGACTGGCTTAGGCAGCAGAAAGCCAGGTGCTTGATTTAAAACTGCCCTAGATGGCTTTTGGCAGAGAACAGGAGGAAGAAGGCAGTTACAACTTTACTACTCTACTGGGACTTAAAAACTTGAACTCTGCTAGTAGGACCTTCAATTTAGGGTAAAACAAAACAAAAAGGGTCAGTGTGTTTCTCTCAGATGTGTCAATGGTACTGTTATCCAGCAGTTAGCTAGAACACTATTACTGGGACTGTCAATGTGTATCAAAATAACAACAAAAAAAACAAGAGTTAGTGTGTTTGCCTGAGTTGGGTGAAGGGAACTTTATGTGTGCTGTTAGCTAGATGAGAAAGGAAACTGTGAATTGTGGGAATGGCTTAGAGAGCAGGAAGTCAGGTGTTCGATTTCAAACTACCACAGAATGGCTTTTGGCAGAGAATAGCAAGAGAAAGGAGGTGCTGTTAGAACTTTACTACTCTATGTGGACTTAAGAACTAGAACTCTACTACTAGGACCTTCAATTTAGGGAAAAATAAACAAAAAAGAGTTAGAGTGTTCATCTGAGTTGAGTGAAGGAACGGTTATATGTGCATTTAACTAGGTGAAGAAGTCAACAGTGAAATAGAGTGCCTTAGGGCAGCAGAAAGACAGGAGTTTGGATTTAAAACTGCCCTAGATAGCTTTTGACAGAGAACAGCAAAATGAAAGAGGTGCTGTTAGAAATTCACTACTCTACTTGGACTTAAGAACTAGAACTCTACTACTGGTACCTTCAATTTGGGGTAAAACAAACGCAAGAGTTAATGTGTTTGTCTGAGTTGGGTGAAGGGAACTGTTATCTGTGCAGTTAGCTGGGAAGAAAGAAACTGTGAATTGGGGAGTGGCGAGGTAGCAGGAAACCAGGTGTTTAGATTTAAAACTGCCCTAGATAGGGTAAAACAAAGAAACAAAAAGAATTAGTGTGTTTGTCTGAGTTGGACGAAGGGAATTGTTAGCTGCACAGTTAGCTACTTGAAGAAGGAAACTTTGAATTAGGTTGAGTGGCTTATGTATCAGGAAGACAGGTGTTTCAATTTAAAATTCTCTAGATAGCATTTGGCGGAGAACAGGAAGAGGGAGGAGGTGCTGTTACAACTTCACTACTCTATTGGGACTTCAGAACTAGAACTCAACTAGTAAGACCTTCAATATAGGGAAAATAGCCAAGAAACAAATAAAAAAGAATGTTTGTGTTTGTCTGAGCTGGGTGAAGGGAACTGTTATTTCTGCAGGTAGGTAGGTGAAGTAGGAAATTGGAATGAGGGGAAGTGGCTTAGCAGCAGGAAGCCAGGTGCTTGGATTTAAAACTGCCTGAGACAGCTCTTGGCAGATGACAGCAGGAGAAAGACTGTGCTGTTAGAACTTCTACTACTCTACAGGGACTTGAGAACTAGAACTCTACTACTGGGACATTCAATTTAGCATAAAAGCAAACAAAGAAAAAGCAAGAGATAGTGTGTTTGTGTGAGTTGGGTGAAGGAACTGTTATCTGTGCAGTTAGCTATGTGAAGAAGGAAACTGTGAATTAGGGGAAGTGGCTTAGGCAACAGGAACCCAGGTGCTTGGATTTAAAATGGCCAAGACTGCTTTTGGCAGACAACAGCAAGGAAGAATGCGCTGTTAGAACTTTACTATTCTACTAGGACTTAGAACTAGAACTCTATTACTGGGACCTTCAACTAGGGTAAAAACAAGCAAACAAAGAGTGTGTTTGCCTGAGTTGGGTGAAGGAATCTCTTTATCTGTGCAGTTAGCTAGGTTAAGAAGGAATTGTGAATGGGGGTAGATTAAGCAGCAGAAGCTAGGTACATTTATATTTAAAAGTGACTTAGACAGCTTTGCCACAGAACAGCAAGAGGAAGGAGGTGCTGTTACTTCTCTACTGGGATTTAAGAAATAGAACTCTGCTACTAGGATATTCAATTAAGGGAAAAAGAAACAGGCAAACAAACAAAAACAATTAGTGTGTTTTTTCTGAGTTGGGTGAAGGACACCCTTATCTGTGCAGTTAGCTATGTGAAGAAGAAACTGTGAATTAGGGGAAGTGGCTTAGGCACCAGGAACTCAGGTGCCTGGATTTAAAACTGGCCGAGGCAGCTTTTGGCAGACAACTGCAAGAGGAAGAATGCAGCTGTTGGAACTTTACTACTGTACTGGGACTTAAGAACGAGAATTCTACTACTGGGACCTTCAATTTAGGGTAAAACAAACAAGCAAACGTCAAGAGATAGTGTGTTTGTCTCAATTGGGTGAAAGGAAATGTTATCTGTGCAGTTAACTAGGTGAAAAGGAAACACTGAATTAGGACGGAGTGGCTTCGGCAGCAGGAAGCCAGTTGTTTGGATTTAAAATGGTCCAAGATAGCTTTTGACACAGAACAGCAAGAGGAATGAGGTGCTGTTAGAACTTTACTACCTACTGGGACTTAAGAACTAGAACTCTATTACTGGGACCTTCAATTTACGGTAAAACAAACAAAGAGTTAGTGTGTTTGTCTGACTTCGGTGAAGGGAAACATTATCTGTGCGGTAGCTAGGTGAAGAAGGAAACTGTGAATTACGGTGCATTGGCTTAGACAACAAGAAACCATGTCCTTGGATTTAAAACCACCCAAGACGCTTCTGGCAGAAAACAGCAAGAGGAAGAAAGTACTGTTAGAACTTTACTACTCTATTGAGAATTAAGAACTAGAACTTACTATTGGAACCTTCAATTTAGGGTAAAAACAAACAAACAAAAATCAAGAGATAGGGTGTTTGTCTGAGTTTGGTGAAGGAACTGTTATTTGTGCAGTTAGCTAAGTGAAGAAGGAAACTGTGAATTGGGGAATGGCTTAGGGAGCAGGAAGCCAGGTATTTTGATTTAAAACTGCCCTAAATGGCTTGTGTCAGTGATCAGCAAAAGGAAGGAGGTGTTATTAGAACTTTACTACCCTACTGGGACTTAAAAACTAGAACTTACTACCAGGATCTTCAATTTAGGACAAAAACAAACAAAAAGAGTTAATGTGTTTGAGTTGCATGAAGGAACTATCTTTGCAGTTAACTATGTGAAGAAGGAAACAGTGAATTAGAGGAAGTGGCTTAGGCAGCAGGAAGTCAGGTGTTTGGATTTAAAACTGCCCAAGATAGCTTTTTGAGAGAGAACAACAAGCGGAAGAAGGTGCTGTTAGAAGTTTACTAATCTACTGGGACTTAAGAACTAGAACTCTATTACTGGGTCCTTCAATTTTGGTAAAACAAACAAATAAAAGAGTGTGTGTGTTGGAGTTGGGTGAAGGGAACTGTTATCTGTGCAGTTAGCTAGGTGAAGAAGGAAACTGTGAATTAGGCGGAGTGGCTTAGGCAGCAGGAAGCCAGGTGTTTAGATTTAAACTGCCCTCACGCGGCTTTTGGCAGAGAACAGCAAGAGGAAGGAGATGCTGTTCAAATGTTACTATTCAATTGGGACTTAAGTGAAGTAGAATTCTACTACTGGGACCTTGATGTAGGGTAAAACAAACAAACAAAAACATGAGTTAGTGTGTTTAATTTGGGTGGAGGAGGAGCTTTTATCTGAGCAGTTAGCTAGAAGAAGAAGTAATCTGTGATTTGGGGGATGGCGTAGGCAGCAGAAAGCCAGTTGTTTGGATAAAACTACTACAGATAGCTTTTGGCAGAGAACAGCCAGAGGAAGGAGGTGCTGTTAGAACTTTACTGCTCTACTGGGACTTAAGAACTAGGACTCTATTACTGGGACCTACAATTTAGGGAAAAATTAAAAAAAGCCACTCCCCATAATTCATAGTTTAATTCTTCATCTAGCTGACTGCACAATAACATTTTCTTTCTCCCATCTCTGACAAACACACACACACAAATTCTTTTTTTTTTGTTTGCCGGTTTGTTTTTCCTTAAGGTCCTAGTACTTCTTAAGTCCCAGTGGAGTAGTAAAGTTCTAACAGCACCTCCTTCCTCTTGCCAGCAGGGCAGTTTTAAATGTAAATACCTGGCTTCATGCTGCCTAAACCACTCCCCAATTCTCAGTTTCCTTCTTCAAGTAGGTGACTGCACAGATAATTCCCTCACCAAACTCAGATAAACACATTAATTCTTTTTGTTTCTTTGTTTTACCCTAAATTGAAGGTCCTAGTAGTAGAGTTCTAGTTCTTATGTGCTAGTACTGAAGTAAAGTTCTGACAGCGCCTCCTTCTGCTTCCTCTTCTCTGCCAATAGCTATCTAGGGCAGTTTACATCCAAACACCTGGTTTTCCTGCTGCTTAAGCAACTCTCCTAATTCACAGTTTCCTTCTTTGAGTAGCTAAATGCACAGATAACAGTTCCCTTCACCCAACTCAGACAAACAGTCTAACTCTTCTATTTTTTTTTTTGCCCTAAATTGAAGGTCCCAGTAATAGAGTCCTAGTTCTTAAGTCCCAGTAGAGTAGTTAAGTTCTAACAGTACCTCTTTCCTCTTGCTGTTGTCTGCCAAAAGCTATCTATGGTAGTTTTAATCCAAACACCTAGCTTTTGCTGCCTACACCACTCCCCAATTCACAGATTACCTCTTCATCTAGCTAACTGCTCGGATAACAGGTCCTTCATCCAAATAAAACACATTAACTGCGTGTTTTTGTTTGTTTGTTTTACCCTTCATTGAAGGTCCCAGTAGTAGAGTTCTAGTTCTTAAGTCCCAGTTGAGTAGTAACGTTCGAACAGCACATCCTTCTTCTTGCTGTTCTCTGCAAAAAGCTGTCTAGGGCAGTTTTAAATCTAAACACCTCGCTTGCTTCTCATGTAAGCCACTCTGTCTAATTCACAGTTTCCTTTGTCACCTAGCTAACTGCACAGACAACAGTTCCTTCACCCAACTTAGACAAACACACTCTATCTCTTTTTGTTTCTTTGTTTGTTTATTTTACTCTAAATTGAATGTCCTTGGTAGAGTTCTAGTTTTAAGTCCCAGTAGAGTAGTAAAGTTGTCACAGGAACAATTTTCTCTTGCTGTTCTCTGCCAATAGCTATCTAGGGCAGTTTTAAATCCAAACACCTGGTTTCCTGCTACCTACGCCACTGCCCCAATTCACAGTTTCTTTCTTCCCTAGCTAACTTCACAGATAACAGTTCCCTTTACCCAACTCAGACAAACACACTAACTCTTTTGTTTTGTTTGTTTTACCCTAAATTGAAGGTCCCAGTAGTACAGTTCTAGTTCTTAAGTCCCAGTGGAGTAGTAAAGTTCTAACAGCACCTCTTTCCTGTTGCTGTTCACTGCTAAAAGCAATCTAGGGCAGTTATAAATCCAAACACGTGGTTTCCTGCCTACGTCACTCCCCAATTCACAGTTTTTTTTCCCTAGCTAACTGCACAGATAACAGTTCCCTTCACCCAACTCAGACAAATACACTAACACTTTTGTTTGTTTGTTTTACCCTAAATTGAAGTTCCCAGTAATAGAGTTCTAGTTCTTAAGTCCCAGTAGATTAGTAAAGTTCTAAAAGCACCTAATTCCTCTTGTTGTTCTTAGTCAAAAATCTATCTAGGGCAGTTTTAAATCCAAACACCTGGCTTTCTGCTGCCTATGCCACTCCCCAATTCACTGACTACTTCTTCACCTAGTTAATTGCACAGATAACAGTTTCCTTCAAGTAACTCAGACACATACTAACTCTTTGTTTGTTTTTGTCCTAAATTGAAAATCCTAGTAGTAAAGTTCCAGTTCTTAAGTCCCAGTAGAGTAAAAGTTCTAGGAGCACCTCCTTCCTTTACTGATCTCTGCCAGAAGCCATCTAGGGAAGTTTTAAAGCCAAACACCTGGCTTCCTGCTGCCTAAGCCACTCCCCAATTTACAGTTTCCTTCTTCACTTAGCTAACTGCACATATAACAGTTCCTGTCGCCCAACTCAGACAAACACCCTATCTCCTGATATTTGTTTTTGTTTTACCCTAAATCAAGGTCCCATAGCAGAGTTCTAGTTCTTAAGTCCCAGTAGAGTAGTAAAGTTCTAACAGCTGTTGTTTCAGCTGGTTTAAAATCCAAGGACATGATTTCTTGCTGTCTAAGCCAGTCCACCTAATTCACAGTTTCTGCTTCAGCTAGTTAACTGCACAGATAACATTTCCTTCACAAAGTCAGACAAACACACAGACTCTTTTGTTTGTTTGTTTTACCATAAATTGAAAGTCCTAGTAATAGAGTTCTAGTTCTTAGGTCCCAGAAGAGTAGTAAAGTTCTAACAGCACCTCCATCCTCTTGCTGTTCTCTGTCAAAAGCTATCTATGACCGTTTTAAATCCAAACAACTGGCTTCCTCTGCTGAAACCAGTCCGTCTAATTCAGTGTTTACTTTTTCATCTAGTTAACTGCACAGATAACATTTCTTTTCACCCAACTCAGAGAAACACACTATCTCTTGTTTTTGCTTGTTTGTTTTATCCTTAATTGAAAGTCCCAGTAGAGTAGTAAAGTTCTAACAGCACATTCTTCCTCTTGCTATTGTCTGCCAAAAGCTGTATCAGGCGGTTTTAAATCCAAGCACCTGGTTTCCGCCGCTTAAACCACTTCCCCAATTCACAGTTTCCTTCTAAACGTAGCTAACTGCACAGATAAGCGTGTCCTTCACTCAACTCAGACAAACACACAAATTGTTTTTTTTGTTTGTGTGTTTTTTCCTTTAATTGAAGATGCAGTAGTAGAGTTCTAGTTCTTAAATCGCAGCAGAGTAGTACATTTCTAACAGCATCTCCTTCTTCTTGCTGTTCTCTGACAAAAGCTGTCTAGGTTACTTTTAAATATAAGCACCTGGCTTCCTGCTGCTTAGCTACTCCCCTAATTCACACTTTTCTTCTTCATTTAGCTAACCGCACAGATAAGAGATCCTTCACCCTACTCAGGCAAACACACTAACTCTGTTTGTTTGTTTTTACCCTAAATTGACGGTCCCAGTAATAGAGTTCTAGTTCATAGGTCCTAGTATAGTAGGAAAGTTGTAACAGCACCACCTTCATCTTTCTGTTCTGTGTCAAAAGCAATCTAGGGCACTTTTAAATCTAAACACCTGGCTTCCTGCTGCTTAAGCAACTCCCCTAATTCACAGTTTCCTTCTTCATCTAGCTAATGGCACTGATAACAGTTCCTTCACCCAGCTCACACAAACACACTCTCTTGTTTTTGTTTGTTTGCTTTACACTAAATTGAAGGTCCCAGTAGTAGAATTGTTGTTTCCCAGTAGCGTAGTAAAAGTTCTAACAGCACATTCTTCCTCTTGCTCTTGTCTGCCAAATGCTGTTTCAGGTGGTTTTTAATCCAAGCACCTGGCTTCCTGCCGCCTAAGCCACTCCCCAAATTTACAGTTTCCTTCTTCACCTAGCTAACTGCAGAGATAACAGTTCCTTTACTCCAACTCAGACAAACACACTAACTCTTTTGTTTGTTTGTATGTTTTACACTAAATTGAAAGTCCAGGTAGTAGAGTTGTAGTTTTTAAGTCCCAGTAGACTAGTAAGTTCTAAGAGTACCTTCTTCTTCTTTCTGTTCTCTGTCAAAAGCTATCTAGTTCAGTTTAAATCTAAACACCTGGCTTCCTGCTGCCTAAGCCATTCCCCTAATTAACTGTTTCCTTCTTCACCTGGTTAATTGCACAGATAACACTTCCCTTCACCCAACTTAGACAAAGAGATTCACTGTTTTGTTTGTTTGTATGTTTTACACTAAATTGAAGTTCCAAATAGTAGAGTTGTAGTTCTTAACTCCCAGTAGAGTAGTAAAATTATAAGAGCACCTCCTTACTCTTACTGTTCTCTGTGAAAAGCTATGTAGTGCAGTTTAACTCCAAACACCTGGCTTCCTGCTGCCTAAGCCACTCATTCATTTCACAGTTTCCTTCTTTACCTAGTTAACTGCACATAACAGTTCCCTCATCCAACTCAGGCAAACACACTAACTCTTGTTTTTGTTTGTTTGTTTTTGCATACATTGATGGTCTCAGTAGTAGAGTTTTAGTTCTCAGGAGTCAGTAGAGTAGTAAATTTCTAATAGCACATCCTCCTCTTGCTGTTCCTCTGCAAACGCTATCTAGGGCAGCTTTAAATCTAAAGACCTGGCTTCTTGCTGCTTATGCTATTACCCTAATTCACAGTTTCCTTCTTTGCCTAGCTAACTACATATAACAGTTCCTTCACTCCAACTCAGAGAAAACAATAATTACTTTGTGTTTGTTTTTCCTATATTGAAGGTCTTAGTAGTAGAGTTCTAGTTCACCAGTCTCAGTAGAGTAGTGAAATTCTAACATCACTTCCTTGCTCTTCCTGTTCTCTGCCAAATGCTAACTAGGGAGTTTTAAATTGAAACTCCTTTCTTCCTGATGCTTAAGACACTCAACCTAATTCAAAGTTTCCTCTTCAAGTAGCTAACTGCAGAGATAAAGTTCCCTTCACCCAACTCAATCAAACACACTAATTTTTTTTTTGTTTGTTTTACCCTAAATTGGATGTCCTATAGTAGAGTTCTAGTTCTTAAGTCCCAGTAGAGTAGTAAAGTTGTAACAGCAGCTCCTTCCTCTTGCTGTTCTCTGCCAATAGCTATCTAGGGCAGTTTTAAATCCAAACACCTGGTGTTCTGCCACCCACGCCATTCCCTCTATTTCACTGTTGACTTATTCACCTAGTTAACTGCACAGATAACAATTCCTTCACCCAACTCAGACAAACATGCTAACTCCTTTTTGTTTATTTGTTTATTTTTTCCATAAATTGAAAGTTCGAGTAGTAGAGTTCTAGTTCTTAAGTCCACATAGAGTAGTAAAGTTCTAACAGCACCTCCTTTTTCTTGCTATTCTCTGCCAAAACCCATCTGTGGTAGTTTGAAATCCAAACACCTGGCTTCCTGCTCCCTATGCCATTCCCCAATTCACAGTTTCCTTCTTCACCTAGTTAGCTGCACAGATAACAGTTCCCTTCACGCAACTCAGACACACACTAACTCTTTTTATTTGTTTTTGTCCAAATTGAAGATCCTAGTAGCAGAGTTCTAGTCCCTAAGTCTCAGAAGAGTAGTAGAGTTCTAAGAGCACCACCTTCCTTTTGCTGATCTCAAGAAGCCATCTAGGAAGTTTTAAATCCAAACACCTGGCTTCATGCTGCCTAAACCACCTTTCCAATTCTCAGTTTCCTTCTTCACTTAGTAACTGCATGGGTAACAGTACCTGTCACCCAACTCAGACACAGACACTAATTATTTTTTTTGTTTGTTGGTTTGTTTTTGCCTTAATTGAAGGTCCTAGTAGTAGAGTTTTAGTTCTTAAGTCCCAGTAGAGTAGTAAAGTTCAAACAGCACCTCCTTCCTCTTGCTGTTCTCTGTTAAAAGCCATCTAAGGCAGTTTTAAATGCAAATACCTGGCTTCATGCTACCTAAGCTGCTCCACCTAATTCTCAGTTTCCTTCTTCACCTAGGAATTTATGATTCAAATCAGCATGGGTTTACTCCCAAGTATTCCTGCACCACCAATCTGATATCTTTTACAATAATATAAGTACTCTACTAGATGTGGATATCCCTACTGATGTAATTTTTTGGACTTTAGTAGAGCTTTTGATAAAGTCTCACATGAAAAACTCATTACTAAAATGCACAATCTAGGTTTGTCACTTGATATTGTCAACTGGACTTTAAACTGGTTGACAAGTCATTCTCAGAGAATCAGAATTAATGATATCTTGTCTGATTCGGGTAGTGTGACAACTGGTACCACAGGGGTTGGTCTTGGGACCAACATTGTTTAATCTCTTTATTAGTGATCTACAAACAGGGCCAAATAACTTCATTGTTAAATTTGCAGATATACTAAATTGGGGGCAAGGTTAATAATCAAGAATATATTTCTACATTAAAGAAGGATTTGGAAAAATTAAGACTTTGGGCAAATGAAAATCATATGCAGTTTAATCAAGACAAATGTTTAGTGGTGCATTTCAGTTTAAATAATCCAAAACGATATATTATATAAAGGACTACCATCACTCATCAAATTGTGAAAAAGATTTAGGGATATATGTTAATAATAAACTTACATCAAATGATCACTGTGTTAGAACTGTTGCATGACCAACAGACTTTTGAGGCAAATAAAGCGCACTTTGTTAATCACACTAAACAATGCCTTATTCCATTGTATAGGGCATACATTAGACCAAGATCTAGACTGTGGCTCCCTTTCTGGAATCCAAACCAAAAAAGACATAGCAATTCTTGAACAGGTTCAAAGGAGAGTAACTAGAATGATTCCAAGATTAACAAACTTGGATTATCAGAACAGGTTAAAAGCTACTGGTCTCTTCTCTCTTCAAACTAGAAGATTAAGAGGTGACATGCTTATGGTTTTAATTTAATAAATTCACCAGATCTAATGGAAAATGTGCTCTAACACTCTCCAAAGGAGACATGTTCTGAGACTGCATAATAAACAGCTTGAAGTAAAACTTATAAAACCAGCAAAGGGGAAACTTTTTCCAATAAGAGCATCCAATGTATGGAACACCTTGCCACAAGAATTGGTAGAGGCAACTAGTGCCACTGTCTTTAAAAACAAATTAGATGTTTGGTTGAGGATAATAGATAAATAATGTCCCACATAGTGTGGGGAACAGTCTCAATGGGCTCTGGCCTTCTTCTGTTCTCTCATACCAAGTAATACCACAGCTGACTGCACAGATAACAGTTCCACTCACAAGACAAACACACTAATTCTTTTTTGTTTCTTTGTTTTTACCCTAAATTGAAGGTCCTAGGAGTAGAGTTCTAGTTCTTATGTGCCAGTAGAATAGTAAAGTTGTGACAGCACCTCCTTCCTCTTCTTCTTCCTCTTCTCTGCCAATAGCTATCTAGGGCAATTTTACATCCAGACACCTGACTTCCTGCTGCCTAAGCAACTCTCCCTAATTCACAGTTTCCTTCTTCACCTAGCTTACTGCACAGATAACAGTTCCTTCACCCAACTCAGACAAACACACTAACTCTTGTTTTTTTTTGTTTGTTTTACCCTAAATCAAAGGTCCCAGTAATAGAGTCATAGTTAAGTCCCAGTAGAGTAGTAAAGTTCTAACATCACCTTCTTCCTCTTGCTGTCCTCTGGCAAAAGCTATCTATGGTATTTTTAATCCAAACACCTGGCTTCCTGCTGCCTGCACCAGTCCTCGAATTCATAGATTGCTTCTTCACCTAGCTAACTGCTCAGATAACAGTTCCTTCACCCAAGTTAAACACACTAACTCATGTTTTTGTTTGTTTGTTTTACCCTACATTGAAGGTCCCAGTAGTAGAGTTCTAGTTCTGAAGTCCCAATTGAGTAGTAGTTCAACAGCACATCCTTCATCTTGCTGTTCTCTGCCAAAAGCTGTCTAGGCAGTTTTAAATTTAAACACATGTCTTTCTGCTGAGGATGCCACTCCACCTAATTCACAGTTTCCTTGTTCACCTAGCTAACTGTACAAATAACAGTTCCTTCTCCCAACTCAGACAACACACTAACTCTTTTGTTTGTTTGTTTTACCATAAATTGAAGGTCACAGTAATAGAATTCTAGTTCTTAAGTCCCAGTAGATTCTTGAAATTCTAACAGCAGCTCCTTCCTCTTGTTGTTCTCTGTCAAAAGTTATCTTGGGCAGTTTTAAATCCAAACACCTGACTTCCTGCCCTAAGCCACTCCTCTAATCCACTGTTTCCTTCTTCACCTAGTTAACTGCACAGAAACAGTTCCATTCACATAACTTAGACAAACACACTAACTCTTTTGTGTGTTTGTTTTGTCTAAATTGAAGATCCTAGTAGTAGAGTTCTAGTTCTTAAGTCCCAGTAGAGTAGTAAAGTTCTAAGAGCAGCTCCTTCCTTTGCTGATCTCTTCAGAAGCCATCTAGGAAGTTTTAAATCCAAACACCTGGGTTCCTGCTACTTAGCCACTCCCCAATTCACAGTTTCCTTCTTCACTTAGCTAACTGCACAGATAACAGTTCCCGCCACCCAACTCAGACACAGACACTAATTTTTTTTTTTTATTAGTTGTTTGATTTTTCCTTAATTGAAGGTCCTAGTAGTAGAGTTCTAGTTCTTAAGTCCCAGTACAGTAGTAAAGTTCAAATAGCACCTCCTTCTCTTGCTGTTCTCTTCCAAAAGCCATCTAGGGCAGTTTTAAATGCAAATACCTGGCTTTCTGCTCCCTAAGGCACTTCTCGAATTTACAGTTTCCTTCTTCACCTTGCTGACTGCACAGATAACAATTCCCTCACCAAACCTAGACAAACACTAATTCTTTTTGTTTCTTTGTTTGTTTGTTTTACCCCAAATTGAAGGTCCTAGTAGTAGAGTTCTAGTTCTTAAGTCCCAGTAGAGTAGTAAAGTTCTAACAGCACCTTCCTTTCTCTTGCTGTTCTTTGTCAAAAGCTATCTAGGATCTTTTAAATATAAATAACTGGCTTCCTGCTTCAAGACCAGTCCATCTAATTCAGTGTTTCCTTTTCACCTAGTTAATTGCACAGATAACATTTCTTTTCATCCTACTCAGACAAACACAGTGTCTCTTGTTTTTGTTTGTTTGCTTTTACACTAAATTAAAGGCCCATTAGTAGATTTCTAGTTCTTAAGTCCCATAAGGTAGTAAAAGTTCTAACAGCACATTCTTCCTCTTGCTCTTGTCTGCCAAATGCTGTTTCAGGTGGTTTTAAATCCAAGCACCTGGCTTTCTGCTGCCTAAGCCACTCCCCCAATTCAAAATTTCCTTCTTCATCTAGCTAACTGCAGAGATAACAGTTCCTTCACCCAACTCAGACAAACACACTAACTCTTTTGTTTGTTTTTATGTTTTACGCTAAATTGAAGGTCCAGGTAGTAGAGTTGAAGTTTTAAGACCCAGTAGAGTAGTAAGTTCTAAGAACACCTCCTTCCTCTTTCTGTTCTCTGTCAAAAGCTATCTAGTTCAGTTTTAAATCCAAACACCTGGCTTCCTGCTGCCTAAGCCATTCCCCTAATTGACTGTTTCCTTCTTCACCTGCTTAATTGCACAGATAATTGATTGATTGATAACACTTTCCTTCACCCAACTTAGACAAACACATTCACTCTTTTGTTTGTTTGTATGTTTTACGCTAAATTGAAGTTCCAAATAGTAGAGTTGTAGTTCTTAAGTTCCAATAGAGTAGTAAAGTTATAAGAGCACCTCCTTACTCTTACTGTTCTCTGTCAAAAGCTATCTAGTGCAGTTTTAACTCCAAACACCTGGCTTCCTGCTGCCTAAGTCACTCATTCATTTCACAGTTTCCTTCTTCACCTAATTAACTGCACAGATAACAGTTCTCTTCACACAACTTAGACAAACACACTTACTCTTTTTGTTTGTTTTGCCCTAAATTGAAGGTAGTGGAGTTCTAGTTAGTAAGTCCTAGTAGAGTAGTAAAGTTCTAACAGCACCTCCTTCATTTTGCTGATCTCTGCCAGGCCATCTAGGATAGTTTAAATCCAAGCACCTGGTTTCCTGCTCCTAAGCTAGTCCCCCAAGTCACAGTTTCCTTCTTCACCTCACTAACTGCACAGATAACAGTTCCTTCACTCAACTCAGATAAACACCCTATTTCTTGATTTTTTTGTTTGTTATTACCCTAAACACATCCTCTTTCCTCTTGCTGTTCTCTGCAAAAGCTATTTATGGTAGTTTTTAATCCAAACACCTGACTTTCTGCTGCCTATACCACTCCCCAGTTCATAGACTACTTCTTAACCTAATTAAATGCTCAGATAACAATTCCTTCACCCAACTCACACAAAGACATTATCTCTTGTTTTTTTTTGTTTGCTTTTATGCTCAATTGATGGTCCCAGTAGTAGGTTCTAGTTCTTAAGTCCCTGTAGAGTAGAAGTTCTAACAGCACATTCTTCCTCTTGTTGTTGTCTGACTAAAGCAGTCTCAGGCAGTTTTAGATCCAAGCACCTGGCTTCTTGCTGTCTAAGCCATTCCCCATTCACAGTTTCCTTCTTTACCTAGCTAACTGCAGAGATAACAGTTCCTTCGCCAAACTCAGACAAACACACTAACTCTTTTGTTTGTTTGTTTGATTGTTTTACAGCACCTCCTTCCTCTTGCTGTACTTTATTGAAAGCTATCTAGGACATTTTAAATCCAAACACCTGGCTTCTTGCTGCCTAAGCCACTCTCCCAGTTGACTGTTTCCTTCTTCACCTGGTTAATTGCATAGATAACAGTTCCCTTCACCCAACTGAGACAAACTCATTCACTCTTTTGTTTGTTCATATGTCTGTGCAGTTAACAATGTGAAG
The DNA here is from genome assembly GCA_016271365.2 of Neoceratodus forsteri. Taxonomy (NCBI): domain Eukaryota; kingdom Metazoa; phylum Chordata; order Ceratodontiformes; family Ceratodontidae; genus Neoceratodus; species Neoceratodus forsteri. The sequence continues at coordinate 991,430,434 of CM028135.1, forward strand.
AAGGAAACAGTGAATTAGATGGAGTGGCTTAGCTGCAGAAAGCCAGGTGTTTCAATTTAAAACCTCTCCTAGATGGCTTTTGCAAGAGAACAGCAAGAGGAAGGAGGTGTTCTAGAACTTTTCTACTTACTACCAGGACCTTCAATTTAGGATAAAAACAAACAAACAAACAAAAAAAGAGTTAGTTTGTCTGAGTTGGGTAAGGAACTGATATCTGTCCAGTTAACAAGGTGAAGAAAAACAGTCAATTGTGGGAGTGGCTTAGGCAGCAGGATGCCAGGTGTTTGGATTTTAAACTGAACTAGATAGCTTTTGAAAGTGATCAGCAAGAGGAAGGAGGTGCTCTTAGAACTTACTACTCTACTAGGACTTAAGAACTAGAACTCTACTACTGGCACCTTCAATTTAGGATAAAACACACAAACAAAAACAACAGTTAGTGTGTTTGTTTTAGTTGGGTGAATGGAACTGTTATCTGCACAGTTAGCTAGGTGAAGAGGAAAACTGTAAATTGGGGAGTGGCTTAAGGATCAGGAAGCCAGGTGTTCGGATTTAAAACTACCCTAGATGGCTTTTGGCAGACAACAGCAAGAGGAAGGAGGTCCTGTTCGAACTTTACTACTCTACTGGGACTTAAGAATTAGAACTCTACTACTAGAACTTTCAATTTAGGGTAAAAAAAAAAGCTGACATGTTTGTCTGAGTTGGGTGAAGGGAATAGTTATCTGTGTAGTTTGCTAGGTGAAGAAGAAAACTGTGAAATAGGGGGATTGGCTTAGGAAACAGGAAGCCAGGTGTTTGGATTTAAAACTGCCCTAGATAGCTTATGGGAGAAAAGAGCTAGAAGAAATATGGGCTGTTAGAACTTTATTACTCTACTGACACCTAAGATTTAGAACTCTATTACTGGGACCTTCAATGTAGGGCAAAACAAACAAACAAAAAAAAAGAATTAGTGTAGTTGCCTGAGTTGGGTGAAGGGAACTGTTATGTGTGCAGTTAACTAGGTGAAGAAGGAAACAGTCAATAAAGCGGAATTGCTTAGGCAGCTGGAAGCCAGGTGTTTGATTTAAAACGGAATAGATAGCTTTTGACAGAGAACAATAAGAGGAAGGAGGTGCTCTTAGAGCTTTACTACTCTACTGGGACTTACTAACTACAACACTACATCTTGGACCTTCAATTTAGCGTATCAACATAGAATCAAAAGAGTTAGTTTGTCTGACTTGGGTGAAGGGAATAGTTATCCATGCAATTAGCTAGATGAAGAAGGGAACTGTGAATTTGGGTAAGTGGCTTAGGCAGCAGGAAGCCAAATGATTGGAATTAAACCACCCAAGACAGCTTTTGGCAGACAACAAGAGGAAGAATGCGCTGTTAGAACTTTACTGCTCTACTGAGACTTAAGAACTAGAACTCTACTACTGGGACCTTCAATTTAGGGTATAAACAAACAAACAAAAGAGTTAATGGGTTTGTCTGAGTTGGGTGAAGGGAACTGTTATCTGTGCAGTTAGGTGAAGAAGGAAACTGAATTGGGGAAGTGGCTAAGGTAGCAGGACACCAGGTGTTCAGATTTAAACTGCCCTAGATAGCTATTGGCAGAGAACAGCAAGAGAGAGAAGCTGCTTTTATAACTGTAGTACTCTACTGACACCGTCGATGTGGGGCAAAAATAACAAACAAAAACAAGAGTTAGCGTGTTTACCTGAGATGGGTGAAGGGAACTTATGTGTGCAGTTAACTAGGTGAAAGAAGGAAACTATGAAGTGATGGAGTGGCTTAGGCAGCAGGAAGCCAGGTGCTCGGATCTAAAATTGGCCTAGATGGCTTTTGGAAGAAAGCAAGGAGGAAGGAGGTGCTGTTACAAGTTTACTACTCTACTGGGACTTAAAACTTGAACTTTACTACTAGGACCTTCAATTTAGGGTAAAACAAACAAAAAAGAGTTAGTATGTTTGTCTCAGTTGGGTGAAGGAACTGTTATCTGTGCAGTAAGCTAGGTGAAAAAGGAAACTGTGAATTGGGAGAATGGTTTAGAGATCAGGAAGCCAGGTCTTCGGATTTCAAACTACCACAAATGGCTTTTGGCAGAGAACAGCAAGAAAAGGAGGTGCTGTTAGAACTTTACTACTCTATGTGGACTTAAGAACTAGAACCTACTGCCATGACCTTCAATTTAGGGTAAAATAAACAAATAAACAAAAAAGAGTAGAGTGTTTGAGTTGGGTGAAGGGAACGGTTATCTGTGCAGTTAGCTAGGTGAAGAAGGAAACTGTGAATTAGGGGACTGGCTTTAGGCAACTGAGGCCAGGTGTTTGGATTTAAAACTGCTCTAGATAGGGTACGTACAAACAGCAAGAGGAAATATGGGCTGTTAGAACTTTACTACTCTGACACCTAAGATTTAGAACTCTACTACTGGGACCTTCAATGTAGGGCAAAACAAACAAACAAACAAAAAGAGATTGTTTGCCTGAGTTGGGTGAAGGTAACTGTTATATGTGCAATTATCTAGGTGAAGATTGAAACAGTCAATAAAGCGGAGTCGCTTAGACAGCAGGAATCCAGGTGTTTGGATTTAAAACTGAAATAGATAGCGTTTGGCAGAGAACAGGAAGGAGGTGCTGTTAGAACTTTACGACTCTAGTGGGAATTGAGAACTAGAACTCTACTACTAAGACCTTCAATGTAGGGAAAACAAACCAATAATTATTGTGTTTGTCTTAGTTTGGTGAAGTGAACTGTTATCTGTGCAACTAGCTAGGTGAAGAAGGAAACTCTGAATAAGGGGAATAGCTTATGCAGCAAGAAGCCAGGTCTTTAGATTTAAAACTGCACTAGATAACGTTTCGCAGAGAACAGCAATAGTATTGATAGGCTGTTAGAACTTTACTTCTACTGACACCTAAGAACTAGAACTCTACTACTGGGACCTTGTATGTATGGCAAAAACAAACAAAAACAAGAGGAATGTGTTTGTCTGAATTGGGTGAAGGGAACTGTTATCTGTGCATTTAACCATGTGAAGAAGGAAACAGTCAATTGGGGAGTGGCTTAGGCAGCAGGAAGCCAGGTGTTTGGATTTAAAACTGAACTAGATAGCTTTTGACAGAGAACAGAAAGAAGAAGGAGGTACTCTTAGAACTTTGCTAGTCTACTGGGACTTAAAAACTACAACTCTACTACCTGGACTTTCAATTTAGTGTAAAACATACAAACAAACAAAAGAGTTAGTGTGTTTGTCTGAGTTGGATAAAGGGAACTGTTATCTCTGCAGTTAGCTAGATGAAGAAGATAAACCATGAATTACGGGAGTGACTTAGGCAGCGGGAAGCCTTGTGCTTAGATTTAAAACCACTTGAGGCAGCTCTTGGCAGACAACAGCAAGAGGAAGAATGCTATTAGATCGTTACTACTCTACTGGGACTTAAGAACTAGAAATCTACTACTGGGACCTTCAATTTAGGGTAAAAGCAAACAAACAAAAAACAAGAGATATTGTGTTTGTGTGAGCTGGGTAAAGGAAACTGTTATGGACAAAAGTGCAAATTTCATAGCAAAGTCACTGCACTTTTTAGTGACATATAACGCTATTAAAGTCAGTAAAGACACAAAACAAGATAGAAAGAGTGTCTTAGCAACAAATTATTGAATTTATTGCTTTTTCATAGTGTTTAACACTTTCTACTTGACAAACAAGGAAAGTGTTCACATTAGTGCCTTTTGGCCCAGGCCATACATCTTTAGGATATATTCTTGTTATATAAAATGTATGTGTTGTTCTGGTTCACAGTCCAGAATTAAACATTTCATACATTACATTACTTCTGTCCTGTACAGTCAATAACATAAGGAACAAAAGTGCTAAAATCCAAAGTTTTACCAGCCACAACTTGTGAGCAAAGTTCCAAACCAATCCCACCTGGCTGTTGTGCCCCAAAATAGCAGGAAGAACAACATTACCTACATAGATGAATATATTTGTTCCTTAAATTACTGTTTACAGAGAGGTCAATCAAATGAAAGTGACATGCTAGCTGTAGGGCACATCTCAGATGTCACTGTACAACACTCAGAGTATTGTTGATACAAAATGGACCAGTGGTAAGGAATAAGGATAGTAGGGCAGTATATTCTGTATGTCTGGGACCCTTCCGAATCAGTGAATCACAACAGAGATTGATGGGATGGATCTGGTCCAGAGTAGACAGTTAATATCACTTTAATGTGAGTGTCATTTTTTACAGCCACAACATATCAATTGCATGTAACACATTCAAAGATTTGTTCCTGAGAGGAGCAGTACAATCTGAATGCTTAACTTGTTGGAATCGATTCTAACTTGTACAACATGAATGGAGTGAAAGAAAACAAATGATTTAGACCCAGCTGCACTTTTTCTGGTAACAGCAGGCCAACTCTTGACAAAATCTATGTGGTGTTTGTTAACTCACACAAGAACCTCTCAAACAATACAGCATATAGGCAGGACTGTTGGAGATCCGGAGACAGGAAAGGCAGATTCCTCCCCGAAAAAATTAAGACCACCACCTAGTACCTGCCAGACGCCTGATTAACTGGTGACCAACCAAGTGTGCAGCCTGAGAAGATTGTTGTGTGTCAAAGCCGTGTCTTTCCTGCCTGTCTGCAGCCCAGGTGCCACAACCTAAACTTTGCTTCCAACACATTCCAGGCAACACAGACTGATAAGAGTTCTGTCAATGAATTAATGTGTTGCAGTGTTTAACTTATCTACCGCAACCTCAACATGTTAATTCAGTGACAGAACTCTGTTATTTTATTTATTTAGTTTTTGTTGACCGGTAAGTGCACTAGACAAATCCTGCCTATCTTCAGGCACACCCGGGAGGATACAGATGAATGCCAACTGACCTTGAACCAGATTAAGCTGTTGGTGGTATTTTTAGTGAATGAGGGAAATTTGGCCAGAACACGGGGAAATTCCCCTACTCTTTTCGATAAGTGCCATGGGATCTTTAACATCCACCTGAACTACCACCAATCCAGGCAGATGGGACCTCGGTTTAACGTCTCATCCGAAGACGGCACCTCAAGTGCAGCACCCTCTCATGCTGCACTATAGTGTCAGAACTGGGATGTTAACCCAAGTGCCAGATGTGGGAACTGAACCCACAGCCCTCTGATCTCCCGGCCTCAGAGGCGAGTGTGCTACCTACTGAGCCACTGACACTGCCAAATTAGTCTGTGTTGCCTGAAATGTGCCTCTCTTTGCTACAAGAGGTTGCTGAAACAAAGTTTAGGTTGTGATACCCGGCTGTAGACAGACAGGAAAGACAAAGCTATTACACCAAAGAAGTTTAACCCACATTATTTACTTAAATAAAAGTTCTGGTGGAAAATATTTTGTTAACATTTTCAAAGGCACATCATTATGTTTGCTTGCAGGCATGTGCAAGAAACATAGTGCCATCTTCAGAGATTTCGGAGGTGTGTCACCTCCTCCTCCAGTTCAGTCAGTGTGTTGGCGCTGCCCTAGAGCCAATGCATTCTGGAGCTGTCATGACAAGCTCCAAAATGCAGTGGCATACAGTTCAAAGGGGAGCTACGTTTAGTGAGCAGCGATAAGATATTGCTTGCCCACGCGCAGCTCCCCCCACACACACAGAGATGCCACGCAGGCGCATGCACCTCGACGCACCACTGAATAGCCAATAGGGGTGCCGATCCCGCCGGCTGTGCCGCGCTCCCCACATCCCCCAAAGCTTCGAAAATGCCACACTGGGTGCCCACCCCAGCATGGCAAGTAATGATATAGCTGACAGGGTGCCCAACCCGCCGGCTCCACTGTCCTCACCCCCGAGTAGCTAAGTGCCACGCTGGGAGCCCACCCCAGCGTGGTAATCCATACTTGCTGACAGGGTGCCCAATCCCCGTCGGCTGAATGACCCCCAACTATCCTGTGCCACGCTTGGGAGCCCGCCTAGCATGGCAAACGCCCCTGTCGTCTTCTTTACCTGCAGAAGAAAAACGTCCCACGGAGTCTCCCTGGCCCTCCCACAACCCGCACCCACCCACTGCGCACCCTACCTCCCCACAACCCCCACCCCATACTTACCTCTCGACTTCGCACACGATCCGTGGACCGGGAACACGCCTGCACTCTTCAAAGGCGACCGCGAACTGAGGAAATGCCGTAAGCTGTATAATGGCTAGATAGGGGGTTTCAACTTTGTTGCATATCTCAGGCATTTCTGGAATTTTGCACCAAATTTTACATGGGTTTGGGACCCCTTCTCATGAGTGATGTCACTGTCATGGCGTTATTGGGCCCAAGGGTGATTTCAGAGTCATTGCCAAAATCACCCTTTGGGCCTGAATAACGCCATGACAGTGACATCATTCATGAGAAGGGGTCCAAAACCCCATGTTGAAAATTTGGTGCCAAAATTCCAAACAATGACTGTTTTACGAAGGCGTGTGCACAGTTCCCACGCAGGCTCGTAAGTTCGCGAATTTTCAATATTTTCACCCAGATTTTCAACATTGCCATTTTACCACACCTTCTTATGAGTAGTACAGCTGTCATTTTCACATGTCACCCAAAATGTGTTTCCCTTCATGTAGCGCATTATAATGGCGCAGTCGGTATAAATCAATGTAATGGGACAAATTAAGAAAATCACAGTGACACTGTTCATGAGCAGAGGTCTTAAAATGGCTATGTTGAAAATTTGGTGAAAAAATTCCTAAAAATGACTGTTTTACAAGCGCTATGAGTTCCCACAGAGACGTCAGGTAAGGTCGCGAACTTCTCAATATTTTCACCCAGATTTTCAACATTGCCATTTTATCACACCTTCTTATGAGTAGTACAGCTGCCATTTTTCACATCTCACCCAAAACGAGCCTTTCATGTATGCACATTGGCTAGTCGGTGTGCAAAGAAGATCAATGTACGGGACAATTAAGAAAATCACAGTGACACTGTTCATGAGCTGAGGTGTTAAATGGCTATGTTGAAAATTTGGTGAAAAATTCCAAAATGACTGTTTTACTAATGTGCGCTAGTACAGTTCCTATGCACACTGTGAAGTTCGAGAAATTTTCAATATTTTATTCCAGATTTCCAACATTGCCATTTGCCACACCTTCTTATGAGTAGTACAGCTGTCATTTTCACATCTCACCCAAAATGTGTTTCCGTTAATGTAGCGCATAATGGCGCAGTCATAAGAATCAATGTACGGACAATTAAGAAAATCACAGTGACACTGTTCATGAGCAGAGGTCTTAAAATGGCTATGTTGAAAATGTGGTGAAAAATTCCTAAAATGACTGTGTTAAGGCATGCGATGCACAGTTCCTATGCATGCTCGTAAGTTTGCAAATTTAATATTTTCACTCCAGATTTTCAACATTGCCATTTTATTACTGTACACTTCCTTATGAACAGTACAGCTGTAATTTTTCATATGTCCTTAAATGTGTTTTCGACATGTAGCGACAATGGTGCTGTAGGTGTGCTAAAGCAATGTTTAGGACAGATTAAGAAAATCACAGTTACACTGTTCATGAGCAGAGGTCTTAAATGGCTATGTTGAAAATTTGGTGACAAAAGTCCATAAATGACAGTGTTAGGTGAGCATCGCGCAGTTTCCACGCACCTTGTTAGTTCATGACTTTGTCATATTTTCAGTCCAGATTTTCACCAGTGGCATTTTTCCACACTTCCTTATGAACAGTACAGCTGTCATTTTTCACAACATGGCTGAAGTGTGTTTCACACTTTCAGCGCAGAGATCGCGTGGTAGCTGTGGGAAATCATTGTTCGGCACAGATAAAGAAAATCACAGTGACACTGTTCATGATCGGAGGCACCAAAATGCCTGAGTTGACAATCTCCTGCAAAAATCCCAACCTAATTATATTACGGTATGCGCTGCACAGTTTCTGTGTACGCCGTGACTTCACCATTTTTTTATATTTTTTACTACAGATTTGCAACATTGCCATTTTTACACCTCCCATGAACAGTACAGTGGTCATTTTTACATCCTGTTCGAATGTTTTTGCACCTGTGGTGCTAAATGTCAGTAGTCACTATGCATAAGCAGCCGCTAACAAACTGATATTCCCTGTTCATGAGGTGGGATCACAAAAACATTTTGAAAATTTGGAGTGAAAATACCAACGAATGCCTGAGGTATTAGGTTTCCAACCATAACGCCCAACCCTGTAGAGAATGACAGGCATCAGGGTGTGACTTGGGATTCTTGCCTATGATGCTCATACCATTCCACACCCTGCAGTCAGTGAGAGGCATCGAGGCATGCCTTGCACTCTTCGGCCCCAAACTTCACCCCATTCTCCTATATCGCACCCATCTCACCATATTTCCTAATGAAATGGGTGCGATAAGGGCCAAAGACCCCAAGGAACACCATGACATTTGTCAGTGTCTGCAGGGTGGGTGTGGTGAAATGGTGTGGTCGGCCATGCCTGACAACCCAAATGCACACCCCAATGCCTGTCACTCTCTGCAGGGTGGTGGGGTTGGCTTCAGTTCAATACTTCACTGCCATTCCTATTATGCAGCTCTATAACTTCTACACTACCACTGCCAATGCCAACAAGCAAACATTCGGCATTGACAAATGCTTGTTTTATGAAGCTGCAGTAGAATCAGCACATCAGCTTTGTCTTCTAACATAGAAAATACTGTACACTACTTCCATAGTATTCCCAAAAGTATATGAAATGTTAGAGAACAGGTGTGACACCAAACACATTACATTAGTAAGATGTTTGTATGTACAGACAGTATTTGACAGCTGCATGACAACATACATGACTCAACTGAGATATTTGAGAATCCTTCCACATGCAAGTTAATCTTGAACTGAAATGGTAATGGATCCGCCACCATGAAATCATTTAATCATTCAATGAACTGAACAGAATTGGAATGGACCTGTCTTGCACAGCCCCCGCAACATCCCTACAGTTACATAGTTTTTTGGACTGAGAAAACAGTCCAAGCAAACTTTTTGACAGCTTCTGAAGAATGATTCTGTGATTCATACTGCTGTTTTCTTTTACTGATTCTTTCGTCACACTTCCCACTAACCTGCTGTCACAAGCACTCAAGTAGTAGTGTTCCACCAGATGCAGGTACATGTGACATACCAGCACAACACGCACATACATGTGTTGTTGCATGATGTTGTGACGTTCCTCACAGCATCTTTATTTGCATGGCAGCAGTGATGAAAGTGGTTCAAAGAAGTACAGGAACCTCTATTCAAGTTCAAAACCCATCCTTGTTAGGTCCAGGGCATGCCCCCCATGGAACATTTTTAAAAATGAGTCGATTTGGTGCATTTTAGAGAATTCTGGATCACAATCTGTTTTGTAAACTGAATACTTTCAAGTTATATTTTAGCAATCTGTCTTCCTCCAAAAAGTTGATATAGGTTAATAACTTAACATATTTAACATGAAATGGGATGTATGTGGCTGATTTTAAGATTCACATTCCCAGTCTGTAAGAACATCATATGCACTCTCTCCACCCACCATTGTTCGTACACACATTGGGTATCCTTATGTGGCATAAGACAGATGAATACATAATACAGTTAAGAAACAATAGGAAACCAAAGAGATAGATATTAACTCAGATATAACTCATGGCACACCATGTGTACACTAGGCCTTAATGCATGCACCTGGTGCGTAGAGGCACGAGGGATATGCATTCCTTCCCAGTATTTTCATGCCTGGAGTGTGGCAAAGCACTTATTAAATGACATTTTTCAGCTGGAAAAACATACAGAAACATTCAATTAATCAGAAATATATTTTATTCATCCACAAAGAAGGTAATTTGCTCTGAGTTCCAAAAGATTTATGTACAACTGTGACTCTTCGGGAGTCCAGTTACCGCTTATTGAGGCACAACCTAGATGAGCTCCCCAGACCAACTGGGAGGCATCTGTGGTGATCACCTTGTAGGAAGAGGAGCTTGAAAGGAACCCCTGCCCGCAAATTTGCAGGGTCCTTCCACCACATCAAATTTTGCAGGAACTGCCCTGACACCAGTATTAACTTTGAAAATGTGTTGCTTCTCTGAGACCAGCGAGCTCTGAGGTAGGCTTGCAGGAGTCTCATCCTGTACCTGACCCCTGGGACTACTGCAGTCATAGAGGCCATATGTCCCAGAAGTTTGAGGAAATGTCTGGCTGGTCTTGGCTGTCCCTGGGTGAAAGAATCTGCCACTGAAAGGAAACTCTGAATTCTTTCCTTCTGAGTGTCCAGCTGGGCCCCTATGAAGGTGAGCAGTTGGGTGGGTTCCGGTGAGACTCCTTGAGATTTAACAGGAAACCCAGAGACTCCAGAGTGCATTCTGTGAGGGAAGAGATTCCTTGACTTGGCAAGGAGACTTTGCTACTATGAGCCAGTTGTCCAGATAGGGGTAGAGAGTGACATCCAGTCTCCTTAGATGTGCTGCTACCATCTGAGACACTTGGTAAAGACTCTTGGGGCAGAGGACAGACCAAGGGCATTAGGTGAACTGATAGTGACCCAAGGAAGTTTGAACCTGAGAACTTCCTGTGAGATCTCCTTATGGGTATGTGGAAGTAGGCATCCTTTAAGTCAAGGGAGGCTAGCCAGTCGCCCTGCTGTAAGGACTGTACGACTAGTGACTGAGCATTTTGAATTTTTTTTTTTTTTCAGATGTTTGTTTAAATATCTGAGATCTAAGATAGGTCGCCACTCCCCAGTTTTCTTTTGTGTCAGAAAATACCTGGAGTAGAGGCCTTGCCCTTCTCGTGGATGGGGACCTTCCACTGCTTGTAAAGCCAGAAAGTTTTGTACCTCCATTTTCAACAGCAGTTTCTATGATGGTGACAGAGGTCTTGACACCTGGGTATGCCTGAGGTCTGGCAGCTGCTTTAACTGTAATGACAGACCCTTCTCCACTATCTCCAGCACCCACTTGTCTGACGTGCTGAGGGACCAGAGCTGAAGATAGTGAGAGAGTCTGCCTCCAACCGGAAATGGGAGGCGACCAAACACTCACATCAGGACTTAGACTGAGAGGCAGATGGCTGGGTAAGGTGGATCTTCTTTGGCCCATTCTGCCACTGCCTCGAAAGACCCCTGTACTGGCTAAAGTCAGATTGGGATAGGGACTGTAGGGCCTGGGAACAAAATCTCTGCCCCTACCGCCCTTGGATGAGATCTCTGAGGGTGGCAGGTTTAGGCTTGGATGAATGGCTCTGTCAGTAGGCCTTGTACTCATCGACCTTTTTCATGTAGTCAGTGGTCTATAATCAAACAACATATTTTGATCACAGAGAAAATCCATGGCCTTGTTCTGAGTGTCTGTGGTCAGACTGGTTGTTCTAAGCCAGGCAAGCGCCCTAGAGATATGGCATGGGCCATCGCCCAGAGGCTGCATCATTATTGTCATCTGCCATGTGGAATTGGTACATAGTAGCTTCCAATGCAGTTTTGATGTATCCACCAGCTCCTGTACCATAGAATCTGATCTGTTGCGGTGATAGTGTGGACAGATTTCCAAAGGGCTTTCTGATATTTGGCTGTGAATGCCATGTAAGAAGAAAGCCTGAGAAGCAGGGAAGTGGCATACATTTTCTTTGCTATAAAGTCAATTTTCTTGGAATTCTTGTCAGGGGAGGGGTGACAGGAGACTCCTGCTTTCTCACAAGCTGCCTGTGCACTATACTCGTGGCTAGGGTGTGCTGACAGGGCATGGTACCATTTTTGAGATTTATTTTCTCTCAAGCCGCTTATCAACCCCTAGAACTGAAGTGGGGTGTTGAAGCACCTTCATGATATTTTTTTAAATGCATTATAGATAGGGATGACCAGGGTCTTTGAGGATGAGACCCTTCATCTCCCTATAATCTTCATCTTCATCTACATCCTGGTTGGGCTCCTGTCTAGGGAGGTCCAGGGTATCCAGCATATTTTGTATAAATGAAAACATAGAGGAAGGATCCTCGTGGTCACCCGTGGGATCCCCAGGTGAGGGTCTGGGGACTCCTGGGGCTCAAAGCCCTCAAATTCCATGTCGGGGCATCACAGAATTGATCATCATCTGCATCACCCTCACAGTCTACAGAACAGAGAACTGTGGAAGAGTGCTTGCCAGCCCTAGTAAATTGAGGACCCATCTTTGAAGGGTCTGAAACAGTTGCCATGCTTTTTCCATATCTTGCACTGATGGAAGAACCTGGCAGTTTGTAAGTGCTTTGTTTTTTCTGAATGCTTTAAGCTGCCTATTGTCTCACTATTGGCTTTCCCAGGAGCAACGGGAGCATATCTGTCTTGGCAGAGTTTCTTTTAGCCAGTAGTTGCAATAGAATCCTGGTATATGTCAACCCTGTCCTCCCCATTAATTGTGTAGGTGGGCCCAGTACCAATTTTCCAGGGTGCCCCTGCATCCAGTTCAACTCTGCCAGTGGTCAAATATGGGCTGGTCGTTGGAGACTGCTAGAAATAATCTGAAGTGGGGTAGACTGTGCTTGTGGGAGGGTAGAAGTCCATGACTTTATAATAGGAAGAGGGCTGACTTATACTTAAAGAGCAAGCAGCTCCACAAACAGCAGACCACAAAATGTTATTCATTTTTAAAACTTCCTTACTTTTTATTTTTGTTTTTCCCTAGCACATTAGAAGAGGTTCTAGTCTACCTGTTTACTGGAAGACTGATATATCTAGTTATATTCCTCTCCATGCCTCATCAGCATTGTGACCTTACTAACTGTGACGTCACAAGTGACATCTGGCAGTATGTGATTGGCTCTTGGTTAATTCTGATGTCACAGACAGTGATGTCATATGGCTGATAATGAATGAGGAGGACAAGAACAGCATGTCAGCCTTTGGGTAGAGTACCATTCCACACATCACATTTACTGCTAGACAGAAAATCATTGGCGTAGCCGTGCTCCGCCGCCGCAGCGTTGATTTCCGCATGCGACGCCGCACCCGGTTCGGAATGGACTCTGGTCGCTGAGGGTCGGCCGGGGAGAAGGATGGAGCATCCTAGGGACTGCTCTCCTTCTCCGGGGAGGGAGGGGAGGTGTCCGAGCTCGGATGACCCCTGGTGGAGGCCAGGAGTCATGACAGCTGCCGGCACAGGCATGTACTGGAGGCGGGGCAGGACGCTCCGTCATTGCACGCACCCCCCGCCTCCCCGAAAAGGAAAATGGATAAAGCTGCCGGCAGCCCTAAATGAAGCTCACCACGGCTTCTAGTTAGCCCCCCAGGCCAGCCCTCTGACCTAGTCCGCGACTGTGGCATGCAGCCAGAGTGCCGCAGCCACCGTGGGGGTAAGCCACTGGTATCAGAGGCCCAAGGCTGACAGTAACGGGCTGTCGGCAGCTAGGCAGGTGGAGAAAAGAATAAAAATTGGGGAAAAATAAAATCAATTGGCAACAGAGAAAGAATACAAATATTTCGAAAGCGCCCACCACACACACACGTTGAGTCTCCTTGCTAGTGGTAATCCAAGCCTGACAGTTTCTGGATCACTAGACCATGCACCTTGCACGGGAGGTAGGCAATTAGCCTTTCAGTCCCTAGATTATAATTTTTTATGTTACTCCCGACTATCTCCTCCGTTTTTTCTTTCACATGTAGTGACCATAATATGACTGCTGTATGTTGTTACTTTCTCATGAATACTATATTGTTTCACACTTTATGCATTATGACTATGTGCTTACAAATGGTACCGGATGTTGTCTGATGAAACTATTCAATAAAAATTATTAACTGCAAAACAAAAAAAATACTGAACTGATTTTGAAAGTTAATATTAATTTCAAGCAGTACACTATATATAGATTTTATGACCAAGAAAAGATTCAGCGCCTGCTTTTTCCCAGAGGTTCCCTGCTACCCGTTTCATGAAGGTACACAAGCACAGAGAGGATGTCAAGTTTATTTATCTTTATTATAGGAATTTTATTTTATTTCATTTGCCAGGAAAAGCACACTGAGCCATATTGTTTCTAGGAGTGTCCCAAGTGAAGTGACTCACCAGGGTCGATATAAGGCAAGTGGAGGTTGTGGGGAATCCAGTCTAGGTCTGTTGGGATGTGCCAAGCTTGTTCACATCTCATTGTTCTAGCCTCTTGTCTATACTGCCAACAGATGCCTTCTTCAAGGTTAGTGACAGTGTTTGCAAGTTTGATTTAAACCTCCCTGTTTCATGCTAAGTACATTCTTCGCATATTGTCATTTCAATACAGCATAACTGAGGGATTGTCTTGTCCAAGTTTTAGATTGCTTACCAGCTGTCTCCCTGTTAATGTGCATACTTATGGTTTTTTAGAATGATGATATGGGGAGGATTAGGAAAGATAAATGATTTTCGTTTTATTATTGTGACATTTTTAAGTACATGTAAGGACACCCCAACCCTACCCCACTAGGAGCAGGGCTGTAAGAAATGTTCTTCCCCAGAGGCCTGCATGTTACCCTTCAGATATGAATAGCAATCAACCTCTGTCATATGCCCTTTGAAACCGTCTAGTTATCAAGGGAGCAAATGTTGCTTTCCTCTGTGAACTTATGGTAAATGAAAACCCAAACGATAAGAAGAACCTGACCTCAAGGTGGTCTGTCTTATTTCCTGCAATTTATTTATTACTATCCATTTGTCAGACACAAATAAGGGCACTGGTGCAACAAGATGATCCTTTTAACTTCAGGCAAAGTCTTTTAAATGAGAGATATATTTGAGTATATATAGCTAAATTAATTGCATTGCTTGGTGTTGACTATAAAAATATACAAAGATGAAGTAGTAGAAACTGGGTGTTGATCAAAACCATAGCTACAGTAGTGTGTCAGCAGACTGGGCTCCTCTTATAATTTTACCTGCTGTTTCAAGTTCTTCAAATATGGTTTCTAAATATTATTGATAGCAAATTATATGGCTTCTTTAGTGCAGCCATGAAAGCTGATAGCTATTATTTCCATAATTGCAAAATCTGCATGATTATGTTGTTGCTATATTTTTGGTAAATATTTATAGTTATAATATAGTATATGGTTAAAGAGCTCCTGACACCATTAGAAAAACTTTGAAAAATGTGAAATTTAAACACAATTCAGTTTATATTTCATATGTTTTCTTCAATTCTTTCTTTTTCTTTATTGCTGAGGACAGTTGCATGACGGATTACTGACCTTAGATGTTACCTGCTCTTCTGTTTGCCTACACCTGCTATCATAATCCCCTGTTTATGTCATCATAATTATCTTCAGAGCAACAGGAATGTGTTGTCATAAACAGAACTGTGATGTCAGGTGTAGGCAAGCAGCCATAACAGATTGAGCAGCGATTCTGTTTGCATGCAAATGTCCTTAGTAACAAATATGTGTCTCTTTGATGATGATGTGAAGGTCTGTAATAGGTGGATAACCAGGAGGAGGGAGAATATGCATAGGGTCCTGGGGTTGCTAGAGGCCTGATCCAAAAGATGGAACTTGGACTTCAACATAAAAAGTGCAAAATCATGCACTTAGGAGGAGAAACCAGAGTGAGACTTACTATCTGGGGATCGGGCCCTGGAAGAGAAGAAGGATGAGAGGGACCTGGGAATTATTGTTTCCAAGGACCTATTGATAGCTAAACAATGCGAGAGGCAGTAGCCAATGCTAGCAGGATGTTGGGCTGCATTGGGAGGGCTTCACTAGCAGGAAGAGAGAGGTTATCATCCTCTATATCAAGAGTTGGTTAGACCACATTTGGAATATGGGGTGCAATTCTGAGACCTTTCCTGAGAAGAGACTTGGACAGGCTGAGGGGCAGAGAAGAGCTACTAAGATGGTAGCAGGGCTTAGCTCACTTTGCTTACGAGGATAGATTGAGGAGCTGAGAATGTACTCCTGGAGCACAGAAGGGATGGGGGATATGAATGAGACCTTAAATATGTTACAAGGATAAACAGAGAACCAGAAGAGGATTTTTTAAACTAAAGGGGCAAGAGGACCAGGGACATAGGCTACAGGTAGAGGTGGCAGGTTCCAGGAAACAACAGGAAGAGCTTTTTCACAGAGAGGGTGGTGGATAAATGGAATGAGCCCCAGAGGAGGTGATAGGGAGGCAACCTTATTGGGCTTTAAGAGAGCATGGAGGCCACATGGGTCTGGTATGAGGAGCTGGCCAGGGGGAAAAGAGGGTGCCACAGGGAGAAGTAGGTTGTTGGAGGAAGTCCTATCCTTTGCTAGGCACCTTGTGCAGACTTGTGGGCCAGGCAGTCCTTTTCTGCCATCATGTTTCTATATTTCTAAGTTGGGTGAGAGTCACAGAAAAATATTAAACATATCACTGCCTTGTATTGGTGTGTTTGTGATACACATAGAAACATGGACAATGATGACACATGTACATGCATATATATTTTTCAGTAGAGAAATGTTGGTATATTTTATTTCAGGGGCATACAGATTTAAAACAATTACAGCTCTGTGCTGTGTTGGCAGGACTTCTCCTGACTATCTCCTTAACTAAATTAGGATTTTTACATTTCCCAGTTTGATGGCTGAATATGCAATTCACGTTTGTATTTTATATATTATATATACATATGTTTGTTAGATATAGATCTATATGCTCGCATTATACACACCCTCAAATATTCTTTTTATCCAAATGCGGATTTTAGCAGGATACTATAGGACAGGCTTCTTTCTAACTGTAAAGTGCACACCACACCACACTAAGATTTTTCGCTTTTTACACGGTGGGTCTGGCAAAGCACTGAGCACTTTTAAAAATGCCAAACATCATATCTCAATTCATGAATGAAAACACTGATGTTTTGTCAGAGTACAATATAACATACAACGAAATTACTAACAAATATTGCTACTTTATTAATTGACAGGGCTACAATTATGAGAGAACCAGGGCTGCAGGACACTTACTGATCGGACTCATGGGTGGGGTCTCTAAAACCTTTATGATTCATTCCGTCTTATCTATTTACTCCAAATATTTTTTATTTTTATTCAAGAAGTAGTGCTTGTTTTTGAAAAAAGAAATAAATAACTACATGAATGAACGAACAAATAAATAAATAAAATGAGACCAAAGGCATCCGATACCTGTGTCTGTTCCACAGTTCTGATGGTAGGAAAAGATAAGCAGTAAGGGTGTCGGGATCGGGCATTTACTGGAAGAAGCTGCTTCCAACTTGGGGTGGCCTACACTCCTTCCGGAATGGAAAGGTTTTTATTGTTAGGTATTTTATGTCACAATAACAAAACAAAACCCACCTCCCAGCTACTTGTGCTCCCTGTATTTTGTCGGTGGTGCTCTCCCACCATCATGTGCTTCATGTAAAGTGAATCAGGAGAATTAAAGTTTCATGATGTTAGCTTTCTTACACATTCAGCCATGCAGGCAGAGCCATTGCTAGCTTCTGGTAAGACAGCACATTCATATCTAGTTTTTGTTTACTAGTATTATTACAAGGTGCTGAAAGGGTGCAAGTGGACAGGGGATGGACAGTGGATGGGGAATCAGATGCGCTGGTCGTGGGGCACTGATGTGGGTGGGAGGAGACATAGGATGAGAAGGACCGTGGAGGGGTACATGATGGGTTAGTGGGGATGCAGAGAAGAGAGCAGAGCATGGTGGCAAGGGTAACTGGCATGGGAGGGGATGTGCAGGTGGTGTGTGCCCAACAGGTGTTGTGGCGGAAATGGGATGCAGTGTTTTCTTTGGGGAGGCAAGGGATGTCAGGTTGGTGGGGTGGGAGTAGATGGGGAAGAGGGACATTGGATCAGTTGTGGTGGTGGGCGGAGGCTAGGAAGGGCATTCATTTGCCAGATTGACAGACTATATACCTTGCTGGTCTGTATGGGATAGAGAGTCCCACATGAGCTGCATGCTATGTGCAGTCTTCATCTTGAGGAAATGTGTGTGTTGGGAGGAGTCAGAAGCTCAATGTCCTCAGTGACAATCGTATTACCCTCCAAACACACATGCACGCATAACATTGAGTCCAAAGGCACAGAACAGGGCACATGAAATTCTGTAGGTTGTCATTCTCCTAGCTACTTTTGGGCAGAAATCCTTACAAGTTTGAAGTAGGAGTTGCAGTCAGGCAGTGTGGAACAAATGGGAGGGAGCCAACGCCAACCACTCCATCTACAATGTCATGCAGTTCAAATCGCCCTTGTCTGAAGAGCATCTCAGAGATGGTGCACCAGTGGGCTGTGTCTTTTAAGTTTCATGTTTTATGAAGCGTTTTCGCCCTGAAATCTGCAAGTCTGTCAAACATGATGTTTAGAGATATTTGAAAGGGTGGCTTGGACATCCCTAATTGCAGTAATATTGATTGTCCACAGGATAAAATGTTAGTGGCTGCTGCGTTTATTGTTTGTTTCGCGCTGCTTTCTGCTAATCATGTGGTTGGCAAGGAAAATGAATGGATACGGTTCTTAAACAGTGGACGGGGAGGAAGTGGCAGACTCGATGGACCAGGAGGGTCCTTTTCTGCTGACACATTTCTATGAATCTATGAATTAAAATGTGATTATTTGTAAGGAAAATATTTGTAGTTAAGTTGAAGTTGAACCAGCTTGTCATGTTTCCTGTTTAGCTTCCTTAAAATCATGGGCATTCCATTCTATATTAGGCATCACAATCACCTGCACATATTTCCACCCAAATTTCCTGACCTCTTGCTCCATAGACACGTTCCATATTGTGCTGGAGCTATTTCTGATATACATAAATAAAACAAAACACTACACAGAAATATTCTATCACACAAAACTCAAGTGACCAATAATTTAATTCTTACTTCAACAATCTGTTTCCTGGTCCACTTATTTCACACTTTGAAGCATAATGTTAAATATGTTAGTACTAACAGAAGGCATGCTCTTGCTGCTTGTGCACACAAATTCATAATCCACTGCTGTAAACATCCTATAGTGTATGAAGTCCCACAGATAAATATTCCGTCCACGTTCAGATCCTGGTCTACATTCTGAGTTGCAATTGGGGAATGCAGCAAAAAAAAAAATGAGGGTTTACACTGCTAGGCTGCAAACACCAGTGTCATTTAAAAATGCAGCCATACACCATAGAGAAAGTCTCCTCCTGGGTGTTGGTTGGATGGGAGTTCCTTTTTTCTGTTGGATCCTCGAGTCCGACTCGACTCTCCCTCAGCCGCTCGATTTGATGCTGTCCCTGACTTTTCCCACACACACAACTCCGACGACGGGATGGCAATTATTCATAGCACTATTTGCCGCGCGTGGTCATTGATGAGCTATTGATGAGAGTTTGACTAATCATGGATTATGCTAGGACATAAGAAGAACTACATCCACAACACAAACCATGATTGGTGGAAACTACCTCATTGACCACTTTCTTCTGATCAGCAGCCAGAATGGACTCTCTAACCTCACCCCCAACAAACGGGTTTAAAACACACAATGGTTCTTAGCAATGATGTGCGTCTTAATGAGTCTGCACTGTGCATCAACACAAATACATTCTTGTCTTATAGAAGTACCGAACATCGTGCGGTCACAGAAAAAGTACCAGAACATCGTTCCGTGCGTTTGGTCACTTTTATCACTGCATGGCAGTGTACCTGAAACAACATATGCTGAGATTGTGACACTGAGGGAGAATAGACTAGTGCCAGCTGCATCTGTTAAGACAATACTGTCTAAAGAAATCAAGAAATGCATGAATGAATGAATGACTGACAACAAGACAACAACAACCAAATCTGCTTGTCAATAAAGTAAGACTTGCATGGAGAAAAACTTTAGTATGGAAGCCCTGAGACCATCTAGGAGAGAAAGTCCTGAAACATCTGACTCTGGCACTCTATGCTGCAGCAGCCAAGCATTGTGTGAGTGGGATGTCATTGTTATGCAGAGCATGAGGTCGTCATACACAGTTTAGGTTCACAGGGTGGCATTCCCGATGTGATGTGATGGTAGTGACCACATCACTTCAATCCGTGCCACTGGGTGGGTGCTCTGGATTAAGTCATTTATTTATTTTACTAAAGCCTTGGCACTGGCACTCTGTGCTGCAGCAGCCAAGCATTGTGTAGTGGATGTCACTGTTATGCACAGTACAGGGCTTTATGCAAGAAGAAGACAACAACTGAGAGCATGAGTGCGTCTCACACTTTAAGTTCACAGGGATGGCATTCCATGCACCAGATGTGGCAGTGACCACATCTCTTCAGTGCCACTGGCTGGGGCTCGGGATTAAGTCATTTAAATTTTATTAGCAGCATATCCAGCATTTGGAGAAGCATTACAAAGCTGCTCCATCTCTTAGCGCAAACAAGCAACAGTAACCTAGAGAAAGTCACAACTTGATGTGCTCTGCCCAAACCTACATGTACATTTGGCAATATTCCAGTCCCACATATGTGTGACAGGCAAAATTGTTACGCTTACCTGTCCCTCGCACACATTTTCTAGATCTGCAGGTAGCAACATGTCAATTCAGTACTGAGCTGAATTATTTGCCCATTAAATTGAACTTGAATACTTGACTTCAAAAAATAAAATTAAATGACAGGCACTGACAAGAGTGGGGCATATTTTGTTGTACAAAACAAATAAAATTAGCCCCATCCATATATATTGAGAACAAAACAGTTACTGACTTATTTGGATTGTAGTCAGACATAGAAAACAATTAAAATGTTATCAGCATTTTGGAAGAGCATGTTATACATAGACACGTTTGAAGAAGTAGTGCGTCTGCGGTCATCCCGCAGTACATCACTAAATGCTGAAAATGAGCGCTCAGCATCCACACTGTTTACTGGCACTGACAGGCAATGAAGTGCAATCTGGAACAGTTCTGGAAATCGTTCAGACATACTTTTCCAAAACTAATCATGTCATCACAGTTAACCTCTGCTAAGAAATTTCTGTATGCATGGAATTCTATTCTTGCTTTAAGGTTCTCCACAAATAACGGTATATGCCATATCAAACATGCTATCTTCAGTCATATTGAGCCATTTTGCTCTGCTAGGGTCAAGCATACAACAAGATCTAAAAATGAAGCCACTGGCTGGCAGAACCTGGGATGCATATCTTCTGCATATGTATACTTTATTTTATTTGCACATTCAGCTAAAGCTTTCTTTGCTAGTCTATGTACACTGCACAGAACTAGTCTGTGCCCATTGGATAAATCTGTTAAATCATCAATTACTTTGTGAGCTAGAGGAACTGCTGCTTCGTAATTTGTTAAGGCTTGCATTATTCTAGCAGCATACTGCAGCATAATCTGCAGATCACCTTAACTTCATCTCACTGTGCTAACTCAACAACTTCCTGAATAGCAACACTTTCATCCGCATCTTCTCAAAGAAATCCACATATTTCTGCAGATGTGAGCAATGATACAAAGCAGCATTGAACCAGCTATTCCAACAAGTAATTACTGGAGCTGGTGGAACACAACCATTTTCACAACTGTCTACCAGAAACTAACAAAATTTCGCTTACGAGCTGGGCATGCTTAAACTATGTTTGACAGCTGTAACGAAACTGTTAACCAGTTTAAAATTATTCCGCAAATGTCACCAATTAAACTTTGCAAATGGGCAGTACAGGTTACATGCACTCCATTCAAAAACAAGCACTTCAAGCTACTGTTCCATGCTTTTGTACATATATGCAGCATTATCTGTCACAAAAGCTGAAACCTTATCAAAAGGAACTTCATACTTTTGAAGCACATATATGACAGCCTGACTAACAGTGTTATAGTTAGTTCTCTCCAGTACAACACAGTCAAGTAAAATAGCTGACAGCATTGTTTCACTTGAATTTATTGTAGTGTAGCAGGAACCGCCACCTCGTCAGAAGCTTTAACTGTTGGTACAAAGAGAACATTGAACACATATCTATCTTCGCATCTGTGGTTTCATCACATACAATACTAAGTCCACAGCACATCTGAAGTTGTTCTTTATTGCTAATTTGTGACCTCAAACACTTTCGGTAGATACAATTGTCTCAGCTGATGGGATGTGGGATTATTCAATGTATTTCAACCCATTTTCTAAGTAACTCTTCAGAGAATGTATTGTCAAGCACATGCAGTGGAATATTGGCTGCTGTAAAAGCTTTGGTTAATTTGTAAAGTTCAGTTCGTCTATGTAACTGTTCCTCAGTTGAATTTCTTAACAGTTCAGTCACTGTTTTTTGTTTTTACACATTTCAACTTTGCTTGCTCTAACGTTTTGCATTTCCTTTGATGCACTGTACTACCCAAATGTTTGTCACAGCTTGCCTTTCTTGAGAAATCCACTGGCACATTGCAGATGGAACAGAAGAGTTTACCATCACTCACATGAAAAGCATTATTGGCATACTGAGCACAGCATTCATTTGTGCTCAGTTTTGAAATCTTAGATTTGATGTATTTATCTGAAGAAGAATGTGTTCCCCCTGGATTTTGTGCAGCTACCTCCATTTTCAAAACTAGGTGACCCTGATCCTGACTGAGGATTCTATTTCTACTTTCTAAATTAGTTTACAGTACTACTACTACTATATTTTACAATGTTTAAATACTCTAAACATTCTGCTGTTCACAGTACTTACTACTACTACCACATGTCAGTGCCAGATGTGTACAATGTAACAAAAGCTGGTGCTCTGTAACTTGACATATTTTTATATGCTACCACAGTCTCAGAAAATAAAGATCTTTTTTTTCGAAAATGTCTCTGTATCACAGTATTTTTTTAATAAGAGATGCATCTCAAATAGCTGGTGGTACAGTTCACAAGATGACTGTGTGCTGTCCAACTTATCTGATGTTGATCTTCTATTCAGTGTCTTCACTGAAGGATGATGGAGTCACTCTTCTAGCTGGATGGATGGAGGGATGAATGGACTGGTCACTTTAGGTCAAGAACTGAACTTCTTCAGCTGATCTTGAACTCAGTCTGTGAACGTCACCCCAGACAAGGCTTGCTAGGTGGAAACAAGACAAAGCAAAGCATTAATATGCTGCTTTGACAACGCAAAATGGAAATAGCAGCAGCAGGGCTGGCACAGAACTTCATGTCACGTGTGTGTATGCACAGTCTGCATCCAGCATTCGCATCCTTGCCCAACAAAACCCTCCCTGCCATGCATGCCAAATCAATTTACTGCCACTAAAATCACTCCCTTTTAAGCTGCACTGTTTAGGCAGCAGCATACACCCTCTACACACCACCACCATGGATCTAAGTGAGCCAGTCCAACTCTCTGCAAGCAGCTGCCCCACAGCATGGTGTGAGCCAGTCTCAGATTTGTACTGCTATAGTTGTACTCCCAAGGCAGAGGTTAGGCTATGAAAAGCCCAGAAACAGAAAACCCAGCAGTCACCTTGTGTTGCAGCCGCTTAGCTCTCTGTCAATCTCAGTAACATGGCAGCACACCAACCCCTTTGGCAACTGGCTCAGACACAAAGCTAAGTGGCAGCGACACAAGGTGACAGACAGTGTCAGTTACTGTTTTCTGGGCAGTCTCCTAGCCTGAACTCCTGCCTGAGTAGGACAAATCCAGCAGTGTAATTAAGCTGCTACATTCAGCAAGAGTTTTGTTGGACTGCAGCATCCTAGCCCAACAAAACCCTCCCTGCCATGTATGACACCTCAGTTTGCTGTCACCGACATCACTGACACACCTCTCCCTTTTAAGCTGCCCTGCATAGGCAGCACTGCAGCAGCATACAAAGAATTACATCACCTCCACAAAACCATGGATCAGAGTGATTACAATTTGTCCCACTCAGGCAGGATTTCAGTTCAAGCATGCTGGGAAAGAGCCCCAAAACAGATGTCAGCCTGTGTTGCTGCAACTTACCTGTATGTATCTGGCCTTGTCAATCCCAGTGACAGGCCAGCACACCAACCACTCTTGGGTCTGTGGCTCAGCCAGTACAGTAAAGAATTTTCCCTCTGTACAATTTACAGTTGGTTAGCCTGTAAGGAGTGGACAGACTGGACAAATGGGATGAAATGAATTGATATGCTTTAAATAGCCCATTAACTGAACTGTGCCCGCCTCCAAGTTTTATAGAGAAGTGAATTACAAGTTAACATACCAAACATTCACTGTAGTCTGTAGGACTTCTCTCTTCTGTCTCCAGTCAGGTACCCTGGAAATGGGCTGGTCTCAGGTACAGTAAATAGAGTTGCTTCAAGGCAGGTGAAGGGTTGCAGAAGGTCTCTCTCCACACTTCACAGGATCAAATACGCACGGTGGCTGTCTGTGGAAATCCTTTCACTCCACTTCTTCTGGCTGAAAACAACTTAATCCAGAGCACCCACCCATTTAAGTGATACTGTGCTGGAATCTGCAGTGCTTTCCAGTGTGTGTGTGTGTATATATATATATATATATATATATATATATATATATATATATTTAAAATATGTTTGTTCATTTATTTGCTCATTTTTCTGCACTTCAGTTTTAAACACCTTTTATTTTGCAAAGGGCTTCCACAAATAAAAACTTTGACATCTGTCTCCAAGCACTGTAGTTCTTTCTATGTCACTTCTTTCTACAGTCCTCTTTGCTCCCCACATCTTTATCTCACTTGCATCAGCATTTCTCTTCTTTTCAGCTTGATGGGCTCCCCAGTACCTCCTCCTCCTCCTCCTCCAATCCTCCAACGGGTTAGTCAGAGCAGCCAGCTCCTTCTTTTCAACTCCCTTTGCCACCAGTTTCATGGGCCTGGCAGAAGCATCTTCATCCACAGCCCACAGGTTAACTGTCTCCTCCCCAGTACAGCAATTTAATTTTCCTGCTGCCCCTCAGATTCCAGCCCTTCAACTTTGCCACCACTTCACTTCCTTCTGGGGATCTTATTCTATTCTGTCCACTTCCCGTTTGCCAGAGAAAACAATCAAGGGCAAGGCTGAAGCCCCACATGTGTGACATGCCCACAAGTTCACTTGCTACCTCTCTTCACATTGCAGCTGCTTTGTTTAAGTTTACTTCCTCCTCCAAGCCTCTGATAAATGCTGACAGTCTGGGGACTGAAGCGATCAAACCGATTGCCTTTTATGACACTAGAGATAGTTCTGTGCCTCTGATTTGCTTGCTGACCATGAGCCGAGGAGAAGATGGCGCCAATATCACGGCGCCTGTGTAAAGGGAATTTTTAATGAACTGGAGCATCACGCAACTCACGCATGTGCCATTTCAGTGCTCTGCCCTTCTGAAAATGGAGGATTTAAAGGGACAGAGCGCTGCTGCACATGTGCAAATGTGGAAACCGGCAATCTGGCAAAATCACGGAGGCACTGGAAATTACGTTTCCTGTGACCTCCGTGACAAACTTACACCCTTATCCATGACCATGAATTCTTTAAAATTGGCCATGACAAAATCATGACTTTTGTCACTTTGTCCCTTGACAAACTTACATCCCTAGTTATCAGTGCCATTAGCTAGGTGAAGAAGGAAACTGTGAATTAGGGAAGTAGCTTAAACAGCAGAAAGCCAGGTGTTTAGATTTAAAGTGCCCTAGATTGCTTTTGACACAGAACAGCAAGAGGAAGGAGGTGCAGTTAGATTTTACTACTCTAATGGGACTTATGAACTAGAACTCTATTACTGGGACCTTCAATTTAGGGTAAAACAATCAAACAAAAAGAGTTAGCGTGTTTGCCTGAGATGGGTGAAGGGATCTCTAATATGTGCAGTTAGCTAGGTGAAGAAGGAACTGTGAATTAGGGGAGTAGTTTAAGCAGCAGGAAGCCAGGTGTTTAGGTTTAAAAGTGCCCTAAACAGCTTTTGCCTGAGAACAACAAGAGGAAGGAGGTGCTGTTAGAACTGTGCTACTCTACTGGGATTTAAGAACTAGGACTCTACTACTAGGATCTTCAATTAAGGGAAAAAGAAACAAACAAAAAATCAATTAGGATGTTTGTCAGGGTTGGCTGAAGGGCACTCTTATCTGTGCAGTTAGCTACATGAAGAAGGAAACTGTCAATTAGTTGAAATTGTCTTAGGCAGCAGGAAGCCAGGTGCTTGGATTTAAAACTGCCGAGACAGCTTTGGCAGACAACAGCAAGAGGAAGAATGTGCTGTTAGAACTTTACTACTCTCCTGGGACTTAGAACTAAAACTCTACTACTGGGACCTTCAATTTAGGGTAAAAACAAACAAGCAAAAACAAGAGATAGTGTGTTTGTCTGGGTTGGGTGAAGGAAATGTTATCTGTGCAGTTAACTAGGTGAAGAGGAAACACTGAATTAGGCGGAGCAGCTTAGGCAGCAGGAAGCCAGTTGTCTGAATTTAAAACTGTCCTAGATAGCTTTTGACACAGAACAGCAAGAGGAAGGAGGTGCTGTTAGAGCTTTATTACTCTACTGGGACTTAAGAAATAGAATTTAGGGCAAAAGAAACAAAAAAACAAGAGTTAGTGTGTTTGAGTTGGGTGAAAGAACTGCTATCTGTGCAGTCAGCTAGGTGAAGAAGGAAACTGTGAATTAGGGAAGTGGCTTAGGCAGCAGGAAGCCAGCTGTTTGGATTTAAAACTGCCAAGACAGCATTTGGCAGAAAACAGCAAGAGGAAGGAGGTGCTGTTAGAACTGTACTACTATTCTACTGAGACTTAAGAACTAGAACTTTATTACTAGGACCTTCAATTTAGGGAAAATAAACAAAAAAAAAAATGAGTGTGTGTCTGGGTTGGGTGAAGGAAAATGTTATCTGTGCAGTTAGCTAGCGAAGAAGGAAACTGTGAATTAGGGTGAGTGGCTTAGGCAGCACGAGAACCAGGTGCTTGATTTAAATCTGCCCAAGACAGTTTTGGCAGAGAACAGCAAGAGGAAGGTGGTGCTGTTAGAACTTTACTACTCAAGTAGGACTAAAGAACTAGATCTCTACAACCAGGACCTTCAATTTAGAGTAAAAACAAACAAACAAAAAAAAGTTAATGTGTTTGTCTGAGCTGGGTGAGGGAACTGTTATCTGTGCAGTTAGCTAGGTGAAGAATGAAACTGTGAATTGGGGAGAGGCTTGCTGCAGGAGGCCAGGTCTTTACATTTAAAACTGCCTCTACATAGCTTTTGGGAAAGAACAGCAAGATGAAGGAGGTGCTGTTAGAACTTTACTACTCTACTGGGACTAAATAACTAGAACTCTACTACTTGGACCTTCAATTTAGGGCAAAGACAAACAAACAAAAAAAGAGTTAGCATGTTTGCTGGAGTTGAGTGAAGGAACTGCTATCTGTCCAATTGACTAGGTGAAGAAGAAACAGTCAATTAAGGGGAGTGGCTTAGGCAGCAGGAACCAGGTGTTTCGATTTAAAACTCAACTAAAAGCTTTTGACAGAGAACAGCAAGAGGAAGGGAGGCCCTTAGAACTTTATTACTCTACTGGGACTTAACTAGAAATCTACTACTTGGACCTTCAATTTAGGGTAGAAACATACAAACAAACAAAAGAGTGTGTTTGTCTGAGTTAGGTGAAGGGAACTGTTATGTCTGCAGTTAGCTAGGTGAAGAAGGAAACTGTAAATCAGGGGTAGTGGCTTAGGCAACAGAAATGAGTGATTGGATTTAAAACTTGAGGCAGCTTTGTGAGACACAGCAAGAGGAAGAATGTAGTTAGAACTTTACTACTTTACTGAAACTTAAGAACCAGAACTCTAGTACTAGGACCTTCAATTTAGCATAACATAAACAAACAAAAACATGAGATAGTCTCTGTTTGTGTAGTTGGGTGAAGGGAACTCTTATCAGTGCCTAGTTAACTGCAGAGATAACAGTTCCTTCAACCAACTCAGACAAGCACACTCAAGTTTTTTTTGTTTATTTGTTTGTTTTAACCCTAAATTGAAGGTCCTAGTAGTAGTGTTGTAATTCTTAAGTCCCAGTAGAGTAGTAAAGTTCTAAGAGCACCTCCTTCCTCTTGCTGTTTCTCTGTCAAAAGCTATCTAGTTCAGTTTAAATCCAAACACCTGACTTCCTGCTGCTTAAGCCACTCTCCCAATGACTGTTTCATTCTTCACCTAGTTAACTGCACAGATAACAGTTCCCTTCACTCTGCTCAGGCAAACACATTAACTCTTTTTGTGTGTTTGTTTTACCCTGAATTGAAGTTCCTAGTAGTAGAGTTCTAGTTCTTAAGTCCTAGTAGAGTAGTTAAGTTCTAACAGCACCTCCTCCTTTTGCTCTTCTCTGCCAAAAGTCATTTAGGGCAGTTTTAAATCTGAACACCTGGCTTCCTGCTCCCTAAGCCACTACCCCAATTCACAGTTTCCTTCTTCACCCACTAACTGCATAGATAACAGTTCCTTTCTCCCAACTCAGAGAAACACACTAACTCTTTTTTTTTGTTTGTATGTTTTACCCTAAATTGAAGGTCCCAGTAGTAGAGTTCTAGTTCTTAAGTCCCAGTAGAGTAGTAAAGTTATAAGAGTACCTCCTTCCACTTGCTGCTCTTCTGTCAAAAGCTATCTAGTTCAGTTTTAAATCCAAACACCTGACTTCCTGCTGCTTAAGCCACTCCCCAATTGACTGTTTCCTTCTTCACCTAGTTAACTGCACAGATAACAGTTCCTTCACCCTGCTCAGACAAACACATTAACTCTTTTTGTGTATTTGTTTTACCTGAATTGAAGGTCCTAGTAGTAGAGTTCTAGTTCTTAAGTCCTAGTAGAGTAGTAAAGTTCTAACAGCACCTCCTCCTTTGCTCTTCTCTGCCAAAAGTCATTTAGGGCAGTTTTAAATCTGAACACCTGGCTTCCTGCTCCCAAGCCACTACCCCAATTCCCAGTTTCCTTCTTCACCCACCTAACTGCACAGATAACAGTTCCTTTCTCCCAACTCAGAGAAACACACTAACTCATTTTTTTTTTTTGTTTGTATGTTTACCCTAAATTGAAGGTCCCAGTAGTAGCATTCTAGTTCTTAGGTCCCAGTAGAGTAGTAAAGTTCTAAGAGCACCTCCTTCGCCTTGCTGTTCACTATCAAAAGCTATCTAGTTCAGTTTTAAATCAAAACACCTGGCTTCCTGCTGCCTAAGCCACTCCCCTAATTGACTGTTTCCTTCTTCAGCTAGTTAACTGGACAGATAACAGTTTGCTTCACCCAACCCAGGCAAACACACTAACTCTTGTTTTTTCTTTGTTTGTTTTGCCTCTAAATTGAAGTCCCAGTAGTAGAGTTCTAGTTCCTATGTCCCAGAGAGTAAAGTTCTAATAGCACCTCCTTCCTCTTGTTCTCAGCCAAAAGCTACCTAGGGCAGCTTTAAATGTAAACACCTGGCCTCCTGCTGCCTAAGCCACTCCCCTCTAATTCACAGTTTCCTTCTTCACCTAGCTAGCTGCACAGATACCAGTTCACTTCACTCCAAGTCAGACAAACACAATAATTTTTTTTGTTTGTCGGTTTGTTTTCCCTATATTGAAGGTTCTGGTAGTAGAGTTCTAGTTCTTTAGTCCCAGTAGAGTAGTAAAGTTCTAACAGCAACTCTTCCTCTTATTCTCTGCAAAACACTGTCTAGGGGGTTTTAAATCAAACACCTGGCTTCCTGCTGCTTAAGCCACTCCACCTAATTTAAAGTTTCCTTCCTCAAGTAGCTAACTACACAGATGACAGTTCTCTCAAGACAACTCAGATAAACACACTGACTCTTGTTTTTGTTGGTTTGTTTGTTTTTTATGCTAAATTGAAGGTCCCAGTAGTAGAGTTCTAGTTCTTTATTCCCAGTTGAGTAGTAAACCCAACTCAGGCGAACACACTAACTCTTTTGTTTATTTGTTTTACCTAAATTGAAGGTCCCAGTAGTAGAGTTCTAGTTCTTAAGACCCAGTAGTAAAGTTCCTGCTGCCTAAGCTACCCTCTATTTCACTGTTGAGTTCTTCACCAAGTTAACTGCACAGATAACAGTTCCCTTCACTCAACTCAGACAAGCACACTAACTTTTTTTATTTGTTTGTTTTACCCTAAATTGAAAGTCCCAGTAGTAGAGTTCTAGTTCTTAAGTCCCAGTAGAGTAGTAAAGTTCTAAGATCACTTCCTTTATCTTGCTGTTCTCTGTCAAAAGCTATCTAGGGAGTTTTAAATCCAAACTCCTGGCTTCCTTCTGCCTAAGCCACTCCCTCTATTTCACTGTTGAGTTCTTCACCAAGGAGGCAGTATAGTGCAGTGGTTTAAGGCTCTGAGCTGCAAATCTGGAGACCTGGGTTTGAATCCCACAGCTCCACTTGCATATACTGTGTGACCCTGAGCAAGTCCTTAACTTCCTGTGCTCCCAGGTTGCACCTGTAAAAGCTTTCAGCTTAGTGTGTCTCACCTGGTTAAACAATTGGAAAAAAGAAGTTAAATGCACAGATAAAAGTTCCATTCACCCAACTGCAACACACTAACTCTTGTTTTTGTTTGTTTGTTTTTACCCTAAATTGAAGGTCGATGTAATAGAGTTCTAGTTCTTAAGTCCCAGTAGAGTAGTGAAGTTCAAACAGCAGCTCCTTCCTCTTGCTGTTCTCTGCCAAAAGCTATTTATGGCAGTTTTAAATCCAGACACCTGGCTTCCATAGCTTCTTTGGTATCTTGCAACATAAGCCATGTAAGAAGCTTGTCTTGCAACCAGAGATGACCCAAGTTATGCTTAGTTAGCCATGGAGTCAATTCTCCTGAGTCTTTCTCAGGAGGTTGAGAAGCCAATGGTATTAAAACAAAAACAGCAGAGCTTCCACAAGCTTGAGCAAATGAGCATACCAAACTCTTGGACATGTGATTCAAAAGCATTTTGTTGTAAAAACAGGAGCAAAACACCCAAAAAATGGAGAATGTTTTGAGTTCCCTGACCTCCTTCAGTGTTGTGCCTTTAGTCAGTTATTACAATCATTTAGAACCCCAATCTATTTACCAAAGGTACTGAATTGTCTGCTATCCTAGGATAATTCAATGTCTGCTTTAGATGGAATGGCCTAGAGGCCTCACTCAAAATTGAGTTATTAATAAAATATTATCAATTCAAAAATACCCTTTGGCTTTACCCAAGCAAACCCAAGGAGTCCAATATTCTACTTTTCAATAAAAGATTCTCAGCAATCACAGAGTTCTTAACCCATATGTCAATCTAATGAACTACTTTCATGTCTGGTCACCTCGAGAATACCTCTGTCACCCAACTGTACCTTCAGAAAATTTTGGAACAAATTACAGAGGGACCCTTGCAATCTTTAATTATTTTCCTGGGCATATTCTCAAAGCCAAACACGGTCAAAAGTATAAGAGGCTCCCAGGAATCTTTACAAGGCACATCAGAGGCATTAAAATTTGACCTATTTGGGAATGAGAGGAACATTCTTTATGAATAAATCTCTCAGCATTATACCATAAGTGATTGGCTCAAATGGAGAATCAGAAATAGCAAAAACCTACAGCATAACTTTGCAATGCTTGAAACTGGTTCACCCAAACCGCTTAACAAAACTATGTTCTAACTATGCTGCATGCAAAAAGGAATGCCTAACCCCAGAGTATCTATAGCCAAAAGAGGATGGCATTGAACAAGTCTCTACCTTTAAATATCTAGGGGTACACATTGATGACACTCTCCTTTGTGCACCATATAGATCATGTTGTCAAATCTGCTTATATTAAGCTTGGAATCCTCTATAGGCACAGGCAAGCCATGACCACATAGTCTCTAAGCCTAGTCACTCAAGCTCTATTCTGTCTGGCATTAACTATGCCCTCATCATCTACAGTGCTGCCACAGACTCAGCCCTAAAATGAGTGAAAGTACTAATCAACAAGGCTTGCCACCTGGTCTGGGGCTAAACACCATACCCATACTTGAGCCCTCTACTCCTCTACTGGATTTGGCTCCGTTACACCTTAGGGCGAAGTATCAGGCTTGCCCTAATTGGTAAAAAGCCCTCCTAGAATCACTCCTTATTCCACCGCCACTCTGTTCCAGTGTACTGCCTCCACAAAAGTCACTAGGACCTCGGCTAAGGGTGTGCTCCATGTCCGCTTCAAAAGAACCTGCCTGGCACAGTGTTCATGCTCCCACCATGGGCCCACCTGGTTAAATTAACTCCCTACTGCCACCCTGGAGCACACAAAAATTGGACCCTTTAAAGAGAACTGCTAACCCTTCTGGCCCCAAAATAACCAATATGATTGCAATTAATAAATGCTTGTGACTATCACCACCATAGCTTATCATGCCTCTGTTTACCTCACCCTTCCTTCTTCGCCACCTTCCCTGACAAAGCCACATGGCGGCTGCCCCACCCTGTTCTTCCCTCACCCCACTTTCCTACCTTCACAGCCCCTCAGGCTACTCTCACCATGTTTGGTGCTTAACATCTGTTTGATTCCTTTTCCTGTATTTTACTGTGACCTGTTTAGAATGTCAAAATGCACTCCAACTTCATGTAACACTTTTGATACTGTAACAGCCTATTTGCTTGCTACCTGTATAGCCTATAACTTACTGTGTACTCTGAATGTTCTGTAACCTGTCTATGTAAATTTTGTCTCTCGTCCACTTGACATGGAACCTTTGTAAAAGAGCCTTCCTGGCTCAAAGGTATTAATCTGCAACTTAAAAAATAAATAAAATTCAATAGTATTAATTCTACCGATCAGTACTTCTGTGTCTTCATGCACATCAGTATCAGTAAGTTCCAGCTCTAGTTCTCTGTTAACAAAGTCAATCAGAAAAACTTAAAGATTTTCATTAGGAAGTTAGCCAATCCTTTCTCAGCTTTCAGGCGTAATAAGGGTCTCATTGAGTGTGAAATCAGGTAATGACCTACCTCAGTTGGTAACACACACATTGGTAGAATATTCCAAATGATTATTATGTGCCACAGGACCCTTTTGGTTTCATCTGACTTTTAGTTAAACTCAACTGGGTATGTCTGGTTATTTCTTGTAAAATAGAGAACCCATCTGTACCTTTAGGGACTTAATCTCACCGCCTAAAAATGTCAGCTGCTGCCCTAGAACATTTTTCCATTTAAAGGTTTCAAAGCAGTGGCTCATCCAACTGATGAACTTTGTTAACGTGGGATGATGCTCTGCTGTCCTGTCTAGTTTATCAATTTTGGATGCAGTTAAAGAGCTGAAATTGGCTGACCAGAGGTTAATCTCTGAGGTAACTGATCAGCTACTTCAGGGACACAGGAGCTTTAACACTTTTTTATTCTGAGATTTTTATCCCTGAACTTTTTTCTCTTTGTTTTCTCTTATTCTTATTTAATCCAATAGGAGAATCAGGAATAATTGCAGAGCTAAAGTCTGGTCAGCCATTTGATGCACATGATACAACACTTGCAGAATAGAGTCAGATTGCTTAAGGGGAATATTTCATCCATTTTAAATAGAATCGTATCATGTTTTGCAGCATTAATTGCAACATCAAACCTAGAAGCTTCAATTTCATTCTTGAGTACTATCTTCAGCTCCATTGTGAGCATATTAGCTTGATGTTGTTTTTTAATGACATTATGAGATTGTCACTTAAACTAGTAGGCAAGTGTCTCATTTGCTTAAAAACATCTTCCTGCAGTGGTGGATTTCTATTATCAGAGGTTAAAATGTTTATTGCTTCTTGTTCAGGCTCAACTTCCGTAACAGTTTACTGGACTAATCAGAATTGACTATGTTTCTCCCTGTAAGGAGACAGACTGTGTCATATCTGGATTCCAGAGGTTTAATTTCTTCTATCGTCTGTTGCAACTTGACAAACATTTCCCTAAGCTCTTCCCCAGTCATAGTGTTATTTATAGGGTAATCAGATGACTCCTCAGATAACTGTTTTTGTTAGAGATGTCATTTCTTCTGGAATTGACAAATTGTGCTTGGTTGACCATCCATGGCACTCCAGACATTACAACATGAGTTTTAGCCCACCTGATAGGCTAGTGATGCACATGACTCTAGAATCAGATTTCTTGTATATCCAGGTCCCAGAAACCCTGTTCTCCAGTTCAAATCGTGCATCTGATCAGGCTACAAGCACTCCAGGAGTCCCTCTGTTGCACTGAAAAGGTAGGCCTATTCACTTTGTAAAAACACCATTCTTCTCCATCTGGTCTGCCTAAAATACAACACGTTTGTTAAAAAGGGATCTTTTGGATTCTCCTAGAGGCTCAGCAGATTTTGCTGCTGTTCTTGTTTTTATATGGCTTTATTTAAAGTTGTTATTTAAAATTGTTTATAATTGCTTAAAGGGGCTTATTGGCCAGGCTTCTGGCACAAGAGGTAGAGCTTTATTAATCAGAGACAGCTGGTCGTTTTTGTTCTGATTTATTCTCCTTTTGAAGCGATTGCCATGTGTGGAGCGCCTAGCATCAGCTTGCAGGTGTTAATGACCCTAGCTGTTACAAGAGTCTCCCCGCTGCACCGCCTGTTCAACTGCCCCATTTAATTCAATCCAGTGGTCTTTCCAGTGCCTATCACATCAGGAGAATCCACAGCCCTGAGCCGGTGTTCCAGTTATGGCCTATGCCCTGCACCCCCATTCACGGAGATCCTGTTTTGCCCATATGGCTCAGGCCCTGGTGCTTCGCCTGTTTGTGCTTGCTCTCTTCAAGGGATACAAGAAAGGCAAAGGGCTTGAGGGAGAAGCAAATGCTTCAAGCGACTGCTCAAAGAGTTAGGTAGAGGAGACTGCCTGGAAGCTGTGGCCTGCTTTAAGAACGCCAGGCCTGCTCCTTGCGGTCATCACTATGGCACCCCATGCCTTATTTCTCATTCTCCCTCGTCTCCTGAAAGCCTCTCCTCTAGGGATCCTCTTTGTGCCTGGCGACTGCTCAAACACCAAATTCAGTCCATTAGCTCTGAGAGGGATTGCAGGGAGGGCCCAGACAGCCGCAGCCTGCTGCAAGAATGCCAAGCCTGTCCTCGCGGTTGTCGCTCCACGTGGCAAAAGCAGTATTCTCTCAGGATATGTTTTAGTCTGCCATCAAGCAGTCTCTTTAGTTAAGGAAATATGCTTCCTAAGCTTTCTGATGTTTAAAAGAATGGAGATTTCAGTCTTCTTATTCTAATGAAAGTCAAGTTTCACAGCTGCACCAGGCGACTACCTTATGCCCCCAAAGGAAAACAGCATCAGCTCTCCTCCCACGTGGAGACTGGTAGAACAGAAAGAGGGATGTTCAGCAGTGAGAGACACACTGCAGATGGCCTGGCAAAACGAGCACTTAAGGTCTACTTCCACTCTCTCCAAGCGGAGATAAGTACATGAGACCTCGAGTGGTATTCTGGGAGTGAGGCACCATATATTCTGGGCATATAAACACAGAGTTGGCATGCTACATGAATTTAAATAAACATTCCTCTGCAGCCCTCACGAAGCCTTCTGGCTCATTCTCCCCAGCACCTGCTCTACCTCCATATGGGGTCCCTCTCTATAGCAAGCCTATATTCTCACCAAAAGCACCTAGTGGTACCTCCTCTAATCCATATGGGGTTCTCTCCATAGCAACCCCATATGCCTTACAAAGAAACTGGTGGTCCCCCTAGCAACCTCCACAGTGGCCTTCTCCATGCGGGTCCCTCACTATAGCGACACCCCATGATGAACACCACCTGTAAGTTAATTATACACCCTCCACTACAGTCTCACTCCTTTCTTCCTCTTTCCTCCAGATGGTCAAGGCCAAGAAATGCACTTCTTGCAGCGCTATCCTCTTGGCCCATGGTCCAGGCCCCCATGCCACGCCTGCCTCCCTGACAACACGACTACTATCACTGAAGCAAACTTCTGTCATGGGCTCCAATAATCCAGGGCCCAGCGGCTCTACTTGGATGAATCCTGGAGCTATCCTACTTCAGAACCAGCAGGCCATGGTAGTGATGATGGAGAGCCAACAGAACTTTATGCTGAAGATAATGGAAAGTTAGAATCCCTTACCCAGCACAGGGCAACAACCGCTCTACCTCTGGAGCCAGAGAATGCGGGGGGCCAATGAAGACTGCCTGGATCCTCTAGAACGAGCATCAGACAGCCACAAGCTGGACTCTGGACAAAACAAGGAGATGCCAGATAAGGAAGATGGGTGGAGACCAATGAGGAGGACATGGAACCACAATCTGTGCCATCCCTCACATCTAAACTCTGCTCTTTTGACATGGTTCCAGGCCTTATGAAAATAGTCAAGGCCACCATGGGGTTTGATGTTGAACAGGGCAAACCAGAGTCAAAATTAGACCCCATGATTCAGCAAAAGGTACTATCAAGGAGACATTCCCAATATGCCCATCAATTGAGGATATTTTCAACAAGGAGTGACAATCCACGGAACCCAGCAGAATGTCAAACAAGAGAAACTTGGATTGCATGTATCCAGTTACATAGAAACATAGAATTTGAAGGCAGATAAGGACTGCTTGGCCCACCCAGTCTGCCCATTTTCCTACCTAATGGATAAGCTGCAGATCCTAGTTAACCAGCAGCCTACTTCTTCCTATCCCCACCCCCTAGAATTGCCTTATGACTGTCCCATGCATGTTTGAATTCCACCACTGTTTTTGACTCCACAACCTCCTCCGAAGGCGTTCCATGCATCCACAACCCTCTCTGTGAAAAAATACTTCCTTAAATTACCTCTGAGCTGCCCCATCTTCAAATTGTGCCCCTTGTTCTTGCACGCCTCTTTTTGAAAGATGCTACCATCTTGACTTTGTTGATTCTCTTGAGGCACTTGAAAGTTTCAATCATGTGCCCCTCTCACTCCTTTCCTCGAGGCTATACATATTAGCTTCTTAAGTCTCTCTTCATATGTCTTCCGGTGCAGACCCTGCACCATTTTAGTTGCCTCCTCGGACAGCTTCCATCCCATGTCTATGGAGATTGGTCTCCAGAACTGCATGCAGTACTCCAGATGGGGTCTCACCAGCTGTCTGTACAGAGGGATAATAACTTCCTGTTTTCTACTGGTGATGCCTCTCCTTATGCATCCCAGTATCCCCAGCCCTCCTTGCTGCCTTCTCACATTGCTTGCCCACCTTTAGGTCATCTGATATGACTACCCCCAGGTCCCTTTCCATTTTGTTGTTGTTAGTATCTCACCCACCATTGTGTACTCTTCCTCTGGGTTTTGTTTCCCAGGTGCATTACCTGCACTTCTTAGCATTGAATCTAAGCTGCCATACATTTGACCATTCCTCTAACCTTGCCAAGTCCCTTCTCATCCTTTCCACCCCACCTTGTGCATCAACACTGTTGCAGATCTTGTGTCATCTGCAAAGAGACATACTTTCCTTCCAGTCCCTCTGCAATGTAAACTATAAAGACACTGAAGAGGACCGGTCCTAATACTGAACCCTGCGGTACCCCACTAGTAACCCCCTTCTTCAGAGTGGACTCCATTTACTATTACTCTCCGTGTCTATTCTCCAGCCAATTTTACCCAGGCTGTCATCTTGGGACCCACTCCCTGGCTGGCTAACTTGTATATTAATCTTTGTGTGGGACTGTGTCAAATGCCTTGCTAAAGTCTCAGGTAGGCCATGTCCACAGCCCGTCCCTGATCTACTACTTTGGTCACCCAGTCAAAGAAATCTATCAGATTTGTCTGGCATGACCTTC
This sequence comes from Neoceratodus forsteri, assembly GCA_016271365.2. Taxonomy (NCBI): domain Eukaryota; kingdom Metazoa; phylum Chordata; order Ceratodontiformes; family Ceratodontidae; genus Neoceratodus; species Neoceratodus forsteri. The sequence continues at coordinate 991,468,057 of CM028135.1, forward strand.
CTGCTGTGAATCCATGCTGCCTTGGGTCCTGTGTCCCTCTGGCCTCTAGATACTCGACAGTTCTTTCCTTCAGAAGTGATTCCATCATTTCTCTACCACTGAGGTTAAACTAACAGGTCTGTAGTTTCCTGCTTCTGCCTTGCTCCCATTTTTGTGAAGGGAATCACATCTGCCTTCCTCAGTCCTCGGGTACCACCCCATCCTCCCATGATTTGTTAAAGAGGGTAGTCAGTGATGTCACTAGTTCTACCCTTGGTTCTTTTAGAATTCTAGAATGAATCCCATCAGGCCCCATTGCTTTGTACACCTTCAGTTTTAAGAGTTCTTTCAGAACCATTTCTTCTGTATATGGGCTGGTATCAACTTCTGTATCCAGAGTGTTTCTACTGTTTGCTTTAGGTACCTCTCCCTCTTCCTTTGTAAATACTGAGCATAAATATTTGTTTAGCATCTCTGCCTTTTCACAGTCACCCTCTGCCCACCCTCCCTCCCTTTATTAAGCCTCACTATCCCTCCTTGGTCTTCCTTCACCCTGATGTACCTATAAAGGTTTTATCCCCTTCTTAACTGAGTTGGCTGTCTTTTCCTCGGTTTGGGCCTTTGCTGTTCTGACTGCCTTCCCAGCTTCCTTTTGCTTTAATTGATGCAGTTCTCTGTCCTGCGCCTTCTGTAATTCCTTGTACTTCCTGAATGCTTTCTTTTTCTTGAACCTTCACTGCCACTTCCTTTGAGAACCATAGTGGTTTCTTACATCGTTCGTTTGTTTATTTGCTTCACACAAAGGCTCGTTACTCTGTGATGGCAGTTTTATTATTCCCATTGTTCTTCCACCCTCCTTCCTGCCCATTTGCTAGTGCATTCCTTAGGCACTCAGCCATTTTAGCAAAGTCAGCCCTCCTAAAGTCCAGTACTTTTACCTTTGTATGGCTTGACTCTGTTGCTGTGTTTATTGTGAACCAGACTGTTCGATGGACGCTAGTTCCCAGATGGCTCCCCACTTCTACATCTGTGATCCTCGCTTCATCTCCATTTGAGAGAACCAGGTCTAAGATTGCTCCTCTCGAGTGGGCTTCAATACTAGTTGTCTAAGGCATGCCCTCTGTAGGGCATCTAGAATAACCCACTCTTCAAGTGGCTGTTGCAACTGCACTCCAGTTAACATCTGGCATATTCAGATCACCCATCAGCAAAATCTCCTTTTTCTGCCATTCTAAGTATACTTTCTATCATTTCTTGTCCATTTCCTCCCCCTGAGAAGGGGTCTTTTATAACCCTGTGTGGATTGTGGTGCCATTGCCATTCTCAGATTTACCCACAGTGCTTTTTCTCATCCCTGTTTACCCTTTTGTTCTGTTGCTTTGATTCCTTCCCTATGTAAAGAGCTACTCCTCCTCCTCCTCTTTACCCTCCCTGTCCCTCCTGTAGATAGTGTATCCTGGTATGTTTACGTCCCAGTCATGATTTTGTGTGTACCATGTTTCTGTGACTGCCATGATATCCAGATGTTCCTCCTCCATCAAGGCCACTAATTCAGGAAGCTTGTTACTCAGACTACGGGCATTGGTACTCATTGCTCTCCATTTTTGATGGCTTTACTTTCTGTTGCAGCATCCCCACTGACCTTTCTACCTCGGTCTTTTTCTCATTTAGTACCCTGTTTTGTAGGGAGAGGCTGAGATTTTCCTGCTGCTTATCAGTGCCTCTCCCTTGACTAGTTTAAAGCTTGCCAATGAAGCATTTAAACCGATTGCTTAAGTTCAGGAGGTTCAGGAGGACAAGGCCAGCAACTGGTGCACAGCCCTGACTATTGAGCCTCAGGTGGCAGCACTCAGTAAGAAACTGTTCTGTCATGGAACCATATCATTAAAGGACCCTTCAGAAAAGAGAGTGGAAGACATGTTGAAAAGGCCTTCAAAATAGAGGAATGACCACCAAAGCCTCTACTACAGCCATTTACATGAGGCTTGCATGCCAGGGCTATAGCCATCACTAACCCGTGCCAGAAGAGTTGTGGCTAAAATTATGGGAAGCCGACAACGAATCCAAAACGCTCCTGCAAATGTACCTATGAAGGGAAAACTCGTATTTGGGGAGGGCCTGCAGGAATTCCTAAAACAGAAAGAGAAGGGCAAAGACCTACTCAAAAATAAGAATAGACACACCTACCTCCCTTCCGGCTAGAGCGGAGGTTGCGGGAGGAAACAAATCTCATCAAACACTGAGACACACATTACCAGAACAATACATTTCGAGGCAGAGGAACACACAGCGGATTCCGAGTTCCTTCACCCATTCCTACCAGCCTCCTCTATCAGATCCTGTGGGTCCAAGTTTGGGGAAGAGGCAGAGGAATAGGGAAAGCAACAATGACTACATGGCCAGAACCCCACATGGGTGGCAAATGTGCCCGTGGGACAAGATTGTTACTTTTCAGACACCAGTGGCTCTGCACAACCTCGAACAGGTGAGTCCACAAGGTGGTGTCGAGAGGATACTCCATAGAGTTATCCTAATCCCCTGTCTCACACAGTTTCATAAGCTCTCCATTGCCAAAAGAAGGCAACAGCTCACCAGGTCCAACAAATCCTATTGGATTTGATACTAAACAGAGCAATAGAGGCCGTCTTCCTTCAAGAGGAGAAACTAGCAGTGTACTCCATTTTCTTTCTTGTGCCCAGAAATCAGGGAACTATCCCATTCTGGATCTGAAGCATCTCACCCAGCTTGTAGTTTCCCAATGCTCAAAATGAATACCCTAAAGTCGACTCTATGCAGTATCCAGGTGGGTGACTACCTTACGTCTGTAGATTTGAAGGATGCATACCTTCTCATACCTATCAGATCCACATCCTAGGCCAGCACTACCAATATCTGGCCTTAACCTCGGTCTTACCTGAGCACCAAGAGTGTTTACCAAGGTGTCAGTAATACTAGTAGCCAGACTCTGAGAACAAGGTCTGGATATCATTCCCTACTTGGACGACTGGCTGATTCGGGCATGCTCCAAAGAGCTCACATCAAGACACCATGCTCACTCTGAGAGCTCTCAAGGTGCACAGCTGGGTGGTGAACCAAGCCAAGAGCCATCTGGTGCCCACACAACAGATTAAACACTTAGGCACAAATCAGCACGTCACAAGGATGGGCGAAACCATCCCAGACAATGGTGCACAATCTAATAAGATTGTCACGACACTTGAGGGCTTGCCATCAGCCAACCATGGGACTAATAGCCCAGTTAATAGGTTGCATGGCATCTTGCATCAATCTGATCCCTTGGGCCATGTGGCACATGCGACCCCTACAGACTTACGTCCTCACTGGAATCACCAAACGAATACAATCTGCATGTCATAGTCTCACTACACCATCAGTGAGACAGTCGCTAACATGGTGGACAGTGAGCTCCAATCTCACACGAGGGTTCTGTTAGATACATCTTAAGATGCCACTATAAAACAGACGTAAGTCTGTTGGGCTGGGAGGCGTGCTTGGGTGACCCGACAGCACAAGGCCAATGGACAACATCAGAGGCCAAGCTGTCCATCCACATCCTAGAAATGAGGGCAGTATACCATGCTCTCAGAGCTTTCAGATCCTCCATTTCCGGTCAGTCGGTTCTGATACGTTCCGACAACCAGGTCACGGTGGTGTACATCGCGAAGCAAGGGGCACCAGGAGCAGGGCTATGCTGAGGGAGGCAGCTACAGTCCTCAACTGGACACAGACCAACCTCGCTCATCTCAGCGAATCCATCTCATGGGCAAGCTCAACGTATGAGCAGATTGGCTCAGCCAACAAGTCCACCCAGAGGAATGGTGCCTCCACCCCAGCCTTTTCAAATGATTCAGAAGACTTGGGGACCTGTATCCATGGATCTCATGGCCACTGCAGAAAATGCACAGGTTAAAAGATTCTATTCAAGATACAGGAAACCCAGTCCCAGGGAACCGATGCCCTGTCACAACCTTGGTCTTGGGATCAGGCATACATTTTCCTTCCATTCCCTTGCTACCCAAGTACTAGTCAAGATCCAAACATTACAATGAACCATCATTCTAGTGGCACCCTACTGGCCACAGAGAACCTGGTTTGCCACAGTACTGGCTATGACAATGGACAGTCTCGGGTTACCCTACCAGCTGGACATGCTGACCCAGGGACTGGTATTACACCCTGCTCCACGGACGCCAAAACTCACAGCCTGGCTCCTGAGAGGAAGAGACTGATGAGAGCAGGCTTTCACAAATCAGTCATCTCCACGATGCTACAATCCAGACGATCCTTGTCCACCTCTACCTACGGTAGACATTGGTCGATAATTTGTTAAGTGGTGCCGAGAACAGGATAAGGATCCTGAGCTAGCAGACATGTCCACCATTATGTTATTCTTCAACAGGGAGAAGACAAGGGGTTGGCTCACTCATCTCTCAAGATACAGCTTTCAGCCATTGGAGCAGCCCTTGGTCCAATTGGGGACTCAGCCTGGGGCTCACTCAGATGCCTTGCATTTCAGTGTCAGACCATCCATCACTCCATGGGACCTCCCTTGGTATTAGATTCTCTCAGTACAACTCCTTTCGAACCACTACACAAGGTAGACCTGTTCTGGGTGGGTTTGAAGACCTGCTTCCTCGTCGCTATCTGCTCATCTCGTGGGATTGGGGAACTAGGAGCTGTCATACTAAGAACCATACACTGTGTTCACCCTCAGGGGTACGCTCATGCACGTACCAGCCTACTAACCAAAGGTCTCCTCCACATTTTACAGAGAACAACCCATTGAGTTGCCTACCTTTACCAGCGACACTCAAAATGGCAACAAGCCTGTCCCACACCATGTAGATGTCAGGATCACCCTGTCCATTTACATATCTAGAACTCTGCCCTTACAGACAGAGAGTTGTTCATTGTCACAAGGGGACAAAGACAAGGCAGGGTGGCCTTTAAGACTACTATTGCTGGCTGGCTCAGGAGAACCATCCAGGAAGCCTACAGGGCTAAGCAACTGATGCCTCCAGAGGGTATCAAGGCACACTCCATGAGAGCAGTAGCCCTTCTTGGGTGGAAAGGGCTAACATGTCTTCAGAAGACATCTGCAAGGCGACAACATGGACTTCCACCCATACGCTTGCCAGACACTATAGACTGGAGCACCAGTACAAGATACAACCCACTTTTGCAAACCAGGTCCATTCAGCCGCCAGCTCCTCCTGTCACTCATAGACCACTTTGTCTCCTCCCTAGGGTACAGTACTGCTACTTATCTACTCATGATGTAATGTCTGGAGTGTTATGGATGGTCAACAAGCACAATGGGTGTTTACTCACCTGGTAAAGGTGATTGTGTTGTTGACATCCATGGCACTCACCACCCTCCCGACAGAGTGCTCAGAGTGACCAGGATTAGACTAAAAAGAAGAATTACTGTGAGGGGAATTGAGTTTATAGTTCACGAAGGACATTTATGATATTGACCGCCGACCACTTATGGGTCGAAAGCAGATTGTACAATAGGTAATAAACCTAGGCCACTGGCCCACATGTACATACCGCCTCAGTCTGCATTATTGTATAGGATGGTCAGTGTTTTTCTTCCTGTGGTTGCTCTTACTAACCTTGATTTCAGCTATGGAAGATTTGAACTGGAGAACAGGGGTTTCTGGGACCTGGATATACAAGAAATCTGATCCTAGAGTCATGTACATCACTAGCCTATCAGGTGAGCTAAAACCCATGATCTAATGTCTGAGTGCCATGGATGTCAACTCAACACAATCACCTTTACCAGGTGAGTAAACACCCATTACTAGGACTAGAAGTTTCATTAGTAGAATAAAGTATTAGATCTGGAGTTTTTGAAGGCTATTATCCAAACATGGTTTGTTCAAGGGGTCATGGAGAGGCATGAAGCAGACAACCTCCCTTTGGGGGTTGAAGTTTGTTCCCCAATACAGGGGTTGTAGGGAGTAAATGATCTGTGATCTTAGTTTGCTTGATTACATTACACTTTTTGTTGTTGCTCAGCAGAGTATGACTCAATAAGGGAGATTGTAACATGGCATAAAAAAGAAAACGAAATGAAGCACTCAGATAGGGCAAACACACCATGTAGTACAGTAGAAACCATGGTCTAATACCATAGTAGATCATGGTTTGTATTGTAATACCTTGGCAATCCACTACAGGTAAGAAGCAGTATACAAGTGAAAGCAATATGCAAATAGCTTGCAGTGTGTAGTTGTCCCAATTTGTATTTACTAAGAATTTTCCTGGCACAGGATTTTTGACTTTTCAAGACTGTTCTATATGGTAACTACAACAGAAGTTCATGAGTTACTAAAGATTGTATATTTAAACTCCACATATACTGTTAATTATGCTGCAGTAATATTTCTGTAGAAGTGAACAGTTACATACTGTTACCATCCTTCTGATCTACTGCTTTCTAAGCAACTGTGGATGCAATGCATTGTGGATGACTGAATAACATTATCTGGCCGAGCCTTTTCTTGGTGAATACACAGTGGTAAAGATAAGCATGCAGCTTCTATAACCGAAAGCAAAAATAACAGACACTGAGATAAACAAAGCAAAATGAAAGAGAGAGGATACTTGTGGGTGAAAAGAAAATAAATTGAGAGAAACAAAAAGAAATCAAAGAAACAGACTAACAATAGTAGTCAAAACAAGTATTTGAAAGATGAAAGCAGTAAACATTATGTTGTTCTATGTCCTGCTGAGTTAGGTAGTTTAGAGGGAAAAAGTGAAAATAATATTCCTAAAATAGTAGTTGTTCAATAAAGTGTTTTTCAGATTGGCTTAGTTCAGTACATTTGGAGAAAAGTGCTTGTGCTACTAGGATTGTGTGACAGCCACCTATGGGTCTGCAAAGGAACTGGAGAAAGAAAACTAAAATGTACCATAGCACACTCCCATCATGCAGTGCAGCCCATATCTTCTAATACATAGAGAGGAAAATCAAAGCACCTAGAATAGAAAGTGAATTGCAAGTTTTGAAAAGTTGTAAAATATGTTTTGATGTTAGAAAGCTTAAAGCTTGTAATGAAAGTTATTTTAACAAAAGTGAAATAGTAGCAACAATATTTCCAATAGGTGTGTTCCAATTGTTTTCAAGTATATGTACATCATGTTTAATAGCTTAATTTATAGTATTCTGAAAATAAATCAGTGTGATTGTGCTCATTTATTCAAAGACTATTAGTGATAAACATTTGCCATGTTACAAGCAGATTAAGCCACTCGAAGTATGGGTCTACAGTGGAATTAATCCATGGTTGGTTGGTTGGACCCACTGCCGCCCAACCCTCAACCATGGATTAATACCACAGTAGACCCACATGCTCGTGGCTTAATCCTTACATAACTCATATCTGGATGTGATAGGGTTTCATAAACTCCCATGACAAGTTCCCTGGACTATTCTCTCCCAGGCTCTTCTCTCTTTGCCCAGTGACCTTCAATCCCAGTATGTGAATTCAAATAGTCACTTAACTAACATTTGTGATATCCAGATAAATAGTCACATACTTACTGCAACTATTTTGTCAGATTGGCTATTGCTGTAATACTACAGATCAGTGAACATTTTGGTTATGCACCTTTTATCTCAAGTTAAGAATGTGATGATATGCTCATGTGTCTGTTGTCAATCTTTATGGTCTAATAAAAGAATAACTGTAAAAAATGTTTACCTCAGTTCTGTCTTCAGATAGAGAAGGATTATCAAAGGGAAATCTATGGACTTTCTCTGCATGTCTTGTGTCAGGAAGGTGACCTAAACCACTCAAACCTTCTGTCTGACATTGCTTTTGACAGAGCCCTAGAGCAGTGTCATGCACATCAACTGACACCTGCCATTGGCATTTTGTAGCATTTAAACAGTCCCTTTCAGCATGTGCCTGGTGGGTCTTTTTGCTGTAAAGGCAAGCCTCAAACATAGGCAGAATTGTGTTCCCAATGCCTGCTGACAGTGTGCTGCAGAACTAAGATAGACCGCCTCCTCAAAAGTAAAGTTTAGATGGTAACCTTTAAGAGGCTTGTGGTCCAGTTTTCTTGAATCTTACCAGGGGCCTAGATGCCAGTGGGAATTTTGCTTTCTCATGTGCCACCTCTGGACCACTCTCTCATGATCAGGATGGGCATTTAAGAATTTGAGCCATCCTTTTCACCTGGTATCTTTTTTTTACTTTTGTTGATGGCTTGTACTGAAAACGGCATGACTTGTACCCTAGCAGTAGCCTTTTGAAGAACTTATCCATGGAACTGTCCCTTACTCAACCCTGTCGCAACCTGCACTGGACTGCAACTTTCTTCTGTAATCCTGTAAGTGTACTGTTGTTTGACTATATGAAAATAGTGTATATACCGAATATTACTGCTGCATTTGGATGAGTGCTTAGTAATAAATTTGTAATTTTTCTAAAGACCAGAGTAGCTAGTTGTTTGTGACTGCATCTCTGAGGGAAAGAACCTGGATAAAGTGGTGCACGGTAAAAGTTTTCAGAGAGTAGAGTGTGTCCAACACAGAACAGAGATCCATACTACAGGAGTCTAAAGGGAAGAAGATAGCAGAAAAGGATGATCAGAACACTGGGATCTCCACTCTTGCTAAAGAGGGAACCTTGACAGTGGTGATGTTGGTTCAGATGGCCTCAGTAGCAAAGGCCAGAGAGAGACAGAGAATGAGATAAAATCCTCATTGACCCAGGCAGGGTAAACCAAAGTCCTGTTCTGGGGACACATTGGGCTCAGTCGGTTCCTCATCCTCTTCCACCACATAACCTGGTTCCACATACTGGGTTTGAGGAGGGGCAGCAGCAGAGACTCCATAGTCAGCATGACCTGGAAGAACTGCTACATTCTCTTAATGTTCTCCACAGAGGGCTTTCTTATTTCTGGCACAGGTTGCTCTGGTTAGATGTGCAAAGGAACTGTGGGTTACTGCACTGGTTTCTCCAACACAAGGGCAGAGGAACTGTGCAATGTCTCTTTTTGTTATTTTTGCCAGATGCTGATTGCTGAGGAGAAAGGCTGGTCAAAAGACGGTGATATTTCTTGTCATCATTTGCATCAGGGCTCCACCTACCAGTCACACTGCTTTTAGAATAAGGATTTGAAATGGCTTGGCAGTCTTATCAGTCTCACTGGCAGAGACAGCTGCTTGCAGCTCCTTTGAATTCAGAGGCCACAGCAAGGATAGTGAACTGTCTGATGCATGCTTTCAACCATCATTGGAACACCACTCTGATAACTGAGACATTTTTATGTTTGCTTGCACGCATGTGCAAGAAACATAGTGCCATCATCCGAGTTTTGGAGGTGTGTCACCCTCTTCCAGTTCAGTCAGTGTGTTGGCAGGCGCGGCCCTGTCCACCAATGCATGCTGGAGCTGTCTATGACAAGCTCCAAAATGCAGTGTCATACAGTTAAAAGGGGAGCTACGCTTCAGTGAGCAGCGATAAGATATGGCTTATCACCGCAGTCCCCTACACACACAGAGAACTTACACATGCACGCATACTCGTGTCCCCCACGCACACACACTCTATAGCCGACGGGGTGCCCAATCCCTCGTCGGCTGTGCTGCACTCCCCCCAAAGTTCTTCAGAAATGCCACGCTGGGTGCCCACCCCAGCGCTGGCAACAATGCCATGGCCGACAGGGGTGCCCAATCCCCGTCAGCTACACACCCCCAGCCGCCTTCTGACATGCTGGGAGCCCACCCAGCATGGCAAACGTCCCGCGCCGTCTTTTCTTTTTCAATACCTGTAAAGAAAAAATGGTCCCACGCAGTCTTCCTGCCCCCTCCCACAACCCGCACCCACCCACTGCGCACCTTGCCTCCCCACACCTCTCACCCATACTTACCTCTGAGCTTCGCGACGATCTTGGTGGACCGGAACACGCCTACACTCTTCAAAGCCGACCGTGAACTGAGGAAATGCCGGTATGCTGTATAATGGGATAGAGAGGGGTTTTCAACTTTGTTGCATATCTCAGGCATTTTTGGAATTTTGCACCAAATTTTCAACATGGGGTTTTGGGACCTTCTCATGAATGCTGTCACTGTCATGGTGTTATTCAGGCCGAAGGTGATTTCGCAGTCACTGGCGAAATCACCTTTGGGACCGATTAACGAAACTACACTGCCAATGTTCATAAGGTGGGCTCTCAAGAAGCCTATTTTGAAAATTTGGGAAAAATTCCAAAATGACTGTTTTATGAGCGCATGCTAGCAGTTCCTACACACGCGTAAGTTCACAAATTTTCAATATTTTCACTCCAGATTTTCAACATTGCCATTTTACCACACCTCCTTATCAGCAGTACAGCTGTCATTTTCACATCTTGCCCAAAATGTGTTTCCTACCATGAAGCATAATGGCACAGTCAATGTGCGTAAATCAATGTATGGGACACATTAAGAAAATCACAGTGACACTGTTCATGAGCAGAGGTCTTAAAATGGCTATGTTGAAAATTTGCTGAAAAATTCCAAAATGACTGTTTTACTTAACGTGCGCTATGCAGTTCCTATGCATGCTCATAAGTTTGCGAATTTAATATTTTCACTCCAGATTTTCAACATTGCCATTTTATTATACTTCCTTATGAACAGTACAGCTGCCATTTTTCATATGCCACCCAAATATGTTTTCGCACGTAGCGTACAATGGTGCTGTTGGTGTCAAGCAATGTTTGGGACAGATTAAGAAAATCACAGTTACACTGTTCATGAGCAGAGGTCTTAAAATGGCTATGTTGAAAATTTGGTGACAAAAGTCCATAAAATGACTGTGTTACGAGTGAGCATTGCGCAGTTTCCACACCCTCGTAAGTTCATGACTTTGTAATATTTTAAGTCCAGATTTTCACCAGTGGCAATTTTTCCACACTTCCTTATTTACAGTACAGCTGTCATTTTTCACAATATGGCAAGTGTGTTTTCACACTTTCAGCACAGAGATGTGGTCACTGTGGGAAATCATTGTTCAGGACAGATAAAGAAAATCACAGTGACATTGTTCATGATCGGAGGCACCAAATGCCTGAGTTGACAATCTGCTGTAAAAAAATCCCAACCTAATTATATTATGGTGTCGTTGCACAGTTTCTATGTACTCGTGACTTCACCATTTTTTAAATATTTTTACTGCAGATTTGCAACATTGCCATTTTTACACCTCCCCATGAACAGTACAGCTGTCATTTTACATCCTGTTTGAATGTTTTGCACCTGTGGTGCTAAATGCCGTAGTCGCTGTGCATAAGCAGCTTCGCTAACAAACTGATATTCCCCTGTTCATGAGGTGGGTCACAAAACCATGTTGAGCATTTGAAGTGAAATACCAACGAATGCCTGAGGTATTAGGGTTTCCAACCATAACGCCCAACCCTGTAGAGAATGACAGGCATCAGGGTGTGACTTGAGATTCTTGCCTGTAATGCTCATACCATTCCACACCCTGCAGCCAGTGAGAGGCATTGAGTTATGCCTTGGACTCTTTGGCCCCAAAGTTCACCCCATTCTCCAATATTGCACCCATCTCACCGTTTCCTAATTGAATGGGGTCCGCATAAGGGCCAAAGACCCCAAGGAACACCGTGACACTTTTCAGTGTCTGCAGGGTGGGTGTGGTGAAATGGCGTGGCGTTATGCCTGATGTACCCAAAGCCACACCCCAATGCCTGTCACTCTCTGCAGGGTGGTGGTGGGGTTGGTTCAGTTCAGTACTTCACTGCCATTCCTATTACGCTCTGTAACTCTACACTACCACTGCCAATGCCAGCAAGCAAACATTCGGCATTGACAAATGCTTGTGGGTCACGTGCTGGGCACCTGAGTGAATGGATGGATAGACATTACACAGAGTGAATCCGGCTATCTAAATCCGCTTAAAATAGTTTAAAATCTTCTGTCACCTCGTAAATTCAGGGGTCATTCATTTAAGTATCAAGGACATCTGGTCTGAAGGATAACTCAAACGACCAAACTGTAAGTTTTATCATTAAAACTACCGCGATGTAGCATCATGTCACTTGGGCTGGTCAACGTGGCGCAAGAGGCCAGACCAACGGTCTCATACAGAATATGGACATGTCTGGTATATGTTCTTTCTTACAAAACATCTCAGTGGGCCAGTCAGAGTTAAAACAAGATATTGCTGGCTTGAAATTAGTAGTAGACTCTATTAAACGGATTCTGAGAAAACCATTGACAGAATTGTGGAAGCGGAGACTAGAGTAGCAGCTCTGGAGGAATCAACATTCCATTTAGAAGAAGATTCAATTTTATGCACAAACAATTTCAATTAATATGGCAGAAAATAGACGACTTAGAGAACCGAGGCCGCAGGAATAATTTACGTATTGTGGGTATACCAGAGGGAGCTGAAGGTTCTAACATTATCAACTTCCTACAAGGCTTGTTCCCAGATATTCTAGCACACGAGTGGAATGGCCACTAGAAATAGAACTGGCCCACAGATCTCTATCTCCAAAACCCAAATCAGGTTCCCTCCCAGACCCATAATAGCCTACTTCCTTCGTTTCTCTGTTAAAGAAGATATCCTGAGGTTATTTAGAGAGAGGAAAGTGCTACTATGGCAGGGTCATAGGATCTCCTATTTCAAGATTACTCAGCTGATGTGGTTTCACAAAGAAAGGCTTATTCTGAAATCAGAGGGGTTCTGAGACAGCATAACATTCCCTACAGAATTAACTACCCAGCGGTGTTAGTGCTAACGTTTAATGGGGTTTCAAATTCTTTTAAATCTCCTGACGATGCCTGGGTTTATGTCAAAATAAAATCAGGCCCAACTGAAATAGCCACTACAAGTTTGAATCACGGTTGATTCCATTAATAGAATGCGTCGAGACCTCCCACGAGTCTCCTTCAGAACGTAAAGTCAACCAGAATCCTAAACCAATGGAGAGTCCCAGATCCAAAACAAACCTATTAGAATTACCGCGAGAGGCAAGAGTGGAAGACGATAAACAGGAAGTGTAAAGGACTTACGAGGGTAGGCAGAAGTCCACGATCTTTGCTCCCAAAAATGCCGTTGAGAAAAATCCATGGGGATCCTGCTGTCAAACAAATTCTCCGATCTCAGCAACATGGATATCTCCATAGTGGACCATAGCGATGATCAGCCAAACAGAACAAATCTCCTTCCCAACCAATCAGATTCTTCCTTACTATCTGAGACTGCCAGTATCCCAGAACCTCCTGGTACCCTCTTACACTCTAGGGTTGATGGCTACGTTAGCTACGCTCCTCCACAGGAAAACGCTGTTTAAGCTAATTACTAGTACTTTAACTTTAATCTGTCGGGTTATGTGGGGAAGAAGGGATGAAGGTCTATATGTCGTTTTAAGTTATGCTGTATCGACTCCCTAGAGGATCCCTCATGTTCTGGTAAGCTATCACCATAGTCAGTTCTAAAGATTCTTGACAAGAAGCTACCTAACTTGTTGCAGCATTTTATAAACAATAAAATTTTCATTTTTAAGGTTAGTTCTCCCTATCTCCCTAAGGTGGTCTGTTTAGCTAACTTGATTATTTAAATACACACTACTTGTCTTGTGAAATATCTAAAGCCAAAGTAAGGAGTACATTTTTTCTGGGTTTAAGTTCGAACCTATGTATACTTATTGCCAGTTTACTCATCTTCTCTTAATAAGTATAGAATAGCAGACCTTAGATAGTTGAATATAACTCTGTGATCCTACGAGGCACCCTTTTAAGATTTTCATTTTCAGTATGCCCAGTATAATAAAAGCAAGATTACGAATTTACTCTATAGGCAGAAATATGCCTTGGGATACAGGGGTTGTTGACTCCTTCTTATTGCTTCAAGCTTAATCTGTTGTTATTTATGGCTACATTCCCCCTTCCTCACTCTTCCCTTTTTTTTGTGTCATAGTAATGTGCTTTATTTGTACCAACTGTTCATAACTCAGGTGGCATTGGTAATGGGTTAGAAGTGCAAACCAATAAATAGGTTGGGCATTACAAACTATGGCTGTCCCTTATAAATACAGGTGTCCTTGGGGTGGTTAATTCTGCCCTTATGACGTCATGTTGTTAGGAGTGATACCAGCTGAGAAATTAGATGCCCATGTACCTCTGACCTACTTGGATCTCAGTAAAACAGTTCAAGCTGAAGATGCTACTGATTTTGGACAGGGTACAGAGCAATCTTTATTCCACTATGTTATACTGATCTAGACATCCTCATATGTGCTTTCTATGTTAACCCTGGCTTTCTTCATCTCTACCTGTACCTATTTTCTTCAGACTGTCCATTTCTCTATATTTCACTACGAGTTTGTCATTACTTGTATGTATGATTTCACCCGTATCTATGGAGTTGGCAGGGTTAAATATCTTTATGCTGAATTCACTAGTTCTAGTCCATACTCATCAAAACAGTGTGACTGATCCTTGAAACAAACCTTTGGATTTCCAGGCCATGTGGATCAAGGGTTATGTTGAACTATTATTTAGTAAGTTGGGAAGTTTATATCATATCGTTTATGGATTACTAGTATCCCCATTATCTTAATAGTCTTACTTAGTCTGAAATGTTTTAGGTTGTTCTTGTATGTAAATACTAAATATTATTTACATTTAAAGACTGAGCCCTGTGCTCTACTAAGACTTCTACGTATATTTTAGGTTTAGAGTTTATCTGTTATTTATGGGGTCAGAGGTTAATTCAGCTAAATGGAAATGTTTACTTAAAGTTTAAAAAGGGGTATACTGTGTAAATATAGGGCTTAAATTATTTGAGGCGTGTGTTATATTGTTAAGATTTATAAACTACTATGGCAGGCTCTATGGCTAACTGTAAATGTATATCTTGGAACGTGAAAGGTTTAGGCACTCCAGTTAAGAGGAAAAGGTTTTAACCCAGTTACAAAGGATGAAGGCTGATATAGCTTTACTGCAAGAGACCCATTTACTGAATGAGGAGGCAGAAAAACTAAAGAGAATGTGGGTAGGGAATGTATTTCATAGCTCAGTTAGTAAAAAGCAGACAGGGTTAGCCATTCTTATTAGAAAATCCCTGAACTTCTCAATGACCTCTCATAAAACAGATTCTTTGGGTAGATGGCAAATTCTGGAAGGAGGTTAGATGGTCATGATCTCACTATCTGTAACATTTATGCCCCAAATGGAGATTCATATTCCTTTTTTCTGAATTTTTGATATGATCGCTGCATTCGAACAAGAACATTATAATAGGGGAGACTTCAACACTGTTTTAGACCAATGGATTGATAGAAGTAATCCTAAGTTTAACAGAATGAGAGACAGAAACAGTGAGATGATCAGGGACAGAATGAAAGATTTAGGCATTTCAGACGCATGGAGAATGATGCACCTACCCAAAAGATTACTTATTTTTTCTCATAGGCACGGCTCATATAGTAGGATCGATATGTTCCTTTTATCAAATGATCTGCTGAATAATATGTTAAACGCTGATATCGGTCCCATTATAATATCTGACCATGCTCCCATTTCCATTGTTATTAACTTAGACCAAGAGGAAAAAAATCTCTTCATTGGAAATTTAATTGCTCCTTATTGAACGATGATAACTTTAGACCCTGGACTATCAAGGAGTCAGAACAATTTTTCTGTATAATGACAACGGGAGACTTCAAAAGCTACCCTGTGGGAAGCATTTAAGGCATATATTAGGGCAGAATTTTGAGTTATACTTCTTTTAAAAAAAAAGAGAGGAAAATTACTTGCTCAAAAAGAAAAGGAACTTTTGGAATTGGAAAGATCCTATAAATCAAATCCTGGGGTAACAAAAGACTGCTTTAGGAAAATTACTCTTCTCAGATATGAAATAAATAAATTACATACAGGAAAGGTGGAGTTTGCTCTCTATAGAACTCAACAAAATACTGGGAGTCAGGAAAAGAGCGGCAAACTATTGGCATATAGACTTAAACAAATCCAAAATAGAAATAATATTCCGAGTATTAAGGATTCTATGGGAAGCTACATAGTAAAACTATTAATATCAACAAGGTTTTACAGACTTTTACTCAAATTTATATAAAAGTAAGACTGTGAATAATAAGGGCCTAATTAATCAATTTTTAGATAAAGCCAAACTACCTAAGATCTGGAGATACAGCAGCAGTTGTTAGATAAAAAGTGTTGTCTCAAGAGATTAAGGATACTATTAATGGGCTACCTAATGCCAAAGCCCCGGGTTCTGATGGTCTGCCTGCTGAAATTTATGTCATTCTGAAAGAGGTGATTGCACCTATCCTACAAAGTGTGTATACAGAATCTGAGATTAATGAAGGCCTACCTCCCACGATGACTGAGGCAGTCATAACTGTCCTCCTAAAAAAGATAAAGACCCACTAAATCCGCTAACTATCGTCCAATCTCCTGTTAAATATAGATTATAAAATTTGGGCAAAGATCCACATAATAGACTACAACAAGTTATTGGAAATCTTATACATAGAGACCAGGTGGGCTTCATTAAGGGAGAGCAGGATTTGAAAATATAAGAAGAATACTATCTACAATATGGATGGCCTCTAGAAATCAGGGTCTGCTGTACTGTTGGTATTGGATGCCCATAAGGCATTTGATTCTATTGAATGGGGCTATCTAACTGAGGTACTTGTGGGGTTTGGCTTTGGTGACATCTTTATATCAAGAATCAAAACTCTATATAAATCCCTACGGCTACTACCTGCACGAACAGAACCTTATCTGGGAAATTTAATCTGGAAAGAGGGACTAGACAAGGATGCCCTATCTCTCCACTACTTTTATTTTAGCTCTAGAACCACTTTTACGAATAATTAGATTAAGTAAAGATATTATGGGATTAAATTTCATAAGTTGGAACATAAAGTAATAGCTTACGCTGATGACCTTCTTTTATCTCTTTCTTCTCCTTACAAATCTATTAGCTCCATTTTGAGGTTGTTAGAGAATTTAAAGGAATCTCTAGCCTATCTATTAACTGGGCTAAGTCTGAAATGCTCCTCTGCAGGGAATAACATTATACTCAAAGAGTTATGTTTACGATATAACTTGGTGTGGAAAAATAATTGCATCTCTTATCTTGGAATTATTATTTCAAATAACATAAGGATATAGAGTTAAATATTAAGCCGTTGGTTGAATCTATGAAATTATCCCTGGATAAATGGATCAGACTTAACCTTTCCTTATGGGGAAAAGTCAATGCGGTGAAAATGATGCTAGCGCCCAAAATATTATACTTATTAAACATGATCCGCTACACATTACATCCAGATGGTTTAAGAAAATTGACAGATTGTTACATTCCTTTTGTGGGAAGGAAAAGGGCAAGAATTAGTCTAGATAAAATCAAGAAACATTGGCTCCAAGGGGCATGGGCCTTAATGATTTCAAAAATACCATCAAGCCTTCCTGTTTAAACAAACTTGTCATTGGTTACTTCGGAAAATAATTCACTGTTGTGGGTTAAATTTGAGCAGGATAGCATTTGCCTCACATACTTCATCACTTAATTATAGGTGCCCATCCAAAAGTATTGATTCCATCCCTATTTAAGCAATTCTGCCAAGTCCTTATCCCAGGTCATAAATCAAATAACTGAGAGTTCTGTTCCTCATCAGTATTCTCCGATTTGGAGAAACCCAAATCTTAAATGGGATGGGAAAGTATTAATTAATCCAGTATGGGAAAAGAAAGGATCTCTCTAATAAGTGATATTATTGATCCATTCACAGGGACCTTAAGGTCATTCTTAGAATTAAGAGGCTATTATGGTTTACCCTATACACAATTTTATTTTTATTTACAGTTAAATGCTTTACAATCATCATTAGTGAACTACTTCATCCCCTACACCAGGTCAGAATTCGAAAAAATCATCACATTGGCAAATTCCAAAGGGGTGGTGGGAAAATATATCAAGTATTAAATAAATCTGGGGATGACTTAACAAGCAAAGCTAAGGAATGGTGGGAGAATAGCCTAGACTGTCATATCCAGGATTCTGTTTGGATTTCATTATTGAAAAATGCATACAAATCCAGTATGGACCTTCAAGGTCGATTAATACAATTTAAAATATTACATAATTGTTATCATTCTCCAGACAAACTTTTTACTTGGGGACTCTCCTCAGATAGCTGTTGTTGGAGATGTGGGCGAAAGATGCTGACCTTCTACATATGATGTGGAAATGTTCCACATTAGTCTCAGGGTAAGAATTTGGGAGACGTATGAGGACATCCTTCAAAGATATTTTCCTTTTGATCCAGGGTTATTTATTCTGGGTATCAGGAGTCTTTAGTCTGTTTGTCATGGCGGGAAAAAGATGGCTGTTGGTAGCTCTATTGTGCTTCAAAGACTAATTTTACTACATTGGAAGGATACTCGTCACCAGATCTGCGGAATGGATCAATTCCTTAGCAAGAGTAGCCATCAACGAGCGTATTAGCCATCTTAATAACAAGACACTACATAAATATGAAGATAACTGGGCTGCCTTCTTTCACTGGTTAGACAAGAGTTAACCTATTACTTCAGTTTAATGTTTTTGTTACAGCAAGAAGTATTTGACATGCCTTCTAGTAGTTCTGATTTACAATTTTATTCACCCAATATCTGTACTAATGATTTCTCAACTGTAGTTCAAGACTTTATTAAGATTGTTGTAATATGTTAACATCTGTATGAATTCTTTGTACACCCTACCTGAAGTCATCAGCTTCACTATATGTATACTTACGAAAACTAAATAAAAATTGTTTGAAAAAAAAAGACAAATGCTTGTTACTGCTGTGATGCTGTGGTAAAGTTAGAGCTGACAGCAATTCAAATTTAGCTGCCTCTTTTTTTTGTGTGTGTTTTAGGAATGGAAAACTGTGTAGAGGTCAGCTTTCAAAACCATGACCCAGGCCCAAACAATCAAAATACAGTTTGTGACCGTCTGCCCTTGCCAAGAATGTACTGCATAACTAAATAACATTATAAAATAATAAATGAAGTTTTATAATTTTATGGAAACTTAGCTGTTAGGATTGGAACAGGACTCTGAAGCATCAGAACTCTTCAGCAGATAATTAAATCTGCCATTAGAATGCTGGAGAACCGTGACCACATAGCAGAATTTGAATATTCCAAATTCCATCTCCAGGCCAACAACTCAGGGCTGAGATTGCTAAAATTGTGTGACATCACTAGTAAACTCTCATTGCTGGAATTACAAAACCTCTCATCCTCACTGAATAAACACCAATAAGAAAAAATTACTAACAGTAGTAATACAAATACACAGATGCTCTGTGTGCTCAGCCTAGGAGTGGTGGCGGACTGCAAACCAAACATTACAACAGGCTAAGAACACAGGGCTGCACTCAAAAGGAAATAATGACAAAAAGCAGAAATCTGCAAATAGATTCATGGTTTATTCAAGCTATCCGTCCTATGGTGTGACACAAGGCCCAGCACTTTGGGTCTATCACATGACCCTTCGGCAAGGAGTGCAGAGCTGAAGTACAAGCACAGAATTTAAATACAGTTTTAAAGCAAAAGTACCTCACTTCATTTAGTATTGATGAACAACAGCTACTTATATGCCTACAACCACTTCAATAAAAGTGCATAGTTAAAACCATTTACAGATCATATCCCCAAAGGTGCAAAAAGAATTAAAATTAAAGGCTGGAATTACGTGCCATCTATGTAATTCATGTACATTAATAAATTGGTTCATAACACAAAATAATACAAAAATGAAGTGTGGATAAGGCCTGGAATCCGAGAAGGAGGGGAAGATATGTGTGGAAAGGTTGGCAAAAATGGGACGTAGCCGGAGATTATAGGCCATATCAAAAACCTTGAGGAAAAATGTGTGCATCAAGGAGAGACAGTGCTCACTTATATGAATTATATTCCAAGGCAAAAAGAAATTTATGCCAGAGAATTCTAAAAGGTATTTGGGGGATGGACATGGGGAAGGAAGGAACAAAGAAAAAATAGATCAGTGAATAATTATTAATCATATCGTAATGTATCAGCACTAATTGTAAATAGTAAAACAGACTGTGGTCAGTTACATAAAGAAGTATGCTGAAGCCAGAAGGAAAAAAGGTCCCTGTCAGCAGCAAAGCAGACAGAGAAAATTATGACAGGGATGGAATTAGAGAGAACAGTCAACTAAAGACCCAACACTCAAGTCGGGACTGGTCCCAATCTGCACCTGATGACAAAAGTATTTTTGGTTTACTTATTGGTTACGTACTACACTTGATTATAGCAAGACTAATTTTGCATAGTCATGGGCTGACATCTTTTTACTACAAATCCCTGAGATCCTGCAGCTGACACAAGAGCAGTAGGCAGCAGTGGCAGATTCAGTAGTCTGCAGTGCATGCTAGAGCTTTTATAATCTCAGTCAGATGTTTTGTGGGACTGCTTTTTCTGGGGAGCCAAGTACAGTTCTCTGTGACTGTACACTAGCTCATGGAGGACAGCAGGATCAGCAAACGAAAGATCAGAGCATATATAAACTCTAACATGCATTACAGGCTAATGAATTTTCTCACTGATGCCTACTACTCTGATGCCATCTGCAGGAGATTCTAGGATTTTAATAACGAAAATGTCAGCCTACAACTAGAAAAATAGCCTGATACTATCTACTATACTACAGTAAACAGTAAGCAAACCAAAATGTTGTGCAACACAAAGTGCACACTGAGATCAACCCCCACTTGACTGTTGGGGCCCTTGGTGGTGACTGTTCCCTTTTCGGTTGAACAGAAAAACACTAAAAAGTGTTGCATGAAGCCATGTGTAACTATGGAAGCTGCGAGGGGCCAGGAAAAAGGCAGGTTATTCTCTGGCATAGATCTCCTGGTGATTGAGCCTGGTTGGTGGAGGGGTGTATGTTGGCAGCCGAAGAAGTGATGGAGTGGATGCTTGGGTCCTGCAGGCTTGTGGCCTCTGTTATGGTGAAAAATTTAGGAGTCACCGTGGATGACAGGCTGACATCTGAGGTACAGGTTCTGACAGTAGCCTGGGGTGGCTTTTACTATTTTAGGAACATTGCCCAGATTAAGTTTCTTATCCCCGAACACTTACAGACACTAGTGCATGCATTTGTGATTCCAGCCTGGATTACTTTAATGCCCTCTACCTCGGTGTCAAGGAAGGTATATTAAGTCATCTGCAGCTGGTGCAGAATACCAGCAGTCTGGTTGCTGACAGGTTTTCGAGGTCATGCCATATGACCATAGTTCTGTAATGACCTGCACTGGCTGCCATTGAGTGGAATATTACCTTAAAGGAAGATTAACAGAAACATAGAAGTTGACAGCAGAAAGGACTGCTTAACCCACCTGGTCTGCCCAGATGTTCCCTACCTATTCTGTCTTCACAGACCTTATCTAGACTCCTTGAACATAGGAATTGACAGCAGAAAAGGACTGCCAGGCCCACCCAGTCTGCCCAGAGTGCCTAGCATTCCACTCGGCTTTGCTGTAGTCCCCCCCACCCCAACAACCCCTTGTGTTTATCCCAGGACCTTTGAACCCCTACTGTCTTCTCCCCACGTCCTCCTTTGGCAATCCATTTCAGTTGTCCACCACCATTTCAGTGAAGAAGTACTTCCTGAATTACCCCAAATTCCCCATGATCTGATATTCATGTCCCTTGCCCTAGGTCTCTCTTAAGTTGGAAAAGGCTCTCCACAGGCACCTTTATTGATACCCTTGAAGTATTTAAAAGTCTTGATTATGTCTCCCTCTCCTCCTCAGCTCCAGAGAGTACATGCCCAGGGCATTCAGTCTCCCTTGTATGGTAAGTACTGTAATCCTCTCACCATCCCTGTCACCCTCTTCTGAACTTGATCCGCCCTCTCCATGTCCTTCCTGAGGAATGGCCTCCAGAACTGAACCCCATACTCCAGGTGTGGCCTGACCAGCTGGGTGAATGGGAGTACTATAACCTTTCTCTTCCTGCTGGAGATTCCTCTTCCTTTGCAACCCAATACTCTGCTTGCTCTTGCTACTGCCCACCACACTGCTTTCCCACCTTCAGATCTTGTGAAATGATGATGCCCAAGTCCCTCTTCTTCACTTACTGGCGGATCTACCTCCCAATGAATACTCTGGTCTCCCCATTTTTCAGCCTAAATGCATGATCTTACACTTAGTCATATTGAACGACAATTGCCAGTCTTTGGACCATTCCTACAGCCTGCTCAGATCCCTACATCATCTCCACCCCTCGCATGTTCACTCTTTTGCAGACCTTGTGTCATCTACAAAGAGACAGCCTCCTTCCAGACTCACCGCTATATCCCCTACAAAGACATTAAACAGAAGAGGCCCTAGCACCAACCCTTGAGGAACCCGACTAATGAACCTTGGATTCCTCGAGGGTGCCCGTTGACCAATACCTGCTCATTCTTCCTCCAACCAGTTCTCAACCCACCTTACTACCACCTCCCCCAGCCCCAAGCAGGGCATTTTGTGCAATAGCTTTCTGTGTGGCACTAGGTCAAATGTTTTCTGAAATCAAGGTAGGCCACATCACCAAGCCCCTGATCCACCACCCTGGTGACCCAGTCAAAGAACTCTGTCAAGTTGGTTTGACAGGATCTGCCCTCGGTGAACCTGTCCTGCCCGGGTCCCGAAGTCTGTTTGCCTCAGGTAACTGTTAGTTATGTTCATGAGCAGTTTTCCATGAGCTTGCCACCCACAGATGTCAAGCTCACTGGCCTATAGTTACTCACCTCCCTTGTGTAGGGTATTACATCTGCACACTTCCAATCTTCATTTATTTTGTTTTTGTTTACTGTGTGGGTGTGCTAGCCATAGAAATGACTATTTTCAGATATGACCCAGGAGGTTACAAGCATTTATTACATCGTTCACATGTTGTTCTTTGGGGTAAAAGCCCTAGCACTGACAACATCACAGAAATATTACAGTATTTTAGTTCACATTAATCAACTTTACTACAGTCTAGCTATAAAAGTAACAGTAGGTGCAACTGTCTGGGATGTGCTCCGTCGCTCCACTATCTATAACTAGTTATCTCATATTCGAGAAAATACCTATAACAGGAGTTAATCAGGGACATTCTCTAACTCCAGTGGAAGAAGTAAATATCTCTTTTAGTACAGATCAGGTATCTCTCTCTTAACCACTGTCATGGAGTAACCATCTGGTCCATTTCTGTTGATATATCTGTGGCTTTTGTTTGAGATTGATCGTTAACCTTCCCATCAAATGTATGGATTCAGCCATATCCTTCCATTCCCCTACCCTGGGGTTCTCGGCTGCAACCAATTCTTTGTGATCATTTTAAAATTTCAGCAACCAGGATCTTCCATAGGTATCTGGCACCCTTTGATCAGAACAGCTAATATTCTTCAACTGAAACTACCTCTGCCTGGAAGCTGCAATACTGAACATAGGATTTGCAAGAAATTGAGTTGTGCTCACAACAGAGGATGAACCTTACAATTGTCTTTGGTTTGTAGCAGATATTCTTGCAGGTGGAGGCCACTTGAACTGAAAGGTAAAATAAGGAACTTAGAATTATCAGGAAAAGACAGTCTTTCAAGCAATAGAGGGAGGTGGATCTAGCTTTACGTTTGTTACAATTCTTAAGATTTTCAGTGCAGAAAGAGTTTAAAGCACAGCTGACTTATTTTGGGGCTGACTGCTTTCAAGCACAAACCACCAGGCTGTTTTGGGGCTGGGGAGGTTTACCTGTGTCTGACTTGGATGTCTGGATGTTTCTCTGTTTGATTAGCAGGGTATTTTCTCTGTCAAATTGTTGTGTAGGGCATCTTGCTGACAAGAAGGCACTCGCAGCGGTGGGTCAGAGCTCTTAGCTGATTGTTTTGTGAGAGCACAGTTTAGGCCCAACCCTTCCACCCTCACCCCACCACCCCTGGAAATAGTTCCTTTATACCTGGGGTTCTGACATAATTTCCTCAAGAGTGCAAGGTGCATATCACTGTGATATCCTCTCTAGCACACTGCACTGACAATATAAGCATACACATTGTATAATATATATATTTCTATATAACAAACCAATCACACACACAAACACACACACACAAAAGTAGATAAACATGTGGGTAGTAGTGCAATGTAATGGCTGTGGGTCAGCAGTCTTCCAGGAGTCTTTCTGAGGCTGAGATGCTGCCCTATTTGCAGACAACTCTCTGTCCTGAGGGAAGAAGTTGCCTGTCTTCAGAGCCACACTGGACAGTAGTAAGGAACCTTCCCCAGGCCACACTGGACAGTAGGAAGGGAATCTTCCCCCATCCAGGAGCACCAGAGCCACCACCACTACCTCAGAGGTTGCGAAGAAAGCACAGCAGTTGGACCACAGTGGGCTCAGGAGGTGAGGATTGTGGAACAGAGGCACACCCAGTCAGTTGTTCCACTCCACAATCCATACACCATTCTGGGTGAGCATAACTCCCCTATGGATGCACTGCAGAGGAGACTAAGAGGCAGAGGCCCACAGGAAGGAGGCAGAGGACACCACAAGGAAAGGAAGCAGCTCCTGGTAGGGGACTCAATTATTAGGGGATAGAACGGGGGAGCAGGGAAAACTGAAGTAAGGTGTGCTGGTGCCACTGCTTGGAGGGACAGGATGCGCATCCTCAGGATCACGAAAACAGCTGCACGGAAGTCTGAGCTGGACATCATTGTCCACCTAGGGACAAATGACTTGGCTCAACATGAGATTAGAGCAGTGCAGAAGGACTTTGTAGAATTGGGGAGGGGCCTAAGATGAGTAGCACACACAGTATCC
This sequence comes from Neoceratodus forsteri, assembly GCA_016271365.2. Classification (NCBI taxonomy): domain Eukaryota; kingdom Metazoa; phylum Chordata; order Ceratodontiformes; family Ceratodontidae; genus Neoceratodus; species Neoceratodus forsteri. Next base: position 991,492,916 of record CM028135.1, read on the forward strand.
TTCTCAGAGAGTGCTGCCTGTCAATGGCATAGTGAGGCGGGGTACTTTGCACCATACAGTTTAATAAATGGTTGAAAAATGGTGTGGAGCACAGGGTTTGGCTTCATTGGGTACTGGGGTTCCACCTGGAGGACACCAGCCTGTACTGGCAGGATGGTCTGCATCTGTCCAGGAAGGGAACAAGTGTTTTGAGCAATCGGTTTAAATGCTTCATGCAAGCTTTTAAACTAGTCAAGGGGAGGCACTGATACAGCAGAAAAATCCCAGCCTCTCCTACAAAACAGGGTACTAAATGAGAAAAAGACCGAGGTAGAAAGGTCAGTGGGGATGCTGCAACAGAAGGTAAAGCCATCAAAAATGGAGAGCAATGAGTACCAATGCCCGTAGTCTGAGTAACAAGCTTCCTGAATTAGTGGCCTTGATGGAGGAGGAACATCTGGATATCATGGCAGTCACAGAAACATGGTACACACAAAACCATGACTGGGACGTAAACATACCAGGATACACTATCTGCAGGAGGGACAGGAGTGTAAAAGTGGAGGAGTAGCTCTTTACATAAGGGAAGGAATCAAAGCAACAGAACGAAAGGAAAACAGGGAGGAGAAGAAGCACTGTGGGTAAATTTGGAGACTGGCAATGGCACCACAATCCGCACAGGGGTTAGAGCATAGACCCCTTCTCAGGGGAGGAAATGGACATGGAAATGATAGGAAGTATACTTAGAATGGCAAAAGGGAGATATTGCTGATGGGCGATCTGAATATGCCAGATGTTAACTGGAGTGCAGTTGCAGCAGCCACTTGAAAAGTGGGGTTATTCTAGATGCCCTACAGGGGCATGCCTTAGACAACTAGTATTGGAGCCCACTGAGAGGGACAATCTTAGACCTGTTCTCTCAAATGGAGATGAAGAGAGGATCACAGATGTGAAGTGGGTAGCCATCTGGGAACTAGCGACCATCGAACAGTCTGGTTCTACAACAAACACAGCAATAGATTCAAGCCATACAAAGGCAAAAGTACTGGACTTTAGGAGGGCTGACTTTGCCAAAATGGGTGAGTGCCTAAGGGATGCACTAGCAAATGGGCAGAAAGGAGGGGTGGAAGAACAATGGGAATAATAAAACTGCCATCACAGAGGTAACAAGCCTTTGTGTGAAGCAAATAAACAAAACGAAATGATGTAAGAAACCACTATGGTTCTCAAAGGAAGTGGCAGTGAAGGTTCAAGAGAAAAAGAAAGCATTCAGGAAGTACAAGGAATCACAGAAGGTGCAGGACAGAGAACTGTATCAGTTAAAACAAAAGGAAGCTGGGAAGGCAGTCAGAACAGCAAAGGCCCAAACCGAGGAAAAGATAGCCAACTCAAGTTAAGAAGGGATAAAACCTTTTATAGGTACATCAGGAGTGAAGGAAGACCAAGGGAGGATAATGAGGCTTAATAAAGGGAGGGAGGAGGGGAGGGTGGGCAGAGGGTGACTGTGAAAAGGCAGAGATACTAAACAAATATTTTGCTCAGTATTTACAAAGGAAGAGGGGAGGTACCTAAAACAAACAGCAGAAACACTCTGGATACAGAAGTTGATACCACCCATTTACAGAAGAAAGGTTCTGAAGAACTCTTAAAACTGAAGGTGGACAAAGCAATGGGGCCTGATGGGATTCATCCCAGAATTCTAAAAGAACTAAGGGTAGAACTAGTGACATCACTGACTACCCTCTTAACAAATCATGTGAGGATGGGGTGGTACCCGAGGACTGGAGGAGGGCAGATGTGATTCCCTTCACAAAAGTGGGAGCAAGGCAGAAGCAGGAAACTACAGACCTGTTAGTTTAACCTCAGTGGTAGGGAAAATGATGGAATCACTTGAAGGAAAGAACTGTCAAGTATCTAGAGGCCAGAGGGCACAGGACCCAAGGCAGCATGGATTCACTGTGGGAAGGTCATGCCAGACAAATCTGATAGATTTCTTTGACTGGGTGACCAAAGTAGTAGATCAGGAAGGGGCTGTGGACATGGTCTACCTAGACTTTAGCAAGGCATTTGACACAGTCCCATGCAAAAGATTAATATACAAGTTAGCCAGCCTGGAGTGGGTCTCAAGATGACAGCCTGGGTAAAGAATTGGCTGGAGAATAGGACACAGAGAGTAATAGTAAATGGAGTCCACTCTGAAGAAAGGGGGTTACTAGTGGGGTACTGCAGGGTTCAGTATTAGGACCGGTCCTCTTCAGTGTCTTTATAAGCGTCATTGCAGAGGGACTGAAGGAAAAGTATGCCTCTTTGCAGATGACACAAAGATTTGCAACAGAGTTGATGCACAAGGTGGGGTGGAAAGGATGAGAAGGGACTTGGCAAGGTTAGAAGAATGGTCAAATGTATGGCAGCTTAGATTCAATGCTAAGAAGTGCAGGGTAATGCACCTGGGAAACAAAACCCAGGGAAGAGTACACAATGGGGGTGAGATACTAACAACAACAAAATGGAAAGGGACCTGGGGGTAGTTATATCAGATGACCTAAAGGTGGGCAAGCAATGTGAGGGCAGCAAGGAGGGCTGGGGGATACTGGGATGCATAGGAGAGCATCACCAGTAGAAAACAGGAAGTTATTATCCCTCTGTACAGACAGCTGGTGAGACCCCATCTGGAGTACTCGTGCAGTTCTGGAGACCCAGTCTCCCAAAGACATACACAGGATGGAAGCTGTCCAGAGGAGGGCAACTAAAATGGTGCAGGCTCTGCACCGGAAGGCATATGAAGAGAGACTTGAGCTTAATATGTATAGCCTCGAGGAGAGGAGGGGCATGATAGAAACTTTCAAGTGCCTCAAGGAATCAACAAAGTCCAAGAGGGTAGCATCTTTCAAAAAGGGTGTGCAAGAACAAGGGGCACAATTTGAAGATGGGAGGTGGCTCAGAGGTAATTTAAGGAAGTATTTTTTCACAGAGAGGTTGTGGATGCATGGAGCGGCCTTCCGGAGAAGGTTGTGGAGTCAACATTGTGGAATTCAACCATGCATGGGACAGTCATAAGGCAATTCTAGGGGTGGGGTAGGAAGAAGTAGGCTGCTGGTTAACTAGGATCTGCAGCTTATCCATTAGGTAGGGAAATGGGCAGACTGTGTGGGCCAAGCGGTCCTTATCTGCCGTCAAATTCTATGTTTCTAACCTCCCTGGGATTAATCCTAAAACTAAGTGTTCAGGTCCTAACTGCATCTGCATTGAGAATATCTGTTCTAGTTGTTTCCTAACCTCCCTCCAATATATGGTGATACCTGGACATGACCAAAATACATGTGCCTGTGAAGCATGTTGGTCTCCAAGCCCTCCAGCACCCTGCCATGGTCCCTCCCTTCAAATGCACCATCTGTGTTGGTACTAAACAATATCTGGTTCTCAACTTCCAACAGAAGTCCCTCCACACTAAGGAGCTAGAAGTTGACCACGTCGTCTCCACATCAGAGACCAATGTTTATCTGGTATAAAATTACTAAGTCCTGTTCCTATTTTTTCTTTATATGCTGGGGCGTGTTGGCCATATATGCCACATAGTTATTATACAGCAGCGAGATGGCATGGTCTGCTCCCTTGCACCCACACTCTTTGAAATAGCTCTCTGTTCCAACACCGCCCTCCAGCATTATTTTGTTAATTTGTATATTCAAGTAGTCTCTCAATTGGTAATACCTGATTTTATCAGTCTGCTTCAGGCCATATTTTTCCTGAATTGCTTCAAAGGAGAGCAGGGTATTCCGCCATTATTTGATAAGGCACGCACAGACCCCTTCTAGCTTGTTTCTGATACCATTTATCAAGCATTGCTGGTATAAACTGACGATCGTATGTCCACCATCTATACCTCCAGAGATTCCCAAGTGTGGCTCTCTTGCTTATTCCCTTCTCCGTCCTTCCAATACCATGTGCCTGAGTAACCAAATGTTTCCTCCTTGTCCAGAGACCCAAACATCACCGCCTGCAATGGGGATCCCTTTGTTCCAGAGATCTGTTCGCTTCCAATGGGTGTCGTATCCCGTTGCCCCATACTAATGCATCCTCATCTGGGCTACCACCGTAGTCCTGCAGGCATGGGAACACCAGACCCCCGCTTAGGAAGATATGGAAGAGATCTTCTTAGTCTGGGTTTTTACCCTTTCATAAATAGGAAAAAACATACTCTGCCAAGTCTCCAGATCCGCCGGAGTCAACAGGCATGGGACACATTGAATAGGTAGAGAAGAAAAATTACTCACCTTAGTAATGTTGTTTCTTCTAATGGAGTCTTGCTATATTATAGACATTAGCAGTTTGATCCAGCTCTAGAACTGCCCGGAGTGAAATGGTTAAAACCATTCCAAAATAGAATTTTGGCACGAGACAGCTCTATCTGTGTCATTTCAAACTTGAACTGTCAGATCTTCTGAGCCAAACTCACTAGGTCTGTGTGGAAGCTGTAACCTACACAAGCCAAATGGCTACCTAAATAATAACAACCATTGATGGTCCCAACACCCAAGACTCAAGTCAGGGGACCAGAAATACTAACACCATTCTAATAACATGAAAATGGAACATAAGTATAATAAAACACACACGCGTACACATACACACCCCAAAGTCCCAAAGGGGACAAAATGCTAACAGGACATAAGTAGTGCCCACACTAAGTTGCCCGCACCCCACCAAGTAGAGGTTCTGAGAGGGCAGGTTGGGGAGGTCTATAATATAGCAAGACTCCATTAAAAGAAACAACATTACTAAGGTGAGTAATTTTTCTTCAAACAACATGAAGTCTTGCTATATTATAGACATTAGCAGAATACACAGCAGTACCTCCATGGAGGAGGGCAGAACCTACTTAGAGAATAGGATCTGAAGAACAGCTGTGCCAAACCGAGCATCTCTCCTGGCCTGGACATCCAGGGAGTAATGCTTGGTAAAAGTGTGTACCGTTTTCAAGTAGCAGCCTGGCAAATCTCTAATAAAGGGATATCTCTGCGGCAGCTAGAGACACAGCTGTATCCCTGGTAGAATGAGCCCTCAAACCGGGGCTCTGCCCACTTTCTGATAACAAAATTGGATACAAGAGACAATCCACCTGGCTATTGATCTCTTAGTGGCAGGTTTGCCTTTCCCAACTTCACCATAGGTAAGGAAAAGTTGGAGGGATTCAACCTGTGACCTTTGTACGCTCTATATAATAACTAAGAGCTCTCTTAACATCCAGGCTGTGCAACCTCCTCTCACCGAAGAGGAGTGATCAGTGAAAAATACTGGAAGGGAGATAGATTGATTAAGATGGAAATCTGAAACCACCTTAGGCAAAAACTTCCTATTAGTCCTAAGGACTACCTTATCTCTGTGGAAAGAAATAAGTCAGTCTCCACTGACAAGGCTTGCAATTCACTTATGCATCTGGCAGAAGTGATAGCCACTAGAAAAACAGTTTTCCAAGTTAGGTACTTAAGCTCTGCAGAAGACAGAGGTTCAAAGGTTGCATTAACTGGGCAATGAAAACATTAAGGTCCCAAGCAGGGCCGGTTCCCTAAAGGGAGGATTAGTATGGAGTAATCCTTAAAAAACTTGGAAAACACAGGATGAGAGGAAAGGGGGATGACTTTTCTGTTGACACAAAAAGCAGACACAGCTGCCAAATGAACTCTCAGGGTAGCTGGTCTGAGACCCAAGGAATTAAGATGTACCATGTAATCTAACAAAATGGGCAATTCAGCAGATTCTGGGGAAATATTTTTCCCAGCACACCAAATGGAAAACCTTTTCCATTTAGAACTATAAGTAGCTCCTAGTGGAAGGCTTTCTGGAAGCCTTTAGGATCTCAAGAACACCCTGAGAGAGGTGTAAATCAGCAACTCTAACTCCTCAAGAGCCAGGCCTTGAGGTTGGGGATTTGAGGTCGGATACCAAACCCTTCCTGGGCACAAGTCAACAGATTGTGATTCCTGGGAGGCACAAGGGAAGATGGACTGTCAGAGGCAGAAGGAGTGGGTACCAGGGCTGCCTGGCCCAATCCGGGGCAATCAGAATCACCCTGCAAGGCTGAGATCTGATTTTGACTAGTACTTTGAATAGAGGGGGAAGCATAGAGGAACTTCCTCCCAATCCAGAAGAAGGGCATCCGGGGAACTGAGCCCAGCACTGGAGGCCTGCAACAGAACAGAGGAAGTTTGTGATTGTCTGGGGCTGCAAAAGATCTATCTGAGGGATGCCCCACCTGGCAAAAACGATCCCAGCTTGAGGATCCAGGGACCATTCGTGATGGCCCTGGGAAATCCTGCTGAGGGCATCCGCTAGGACATTGTCCTTCCTGGAAGATGAACTGCTATGAGGGAAGTGTTCAGGGAATAGGCCAGAGACCACAACTTCATTGCCTCGGTGCACAAGGCCGAAGACCGAGTGCCCCTGTTTGTTGATGTACCACATTGTTGTGGTGTTGTCTGTTCTGACTTGTATCACCTTGTCGTGGACAGATGCAGAAAAAGCTTGAAGAGCTAAAAGACAGCTCTGAGTTCCAGCAAATTGATGTGGAGCAGAGATTCCTGGGGACCAAACTCCCTGAGTGGAAAGGTCGCCCATGTGGGCTCCCAACCCAGAAGGAAGCATCTGTAGTGAGAGTCAAGTCGTGAGAAGGAAAATGAAGGGACCCCGCTCTTAATTGCTCTGATCCTGCCACCACTGGAGAGCTAGGATCATGGTTCGAGTCACTGGGACCAACTTGGAAGGGGATCTCTTCTCTGAGACCAAAGGTTCTCAAATGAAACTGAATGTCTCTCATCTGAAATCTGGCTCCCTGCACAACAGCTGTGGATGCAGCCATGTGCCCCAGGAGCTGCAGAAAGTGTCTTGCTGGTCGAGACCTGCAGAGTGAAGGAAGAGGCCAGAGCCACTAAATTCCTTACCTTTCTGGGGAAGAAAGGCTCTGGCTAGCTTTGTATCCAATTCTGCCCTATAAAGGTGAGTACCTGGACTGGTTTCAGAACTGACTTTGGTAGGTTTAGCAGAAACCCAGGGAGGTGAGAAGCTGCTGGGTGACCTGCAGGTGAGATTTTACCTGTTCTGGGGACTGGCCTACAATGAGCCAGTCGTCTAGATAGGAAAAACAGCAATCCCCTGCCTCCTTAAGTGGGCCACTGCCACTGCTAGACACTTTGTGAATACCCTTGGAGCAGAGGTAAGGCCTAAGGGCATTGCTCTGAACTGGTAATGACCTGAGGGTAGTTCGAATCTGAGGTACTTTCGATGGGATCTTCTGATTAGGACATGGAAATAGGCATCCTTGAGGTCCAGGAATCTAGCCAGTCCCCTGGCCTTAGGGAAGGTAAAATCATTGCCAGAGTTACCATTTTGAACTTTGGTTTCAAAAGATGCTTGTTCAGATATCTGAGATCTAAAATGGGCTGCCATTCTCCTGTCTTTTTGGGGTAGAAGTATCTGAATACAGACCCCTGCCCTGATGCAGGGAGGAACCTTTCTACTGCTCTGAGAGCTAACAGGGATGAGACCTCTGTTTCCAGAGCGAGGGTCTCTGAAGCACTTCGTAGAAAAGTCTGCTTCTCAACTTGGGAAACTTTTGAAGCTGAGAACCAGACCCTGGCTTACTACTTCCAGAACCCACTTGTCTGAGGTTAAGAAGCCCAATTCTGACTGAAGTAGCCAGCCTGCCCCCACTGGTACAGGAGAATCGGCCCTGGGCACCCCATCAGGGTGCCTGTTTAGCAGAAGCTTGAGGCTGCGGGGTGGGAGCAGGTCTGCCCACCCCTCGTCTGCCCTGCTCTGAAGAAGCCCCTCTGAGCATAGGCAGAGGAGGCCTGAGTCTGGTAGAAAGGCCTGTGAAAGGCCTACCCCTACCCCTGGGGCATGCCTTTGAGAGTGGCTTGCCACCCTTAGCCTGGCACTTTGTAAGTAGTCCTATATTCATCCATCTTCTTCATGTAATTCTCTGTCTGCTCTCCAAACAGAGAATTTCCCACCACAGGAAAATCCATAGCCTTAGTCTGGGTATCCTGAGACAAGCTAGTACACCTGAGCCAGGCCAACCTACAAAAGCTACAGATGTGGCCATGACCCTAGAGGAAACATCATTAACATCCACAGCAGCATGAAACTGAACCTTAGAGCTTCAATGCCATCAGCAGCCACCTGTTCTAGTTCACTAGCCAGCTGGCCATGGGCCTGCTTGGCCAATTGCATAACAGTATCCCATCTAGATTTCTGATACCTAGCTACATAAGCCATATAATTTGCTTGCCTGAGTCCCAGAGAGGCTGCCATATACTGTTTTTTGCCATGGCATCAATCATCCTGGAATCCTTGTCAGGAGGATGTGAAGCCAAGGAATATTAGCTTTATCACAGGCAGCAGCCTGAACTGCCCCAACATGACTGCATTGCTGAGAAAGGAATTCTGTATCAGGGCCTGACAATGTATACCTTCTGTCCATCTTTTTATCTACAGGAGGCTCAGAATTAGGAGCTTTTAAAATTGTAATTGTTTTCCTAAAAGACTTATGTAAAGGAATAGACAATCTCTAGACTCTGAAATATCCATCATTTCTACAAAATCAGGCTCCTCTTGCTCATCCACAGCCTCTTCTAAAGGAAGCTGGAGGGTTTCAGCAACTTTTTTAAAACATAAAAATGAGATGGGGACTCAGACAGCATAGGAGAGATTCTAAAGGTCTGTCTGGGGAGATGTCCGGTTCAAGGGCACACCCAGATCTTCTCAGCCACATTCATACTGTTCATAATCCTCCTCCCCTCCTCTGGTTCATAAAATTCCTCAATATCATAATCCTGAACCACTGGGACCGGACGAACCGACCTTTTACCAGATAGTGGTGGTTCGGACGGACCCTGAGACAGTGACTGGACAATTTGTATGGCTTTTGCTATCTCTGCAGCAGTTGGAGAAGGAATTTTGGACTCCAGACCTGCTGATTTTCTTGTTTTCTTTACTGGAATTGGTTCCTCAGAACCAGCTTTTCTTTGCCCTGGTCAGAGGGCACTCCTCTGGTTTGGTTGGCACCGAACCGGGCTGGCCATCCAGGTCACGGACTTTTTGCCTCTCGTTCCTGAGCCTGCCCAATCTTTTTCCAGGGTGGCTGCAGGAAATTCTTCATACCTGGCAGTCTGACTGGAGGTGGTCAAACCCCAGACAATAAACACATGTGGTGTGTGGGTCAGCCTGGCAAAGACTTCCCCACAAACATCACAGTGTTGAAACCCAGTGGGCCAGGTTTTCTTTTGGTTTCTCAGACATAATGCCAGCCTAACCAAAAACTTGCCCTTTAACGGCAGTGCCAGGCAAGACACCCTTATCGGTTCCTAACCGTGTCACGAATCGTGGAAAAAAGCGTAATAAATCCTGTTTTTTAGAACCGATAAGAACCGGAACCGCACTCTAAAATAGTAACTTTTAGTTTTAAATGAGTTTAAACCCACTGATTGGTTCAAACCGAACCAATAACACAAGTTCACACAGACAAAACCTTCATTTACTTACGGTTACCACAGATAGAGCTTGAACGAGCGGTTTTGTGTTAAAATAAAACTATTCTCGTTAAATCAACCAGAAACACTTTTAAACGAGAAATGAACCGAGCAGAAGGAGAAATCTCGGGCGACTGTTCACTAGTGGAGTAAAGAATCTGACAGTTCAAGTTTGAAATGACACAGATAGAGCTGCTCCGTGCAAAATTCTATTTTGGAATGGTTTTAACCATTTCACTCCGGGGCAGTTCTAGAGCTGGATCAAACTGCTAATGTCTATAATATAGCAAGACTTCATGTTGTTTGAAGGCATGGTAATGCATTCATCTTGAGGGCTTGGGCCCTAACACTAAGTGAGATGGGCAGAAGAGACCATCTTTGAAAGTCGCTTTAAGCTGCGCTATTATAGGGGATAGTTCAGCTCTTTTAATTGTGCATTGTTCCTACCTAACTTTACCCCTAGGTATTTATCTCTGATCCCATACCATGGGGTATTTTCTTTTAAGCTCCTCAGATGGGGTAAAATTAAAACAGAGAAGAAAAAATTACTAAGCAATGGTTCTTTTCTTCTCATGGAGTCTTCTATATTATGATAATTAGCAGTTAGCCACAGCACTTGAACTGCCCCGGAGAGGAAGGAGTTAACTCCAGGCTGACTGGAGTTCCAAGCTGGCGCTTTGCTGAAAGCTCTATCTGGCTAGTTTCAAACTGAATCTGTCAGATCTTTACGGAGCCAACACTAAGCAAAGTCTGTGTGGAAAAAACCCTACACTAGCCAAATGGCTACCTACTAGTAGAATAACAATAACAGAAACAACAACAACAATATCACGCTAACAAGCACTATTGGGCCCCCTCCCCAAAAGACAGAAGTCCAGGAGGGGCCAAACATATAACCAAAACGAAATACCTAGTTTTCCTAATCCTAAAGAAAAGGAAAAAGAGCTATAACGACATGACACAGTGCTTGCACTAATTTGCCAACCCCTACCCAAGTAGAAGTTCTGAGAGGGCAGGTTGAAGGTGGTCATAATATAGCAAGACTCCATGAGAAGAAAAGCAATTACTAAGGTGAGTAATTTTTTCTTCAAACACCATGAAGTCTTGCTATATTATGACAATTAACAGATTACACAGCAGTACCTCCATGGAGGAGGCCAGAACCTACTTAGGAAATAGGCTCTGAAGCACGGCTGTGCCAAACGACATCTCTCCTGGACTGGACATCCAGGAGTAATGCTTAGTAAAGGTGTGAACTGTTTTTCAGGTAGCAGCTGACAGATTTCCAGAATGGGAATATCTCTCAGCAGCTCAGAGATGCAGCTGTACCTGGTGGAATGGGCCCTCAGTCCTGAGGGGTTCTCTACCTAGTTTTGGTAGCAAAATTGGATACAAGAGACAATCCACCTGGCAATTGTCCTCTTAGTGGCAGGTTCCCTTGCCAACCTGCGCCATAGGTAAGGAAGAGTTGGAGGATTCAAACCTGTGACCCTTGGTGTGTTCCAAATAGTAGCTTAAAAGCTCTTTTGACGTCCAAACTGTGCAATCTCCTCTCACCTGAGGAAGAATGCTCAGTGAAAATACTGGAAGGAGATGGATTGGTTAAGATGGAAATCTGAAACCACTTTAGGTAAAACTTTCTGTTAGTCCTGAGGACTACCTTATCTCTGTGAAAAGAAATAAAATCCTTTCCCACTGACAGGGCTTGTAACTCACCTATGCGTCTGGCAGAAGTGATGGCCACTAGGAAAACAGTTTTCCAAGTTAGGAACTTAAGGTCTGCTGAAGACAGAGGTTCAAAGGGGGTTGCATTAACTGAGCAATGTAAACATTAAGGTCCCAGGCAGGCTGGGTCCCGAAAAGGAGGGTTAGTGTGAAGGTAACCCTGAAAACTTGGAAAACACAGGTTGAGAAGAAAGAAAGGCAGGCTTTCCTGCTGATATAAAAAGCGAGAGACAGCTGCCAGATGAACCTTTAAGGTAGCTGGCCTGAGGCCCAAGGAATTAAGATGGACCAAGTAGTCCTGCAAAATGGGCAAATCAGCAGATTCTGGGACAATTTGCTTCCAAGAACACCAGATGGAGAACCTCTTCCATTTGGAATTATAAGTGGCCTAGTGGAAGGCTTCCTAGAGGCCTTTAAAATATCAAGGACACCGTGAGAAAGGTGTAAATCAGAAATCTAACTCCTCAAGAGCCAAGCCTTGAGGGTGGAGGATTTGAGTCCAGATACCAAACTCTCCCCTGGGCACAAGTCAGCAGGTTGTGGGACCCTGGGAAGGCCCAGGGAGGGTGGACTGTCAGGGACAGAAGCAGGGTACCAGGGTTGCCTGGCCCAGTCTGGTGCAATCAGAATCACTTTGCAGGGCTGGGATCTGATTTTTACCAACACCCTGAAGAGAAGGGGAAGGGAAAGGCATACAGAAACTTCCCTTCCCAATCCAACAGAAAGGTGTCCAGGGGACTGAGCCCATTACTGGAGGCCTGCAACAGAACAGAGGAAGTTGGTGGTTGTCTGGGGCTGCAAAAGATCTATCTGAGGAGTGCCCCATCTGGCAAAAACTGACCTCAGCACTAGGGGATTCAAAGACCATCTGTGATGACCCTGAGAAATCCTGCTGAGGGCATCCGCTAGGACATTGTCCTTCCCTGAAGGTGAACTGCTCCTAGGGAGGTGTTCAGGGTAAACCAGAGACCACAACTTCATTGCTTCAGTGCACAAGGCTGATGACCGAGTGCCCCTGCTTTGTTGATGTACCACATTGTTGTGGTATTGTCTGTCCTGACCTGAACTACTTTGTTCTGGACAGATGCTGAGAAAACCTGAAGAGCTAAAAGACAGCTCTGAGTTCCAATAGGTTGATGTGGAGCAGAGATTCCTGGGGACCACACTCCCTGAGTGGAAAGAGTCGCCCATGCGCGCCGCCCCCACCCCAGCAAGGAGGCATCCGTGGTGAGGGTGAGGGAATGAGAAATGGGAATGAAGGGACCCTTGTCTTAGATTGCTCTGATCCTGCCACCACTGAAGTGCTAGAATCAGAGTTGGGGTCCACTGGGACCAATTTGCAGGGTCCTCCTTTGGGACCAATAGGCCCTCAAATGAAACTGAATGTCCCTCATCTGGAATCTTGCTCCTTGCACTACAGCTGTGGAGGCAGCCATGTGCCCTAGAAGTTGCAGAAAGTGCCTTGCTGGTCGAGAGCACCTCGGGGTGAAAGAGGATGCCAGGGCAATCAGCTTCTCTACCCTTTCCGAGGGGAGAAATGCCCTGGCCAACTTGTGCCAATTCCCCACCTATGAAAGTTAGTACCTGAACTGGTTCTAGAACTGACTTTGGTAAATTCAGCAGGAATCCCAGGGAAGTGAGAAGCTGCTGGGTGACTTGCAAGTGGATTTTACCTGATCTGGGGACTGACCCACAATGAGCCAGTCGTCCAGGTAGGGAAACACAGCAACCCCTTGCCTTCTTAAATGAGCCACTACCACAGCTAGACATTTTGTGAATACCCTTGGAGCAGAGGTAAAACGAAGGGCATTGCTCTGAACTGGTAGTGACCTGAGGGCGTTCGAACCCGAGGTATTTTCAGTGAGAAGGCCTGATCAGGACATGAAAATAGGCATCCTTGAGGTCCAGGGAGGCTAGCCAGTCCCCTGGCCTGAGGGAGGGCAAAATCATTAGGAGTTAACATTTTGAACTTTGGTTTCAAAGATGCTTGTTCAGGTACCTTAAGTCTAGAATGGGCCATATTCTCCTATCTTTTGGGGTAAGAAAGTATCTGAGTATAGCCTTGCCCTGGTGACAAGGAGGAACCCCTTCCACTGCTTTGCAGTCTAGGAGGAAGAGACCTCTGCTTCAAAGCAAGGGTCTCTAAAGACTTGCAGGTGGAAAATGTCTGGTTCTCATCTTTGAAACTGTTTGAAGCTGGGAACCAGACCTGGCTCTACCTCCAGAACCCATTTGTCCGAAGTTAGGGACACCCAGTTCTGGCTGAAATAAGCCAACCTGCCTCAACTATTCGTCAGCATCGTAGTTTTAATATTACGCTTTGGAAGTCGACAAATTACACAAATCATGCTGAAGTTTAACTTTTAGGTTAGGTCATTTACGTGATCAGGGTATTCAGATAGCAACATAGTTTCTTCTGTGAAACTGGCCACTCAGATATGGTGCTGCACCCCAGTCTCCCCTAATGAACCCTCCTCTCACCTCTAAAACTTCACCACTTATACTCCTGTCTCTCCTGATGTGTCTAAACTGGCTAACAACTTGTACATCTCTTGCTACTTATCCTGCGCTAACAATGATAGTGACTTCAGGTTTTCTAACATCCTGCTGTACTATTACTCAAATTCTACCCCTGCTCACTCTATCCTCATCAAAAGGCTGTATCTATCTGTCATCCACTCCTATCTCTTGAACTATCGAGAGCCCAAGCGCCAGCTAGGCACTCTCTCTGCCAACCTACTTTCTCCACCTTGCCCGGCTCCTTATGCTTGCCGGGAATGTGAACCCAATCGGGCTATGGTTTGCGCTTCACCCCTGCAATGGCTGCAACAAAAAGGGTCTGGTTATAGCCCACATGAATATCCGGTCTCAGGAGTCACCTGGCTGAGCTCAAGCCTGAGCTAAACTGATTAACCCTGACATTTTATGCCTATCAGAGACTTGGCTGAAGCCTTGGGTGCCTGATGCCACTTGTCTTGTGCCTGGTTATAGCATTCTAAGGAAAGACCGTATTGGGTCAAAGGGGGTTTGTGATTATGTACAAAATCATCTATCCTGAACATCCTACCCTGCACTGATTCCCTAACACCTTGTGAAACTCTACGCTACCTGGCACTGGGTTCAAAACTGCTGCACATCATTTGTGTCTACAATCCACCTACAAGCGGGATGAGTGGTCTCCAGAATTTGCTACAATATGTCTCCAGAATGTAAAATCAAATGAGGCTCTACTCCTTGGGACCTGAACCTTAACTGGCTGGGTCCACAGCACAGCATCCTTGAATCTCTAATACAGAAGCACAATCTACACCAAACTATCACAGGCTTTACAGAACTACTACTCAGCCTCCAGGGTCCCTACTTGATTGGATCCTCACCACCAGACCTGATCATGTACTGAATGCCACAGTGCTTGGACTCAATCACTGATCATTCCCCCACACTTTGTCGATGGCGATCCTGTCCACCTCCTCCTCTCCACCACGTCTGATTAGGTTTTCAAACTATGCTGCCCTGGACAAACAAGCCTTCCTATTGACCTCTTGTGTTGACTGGTCTAACATTTATACACAACCAATGTTGATACTGCCCTCAATTCATTTCTGACTGAATTTGGCAACATCAAAAAAAGCACCTCCCTACAGTCAAAAGGAGGGTAAGGGGCCAGCATTGAGGTGGCTGAAAAAGACCTGCTTCAAAAGTTAAAAGTTAGAGACAATCAATGGAAAAGTACAAAAACTGGACTGCAGTCAGATCTCATTCTGTATAAACAATACAGAAATGACTGTAAAAGATGCATCAGGCAGGCCAAGTAAATACTGCCAAAACCTGCTGATTAATTCTTCCAATGACCCTCTCGCAAGTTTTGGGGTCACATTAGAATCCTTCTTGGGTTCTATAAAGATGTCACTCCCTCAGATATGGTCCTACATGGTGTACACTGTATGATTCTACTACTATGCTTTTAACCAACAATTTTCTGACTTATCTGACTACACAGCTTCCTCCCATCACAATCCTCTGCTTCACAGTTTAACCCCACAGCATCTGAAGGACCCCAAACTTAACCAACCCCTTCTATTTCAGGGAAGTGTCTAGGCATCAGGTCCTAAAGCTGCTCAGGTCACTCTCTGAAAACACCAGTACTGGCTCAGATGGCCTAGAACCAAGACTACAAAAATGGCTTTACTACATCTCTGGCCCCCTGCACACATCTTCACCCTATCTCTCTCCAATGGCATTGTCCCTGAAGTCTGAAGCAGCCAGAGTCACTCCTGTATTTAAGAAAGGCAGTAAAATGACATATCAAATTACCGCCTATTGCTATTTTGTCTGTTCTGAATATAATCCTGGATAAAATAGTATCCATGCAAATCACTGAATACCTTGAGAAATTCAATTTACTAAGCTCAACACAACATGGTTTTAGAAAGCATCACAGCACCATGACAGCACTCTACAAAATTCACTTCAGATATCGTTACCAATATGGATAGAGGAAAGTTAACAGGGGCAGTCTTCATTGACTTAACCAAAGCTTTCAATCTGGTTGACCATTCTCTGCTACTATCCGCCCTCAGTACCTTGGGCTTCTCTCCCCAGTCACTACCTGGTTCAAAGCTACCTCTCCAACAGAACACAAGCTGTTAAGTTTAATTCATCCACGTCAGACAGTGCTGTTATCAACATTGGGGTCCCTCAGGGGTCTATGCTGCCCTCTTCTATTCTCAATATTAGTCAATAAACTTCCTGAGCTGGTCACCACAGGTCACTCACTCTTTATGCGGATGACCTGGTAATTTATTATCACTCTGATAAGGTCCTGGATCTAAATGCTGCCCTCACTGCAGATTTTCGTGCTGTACAACACTGGTTGAACTCTCAACGCCTGGTTTTAAATACAAATAAAACAAAAGTTATGATGTTGGCTCCAATCACAAGCTTAGATCCTGTCCTCTGACCATCTCTGTCTCTGATATCGATGGGGACCCTATAGAAACTGTCACTTCCTTTCGTTACCTTGGCATCCACCTGGATCAAACCTTGGACCCTGAAAGCCATATACAGGAAACCTGAAGTCAATTAACTGCAAATTGGGGGTAGCCTATAGAACCAAATACCTGCTCACCCTGTTACAATTATGATAGCCAGAGGCATTCTATTGCCAACCCTCACATATGGGTGTCCCATCCTGTCCTCACACCAATCTTCACTGCAACTATAGGATACTACCTCAATAATGTGTGCAGGTATGCAACCAAAGCACCTCGGCTGCAGCATCATTGTCTCTTATATCAGGACCTTGGTTGGCTCTCTCCTTCCTCTACCAGGCAGTACTACTTGTACAATTTAGTTGATTCCATCCTAAGGACGTCCAAGCCTGCTATCCTGTCTGATCTCCTCAGGCCGGCCATTCCCACAAGGAATCTTAGATCGGCTGATCAGACCTTACCATCCATCCCTTTGTCGGACTAAAAGGGCATGGGCTCCTTCCATCATGCTGCCCCCACCTATGGAACCTACTACCTCAGGATCTAAGAGATGTCTCCACTCATGTGACTTTAAGAGCAAACTGGACTTTCCTCACTACTATGGACAAATGTGTTTGCTTGACCCTACCTGATCCGCTGCATTTGTACTGTTTCCTCATTGCTAGCACTTTTGCCTGTCCAAATGGGTGTTCTATACTGTGCCTTGTAATTAATGTTTTATTTTGTGCCTTGTAATTAATGTTGCCTTAACCTGTTTCTTTTATAAGCCTAATGTTAGCTGTTGACAATTGTAAGTCGCTATTCTACTCCATGACATTCTTATCTTCACTTCACAGCCTCCTCACTTAACCCCACTGCTGCTCTCTTCCCTCTTCTGTTATATCCTCTTCCTCCTATTTGCCACCCCACCACACTCACCTTACCTGTTCCTACCTCATCCATGCCCTCCTTAGTCCCCACCTCCTGGCTGTGCTTAGTCACCTCTCCACCTACCACTGCTACTCCCACCGCCTCACCGACTCCCCTTCCTGCCCTGCCGTCCTTGGTTCCACTGGCTCGGCTTGACTTTGACACTTTGCCGCTATTGCCGTAACCTCCGCCTCTATCCTCCCTCTCACCGGCATCCTCACTCTTGCCCTGCCGCTCATCAGTTCCACCAGACCGGCTGTATTTTCCTACCTCCTACCACTGTTGCCGCCTACTGCCGCCTCCCACCACCCTCTCTTTGCCTGCCGCTCTTTCGGCTCCATAGGCCCGGCCGCAGGTTGGTACCTCACCCCGCTGTTGTCCAGATCTGACGGCCTCCTTTCCACTTAATCTCTCCTCCCATCCTTTTGCCAGTTTTCCTTCCTTGTGTCTTTTCTACTGATGCCTATCTCTCTTATTTTCTGCCTCTACTATTCACATTTTTGAGTATGTTCCATGATCAAGTGCTAAAGTATATTTTGTTTACTAATGTATGTTACATTGCCATATGTATTTCTCTCTGCATTTTTGTACTCGTTGTCTTAATAATCTGGCTGTACTCTTTGTGTATTGTATTGTATTCTCCCGGTCGTGCCTGAAAACAGTCACTTGCTGACTAGCGACTTACCCAGTTAACAAAAACTAAATAAATAAATAAATAAAATAAACTGGTACAGGAGAATTGGCCCTGGGCACCCCATCAGGGTGCCTGCTTGGCAGTAGCCTTAGGCTGAGGGGTGGGGACGGTTTACCTGCACCCCGCCACCTCTGCCTCTGAAAACCCTCAGTGCAAAAGCAAAGGAGGCTTGGGATTGATAAAAAGGCCTGCCCTTACCTCTGGGAGTGTGCCTCTGTGGAGTGGCATGCCGCCTCCTGGCCTGGGCACTTTTGTAGGTAGTTCTGTATTCATCCATCTTTTCATATAATTTTCTGTTTGCTCTCCAAACAGAGAATTTCCCACCACAGGAAAATTAATAGTCTTTGACTGAGTATCCTGTGACAGATTAGTGCACCTGAGCCATGCCAACCCACGGAAAGCTACAGAAGTGGCCATGACCTAGAGGAAACATCATTAACGCCTACAGCAGTATGAAATTGAACTTTAGAGGCTTCAATGCCATCAGCAGCCACCTGTTCCATTCACTCAGCCAGCTGGCCATGGGCCTGCTTGGCTAACTGCAACACTGTATCCCATCTAGATTTCTGATATCTAGCCACATAAGCCATATAATTTGCCTGCCTGAGTCCCAAAGAAGCTGCCATATACTGTTTTTTTGCCATGGCATCAATCTTCCTGGAATCCTTATCAGGAGGATGTGAGGCCAGGGGATATTAGCCTTGTCACAGGCTGCAGCTTGTACCACACCTACATGACTACACTGCTCAGTGAGGAAGTCTGTATCAGGGCCTGATAAGTATACCTTCTGTCCATTTTTTATCTACAGGAGGGACAGAATGAGGATTTTTAAATTTTTGTTGTTCGCTTCCTAAATGACTTATGCAAAGGAATAGACAACCTCCTAGACTCTGGGATATCCATCATCTCAACATAATCAGGCTCCTCTTGCTCATCCACAGCCTCTTCCAAGGGAAGCTGGAGGGTTTCTGCAACCTTTGTAAACATAAAATGAGAAGGGACTCAGACAGCATAGGGGAGATTCTAATGGTCTGTCTGGAGAAATGTCCGTTCAATGGGCACGCCCAGACCCTCCCAGCCACATACATAATGATCAAAATCTTCCTCCCTCCTGTGGTTCATAAAATTCCTCAACATCATACTTGAACCACTGGAACCGAACGAACCAACCTTTGCCAGCTGTTGGTGGTCTCGCCGTCCCTGAGACAGTGACTGGACAATCTGTATGGCTTTAGTTATCTCTGCAGCAGTTGGAGAGGCAATCTTGCACTCCAGACCTGCTGATTTTTAGATTTTTACTGGGACTGGTTCCTCAGGAACCAGCCTTCCTTTGCCCCAGGAAGTCTCGACCTGGTCAGAGGGCACTCCTCTGGTCCAGTGGGTGCTGGACCGGCTGGCCATCCAGGTCAGCGGACTTTTGGCCTCTGCCCTGAGCCGCCCAATCTTTTTCCAGGGTGGCTGCAGGAAATTTCACACACCTGGCAGTCTGACAGGAGGTGGTCAGCCCCCAGACAATAAACACAGGGTGGGTCAGCCTTGGCAAAGGCTTCCCACAAACATCACAGTGTTGAAACCCAGTGGGCCGTTTTTCTTTTGGGTTTCAGACATAATGCCAGCCTATCCAAAACTTGCTCCTTTTATGGCAGTGCTAGGTAAGACACCTTATCGGTTCCCTAACCGTGTCAACGTGGTATTTGAAAACCCAATTTAAGAGAGAGTTTTTTAGAACCGATAAGTTCCGGGAACCGCACTCTAAAAGCCCAAGCTATTATTTAAAATTGTTTTTTTAGACAAACCGATCGGTTCAAAACCGAATCGATAATTAATTTCCACAGACTTTAAAATCCTGTACTTACGGTTTACTAGATACAGCTTTGAACCGAAATACGGTAAATAAATACTTATTGCCGGTTAAAATGAACCGAAAACACTCGCTTGAACCGAGAAATGAACCGAGCTGAAGGAGCAGATCTCCGGAACGACTGTTCAGTGAAGCGGAGTAAAGAATCTGACAGTTTCAGTTTGAAACTAGCCAGATAGAGCTTTCAGCAAAGCACTCGCTTGGAACTCAGTCAGCCTGAGTTAACTCTTTCCTCTCTGGGGCAGTTCAAGTGCTGTGGCTAACTGCTAATTGTCATAATATAGCAAGACTTCATGGTGTTTGAATTTCCGCTTTATTATTATTCAATTTATAGTTGGATAAAACTTATCCAGCCATCTGAATACTGCTGACAAAGACACCACGGGTCCACTATGTACAAAAGAACATCATCAGTATACAAAGCCAGTTTGTGGGTTTGTCCTCAGATAATCCCTTTTATCTCTGGGCACTGACGGATGCTCTGAGCAAGGGTCTCAATGAACAGGGCAAACAGTAATGGGAGAGAGGACACCCTTTGTTGTGTTCCCCTTCCAAATTAAAAGTCTCAGAGATATGTCCATTCCTTTAACCTGTGCTCTCGGATACTTATATAACTTGAATATGGCCATTATCAGCTGCCTCAGGAACCCAAACTGGGAAAGGATCTCCTTCAGAAACAACCAAGGCAAACATGGCTTTAGAATGACAAAGTTGTGTGTAATTTTAGAATACTGAAGGTGTGAGATTTTGAAATGCTACCAAGATGCAATTGTGGAATGCAGCAATGACACAATCTCAGAAAGTAGCTGGGACACATAATTTTGGAATGTGGCAGGGATGCTAAAATTCATGATGTGGTAATGTCATATATTTTAGAATGTGGCAGAGATGCACAATTTTGAAATGCGAGGGACACAGTTGCAGAAGGTGACAGGGATGTGCAATTTGTAATGTGTCATGCATGCATAAATGTGGTATGTGGTGGTGACGCACAATTTTAAAATGTGGTTGGGATGCTTGATTTCAGATTGTGGTGCCAACATGCAATTTTACAATGTGATGTGGACATGGGATCTCAGAATGTGGCGGTGGCACAGTATCGAATGTGGTAGTCACCTGCAATTTCAGAATAAAGCAGGATACATAATTTTGGAATGTGACTTGACATGCAATATCAGAATGTGTTGGGAATGAACAATTCTGAATATGGTGGGATGCCCATTTTCAGAATGTGACAATGACTGGCAATTTTGAATTGTGGAAGTGTATACAGTTTCTCAAATGTGGCAGGAAGGTACAGTTTTAGAATGTGGTGGTGACGCATAATTTCGAATGTGGTGGTGGAGCACAATTCTGAATGTGGTGGTGACGCAAAATTTTGGAATGTAGCGGTGATACACAATTCAGAATGTTGTGGTGATGCACAGTTTTGGAATGTGACACTGAAACACAGCTTTGGAATGTGGCAGTGATGCACAGTTTCGAATGTGGTAGTGACACACAGTTACAGAACGTGGTGGTGACACACAATTTTAAATTTGGCATTGAAACACTTCAGAATGTGGCGGGATGCGCAATTTTAGAATGTGGCCGGGTTGAACAATGTTGGAATATGGGATGGATGTGATGCACACCCAAATTCTGTAATTGGTGTTCCTGTTGCATTCTGTGATTGAGTGTCGACATTTTGAGATGTCATATCCATGCCACATTCTGAGATTGCATGTCCCTCCCCAGCATTTTAAAATTGTGCACGACTTTGACATTCTATACCTTGGTTCAGTGCTTCATTCCAAAACCACCTCCTGACAAACTCTAAAGTACACTACCATGCATCTAGGATTCTGGAAATGCAAGCACTGCATTCATGCACAGGCCCTTATGTGTGCTCATTAGGCATACAGTCCCTTGTTAGCCTGCACACACCCGAGGTTGTGGGTTGTACAATCACTTCATGAAGTTAACACTTGATGAAGGTAAAATGGAATAATCCTGCAACTCCTGAGGTACAATTCAGAGAGAATTTCCAGGAGTACTTGTAAGTTTTTATAACATGGGTAGAGACAGTAACAGAATGTGATTGGCTGACAGCTTCTGCCTGCTATACTCATTTTTTATATTATACCATACAAAATAATATGTTCCCATATCTGTCCCTGCATCCTGTACAGATCCCTCCGATGCCTCCCTAACCCAAGTTCTCCATTTTTATTTAGTTTAGCGAGCTAAATCAGAACTGCAAAAGTAAACAATAACATTCACAACATTTAAAAAGTGTTGTTTCCAGTCCAGAAATGCTCCTGCTGTCCCTCCTGAGTCAATCCCATCCCGCCCTTAGCCCCAGGTATCACAAAGGTTTTAAACTGTCTCCTGACCTGCAAGAAGAGGGAGACCAGCAAGACTTCTGTGAACAGCGCTAACACAGATGGTAGCGTGCTGCTGGCAAGGCAGTGAGGAAACCTCGCCCTACTGGGGCCCCATGCCAGTGACCCGAGCACATCACAGTGTCCCTAGTGACACCAGCAAGTGCAAAAGCACGCAAAGGGAGCATGGAAGGGCTATTTTTAAATAAAATATCAGTACTAAATCTCACCCTTTTAATAAACACTACAGTTTCTCAATATACCCATTTCATAGCACAGAACACACTCTGGGGTGGTTTATTCTGGATAAAAGCACTTCTAGGGGCAGTAAGGCACTTGGCTTGTGACCTCATGCCTCACTACACCACTAGGCTTGCATTTATCCAGAATAAACCACACCTGCCATGTGTTATTGTTATGTAATGCCTGTATTCATATTGCATGTATTCCTACCTTTTAAGATGAAACCTGCAATAAAATTTTACTGAAAAAATGAATACAGGCACAATTTAATTTAGGGAGTAGTGGTTGTAAAACAAATAGTATATTCCTGGTAGGTTTACTTTAGTGAGTAAAAGCAATGACAATCGTGAAGCTTCAAGTTGAGGAGATACTTGAAAAAGCTGTTGTCCTTCACAGTGGCACAGAAAGCCTCGATGTTAGAGGCTGTGGAACTTTTGGCACCAATATTCTGTGCTAATGTCACAGCTTTGTCCCTAGCAGCATGCATTTTACGTATATGTTAAGACTTCTCAATGACAATTTATGTTTATTTATTTGAAAGTTTGTGACGGAGAGGCACACTGATTTCCAGGTGCAACCTGGGGACAAGGAAGGGAATATTTGTACAGATTTAAACTGACTTTACTGAACCAGATTAAGCTGTTGGGTATTTAGAGAACTGGGGAGTGGGTGAATTGGCATAGACACCAGGAAAATCTCCTACTTACCAAGAAGTGTCATTTCCACCTGAACAACCACCAGAACAGGCAGACGGGACCTCGGTTTAACATCTCATCTGAAAGATGGTACCTCAGAGTGCAGCACCCCCTCTTGATGCACTACAGTGTCAGTATTGGGATTTTATCCCTTGTTCCCAGTGTGGGGCTAGAACCCACCATCTTCCGATCTTCTGGCCTCAGAAGCAAATGTGTTACCTTGCTGAGCCACTGACACTGCAAACTGACAACTGACACTGGCAATGTGGGCACCACTGAAACATACTTGTGATGTTGCTCTTCTGTTTATACAGTATTATTTATAATAAAGATAATTTCACCAAGTTCTTGTTTTAGCATCTTTATTTACAATGTATAAATAAAATGTGTCAATGTTCACATTTACTGGTTCTTTAACATTATTGCAGTTTTCCCTTTAACATACACACAATGAAGAACGCACAGAAAATGTCTTTCAAGTCTTTGAAACCACGGACTAACAGTGCAACACAATCCACTTAGTACAACTCTTATGAATTCAAATATTGAATTACATTCACTGGTCTTCAACAGAACATGAGACAGCAGAAAGGCATGTCACCACAGGCTTCTAGAGTACAAAGCCAATGATGGGACAGGTACCATGAATGATTAGAAATTACTTTGAACTTCCCAGGTGAAAGAGCAAACGGTTGTTGAAGCCAATATTTGCTCTACATCAATGGAGCTCCTTAATGGGGTGAACTGGATGGTCCACACTCCAGCTAAGTTTCACAGTTGGAAATTATGGGCTTTAAAGGGGTTTTTATTCTAGGGTACCCTGTGTCTGTTTTATGTAACAAATGTTTTATTTATTTAGTTTTTGTTGACGGGTAAGTGCACTAGACAAATTTGCCTATTTTCAGGCACGCCTGGGGGTACAGGTGAATGCCAACTGACCCTGAAGTAGATTAAGCTGTTTGGTGGTATTTTTTAGTGAATGAGGGAAATTTGGCCAGGCACTGGGGAAATTCCCTACTCATTTCAAGAAGTGCCATGGGATCTTTAACATCCACCTGAACTACCCAGAACAGGCAGATGGTACCTCGGTTTAACATCTCATCTGAAAAGCGGCACCTCAGGAGTGCAGCACCCCCTCATGCTGCACTGCAGTGTCAGTATTGGGATTTAACCCAAGTGCCTGGTGGGAATAGAACCCACAGCCTTCTGATCTCCCATCCTCAGAGGCGAGTGTGCTACCTGCTGAGCCACTCACACTGCATATTATAGACAAATTACAGAGATAAAACACAGAAAGACAGACACAACAGTATTTCAACTATTTGCTCAAGTTTTCAAGTCTTGCTTATGAGAACAGAATAATATTTATTGTTCCTG
Source organism: Neoceratodus forsteri (assembly GCA_016271365.2). Lineage (NCBI taxonomy): Eukaryota > Metazoa > Chordata > Ceratodontiformes > Ceratodontidae > Neoceratodus > Neoceratodus forsteri. Next base: position 991,517,280 of record CM028135.1, read on the forward strand.
TCCTTCTTCCTGAGCTGCAGATGATGTTGGGGAGACTTCACGTCACCAGAGTTAGTACTGTGGACACCGACTGTGGGGCATACACACAAGTCATGCATCCACTAACTGTATTTTATGAACCTCCAACACTAACAGCATTGCTGAGTAAATTTTCATGTGATTTAATGTATTAGTAATTAACTGTACTTTGGTGAACTGATCATTCTGAGAAGAATGAAAGCTGTAAGAGTGAATATAAGAAGGAGGTGGTTGTTACTGAGAAGAATTAGGTTAACCTGATGCAACACATTTAAAGGTTTCTTTCTAAGACTGACATTTGTTCATAGTGTTCTGAGAGTCCCCTAATATATGTCTTAAATTGCCAGAACACTGAACATGTTCCAGGGCTTACAAGCAGGTGTAGTTCAAATGATGTACTAAAGCTCACCCCATCTTCCTTAGAAATAAAAGCTACCAGAGACAAGCTTTTGTGATTACAACACAGTTCATCCACTGTTGGGCGAGGGCTGGTCCAGATCTTACAATTTCAGCAATGCAGTCAGTTTGCAGGTTCTGATGCGCCCAGTAAAGGGTTTTCTTCTCTGAGCAGGTGGTAGTGGTGTAAGACAACCAGTAGCATTCACGCTACAGTACTAAGGTGCATATACCATGGGAAAGCCAGAGTGCATAACAGGAGCAACCTGAGGGGCATGTTCCTTCTTGCACTTAGCCATGCACCCAGACTACTTTCCTTCGAGTGTCATCCATGATTAGTATCATGGTCAATGTTCAATCGGAGACCACTATATTGCACATCAGCGGAATTTTGTCATGAGTCATCTTACTTAAACTGAGTTCCTCTGCAAAGTAAAAATACAGTTTCCTTTTACGTGAGGCCACAGGGGTGCTGGGAGCTGAAGAAATGATCTCAGATTCATACTGCAGCAGCTGGCCCATAAAACCAAAGTTAGGTGAGATGATGCTTCTGCGTTGTTTAATGTAGTCAAAGGCCTCATCCAGACAAAGCTTCTTGGTTTTCATGAGATAAGCCATACAGATAGTTGGGGATCGAGATGCCCGCTTGCAGTGTACCAGGACCCTCCTCCTGCTCTCCACACAGTCTGTAAACAGCACAACATTGGTTACAAAACAATGCAAAGGAGCTTAATACTGCTCAACTACTTAAGCATGAACAAAAAAGTACATTACATGAACATCATGACTTAGTTCAAGAGTTCTGAAGAAGAAAAAAGGACTCCACAAAGGAAGCAAAAATTAGGACAAGGTTCTAAGAATATATAGGAGATTCACTCTCCCCACCTGCCTCTATGCCAGTCCCACCTTTGTTTTGAAGTCTCTCACGGTTTTAGTATTGACAAATGCCTAGGGAGCTTATCCCCCATTCAAAAATAGTACTTATTTATTTATTTCATTTTGTTAATTGGTAGGCCCACTGGGCCCAAATGGTCCCTTTTTCGGGCGACCTGGCATTAGTTACATAGAAACATGTTGGATTCAGGACATTTCGATGATACAAGGCAATATCAGGAACAGTCATGGTAAATCCAGAGGTCTAACACTTTAGAGAAACAATCCTAGACATTTTACACAGACATTCATATAGATAGGAGGTAACTACCAACAGTGACAACACATTAATAAAAGTTACTATGGTTACAGGTAACAGTTTCTGGGATCCCTCCTGAACCTACCCTCTAATTTTTAATTAATCACATAGAAGTACAGTTTGAATGGTTGCACCTGGCAACATTTCAAGACCATCCTCTGAGTAAATTGGTGATGACTATGTGCACTTAATTACTCAGTACTTTGGCACTGTGTAGTAGCCAGAGGAATCATTTAGCGAGCCTATTATTAGTAGCTGCTAGTATATAATTACATACATTAAAGTTTTCTCAAAAGTGACAAACTCACAATACTAGGAAGTAGATGATAGCAGAGTACTAGATTCCTCACATAAAAAAGCCACTGTAATGCAGAAATGACCTGTACAATAGCAGTTTCAATAATTTGTTCTGAGAATGGTCTGTGATACAAAACCAAAATGCTGTCAATACACAGCAATAGTAGTAGTAATGACCCAGTGCGGGAGAAGGGTATGTGAAAGGGGAGGAATGGGCAGACTACATGGGCGGAAGGGTCCTTTTCTGCTGTCAAGTTTCTGTAATTCTATGATGTACAATGGCCTCTGTGTGTTTTGTTTAACCTACACCTGCACTAGCCAATTTTTGGTTAGTCTTTGGTAACAGATAAGGCCCAGTGGGCCCAAGGCTTGTGTTCAGGGGTGACCAAGGAGCACTGTGGAGGTTAACTGACTTGCTCAGGGACACACAGTATGCAAGTGGAGGCTGTGGGGACTCAAAACCCAGATCTGCTGGTTATACCCAGTTCATTTTCACTAACCTCTAGGCTATACAGCCAGCCCCTGTCATTTGTATTTTGCAAATACTGTCAACTGGTATTTTATTTTGTTGTCCAATAATTATAGCGTCCTGACATACTCAAATATGAAATTTTGCTCCACAGCATCTCACATATACTTAATGAGGCAGTTACATTAAAAGCAGTTGCAGGCCCTGCCAATGACTGTCAAGGGCTGGCCCCCCCAGCAAAATATTTTGTAGGGCCCTACCTTCCACCAATAAATGTAAAATAACCATCAGCACAAATAACATATTAATAGTGTAGGTTCTTTTGTAGTAGTGCTGCTAAGCATCTATAGTTTGTCCATGCTGCTCTCCTTTCCCTTTCTGGCACCATGATCAAGGAACTGTACAATGTAATTTGTCCCTGCTCCTGCTCCAGACACTGGAACCAAGATCAGTTGTTTTGAGTAAAGGGCCCTGTCACTTCTTTGTTATATACTGCCTATTCCTATATTATTCTATAGGAGGCAGTATAGCGTAGTGGTAAAGGGCACTGAGCTACAAACCTGGAGACCTGGGTCTGAATCCCATCAGGCCACATTTTGCATAAGGTGTGACCCTGAGCAAGTCACTTAACTTCCTTGTGCTCCCAGGTCACACCTGGAAACAAGCTCCAGCTTAGTGTGCCTTTCCTGGTTAAACAATTTCCTCTTCCCTTCTCACCTATACTCCCTCACCACATGAAACTGGAGTTTGAATCTGTACTGCAGACCCACTCCTGACAAGCTTAATTTCATATGGATAAGCAAAGTACAAAAGAAAATTTATCTGTGACAATAGACGGTTTTCTTAATGTTGAATCAGGAGGCAGTGGGCCCTGACAGTGAGGGCCCTACTGCAACTGCATCTCTTTGCACCCCTGCTGGTCATAGCCCCTACCAGTTTTATTATGAGTAGACACATTTTCTGGGACTCGGTGGTATAGCATCTTCTCAAAAGTGCTTTTGGTTTCCATTGTTGCCTTAAGAGGATATACAGAATACCACTGTTTAAACGTGAATATTATTCCTGTTGCTTTCTGATGTAAAATGGATGTTATGTCATGTTTAAATATTCAATAAAATACGTTGAATTTCAAAAAAAAAAAAGTGCCTTTGGTTGTACAACCAACATAGATAAGTACAAAGGACGTTGGTTTAATGCACCTTCTGTAGGATGGCACCTCAAACAGGGCCGTATACCCTAATACTACACTATGGTGCTAATCTGAGCTTGTTTGGCTGGGGACCTAAACTTTCTTGCCCCGGTGGCAGTAATCCACACCGATACAAGCTTTTTCTCACTAAAGATTGCTGTTTGAAATGATAGTGTATTTTGTATTCTCCACATGTAAAATAAGGACTTACTTAGTAAATTAACTTTTAAAACCACTGAGATGTTTACAAGGCTTTTTTGTGGTCAAATGAAACCTTATAGCATTTTCCTTATCCTACCTCTCTCCATACCACAAAAAATAAAAGAGTAGTGTGAAAGACACTATAGATCATATCTTTGGCCATGGCGTTTCCAGGGCAATGTTGGTGTGTTCTTCCTGAATGTACTGAAATCCTTTTAGATTATTTCCTTTTTATTGCAGGGCTATAAATAGTTGAGGGAACTTCATGTGGTCATTACTGGCCCTTTTGTTCTCACTTCCCTGTGACTGCCTCTAGCACTGTACACCTGCAGAAAAGCAGCTCTCCACAACATGCTTTTACACATCCTGCTAGAGATGATTTCATATGGCTGCTTCTGTGATAGAATACATAGTCACAAGTGAAATGACATAACCCATTTTAATAAGTTAAAATGTGTAGATTTCATTATTATGCCCAAAGAACACACATCACTATGATATGTGAACATTACAAACATGCACACAGTATTTATTGCTTATGTATTAACATTTTGCCCTGTAATACATGCAGTGTATTACAAAAATTATGTAACGCTTGTAAACTGGATTTGTATTTGTCTTTGTCAGTCCATATCTGTTAATGTTGCTATTTATAGAAATTAAATTCACACCTCCAAGTGAGCCATATTTTAACTGTACCAGAATAAACACTGCTGTGGAAAACTGTTTTTTCAATTTTTTCTTTTATGGACAACATTTTACACAATTCTTTTCATAGAACAATAATTTTGAGTTTTACTATATCACAGTTTGTGTACAGAACGCCAAGCATGCGCTCTGTCCTACCAGAGCATGCTTAGAATTTGTACACAAACTGTGACATAGTCAAACTCCAAATTACTAGTTCGGTTCCATGTAGTTTAACTGTAACAGAATGTTGCCACAAAACAAAACAATGCACAATATGTTATTTTTTCAAATGACTTTTATTCAGGTACAGTTAAATATGGATCACTCAGGGGTATGAATATCATTTCGAAAATGGGAATGTTATAAACACCAAGAAATAATTTCTTGCCCTCTTTAACCTACTTCCCCACCCAGTTCAGACGCTTGAACAGTTGGCTCCATCTCCAGCAAAATGTCACCGCTGGCATCAGCACAACTCTTACACAGAATTCTCCCAAATTTCTGGGAGTTCCATTCTTTATTTCTGAAGACATTCTTGTAAAAACAGGATCAGAATGGAGCATCCAGAATCAAATTTTCAGGAGAAAATTGTAACATTTGTGTCCTGTCAACAATATTTTTTTTGGTAGAACCTGGAAAATTCATTTAATATTTTCTATAATTAAAAATGTACACCAAAAGGTTTAACAGAATATGGAAACCCAGTCTCATGCTCATACTGTCTGTGTTCACAATTCAGAAGACTATGCCTAATTCACAATCTGGAGACAGCGATTTTTTCAGTGTGCGCCTTCATTATGGTTTAACTTTCATGATCTCAAAGAAACTTGCATTTTATGACTTTGAAACTGAGTTACAGGATTTAATTACTGCTGAATATTCTTATAATTGTCTTGTGTTGTTTGCCACCTGTAACTTCTTGCCCCAGGATATGGAACTGGTCAAAATTATACATTTGAATAAAACTAAGATACACTAACACAAAATATTGAATAAACTCAAAAATGTTACTTCCTTTTTTGGGGTGCTGCTGTTGCTGCATGACAGCCCCTGGTGGTTACCAGGTGGGAGCGCAGTCACGAGCACTAGAAGTGGAGGGGTTGCCAACAGACACCCAGCACACTCGCGATGCCAGTGAACGCATGCGTGCCTGTGTCACTGCACATCAGGCCTTCTGAAGAGAAAATGGGAGCACGATGGAAAACTCCAGTTCGCTTCAGTTAGTACTCCCCATCCCTGCAGACTCTCACATGATTGACACTGCAGGCCACCCACCTACATAGGTCCTGGGTAAGTAGTGGTTAACCTGTAAGTCTGTGAGAAGGTCAGTGACAGGGTGGGAGGGGTGCGATTGAGTGGAACAAGTCCCCATGTAAAAGCAGATTTGGAGGGCTGCCCCAATGGCCCAGCATGTTGCGCTTCTATGTGGATGACCTGGGTTTGGGAGCAGCTGTGTGTGTTGTCAGAGGGGGCAGACCTGGTCGAGATACAGGAACTGATGCGTGCAAGTGTGTTTTGGCCAGGGAGGGCCAGCTGGGGCCACATTACCATAGCAATCTCTGCAGCTGGGCCAGGGAGCTTGTTCCTGCCACAGTGGGAAGCTCAGCATGGTGGAGGACTACATCAGCAGTGCTTATACCTGGAGAATGGAGAAAACCATGGGGGAACCCAGCTGCAGTCTATATGATGGGATTGTTGACCGGAAATAAAATGTATTTAAAATGCAGCAGATTTGATTTCACAGTTGTGGCCAGTGTGATCATCTACTTGAGCTCTCCAAAAGAAAAAATGAGTTTCAGTTCTAATGTCATGAAGGAAAGACTATCTTTCAGGATTTTCTTTATTCTTCAATACAGTTTAAAGCCTTGTCCTCAGATCACACGATATAGTTCTTCCTCAACTTTTTATATCAATACATAGAAAAAGAACTTTGCATACCAATAAATTCAACGCCTCCTGAAAATGGGAGCTGATGTCGGCAGTGTGGCTATCATCTACTGGTATCCATTTATAGTGCAGCTGGCCGCTGGAGGATTTAGCACAATTCCGGGACACGTTGAGCAAAGCTGTGATGCTGAGATTAACCAGGGATTCTTGGTTGAGGCGTGATGAGCACTGCCCAGGTAGAGAAAGGGAGGATTTCGACAGGACTGCCCTGTAATTTCAAGAAAACAAACCAGAAGTATGAATATATTTACTTAAGAAGATTTTTTCCTCCCGCCACTAATTCTCTTCTTGGCATTTCTCTTCAGATACAAAATCAACAAATATATACTGTGGAGTGGTACCAATCCATTTCATGCCCATCTCAGAAAACATCCTCTCTTCCCATTCCCATCCAGATAATTGGGTCTTATTTTAAATCTCTTCTTACTCCAGTGTTTCTCTCAGTTCTGAATATCTCCTTACACATCTGTCTTCTCAGGTATTCACTTAAGAACAACTTGAATTGCCCTTAGGGTGATGAAGGTTACCTGTAGTATTTATCAGTTATCAAAATCAATTTCTATTGCAGAAGCAGTGCAGTCCAGTGGTTAGAGCAATGGCTTGGAAACAGTGAGCTCAAAGGTTCAAGCCTTGCTAGAGCCAATCTAGCGTGTGATCTTGGTCAAGTCACTGAGCCTCTCAGTGCTCCAGTCCACACAGCTGTGGAAATGGCTAGAAGCAGGACCACACTGAAAATGAGATGTTGCATCTCAGCTGGTCTATCCTGGGGACATAAATTATAACAACAAAAAGCAGCATTTGCTGCCTTACAAAATGTCTCTCACTGCGCTCAGTCATTCCTCCCTAGTTACTTTAATTCTTTTAAACTGAAAAATACAGACTGTTGTAACAAAGTAATAATGTGGCCTAGTAAATGACCCCATTTATACTGTCTGGGCACTCTACCGCTGAGCTAGTAGGACATAAAGGTTAGCCTGGCAGAGGCTCAGGTTCTGACTGAAAACTAGATTTAGTACCCTAGCTGGTGGACCACCCAGAGATTGGGACATGAGGCTCAATTCCTAGGTCACATTATTACTTTCTTACTACTGTTTCTCTTATAACACCTTCCTTTCTTCAAGGAAAGCACAACCCTTTTGCCAGTATTCTTTGGTAACTGGATAAGGCCTACTAGGCACAAATGCCTATTTTCAGGGCAACCCGATGAGCACTGCGGCGGGTAAAGTGACTTGCTCAGAGTCACATTAGCATGCAAATGGAAGTTGGGACTCAAACCCAGGTCTGCTGGATGTACCAAGCTCATGCACAGATCATTACTCTAACCTCTAGACTATACTGCTAGCACTAAATTTCATTCCAAATTTTTTTTTTCAATAAAACTTTAACTACACAACTATACTAAGCTACATAGTACAGTTACAAATAAGAGAAAACACATATGTATGTATGGTGGGCATCAGAGCAGATATGGGATGGACCAAAGGTGGTCCATTATTAAGGAAGGAATACTGGTTGCCACAGACAGTGCGTAGGCTCAGGGGTAAGAACACAAGGCCAAAGCACCCAGCTGGTTCAGTTGCCCAGACAGTAAGGGAAAAGAGGTTGGCCTTATAGAAAATTCAGGAAGACCAGAGAGAGGTGGATAGGGAAAATTACATAAGGTTGGCTAGTGAGGCAAGTAAGAAAGTCAGGCAAGCAAAGGCACAGAATGAGCTGCAGATGGCTGAAGGAATTAAGAAGGGGAGAAGGCATTATTTTACTATATAAGTGAGAAAAGGGACACAAAGGAAGGGATTGTTGGGCTTATGAAGGGGTGGAGGATAATGGGGGAAAGCAGAATACTAAATGAATACTTCAGTTCCATCTTCCACGAGGGAAGAGACGGACAGTGCCTTCAGGAGGGAAAAGAGGAGTGGGGGTACACAGATGTAGTGATAAAGGAGAATAGAGTGAGGAAGGGCTGTTGGCATTGAAAGTGGACAAAAGCATCACACGGTATGTAAAGAGGAGCTGGTAGGATTCAAACCCAGTTCTCCAGGTTTGCAGCTCAGTGCCCAAAGGAATGCAACTTTATCTTCTAACAATATCAATGTTTCCATCTGCTTACCATTTTAAGCAGACTTCTAGCAGTACCTTATGGAGGTGGGAACAATGATTACCTAGGAATCGATTCTGAAAGACAGATGCCTTCTGGAGGGCACATTAATACAATAAAGGGAAGAGAAGGTGTGGACAGAGTACCAGAATGCAGCCTTACAGACTTCCAGCAGTGGGATGTCCCTTGCAACTGCTATGTAAGTGGCTGTACACCAGTGGTATGAGCCCTAAACCCAATGGGGATCTCTTTGCCAGCTTTACTGTAACAGTATGAAGTACAAGAAACCAAACAGCAAGAAATATGTTTTCACTGATATGGAGGGATAGTCTTTCAAAAGGATCTGGCAATTGTTTTTTTTTTACTCATGAGAACTATTTGGCACAAGATTTGAACATCACAGCCTTTATATTCTCTCCTCCTAAGAGGTGAAGGACAGAATCTAAGGCAGGATCCATAATCCTGCCAAAATGCTCATGTCCCAAACACCAACACAAATTATAGCTGTCGGTCTTACCACCACAGTCCACACACACTTTCTAAAGCCTGGTGAGCGTTTGTGTGTTTCTGGGGTTTCTGTAACATATGGTGTTACAGTAAGAAATACTATTAAATTTATGCCGGCCCGGTGGAGCTGAGGGCTGAGGTGGATAAGGCTTGAGTGTCCGATGGACTGGTCTACTCCAGGGAGGCGGAGTCCTTAGTGGTCGGCGCCACCTGCTCCCTAGTGGAGGATGGGGAACAGGGCACCGCTCTGCAGAAGGGAGGAGTTGCCGCTTGGTGGCGCTGGATGCTGCATCTTGCGACGCTGGTGACCCGGTTCGGAATGACCTCAGGTTGCCGTGGAGATGGCTGGGGAGGAAGGGTTGGGCGAGTTTCCTCTCCGGGGTGGGCGCCTCCCCATAGTCAGCACCCATCGGGTGGAGAGGTCAGATGGGTGCGTGGTGGCAGGGCAGCGATGCAAGTCTGGGGTGGGGTGGAAGGGGTCATCGGATCCTGGTGTGTGTGCATGCCTCAGTGCGCATACACAAGTGTAGCCGTGACTCTGAAGGGGAAAAGGAAAATAGAAAATTGTAAATAAAAAAAGGGGAGGAGTTGGGGCAGATGCTTGGAGGAGTGCGTGTGGCCGCTGGCGTGCTCCGCTCTGCAGGCATCTTTGCACGCCCAGCTCCTGGGGAGAAACCAGGAAAGTAGCAGCATAATGGTGGAGGGTGCCTCACAGGCTCCACTCCCAGCCAGCCAGCACTGGCCCACTGAACTGATCTCTGCTGGGGTTGGGAATCCCGCCGCCCCATCAGAGGGCAAGCCCTGGGAGCTCGGATCAGTGCCAGATGGTGGGTGCCGGGGATGGGCTGGGAGTGCCCTCCGGAGGATAGCCGCTCAAGGAGGAAAAAGGAACAAAAAAAACAAATTATTACATTTATAACCTTTTTTTCCTCTAAGTACAGTTTGGAACTGAAAAACAAACTGCAGAGAGAGAGAATGGTGTGTTCCTTTTCAGAAGGGGAACTACAACTAATGACAGGGAATGCATGCGATCAGTTCCCAGGAAGAAAAAAATCAACAAAATTTTCCCATAAATATTCAGTGTCTGAATCAGAACAAATTAACAGTCTAATTGGACTTAAACTCATAAAACCAAGGATTTTAGCACAGTGATGTGCAGGGTGTCAACTCTACTGTGGCTGAAACTAATCTGGCAGTTTAGGCTTAGGGTTTGTGCGATCAGTGCTTGGATTGGTTCAGACTACTCGGATGTTCTGAGGTAGAGAGCATAGCAGGCTATCTGCTTAAAGTGCTAAGCAGATGAAAACATGTATTTTGTTAGAACCTTCACTTGCAATAGATGCTATGAAGCTTTTTATGGGACTGTCTAGTGCTTTTCTAGATGAGAGGAGAGTTGGCAAGTGCAGAATTGTGATGCAGAAGTACAGAGATTACATTTCTTACAAATTAATTCCCACAAGCTGTAGAGACTTTTGGTTAATTAAACACAGTAAAGAAAAAGATTTTACATTTCAGTGAACCACTCCACGAGAACAGCTGCAGTTGTACAGTACTTTGTTAAAACAGTTGTTCTTACTGTCCTGGAACCACAATATCCAGCCACTAGATTTACTATTTTCTTATCATTAGCAGTAAACTTCCTGAAAAACTCTATATTCCTGAAAGTAAATGGATTTAAAGGTGACAGCAAAGTTTAGCTGCAGCCCACTCCATATTCCTTGCCATGCTGCTGGGAGTCAAAGCTGCTATAACCTAAATTTTCTGTGCTTTATTTTTGTTTTAAATCACTGCCGAAATATACCGCCAAACTCATAAGCCTTGAATGAGCCCCAGGGACCCGATCGAAGACGCACCACTGGTATTCCAACCATTTAGTGACATAGACACCACCACTGCTGTGAATGTATCAGCGGCGGCTAGAACTTATTATACGATGGCATTGCTTCATTGGTGCTGATGCCTAATAATACAGCAACACCTGGACAGGACGTTGCTGTAAGTAGTACTTTAGGCATCACCACCCCTCTGTGGCAATAAGATAAGTATAATAAGTTTCCAACTACTGCTGTTACATAAACAGCAGTGGCAGTAGATATGTCACGGAATGGGTTGAATACCCATGAGGCCTGCACACACTTGATCGGAACATGCGTAGCACTTCCAGGTTTGTTAGTATAGTTCAGCAGTGATTTAAAACATAAATATAGCTTGGGAAATGTGAGTTATAGCAGCCTTCGACTCCCATGGTGGCATGGCAAGGTATGTCAAATGGGAGTAGGCTACAGATAAACTTTGCAGGTTACCTTTATTTATTGAAATGTCTCACTCAGGAGGGCACACTGAACAAGTTGTTTGTCTCACGTAGCGCCTGGGGTGGAGGAATACAGTGAGGATGAGTAACTGGAATTATACATAAGTAAATAGAGAGGACAGTTACATTTGTAGGAAGCAGATAGACAATATAATACAACAAATTAGGGTACATTACAGACGTTACAGCTTATTGAAATTTATACAACAATTTGGAGTACACAAGAGCTATGATACAGTAATAAAGACAGGTGATAATGCAACAGTGCAGGTTTAGTAATAATGTTCCAAGTGCTCAGCACAAAAGCAGTTAACAAGTGCAATTGAAGGAGTAGGGAGGGGTGAAGTAGGAATGCTGCAAATGGAGGTGAGATGGAAAAGGAGGAGGAGGGAGCAGAGGTGGGAAGAGAGCTAAGACCTATTTCCCTTTCAGGATGCTGAGAACCCTGCAAGGTGGAAGGGAGCTGGCAGCGGGAACAAGGTATAGAGGTATTAAGAGGATTAAAGCATGAGCAGCTGGAAGAGAAGAAATTATGGAGGCAGTACTAAGGAGAAGGTGGAGAAGAGTGATGTATATGGGGGAGGAAGGTCCAGATTTTGGGGAAGCAGTGGGAAATCTAGACTGGCCATTGAGGGTAGAATGGTGTGGGACAGATAAGGTAAGCGTGTTGCTAGATCTGAGGAGTGGGGGGAGTGGAGAGGGAAGATAAGAGATAAGGAGGTAGTTCTGCAAGCCAGAATTTGAGGTCAGTTTAGCACAGTGCTAGAGGCTTGTTAGCCAATGGAGGAAAGGCAAGGACATGATAGAGTTCACAGTGATTAGAATGTGAGGGAGAGTCAAGGGCAAAGTGACAGAAGTAGTTAAAGAGGTTGTCCAATTTGGTCAGGGAAGATATGAGAACACCACCATAGACTACATCACAGTAGTCAAATATGGGGAGTATCATCTTCTGGACAAGTTCATGCCGCACAGTCAACGTGATGCAACTGCGGTTCCTGTACAGAACACCAAGCTTGGGGTGCAGTTTCTTCCAGGATGGTGTCTGTGTACAGAGCTGCTGAGGTATTGGTCCAACCAACCCCAAGATATCTAAATGAGGAACTGTCTTCAAGGATTGTCCCATTGAGGATGTGGAAAGAAGGCAGGTCTGTGAGTCTGGAGAGTCTCTGCCTGGTGCCAAAGGTCATGGAGACTGTCTTCTTGGTGTTTAGGAAGAGCTGGTGGGAGGCAAACCAGGGCTGAACCTGGTTAAAATCATGCTGCAAGCTGGTTTCCAGCAGGATTTTGCGGAACAGTACAAGACAGTATCATCGGCGTACATATGGTGGAGGAGGTGGACCCGGCTGTAGGAAGGTCATTAAGGAAGATGGAGAAAAGCAGGGGACCAAGCACTGAGCCCCAGGACACCAGTGTTAATAGGGGTGGGGGAGATGAAGAAAAGAACAGACTGAAAAGAATGTCCACTTGCAGTAACTCTGACCAGGGACCCGCATGAAGTGTGTAGGAGTGTGATGGGGCAATGGATGCTAGGGGTGCGATGTGGCTCTGGTAACACTGAAATGATGTATCAAATCATAGTCACCCACTGAAACATGCAGTACACAGTTCTTTTCCAAACTCCCTAATAAACAAACCATTTTCAATGATTTTCTATTAATCAACACTAGGGAATTTTCAATGTTGGTATACTGGCAATATTGTTTGTTATTAAGATGTTTTCGTTACTAAACACGATTCCCACAGAGACCTCTGAAACAAGCTGTTTACCAGCTCAATAAGCCTTTCCTGGTAGAACATTAAATTTACTAAAATAATTCAAATATTCTTTGGGAGAATGAAACAAAATCTATAAACTATTACAGACGATGAAGATCAAAAACAGGAAATGTGGGAGTGTTTGATGGTTTCCTTTTATGCACCTGATCATAAGCGGTTTGTAGTTGCTGCTCAGCTTCTCGCAGTGGTTGCTGTGGCTTTTGTCTGATTCACTTCCCTCCTCCACGCTGGGTCTCAGCTCGGTGCAGAACTCGGGGTACTGTGAGTAAAAATGTGCATATCCTCCTGGGTGGGGAGGGAGAAAAGAATTTGTCACCATGTCAGTTTAAAAGGACTTATTTTGTACTTTCTGTTTATGAAGGAACACACTCTACACAAAATCTACTTTATTGGGTAGATTTCTCATTTCCTAAACGATGTTTAAAAGAATGGCTGCAAGTCTTCATGACTTTTATCACAACTTCCAAAGTGCTGCTTGGAAAATAAAATGTTTACATCAGCACCACCACAGTTGTATATGTAACCCTGTACCTTTGTATATTCCATGTTATACTTAAAATGATTTGCTAGGTTCCTGCAAAATAATTACAGTTGGCATTTTGTGACTCAAATCTTGTAACATTACACAAAAAATTCAGTTTGTGACAGTGTCATTCTTTATTGCCAGAGCCTATTACATGCAACCAGACTCTTTACCCTTCAGACTTTAGGCTGCTTCTCTCACCCTGAAATCATAAACCTCTATTTGTGACATCAAAATTATTTCCACGGCAACAGGTTGTGATGTCATACACAAAGGTTATGACTTCAAGGCAGAAATAAGCAATGTGAAAAGATCATGTTGAGGTTAGAAGGTTCCTCTTTTAATAGAAATGCCTTCCATATTAATAAATTTGGAAGGGCCTGAAATTCAAATGTTTGGGTGGGGTGGATTTCATTTATTGCCCACTGTCAATCTGGAACTGGAAACCAGAAAATCTATTTAAGGAAATTTATAGAAAGAGCAAAATAATAAAACAGCAATTAGCTTTATACATTTAACATCATGTTTAATTTAAAGAGAGCCCAGCAATCATATTAGAACATTAGTCTTTTGGTAACGAGTAAGGCCCACTAGGAACAAGTGCCTGTTTTAGGAGCAGTAGGAGTGGCAGCTGGGGCAACCAAAGTTGAGAACTATAGCCTGGAACGGCACCCCCAGAAAATCAACCTGACTTACCAGTGTTTAAATTGGTTGAGGTGGGGAATGCTCACATCTAGATTTCCAGGTGGTGGAAATCTCCTATAGTAGTTAATGGAGAAAGATGGCAGAGGCGGTGGAGCTCTCAAAGTTTTTAGAGGTGGTGGAACTGAGTTCTTGTGGGCTCTGTGGCGTGCGTGCCATAAGCATTCCTGCATGCATAACTGCCTGCCTCCCACAATGTTCTTTTGTTTTGACAACAGTATTGCTGACGGAACTATACCCCTCCCCCCAACAAAGGAAGAACATTTTTGTGTCATGTATAAACACAATGCTTCCTTTGGAGTTTACACCACTGTCTGGACTCATAATACATTACATGTGGTAGCATACATCCTAAAGAAAAGATGACTTCCAATGTGAGGTATCCCACCATAAATTCAGGAACTTGACAGATTATAACTGAATGTTTTCCTAGAATCTTAAACTGCTTGAAAGAATTTGAAAAGAGGAGCACAGCAGACTATCTCCAGCTAATATGACCCACTGTATTTAGTCAGCATCTTCCACGGACAGTAGGGAAACGAACAGTTGCAATCTCATAAGAATAAGATTCATAGAGAATGATGGCAGAAAAAGACCCAAGGTCCATCCAGTGAGAACCGTGCTATCTCCCCCTGCTCTTTTCAGAATCGAGTTGCCTCTTTGGGGTTTACAATATGAGTCCCCTTGACATGTCCAACCCGTGTTTAAATCTGTTTTGGTAGCCACCCCACCACTTTCACTGGCAGTCTGTCCACGTTCCAGCACCTCTCAGTGAAGGTGAAGTTCCTTATACCCCCCCCCTCCAGTCGCGCCTTGGTGACTGCGCCCATATTCCTTAAAAACAGGTTCTCACTATTCACCTTGTTTATACCCCTGATAAACTTGTAGGGCTCAACTGTTTCCCCCTGTATACATACAACAGGTGTGAAAATAAATTTGTCACCATAAACATTATTTTTGGCAACACGAGCAAGATACGGGAAGCTGGTGACTAAACATGCTCAGAAATTGAATTCACTCATCTTGGCCCCACTGAGTATGCTCAGAAGTGTATTCTTATGTGTGGAATGCCATTTATTTTTGATCTTGTGGTTTTGTATTGATTAGTTGTTCTTATACTCGCAACTGATCAAAGGGACTCAGTTACATTCTGTACTTTTCTCCTTTTGTACCTTTTACCATGTCTATCACAAAACCACCTAAACACCTTTTGTACAAATCGAATATGACAAGGGCTGACTTTCTATCTCACACTTGGCTTCACCACTTGTGAGACATCAACAGAAAAATAAGCTCTCATGAAGCTAAAATGATATCTTAAGCCAGTGCACATCATGTCCTATATGACAAAGAACCTCAGCACAAAAGTACTGAGGCAAGGGTTACACACACACACACACACATATCCTATGGAATTTCTACATCTTGCCTACTTCAGATGTTAACTTGTATATCTGGTGTGTAGTTAGCTTTGCCTCCACTGACCTCATGAAGAAATTATAGCTCGAGGAGTGCTCCGACCAATCATAACCATTTCTTTCCCTGTGTGTCAGACTCTTATTCTGTGAAAAGTGTCTCATGTGCAGCTGCCCTGGAAACAGGCATGTTCTGGGACATTTTTTTTTTTTTTAAACATAACATATTCATATTATTGATCGTGCTTGATTGATAATATGCCCCGTTACCACTCGATGCTGGATAAGAGTGGTTTCACTTACGTTTTGCTAGAGCTAGAACAGCTCAGCTTCACTGTTCTCTCTCGAACAGAACATAGATGCTGTCGGCAAGACAAGGACCTCTTGGCCCACCTAGTCTACCCATATTTTTCCTACCTATATTGACACCGTGACCCTTCTCAGTCCTCCCCGCATGAAACCACTCTTATCCAGCAACGAGTAGCTCCAGAGGACATATTAATATATAGTATAAATCTTGAAAGCTAGTCTCAAACAACATTTTATTTAGTAGTCCAGTAAGAGGTATCACCCATAACATGTTTGCTTTTTTCCCTACATTTTGCCTCAAACTGCAGCAAGAAAGCATTTCCGTGGTGACATGTGAGTAAAATTGTAGTAATTTGAAATCATTTTTCACTTAGCGTGCATCTCACTAACATTAGTTAGTGCCATTATTATGGTGTGTTGCTAGGAAAACAAACATAGAGCTGGGGGGAGCTAAAGTACTCTAGCCATCTAATTGCTTTGCATCAGTCTTTCATGGCCAGAACCCTACAAAGCTATCATTCTAGTGGTAAATGCTACTAAAATCCAACTGTGTGACTAAAAGCTTTGTCTTAGTCATCTCATTTTTTTTAAAGCAGTGAACATGCTATGTTGTTAGCACTGGCCCACTGACTGAATACTGGTACATTTTGCATTGAGCTAGTAAATATTTTATAAGTACACCAGTTCGGCCAAAGTAGACATCTGTGGGTCAATGGACTTTCCCAGTCACTAGCTCAGCTGCTTAGTGGCTGCAGAACTTAATTTTGTCCCCTTGAATACTTTATAGTCAGTGTAGCTTGGATACTTTCAATCAGGGTCAGTGCTCAGTAGACAGCATGCTCTCCTCTGGGGACTAAGATCAGAAGGTCATGGGTTCTAGTCCCATAACAGAGATTGTAGTAAAGGGAACTTTACTGTTGAGGTACCATCCTTTGGATGAGATGTTAAACCAAGGTCCCTTCTTCCCCATCTCTGGTCACTGTCCACATAGAAGTAAACATCCCATCACACTTGTTGATAAAAAGTAAAGGAAGTTTCCACGGTGTCATGCCCAGACATTCCCCATCAATAAAACAGGTCCAGGTAAGCCAAAACCCAGGATGCAGCTGAAAACAAGCTTATCACAGCTTAGTATGCCTTTCCTGGTCAAATAAATAGTCTCTAGTCTCCAACCTGGGTACTGCCTGTCCATGCTTCACCCTTCCCACGCCAAGAATTTTCATTGCCAGGCTCCTACGCATGAGGCTAAAATGAGCTCTTCCAAGGTAAAGCAACTGATGCCCCTTTAAAGTGACAGGTGCTAATATCATGCATGGGCATCGCCATCTGCTGCTAGTCAATCGAATAAAACATCACTGTGATCATTTAAACTCGATATTGGTGTAATTCATCCCAATGAACCCGCTAAATAAATGTAGCCAGCTATGTACAGTAACTGTGTCAGAACAATGATCAGCAAAGCTGGGAAGGAACAACTCATTTGTAATGGGAACTGTGGGGAATGTTTAGAAGTGGTTTACATGACCAAACCAAAATACCATGTATATAGCACATGTAATGTGGGCAGCTAACCAAAACCTGGCAGGAGAGATCACATATGGCCCAACTGGTGAGGTAGAACAAAGTGCAGATGTCTCCATAAAATACTTATCTACTGTGTGGTTTAACCAGAATGACAGTTCTTGTATTACACCATTGCCTGACACACTAACAGAGGCCATATGCACACAAGACATCTGAGGTTATTGGGAAATTAGGTCCGATTCTCAAAAATATTTGTCCCATCTTACATTGACAGCAAAACAGAAACACTAAAGCCTCTAAATGACAGCCGGTAGTTAAAAAGTTGATAAAAGGTTTGTTGTATAATTATATACGCAGGAGTGCAATGATTTTGTTTTAAGAAGTCAGTTGCTGGCAATGCCAGTCCTAGTGACCGAGGGTCCAAGTGTCAGCTTTCTTATTGGGTAGTGACAGTGCTGGGGGTTTAAAACATATCGACGTCAAATTAGACCCACTGGTGTACAAACTCTGGGTCAAAATGAGAGATAGCAGGGTCAAAACCTAATCGAAAGTACAAATTTCATCAGTACAGAAGCTAGCTCGTCAAGAAAAATACTTTCCTGTTGTTCACTTTTCTATCTTTTAGCTATTGTTACAGACTGGTGTACTGCTATGGACCCACTGTCTCGTGGAAAGTAGGTCATTTCTGTGCAGGCTGCAATTGTTGCCCTGTCTGGCGCTGTCCATTACTGGGGCCCTGTACCACGTTTGACAGCACTAAAAGACCCCTCCCTTCATCCTGCAGTTCCTTCTCATGTGTCCCTGTACAGTTTCTTGCAAGCTTTCACAATTAAACCTAATCTGTAAGGGACAAGGAGGTACGCAGTAATAAATTCAGTAGAAAACTGGGCAGAGTTGCAGAAACCCAGGAACAAGTGAATATGTTCAGCTAGATAGCTGAAGCTTCTTCCTAGACCTCTGGCGAGTTACAGTTTGCCTCCTATGGGAGGCAGTAAAGTCTAGAGGTTAGAGCACAGAGCTGTGAGCAGTGTTCAAGATAAAGCTGGCATTCAAGAGTAATGTACTCACTGTCGTTGAGATTAGGTGATTAAAACATAATTTTAATGAGTAAAAGTGGTTTAAACTTGGAAAACAGAGCCTTTTGATGTATCTATGGGAGCATTTCCAAGAGTTGGGAGGTATTGGTACTCATCAAAAAAAAAACTCAGTGTTTCTTAAAATCTGGTGAGTAAAATAGGCCAGTATGCAACCTTATCTGGAACACTCTACTGTGAGCAAAGAGACCCAGACCAGAATCTCACCAGCACCACCTAACAAACATGTGACCTTGAGCAAGTCACAAAACTTGCCTGTGCTCAATCCCTCCCCCATGTTGTTACTTTCTGTCTCTGTGCATAACATGAGTTTTTTGTAACCTCCTACAGCTCATTTAACCTCTCTGTGCACCCCTTATGCTTGCTGCCAGCTGTTCAAGGATTACATGCACCTTAGAACTTTAGATAGTATATATACGAAAGATGCTATAGAAAATCAAATTACTTTTCTATGTGACACTGCCGGCTCAGTTTGCCAACTAAATGACTCTATATAGTAGCACATTTGGTAACTGTACTTTTCTAAGTGCTTCCTATACTGTGCACCAGTATACACATACATAGAGAATACCGGATGGATAAGCACGCTACAACTGCCGTGCTGCCAGAGAAGGGTTCTAATCCAGCTTTAGGATATGAACATTATGATGTAAAACCTCAATGTATGATCTACTATATTACAATCTTTTTTCTTAAATATTTAAGTATTTATTTACGCTTATATGAAATCAATGTAAGTTCTATGGAGAAACCTAACATGCACACAGGACAACTTTGAAAATAGGACCATCTGGTCCTAAAGTTTTAATCATTCGAAAATAAAGATTTTTACCACTACTACTAATGACATCGCTTTTTATTTTAGTTTTATTTGTTATCCAGGTAATGAAACTAGACAGAGGCCCTTTTCAGGTTCCACCGGTTTACTGTACATAAAACAGACAATCAACAAACATACGCATTACAACATAATTAAACAATTACTTATTACAAGTACAATGTGACATATTAAATAAAAAGGATTTATTCATAGTTTTAAAACCTGCACTTGAATTAGTCATGCATAAAGAAATAGGCAATGTATTCCAATAAAAGGAGCAGAATTACTAAAAGCACGAAACCCAAGTTTACGCTTAAACAAAGTTGTTTACACCTCGAGAGTGAAGCTTGGGAGGTCTGATGTAATCGAACCCTGAGGTGGCAACTCATGCTAGTTGGGCATGTGATTACCCATGCTGCATTTTTTATAGTGCATAGTTTTGTTTTTTTAGTCGGGGGTAGTATTGAGACTACGTGTGCGCCAATGTCATTCTTCTTGCTTCCTGCTACATCACTTGTCTTGTCCCTCCTCCCGAAGCCATATGTCATGTCTGTTTTAACTCATTTACCATTTTTATGGGCTGGCCAGCTGTTGTCATGGTGTTCAATAAACTGATGATGGCTGTGTCAAATGTAGTCCTTGCTACAGTTCACTTTTATTTTCAACTGCTTGATGTGTACATGGCAGTTCTGAGAGCAGACACAGGTCGCTTGCAGGTGGATTTGTAATCAGCTGAAATGCTACTGTACTAAAGAAGGGTATAATGCATTCCATGACCTTTGAACTGCAGTACTACGTTTCGTCTGATATAGAAATCATGCAGAACAAGGGTCATCAATCCACTATATGTTATTTGTTCAATCCTAATCAGTTTCCAGGCTGACCTGGACAGTAGTGTGGGTACAAATTTAATTTTTTTAATCAGTCTCTAACTGCTGCCTGCCCCCATATGTGTGACATTGTGTGCTTTTTAATACATATAGTAGAAATACTGTATACTTATATCCTACACCTATCACAAATAACAGAACTTTAAATGGTCACAGTCACTAATCAGTGACTTTCAGACACATCACTGGTATTTCTCCATGTTCTAATTCCAAATTAGAACGAGATGGCAAACAGATTGTGGCAAGTATTAATGAAACTGTACACAAATGTGTGTAGTGAGTATTTTCTACACCCTTGACCAGCGTACTTCTCAGCTGGCTGGCCTTCTGGAACATCTTATTAGTACTGACCTTACGTGAACAAAATGGAATTATAGAGAAGGAAGGCAATTTCAACCAGGAGAAAAGGGACACACAAAAGACAGGTAAAAGGGCTAGGAGTGAAATGAACTCATATTTTCTCTCTGAAAAAACAAAACTAAATGGAACTGGGAATCATGCAGTTAACAGTGTGAAATTTCAAAAGGAAGAGAGGTGTAATAGTTGGAAAACTGAACTGTGAAACAAGAAATCACAGGATAGAAACCCACCATTACAACCACTGGCTCACTGTGTGACCTTAAGTCATTTGACTTCCATGCGCTTCAGTCCTCTATGCTTTAAAGTGGGGCAGGACGTCACTGCAAATGAGATGGTTTGCAACTCAGTTGGGCTATATTGGTAAATAAACAGCAAAATATAAATTAGAAGGTGTCTGACATTTGTTACAAAAGGTTAGGTCAGAGTTTCCTCCTGCTTTAATACACTGTTTTCAATTTTGTTTTACAAAATACAATTTAAAAGTAATTTAATGAGTTTTTGTTTCATACATATAACATGGTTATGCTCAGTGCCACGTCAAGAGGCAAAGCAAAACAAACCTTACCAGAATCCTGCAGGCAATGGGTTAACTCATCCCACTGGTATCAGGGTGTTTGCAGCCCTAGAGTCTCAGCATGAGTCATCTCTCTTCCTAACCCCTCCCCATCATCATCATCATCATCCTGTCCTCTGAGTGAGCCAGCTGTCGCTGTCCAGACAAGAGCTGAACATCCCCTGCAGTCAAGTGCTGCTCAGCGTTGCTCATCCCCTGCTGTTTCTCACCACCATGTGTTTCATAGTTATTAAATGAGTATGCTGCCCCAGCACGCCAGCCTCCTTCTCCTGTCAGATCCGAAGGCCACCTCCGAGAAATCAGGGCACCTTCCCAAAACTCTCCCTTCTTAGTGAGACATAATGATATTTAAAGTGTGAAATACCCAGGGACTCTCCAGGTATATATCCTACAGTGAAATACAAGGGGCTGATAATGATTATGCAGCCCTCTCCACTTTACCTGTTCATATTTGTTTATAAAATTATATGTATTTTTATTCCTCCAGAAACTCTATCTACCCTGAAACAACATCAATTCAGTTCCACCACTAACCGGCACATACCATATATACGGCCACATTACTCTGTCAGCTTATCAAGGCAGGAATTTAGGGCACCCTTTAACTACTGGAAGTGAAAAGACCCGCAGTGTTTTACTTTATAACAACGACAAATGATTTCAAGTTTTTTTTATATGTATAATGAATACCAAAAGTACAAGACCAGACCACAGCTTCCTCAAACTTCACTCCGACCATGAGAATTTGGCACTCAAAACATCTCAAGAGCTGAATCGGAACTGCCTCTCCCGAGTTATTTCTCGCCGGTGTTACTCGGTACCGGCTACTACAGGACGATCCATCAGGCTGGATTATTTAAATTTTAAGTCTCAAGACAAATACCACATCCCAACAATCACAGTAGGTGGTTGCCGTTTTTGTATATATTTACTATGGTGACAGGTTTGACAGGGCACTCGGATCAGTCTCAGATTGTCCCTATAACTCGAGGGCAATGTCCCTGTGTTTTCCAGCAGACTGTTTCCTATGGAGGCTAAATTGCACTGTTTCCCATAATAACTAATGCCATAGGAACAATTTCCTGTAGACTACCCCATTTTCCTGTAAACACAGTGATTCCTGGTGATCTAGGAGCCCTGGGCTGCCAACAGTATCGTGGTGTGAGTCGGAATGGATTATATACATATTTTATTCATAATGTAATATATCCCAGGCTCTCACCTTTCAGGAAGCAGACTCGGGGTCCCCCAGTGCCACCGCTCAGGCAGCTGGTCAGCGTGCTGAGCACCACTCGCGCCGCGCTGTCCTTCTTCACCTTGAGCCAGTGCGGGCTGCACTCGTCCAGCACCACCACGACCGAAACGCCGCCCGGCTCCCGCAGCCGCGCCAGCCCGCTCGTCCGGGATGACGAACTGCAGCGGCACGGGGCCCCTTGGAGCGCCGCACTACCACCGAGTTGAGGTTAGCGTTGAGCAGAGCCGGGATGCTGGAAGCCAGGAAGGCGAGGTACGGCCGGCAGTCCACGACCAGGCAGTGGTTCCCTCTTTCCGTAGTAGTTTCTTCAACCGGCGGCAGTCGATGCTAGCCGTTGTCATCTTTGAGTATTGGCCGTGTTATGGAGCAATTTGTACTTATTTTATAATTGTGATTACTATTATTGGTCACTGTGGTGTTCGCTCCTCGGTGGCTTCTGAATCTGATGAGGGACTCAGAAGCCTCTCAGGTTTGTAAACTGTCACTCGAACTTCTACTTCCGCGCGGGGCAGAATTCCGCTCTTTAACCGGTAGATGTGAGTGGAATCGCTGGAGTGTGACGCCACTGTCCATATAAGGAGAATTACGTCATCAGACCGCCCCAGGCACAAGGGCCCCAAATAAGGGGTTTCAGGGATTACCGCCCACGCCCCTCCACTCCCGGAGTCCCCGCCCACCGATGATGGAAATTCGAGAAGTCGAGTGACTGTGTGGCCGCGTTGGGGCGCGTTGATCCTGCCTGATTCAGTTTAGTAGAAATGCAGCCGAGGGCTGTACCCGTGAGTGAGCACGGACGTATTTTGTTGTTGTGGTTGTAGTGCCCTTTGAAGCACTTGAAAGGTGAACGTCAGAAACTGTGTGACTGTTTTATTCACCGAAAGAACAGCAACGGCTGACGCTGACGTCCTAGACTTTCACTTCAAAATCGGCGTAGTCTGGTGTAGTCACACCTGATATACCAGAGACTGAAATCCCCATTTATTTTCTGTAGGTTTATTTTGCCGATTCCAGAATGGATTCGGTGAGCTAAACCATGCCAACTAAATTTAACGTTCGGCTTTGAGGAAATTCCTGAACGAATTCTTTTTAACTTGTATTTATTAGTTTGATGTACTCAAACATTAAATTGCATTACCAACAGGCGGACATTATTATAACGAACTTCGTCTACTGACAGTGCACATTTTACAGTAACGAAAGGTAATGTCCCTGTTCTTTGCAGGACACTTGGGGTTAACAAGAACTTTCAACTATCAGTGATACAGATAGTAGTTTAATACAATTAAGTACTAACATTATCGTCTCTGAAATTAAAGAAAACCCAAACATCAGGCGCTTGCAGCCATGAGCTAGGATGATAATATCTTTTCGGCATCGTGCACCCTATCTGAGGGTTAAACATCCCACCCATATAGCATCGGCATCCTACAGTTCACTTCGTAATCCCCCCCCCATAACCCTCACATGCAGGCATCATACAGAGAACAGCAATACTCCTGATGCAACATAGTTACATGTATTAAACTTAGAAATACATTAAATCTAAACTTTGTTTACAGACGTCTGCTTCTATATTTGATTTCAGCTTAACAAATTATATCTTACTTGTATATACTTGCTTGCTGGCTCAAGGTAAGAAACAGAAACAACTCCTTTAGACCCACAAGGGAAAACTAAGGATAGAGAGCAGGTCCTGCATAAACAATAAATTCTTAAAATAAACAGTAACAGAAGGACATTGTGGAGGGCCTTGGAGGGTGTTTCTGTTTGCAGACGATATTAAAATCTGCAGTAAGGTAGACACTCAGTAAGGGAAGAAAGAATGCGGAGAGATTTGGGGAGGCTCGAGGCATGGTCTAAGAGGTGGCAGCTTTCATTCAGCACAGAAAAGTGCAAAATCATGTATCTTGGTTGCGGGAACCAGAGGGGAGGGTACTGTTTGGGGGAGAGCTGGAGGTAACAGAACAAGAAAGGGACCTATGCATCACTATATCAGGGGACCTAAGGTGGAAAGGCACTGCAGGAGAGCAGTGGCTAGGGGCAACAGAATGCTGGGATGCATCGGAAGGGGGATTACCAGTAGAAAAAGGGAGGTTATAGTACCCTTGTAGACCCATCTGGTTAGACCGCATTTGGAATATGGGTCCAGTTCTGGAGGCCATACCTCAAAAAGGATGTGGGAGGCTGGAGCGAGTTCAGAGGAGAGCAACGAAGATGGAAAAGGGCTCAGCCACCTGTCCTATGAAGAAAGGTTGAGAGATTCAACTGCACCCTGGAACAGAGAAGGGAGAGGGGGACATGATTGAGTCCTTCAAGTACCTTAGGGTATAAACTCGGTGCCAGTGGGAAGCATCTTCCAGCTGAAGGGAAATCAGAGGATGGGGCATGGCTTGCAAGTGGGGGGACAGTTCATGGGTAACATTAGGAAATACTATTTCACAGTGAGGTGGTGGATAAGTGGAATAGGCTCCTGGAGGGGTGGTTGGAGAAGCAACAGTGGAAGGCTTCAAAAGGCATGTGACAGCCACAGGGGGAGTATTGAGGTGTGAGGCGCATGTCTTAGAAGATAGCTAGACAAATGGGCAGACTAGGTGGGCCTGTCGGTCCTTTCTGCCTCACACTTCAGAATTTATGAATCTATGACATAGATTCAGTAAGGGTAAAGTCCCATCCTCAGTCTGTCTGAAGAAATGAAAGTCTACACAGTGCTCCCATTCTCCAGTTCCCCTCACACTGTTAGTATGGCGCTCTTTTAACAGTTATTCAGGTTGCCTGATCTTCCTCTGACTCTGAGGATTCCCCTCTGGCTGTAAACTGTTTCTCTATTTTGTCCAAAAGTTTTCTGCTTCTGTTGCCTCAGAAAATTGGTATGTCTTACCTCCATACAAGATACGTAAACTCGCAAGCATAAGGAGAACATGATGTATGCCCAGAGCTCGGAGCCTTTCTCAGATCCCATCAAAGCTCTTTCAGCTTAAGTAGCAGGATCATAGCTAAGGTCAGGAAGAGATGTATCTTAGAGTTCTGCCAGGAAAGTGGGCTGAGAGGCTTAGCCTTTTGAAGGAGCAGGTCCTGTTCTAAAGATGAATGGAATTCTAGCATGACAGTGTGAGGATAGGAACTCCTGTGGCTGCCCGGGCCTACTACCATGTGGTGAGATTCGGTGGGCCTTCACTGTATCAAAATCTGTTTCCACTTTCAGTAGATCCTGGAGCCAGTCTCTCAGAAGAGCAGTTGGATGGTCCCTTCTGTCTCTTCAGGTAATCCCAAGAGATGAATATGCATGGCATGGACGCATTTCTAAATTTTCTAAGCGCCGCTGGAAAGCCCATTTTTTGGTTACTCCTGCCGTCATTGCTGTCGCTTTTTCTGCATTTTGAGCTGCTCCTTCATGTCCTCCTCCAACTTTTTGTGTGGCTGTTTGATATCAGAGCTAAAGTCCTCCATTTTTGTTCCAGACTCTGTATGGCTCTGAGTAATGCGGTATTGAAGGCTGTGGCCCCTCTTGATCATCCATCTCAAGTTGGGATTCCCTATTGCCGCTATGCTTGAGCTCCTCGAGTGGGTCCCTTCTGTGGCAGTCCCCATCTATTAGTTTGACCCATAGTTGCCAGCCGAAACACCAAATCTCGATAAATTTGATATCCTGTAGTAGCTTAGTGTTTGTTTGATCACCCAGTGCCAGTCACAAGTGGTTTCTGACCAAAGGAACAGGTTTAGTTAAAATAAAGATGCCTGTCTGTGGAGTTACTAGAAAGAGCTGTTCACAGCCGACTGCTAGCCACCTCCCCACCCCCAGACTGATTCTGAGAAACTCTTTGAGTAGTTGAAGTAAACTTAAAGAGTCCTATTGTATAGTAAGTCTGAGCTGGAAAAAAAAATTGGTGCTGGGCAGGAGGGTAAATAAATGAAGGAATATCTGTACATAATGTATTGCAGTGGGACAAGAGGCTGAACTAGGCGTCATGAAGGAGGGACCTAACACATTTTATCTGAGGAGTTTGGAATAAGAGGTGAATTTGATTTGTCTCTGAGAGCTTATTTATGTCTGAGATATTTTGTAAGTTTTGCTGGTGTTTTTAAATGTGTAGCTTAAATCTGTAGTTAACAGTTGCTGGCTGTGCACTGTGGCTGGTTTGGCTTTGTAAGTTTTGCTGGTGTTTTGAATTTGTAGCTTAAATCTCAGTTAACAGTTCCTGGCTGAGCTCTGTGGGGGAGGGTTCTTTGCCGTAACAGAGTAGCCAGTCAAGTTTGTTTGGATTTCAGTTTAAATTTATCTTTAATTGTTCACTGAGGCATTTTGTCTGAAGGGAGTTTGAAATGGGGGTGAGTTTATCTCTGAGAGCTTATTTTCTCTGAGATATTTTGTAAGTTTGCAGGTGTTTTTAATTTTTATCTTAAATCTGTAGTTAACAATTGCTGGCTGAGCACTGTAGCTGGTTTAGCTTTGGAAGTGTTGCTGGTGTTTTGAATTTGTAGCTTAACCCTTGCATGGCTGTGGACTGATATATCCTCCAGAATTCCTATACTTTCTAATTCTGTTGGCAGCCTAAGGGTTAAATCTGTAGTTAACAGTTGCTGGCGGAGCACTGTGGCTGGTTTGGAAAAAGCTCCCCACCCACTCCTTGCATCAGCCTTTCTTAAATACTGAAAAGCCACTGGGGGCTGGACTTGGAGGCTGTGAGGAGGAGCTTGGGGAACTGGGAAACAGTGCTGCTAACAGACAGGGTCAAGATAGAAAGAAGAGAAAACACAAGAGCGAGAATGGAGCAGAGGAACAAAAACTAGGAAAAGATAATGGGGCCAAGGGTGACACTGGTATCGCCCTCCCTGCACCGGTCCTTGTAAATGGGGCCCAACCCTCCATTAAGCTTACCCTGACCCCGCCATGATCCCCCTTTTACCTCACCACTGCCTACATACCGCCCAGACTCAAAAACCATCTCTTTTATCCTCACTGACTACCTTGCCACCCTTCCCCACAATGCTGACAAAATCATAGTTGGGGACCTCAATGTGAACTGGCTTTGTCCCTCATCCTCCCCACTGGGACTCCTTCACTGCTCTGGATCTAACCCAGCTAGTCTCCCAACCCACTCGTGTGAACCCTAAGAGAGGTACTAGCACCCTCCTCGATGTCATCATCACTAACCGCCCCCTAAAATTCTGGACATCCAAGTCCTCCCTGATTCACTCAGTGACCACTCCCTGTGCTCTTCCGCTGGTTGACCACCCTACCCCGACCCACTGCAGTGCATTTCCTCACCGGCGTTTCAGACCTTATGGCCTAAAAACCTTAAGCAGTACCTTGAACTGCAAGACTGGTCCCCGATTCTCCATACCTGATATAGATACCGCTCTTGCCTTGTTACCTCCACCTTTAATAAAGCCTGCGATCTCTTTGCTCCCATCTCTGCCGTCTGCTCCAAAGACCTAACCTGCCCTGGATTACCCTGCTCTCTCACTGTTGCTCAGACACAGGGACGACCTTTGGTACCGTGCCACTGAAACTAGGCGCCCAGCTGACAGACAGGCCTACAATGCTCGTGGAACAAGTGTACATGGGCAATCAGGAAGGCCAAAGCAACCACTATCAGGCCACCCTCACTGCCTCCTGGGGGCGCCCTACCTTCTGGGATAAGGTCAAACAACTGAATGGGAACACCCACTCCCCTCCCCATCCCAGATTACCACCAACAACACCACCATCACAGACCCACCGACATTGCAAACCTACTCAACACCACCTTTACAGACCTTAGCCCAATCCTCCCCAGTAACTTCTTTGATCAGCCACCCCCATCCTACCCCTGCCTCCATCGCCCTTGCTTCCACCGTGGGGTTACTACCCAGGAAGCCAGACTGCACCTGACTCGTGCTCTAAAGGCAACAGTCCCAGTGGCGTCTCCCTGGACCACAAAATTCTCCGGTTGGTCCTGGATCAAGTCCTCACCCACTCACCTGCCTTCTTAACAAATCCCTCTGCCTGGGACAATTCCCCTCCTCCTGGAAAACTGCTGTGTTACTCCGATCCATAAAGGGGGTGACTGGTCCTTAGCTGGGAACTATCGACCGATCTCCATTCTCCCTCCCTTTCCAAGGCACTGGAAAAACTAGTTGCTGCACAAATAACTGAATACCTGACCAAATACAACATCCTCTGCCCTGAACAGCACGGCTTCCGCATGAGGATACAGTACTAGCACTGCTCTCATTGAATTACGCCTCCTTCCTTCACTCCTCTTTGGATACTGGCTCCCTGGCAGGACTGTGTTCCTTGACCTATCAAAGGCCTTTGACACGGTCTCCCACCCCTACTACTGGAAGCCCTCTGTCACACTGGTTTTGCCTCTGGACCACTGGCTTGGTGCTCCAGCTACCTTTCCGCCCGCTCCCCAGCGAGTCAAAATGGTGGGACTCTTTCTGACCACGTTCGATCCTCTCAGGGGTTCCACAGGGCTCCATCCTGGGGCCCTTCTCTTCTCGCTTTACCTTAACACCCTGCCCAGTGCATGCCCTGGGAAAATACTGCTGTCATGAGCAGTGCCGTCCTCTTTGCCGCTGACCTAACCCCACATCCCTCCAGGTTTCCCTACAAAGGGCCTTTGACAGGCTGAGGCTTGGCTTAAGAGCATAGATTGGTCATAAATCTTAAAAATCGAAAACCATGCTCTTCAGCCCACCGCAGAATAAATCATCCAACTCCCTCTCCGTATCCTTTCCGGCTCTGGACTACAACTTGAACAAGTCCAATCCTATAAGTACTTAGGATCTTATTTGACTCAGCACTCTCCTTCCATACCCACATGGCCTTTTCGCCTCTGTAACCAATATCCGACTCGGTATCCTGCACGTTACAAAACTGTCTCCCCTGATGCCCCTCGACACGGTTACTTCCTTCATATTCTCCCTGGTGGACTATGGACTGCCTGTCTATGGGCTGCCAACAGGGCTGACCCTCAACAAAATTCACCTCCTCCTAAATAAGGCTTGCAGGCTTATCACAGAGGCCCCTAAGCTCACTCATACCTGCCAACTCTATGACCTTGCAACTATGCTTGACCTCGATGAGCGCCTACTATACCAAGCGTGCATCATTTCAAAAAAACCTTACTTGGACTTTCTCCCCGGGCTGACTTCCTCCCTCCTTCCAGCACAGCCCCTTGTCAGCACCGGACCTCCTGCAAAGCCACCTTCCTGGTTCCTCGTGCTAGGACCTCACTTGGTCAGAGATCGTTCTGCCATAGAGCCCCTGCATGGTACAACAATCTTCCCGGGCGTCACTGATACCCCACCATCTCCACTTTCAAAAATGCCTCAAAAGCGAGCTATTCAGCAAGCGCTGCTGCTCCTGTGCCAAAGGATGCCCTAACCCCACCCCTCCTCCCTGACAATGCCCTCTGGGCTGCTCCATCCCTCCTTATTCCTAACAGCCGCACTACTTCAATTGTTTTCCCTCTACCAACTGTATCACTACTGATGGGTAGAACCCGTTGCATTCCCTATGCTACCTATAACTTACTTACTACCCAGCTACAGCTGTCAATTATACCATTTTTTTTGCTCTGTATTACTCTACCAATGTTTGCTGTAACCAGGTGCCATTAATGCGTGTCTGTTTATACTGATGCTCTTCTTTGTATGTACTCTGCTTTCTATTTTAACTGTATTGTCTACCATTGTTGCGAGGTACCTTTGTAAATGAGCCGTTGGCTCAAAGGTTGTAAACTGATTACACTAATAAATAATAAATAAATAAAATAAATAAACTTGGGGCAGTCTGGGAAGGGACAGTGTAGTGGGGCAGGCAGGAATGAAGGTCAGTGGAGGGAGGGGCAATAATCGGACATAGGGAACAGAAGTCACAGGGAGGAAGGATCATGGGTGTAATAACTGTGGAGGGCAGTATTCATGGACACCCTGTGGAGGATTGGGGCAGTGCCCAGTCTGTTTAAAGGCTGGGAGGCTAGAAGGAAGTGTCAAAAATGATGAAGGGCATATTAGGTTGGGTGGAGAAGGAATGTGGAAAGCACAAAAGACATCCAGGAAAAGAAAAAGATGGGCGAGACAAGAGGGACGGGGGTGGTCAGGACAAGGGGCAGTGGGGGTGACACAGGTATGGGAAGCAAACACGCAAGGAGAACAGGAGAAGGAGTACAGGAGTTGTAGCAATAAGCTCAGATGGGGACAGACCTCTAACAGAGGAGTTAAGGGAGGGATGGAGAAAGGGAAGTGCAGTCCATGAGTACAAAGAACAAAATGGCTGGGGAGGATGATGGAGAAATAGGTGAACTGGGGCAAGAAGGGTTGAGTACAGCAGAGAACATGGGGAGAAACAGCGACAATAGGAGGGACATTGTGCAGTAGGAGGAAGGAGAGGAGAAGGGAAGAGCGGGAGGGAAGAAGGGAGGTGTCGGTGTTGGGGACTCAATACTAGAGTGGTCAGGTGGGGCAGCAGAGGGAGAGGCACAGTAGAATATGTGTGGAAGCCATGCCAGGAATGAAGGCGTAAAGGGTGGGTCAATCCATGCTAAGGTATGCAAACAGGGGAAGGGAAAGGCCTCACCTAATAATGCACCTGGGATGAATGACCTGGCTGATGGTAGGGAGGTTTGAGGAACTAGGATCTCTGTGTGAGGGAGGCGGGCAGTTCTGTTACCTTCTCAGAGGTGCTTCCCGTTCTTAGAGGCAAGATATGGCAAGAAAAGGAGAATTCAAGAGTTTAATGAATGGATGGGGGCCTGGTGATGGGAAAAGATGCAGAGCTGGTAGGAGGGTGGGGGGACCTGGAAGAACAGCAGTCTGTATGCAAAGATAGACTGCACCTAAATGAGGAAGGAAAAAAATGTACTGAAGGCAAGTATAGGGAAGCACATTGAGAGCATTTAAACTGGGGGTAGCAGGATGGATAGGGAGTTCAGAGGCCTAGTGATGTGAAACCAAGTGGGCTTACCCGTGATAACAAGGTGAGAAGAGCAACTACTAGGGAGCAGACATAAGGGGAGAGGCAGGGGAGAGACAAGGGTTGGAGGGTGGAAACACTAAATCCTAGGAGTCTGGGGAATAAGGAGGTGGAACTGCAGGCTGTCCTGGAGGAGGTGTGTGGACT
Organism: Neoceratodus forsteri; assembly: GCA_016271365.2. Lineage (NCBI taxonomy): Eukaryota > Metazoa > Chordata > Ceratodontiformes > Ceratodontidae > Neoceratodus > Neoceratodus forsteri. The sequence continues at coordinate 991,548,943 of CM028135.1, forward strand.
TGGCGGCTATAACCGAGGCATGGCCACCAAATCCATGACTGGGACATGAGAGTTCTGGGTACAGATTACACGGAAGGATAGGGAAGGAGGAAGGCACTGTGCAGTAAGGAGGGATTCAAATGTGTAAGGGAGGAGGAGAAGAGAGATACAAAACACTGTGTGTGCAACTAAAGGATCCCAAAAATAGATCACTAAGACTTGGGGTGGTGTACAGGCCACCCTCTCAGTCTGAAGTGATGGACAGGGTACTGGCAGATCAGATCAGATGAACTGCAGGAAAGGGGTGTGGTGATAGTAGGGGACTTCAACCTGCCAGGGGTGGAGTGGGACACACCTACCGAAAGAGAAGGGAGCAGGTAATGCTGGATGCCTTCCAGGAAAGCTTTCTAGTACAGTTGGTCAGAGAATCAACTAGGGAAAGGAACACCCTTTTTTATTTTATTTATTTGTATTTCGGATGACACCTTTGAGCTGAGGGCTCTTTTACAAGGTTCCACTTCAAGGCAGTAAGGACAATAAGGTACAAAACATAACATGATCATTACAATGGAACTTACAAAAAAAAAAAAGAAGACAAGGTTACAATAATAGCAGCCAAAGGCATTGTCAAGGAATTATATTGTGAGTTAATTATACAGTACAAATCATAGGTGGCTCAGTGAAGCTTTGTTAGGAGTGGGTTAGTGGGAAAAGAGAAAGAAGAGTGGTAGTGAAGGGGTGGTATGGGAGAGAGAGAGAGGAGGGGAGAAATGGGAGGCATTGCATTGGGTATGTGGTAGATGGGAAACAGCAAGGGAGGAGGAAGGGAGGATGAAAAGAAAAGGAGATAGAGTCATCCTATACCCAGTAATGGGGGGTAGGAGAGGAGGAGGTGAGGCAGTGAGGAGGGATGCTTGAGGGTAGTATGCCTGGAGGGACCTCATACTGATGAATGGGGAGTGGGTGAGGGATGTGTGGGTGGAGGAACCACTGGGAGGAGTGACCACTGGTCAGTATGGTTCCACTTACAGATGGCTAAAGGGGGGCATCTGGCTCGAGGATGCTATATTTCAGGAATGGCAACTTTAAGATAATGAGGGAAGTGGTACAGGGTTCCTGTGCAAAATTCAACTGGGGATGGACACACAGCAAAGGTGGGAACTGATAAGATGGGACAGTGGAGGTAACAGAAACTTGCTGTAGGGTCCAGACTAAGAAGGCTAGGGAAAGAAACCCAGCTGGATAAGTAAAGGGGTGCTAGACAGGGCGAGGAAGAAAAGGGCAGCTTACAGGAGATGCAGAAAATCGGCAGGAGGAGGAGGATAGGGAGGAATATCTGAAAGAAGCAAAGGAAGTGACCAGGGGTAAGGGCAGCCAAGGCAGCAAGGAGAACTCAGGCTGGCACAGGGCATAAGAAAAGGGAGAGACTTCTTTAGGTACATCAGGGAGAAAAGAAGCTGTAAGGACCAGATTGTAAGAATTAAGAAGGAGGGGATAGGTGGAAGAGGGGTGGAAAAGGCAGAAGTGCTAAATGACTACTTCTGTTTAGTCTTTACAAAGAAAAGTAGGGGCATTACCCACAATAGGAGGGAGGATAGAAACAGATGGGGAAGAGGTGATGGATGAAGAAATCACAGTGGGAGAGGTGCTGGAGGGGTTAAAGGTATTGAGGGTAGACAAGGCACGGGACCAGGCAGATACATCCGAGAATGCTGAAGGAGCTGGCAGAACCCTTGGCAGGTGTATTTAATTCATCTCTAGACACAGGATGCATACCCGCAGGACTGGAGACTGGCTCACATGGTTTCTCTCCACAAGAGTGGACCAAGGATGAATGGGAGAACTATAGGCCAGTAAGTCTAACGTCCATAGCGGGAAGCTAATCAAAACAATCCTAAAGGAGAAGCTGGTGGCACTGCTGGAGGTGAAAAGGGTGTGGGACGAGAGACAGCATGGCTTTGTCAAGGGCAGCTCATGCTAGACCATCCTGGTTGAATACTGTGACTGGGTGACTAGGCAAATTAGGGCCATCGGTGGATGTCCTGTACCTAGACTTCATTAAGGCCTTTGATTCAGTACCACATGTGAGACCTGGAAGCAAGCTACAGGGTACAGAGGTGGGAGCAAAACTGGTGGGGTGGGTGGAGAACTGGCAAAAGATAGGCATCAGAAGGTGGTGGTAGGTGGAGAAAACTCAGCCCCTAAGCCTGTGACAGGTGGTGTTCCACAGGGTCGGTGTGGGCCCAGTGCTGCTTGGCATATTTATTGCAGACATCTCAGATGGCATCAGCAGCAAAATCAGCCTATTTACGGATGACACCAAGATGGGAGTGGTGGTGGACAACCAGGGGGTGCAGGGGCTACTGAATTATCTGGCAAGGCTGGAGGCATAGTCTGACAGATGGCAGCTGGGGTTCAGTGCAAAACAAATGCAAGGTGCTGCACTTGAACACAAAATCCGAGGAGAAGCTTCCATCGGGGAGGGTGTGCAGCTGGAGGTAACAAGAGGAGAAGGATCTGGGGGTGCTTATCATGGGAGCAATGAACAGTTCCACACAATGCAGAAAGGCAGCAGCAGTGGCTAACAAACTCCTGGGTGCATTGCAAGGGGCATTATCTCTAGAAGGAGGTTATTCTACCGTTGTACAGATCGTGGTTAGATCCCACCTGAAATACTGCATGCAGTACTGGTGCCTGTACCTACAAAGGACATTAGGCTGCTGGAGGGGTGCAGCGTAGGGCAATGAAGATGATTCAGGGCCTAGGGGAATTGCCATATGAGGACAGACTAAGAGAGAGTTAAACATGTACACACTGGGGAGAGGAGGTAAGGGGACATGATTGAGACCTTCAAATATATGAAAGGGATAATCAAAACAGACACAGAAGGTCTATTCAGGAAGAGAGTGGGGAGAGACACTAGGGGCCATGACATGAGATTGGAGGGGGTAGATTCAGGAGAGAGGGAGGTGGAGGAGACATTTCTTCATGGAGAGGATGGTGGCAAAGTGGAGAGCACTACCAGTTGAGGTGGTGGCATGTAACTTAGTGCAATGCTTCAAGAAGGGTGGGATGAGCAAAGGGAGGGTAAAGGGAGGTAAGGGAGGGGTGGGGCAGCTGCTGGTGGGAAGTTAGCTGCAATCTCGAGCAGCCTAGCTAGACCGTGATGGCCTCTTGCTGCTAGCAGCTAGTATGTTCATATGTTCATCAGTGTCAGTGGCTCAGTAGATAGCACACTCGCCTCTGAGGCCGGGAGATCAGAAAGCTGTGGGTTCAGTTCTCACATCTGGCACTTAGGTTACTATCTCAGTACTGACACTGTAGTGCAGCATGAGAGGGTGCTGCATTTCTTAGGTGCCATCTTTCGGATGAGACGTTAAACCAAGGTCCCATCTGCCTGGATTGGTGATGGTTCAGCTGGATGTTAAAGATCCCATGGAACTTATCAAAAGAGTAGGGAATGTTTTTATTAATAAACAGAACAATAAATCAGAAAAACAGTAATACAATTCATGGAAAATAAGAAAAAAACATAAAGAGATATCAGCAATACTCAATTCTCTGACAGCATAATGATTCAACCTATTTTGTCTTTCAAAAAGGAACCTCTTTCCACCTCATAAGCCACACATTTTGGACAAACAGTTGCATTCAGAATCACATTGTAACAACAAATCATGTTCAACATGTTGAAGAACTTCAAGTGGTGAGTGGTATAACTGTTGTAGAGTAAGGTGACATCTGGCATGCCATAAATGAAACTGAACATAGCAAACAGCAGCCGTACTACACCTGCATCCAACAAAGTAGAATGTAGCAAAAACTCCCACAACTTCCAGATATGTAACAGCCCCCAGAAAGGCTGTCTCCAACGGGCAGAAAGGGTCATCAAATTCTTGCACAAAGGGCAGGAAACAAAAATGGGACATTGTTTCCTCCTGATTAATGCAAGTATCCCTCGGACAAGTACGTTCAGTAACCATTTTATGCTTTAAATTTCCCCTAACATTGAGGCACCCATGACAACTAAGCCATAAAACATCCCATAATCTAGGTGGAATCCATTTATCTACCAAACTTTTAAGGAGGTTATCAACATGACCAGCCGGTACATCCTTAAAACAGGGACTATGGAATGTGCTAGATTGTAGGACATCATAAATATATCTCGCGATTTGCAATACACATGGGCCAGAAGTAACTTCCATCTATTAAGTTTCGATATCACAGGTCTGACATAAATCGGGTAACTAGGAGTGTGAACATTTTCTGGCTCAAACCTGGCCACTCTGAGGACAATTTAGGTAACCAACCATACGCATAAATCACCCATAACACAGAGTGTGGACGACTAAGTCTAGTAAATTCCAATGAAAAAATACTGTAGTAAAAAGTAATCGGATTCCACAATTCAAACCACTCTGTGCAATAGGAAGATACAACACATCTCTTTTAATGGGATTTAGTCAACTCCCCAAATAATTTGAAGAAAAAGACCCAATAAAGTGGCTTCAAGCCAGAAGGAATGGAGTATACCGCACTAAGGTATAAAAATTGAGGGAGAAGTAAAGATTTAGTAATGATAACCTTTTTCTGTTGAGTTTGTTGCCAAGATTTCCATAATCTGATTCTGGACTGAATTGCCTCAATTTTAGTTGACCAATTAAGTAACGCATTATCATCTTTACCAAAATCAATAACTAAAAATTCAGACCGGGCCCAGTACAACAGGAATGCCTTGCAGCTCCGTAACCTCAGGAATGGCAGTATGCAGAGGATAAAAAAACTCTTAGATAAGGGAGGAACCTGCAACATCCAAAAATTAGAAAAATGATGTAACACCTTATCTCCAGAGGTCAAATCAGCAACAAAGACACAGACATCATCAGCATAAGCAGAAATTTTGGCCTCAAGGGTACTATGAGGGAAGCAATACCAAGAATCCGCACATCTTGGGCAATTGTACAACGTAAAAGCGGATCCAAACTAAAACATAAAGCAACGGACCTGAGGGCAGCCTTGTCTCACCCCCGACAAATAGGGATATAGGAACCCAAGTAACCATTTACCAAGGGCATAGCATAAGCATGACTATAAAGCAAAGCAATCCAGGTTATAAAGCGATCAGGAACTCCATAGGTTTGTAAAACCTGAAACAAATAACTATGTGGGACCTGATCAAAGGCCCTTTGTTGATCCATGGACATAAGAAAACCCTTTATAACATCAACTTTACCAAGCTGTATTAGTTCCTGAAGCAAAAGGAAATTATTATAGATAGATCTGCCGGTACTGAACAGGATTGGTGTAGGGAAATCAAGTGTGGAGCTATGGACAACAATCTGGTATTCAATATTTTCATTAAAATTTTAAAATCCGTATAAGGAGACTTAAAGGCCTCCAATTGGAAAGTAAAGTTCTATCACCTTTCTTATATAACAAAATCTGAATTGAAGTACAAAATGGAAATCGAGAGTGTGACGTTGCAAAACCCAATTAAACACTATTGTGAGTACATCACAAACCAAAAGACTACAGGTTTTATAAAATTCTGCAGGCAAGCCATCAATACCAGGCGCGTAGTTATTCTTAAACGGAAATTTCCTTTTAACCTCATCAGCACTAATCGGAGCAACTAAAGCCCGTAATAGTATATCAGAACAAGGGCAATATGGAGAGAGGAAAGGAATTGTTCTACACCAGTGCTATCCACTGAGATGCAGCATATAAGTCTGAAAATGTGAGGAGACTGCTTGCAAGATATCCGGAAATGCAGTGTAACTAGTACCAGCAGTATCCACAACTTCAGTCAGAAGGCGATCTGCAAAACGCCTATGACTACAATCCAAAACATCCCCAAAGTAGATTTATTAGCAGAACAAACCCTATGTTCATGTAACAGGAAGTAGCTCTAGTATACTGTAGTGCAGCCATTTCTTTTTTACATTCTGTACCTGCGCTGTCAAAGATAAGCCTTGTGAGTGAATAGCTGAATATAATGTTTCCAACTGCATATGTAAAGACAAATATCTCTTATATTTAGTCACTGCAGCATATTTAGATGTCCTCCTAGCCAAAGTAGAGATTTCAGATTTAGTGAGTAGCCACCAATCTAACAAATCTTGGAAAGTCCAGATAGTGACATACGAGCTTCAACAAATCATGAACTTGGGCCAAAACCTGTCCTCAAGTAGCAGTAAAGAATTCAGTTTCCAATATCCCTGCCCCAGTTTAGCATTAAGCATTAGCAGTTACCACATTGTGGTCTGAAATCTTCACTGGAATGGTTTGCGCTTTAATCACCCTCAAAGCTGCAGAGACAAAAGAAAATCAATCCTAGTGGATAAGGTGCCCTTAAAAAGTATGTCCACCAGTAGGATGACAAACCCTTATAAACATCCTGTAAATGACCCTGGACAATAGTGTGATTGAGACAATGTGTATCACAGAAATCCTTATCAGTCCGGGCCCCGATCTGATTTATGCACTACACAAATAAAGTCACCACCCCATATGAGAAAGCGTGACATGAACAAAAAGGCTGCACCTCATGAAAGAGATCCACTCAACCTTTCTTCGTAAATGGTGCATAAATCACAATTAATATCCAGTGTAAAGTAAATAAGTAAAATCCAGTATTAAGGCCTGTCCCATAAGCAGTTCAACCAACTTGGTAACATGAAATCCATCACCCTAAACAACACCCCAACACCACTACATGTGTCTAATCCTAAAGAAAAAAAAGAAGGACCCTATCACCAAAGCTTTTTGGCCATATTAACCAAAGGAAGGGTATTGAGCGGTATCCTGAATAAGGCAAAAATCACATACCAGATCACTCAAAAGTTGAAAAGTAATCAGGCACCTACGAGCATTTTTCATACTGTTCACATTGAGGGTGGCTACAGTGAGATGAAATGCCATGGCCATGAAAGAGAGAATCAGATAAAGGGTCGAAATAAAAGTAAGTCAACATCAAGTAACCTTCCCTTTCTAGTACTTCTCGGGGTCTCACCCCGACGCGAGGGTTGAGTATCCATAGGCAACTCCTTTGATTTATCATTCTCAGAATCAGAGGATACCATAGGTTGTGAGGAGTGTCAGAATCAGCTTCCACATCGGAAGACAGAGTGTGATGGGACAGGACCTCAAATTTATTACTTAAGGGAACACCAGGAGAGATGCTTTAGCCAATTTGGCCCTACCTGTAGTCTGTTTTGAGCCCGTTTCTTTGTCTGAACACTAGGCTCAGGAGGGGCATAATAGTAATATCCAGAGAGGTTTGTCTGGGACAGGCACAGATTCAGCAGGAACCAGAGAAACAACAGAAAGAGGGGAGGGCGTAGAGGAAGGGCCCTGTACAACCGGGTCATGGAACTTCCTGTAAAGGAGGCTCAGTGGAAGGTTCAGTTACTGAAACCTCTGATTGGGGAGCAGGCACCACAATATCAGGGCATAAAGGGGGACCAGTGACTACCTTAACATGCGAAAAAGGGACTTCACTGTAGCAATATCCTTTTCTGGGCATTAAGAAGGATCACATCCTGATCTGGGCTATCTTCCCTGTTATGGGAAGCCCAAGGACAGGATCTAAAACCATGACCTAGTTCTTCACACAGGTTACACTTTAGTTCAGAATTACAATCTGCACTAGCATGACCAAAAGATAAACAAAGGGAACATCGTAGTCTATCACAGGCTGCACTGAGATGGGAAGGAGAACCACATTTAAAACAGATGCGAGGCTGCCCCACATAGAAGCAATGCTCCGTTCCCTACCTAAAACAAACTATTAGGTAAGTGTATGGGACCCACATTCGTGATTCTAAGTCGCACCCTATAACGCCAACCACCGGTCCACAAGTGTTCAGAGTCAAATATAGGCTGTGGCAACCCCAAGACATCACAGCGTTTAGCTAACCAATGCGTAATATCACTAGCTGCTACATTCTCATTCTGAAACAAAATGGTGGCAGTTTTAATAGAAGGTCTAGTAAGTGGGATAGCCTGAAATGTAGCCACAACTCAGTGTATTTAAGGGTATCATACTTTGTCCAGAATCGATCTAATCCTCTAGGGCTTTGAAAACTAACGTCATATAAGGAAGAACCTGATACATGAATCAATGCAAATATTTTGTTTGTAAAAACCCAAATATCCTTTCAAAAGTGACTTTCCCATATAGAGACGGTCTAGAGCTACATCAAGACCTCCAATACACTGAAGGCAGACCTCATTCTGTCGTTGAAGAGGCGGTGGGAGTTCTGAAACGTATCCCTTCTCTGAAATTCTTCCCAAGTGATTTAGCCTTGTCCCCAGGGTCAGGAGGAGGGCTCGGAGGAGGGGTCAGGTAGTGGGACATCCATGTCCATTCTATCACCCCACGCTGGTCCCCGAGAGCCAGGGCCTTCATCACCGAAGAGGAGGGAGGCAAAGAAGGAACTTTAGCCAGCAGAGTAGTATCCAGGCAGGATGCTGAACATCCTCAGCACACAAATCCAAATCTGGGCTACCAGGCAAAGATGAAGCATGTCTATCAAGGGGCTGTTGCCCTCCACAACCAGGTATCGGGCTATGGGTAGGGTCAGGTATCCAATGCCCTAACCGCCTAGTTTCCAACCCGACTCCACAGGAGGCCCCTAAAGACAGTTAGTGGGCTAGAACAAGGCAACAGAGCGGAGGAGGCAAACAGGTGAGACAGTCTGCGATTAAGAGGTGAAACACATGGTCTAGGATGCATAGCACTCACAAGTTCACCAGGCAAAGTCACCACCGAGTTCAAAGGCGGAGAAGACACTGCTCGATCCAGATTTGTAGGAACTGAAAATTCAATGGAGCATGGTGCAACACTAGTAGGACCAGTGCTACAGAACATTATTACTGACTCTGCACCTCCAAAGAGCCGAAGGTACCGCATCCATAATGAAAGCAGGAGGATCCTCTACAGCCCCTAGTTCTGGCGACAGAGTCTGTGTCCCAGGAGAGGCCGACTCAAAAGGTCTAACGGCATCAACAACGCAAGTACCTGGTCCTGCAAGGAGGGACATCAGCCAAAGTTCATCCGTGAGGAAAAAAATCTGACGATGCAGAGGCAGACTGAGCAGGTAAAGATTCATCTGGTACAGCAAGATCCACAAGCATATCAACAAAAGCGGTCAGGCGTCCTCAGTACTTCAGGCTCCGAGCTGGACCTGCAGGAGCAGAGCTCTGCTCTCCTGCAGGTACACCAGCAGAATGACTGAGTACCACAAATGAATCCATGGTCAAACAGTGCCCCCACACAGAGTAGAATTTCCCCAGTGTCCTGGCCAAATTTCCCTCATTCACTGAAAATACCACCAACAGTTTAATCTGGTTCAAGGTCAGTTGGCATTCGTCTGTATCCCCCTCCCGGGTCATGCCTGAAAATAGGCAGGATTTGTCTAGTGCACTTACCGGTCAACAAAATGAAATATTTGGGAGTAGAAGGCACTGCAGTCTTTATTGATTTCCTACTGAGACATTCTTCCTCCCCCAAATTCACAAACTGTGTGTCAGAGTAGTTTCCTTTGGAAACTGATCTGTCGATTCCCCCACCCCCAACCATCAGCCTGTGGTATTTTTTTTCCCTGTCATCCCTAAGTTATTTATTGCATCAATGCTGAGTGATTATATTTTAACATTAACAGGACAGCGCATCCAGGTAAGGAACAGCGTGGTGAGAATCATCGGCAGGGTTGACTTAACAATGGGAGGCAGTCACAGGGAAAAGGTTGCTCCGGGAGGTTGCTATTCACAACATTCACTGGACATGCTGTGACTTTCTTGTATTGTGGAGCTTTTTCTTTTGCTGACAGCCTCGTTAGCATCCCCACACCCCGGAATCCAGAAGGGCAGTTACAGTGTATGAAATCAGGCAAGAGGTACCTTTTAATGAAATGCTGGAACCACTTTGTTTTCTTTCATCAGCAGGAGAAGATGGGAGGATGGTGGAGCGTGGGCTGCTCGGTAAGCAGCAGAGCAGGCAGGCAGCATCTGGTCTAGAGAATCAGGCACGAGCTGGAACTGGACACTGTAAGTAAAGTAAAGTAAAACTTTATTTATATAGCGCCTTTCCAGAACCAAGGCATTTTACAATCATAAACTCACATCACTTAAACAATTTAAAACAGATAATGACATCCATAGACAGTTGCAGACTTTAAAACCATCAGAAATGCTAAATGAAACAGATAAGTTTTAAACTCAGATTTAAAACTTGAGATGGTCAGGCAGTCCCTTAGCCGACAAGGTAGAGAATTCAACAGGGTAGGGGCAGCAAAGAAAAAGCACATGCACCTGATGTTTTAACTGAATCCTGAGAATCTCTAGCAGTCCCTCGTCAGTGGATTGGAGAGGGCGGAGGGCAGTAGGAGTCAGACGACCTTGCAGGTAACAGGTCCCTGTTCGTGTAGGGCTTTTTAGTCAGTAAACCGACCTTAAAGGTGATCCACCACTGCACAGGCAGCCAGTGCAGTTCATGTAGCACAGGCGTAATATGACTAGTACTAGATGTACCAGTCAAAGCCTGGCCGCCGTGTTCTGCACTAGCTGCAAGCAGCAGATATCAACCCCAGGAGCCCTAGGTAGAGGCATTGCAGTAATTATGGCGGGTGGTCATGAAGGCGTGGACCAATGTAGGAAGGTCATCTGGAAGAACCAGGTGTTTCACCCAGGCGATGTTCCTCAGATGAAAACGAGGATTTGACAACGGCAGACACCTGAGATTTCAGGGTCAAACCATTATCAAAAATAATGCCCAGCATGCCGGTGACCCATGTTCAGGAATGAGCAGGGTTCGGTGGGGATGAGGAAGGATTAAGCATCCAAGGACTGCTCTTCTTCCTTGGGAGGGGACTAGTCCACGCGGTGCACTAGCACTCCCTGGTGGCTACCAGGGCTACACTGCCCTGCCGGCTGCCACAGGATCTGGGCTGTGGCGGAGGCCTTTGGAGTGCACAGGGAGCATGCCCACATTGAGCAGGCATCATTGCATGTCAAGCCCAAGGGAGTAACTGTATAAAGGAAAATGGCCCAGCCTTGGTAGGCAACGATGGGGTCTGGGAGCTACCTCCACGCCCAGCATTTGTGTCACGCTGGCTGACCTTGGAGCTCCACGGTCCAAGGATGTCATCACGAAGGGTGGTGATGGTGAGGTGTGGATGCCTGGAATAAGAAGGAGTTGTCCCCACGAGTGTAAGGACTGAGTCTCAGATGTGACGGGATGGAGGTAAGCTGTGTGACCCCATCAGAGAGAGTCCATGGCTGAGAGAGGTGGATAAAATAAAATAAAAAAGAAATAATGCCCAGGTTCGCACCGGTCTGAGGTAGTGAGCTGGATGCCATTCAGCCATAAGCCTGAGGCCAGTCTACCCGGACAACCCGGTCTACAACCAGCACCTCGGTCTTATCCAGATTCATCCTCAGCCAGCTGGTGCTCATCCAGTTCCTGATCTCAGCCAGACAGTTGTTAAACACAGAGACCGCACCATCCTGTCCAGGCATAAAGGACATATACAGTTGAGTATCATCTGCATAGCAGTGAAGCATAAACCGAATCACCTAATGATATCTCCTAATGGCAGCATATACACTCGAACAACATGGGTGACAGTAATATGTGCATCAGAGGAATAAATTCCAGTGACAACCCTCTGAGACCTGTTCATGTATGATTGCCCATATATTATTAAACAAATAATGACCGAGACAATCCAGCACCCAGTCACAAACGCAGGCAGCAGGTCAGGCCCTCTGCTCCCACAGTGCCAACCTCCGAGCGCGATGTGAACAGGTAACAGGCAGGGTAACCTCCTGTCTGCTTGTGGGTTTGAATCACCTTTAGTCTCAAGTTCTGGGAGATTCAAACTGTGAACCTTTACTAGCGTACCCAAATGTACAGGCTCAGATAATCTGCTCTTCGGGGATGCCAGATATCTTTCGCCAAGGGCACCTAATCAGGTATCCAAAATTAACCCTTAAAACTCTATAAAAGACCTTAGGTATATTGTAACCTTTTCCCAGTTTGATAACACCATCAAGCTTATGAACAGTTTTGTCAGTCTTAACTCTCTATACGTCACATGCAAAGAAAGAACTTGGAAGACCCAGGCAGTCTCTTTCAAGTGAAAGGTTTATAAAAATGGATAAAAATATATAAAATGTAAACACAGAACAATATATCACAGAGCATGCAATCACTTAAAAGAAAAGCAAAGAAACTACAAACTCCTACCAGCGTACAGTTAGACTTTATGTATCTAATGTAGTACATCTATAAGTGCCCTAGTTAGGTCCTGTTTCTTAAGAGTCAAAAAGAAATGTCACACAGATCAGACACAGTATTCAGGTTAAACTGTGTCTTTCTCACACCTCCTTCCATGATGTCATCTAGCTCCTCCTTTCAGAATATAAAAATTACACAAAACAGGATGTCCTATCAAGGGTATATTAAATACTGTGACTTCAGTGAAAACTAATTTCCCAAATTATGATAAGTCTTTAAATCAAGCCCTTTCCTTTGAACTGGAGGTTGGCTTCCTATTTTCCCAAGGACATCAAAGGTGTTATACAACTCTGCCATTTCTCACTTAGGTGCAATATAGATTTTTAAAACCAGTTGATGTTAAATGTTCTTCCTCTTAAGGCGTCATAAAGTTTATGATCTCCATCCTCTGGCAGACTCATAAAGTCCCATTTCGTTCCCACTTCAAAGAAGCAACAGATCATAAAATGCAATGTCTCAAGGAAGTTAATCACATTATAGAGATCTCCTGGTTTAATATATATCCTGTCATTTCACTGAAACCTGGGGAGGGCACCCAGGAAGCAAGGTGACAATCACACACTATACTTTTATATTACAAATATAACAGAACAATCATAACCAGCTGGCCAAGCTTCACACTCCTCCCACCTAGACTGAGTTTGGAGGCTCTGTCCCTGCATGGATGAGCTTCCCAAATCAGTTCACTCCTCATACAGATGCGACAGGCCATCGCTGTTCTGATTAGTCGCACCAGCCCTATGAAGGATTGTTATATAAGGCAAGACTCCATCTTAATAGTCTGCCATTAGTTTTTCCCATTTGGGTCAGCCAAACCAGCGGGTTGTGGTCCGTTTGTACCCTTAAAATGCTGCCCATATAAGTATTGCTCTAACCTCTTTAGGACCACACTATGGCAAGACACTCTTTTTCCACAGTAGAGTAAGCCTGCTCCTGGGTAGTAACTTTTTACTCAGGTACACTACCGGGTGATCTTTCCCTTGGTTGGATGTCTGATTTAGTACTGCCCCAATACCCACATCTGAGGTGTCAGTCTGAACTATAAAGGGTCTGCTGTAGTCAGGACTTGTCAATACAGGAGCACTGCACAGTGCCTCCTTCAGTCTGGAAAAAGGCTTTTCACAGGCTGGTTCCCAGGGTAATTTTCTTAGGCATCCTTTTCTTTACCAGGTCAGATAGGGGAGCAGCCAGGGCACTGTAATTTCCTATAGTACCCTGCTGTCCCTAGAAAACTCCTGACCTCCTTCTGCATTTCTGGTCTGGGCAGTGCCTTGATCACCTCTATTTTTACTTGGTTAGGATGGAGCTGTCCTCGGCCTGCAACATGCTCAAGGTATGCCACTTTAGCCATGGCCACCTGGCACTTCTCAGCTTTGACAGTGAGCCCGGCCCTCTGTATCCTGCCCAGCACTTCCCTAAGGTGGGACAGATGTTCCTCCCAGCTGGCACTATAGATAGCAGTGTCATCCAGGTATGCCACGGCATACTCCTCAGCACTATCTAACACCTAGTTCACCAACCTTTGAAAGTGGCTGGAGCATTCTTCATTCGAAGGCATTACTTTAAATTTAAATAAACCTATCAGAGTGATGAAGGCCAACCTCTCCCTAATTCTGTCCATTAACTTTACCTGCCAATACCCAGTTGTCAGGTCGAGTAGTCGTAAGGTAGGTCGCCTCCCAACTTGTCCAGGGGTTTGTCCGTCCGGGGCATCGGGTGGGCATCTGACTTCGTGACTACATTCAGTCCGTGATAGTCCCCACAAAAATGAGTAGAGCCATCTGGCTTGGGCACAAGGACTATGGGTGAGGCCCAGGGCTGCAGAATCTTTGGATTACCCTAAATCCAGCATCTCCTCCACCTCCCTCCTAATGTCCTTTTGGACAGCCTCTGACACCTGATATGCTGTCCACGCCATATGGGCGTCTTTGTCCCTGTCTCTACATCGTGTGTCACTAAGGGGGTTAGTCCAGGCTTGGTGCTAAACAGGGAAAAGTCTGCTAAAACCTCCCTTACTTCCTGGATCTTGTCTGGGGCCAGCTGGGGTGACAGTTTAACTGCCTCTACAGAGGACTTCCACATGTTTTTTCCAGCAAGTCCAGAAGGGGTCTCTTTTGTCCGTCCCCTCCCAGAACTACATACTGCAAACACCATGTCAGCCCTATTAGCATATGGCTTCATCATGTTGACATGGTACATTCTTTCTGTCTGTCTTCTGTCAGGTAACTCTATGATATAGTTAATGTCATTTATCTTTTTAACCACTTTGTATGGCCCTGCCCATTCAGCCTGCAACTTGTCTTTCCAGACGGAATAAGGACCATGACTTCCTGACCCGCATTCCAGCGAGCTCTGACTCTGTGGTCGTAACATACTTTGTTTCTGTTGGGCAGTTGCCAGGTTGCTCTGTGCTATCCCCATAAGCTCCTTCAGCCTTTCCTAAACCTAAGGACATAATCCACTGTGGGAGTTCCCTGAGTGGCGTGTTTGCCTTTACCAGTCCTTCCAGATCAAGTCTAGGGTCCCACGTCCCGTCATCCATATAAGAGCTCGAAGGGCAAAAATCATATTGACTCTGGGCACCTCCCTGTATGCAGACAACAGGTGGGAAGGTATTTCTCCCAGTCCCTCCCATGCTGTTCAGCAAATGCTTGGAGCATTGACTTCAGGGTACCATTAAATCTTTCCACAAGCCCATTGACAGCAGGTAATGTGTGGACCTCTGCACCACCCACACTTCTCCCACAAACATTTCATCAGGTCTGACATGAAGGAACATCCTCAATCGGTGATAACCTCCTGCGGAAACCCAACACGGAGAAAATCCCAAGTAAGGCATCTGCCACTTTGTCTGTCCTCAGTGAGGATAGGGCAACTGCCTTGGGGTACCGGTGGCATAATCCACCACAGTCAGGATGAACCTCTTCCCGGAGGAGCTGGGGGTATTTAAAGCCCTACAATATCCATTCCCAACTTCTGGAATGGCTCCTCCACTTTGGGCAATGGAATTAGGGTGGCTTGTGTTTTCTTACCTGCCTTTCCTATTTCTAGGCACTGGTGACAAAACCTACAATACTCCTTCACCTTCTGGGTGAAAGTTGAACAGAAATTCTGGGCCAACCGCTGTGTAGTGCATGCGATTCCTAGATGACCAGACATGGGAATATCATGTGCAATCTTGAGCAACTGCTTACGATACCCTGGGGAACAACAAGCTGCCTGCCTATCACCCTCCCCTGTCTTCACAGCCTGAGTATACATCAGTCCATTTTCCCAATAAACCTTATGTCTACCGTCACCTCCTTGTGTGCCATCAGAGTCTGCCCAAGCTCTCAGCTTCTCTAGACTAGGGCCACTTTTCTGAGCAACTGTAATCTTACACACATTCCCAAGGCATGGGATAGGTTCCCTTCAGTCTCTAAACTAGGGTCCCTAGCACTAGTGTCAGGGCACTCAGGATCACTGTCATTCCTAACCCTCTGAAAATGGGTCCTCCTCCTTCTTGAGTAACTCTCCATAGCTGTGTGGTTAACTGCTACCTGGGAAATATCTACTCCCTTTATTAGTTTCCATATTAGGAGACACACAGGCTGGGGAATCAGCCTCCCAGTGATTTCCACACTGGCTTCTTGGGGTCCAGGGAACTACAATTTCCTCTTCCTGCTTGGCTATGGGTAACTGCACACACCATCTCCTGTTTGAAATTGTTGCCAGGATGACATCTACTGCTACAGTTTGGCTACAGCCACCTGTTGCACAGTTCCCCTGTTTCACCCCAGTCTAGGAGAACACTAGTGAGTGGCAATGTTTCTCCTCACCAGTGAAGTCTTGTACAGTGACTTATTTATTGGGTATAAGCTGACCAGGCTCTACCAGATCCTTTTACAAATGTCAGGGATGCCCCTGTGTCTCTTAACCCTTGTGTCTGTACATCATAGACCGTGACTGGGTGCATGTGTTCCCTCATGTTCACAGGCATGCTTCCAGGGACACACAAACAACCCACTTCTTTCCTAGCCCCATTCTGTGTATTGCTCATCCTTTGGGACACTGTCTGGCAATATGCTCTGTTTCTTTACAAACCCAACATTTGTTTCTTTTCTCAGAGACCTCTTTTCTTTGAAACCCAGACTAACTGGTTTCAGTGGAGGCAGTGAGGGTTTAGCTGCCTGAAGGCATGCTTTTGCCTTTCTGCACTGCCACGCCCACCCATTAGCTCTCAGAGCAGGTCTGTTCTTTGCATAGTGGTCTGAGAGTTCAGCAGCCTCTTGCACTATTTTGGGATCTCTGTCCTTCAGCCAGGTTTTCAGCTCTGCTGGACATGCCGAAAAAACTGTTCTAACAAAATAGCATTTTCAATTTTATCTACAGAGTTTGCTTTAATTCCTTTCCACCGTTTAAAATGGATGTTGTTTCATCGCTAACTCCTCATAGCTCATATTAGGGCATCTCCTGAGCTTATGGAATTTAGCTCTGTATGCTTCAGCAGTTAAATCAAATTTTTTTTAACAATGCAGCCTAAAGTTTACTGTAATCATTACTGTCCTCATTGTCCATATGACCCAATGCATCCTGAGCTTTCTGGGTAAGTAGTGGGGACAGCTGGAAGCTCCAGGACCCTCTAGGAATTTTAGCCTGAATACAAACTTTTTCAAAAGAATTTAAAATGGCATCCATATCCTCCCCTCTTTAAATTCAGCTATCAATTTGGAATTCAGTTTGTAACCCAGTCCTGCAGTTCTAATTAAATCCAAGCCACTTACCTGCTCTGGTGCTGGTGGTTGGAGTTGTAGCTTCTCCAGTTCATGTCGCCTGCGCTCACACCCCTCACGATCCGCATCTCGCTGTTCATGCTCCCTCTTCTCCTGTGCAGCTCACTGGTGCTCATGCTCTTCATGGTCAGCCTCATGCTGTTCTCGATTCCTCTTCTCCTGGAACTCCAGCTCCATTCTGCACAACTCAATCTGTAGCCTGATTGCTTCTGGCTCCACAATGCTGGTGACCTTCCCTTGCTTCTGTAGCCTCGTTGGCACTGGCCCTGCTGTCATCCTCACCAGATCTGGACACTGCACTGGCCACTGGCCCTCCATGCTCAAGGTTTGGTCTTTTACAGTCATAGTCTGTGACTTGATGCTCTGGGCATCTGCTGCCATCAAGGCATCCATGAGGTTCTGCTTGGTGGCTCTCCTCTCATACAGGACTCCTCTGTTCTGGCACAACTGCCTCAAGTAGTTTACAGTGTGCCCGCTGTAGTTGGAAGCCATCTTCTTCCATTACTATGACTACTCTAACTTGCACTTTAGAAAAAAAAATAAAACAGGTAGGAACTTGACTGTAAGCAAAATGATATAGTTCTATTTCCTTTTAAAAATAAATCACTGCCTTTTTTGCAAGTGAGCTGTACAGTATTAAACTGACACACTGTACAGTTAAAGCTTGAGTTACCAAATTTATCTGCACTGCCGCCAACCAGTCTGTCACAAACTTTCAGCAGGTCAGGCCTCTGCTGACACAATGCCAACCTCCAAGCGCAGTATTGTAAACAGGTAACAGACAGGGTAACCCTCCTCTTTGCTTGTGGATCCAAATCACTTTTTGTCTCAAGTTCTGGGGATTCAAACTGTGAACCTTATGCTAGCATACCCAAATGTAAAGGCTCAGATAATCTGCTCTTTGGGGATGCCAGATATCTTTGCCTAAGGGTACCTAACCAGGTATCCAAAATGAACACTAAAACTCTGTAAAAGACCTTAGGTATATTCTTACTTTTCCCAGTTTGGTAACACCATCAAGCTTATGAACAGTTTTGTCAGTCTTAACCCTCCATATGTCACATGCAAAAGAAAGAACCTGGAATACCTAGGCAGTCTCTTTCAAATGAAAGGTTTACTTAAAAATAGATAAAATGTGTAAAGCGTAAACACAGAACAATATATCACAGAGCATACAATCACTTAAAGAAAAGCAAAAACTACAGACAAACGCCTACTAACGTACAGTTCGACTTTTCTATCTAATGTATTACCTCTGTAAGTGCCTTAGTTAGGTCTTATTTCTTAAGAGTCTAAAAGAAATGTCACACAGATCAGACACAGTATTCAGTTTAAACTGTTCTTTCTCACACCCTTCCATGATGTCATCTAGCTCCTCCTTTCAGAATATAAAATTATACAAAACAGGATATTCTATCAGGAGGTATATTAAATACTGTGACTTCAGCAGAAACTAATTTCCCAAATGATGACAGTCTTTAAATCAAGCCCTTTCCTTTGAATTGGAGGCTGGCTTCCTATTTTTCAAGGACATCAAAGGTGTTATACAACTCTGCCATATCTCACTTAGGTGCAATATAAGCGTTTTAACACCAGTTGATATTAAATGTTCTTCCTCTTAAAATGTCATAAAGTTTATTATCTCCATCCTCTGGCAGACTCATAAAGTACCATTTCATTTCCACTTCAAAGAGCAACAGATCATAAAATGCAATGTCTCAAGGAAGTTAATCACATTACAGAGATCTCCTGGTTTAATATATGTCCTGTCATTTTCACTGAAACCTAGGGTGGGCACCAGGGAAGCACGGTGACAATCACACACTTTACTTTATATTACAAATATCATAGAACAATCATAACCAGCTGGCCAAGCGTCACACTCCTAGGCTCAGATAATCTGCTCTTGGGGTTGGCACTGTGGAACAGAGGCCTGACCTGCTAGTCGTTGTGACACTAAGTTCATGAATGTTTAAACTTATGTGTAGTATAAGCGTATGGGAACAGTGCACATCAAGGCTGTGCTTCTACCTCAGGGGTTTACCATGACTACCTAGTGACCTTGAGGTGAAGCTC
Organism: Neoceratodus forsteri; assembly: GCA_016271365.2. Lineage (NCBI taxonomy): Eukaryota > Metazoa > Chordata > Ceratodontiformes > Ceratodontidae > Neoceratodus > Neoceratodus forsteri. Next base: position 991,568,074 of record CM028135.1, read on the forward strand.
GATAGCTACATAGTGTATGGTGTTTCACTACCTGGGAACAGAAATAGAGAGGGATAAAAGTTAACTTACTGATGGTAAGGTTCTCCTTCTCTTGCTGATCTGGCGGACCTGACAACTGCTGATGCTGTCTGACCTATGAGCAGCGTCGATGGGACACCTGTATTGTGAAGTAGCTACTACAGCAGAGCGAAGAAGTCATTCTGCTGTAGTAGCTACATCACTCTACAGCAGAATGACTGTTTTAAGTGTATGGATTTCCATACACAACAATACCACCATATACTATAATTTGATAGTGTGTAGTCGACCCTTGTTCAGCTGGATTTCCATCCTTGTTGAAATGTTTTGTACCACTGTTCAAAGGTCATGGAAAGTCGTTGTACCCTTCTGTGGTACAAAATATCAGCTGCTCGGAAATCCTTGGGTCACCTGCATTGAGAACTACCATGTGCACAATTAACCAAAAACAAAACAAGTGATGTTGCTGAGCTGTGGAGTGGGGGTGGGGACCAAATACAAACTCACTCACCACAGAATGAGCATAAAAATATACCGATAAGTCCAGTGTTAACTTTTTATTCTTTGTTTTTAACTAATGTTTTAAAAACATGACTGCTAAACTGCCATTTCAGCATGCATCTCCTGATGGCTTTGCTTTCACTTTAGCCACTCACTTGGAAATGCACCATCTCTTCCTGGATAGGGCCTAATTCTGAAAAAAGCAAACAAAAACACCAAAAACTACCCTATGGGCAGCCTCATGCCCAACAGCTGATGCTGCCACCTCGCTTCGCTCTCGAGGTCTAAGGTAATCGGAACCCCCTATGGCAGCTCAGGCTGGTTGTGCACAGTTGCCCATCCAGCATACTCTGTACAGTGTATAGTGAGGGTGCATTCTGCATGGATTTCCATGCCATCTGAAACCTTGTTGGACCACAGTTCAAAGGTCATGGAAGCGTGATTGTATCCTGCAGTACAATAAGGTTCCAGTGGATCGGAAATCTTGGTGGCAGCTGGTGTTTTCACAGCACTGCTGCATGCACAGCATTCAGTTCAAATTCTAAACTGAAATTGCCGGACTGTTGTGGGAGTTCTGTGAAAACACTTTAAAAAAATACAAACAAACAAAAGAACTATACACTATAAAAAATACTGGTTGGACAACCACATGCCCAACCAGCCTGAGCTGCCATCTAGGGCTTCTGATTACATCGGACCTCTTGTAACAGCCTAGAGAGACTTTTCCACCAAGAGAATAGGGACAGCTAAATAGTTTTAATGTATCTAAAAGGATAATTAGTCTAGGATGCAGGTTCGAGACCCAGACAGATGTAGGCTGATCCCTGCAGTGATAAAGAAAAAAACAGATTTAGAATCAGTAATTGTACTACATAAGTAATCAGCAGTTTTAAATAGGATTGGTTACAAGGACATGGTGAGCATATCATTAGTTGACAACACTGGGATGCAGTGCAGGGGGAAGTTGGAAGGACTCCTGGCCCTGGCTTTTACTTGCACACATGTAGTTTTGCATATAGTTACAGTGATTGGCAACATTTTTATGTTAAAATGTAATATTTATATTTTAAAATAGTAGCGGTAGTATTGGTGGCTAGTGCGCTAGTAACAGATCGCCCTGGCTATTGACACAAGCACTGGTAGCTCAGTACATGATTTGGTCTGCATGAGTTGCCTGTGATTTATTTTGTTTAAAGTAATTATTTTGTATTGAATGAATCAATTCTGTGGTCAAATAAGTAGCTGCTCCTTGAAAATAAATAAAATAATGCAGAGTGGCAGCTCTGGGTGCTGCAGGCACTCCGGGTGCAAAAATGGAGTGAAAGGGGTGTGAGAGAGACGAGCATCAGTCCCACAGCAGAGCACACTGGCGCTCAGTAAAGGAATCCTTGGGTCTGCTGCGGATGGCCGCCTCACTCTGCAGCTGGTTGGAAGCTAGGCTTCTGGCCAACTACTGCTCCTGCGTCTCAAAGTACTGAGAGGAGATGCATGGTTTGCTCTTCTCGAGGCAGGATCAACCAGATAAATTTCCTTCTACTGTTAGTTAGAGGCGATAAGCATCAGGAAACTGGTTTTGACTGGCTCTCTGTGAATAAAATAAGGGGCACAGTCTTAAAGGGGCTCTGGAAAATCTCACATAATGTGATATGCACATACTGTGAAAATAAAGCTCAAAGGGAGCCATTATGTGCATTCAATGTGCGATTGTAAGCACAGGAACTCACAGCTTTCACACAGAGAAAAAATATATATAAATGTAATAAATGTGATAAATAAAGCCATGTGGGGGCTGAGGAGTCCTGGGCTCAGTACACAAATAAAGGAAAGTTCTACAAATGCACTTGAGCTAAAATGGAGCATTTAAAAGGCAGGCTCTGTCAAAGAAAGCTATTTCCGTCTCAACACATGATCCTGTTTCCAAGTATATATTTTTTTAACAGAAATGCACCAGACTTGGAAAACACATAGAGGAGAGTGTCTACATACTGGAAAAATAGTTTTAAGTGGGTAAAATAAGAAATAGAGCAGTCACTAACCTTTCAAGGAGAGTATGTCCTTGGTGAAGTAAATCCATGCAGGCAGTAGGTGGGACTTAGCATGAGAAAATGAATATGTAATTTCTGAGTGCAAAAACTTTTTGGTCAGCACAATTAAAGAAAATCACTATTTTGACTGTAAAATAAATAGAAAAGTGTTTTAAAGTGTTTTTATGCAGCTAAATGATAAAAGAATGTTAGTCTTAGTGACTGCTTCCCAAAGGGCTATTTTCTACAGAAAGAAAATCAGCAGAGAACTTAGGAAAACAGCTGTCAAGTCAGTATAATGAAAGCCTGCTTAAACCTTGGGAAAGTGCTTATTTTGTGTGAGAAAGGGATATATTTAAAATGGGCTGAAAGTTATATAAAAGGGAAGCTTTAGAATATTGAGGGGCAGTTGAGCTTCAAATCTGAGAATTCCACTGTGGCTTATGCTGCTGCAGAAAGGATTTTGAATGGTGCTGAGCCTCTGGACAGCCCCTAGCCTTAGTGTGTGCTAAGCTTCAATTCTTCACTGACTGCTGTACCCACTACTGTAATAGTGGTCAGCTATCAGAAAGCTGTCAGCCAGAAACAACCAGAAGCAACAGCTCAGACACAAGGGCAACCCTAGGAGGCATCGCCAAGTGCGGTCCAGCCCCTAGCCTTAATGTGTACTGAGCTGCTTGATCTATCACTGATCACTGATATATTTTTGGTACACTCACAGCCTCTACTTCTAGTTGTGCATATATTCCTTTCTTCCATAACAGCTCAGGACAACAGCTGCCTCCTCCCCTCCCCACCCCACTGAGCAGATACACACCCCAGCAAAATAGCAGGCATCCATTTTCTTTTGTCTGAAGATTGCCTCTGGGCAATCTACTTCTCTCACCAGGAACTTAAACAGAGAAACAAAGGCCACAATGAACCTCTTGAACTGAAATAATTGTGGCACACTTTTCTCAAGGACTTCATTTACAGAGTGGGGCACTGTCCAACATGCTGCACAATTGGTGACCTCCGATCACAGCTATGTGCAGCATGGGCTGAGATAAATACCTCCATGATATAGTAAATCAGCCCCACTGGGCAACAGCATAAAACACTTAGTTTTAAGGCGCACTACACCAGTACCTACCCCAAAGCACAAACAGGCCAGGGGCTGGCAACAGGTCAGATCTCATACAACTGGCACAAAATCCTCAAGTACAGGAAGGTACCAAAACCTATTCAAATATCAAATAGGTACACTGCACTATCTACCATGACAAATAGTGTAACAACCATAAAAAATTCTATGAACCCAAAGTGGCGTAGAGGTACAGCACACAAACCCACTAAAAGGACAAAAAGAAACCGGTACTAATAATTGGTGACTCAGTGATTAGGGTGCAAAGACTCACCTCCAGCAGGACCATGCTTCAACTATGGTAAGGTGCCTCCCGGAACATCGTCATGGAGGGACACCAATCGATAGAGGAAATCGAGGCATTGATCGAGACACACATGTCATTCTCCACATAGGTAAGAATGATCTAGCCAGTAGGTTAGTAGAGGAAACAAAACAAAACCTCACTAGGCTGGGCGACAAGCTGCTTTCCTTTCATCTGCTGTCACCTTCTCTGAAATTCTGTCAGTCTGGAAAAAAGAGACTGCAGGCAGAAGATCAGAGGAGGACATCTCTGAGCTAAACACCTGACTAAAGGACTGGTACCAGGAAAAGGTCACCACTTTATTGAAAATGGTAGGACTTCTGGGAGCAGGAGTTCTTTAAATTCGACAGCCTACACCTCTCAAAGGAGGGACCCGGCGCTAGGGCAAAAATATGATGTTCACATTGGTCAGTTAAACTAGTGGATGGAGGGGTGGCACAGGCATCCCTAGCACAAAAAGGTTGTAAATGCCCTCCCATCACCAACTAGTTCAGCACAAGGATGTGCCAATCATACTACACCAAACATCGCACCAAATGTACTCAGGACCAAGCATTTCAACAAAATGATACAACCAAAACCTTAAAATGCAAATGACAAAACAAAGGGGATGGAAGGCAATGTAAGCACATCGCTCGTAGTCTGCCAAACAAAATCCCCTGAGCTCACAGCCGAATGGCAGACACACAATTAGGCTGGGTCACTGTTATGGAAACATGGTTTACTGGGAAGCACTTCTGGGATGTCACCATCCAGGGTATCTTGATATTCTGGAAAGATCATGAGGAAAAGAAAGGAATGGGGGGTGGCATTGTATGTCAGAGATGACATATCTTGCAACAAAAATCAGGAAAACACAGTAAAGCAGAAGCCCTTTGGGTTCTACTAGGAGCTGGGGACAAAGCCCCTATCGGGTAGGAGTCATATACAGACCCCCATACCAGGAGGCCAATGTAGACAAGGAGCTCTTGGAAAAGATCTCAGTGATGGTGGACAGAGGTGAGTTGTTGCTTGTGGGGACTTCAGTCCACCAGTTGTGGATTGGTCCTCACACAGCATCTTCAGGCCAGAAAAGAGTTTCTTTTGGCACTAAGGGAGCAGGTTTGCATCAACAGGTGAACTCCCCACCAGAGACAAAAGCAATATTGGATCTAGTGCTGACAAACAGCACAAGGATCCCAGAAGCAGAGGTGGGAGCCAATCTAGGAAAGTGATCACATTTCAATCTGGTTTATTGTAAACAGTATGGAGGAAAACAGTCACACTGAAATCAAGGTACTAGATTTCAGAAAAGCCAACTTCCCAAAATGAGAACTGTGATTGCATCCATGCTAGAAGGAGGAATCACAGGAGATGTAAGAACTGCTGGAGTACTCTGAAGGCTGCTCTACATACAGTAGCAACTTATGCACTAAGCAGATCAACAAGTCCAAAAGAAAGAAAAAACCTCTGGTTCTCTCACAAAGTAGCATCTAAAATCAAAAGAAAAAAGGGCTTTTACACAATTCAAGCAAACAAAACATGAAGCAGACATGGAAGAATACAAGAACAAATTAAAGGAGGCAGGAAAGCTGTTAGAAGGGCAAAAGCACAGATGGAAAGAAAATGACACAGGGTGTTGAGGAGACAAAACCTTCTATAGATACATAAGAGAAAAAGGAAAACTAAAGGAGGAATAGTCTGACTAGCAACCAAGGAAAGTATGATGTGAGAGTGACAAGGACAAGGCAGAGTGCTAAACAAGTTCTTTTGCTCTGTCTTCACCATAGAAGACAGTGACAAGGTCCCACACTGAGCAGGACAAAGGAAGATACTCAGGAGCAGATACTAGCCCTTCACAAGGAGAGGACCCTAAAAGAGCTTAATAAACAAAGTGGAAAAGCTGTGGGACTGGACGGCATACACCCTAGTATATTGAAGGGCTCTGAGAGGAACTCACCGCATCGCTGGCTGAGCTTTTCAACAAGACACTAGACAGTGGGAAAATACCTCAGGACTGGAAACAGGCAACCATTGTGCCCTTACACAACAGTGAAAACAAGGAAGAGGCAGGCAATTACCACCTATCAGTTTGACTTCAGTTGTGGGGAAAATTATAGAGTCACTACTAAAAGAGAGGCTAGTGGCGTACCTAACAGATACTAGAAAAATGGACCCAAAGCAACATGACTTCACAACAGGATGCTCTTGTCAAACCAACTGATCAACTTCTTGACTGGGTCACCAGAACATTGGATCAGGGAGGGGCGGTGGACGTTGTATACCTAGATTTCAGCAAGGCCTTTGACACCGTCCTCACAGAAGGCTGACCAACAAGCTGGAACATATGGGAGTTAGGTAGAAGATGGTCAGCTGGATCAGTAACTGGCTGAATGATAGGACCCAGAGAGTGCTAGTCAGTGGATCATTGTCAAGGGAGGTAGGGTGACCAGTGGTGTCCATGAGGGATCAGTACTGGGACCAAACCTATGTAACATATTTAAAGCAGACATAGCGAATGGACTAACAGGGAAGATTTGCCTGTTCGCAGATGATACAAAACTCTGCAACAGCAGATGCAAGGAAGGAGCAGACAACATGGAAGCTGACCTTAGAAGGCTAGAGGATTGGTCCAGAGGTTGGCAGTTACAATTTAACACCAAAATGTAAGCTTATCCTCTAGGTAGGGAACTGGGCAGACTATATGGGCCAAGCGGTCATTATCTGCCGTCAAAGTCTATGTTTCTATGTAGGTAATGCACTTGGGAAAGAGGAACCCTGGAAAAAGGACACACTGAGAGGACATCAACTTGAGGAAACAAATGGAGCAAGATCTCAGCATAATCATATCTGATGAATTAAAGATAGGAAAACAGTGCGAAAGCAGCACAGAAAGAGGGTGGCATGCTCGGATGTATAAGCAGAGGTATTTCTAGAAGAAAGAGGAGGTCATCATGCCCCTCTACAGGTCCTTGGTGAGGCCACACTTGGAGAACTGCATTCAGTTCTGGAGACCTCACCTCAAGAAGGAAATTGACCATTTGGAAACAGTGCAGAGAAGGGCTACTAAGATGGTGCATGGACTGCATCACAGGTCATATGAAGCAAGACTCAGGGAGCTGAATCTGTACTTCCTTGAGCAGAGAAGAAACAGAGGGACATGATTGAAACATTTAAGTATGTGAGGGGATTTAACACATCTCAGACAGGCAGTCTATTTCAACAGAACACGACACACGCATGAGAGAGCATGATATGAGACTGGTAGTAGGAAGGTTCAAAAGAAACCTCAGGAAGTACTTCTTCACACAGAGTGATAGACCCATGGTACAGCCTGCCGAAGAGGTGGTAGCATCAAAGACAATCAAGAGTTCAAACTCACATGGGACAGACATAAAGGACAAGTTAGGATGAAGGCTACATAGGGAAGGGGTTCGTTTCTAGGGTAGACTAGATGGATCGCATGGTCCCCATCTGCCAATTTTTTTTATGTTCTTATCAGTGTCCACTCAGTGACCACAAATTAGAATATGCTAATGAGTTTTGTCTATAAAAGAAGCTGCATAGCCAGTGTGCAGAGTCTGAGCAGGGAGGTGACGGAAGAGTGCCCATGTCAGTGGGTGTCCTGTCTGAAGGCCTGATACAGTGATAAGGAGCCTGATAGTGGCAGCCTTTATTTAAATACAGTGCAGGAGTAGGGGATTACCTGAATCCCAGTGTAGGGTCAGAGAGGGCAGTAAGTGAGAACAGGGTGAGAATAGAAAGCCTGTTACTTCAAGTGCTTATGATCCTGTTTGACAAGTTTTCCTCACAGAGAAGAAAAGCTACAAACCTAAAGAAATCATCACTTCTCCTCACAACAACATCAACCTGGCGACTCAAAGGGGACCTCCAACAGCACCAAGCTACAACAACTTCAACAACAGAATTTCTTCAGCAAATCAAAGGGTGAGTATAGTACAAACCTTATTGATACAGTTTGGGGACTATTTTAAAAGCACAGTGTCACTGTTTTACAGAGAATTTGCCTCCATCCTTCTGATTAAAGAGACTTTGTCAAGTGAAGGACTGAACCTGAAGGGACTGAAGGACTGTTACAACTTTAAAGGGGCACTGTCAGCTTTTCCCTCTGTTATAATTAATTTTATAGTAGTGGATTTCTAGGCACATACCTGGGTAAGCGATGATGCATAATGCCCTGCATAGATGAAAATGCAATCCATGTACTTGTTTTTGTAAATTAATAATTGTTACATTACACATTTAAATGCTCTGCACTGGAAGCAGATTTTATTTTTTAATTTTTATTTATTTATTTCTTTTGTTAACGGGTAAACATATGAGCCAAGGACCTTTTCATATTTTTTTATTTATTTATTTGTTTAACCAGGAGTAGCACACTAAGCTGAAAGCTTTTACAGGAGCAACCTGGGAGCACAGGGAAGTTAAGTGACTTGCTCAGGGTCACACAGTATGCAAGTGGCAGCTGTGGGATGTAACCGGAGTGTGAAACAGTCACAAGATGATGTACAAAAGATAACCTTTACATTTACTTTACAGAGAATACAATACATAACATATTATACAGAGATACAAAACACATAACACTTAGACATAAAATACAATATAATTATTTAAAATAGCAGTGACGTTGCAAAACTATTCAGCAAATAATGCTTCAGTATCTTTTAAATAAATCATGACTACTCAAAATTCTAAATTCAGTTGGTAAATCATTCCAATATTTTGGTACTTTGATAGAGATGGCTTGAGCACCCATTTTAGTTTTAGTGATTTTCGTATTTAAACAAATTTGAGAATTTGATCTCAGATTTCTCAGAACTTCCCTTTCTGATATCATAGAATACAAAGGTGAGAGATTTTTTGTCTCAATACATTGTCGTTATACAACAGAGAGAGAGTAAATGGAACTCAAATTTGGTGGAAGAAATCCTGAAACTTAATATAAAGTACAATGATGTGTACTATAAAACAATCTATAGACAAATCTACAAATACTATGAAGTGTCATTGTTAAATTATTTAACACATGTTTGAGACAAAGCTGTAAATAAAATGAATTATTCAGTTGTGATAACAGTATACTCTGGGCTATATGTTTCCTTGCCTGTAAAGTTAACACATTCTGTAATCTAAATAAGACCCTCATTTTTGATTTACTAATTTAGTTAAAGTCAATATGTGATTTGAAAATTTCAAACTGGAATGCAGATTCATTCTCAAATATCTAAAACAATCACCTGCTCCAAGTTAGTTCCATTTTTACCAGAAATGTTTAAATTCCTAATTTTGGCAATTTTTGTTTAGAAGCAAACATCATACTCTTGGTTTTGAAATATTCAATGATAATTTTAAGTTCAACAAACAATTTTCTAAACTCTGAAAATCTTCAGTCAAATCTTGGGCAATTTTATCTAACATACTAACATACTAAAATGCCAGCAGAATAGGCCTATCGGTCTTTTGTGTCTGCTCGTTTGGTCAGCCCCACCCTGGGTGCTGACCTTGCTATCCCCTCTCCTTCTCTGGCTTCTCCCTTCCCAGTTCGGATATTCTTGCTGCATTGGATTTTGCTTCCAGAACCCTTCCCTGTACCTGTCCCACCCCTCTTGAACCCCTCCACTGTCTCTGCCTCCACCAGCCCCTAGGCAGTGCATTCCATGGCTCCACCACCCTCTCAGTGAAGTAGCACCTCCTCCTTTCTCCCTGAATCTTCCCCTCCAGCTTCCACCCATGCCCTCTAGTGGTCCCTTCCTCCTTCCTTGAAGCACCCTGACTGTTCCTCCCTATTTACCCTCTTCATGTACCTGAAGACCTCCTATCATATCACCCGGTCCTTCTCTCTTCCAATGTGTACATATTTAGCTCTTGAGCCTCTCCTCATAGGTCCTGTCCCCAAGCCCCAAATCATTTTGGTTGCCCTCCTGGACCTCTCCGGAGTTAATGTCCCTCTTTAGTGTGGCCTCCAAAACTGCATGCAGTACTCAAGGTGTGGCCTCACCAAGCAGTTATACAGAGGAGTATCACTTCCCTCCTTCTGGAGGTGATCCCCTAGCGATACATCCCAGCATCCTGTTGGCCTTGGTTGCTGCCCTCCTACAAGTCTCAGGTTGTTCATCTTGACATCCACCACTACCCCAGGTCCCTCTCAGCCATCGAGACTTGTAGCATTCCCCCAGGGTGTACACTTGGCCTGGGTTTCTGGCCCAGGTGGAGTACCTGCATTTCCTCCTTTGAACCTCAGCTTCCCCTTTCTAGACCATCTTTCCAGAGCCTCCAGGTCCCCTGTAGGGCCCCCTCCCTCCTCCCCATCCACCACCGCCCCAGTTTCAGAGTCATCTGCAAAGAGACTCATCTCACTCCTGATTCCTGTCCTTATGTCAGATATGTAGGCATTGAACAGAAGGGCCCAGGACTGATCCTGTGGGACCCACTAATGACCCTCCTGGGGATGGACTATCCCACCAACTATGACCCTCTGGGTCTGGTCCTGGAGCCAATTGCCTATCCATCTGATTATCTGGTTCCCCACCCCATTTCTCCCAGCTTATCCAACAGGCCCATGTGAGGAACAGAGTCAAATGCCTTGCTGAAGTCTAGAAAGAGGACATCCACTGGTCTACCCAGGTCCAAGGCACTTGTCACCCAGTCATAGAACTCCACCAGGTTTGTCTGACCACGAATTTCCCAGGATGAATCCATGCTGTCTATCGTCCAGGCACCCTGGCTTATCCAAGTCCCCAGCCTCTCCTTGACAATGCCCTCCATCACCTTGCCCACCACCGATGTCAGGCTGACAGGCCTGTAGTTCCCTTCCTGTCTAATGAATTAGAGCTTTTATATAGTATTATATCATCAGCATATAAAATTGTCTTGGCCGTAAGAATTTTACTTGGTATATTATCCACAAATATGGAAAACAATAGGGGTCCCAAGATTGATCCTTGAGGTACACCCTTTTCTAAAATTCTACTCTGTGATACTGAACCTCATAAAGAACTTGTAGTTCCCTTCAGATAAATAACTTGTTACCCATTATAGTGATAATCCAGCTAATCCCTTGGCTGCTAGGCTCCTGTGCAGCAGGCGATAGTCAACAAGGTCAAATGACTGGGATGTCAACATGCAGGGGTACACAGTCTAGAAGGGACAGAGAGGGAAAGAGGAGGTGGAGTAGCTCTATACATAAGAGAAGGATCAAAGCTACAGAACTAAAAAGTAAAGGGGAGAACAAGAGGCACTCTGGGTCACCTTGGAGACAGGAATTACATCACAATCTGCACAGGGATTGGATACAGACCCCTGTCTCAAGGGAGGAAATGGACAAGAAAATGATAGAGGATATTCTCAAAATGGCGAAAAGGAGATACTATTGATGGGGACCTGAATATGCCAGATGTTAACTGGATGATGTACTGCAGCCACATCAAGAGCAGGGTCATTCTTGATGCCCTGCGAACGGAAGGCCTTAGACAGCTAGTGTTGGAACTCACTCGGGAGGAGCAATACTAGACCTGGTACTCTCAAATGGAGAGAGGATCACAAATTTAGAAGTCAGTAGACATCTGGGAACAAGTGACCACTGCACAGTGTGACAGTGACCACTGACAGTGTGCTTCACAATAAGCACAACCATGGAGACTAGCCATACAAAAACAAGCATACTGGACTTTAGAAGGGCTGACTTTTGGCAAACTGGGTGAGTACCTGAGAATACACTAGCAAATGGCCAAAAGGAGGGTGGAAGAACAATGGAAAAAATCAAAACTGCCATTGTAGAGGCAACATTTGTGTGAAACAGATAAAAGAAAACAAGCGGAGTAAAAAACACTATGGTTCTCAAAAGAGGTGGCAGGGAAGGTTAAGGAGAAAAAGGTTGCATTCAAAAGTATAAGGAATCACAGAAGAAGCATGACAGAGAACTGTATCATTAAAGCAGAAAGAAGTGGGAAGGCAGTCAGAATAGCAAAGGCCCAAACCGAGGAAAAAATAGCCAGTTCAGTTAAGAAGGAGGATAAAACCTTCTATAGGTATATTAAGGACATAGAAAGGTTAAGTGAGGAATAGTGAAGATTAATAAAGGAGACAGGAGGTGGGAGAGGGAGACCGTGAAAAGGCAGAGATACTGAATGAATACTTTTGCTCAGTATTCACAAAGAAGATGAGGAGGATTACCTAAACCAGACAATAGAAGCACTCTGGATAGGGAGGTTGATACCAGTCCATTTACAGAAGAAAGAGTCCTGAAAGAACTCCTAAAACTCAAGGTGGACAAAGCAATGGGGCCTGTCAGGTTCACCCTAGAATCCTAAAAGAACTAAGGGAGGACCTAGTGACACCACTGACCACACTTTTTAACAAATCATGGGAGGATGGGGTGGTACCTGAGGACTGGAGGAGGGCAGATGTGATTCCCTTCACAAAAGTGGGAGCAAGGCAAAAGCAGGAAACTACAGACCCATAAGTTTGACCTCAGTGGTAGGGAAAATGATTGAATCACTTCTGAAAGAAAGAATTGTTGAGTACCTAGAGGCCAGTGGGGCACAGGACCCAAAGCAGCATGGATTTACAGCAGGAAGGTCAAGTCAGACAGAATCTAATAGATTTCTTTTACTGGGTGACCAAAGTAATAGACCAGGGAGAGGCTGTGGATATGGCCTACCTAGACTTTAACAAGGCATTTGACACAGTCCTTTAAGATTAATAATCAAGTTAGCCAGCCTGGGAGTGGGTCCCAGGGTGGTAGCCTGGGTAGCAAACTGGGTGCAAAACAGGACACAGAAGGTAATAGTGAATGGAACACATTCAAAAGAAAGGGTGGTCACTAGTGGAGTACCTCAGGGCTCAGTACTGGGTCCAGTCCTCTTTAACATCTTTATAGGTGACATTGCAGAGGGTCTGGAGGAAGGTATGCCTCTTTGTAGATGACACAAAGATCTGTAACAGAGTTGATACACAAGGGGGTAGAAAGGATGAGAAGGGACTTGGCAAGGTTGGAGGAATGGTCAGACATATGGCAACTTAGATTCAATGCAAAGAAGTGCAAAGTAATGCACCTTGAAACAAAAACCAGGAGAAGAGTACTCAATAGCAGGGAGGTACTAACAACAACAAAAATGGAAAGGGACCTGGGGGTAGTCATATCAGATGATCTAAATGTTGGTAAGCAATGTGAGAAGTCAGTAAGGAGGCCGAGGATACTGGGATGCATAGGAAGGGCATCACAAGTAGAAAAAGGAAGTGGTTATCCTCTGTACAGACAGTTGGTGAGACCCCATCTGGAGTATTGTGTGCAGTTTTGGAGACCTCATCTACACAAGGACATAGACTAGATGGAAGCAGTCAGAGGAGGGCAACTAAAATGGTGCAGGGTCTGCATCAGAAACCATATGAAGAGAGAGACTGAGAGAGCTTAATATGTATACCCTTGATGAAAGGAGGGATGGGGACATGATAGAAATGTTTAAGTTCCTGAAGGGAATCAACAAAGTCCAGGAGGGTAGCATCTTTCAGAAAAAGAGATGTGTAAGAACAAGGGGCACAATTTAAAGATAGAGGGGTGGCTTAGGGGTAATGAGGAATTTTTTCATGGAGAGTAGTGGATGCATGGAACTGCCTTCCTGGAGAGGTTGTTGGGTCTAAAACAGTGGGAATTCAAACATGCATGGGACAGACATAAGGCAATTGTAGTGGGGGGTGGCAGGAAGTAGGCTGTTGGTTAAGTAGAATCTGCAGCTTATCCAGTAGGTAGGGAAATGGGCAGACTGGGTAGGCCAAGTGGTCCTTATCTGCCGTCAAAGTCTATGTTTCTATGTTTCTATGTCTTGGACAGGTCCAGAAAAACAGCAACCAGTGAGCTCACTCCTCTCCATAGCCTCACTGATGGATTTAGTGAACCTGGCCAAGGCAGTTCTTGTACTGTGAAATTTATTAAGCCATGCTGCTCAGAGCCCTAAGCTCAGTCCATTGTAAATAATCACTAATTTGTACCTCTGTCATCTTTTCTAAAATTTTACCTAAAGGATGGAGAAGCAAATAGAGGCGGTAATTCCCCAAATATTTATTGTTTCCCTCTTAAAATTGGTCTTATTATAGTTTTTCCATTGTTGTGGAAAAATCCTATTTCTAAGGACAAATTAAATATCTTTGTCAAAGGTTTGTAAATAAGCGAAGATATTAACTCAGAAACTTGGCTGAGTATCATCAATTCCCAACATTTTTTAAAGGTATTTTCTTCAGAATCTTTAGGACCTGATTGGGCTCTATTTCTTTAAAGCGGAATGTTAAATTATTTTGAGATGTTATAACTGGGTTCTTTATGTCCTGATCTTCCTTATCTACACTATATTAGCCCATATGCAAAAATTTTTGCAGAAAGGCTGTACTTATTTCTTGTGGAACTTTATTGCAACTCCTTCAACTTGGAATTCACTCGATTGTTCATTTATGGGAAAAAATACTAAAGATTGGATTGAAGACCACAAATTTTTGGATTTGACAAATTTAAAACTTCTTGTTTTGTGTAATAATCAGATTTACATAACCTTAATTTTATCTTACATTTGTTTCTTAATTTCTGATAGTTTTGAAAATCACTAATCTTTTACACAAAGCAAAATTGTTTCCATGCTTGATCCCTATTTTCATCAATTTAAACATCTCCTGGGTAATCCATTTATTTATTATCCCTACTCTCCTTATTACTTTTGGACAGAATTTATTTTGTAATTCCAAGATTTGTGTTGTAAAATAATCTACTGCTGACTCTATGCAGGTATTACATCCAGATAGGACCAATCAACTTCTCTTAAGTCAGACTTTAATCCATCATCTAATTCTTCAGGATACTTTATATAGGTAATCAGGCCGAGGGAAGCTTTATTTTCTTAGATTTCCAGGTACAATATATTGTCTGATGGTCACTAATAACGTCTGGTAAGACTCAATCTTAGTTTTTAGTACGATTATTAGTCAAAATCCAATCCAAAATTGAATGATTATTTGTCTTCAGGTTCATACGTGTAAAAGTTTGTACTAACGACACAGGCCTGCATTCATCAACAAGGATTCCATATTTGAAGCATCACTAGAGTCCCAATGAATATTAAAATCTACTAACACTAAAAGTCACCACTAAATTGATAAACTGAAACTACTTGTAAAAACTCTTCAAGACCTTTATGTGTATATCTGGGTGGATTATAAACAGTGCAATGTTTAAGCTTATAATTATCCCTTGTTTTATCTCAATCAATAACCATTCAGACTCTGAAGGGAATCAACCTTTATCTCCAATTCAGACACAGTTAATTATTGTTTGTAATAAATAAGTATGCCTCCCCCTTTTTTACCTTCCTATCTTTTCTTATTATTTTATAACCATCTAAAGCCAAGACACTGTTAGTTACTGAGGGTTTTAACACGTTTCAGTTAAACTCAAGATATCAGGTTCATATTTAGGACCCAAGCCTCTATCTCTTGTTTTTAGGAAATAAGCTACTGAGTATTCAAATGTGCCACTCTTAGGCCCCTTCCCCAAATTAAATGATCAGCAAACAGATTGGGGCCTTGGTTTCTCTATATCCCCAGATAGAGTTAACAATAGCCCAATACAAAAGACAATACAGTATCAGGACATAGATTGGGATTTGTATAATATTTCCACCTATTTTATACTGTGGACTTTTGTTCAATAACCTATCACTTCTTACTTTGGCAACTCATATATCTAAATTTACAAAGTAGGTTCGAGTATATAAAATTTTCTTTGCATCTACCTTGTTAAGAATTACCCACAGCTTTATTTGCCAGGATCCAGGCCCTTGGTCCTAACATCAACCCCAGTACACAACCCACCATTATTAAACGCTCTGCATTTTCATTATTCAGAACGTTACCAACACTAATTATACAAGGTTAGGTATCCATTTATAGCTTCCTATGTATCACTTTATAAAGGAAACCAAACACAATAGCTGAAACAAATACTACCTAACGTCTTGTATAATCAAAATTTTCTGCCGAGTGGTGCTTTGTGCCACTCACGCTTCAGCGATGCTTGTGAGCAGCTCAATTTATTTAACCCGACTGGAGCACTCAGCCACTGGCTTGCCCCTGAGCCCCAAGTCAGCTGAGCACAATAAAGCTAAACAGGTAATTAGGCAGGAAACACAGAGCTGTTCTGTTTTGAATATTCTTGCAGCAGTTCTTCGTAACATAAGTTCAAAAGCAGCAGATTTAACGCAGTGTTTCCACTCACACAACAGCAGCTCAGTCCACCTCAGCGTGATGTATTTGGCAATAAAGCAAAATTCAGAGCAGGTTCTAAGTGAGAGCAGCGTCAAGAGCAGCGTTTACCGTGGCGCTGTCTCCGAGGAGCACATTTAACATCATCAACCCAATAACCACATAATGCGGTGCATCTAGTTATTTTAAAGGTGCTCCTGGTATTTCTAACACAAAAAGCGCTCGTTCAGCCGCAAAAGGAGTTGAAATCTGGTGCCAAAATCCAGCGCATGCGCAATAGTGACACATTCTGCGCATCGCGAAATCTTCCTCCTGGCGCTATTGCGCATGCGTGGATTTCCGCACCAGATTGCAACATTCTTTGGGCTGAATGAGCACTCATTTTTTATTGAAAACACCAGGAAAACAAAATAACTAGATACACTACGTCATAATGGTCATTGAGATAATGATGTTAAAATGTGCTCTCGACAGCACTTGTAACGGGTATTCTCGGCGTGTTTTCACTTTGAATCTGCTTCTGGTTGGCAGCTACCCAAATGTAATGTAACAATTATTAATTTACAAAAAACAGGAACACGGATTGCATTTTCTTCTATGCAGGGGCATTCTGCATCATCGTTTACCAGGTATGTGCCTAAAGATCCACTACTATAAAATTAATTATAACAGAGGAAAAAGCTGACAGTGCCCTTAATGCACCAATATTCAATGTGTTTGATGCCACTGTCAGTTTTAAATGTTTTACAGTAATGAATGTGTAGAAATGTCAACTGATTTCCGATAATTTAGAGTATAGAGATAAAATAGAGTAACTGTGTAATTGGATACCAGGGTTGGCATCTGGCAAAGGGGATCAGTGGGCTGACCTAAGGTAGTTAAGGCCTAGTACTCACTGCATGCCCTTAAGGTAAAGTGAAGCATTGGGGTCTGAGGTAAGGCCTAGTGCTGGGTAAACAGTAATTATATACCAAGGAGGGTATCTGGCAGAAGGGTCAGTGGACTGACTGCTCGGAGGTATGGCCCAGTAGTCACTGCATTCTTTAGTTCTAAAGTAAATAAAGCTGGGGATCAAGGCCAAGGAGGCACTTATCCTGAGACAGTGTGATTTCTGGAGGGCTGGTAGATGGTGAGCGCCTGCAGTCTCCAGTGGTGAGAATGCAAGGTGGTATAGAAGTCTAGAATATTTTATGTTTCTCAGACTGTCTTTATTTCTGAAACTGAACTGTGCCATTTGTGGCTGTCATTGCAGATTTTGCTTTCACAGTTTCAGTAGCTTATACCTTTTGGTCATCAGTCAGTGTCATGTGTCCTTGCTTACAGAGCCAGTGTATTAGATTCCTGCAGGTCTCTAGGTCAGTCAGGTGCAGCATCCCCAACTCTTGGCAGCTCCTAGCTACTCCAGTTGGGGAGGTAAGGCACTGTACTCAGGTAGTACCCAACTGGGAAAGTGTTGTCCCTGAGGAAGGAACAAAAATTCTTGTTGTCACCTATCTCTGTGGAATGGTCCCGTCTGTGGCCAGAGGTTAATACAGTATTGGGTGTAACATCATACTCTCCAGCTTCATTCTCGAGGCCTGATGTAATCAGAGCTCCTCTTTGCAGCACAGGTTGGTTGTACATGGTTGCCTAACCAGTACTCTCTACTATGTTTGTTTAATTAATTTATCTTCTTTCTAGCTCTGTCTTGATCTGTGATTTAAAACATTTGACAGGAGTACAATTATTTTTTGTTTATTTATCGAAATGTTTCACCAGGAAGGCACACTGAGAAACAGATTGCTCATCTCCGGTGCAACCTGGGGAAAGAGGTATAAAAGGGATGAGACATTTTACATTCAGGTTACAAAGATCAATGCAATTAATTAAGGATTGTTACAAACAGTGTTGCATGCATATGTAATTTGTGAGAACAACTAAGAAGTGCAATGGAAATAAGTGAACAAGTGCCATTGTGAAATGAGGGTGAAGGAGAGAGAGAGAGAGAGAGGATGAGATGACAGATAGTGCAGAAACGTGTCCTGGTGAGACCCCTTCAGGATGCTTCATAAATAGGTATGTGAACTGACAACATTTCTAATAGTTCTTCTTCTTTTACCAAAACAGTTTATTTTGGGTGCTTTCAGCATTAATACCTTTGTTATGAGGGATCTCCAGTGTAGGTAAGCATGAGGAATTTATTTATTTATTTATTTATTATTTATTTATTTAGACAGCAGTTTGGAAAACCTTTGAGCCATAGGCTCATTTACAAAGGTACCTTGTATCTTAACAGATACAGGATTCTGTGCTGTTGTACCACAGTACTGAACCTACAGTGTAGCCGTTGTGCCACCACAGCATTGTGGCGTCACTATTGCAAGGACCACCTTGAAAATGAGCTTGCTCAATGGTGTTTATGCCTGGTTAAAAAAGTGATTGATTGATTGATTGATATTGGTTATTTATGCTTGTGTGTGTTTCTTACAGCATAAGGATATTATCTTGTGCTGCATGGGCAAGAGGTTTGCAGAGTGAATCTGAATGGTTCTGTCAGCCCAAACAGCACGAGATAACATTCTTTTTTTTTTTGTATTATTTCTTTCTCCCTCCACTGGTCCCTTAGCTCTCTCTCTCTCTCTCTCTCAGCTGTGCTCACTAATATCCCGCTCTGCTTGAAGCTCCCGATGCTGTATCTCTGGATCCCTTCCATTTCTCTCCAGGCAACAGGCTTTCCTGGCTCTGAGGCCCCCTGGGTAGAGCAGCCAACTCCTCCGTTGCTCTATCTATAGGGTCCAAGCTGCCAACTGGAGGTCGGAAGGACGAAAGTGCCGGGCGAGTCCGGCGTTGGCGTGGTTGGGAGTGGTGAGTAGGCATTCGCCTACCGGGTGGCAACTGTTTTCCCTTTTCTTGGTTTCCCGGAGATCGGATGTGCAATGATGTCCAGCGCGAGACAGGTGCACTCCCATGCCCACCCACAGGACATCCACCGCATCTCCCCATACCCCATATGTTGTGTCCGCTGCCTTGGATCTCAGCCACCGCTAGAGGTCACTCCTCGGCGACCAACGTTACTTCCCTCCCCAGGAAAGGAGCAGTCTACAGATGCTCAGTCCTCCCTTCCCCTGTCAACCCCTGATGACCTAAGTCCGCCTCGGACCTGGGTCACGGTGTAGCGTGGTGTGGTGTCCAGCACCTCAACCCTCAGCGCCACTGGGCAGGCCATGAGATAACATTCTTATGCAGTAAGAAACACAAGTATAACATTAATATGAAGCAGCCTAACTGCTGTCAAAAGAAAGTCTCAGAGAGGTGTTTGAAATAGTATTTTTTCTGCCCTTCCAGTGATGACACTACTCAGAAGGCACTTATTGGTGGCAGTTCCATACAGAGTAGTGAAAGTTTACATTTTTGAAATTGTTGTCCAAGTTTCCCTCACTAAGCTAAAAACTGGGCCATAGGTGGTGGGCTGAGAGTTCCTGTGATGAGTGTAGCTGCGCCGGTTTCTGGCAGGCGCGACCACACGTGAGATGCTTTGAGTTGCCAGCATTAGCACAATGGTAAGCAGGAGAGCAGTCAGCGTGAGGCGGCATCTGTACAAGGGATAAGAGGTACTGATTGGTTGTTGCAGTTAGACTGCTTTATAATATGGTACAACAGCATCTTGCAGCATATGCTGTGCATTGCCATACACAGTAGCACTGCACCACATACTATAATGGCTATCATACCTGCCTTCTCCCTTTCACTGCTCTGCACAGCATCATCCTTTCTTGCTTTCTGTCTTTGCAAATGCCACCTCTGGACTAAGCAACAAAGGGCATGCCTTGGCTTATTTTCTTTCATTTTCAGTTCTGTGTTGGAATTGCACCTTGCAGTTATAAAATACGGAGGAGTTAGCTAGAGCCCTGTGAGAATAAATGCAAGGCTCTCTTTTTAATGCCTTTATTCTTTTGCTAGTTTGATAACCTACCACCACATCTCAGTGCCAGTGAGTTAAGCTAAAAAGGCACGAAAGGTACCTAATTGGGACAGAAACCTAGGTTTACCAAAGGGTAAACTGCTGTCATATTTATCCTCTCCTCTTGTTTGTGGCTGCACTTTCTTCTAGTTCTTATAACCCATGGGTTTCACCATCATACTTATTTTCTCCTCTTGTTTGTGGCTGCACTTTCTTCTGTTTTCATGTCCTGTGGGTTTCTCCATTTGCTTGCTGTATGCAGAGTTTATCGGTCTGCGTTTTCTGTGTTCTGCCCCCCACCATACACAGTAGCTTGTCGAGTGCTAGTAATACACACAATAAACAACTTGGCTGTAAGGATGGTTGGGGTAGCTAAGCCTTATACATGTTAAACAGCAGACTACTAAAATGGAGGACAGCTGTGATGTATGTAAACTGAAAAGGCTAAATAAAAACACTTCTGGTTATTTCAGGGTTTCTCCTGTCTACAGGAGAGCTGACCGTGGAAGCAGTCTGTATCGGCATGAGGTATACAGTATTTACAATGGCCTAACCTAGGAAGTTAGGAGGGACGTCTGTTGAGGGTTTTGTCTATTTTTCTTATGTTTTCACTTGTTTTTAATATTATAAAAGGACTAGATTTATGTAAGACAGAGAGAGAGTGTGAGTGAGAGAGTTGTCATGGAGGGCCCTAAAGTAAATATAGCACAAGCCAATTGAGAAACACGGTTGTAAACTCAGGAAGAGCAGAGGGACAATGATAGCTCTGGGCAGGGGCTGGGTCCCAAGGTGCAGGTTTAGGTTACCTGAGTAACCTGGTAGTATATCCTAGAGGTTAGAGTAATGAGCTGTGAATGAGCTTGGTACATCCAGCAGACATACCTGGGTTTGATTTCCACAACCTCTAGTTGTATACTGTGTGACTCTGTGCAAGTCACTTAACTTCCCAGTACTCCCGGGACGTACCTGAAAACAGGCACCTATGCCTAGTGGGCCTTACCCAGTTACCAAAGAATAAAATAAAATAATAAACTATCCAACTGGGCTTTATGCTGTTGTCAGATGCTGCTGGGTCAGGGTGTGGGAACCTTTTAGCAGCATCACCTCATGGAATCCTGGTGAGGTGACTGGGCAGTGAGATGCACAGAAAAGAGGCACTTCTACCTGAAATAGTTGGTATATGGTCTTTGGTGAGGTGATATTAGCTCCCAATGTCCCACTGCAGAGGTGAGAGAAAGAGCCTTTTTCTACGCAGTAAATCAGCCAAGTGTAGTAATTAAGATTTTATCTGGTTGAGCCTGCTGTCCCTTTTGCGGCATTTTGAAATGAAACACCCTAGCGGTGCACCATGATCTCCACGGCTCTCCCAAGAATGACATATGAGCCAGGGAGCACCTGTGGAGCATTCATAGGGCTTCTGTGTAGTCCGAGCAATTAATAGCTCCGGTTTGCAATGTACATGTCTCGGTGCTATACCAAGACCAGTGGGACCCATGTGCACTCTCTTGCACGGCTGCTCCTTGGCTCATGTGTCATTCTCGGGACAGCTGCAGATTGTGGGTGTGTTGCTATGGGTACTTCATTTCAAAATGCTAACAGGAGGGACAGCAGGATCAGCCAGATAAAATCTGAATTACTACACTCACTGTAAGTGCAAAATTAACACTGTTTATGAAAATGCTAATGGGGCCCTGCCTCACACTGAGGTGTGGCCTGATTACAGTTAGGCGATTTCCTTTAAAGAGTTACTGACACCACAATAAAACTTTAAAAACATGATAATTAGGAACAATTCTACCTGCATTACATTTATATTCCTTAGATTTCTCTTCTATATTATTCATCACTGTGGAAATTTGCATGAATATGATCTTTATCCCTTAGAGTTCCTTTAGAGTCCATCTGCCTCTGTAGCTGACTTCCTACTTCAAGTCATAATCCTCTGTTGTGACATCACAGTAGGTTGACATGAGAGTAACTGTGATGTCACAAGCAGTGCATTATGACCTCAGGTAGGGAGAAAGCAACAGAAATAGATAAACTCTTCACGAGCAAAGATCCTAGTTTCCTGCAAATGAACTCAGTAATAAATAATGGGAAGAGAAATACAGACCAAATGTGAAAAACTAGCTAAACTGTGTCTAAATATTGTGTTGTATTAAAGTTCTCTTGAAGGTGTCAGCTGCTCTTTAAATCAAGGGACACCACTGCTAAGTGTGCACTGCTCAATGGTATTTCTTTGAATTAATGCCGCTCTCTAATAATAGCCACCCTTGAACATAAACTGCTGCTGTTTTAACAAACAGTATTAAAAGCTGCCCTCGATCTGTAGCCACATTACTGAAACTACTAGATTGCAAACAAAAAGTGAAGCCGTCCTCAGTCTGTGGCCATGTTGCTGAAACCGCCAGAAATGGAATCATGACCTAAAGGTAAAGCTACATGCCGGCCAGTGGCCCTGAGGGTTGGGCGCTGGACGCCACACCTCACGCCCACGCCAGTGACCGGGTTCAGAGCGAGCCTGGGTTAGCCGGGGGTTAGCAAGGGCGGGAAAGGATTGAGCATCCTACGGACTGCTCTCCTTCCCGAGGAAGGGATTTACCAGCCGCTGCACTGGCGACCTCTAGCGGAGGCTGGAGGCGGTGCAGTGCATGGCTGCAAAAACTGCAGGGAAATGAAGCTGTGGTGGAGCGTCTTTCCAGGGGTGTCGGGAATGCACACCAGCTGAACTGGACGTCATTGCATGTCCAAAGCTTGGGAGAAAATTACATAAAAATCCCCTATCAGTGGCTGAGGCGACGGCGACCATCAGTAGCCCAAGGCCACACATCCAGTGTCGACTGTTCCGGGCCTCTCCATGGGGTCTGGAGGCCCAGAATCCTGAATATCAGAGGATGGTTCAGATGAGCAGTGGAGCTGCAGAGCTGAATATGGGAACCTAAGAGATGCCCGAAGGTAGGGAGCAAAAATAGTCGACAAAAAAAAAAAAAAGGGTAAAAGTTAGATCACATTTCCACTGGTCCCCACTGCTCCACACTGATCGTCACTGTACAACACTTTAGCACAACAGTTCTCAAACTTTGTTATAGTGAGCCTCCCTAAGCCATGGAAAGATCTTGAGCCTCCCCAAAACACAGAAATATTTTTGGGCCTCCCCATAGAAAAATAGCCTACTTTTCACAGTACATCAGGAATAAATTGAAACCTCTTTGCATTGCTGGCTCTCATGTTATTAAGCTTATTGTAACCCCTCCCCAAAAGGACAACCTACTTTCATCAATATTTTGACTCTTGAACCATTGTTACCTCCTTACTGCCATACCTTCAGGGGTCAGACTGCTTTTCTGTTTCCCTATAACTGGAATAACCTTCCTGCCGACCTCTCCCTTTCCACCTCTCACCCGCTCTTAAGCAACTTCTCAGGGATCATTTGCTCACTCCTGCTCTTTTTCCTAGTACCTGTATGGTTAACTCTTGTATTTGGACAGTTCTGCTGCCAGTCTAATTAATCAGTTGTTCCCGCATTGCTAGTTTATTGTTCTTAATTTGTTTGCATATTTATTCATTTTGTATTGCTTGAGTGTTTTGCAGTTACATTTTGAATTGTATTCTCTCACTACCCTTCCCTGGGTACACCTGAAATAAGCCATGGCTCAGTGTACAGTACCTTCCTGGTCACCGACTTGTTAATAAATACATAAATTCACCTATTATTATCCTCTTTCAGTTTGCCTTATCCTTCACACAAAATCTATAAAGTTCAAAATTTAAATACAGTACTTTTCCAAGACTTGCTTGAGCCTCCCTGGAACAGGTTGGGGCCTCCCAGGAGGCTGGCCTCACCATTTGAGAACCCTGCTTAGCACATTAGGTTAGTTAGCAAATTTGGAGCATGTTACGTGTTCTGTGTCTGTGTGGAGCTTGTAACATTGAGTCGCTGCACTGGAAGTACCAGAAATTACAGAGACCATACAGATGTATGTTCTGCAATAAGTTCATTTTATTTTTAAAGCAAGTTGTTAATAAAGAAAAAAAGAAGTGCATGTTAATAAAGCGGGAAAGTAAATGTAAAATTTCAAAAGCAAAAGACACAGGCTTCACTCGATCTCGGAATCACTCCCAGATCGCTATCTGAACAGCTAACTGGTTCTTCAGTGTTAGTTACAGGGATGTCAGTTTCACTGATGTCTGTGCGGCGTGAAGTCATCAGTGGAAGAATTTATTGAAGCCAGCTTTGGATCAAATCTCCACAAACATCCTCGCAATACCTCCTTTTGGTGCATCTTATCACATCTGGGTCCATGCTGGTTATGGCACAGACCTGAGGAAAAAAAGATGTTCTATTTAAAGTTTTGCACAGCATGTTTTTTGCTATCACCTTCATTTTACTGTACCTGAAAGGACTTGATGATAGCTTCTCTGGTCTGCATGCCATGCCTGCTTGATCCATCGAAGGATCCGATCCTTGCTGGGTGCTTTTGGATTGCCAGCAGCAGTTCTCTCTCGCTCTTCAGTAGCCAGCCACGTACAGGGCCGCAGTAATGGGGGAAGTGGGAAGTTGTCCGGGGCCCTGAGCTCAGGAGGGCCCACCTGAGGAGTTGGCATTACCCCTGGCATTAGCTGGTTTGGGAAAGCGTGGGCCCATTTCAAGTGACTTGTCCGGGGCCCCAAAATTCATAGCTGCAGCCCTGGCCCACGTGTTGTAGTACTCTCTATACAATGCCTTGAAAGGAGCATTCCAACTAACATCTGCTGGCTGTAAGATTTTAGTGCAGCCTCCTGGTATAACTGAAATTATGGTATTTTTAGTCTTTGCTGCTGTTTTTATGGTGGGGACAGATATCACCGAAAGCATCCCACTAACATGCGCTTATTGAATGCTGTTGTGCCCAGACTTTATCAAGCCACATTAGCATGAGCCCTTGTTCATCCGTCGTTTGCTGACATGGCAACAATAACACCGGTTACTCCAGCCACCTCCTTCGCATACACTTCCCTTTATAATAATGAAAGGGGAAGCTACTGCCATCTGCCATCACAGCAAGGCACACTGTTATCCTCTGCTCCTCATGACCTGTAGTGAGAATGGAATTGACTTACTGCCTGCTGAGTCAATGGTTGTTTTACGGGCATGTCGGCCCAAATGGTGGTCTCGTCCATATTCCCAATCGTTTAGGGAAAGATTTTGTGTGTTTTATCAGTTTGGCATAAAACATGTGATGCTGACGATTTTAGGAGCAAAGTCTTTGGGGAGACGCTGACCTACAGTGGTTTGCTGACATATGGTGAAACCCGTCTACATAAAAACTTATTGACCCAGCCTCGGCTGAGTGTTAAACTCAGGGTCTTGAGCAAGTGCAGCAGCTTTCAGTGAGACAACTTTCCTGATGACTCTGTAGTGCGGTTTACACTACATACTAATCCAGGAAGCTAGTTCATTTTCTACTTGGGATAACGAGCTCTGTGTCCACCATCATCCTGAGTGCCTTCTTTTCTTGTTGGACCCCATTGCGCTCATAACTGAGAACTTCTCCTCAAGGTTGCACAACTTCTTTCACCATTCCCTTAATTGTTTTTCTCAATATGGAGAGCTGCTGCTACAGGGCGATTGCCCTCTCTCTCTCTCTCTCTCTCTCTCTCTCTGCTCTCCTGACAGCTAACTAAATTCCCAGTCAAAAGCTTTGCGTTTAGGCATTTTGGGTGTTTGTACTCTAAACCACAACCTCAGTCTACAAGCACATGAATCAAGAAAGGTGTGCTGCATGTGTCCTATATCTGGTTTTTATCTGAGCGCCAACTGATCTAGCTTTGCAATCAATTAGGCTGTAATTGCGGAAACTTTAATATAAGCTGCCCTCAAACATAAGCCACATTGTAAAATGGACACTATGTAATTAAAGCTGTGGCTTCTATTCAAAGAATATAGATATATTGAAAATGGTATAGAAAGTACTATTAGTGACCAATAAAAGGGATTAGAGTCACGGTCAGGAACAAATTAAAATGTTGGTCACAGTGCAGAGCTGCTGCAATTGAAGTCAGATAAAATCCTTGCCTGCATTAAAGATTACATTTTATTTGGTGCCCCAATCCCTGTTACCAGCTTACCTCAGCTGGAGTTGTTCTGTGTAAAATAATTATTTTTACTGTAGTCTGTTAATAATGGGAGGGATTGTAATTCTGTGTGATGGAGCCCTGCGTGTGATCCCTTCAGTTTGCTCCGCTCTGGTGTTTAGCGATGTCAGAGTTTGGGAAGGTGGGGAGAGCTACATAAGAAAAAATGAGGGTCTTTTGAATGCCCATTTTCAATGTTTGTGCAGTCCATATAGGTCAAATCAAAACTACTGCTCAGTTAATACAGACATTGCTATTAGAGAGGTGGTTTGCCACTCATAAATTGAAAATGGGTATTCAAGAGATGCTCATTTTATTTCCTGTAGATCGCTCCCATGCTCTGCAAACTCTTGACTTCACAAAATATTGGGCGCATGGGGTGGAGCATTCATATCAGGCAAAGAAATGGAGCACGTGGCAGGCTCCATCACACAGAATTATGATCCCTTCCACTACTGACTGGCTGAAAAAATCATTTTCCCCTGGATGCATCTGGAAACAAGCTGTTACCAGCTAAGTTAAGGAAATGCTGATGTATGCAATTAAATCACTTTTAAAAATAGCCTGGTATGGCTGTTTTCATGGACCTGATCCCTGTAGCTGGTGCTGGAGGGTGTGCGGATCAAGGCTATTCTCAAAACCATGCTCGCCTATTAAAATTACTGAATTTTGGGGCTGACTATTGGCCTGACCAAAATAGGTTGTGCCTCTATGCCCGGCGACCTCGTTTGGAACAGCCTCAGACCATGCCTCTGGCTGGCTTCAATGGAAAACTGTGATTCAGCTGGCAGCACATTTCAGCCCAGGAAGGGATGGTGCTCCAACCAGTACAACGGTGACCCCTGTGGAGGCCAGGAGCCCCCCCAGGTTGGCTGTGGTGTCAAGGCCAACACAGAAGGCTAGTAGTGCCATTATATGGGTGGAGTGTGGCGGGAGGAAACAGAAAAAGTGAGAAACCCCTGGTGCCATCACAGTGATGAGCATGCACATCTTGGGGGGAGGCAGCCCCATGGACCCTGTTGCCCTTAGAACTTTACTGGCTGCAGGCTAGTTTTTGATAGATCTGCATGTAACACAAGGCCCAAAGAAGGTAGCCGGCACTGGGCTGGGGACAAAAACTTGTATGGAAAAAACAAACCACCTAATTTTGATCCTTGGAGACTTGTTTTACTTGGTATTACTCGGTTTATAAGACAGATGTAGGCTTGCACCCATCTGGACTGTGTCCCACTCCTAGTGGGCTTATTTTCCAGTAGAAACATAGAATTTGATGGCAGATAAGGACCCATCTAGTCTGCCCATAATGTTATTGTGCCTTTGAGATATTTGTCCAGTTCTTTCTTAAATATGCAAAATTCCCTGATTTCAGATTTTGTGGCAGTGAATCCTGCACCTTTAATACCCTAACTGTAAAACTGTCCCTTTAATTAGTATTTTGTTTCGTTTTATTTGTATTTTTACATATTTGCTTTAGGTATTGAAAGTTGCTGATTGTGAGACCTAAGATTTGCTGTCCTACTTAAGAGTTGCATCACATAACTTTGTGAGATCTGTATTTTCAAAAACTTTAAATAACAATACATCTCCCTTTTCTTCTGTCCTCCAGTGTAAACGTGTCCAGCACACCCAGCTGGTTTGTGAGCATCTTTGTTCAAATCCTTGCAGGCAAGGACGCTCCACAAGTAACTAAACCGTGCCTCAGAAAAGAACAACTTAGGGAACAAAAGATTACACAGAAAAGCACAGGACTGGCAGCACACTCTTGGAAAAAACTTTAACTTAGATTTCAAAACTTCAAAAGTAAAACACGGACAAACTGGCGTGAGGTTTATTCAAGGTCAGGCATGAGTCCAGCACTAACACCAGCGCTTGGTCTATTCATGACCCTTTGTCAGGATAGTAATATTGTTAATGTACACAATAAAATCGGCAGGATTTGAACAAAGAGGAACAAAGGACCTGGGCACCAGTCAGACTGCCATCAAATAATTTATTGTTTTTAAAGTACTCACAGACACAGCTCAATAGTGAAAAGCAGCAGCAACTAGGGAACAAGGATCCCTAACCGTTTCGTTTCAGGGCTGACAAAGCCCTTGGTGAAACCGGGTTAGGGGAGCCTTGTTCCTCATTGCTGCTTTTCACTGTTGAGCTGTGTCTGTGAGTATTTTAAACAATAAATTATTTGATTGCAGTTTGACTGGCGCCCAGGTCCTTCTGTTCCCTTTGTTCAAATCCTGCCCATTTTATTGTGTACATTAATAACATTACCATCCTACTGCAAATTGCTTATACTGCTAAGTATATTTTAATTATATACATTTCAAAAAGGGCATTGAGGCAGTAGAATGGTTTGCAGTGCTGGGCCACCCAAATGATCAGCGGTATAGAGGATTAACACTATGAGAAGAGTGAAGTCCCTTAACATTTTCATCCTGTAGAAAAGGAAGTATGCGTGTGCGTGGGGAGGCTCTCCATGTTCCATGCACTGAAGGGTATCAGTAAGGTCAAACTAATTTAAATGTTTGAACTGGTGCACTCCAGCAGACACAGTGATGCATTCTGAAACTCAAAGGTGGTAAACTGAGGTGTTGATTCGGAGGCACTTCTTCCAGCTGGTGGTGAACATATGGAACAGCACCTACCAGTAGCAACAGAGGACACTGAAGGCAGTTCAGGCCTTCTTCCTTCAATGCCTGGACCAATTTCTGCTTACTATTGGAATTACAGGGTACATTGGGGTAGTTGGTGGGTAGTAAATTAACACATTGTTGCACAGAGTATTTGTTGCCACTGCTTATTATAGTAGCGAAGTGTAGCATTTGCCTGCAACTCTCTGTTTGAGTGGGTCTGTGTGCAAGTGAGAACACTTGAGGATGTGATGCATGCATGTTGGTGAATATAAGACTGGGTATGCAGCATGTGGGTAACTGGTGAGGCACATATGTGGGAGACTGTCTGAATATGGAAAGCACCAGTATTGAGGGCATGTGCTCAGTGCATGACTAATAGCGGGCGGGTATATGTGCCCATCAGTGTGGCTCACAAGAAACAGATATAGTGGGTTCTCTATAATGTTATTTTAAGTTTTGTTATTTTTGTTGCATATTTTATTGAAATATTTATTTTAATTGTAATTTGCATATTTTATATAAAATAAACGATATATTTAGTCTTCTATTAAGATATTTATGTATTCATGTATTTCATTTATGTTTTGCATTGGTATAAATTTCTGTTTTTGCATTACAGGTTGACATTCTTTGCATCCACATTTATTCCACTCATTTATTAATAGCTGTAATGCTCCATTGTTCATGGACCCTACACTTGCAGGGCTCAAAGGGAGACAGGGCCAGTGTGCGTTGCAGTTCTAGCAGGAGAGGAGGCAAGCGTATTTCCTTATTGTGTTTCTCTCCTCCTGCTCTTACTCCTCCAGGTTCTATCCCCTCTTTGAACTCTGCTCACGAGCAGGATCTGCTGAACTTCACTTGCTGGGAATGCCTCCAGCATCCTCCAGTATGTGATCTTTTAAAATACAATTCTGTTAACCATTGCTGGCTCCTTGAACCCAAGCTGTTTGACCTGGAACCTAGGGGTCTGTGAGTGCCATCACGTGCATGATTCTTGATAGGAACTGTGGCTCCATTTTCCTGCACTTGAACATGTGCATTGCTGCCCTGGTGCTCAGCACTGGCTTCTTCCTGTTTCCCATCCCAGTCCTGGGGTCTTATCCTGCACCTGGTGGCACTCCATGAAGTCTAGTCCCAGCTGCATTGCCTATCCTGGGGTCTGGGACCCACTAATGCAGCAGGTGTGCTGCTAGAATAACATTCAGATCCAGTAGTGGCACTCAGAACATAAAGTGGTACCCGTGCTCGTCTGCAGTTTTTGAAAATAAGTACCCCATTCCTTATTTTTTCCTATTTATTCCATATTGCTGCTAATCTTTGGGCTGGCAGTATAGCCTAGTGGTTAGAGTAATGAGCTGTGAATTGCCTTGGTACATCCAGCAGAGTGGGGTTTGATTCCACAACCTCCACTTGCATAGTATGTGACTCTGAACAAGTCACTTTGTAATACCCAAGATAGGGATTGTCCATTTTCCTCAACCCTCCCTTTCAGCCCCTTGCCTTTAGCCCTGTAGACCCCTCCCAGTCCCTTTGTCCCAGTTCACTTCATTCGGCACTGAAAAAGGGAAGCCATGAGCAGAGAGACCCTCCTGTTGGGCTCCTAGTGGCCAATCCACTGGCCAGAAGCAGGACCTCCCTGCCCTAGAAGAAGGTCTGGGAGTGACTCTGGGGCAGTCGGCAGCATAATGAGGAGGAGGTGGAGGATGCAGGAGCACAGGCAAGAAGAAAAGACCTGCATGGTATCCATGACTCCTAGGCTCACTCCCTCCAGCTGTGGTCCGGGATGGGGTAGCAACAGCAGCAGGGTTGATCGGGTGGAGCACGGCTCACCGGCGTGAACTGTCCCCACTGGGCGAAGCTCCGATCGGGCGAGGGGAACGCAAGTGCTGGTGGACCAAAGGGTGTTGCACTGAAAGTGGTCCAGCCAGAACTGCCCGCCCAGCAGATGCAGCAGCACTGAGTAGCTGGGTGGAAGCGCGGCTCACGTGGCCACCCTGTCCAACCCTTCAGCAGCAAAACAGAGCTGGGCTGTGGTGGTAAGTGGGCTGTGGGCCTGATCTTATGTTTGAACTTGCACCATAGGCACCGGGCGGGGGGACAAATTTAAGGGCGGAGCCTAAAAGGAGAGGGAGGGACAAAGTGGCAGAGTGCCTAAAAAGAGGATGTCAAAGGTAGTGAGCCACAAGTTATGAGGAGGGTATAGTAGGCTCACGGTGGGGGTGGACAGCCTAAAGGGATCAGGGAACTTGAACAGTGGGCTAAACATCCAGAGGGACGGGAGAGAGAAGGCCCCAGGTGTGGCCAGAGCCATGGGGTTATTCTATTTATTCAATTTACTGGGAGGCGGGGGCTGCGATTTTGAAAGCCCTAGGGAGAAAGCAGGAACAGAGGGTGGGTTGCCAGCATTTTTGTGCAGATGTGGGTCCATCCGCACCAGGGCCAGAGACAGAGGCCCATAGCTATCCATCCCCTGAAAAGGAGGGCTAGACACAAGGCCCAGGCCTGTACAAAGTCAGTAAGTGGGCAGGGCTGGGCAGGTTCTACACAAGTGCAGTGGCACAATTGGCATTTATGAGGAGGCGGGATCCAGACAGGTAGCCCCATAGGCCCAGCCACAGGGTTGGTTCCACAGGGATAGCCCATGAATAAAACAACCTTAGAGATCCAGTACCCAGGAGTGGGAAGGGAAGCAGGCTAGTGGTCTAGGTTGCCCATGGTAAAGGCTGTTCGAGCACCACTCAAACCGAACTGCGCTGTTGCCTGCCTAGCACCCTAGAGACTATATTCTGTACAAAGACTGAACTATCTAACAAAAACTAAATTGCTTGTTTGTTACTGAACTGTGATACCAAATTGGCATTGGTGTACGGACATCTAACTTCACCTTGGCTGCCCGGATCAGCTTCTTCAGGCCTGATCCTGACCCAGGGAGGTCCCTGGCCCATCCGCCATCTGCAGCAGAACCATCTCCAGTAACACCAGCCTGTTCTGAAGTTCCACCACAAATTTTCCAGCATCAGCCCTGCGGCGCAAGTGGTAGAGAGCGGTAGTAGAGTATCAGTAGTGAGTCAGCTTAGGAGCTGCCCTGGCTCAAGCTTAAGGGACCACGATTCGTCATGCATGCTCTTCCCTAATTATTTTGCTGGCCATCTGCAAGTGTTCACATGCCCGTGTCACTCCATAGAGGCTCGTCTGAAAATCGCATCACCAGCAGTCTTGGTGAGCGGTCACCTGAGTGCCGGGACCTGCCAGTGGTCATTGCTGTGGATCATCCAGAGAACCAGTGGCCGACTAGAGGTCTTCAGCTTCTTGCCGGAGCCGCAGAGGATCACCATCTTCCTCCTTGTCCAGCTAACCGTGTTCTTCTTTGTGTGTTGCTCATCCAGGAAAGCCCTGTTATGGCCTGTTTGTAACAAGCGCTTTGTGGAGTCAGTGCCCTCCTGCTGATCAGCCGGCGTGTGGAAAGCCCAAGCTTGGTTAGTCTGTAGTTGCCTTATCTCGGCCAGGTGCACTCAAGACTTGGACTAAAAGAGGTTTACCCCTGTTCTTGGTTAGACCAGTTGTTGGTCTCAGTCGCATTGCTTTGTTGTTTATTATCATCCTGTAACATTGTAGAACACAGTTATCTTGGTTTTTATGGTCCCTGGTAAATAAACCTTTTGTATCTTGGTCACTGAGTAAGCTTCCTGCCTCTTCTTCCAGATTTGTCTGGCCTGTTCTATAATTGTTTAGAGAACCTTTGGCCTGCCACAACTTAACCATCCAGTGCTCCCGGGTCACCCCTGAAAACAGGCACTTGTGCCTAGTGGGCCTATTCGGTTGCCAAAAAGAATGAATAAATAAATAAATATATTTCAAACACACACCCTTTTCCTTGATTTGACAGGTGAGGAGGTACCACTCATTAGTGAAAGTGCTACCACCAGCCATTCAGAGCTCTGACTCCACTGTCATGGTGCTACGCATGTGTGGGTAAGTGTTAGTGCTCTAGAGCCACCAGTTTCAACTGCACTCCATACCCGCTGCCAGACCTTGGGTTGAGGATCTGCTGCTGTCAGCCTGATGGTGATTTCCTTTCTGTCCCAATCCTAGCCCATCCCCCTCCCCAGCACTGTCCTGGGGCCAGGATTTAGGACAGATGTATGCAGCTGTGGCTCCAAAGATCCTTTGGCGAGCTGGGGCTCGACTCCTGCCTTGAGCTCCTGCTTCCAGTCCCTGTTTAACCCAGTCCTGGGTGACTGGAATGTGAAGATTATCTTGCTCTCGTGGCTTGGGCAGCTGACACAAGGGTTTGTGAGCTCATAAGGTAAAACAAATGTTGGAGTTACACATACCTATTGAAAGTGAATTGTTTATTTAAAGGAAGGTCCCCATTTAATGGACACTGTCAACCTCCTAAGAACTCAGAGTGTCTCTAGTTTAAAAACAGGTTATGATTGGTCACATTCTGTAGGCAAGGTAAATTATATTTGTTTGATGCCCTTTTCATGAGGCTTAGGATGCTTTACAACAAAGAAAACATAAGCAGTAAGTAAATTATATCATCAGTAAATATATATACCACACTAAAAGTGCATCTTTTTATTAAACTAGATTACGTTGGGAAGGCCCTGTGCAAACAAAAGGTTTTTAACTGGGTATTAAAGCAGCAGTATTTGTTAGTTGGTAAACAAAATGTAATTGTATAGCAAAACATATTTCTGACATCCTAAGATGTGTATTTTTAGTTTTCTTAGATACAGCTAATCTTACAATTTAATTACTCACGTCATTAAAGATGGTTGCCACTTGTAATTTTAAAACTCTCCAGCTGAAGTTACCTGTTGAATGTACACGGTAGATTCATATTGTAGATGTATAAGGGTGGCGTTGCTATGTTTCTAATGGTAAACAGCACAACACTGTACCAAGATGTTTAATTTTTTCAGAGCGTGCATGGCATGGGAGTGAGAACCTTTTCAAAATCCTGTATCTTGGATCATCAATGAAAGAAAACAAAAGAAAAATGTATATCTTGATATTTCTGTCTGATAAAAATAATTGCTGCAAAAAGCTATATTATTACTAACAAATACTGCTGCTTTAAAAGCTTCCGTGGATCAAGCTAAGTGTACTGCTTCAGGAAGGGCATTCCAAAACAGAGGGATGCGACTAAAGGCCCTGTCTCCCAGCTGCTTTAATGAGGAACAGGGACCTGAAGCAGGCTAGTATCTATGGAACTGAGGGGCGTGTAGGTATGGAGGAGAACAGAAGGTCTGTCAGATAGCTTGGGGCCTGACTGTGTAGGGCCTTGAGTGTTGACAAACAAATTCTGACAGTGATATGCTGCCAAATTGGCAGCCAGTGCGAGCCCGCAGCACCAGCATGATGTGGTCTCCTCAAGAAGTTCCCACCAGCAACTGGGCCACAGTGTTCTGCACCAACTGCAGATGGCACATTAGCCTCCAGATAAGCGTAAGTAAAGAGCACTGTAATCCAGTCTCGAGGTGACAAAGGCATGGTCTGTCATCTCCACATCAGCTGGCACTAGATGTGGCTTGATTTGGGCAGTGTTATGCAGATGGTAAACCTGCTTCTCACTACCACTGCTGCTGTTCTAGAGTCAGCCTGCAGTCCAAAATGACCTCAGATCCTTCACCACATCCACAACTCTTCAGTGACTGTTCACAAAATGGGAACACATGGTCTTCACTTGTTATTCCAACCCAAGCCGGACAGGAATGACAGTCATGCCTCTGTCTTTTCTGGGCTGAGACACAAACAGTTGGAGGCCATCCAGTGGTTGTTTCTTTGTTTTTGTTATAGATGCTGCCCAAGCACTGTCCCTACGTTTGACCTGTCAGGAGCACAAGACAGACAGATCTGAGTATAATCTGCATAGTAGTGAAATCCAACCCCATGCTGTCTGATCTCTCTGAATGGCAGCATATGCACAACCAACATCACAGATACCAAGATCTAGACTAGGAAACCTCCAGGTAACTGCAGCTGCTCCAAAGATGATATTTCCTAGAGCCATCTTCTGCGATCTCCCAGTAAATGTTGGACTCATACCAATGTAAAACAGGGCCAGTGAGTCCCGCATGAGTTCCTCACCAGTAAATGCTGGACTCATACCAATGTAAAACAGGGCCAGTGAGTCCCGCATAGTTCCTCACCAGTAAATGCTGGACTCATACCAATGTAAAACAGGGCCAGTGAGTCCCATAGTTCCTCACCAGTAAATGTTGGACTCATACCAATGTAAAACAGGGCCAGTGAGTCCGCATAGTTCCTCACCAGTAAATGCTGGACTCATACCAATGTAAACAGGGCCAGTGAGTCCCGCATAGTTCCTCACAGTAAATGCTGGACTCATACCAATGTAAAACAGGGCCAGTGAGTCCGCATAGTTCCTCAGGTGATCAGTCAGCACACTGTGATCAGCCGTGTCAAATGCTGACAAGTGGTCCAAAATGATCAAGATGGTACAACACCTCTGTTCTCTCGCCATGGGTAGAGGCCTAAATCCCGATTGGAGGCTCATAGATGTTAAATAGCTCCAGGTGAGCCACAGGCTGTGCTGCAACTACATTCTTGGTTACATTAAAGGGAAGTGTCAAGATAGGCCTGTAATTCCCAAGAGTGTCAGGGTCCAAAGATAGTTCCTTCAGGAGGGCATCACTCACCAGGGACTGATGGAAGAATGCTCTCCGTAGGAACACCCTGACAATCTCGGTGTATGCTGGCCTTAGAGGTTTAAGGCTGCAAACAAGCAATCAAGTAGGTCCAGTGTACAGTAAGTAGGGTACAATTCTGAGATCACCTAGTACCACCTTCTTCAACAGTCGGAAGGAACTCTTCCCAGGAGTGCAAATGACCATTGCCCCTTGCTTTCTGGACACTGCCAGTCCATGACAGACCACTTGAGGTGATCCAAGTCCGAATGGAGGATACCTTGTCAAGGAAAAAAAATGACTGCCTTCTGAAATTCACTGTGATGAATTCTCAGGGTCAGTTTGACCTTCTTGGAGTGAGATCTCTGCCAAGAACACTCCAACTTCTGTTCCATCATCTTCAGCTGCCTCAGCTCCTTCCAGTGCCATGGAGGCTGCAACAGGAGATCAAAGTGTGGACACGGTAAGGTGCTAGGGAATCCAAGGCAGCCACAGGAACCATATTATTGTGCTCCACAGCATTCTTGGTTCATTGAACACAGGCTGTCATCATTACCTGAGACATCCAGCATCGCCGGAGTTTTCTATTCTTAAACTTACTGTATATTTTGTGTGATACCAAATCATCTCTACAGGAGGAATTTAAATGAGGGCCCGTATAGAAATCACATGACTTGATAATCTGACCAAATGACTGGATAAGCCTTGACTGCACTGATGCCAAGCCCAGATGAAATACCAGCTCCATTGTGTGCCTGTGAGGGCGTAACAGAGGCAGCTGCCTGTATAAGGCCCAGTGATATCATGAGCTAGAGGATCTGTTAACCAAATGGCAAAATTTCATTGTCGACCCAAGCAATGAAGTCCTCTAGTACCATTAATTTGAGGCACCTCAAACCTGTTTGATCATGAAATCAGTGAGTTACCCTGGAGGCTGGTATATGAGGATGATCCTATAACTTACACCTGACACATCTTTAATGACCACACTCTCAAAGACCTGAAAATTCCCATGGAGTATGCAATGAATCCCAAAACAGATCTAAAATAAATAGCCCCTGCTCTCCGTAACCCACCTCAGGCAGTGTATCACAGAGTATACAGCCAGGATTGACACCTCTAGTACATAGAAACATAGACTCTGATGGCAGATAAGGACCACTTGGCCCTCAGTCTGCCCATTTCCTACCTACTGGATAAGCTGCAGATTCTAGTTAACTAACAGCATGCTTCCTGCCACCCCCACTACAATTGCCTTGTGTCTGTCCATGCACGTTTGAATTCCCCACTGTTTTAGCCCCAACAACCTCCCAGGAAGGCAGTTCCACGCATCCACCACTCTCTCCGTGAAAAAAATTTCCTCACATTACCCCTGAGCCGTCCCCCTCTATCTTTAAATTGTGTCCCCTTGTTCTTACACATCTCTTTTCTGAAAGATGCTACCCTCCTGGACTTTGTTGATTCCTTGAGGTACTTGAACGTTTCTATCATGTCCCCTGTCCCTCCTTTCATCAAGGGTATACATATTAAGCTCTCTCAGTCTCTATTCATATGATTTCTGATGCAGACCCTGCAGCATTTTAGTTGCCCTCCTCTGGACTGCTTCCATCCTGTCTATGCCCTTACGTAGATGAGATCTCCAAAACTGCACACAGTACTCCAGATGGGGTCTCACCAACTGTCTGTACAGAGGGATAACCACTTCCCTTATTCTACTTGTGATGCCTTCCTATGCATCCCAGTATCCCCTGGCTCTCCTTACTGACTTCTCACATTGCTTACCCACTTTTAGATCATCTGATATGACTACCCCAAGTCCGTTCCATTTTGTTGTTGTTAGTACCTCCTGCTATTGTGTACTCTTCTCCTGGGTTTTTGTTTCCTAGGTGCATTACTTTGCACTTCTTTGCATTGAATCTAAGTTGCCATATGTCTGACCATTCCTCCAACCTTGCCAGAGTCCCTTCTCATCCTTTCTACCCCCACCTTTTGTATCAACTCTGTTACAGATCTTTGTATCATCTGCAAAGAGCATACCTTTCCCTCCAGACCCTCTGCAATGTCACCTATGAAGATGTCAGAGTAAATCACCCAGGCAAGTCTCTGTGATGCAGAGAAGCTCAGCAGAGGAATCGGCGATGAAACCCTCCATCACTGCTGTCTTATTTCTAATCGATCTTTGCATTACAAAATGGTCTGAAGGGAGGAGCAGAGTTGGTTGGCTTGCTAAACTTCTGCCCAGTAGTAGTTGCTAGTGCCCTAGGAGTTGATCAAGACCATAAGGACCACAGTCAGCATTCCATTTCTGCACTGGGTGCCTCTGTGCTCTCTAACCATATCTTGCCCCATCATCAGCCAGCCAGAATCCTCCCCATGGCCATTTCTCTGCCTCTAGAGGATCCCAGCCCACACAGCGGCTGATTACCACTGGTGACAGAGCTATTGGGGACTCCCTGAGAGGGCAGAATGGTCACAGGTGGTCCGTGTATAGCTAAGCCTCATAGCACCCTTTCCCTTACACATAATGCCAACCTATACTAAAACAAATAAAACAAAACAAAAATTAAAATAACACTCACAAACCGTAATCCCCACCTAACCCTCCACACATACAAACAAACATACATACAGTTATACAACAGCTAGCTGACCAATCACCTAAACCCAAACTGCACAGCAGATATATTTAAATAAAACAACAATAGGTAAAAATATATCTGTCGATAGAATTTCAAATTTAATAGGTGACACTACAATTAATGCAGTAGTCCAAGAAAGTTCAGTTCTCCAGACTGGAAGGACCCTGTCATTGTTTCAGTTCCTTCCTGAGTGCCTCTGTGTCTTCACTAACGCTGTCTTGCTCCCACCAGCAGCCAGCCTGGATCCCTCCACACTGCCATTGCTGTGCCTCTGGAGAATTCAGTTCCCACACAGGTGCAGATGTCTACTAGTGATAGAGCAGTTTGGGACCCTCTGAAAGGACGGAACAGCTGCAGGTGGTCCAGTGTATAGTTGAGCCTCAAAGCAGCCTGTCCCTTACACATAATGCCAACCCTATACTGAAAGCAAATAGAATAAAATGCAACAAAGCAATAAACCAAAACAAAAATGACATTAACAAATCTTAATCACCTATCTCCACAGTCATGCAAACATACAGTTTAATGTGTGGTACATATGACGGTCTGGTGGTGCTGAGCATTGGCGCTGGGCGCCACCTCACGCCACGCTGGTGACCCCGGTTTGAGGCGAACCTGGGTCGCCGAGAGATCAGCAGGGGAGGAAGTGTCAGTGTCAGAAGACAGCTCTCCTTTCTTGGGTGGATCCAGGAGTATCCCGGCACCGCGGGTAACCTCTGGTGGAGACCGGCGGTACCACAATGCTTCAGGGCTTAACTAGAGGGCTGCAGAGCCACGGCAAGATGTTCCCTGGTGTCATTGCACATTGGGAGCTCCGCCTGGGGGAAGGGGTGAGGGTGCAATGAAAACAAGAAATAATCCCGCTCCCGGAGATAGGCGACTGCACCACCCTGCAGCCACTCCACTGGCCAGACTCATCCACCTCCTGGGCGAGCCCAGCCTGGCCTGAATTTGCAGATAGGCGCCCTGGGAGGATGAGCGGCCCCACCTCTGGAGGCTCAGAGCCGGATAGCGGGCTGGTGCCAGGGCGGCTGGTGAGCTTCAGGCCTGGAGGAAGAGATGGGGCAGTGGATGCCGAGAGAGAGAGAGAGAGAAGAGTTCTCTGGGGCTCAGTGGAGCCAGAAAAAAAGAGTTGGGGGATAAAAAAAAAAATAATATGTGATGCGTAGCTCAGTGCTAGTGTATATTTATGAGTGGAATGCTACATGCTTGATGTTTATAAATTTGGCTTTTCTCTGTTTCCCACCCTCGGTGGAATGCTGGGAAAGTGTAGGAATGAAGGCCAGTGGTGAGGGTGAAATAAAAGTGCCGAAGGAGGAGGAGTCTGGGGAGGATGGCAGTGTTCCAAAACACTCAAAGCTGAGCAGAAATGCTGAGGATTAAGTAGTGGATGTGGGAGGAACTATTCCCCACCACTTGAACCTCAGGCTATAGCTTTCCCATTTAATGTGTGGTACATAGCTCAGTGCTTGTGTATACTTATGAGCTGAATGTTATATGCTTAAAGTTTATAGACTTAGGCTTTTCTGTGTCCCACCCTCGGTGGAATACCGGGAAGGTGTAGGAATTAAGGCACAAAGATTACCATTTTGATTACCTCCTCCAACTCCGGACAGTGTGACCAGTAGCATGAGAGAGGACCCTCCCTTTGGGAAACCTCCTAGGACCCATGGTCCCTGACCTTCCTGTCCTCTGGGTATACTGAAGGAGAATAATCCTAAATGTGGGCTTATGGTTCTGGTTCTGCCCAAGAAGTAAGTCGAGACTTCTTACCCCAGGAGTCCTTTAGCATCAGTAACTTCAGCAGTTAGCTGGCTAGGTGCAACTGCCCTGGAGGTATGCCTTTAAGAGAATTTCATTAGAATGAAATTTGGGCAATAGCAATTTAAAAGCAGGAGGATTGAGCTAAGTGAGAGCTGCTGAAGACTTCAGCATTTTTCTCCGCTGGACTGAGCAACATTGCCCCTGAGGTGCCTCTCAACTTTTCTTGTCAACAGCCTCCTAGCACTTATCTGGGTAAAGTTTTCCTCAGTCTATTTCTGTAGTGTGCTGAGTGAAAGTTTTACAATTTAGTTAGCGCCGCACTGATTTTTCTATTTTTAGCGCAC
This sequence comes from Neoceratodus forsteri, assembly GCA_016271365.2. Lineage (NCBI taxonomy): Eukaryota > Metazoa > Chordata > Ceratodontiformes > Ceratodontidae > Neoceratodus > Neoceratodus forsteri. Next base: position 991,608,377 of record CM028135.1, read on the forward strand.
CGCACTATTTTGACTTTATTTTCTCCAGTGTCCATGCTGTGAGCATGTGAAACACACAGGAGTGGAGTACTGGACCAATCCTGCTTAGTTTACAACTGTCCTGCAGCTGGTATGTGTCTTCCCCTGTGTAAGTGTCTGTTCTTCTCTTTTAATTACACGAGGAAGATTAAAACACATACCAGGCAGCCAGCATTTGGCATTCAGTTTAAAAGACAGCCGAGGATAGTAGCAGCTGGGTGGGCACTGCCTTCACTCATGAAAGGGTGGCGCTTGTGCATGCGCCACAACCTGAATCTGCCACTGAAATACTAGCTGTAAATGAATGACTCAACTAACAAAAGGTAAAATTCATATTTGTAGCAGTCCTTTCTGTTCCTGCTGCTGTCTCTGCCATCTTGGTTTAAGGCTTCAAGGTGGCAAGGCTACAAACTTTATCTGTCTCTTGATCGCTCTAGCATCTTTTAAAATGTAAAATATTAGGCCATTTATATTAATGCAGTAACATAACACCTACCAAGGTGCTGAATTTCTGGAAAGATATAGACACTCTTTCCAAGTGTGCTGAAAGCACTCAGCCTGTGACCTCATACCTTGGCATGAGGGGTCAGAAAATCTCATAGTCCGACATCCGGGCTATCACTCCCCTCCCCTCCATTAACAACAACAAGAACAGTTGCTGCTAGGTTTCTGATAGACAAGTAGGATAAGCGTGAGTCAGGCGTGGCAGTCCGTGTGTTGTCTCAAAGCAGTTAATTCAAGTATGAAAACAAGTTAAAAGCCAAGCAAACATAACAAATAATCAGAAAGTAACATTTTATCATAAAACAAGTTTACTCTGACATTCAGTATTTCAGTAAACTGAACCACTTGGTAAACTGTGCTCCCGCAGTCTGCACTGGCTGCCAGTTTGCTGGCAGAGCACCATCAAGGTTGGGTTACTGACCTACAAAGCCCCTACATGGTCAGGGACAGCTACTTACAAGACCTTCTTTGTCCTTACTGCCCTTCCCCCCTCTCCACTTCACTGATGAGGGGTTGCTAGAGATTCCCAGGGTTTGGCTTAAGACATCTGGTTTTCGCTTCTTGCTTTTGTGGCCCTCAGCCCTGTGGAATTCTCTGCTTTGTCAGGTTAGAGAGTGCCTGACCATGGAAAGCTTTCAAATTGCTTTAAAACATACCTTTTAATTTGGCTTTCCCAGACCATGTCTAGTTTACTTTGATTTTTATCTTAGATATATGCTGTTATAGTTAATGTATTTTTTAATCTATTTTACAGCACTTTGATCACTTTTGGAATAGCGCTTTATAAATAAAGCTGACTTGACTTTTGAAAAGAATGCAGCGTTATCAGTACAGGCATCATACAGTTATCTCAGTCTAATCTCAGGTATATAAAACATTTAAAAACCTATAGTATGCCTTCTATAAAACTATCCCATCCCATCCAAAAGCTAGAAAGAAAGAAAGTGAAAATGAGTGGCAAGAGGAAGGAACTGTGAGCTGTGAATCGCCTTCAGGCTGTGGTGCATCACAACTTTCAAGTTTATTGCAAAAAATAAATAAATGAATGAGAAAAAATTTAAGAATCTTTTTAATTTAAAAAAGTGACAAGTTTGTAGGATTGCACAGTAGGTCACTCACGTGGTCCTTCCTTGTAATAACACATTATACTACATAGTGCCTGTGTGTGTGTGTGTGTGTGTGTGTGTGTGTCAGCTGAACGCCACGTGGTGTGTGCACAGTTGCAAACTGTTCTCCCTCCCACCTCAGGCAAGGAAAGCATTCAGGAACTGAGCTGTCGGGTGACAAAACACTGAGTCACTGATATTACACATAGTTATATTGAAGAAAAATAAATTTACAGAGCAAAGTGTTTTGATTGCCTGCCTACTGAACTGTCTATATCTATGCTGAGGAGCTACATAACAATGTGTGGTGTGGTGTGGTGTGGTGTGTAGTGAAGCAGAAAATGTAAGTTGTGCATCCCATATCTCTATCCTGGCATCTGCATGCTAATTTCTTAACAGTTTACTGAGAACCAACAAGGCAAATATTTGTAATTGAGCTAATCTGATTCATTTACAAGTCAGCCTCTTGAGATGGTGGCACACAGAAACATCACATACAGCCTCTTGTAATCTTAGTTAATAATGTCTCACTGTCCTGATTTAACTCACGCTATCGGTAAGTGTTATGGAAATATAGATGTAACCCCGGACCCCTGCCTTTTTGCAAAACGACAGGTGGCATGCTGTTGAAGCTGACAGCAGTACCTGGTGGGGACTGGGTTGGGAGGATTAGGTTACTCAGCACAGGGGCCTAGGTTTGGCTACTCTGCACAGGGCACCCAAGTAAATCCAAACACAGGAAGCAATAACTGTAATGTCCAGAACCAGGAATGGGATTCTACAGTGTGGCTTTTATTCACATCCAGGCTGAACAAACAAAGCATAGACAGACCCCATGGGGCTACATTCCTGGTAAAGCAGATTAGAGACAACAAAACACTTCTTCACTATTCCAGCCCTCAGGCTCTGAACCCACCAGGCACACAGCCCAGACTTGCACGTAGCTTTGGGTACACAGCCCGACTTGTACACTACTTGGGTTTCCCCACTGGCCCGGCTGGCCACTTGATCCAGCAGTCCATTATGGGAGTGAACCAGTTTTCCTGTTAGTGGCTCCCAAACCACCTTAGACCTTCAACTCCTAGAGGAATTTTCCTTCCAATCCCACATCTGGGTACTTCCCTCATCACTGGCCAAGTGCATGAGGCAAAGTAGAAATCCACAGAGCAAATCCGTGAGAGGTGGACCTGGTTACTAAATATGGATCTCCACCTCCAGCTCCCACAATCCATACCTAGCCATTTCTCTGGAAACTAAACTTTTCTGAAAGCTTGGCAATGTAGATTACTGGGTAGATGTATCTCATCTCCTCTACATGTCTTAACCTTCCCCTATGTGCTGGACTTGAACAAACTTTACTTTTGGCTAAGCCTATTACTCTAGGCCTCCCACTGCTTCAGTAGTCCAATCCCCACTATCACACAAGTCCCAGGGTGAAAATATGGGCCCTTTAGAAAGAGCAGAAACTCACCCTCCGGTTGCAGGTGCCCCACAGGCGAATCACAAAATCTTCTTGTTTCCCATACTCCTGGACAAAATAAGGCAGCTTCTTCACTAGCAGTAGTCAGGGGTTGCCCTGGAATATGCAGGCTAAACTTTCCTGCCCCATCCCCTGAGGGATGGGGCACTGAGACCCAAATTCAGCAGTCTCCACCACTTTAAACTAGCTTCTGTGTCTCTCTATAGGTGGAAACACACACCTTTTCCTAAATGTAGCCCTATGTCAGGGCTGAGGCTCCAAGAGCCTAACACAGAGCTGCTGTGCTCCTCTCACTGCAAGCTCCAAACTCCAACTGACTTAAAGACTACTGTTCAAACCTCCCAACATTCTACTCCAACTCCCTGCTGCAGATTCCATTGTGGCTCATGCAGCTGCGGTAGTTCTATAGTGATGTCATCCTCAGTATCAGCTGAGACTGAGAACAGAGTGAGACAGTGTGAAATCCATTTAACTGAAGTTTCACAAGCTGCCTTCCTGCCTACCACTAGGTCTTACTGGGATTCTAGTAACCCCGGTAACAAGGGGTTACATAGAACACAGAATTTGTTGGCAGAAGAAGACTGCTTGGCCTACCTAGTCTGCCCACCAGTGTTCCCTGCCTATTCTGCCTCCACAGACCCTATTATCTGGCCTCTGGTGGTGACCCACCCTGCCTCCTTTGTTAGTCGCCTGGCACCCTCATTTCATCACCACATAATCAATGAAATATATAAAATTGTTCGTAAAGTTACCCCCGTAGTCTATAATATGGCGCGTCCCTATGCACTCCCTGTCATCACGCCATGAGTTGGCAGAGCACGGGGTGGATCTAGACACCAGGAAGGACAGGAGACCTGGTAGACAAAAATTTATGAGCATTTTTTCTTGTACATAACTTTAAATCTTTGGGGCAACTACACACAGGCAGCATTTCTCTCTCCAGTAAGGCACCGACACATGTGGTGCTTCCTTCAACTTGAGAGTCTCTTTAAAGAAGGTGTACCTGTCAGTTGCAGGATGGAGAGTGGAAGGCTTTCATGGTACCCACTAGAAGAAGGGTGTTGTGCGAATTCATCCAAACCTCAAAACTAAACATCTAAATGCTCAGGTGGTGGTTCCTGAGAGGTACCGGAAACAGGTTATGGAGGCAGCTCACTCCAGTATCTGTGGAAGGCACTTAAGGAAGACCAGAGACACTGGCTAGTTGTTGCCCCACTTTTACTGGCCAGGGGTGTACAGAAAGGGTTGAAGCCTACTGCAATGCCTGTTCTGTCTGCCAGTCTGTGTTGGTGACTGCCAGGTTGGCCCAGGAGAAAGTGTTCCAGAGTAGAAAAGGTGCTGTACACTCACTAGGAGGGTGGAGGTGGCATACCAAGGGATAAAGCCAACTGGGGAAAAGAATGAAGTCCCTGGAAAATGAAGGTAACCTTCCTCCCAGGCTGAGTGGTGCATACAAGTAAAATGCTTCTTAACTAAGGTTGAAAGGCTGAAATGAAAATGGAATGGCAGTGGTTTATGGAACTGTCATCGAGGCACAGGTTAGGAAGAATAGGAAGACCAGGAGCAGGTATAAAATTACAATTAGCATTTTATATTTTCCAATAGCAGTAAAATATAAAATAAAATTGTTCAGTATAACTATTTGCAAAGGCAGTACAAACACAGAAAACAAAGTCCTTAATCTGAGGATATCTTTAATTGTAAGCTTCAGTCTTGGCTCTCTCTAGCAAAAGAACTGCTACTCTTTTTGTAAATTTTGCCTGGGAACTCGTTGGGAGATATCCTGTTTTCAGAAAATGTTCTTGTCAGTTTCCTTCCTTTCAGGTGCAACAAAACAGTACATGGTGTCCCAGAACTGACCTCCTGTTGACAGCTCTGCAAAAGCGCTAGTGTTGCATTCCAGGTTAACTCCTAAGTTCCAAATAGCTTTTGCAATTATTTCAACAATATAACTATATACATTTTCAAAACAAGGCATTCTGGTTTCACATAAAGATTCACACATATTTTATAGCTTCAGATACACAAGGGTGGCAAAAGATAGAAATGGCAAGTGAAGGCAGAGAAAATTTGACAACGCAGTCAGACAAGAGACAGAAAAGAAGAGGATAGAACAGATCCTTGCATTTAGCTCTTTCTGCATAACAAATGAGACATGGTCTTATTCATAGATACATAGAAATTGTCAACAAATAAGGACTGCTGGGCCCAACTAGTCTGCCTGTAAGTCTAAATGTGTATGCAATCACTGACCCTAAGTGATCAATGGCATTTCATCACTCCCTCCCACCCAGTGTTCTCTTGTGCCTGTCCCAGGCATGTTTAAACCCCTCCACTGTGCTTGCCCCCACCACGCCTTGTGGCAGACTGTTCCAAGTGTCCACCACTCTCTCTGTGTAGAAAACTTCCTCATGTTACCTCTTAATCTACCCCTCCAATTTCATATTGTGTCCCCTTGTTCTGATATATTTTCTACATTGGAAAAGATCCCCACCTGTACATTATTTAAGCCCTTGAGGTGCTTGACAGTTTCTATCATGTCCCCCTTTCTCTCCTCCAGTGAGTACATATTGAGGACTCTTAGTCTCTCCTCATATGTTTTGTGATGCAAGCCATGTACCATCTTTGTCGCCTTTTTCTGGATTGCCTCCACCTTGTCTATGTCCTTATACATGTGTGTGTGTGTGTGTGTGGTCCCCAGTACTGCATGCAGTACTCCAGGTGAGGTCTTACCAGTGTTTTATACAATGGCATGAACACCTCCTGTCTTCTGGTAGTAATGCCTCTGCCTATGCACCTCAGCATGGCACTGACCCTCCCTGCAGCCTTCTGCACTGCTGTGATACCTTACAGTCATCAGATATGATAACCCTTAGGTCCCTTTCTCCTTGGTGACAGTCAGCACCCTCCATTCTGTAGCTCTCCCATGGTTCCCCCTACCTAGTGCATTATCTTGCCCTTTTGAACTGAACCTCAGTTGCCACACCTCTGACCATCTTTCAGGCTTCTCTGTCACAGGAACTAGTATATGGTAAAGGGCCTCTCAGAAACTGAAGAATGTTATAAATGGGTACTACTTTACTCCTTCTCAAGTACCCATAGACACATTAGCAGAATAATCAGGATTAAATCCAGTTGTGAGAACAAAAGTCCGGACATGGCTCTACACTGGTATTCTTTGAATGCCAAAATGTGGTAAACCAGATCAGGTGGTGGGCCTGATGGTTGGGACAGGTATGTCTTATAATATGCAAAGGGTCCAAGGTAAAATGCATTAAATGTTTGTACTAACAGGAACACCTGCATAGGATTAAAGTAGGTGGGAATGTTATCAGATCTACATTGGGGTAACACCACTAGTGTTTACCCCCAGGTGTCTGAAACTGTACAGAAGATGAAATATGAGATATTGTGGGTTTATGTAGAGGCGGAACCCAAGGAAAGGGCCTCTCACTTTGTACCAGCATAGCTGGTGGGATGGCTAGGTAATTACCTACCCCAGGTAAATGTGCTACATGTTGCAGGTACAAATAGAGGTGTGGGGGTAACCCTTGAGTATGTGTCAAATGTTTGTTTAGAAAGTTAAAGGTTAGGAGTTGGTTATAGAAAAGGAAAAGCAATGCTTCACTAATCGTTTCCCTCTTAAGCAGGGGCTGTGTGGTAGGGCTGGTCATCCTACCTTGGAATTAGAGGCACTCTATTCTAATTTCTTTTTCTGAAGCTTGTTGCAACAGAATTCTATCTATTCTTTACTGTACTACCCTCTCCCGTTCTGCTAGGATGCCCTTTTTCTCTTCTTTACTCTGTTTTTCATGTCACTCCAAAAATGCATCCTGAATGGCTCAAACTGATAAAATAAATATGTAATAGCTAGCACAGTGTCATTTCCAAATATAAAACAGATACCCATTGTAGTGTAATTTGCTATTGTAAAATTGTGGAGTTAAATATGAGCCATGTTTTGCTGCACTGGTGTTCTGCAGCATATAAAATGTATATATGATTGCCTAAAGTACATTGAAAATGTTATATACTAAGTAGTGGTTTGGTGTCTGAGAAACCCAGATTTAGTGTAAATGGAAAAGCTGGAGAATGGATTTGTTTTATGTTAAATTCATAAGGGTATCTGAGGTAGCTGTTCAGCCTCTCACTTGACTCCTCCCAATGTCCTGCACAGAAAACTTGCTACTTACACAGACAATGCTGTCCTATACTCCTCCAATTCTGACCCATTCAACTCCATCACTCCTTCAAACCTCCTTTAGTGACGCTGAAAACTGGTTCTCCTCCAGCGCCTCATACTGAACTATAAGAAGATGAAAGTTATGATCTTCACCCACCCACAGAACTCCCAGAGGGAGCACTGGCCCCTCTACTAACTGTCAATCATTCCCTCGAACTAGTGGACTCTTTAAACACCTGGGTATAACCTTAGACCCAGCGCTGAGCTTCCATCAGCATATACACCTTCTATCCACCAACCTCAACATCTGTCTTGGGATACTGCATCGCTTCAAACACTGCCTCACTCCAAGATGCCCTTAGGCTCGCTGTCTCCTCTGTCCTCTCCCTACTTGACTACGGGCCATTTATCTATGGTGCTGCAAGCACTCAGCCTTATCCAGAATATACCATGCCCTTAATAAGCATGCACCTTACCCTGGGTTGTGACCATCTCACCCACACTTGCTTACAAACATTACCACCAACTGATTCAACCTGAAAACAGAATCAGGTACCACGCCTGTCTCATGGCAAAAAGGTTACCCTTGGCCTCACCCCCCAGGACTCACCCTCTAATCCACTCAGCCCCAGCACTTAAGCACACCGAAGCTCTAATAAGCAGCTTCTCACAGTACCTAACTTCCTATTTCCCAATTCAAAGGTCCTTAGCTATAGAGCCCCTCCTGGATGAATGGCCTACCGCCTCCTTACTAACGAAAACCATATCGCACCTTCAAAACTCAGCTTAAGGAACACCTCCAGTCCTCTAATAACTGTGATTGCCACTGATTACCTTCCTCAATCTGACTAAGGACCCTGGCTGTTTATGTCCACCCCTGTTGAGTCTCCAGTCTAGATCTGTGAGGCTCAGCTGGTTCTGCTGAGTAGTATTAATGTATTGTTTAAGAGCTGTGCTTATTATTCCTAGTATCAAACTGTTAGCCTTCTCCTGCTCTATGTCTATTGCTTACTTTGTACCCTGTGAAGATGAGTTACCATGTAATGTCTGTTTGGTATCTGATTTCTGTGACATGGAACCTTTGTAAAGGAGTCTCTGGCTCAAAGGTACTTTTCGAAACCTCAATAATAAATAAATAAACAAGCCTTGTTTTCCAGTCAACCTGGAGCCAGTTGTAAACAGCCTTGTTTTACCTTGAAATCATTCTGTGACCCGTGTCAAAATGGGAAAAAGTATATAACTCACCCCGACCTGAAAACAGAGAGCAAGACTTGGCTATTCAGTTTGCATGAAGCATGAGAGAGGGAAGGACATGCAGTCTTCATGTCCTCAAACAATCTGAGCACAGATGAGAAAAGGATCCCAGCAATGTTATGTGGTTCTGACTGTTGCATCCTGACAAATACCATGTAATACTGTATTCCTTTTTATTTATTTTTATTTTCTTGTGATTTTTGGTTTTGGAACCTCATGGAATAAAACCATGCAGTAGCGTGTTGTACCTTATATGGACTGAATCAGTGTCTGTTTGTTGCACTTACACCTGGGACACTGCTGCTCTGCACCAAGAAGTGGAGACTGTTGCACCCAATGCAAAGCAAGTTAAGAGTCACCTCTTGCCGAAGAGCCCTAGGGAAGCAAGTTATGACTCAACTTTCCCAAAAGGAAGAAAATGTATTGCAAAAACTACATAAATGCATAGGTAGGTTTCTGATGCTACAAAGGGAGAAAGTGTGGCATTTGGTGTTTTCAACCCTAACGCCATCCCCCTTTCCCAAACCCTAGCCTCATGAACAGAGGTCAGTCTTCAGGTCCTTAGCTATGTCTCACGGGTTTGCTACTTCAAGCTACAGGTCTGTGGCATTGTGCAAGGCAGTTATCCTGAATCAGGCTTTGGGCAGGGACAGCATGTCCTTCTTTATCAGTGAATTTACTAGAGTGGTCAACATGCATGCCCCAATTGTTAGAAGAAGAATGATTTGTAGAGGCTCTTGTTGGTTAAATCTGGAATTATTTAAACTAATGAAAAGCAAGGTATGGCATGGTTTAAATACAAAGAAGTAATTTGTCTCAGGACCTAAACTCCTACCACTTTTAAGAAATCTCGTTAGAAAGCACCTAATTTTGCAAAGGTTAGTTTCTTTAAAATGAGCAACCAGAAACTTGGCTGACCCTAGAAAGTTTGGGGATTCTATAAAATCTCTACTTAATCATTTTTTTAGCTATTCTTTTATCTTCCCCTCCTAGCTAGCCCTGTTTCTTGCTGCTCCACTCAGCTCTGACACCCCAGCTTCACACTAGGACTTTTCTCCCCACTCCCCCAGCTTGACCTCTGTAGCAGGGTGGGGGAATTCTCTTGACCTGCCAGGATGAGATCCAGAATGTGGGAGGAGCCTAAGTTGCTGGGTGCAGGGCCTGCAGCAGACTTTGTTCATCCTGCCAGCCAGTGTGTTTCCCATTTTCTTGTTCCCTTGGAGATGTGACATGCAAGGATGTCAGGGTTCATGCCACACACTCATGCGTTGCATGCAGACATCTGCCCCACCTCCGACCTGCTGGCCTAGGCTGCCTTTCCCCAGTTTCTTCCAGGGGCCAGGCATGCACTGGTTGTTCCCCCTCCTCTGAAAGAGGAGAGTGGTTCTATGGATGCTCAGTTCTCCTCCCCTACCCAAGCTGGCCCTCCAACACTTAGGCTCGCCTGTGGTCGTTGACATCACAAATGGTAACACTACTGCTGTGCTGGCGGTCCACTTAATACTTTTTGGTGTAAAACAACATTTGATAAAGGGAGTGAGGTCTTAACTGCCCTTTCACTATTTTTGTTGTAAACTCTTACTAGGTTTCAAAGACATAACCTTACAAAAGTGCTGTGCACAACAGTAGTTTACAAATATGATAGCATTGTGGCAATTTACAGTAGGCGATGCATAACTGATTGTCCAGGTAAGAACTTATAGAGAGGTTTAGGTCCAAATGTTCATTGCTGTGCAAGGAAACCACAGCTGCATGCACTGCTACATAGCCTACGCTACTGTCATGGGAAGGATCGTGTTCATACTGCTTGTGAATCCTATTCTGTTCCAGACTGATGCTCAGCCTTGAGGTCCCAGATCTGAACATTATATATTTCAAAGTTATTAATCAGAAAAGGCACACTGAATCAAGCCTTGTTTCCAGGTATGACCCAGGGAAGGGGTTGTAGGAGAACAACTACCAATACAATTTAGAGTTAAGATTGCAATTAGAAGAAGATAATCTGTACAGAGGCAGCGTGTAAAATGTGCTGGCATAATAGAAATACAGCATTGTATACAGCAGTAAACAGTGAACAATCAAGGTGAAGCAAACTGCACAGTGTGTGAAGGGCAATGACTAAGGGACTGAGCAGGTGAGGGGTCAAGGGAGGATATAGGGTTAGGAGAGAGGTAGACAGGAACAGGGTGTGCAGGAAGTTGCCTTATGTGGAGTCTAAGGGCAGGAGAGAAGGGTGGAGGCAGAAGGGAGGAGAGCAGATTCCAGAGGGAGGGAGTCGATCTGAGAAGGCTTGGGTGCATAGGCAAGAGTATCACTAGCAGGAGGTGGGAGGTGGTGATGCCATTGTATGAACAGTGGTAAGGCCTCACCTGGAGTACTGCATGCAGTTCTGGAGGCCACACCTGCCAAGGGCATAGATAAGGTGGAGAATATCCAGAGAAGGGCAACAAAGTGGTGCAGGGCTTGCACCACAAAACATGAGGAGAGACTAAGACCCCTCAGTATGTACTCATCGGGGCTAGGAGACATCGGGGGAGATGATTGAAACTTTCAAATACCTTATGGGCATAAACAAGGTGCAAGTGGGGGACCTTTTCCAATATTGAAAAGTACTAGAACAAGGGTGCACTATATGAAATTGGAAGGGGGTAGATTAAGAGGTAATGTGAGGAAGATTCTTCTACACAGAAAGGGTAGTCAATGATTGGAATAGTCTGCCACAGGAGGTAGTGGGGCAAGCACGGTGGAGGGTTTAAGCATGCCTGGGACAGGCATAAGGAAGCTTGAGATGGGAGGGAGTGATGAAAAGTCATTGATCACATAGGATCAGTGGCTGCATCCGATGTATAGGGCCCACGGGCAGACTGGATGAATCTAGCTGTCCTTATTTGCCAACAATTTCTATGTTTCTATGGCTGCTTGGGCAGCAGAAGAGTGTGGGTGGGGAATGGAGAAGGTGCAGGAATCCCTGGAGGAAATGAGGGAAACAGCAAGGAACGAGGGATAACAGATAAGAGAGATAGGAGGAGGGAGTCAAACCAGTATTTGGCAGTGAAAGCAGTGCAGTGGGCCTGGTGATTTGATGGCAAGGGAGGATGGAGAGGGAAGAGTAGCGGAAGCAGTGGTCGGTACGGAGGGAGAGTCAGTGACAAATGGCAGAAGGTGTTGCACTGGGTATCCAGTTTGGCAAGGGGTGACTCCACAAACTATATCCGCATAATCAAAGACTGGGAGAACCATTTTGGTTACTACTTCCTTCGGACCTGGAGGCAATCCTTATTGTGAAATAGGACCCCTAGTTTGGGATGGAGTTTGGTGTGAATGGCGTCTATGTGAATGCAGAAATCAAGCTTGCTGTTGAGCCAAACTCCTAGGTTCTTGAATGCAGGGCCACTTCCAAAGGGCTGCCATCTAGAGTGGTGAAAAGGGAAACAAGAGCCTGTCCAGTTTTTGGCAGATGCCAAAGTTCATGGTCATTGTCTTTTGGTGTTGACCTTTAGCTGGTTTTCATGGAAGTCCTGCTGGAGTGGCCTGGTCACAGCCGAGGCCATAGGGCTGGACGGTAGATATCCATGTTGTCCACTTACATGTGGATGTTCAAGGAGACACACAGAGGGGAGGCCATTGAGAAGAATGCAGAAGAGGATGGGACCTGGGATGAAGCCTGTGGGACTCCAGCTAGGATGGGAGAGGGGTGACAGGTGCCTCCCACCTACTGAACTGTTGATGGTCCGACAGTTATGATTGGAACCAGTTAACAACATTGGCTGAGAGGCTGGTGGAGCACAGTTTGTTAAGGAGGGAGGGTGGGACACTGAGTCAGAGACTTTGACCAGATCGATGAGTATACCAGCGGCGAGTGGCCCTGATCCATCCCAGTGAGGACAGAACCTGTAACCCACAGCAGGGAGGATACAGTAGAATGGTGCTTCTAAAAGTGAGACTGGAAGGAGGAGAGGAAATCTGAGGAGTCTGGAGTAGACAAGTGACTCCTGGAGCTTTGCAAGTGAGGAGGAGGAGAGATGGGTCAGTAGTTACCAGGAAGAAACGTCATCCCCTTTATGTAGAGGGTGTACCTTAGCAACTTTCCAGGCCAGGGGGACAGTGCAGAGGGATAAGGAGAGGTACAGGATGCGAGCTAGAGGGTAGGCAATGGCTGGAGCAGAGATACATAGGAGTTTGGGGTCCAACCCGTCAGGGTTGAGTGAGGTAAAGGCAAGGAGTACTTCATTGGAGGTGATGGGGAGGGGGAAGTGATAGTCTTTGGGTGATGATGGAGGAGAAGGGGCAGCGGGAGATGGGAGGGATTGGGAAGGGAGGGCACAGGTAGTGAAGAAATTGACATGAGATGCACCAGAGGAAGGATCAGACTGGTGAGCCATTCACCATGGTGGGGGTCAAAAATTGAGTGGATAATTTTCCAGAATTTTTCAGAGGAATTGAGGGGTGACTGGAGGTTATTTTTGAAATAGAGGGCATTAGCACAGATAGCCTTGGTGCATGAATCCCTGTAGGATTGAAGGTCAGGAAGGGATTGGCAGGATTTGAAACAGGCCCAAGCTTGGTCACAGGATTTACACAAGGCAGTAAGGTGAGGAGTGATTCACTGATGGTGGACACAGTTGACCCTTGATTTTCTTAGTGGGGCATGAAAGTTTCATGTGTGAGTAAGAATGGCTAGGAAGTGGATAGGCAGTATCAACATCAGGAGCAGGATGTACCAGTGACCAGTCTGAGACAGTAAGGACATGTCGTGAGGGCATGAGTTTCAAGAGGGTATGTGAGATCTAGACCATATGTATTTGGGGGTGGAGTGGGTAAGTCTCACTTTCCTGACACAGTAGGTCATGCTGTTGATCACTGAATGGATCCGCAGTGTGCCTGCTGTTATGATACAATGGTGGAGGTGAGTACCCAGTCCAGGAGGAAGTGATTGGGGACTGATGGTTGAGTCGAGTTGGTTCAGAAATTAATGGGTGAGGTTTATGGACTGGGTCCTTTGGACAGTGGATTTGGAGGTGGGGATAGGCAATTTGTTGAAATCACCCAAGAGGATAAGTTCACTGGAGGCAGCATGGGAGAGAAGGGAAGACAGGATATCGAGAAGGGAGGAGGGAGGGACCTTTGTGGAAGCATAAAGGACACCTACATAAATAGGAAGGGTAGAAGGAGGGGTAGTTTGGCACATAGGAGTTAATGGGGAAGAGAGTGATTCTTTAAAGGTGTTAATAACCAACATCTGCAAGCTGCTCGCCGATGCAGTGATTGGGCTTCTGCTTGCGACTCAGGGTTTGGGAACAGACCAAAGGAGTTGGTGGGCCGGCTGAAGGAGGATTGAGTGTGATGGATTGCCCTCCTCCTCCTCGTTTAGGGAAGGTTGGAATGTGTATGGCACATAATTGACCCCTGGGGAGGCTGGGGAGCAGCTCTGGAGACCACATTGCTGGGAGGCATGCCAGACATTGGCGCTTCAACGCCACTAACATGGATTGCCGCTATGCCTCCTGTACAGGATTGCAGCATAGTGAAAACTTAGCCTCCGAGAATGATGCCCTGCTCCTGCGGACCCACTCCACCCTGCCCATGGCTCTTGGCTGGGGTCAGAGTCATATTTTCTGTCAGGTGACTCAACCCCACAGCCCCGCTTGGGGCAAACCAGGGAGGCATCTCAGAAACGCGGGTATCACCTGATTAAGTCTTCCATTGGGGTTTGTGCATGCTTTGTACCTCCCTTGGGGGCAAGCCTGGGAGGATCTCCTCCTGAGGTAAATCTGGGGGCATGTGGGATGTCTGGGGTTGTGGGGCTGAGCCTTATAGCGAGGGGTCCGTGCCTCCCTCAAACAATAACTAACATTTGCATTGTGCTTTGTATTTTTACAGTCCAGACTTACAATGTAAACTAAGCTTAAAGTGATACAGCTGCTTTGTGAACACTTCTTGTGTAGACCAGGTTTCATTTGTGTGTCAGTTGTAGCTATACCTTGCAAATAACCCCATTTTTCATTCACTTCTCTCCTTCCTGATTAAATTTTTCTTCATACTTCTATTTAGACCAGGTTTCATTGTGGTACAGTGCTAAGCTATTGCACACTTACCCCATTTCTGTCTCACCTTGTACCTTGGCCATATTCCTTCAGCTGGAATTTCCTCCTGCTGTGAGGTGTCTCTCAGCCAAGGCCACTACTCCTTTTATGTTTGCTTGCATGTGCAAGAAATATAGTGCCATCATTTGAGTTTTTGTAGGTGTGGCACCCTGTCTTCCAATTCAGTCAGTGTGTTTGCAGGCACGCACAGTTCACCAATGAATGCTGCAGCTGTCTATCACAGCAGTTGAAAATGCAGTGGCGTACAGTTGAAAGGGAGAGACTGCTTCAGCGAGCAGCGATAAGATAGTGTTGATTAGCATATTGCCTGCAATCCTGCTTGTATACGCCTCTGCTTTCTTCCTGGAACATAAATTCAGTTTGAAGTGAACTACAACCAACAAGGGTGCCGAATCCACCGCCGGCTCAGCACCCCAACACAATTTCAGGTGCCACGCTGGAGGCCCACCCAGCGGGACAAATGTCAGTCTGCTGGTCCCCCAAACACACTGCCAGGTGCCACGTTGGGAGCCCACCCCAGCATGGCAAATATCTGTCTGCTGCCCCTCAAACACATTTCAGGTGCCACGCTGGGAGCCCACCCCAGCGTGGCAAACTCTTTATGGCCAATGGTGGTGCCCAATCCCCATTTGGCTCCACTGCCCCCCAAAAGCAAAGTTCCAGCTGCCACGCTGGGAGCCCACCCAGCATGGCAAAGTCCCACTTTGTCTTCCTAAAAGAAAAAAAGACCTAAAACAAAACGGTCCCTCGTTGCTTGTCTTGCCCCCCACCTGCACCCACCCTCTGCACCCAGCCTCCCCACACCCCATCTCACCCCATACTTACCTCCGGAGTCCAGCACGACGATCTTGGTGGACGGGAACACGCCTGCACTCTTCAAAGCCGACAGCAAACTGAGGAAATGCCGTAAGCTGTATAATAGAATAAATAGGTTTTTTCAACTTTGATGCATATCGCAGGCATTTTTAGAATTTTGGCACCAAATTTTAACATGAGCTTTTTGGGACCCTACTCATGAATTCTGTCACTGTCATGGTGTTAGTCGGCCTCATAAGGTGCATTTCGCGGTCACTGCACGGAACTACCTTTAGGGACTGATTTATGAAAGGACAGTGTCACAGTTCATGAAGTAGGCCCCAAAACCCTATGTTGAGAATTTGGTGAAAAAGTTCCCAAAAATGACTAATTCTGGCGTGTTTGAGCAGTTCCTACGCATGCTCATAAGTTCGCGAATTTGTATTATTTTCACTCGAGATTCTCAACAGTGCCATTTTACCATACCTCCTTATGAGCAGTACAGCTGTCATTTTCCACATCTTACCGAAAATGTGCTCACGCCGCATGTGGCTTATTAAATGGCACTGTTGGTGTGCAAAATCAATGTTTGGGACAGATTAAGAAAATCAGAGTGACACTGTTCATGAGCAGAGGTCTTAAAATGGCTATGTTAAAATTTGGTGACAAAAAGTCCATAAAATGCCTGTTACGAGCGAAGATATACGCAGTTTCCATGCAGCCTTGTAAGTTCATGAATTTGTAATATTTTCAGTCCAGATTCCACACTTCCTTATGAACAGTACAGCTGTCATTTTCACACCATGGCGAAATGTGTTTACTTCCAGTGCGGAAATGCATGGTCACTGTGGGAAAGCACTGTTCAGGACATATCCAGAAAATCACAGTGACACTGTTCATGAGCAGAGGTCCCAAAATGCCTGTGTTGACAATCTGCTGTAAAAATCCCCAAACTAATTACATTACGGGTGTGCATTGCACAGTTTCATGACTAATTACCTCACCAGTTTCTTTTCTATTTTCTCTGCAGATTTTCAATATTGCCATTGTTTACACCTCCCCATGAACTGTACAGCTGTCATTTTCACATCCTGTTCAAAATGTATTTTCGCACCTGTGGTGCCAAATGGCATAGTCGCTGTACAAAATCAGCTTTCAGCTAACAACTGATATTGCCACTGTTCATGAGGTGGGGGTCACAAAAAATTTTTTGAAAATTTGGAGTGAAAATACCAACAACACCTGAGATGTTAGGGTTTCTAACTATAATGCCCCACCCTGTAGAAACTAACAGGCATCAGGGGTGTGAATTGGGATTATACGCCTGTAATGCTCATACCATTCCACCCCCATACCCTGCAGCCAGTGACAGGCATCGAGGTGTGCCTTGGACTCTTCATCCCCAAAGTTCACCCCCATTCTCCTATACAGCACCCATCTCACCGTATTTCCTGATGGAATGGGGTGAACATAAGAGCCAAAGACCCCAAGGCACACCGTGACACTTGTCAATGTCTGCAGGGTGGTGTGGTGAAATGGCATGGCCGTTATGCCTGACGACCAAAGGCACACCCCAGTGCCTGTCAGTATCTGCAGGGTGGAAGTGGGGTTGGCTTCAGTTCAATACTTCACTGCCATTCCTATTACGCAACTCTGTAACTCCAACACTACCAATGCCAATGCCAGCAAGCGAACATTCGGCATTGACAAATGCTTGTTAACTCTGCCCCACTTATTTCCTTTTGTTCTCATTGTCCTACTGGTGCCACAGCTCCAGTTTGTTAATTTTCTGCTGTGAGGTGAGTAACTCCTCCCCGCTGTAAACACTCCATCCCTTACAGCTATATAACCTCTTGCTTTTCTGATTTCTCCCTTAGCATCACCCCCTGACAAGGGTGTCTCTGCTGCTGCAAGCAGCCAGGTGGAGTCCCCTCTGTCCGCCAGCTGCCTCCTCGCTGCACTGCCCGCAGACATCAGACTGAAGGTACGCTGCTGAAACCTTTGGCATATCCATGCTGACTGGCCGGAACTATCAGCTCTGCCTGCTGATTGGCTGCTCAACGTTTTGAATTCTTTGCTACTCTTCTTCCTTTTGGACTTTAAGCTAATGTTATTTACTGATTCTGGTACTGGTTACATTTCTCCAAACTGTCCTGTGAATGCTAACTTAAATGTGAATCTAAGCCTGTTTACAGCAGTTTTGTACTCAAGGGTTGTTTGAAGTGCAGGATTCTTTAGAGTGCAGGTTTTGAGGTTTTAAAATATACAGCTCTGTTTGTTTTAAGGTCCAGTGGTATTTTACTCTGGATCAGAAACTAAACTTAAAGTGATACAGCATTTGTGAACACTTCTTTGTGTAGACCAGGTTTCATTTGTGTTACAGCTGCAGCTGTGACCTGCAATAACCCCATTTTCTTTCACTTCCTCTCCTTCCTGCTTAAATTTTTCACGCACCCCAGTCTTTATTAAATACTCTCCCTCCCCAGCAGCACCGCCCCTAGGCAATCTTCGTCTTCCCCTCTCACTAATATTGCAACTTCCTTAAAGATACAGAATACAGTTATAGGGGCCAACACTTGTCAGTGTTACTCTTAACTCTTTAAGTCTCATTTACTGTATTGCACCCCTGCCCCTGAACTAAGTTCTCATCATAGTATTTGGGTGGTATTTCCACACTGCTATTAGTCTTCTGATCTGCCTAATTCCAAACCTAACCCTTGACAACAACAAACATGAGCTGCACTACTCTCCTACTCATTGCTATCACATTTGGTCAGTGGGGCCAGGCGCCCTTCAGGTCACCTGTCCCTATTCAGTCTGCCCAGAACACTGCCTTGTAGTGGGCTGTTGGCTAACAATACCAGGAGCAACCTCCACAGAGGGGCATACCAGCAATCCTACTACAGTGGGACCACAACAGAGGAGAATGCATCCGATACACACCACGGCCCGCATGACTACCACCTCTCACACACATTCCTCAGAAAGTGGAGAAGCCAATCCAAGGTAAAATAAGGAAATGCAAGTCACAAATCTCTATAACCCTCTGCATCACAGTGAGGAAACTTATCCTAATGCTTCTCCTGTTATCTGAAATGTGCACCCAAATCCTGGCCCTCTGCTGCCACCTGGATCTGTGGGTATCAAGGCAAAGGGCATGACAACAGCTACGGTGAATATTTGCAGCCTAACAGCAAGTGTACACAGTTACAGGCCTGGATGGCCCAGCGCAAAACCAGACATAGCATACCTAATTGAGACTTGGCTGACAGGCAATATAAAAACAGCGAAATAGCGCTACCTGGATACCAGGTATTCAGGAGCGACAGGCATGGCAAGAAGGGTGGGGCTATCTTATCTACACAAAAGACTCCTCCATGGTTCTGTCCTCCCTATCTCCAGGGTGGCCTACAGACCACGAGCTCCTTGTTGTGAAAATACAAGTCAGACAGCTGGGTAGACACTGACCATTGCATCAGCCTACTTGCCCCCAGAAAATCACAGGACGGTGTTCAATGTCCTGGAGGCAGTGGCCTCCTTACCCAAGGATAGTGATTTACTTATCACAGGGATTTCAGTACAAACTGGGAAAGCAACAACTCCATGCCACTCAGGCAATTTGTAGCAAGCGCAAACCTGTCACAACTAGTCACGGAACCAACCAGAAGGAACCACAAAACAGGCAAGAGGCGCTTATTGACGACTGGATCCTCACAAACTCCCCAGCATGAATATCTGAGGTCAAGGTGCTACCAGATACGCCTGAGCGACCACTCCCTGTCACTTTCAGATGGTCAAATAAGTTCAAAACAGCCCCCATCACTATACAGAGCAGGATAGTGAAGAGAGTCAGTTAGATTGCTTAAAATTACCCTATCCCACCATGACTTGTCACCCATTGATACACTGCCAGACTGGGACCAGGCCTCAAGTACTTCAGAGATTGATTCAACAACATTTCGACCGTACGCACCGTTAAAAGGAGAAAGTGCGGGGACCACCAATGGTTGGATCACAGGCAGCTCCTAGCCATGATGAAGGAGAGGATAACCTCTGTTAAAAGTCAGGGCCTCGGTAAAGACCATGACCACCAGCTGTACCGGCAGCTAGAAACCACTGTAGGCATGTAATATGGAGGGCTAAAGCAGATCACCACAAGGAACTGCTCGATAAAAGCTGGGGTGACAGCAAAGGTTCTGGGAAACACAAAGAATCTCTTGGGAGAAGAAGAAAAGAGAAACCCACAGCTACTCCACAATAACGGCTCTGCTACCATGTACCCATGCCACATTGCAGAGTCCTTCAATTCTGCCTTCACAGATCTAAGCACAATACTCCTGCCTGACTACCTACACCCTGCAAAGGTTCCTTCAGATGCCAAGCACCCAGACCTCTCACCCTACCTTCTACCTCAAAGAGTTACCATAAAGGAGGCAGCATTCTACATAAAAAGTGTGCTCGGGAAGACAGAATGGTTAGTGATGGAGTACACATAAAGCTGGTGTCTCAAACTCTTGATGTCCTCATCAAGCGTATTACAAAACTATTCGACAAATCCCTGACCCTGGCACAATTCCAGGCCACCTGGAAGCAAGCGTGGTCACTCCTGTCCATAAATGCAGGGACAGGACCAGTGTGTCCAATTACAGGCCAATCTTAATCCTCTTCCCCATCCAAGGCCCTTGAGGAGATTGTGGCAGACCAACTAACAGACTACATCAGTAAATACCAACTACAATGCCCCAACCAGCACGGGTTCAGGCAGGGCATAGTACCACAACTTCCTTGTAGGGTTCACCGACTACACTCACAAAGCTATGGATGAAGGCAAACTAGTAGGGACGGTGTTCATAGACTTAACAAAGCCTTCGACATAGTCAACCACACCCTCTTACTGGCCCAGCTACAAAGCCTGGGAGTGACTGCCAATGCAACACTCTGGTTCCAAGACTACCTGTCCCTCAGGTCACAATGGGTAAAACAGGATAAACAGCATCTGACTCCAGGAAGTCACGCTGGGGTTCCCCCAGGGCTTCATCTTGGACCCTGCTGTTCAGCCTGTTCGTAAATAATCTCCTCAAGCCTGTGACACCAAGATAATCCTATATACGGACGATGCTGTCATCCTCAACAGCAACTCTCAAACTGAGCCACTCCAAGCAGCACTTCAGCACTGCTTCAGTAAAACAGAAGACTCGCTATGAGCACAAACTTCTGCTCAGTTGCAAAATAAAAACAACATCATGCTCTTATCCAGCCCCTAGCTCAAGAAAAGATTCCCACTATAAACATTACCAACAATGTACTTGCCCCTCTTGGAACAAGGTACACTCCTTCAAATACCTTGGATTCACCCTGACCATTACACTCCTATCTTACTCTCAACATGTCGACCAGGTGGTCAAGACAGTCAACACCAAGCTTGGTGTGTTATACAGGCACAGAAAACACCTTACCACAGCAGCCATCTGCCTATTAGTCATGAGCTCCATCCTCTCCATCATTTTTCACGGCTTGGTTGTCTGCAGCGCAGAATCAGACTCTGTGCTCAAGAGGGTGCGTAGCTCTCAACAAGGCCTGCAGGCTCATCCTGAATGGCGATCGAATGACTCACACCTGTCCCTCTATGAACAGACACACTTGGATGCAGGACTAAATTCCTCACACATGCCTCCTAGGCAAAAAAGCATTACTGGGAAAGTCCTACAGTGCATAGCAGGCATCTTCTCCTCTCAGGCTCAGAATATATAACCAGAAACAGAACACAGGGGCCTAAGGTGCTATTCTGATGCACAGCTCTCTGATAGCGTGCCTTCTCCTACAGAGCCTCTTTGGCTTAACGAGGTACCAGAGTCCATTCAGAACTCCACTAGCCTGTACAGCTTCAAATCAGACCTTAAGCACTACCTGACCTTCAGCTCCGTGTGCAGCTGCTTTTCAACAGCTAATAGACTCTGGATGACCAGGCCTGGCTCTGCTAACAGTAACTATTCTCAGCACAAGATAGAAGCCACCCTCCCACATGCTCCTTGACAATGCCTCTGAATCTAAGGGCTGTTCCTGTACACCCTCACCCTCTCCCCCTCCCCCATCTCCATGCTAGGATGGGTCTCTGCCTCCTTGGCCTAACCGTCTAAGGCCTGCCTCCTTGGCCTCTTTTACTAGAGGCCCCCTCCTCCCTACCAAAATCCTGTCCTATGGACCCTCTACCTAACCTAACCTCTAGTGCCTCTGCACCTTGCCTGCACTTGTAATCAACTAATTTAATGTCCATATGTATAGTGTTTTAAATGTCTAAGAAACTCTGTAACCCTTTCCTGATTGTTATGCTGTTCTGTGTCTCAAATGTCCTAAAACTCTGTTACCTTCTTGATTGAATGCATGTACTCTGTTCACATGATATGGAACCTTTGTAAAAGAGCCTTAGCTCAAAGGTTATTTTCCAAATATCAAATAAATAAAATAAAAATAAAGTCATGTAGTCAAGCATGGTGCCCAGGGAGCTGAAGCTGCCAACCCTTTATCACCCGATCCCTTTCCTGCATACCTCCCAGGATGATCAGTAAAGTCCTTGAGCCACTGTTCCAGCCAGCTGTCAGATGCAACTCAGTATGCATTTTGTACAACGGGCTGGGTTTAGCTTTAAGTTAAGTCTAGCCATTGTGAGGCAAACTCCTGTGTTATACCCTCCAGTGACTCTGGGAGTCCCAATAGCCTGATGTTGCCTGCTTGTAAAGTTTTCTACTGCTTCCAGTGGTATCAAAGAGCTCTGCTTTCGTTAATCAGTCCTGACGTGGCTGCAGGAGGCTATCATACAGATCTCTGGTCGCATCTGGAAACAAGCTTCGGCTTAATGTGCTACTCCTGGTTAAACAATGTTTCCTTTCCTTCTCCAAAGCCTGCACCACCTGAAGCACGTTGCCACTGGTGGCAGAGGGCACACTGTCTCCCATTCTAGGCCCAGGTTGCTGTGGTCCTTCCCTCTATATGGCGCCAATTTTGTCAGGTTCCCTATCAGTAAAAGAGGTCAAATTAAGTCATCTGCTGTATAAAAGAGCTGGAAAGGGTGCACAGTAAAAGTATTGTTATTTCAGCTGAACATGTAATAAAATGAAGTAAAAGTCTGGATTGAGAGAACAGATAGACACATTCGCCCCCTGCCTTTAATTTATTCACTCCATAGGAGCTCTTTGAGAGTTCCACCACTTGTCTCCTGTATACTCTTAACACTGCATCCTGGGCCTATCTAAGCAAAAAGCAATCCATAGTCAGCATGCCACAAACAAATGCTAATACCTTATGAACCGTAAGTGCTACACACAAAGTATGAGTGGCAAAGATGTTCAGCACAAAATTACCTTTCAGCAGTGCTATGCAATTAATAATACAATTTTTTTCTATATTAGACAAAATAACCCAAAAGTTTTTTTGTATACTTTATTTTGATTGGATTCATACAGACATACTACTTCTCCATATCGGGAGTAGCTTTCCTTTTCTTAATACATGTGCTTTACTGTAGTGAATAAACTCAATGTACAGTTCAATTAAAGAGTAAATATTAGGTACAATTAAAATTGGCTGTGCCATCTAGTCTCAAAGAGGCTAGGGGCCTAACAATATCTAGGTAATGGCTTTCCATACAAATACTTGCATATTGTCTATACATTTCACCCACTGGTGTTTCCTTTATTCTTGGAGCAATACTATGATAGTTTAACATCTTCCTACAACAGTAGCACAGTATATAAGGTTAAACATAATGTAACACCTGATGTTGGTAACTCTGCAATGATGTGATGTCAATGTGTCTGAATTTAAAAATCAGGGACTGGAAATTTAAAATACTGGAAACCAGTCTTGTCAGAGTGCCTTTCCATGGGGCCCCAAATTTCTCATATTTGCCCAGTTGGTTCCTTACCAAATATTGAGTTCTCTCAAGTTTCATTACTTGGAATAGTGAGGCTAACCAAGCCGCTACCGATGGAACTTGCTGCAGTCTCCAATAAATTGCCAGTTCCGCATCCCCACCACCAGGCCCAGTCTCCATAATTTATGTCCTTTGTGGGTTTCCAGGAGCCTTGGCTTGGGAGCCCCAATAATATCTCAACTGGATCCAGATGGGGGGATTCAGAATCCTGGACAAGACTCCGACCACTCCTTCTCAGAACCTCCTCACCTTGGGCATGCCCATGCGTGTGGTAAAGGTACCCTCCTGTACTTGACACTTATAACAACATGGGGAAAAACTGGGTCAATTTTATGGGTCCAATATAGGAGTATGATACATCTGTATAAAAAATTGTATTGTATGATTCTCAGTCTGTTATTTACTGAGGAATTCAAAATATTCTGACAGATTAAATTCCAGTCTCCTCTGTAAATACCTCTGGGTACAGATTTTGTTCCCATGAAGTTCTCACTCTTTCCAGGGAGTTGGTTTACTGTGCAACAACATTTTGTAACATGTATTCAAAGGTTTAAAACCTTGAATGTTAGAGTATTTTATAAAGAGTTCTTCTAATGGGGAATGTTTTAAACCCAGTGCTTGCAGGCCTTTCTGTAGCTTGGATTCTATCTTAGCTTTAAGTCAGAGGTAAAGAAAATAGTATGTGGTTGGTATCTGATATTTCTGCTGAAGCGTCTTAAATTGGCTTACCGTCTCTTCTCCCAAAACTGATCAAGTTTAAATCAACCCCTACTTTTCCACTGTGTTAATCCTTTATCATGGACGGATATATTTCCTTCTCCAAGCAGGTTTTCCAACTATGTGTCAGGTGACATCTCCTTATGTATTCCCAACATATCATGGGCCTCCTCCCAAGCCCTCCATGTAGATCTGGTGTAGGTTTTTAATTTTGGGTGGGTCTATTGACCCAAGATTGTGAACCAGAGGGAATAATATATATTTGCCTCTGTTTAGATTCCATGTCTCTAATGTGGAGGCTCCTGCCTTTCTATTAAGGTGTCTGGTATATGAGCCAATTGTGCGCTATGTACTATAAATGCAAATTAGGGAGGCCCAGACCTCCTGATTGCTCTGGTTTCAGAGTATGTCCTTTTTAATTTGTGTTTCTTCCTGCCACAACAACATTGAACATGCCCCTCCATAGCTCTTATATATTTTTAGGGAGGTGTATGGGAATGGTTTGGAATAAGTACAGAGCTCTTGGTAGTATGTACATCTTAATTAGATTTACCAGCCTCAAGAGTGTCAATGGCAAAGCTTTCCAGTTGGTGCAGTCTACCTTGATTTTTGTATGGGGGACTATAATTAATTTGAATTATCTGAGTAAGTTTGCTAGGAAGGAGTATGCCCAGATATTTAATATGTTTGGCAGGGCTACCATATTCCTGCAATTGTTATAGGTGTTTTCTTTTTTCCCAATGGGAGCCATTCGCTCTTATCCCAGTTAATCTTAGACACAGGGTCCATAAACCTGAAATATTTTTCCGCGCACGGGAGGGCCTCAAGTGGATTTTCCAAGAACAGCAGAACATCGCCTGCAAATAAGGAGATAATATGGTTTTTCTCTCTATCTTACATCCTTGCATTTTGGGGAGGCATGTATTGTAGATGCTAGGGCCTCCATGGTGAGGACATAAAGTAAGGGTGATGGGGGCAACCCTGTCTCATCCCCTAGACAAAGAGAAAGGCATCGAAATGGTGTTGTTTGTGAGTATCTGTGCTTGTGGGTTGTTATATAGATCTTAGCCAGTCAAGAAAAATGCTCCCCACCCCATATTTTCATAAAACCACAAACATGAAGGGCCATTTGACTCTGTCAAAGGCCTTCTTCGTAATCTAGTGCAAGAGAGACCACTACCGGGCCCCCTCCCCTTAGTCCATCTGTGGATTATACTAATGGAACGCTGAAGATTGTGCTAGCCTGGCAACCTTGACTGAAACCCCTGGTCGGATTCTATAAGATCTGGGAGAAGATCTTCTAGTCTTCCTGCTAATATTTTTGCCAATATTTTGTAATCCAAGTTTAAAAGTGATATTGGGCAGTAGGATCCACATTTTGTAGGGTCATTCCCCAGTTTAGGAGAACAACTGTGGTAGCTAGTCTCAGCAGTGGGGTAGAATCCCTCTTTTAATGACTGGCATATGACTTCAGTGAGGAATCCTCCTATAACATCCCATGTATGTCTGTAAATTCCACAGGGATCCTGTCGGATCCTGTGCCTTCCCTTGTTAATCGCCATATGGCCTCCTTGACCTCCTCAGGAGCATAGGTATACTTAGATTGTTCCTAATATTTGAGTTCAAGTAGGGTAATGCCACACTGCTAAGGTAACCTCTGGATCACCATCTAGTGGAACTGGGAGGCATACAGTGTGACATAAAAATCTTTAAATGTGTCATTTATTTCCTTCTGATTGCAGGTGAGGGAGCGTCCGTCCTAGCCATTCTAAGGATAGTTTTTCTGCATTTTTTGTTTAACTAGTCTAGTTAGCCATTTTCCCGTTCTATCACCTTCAAAATGTGTGTGGAATTTAGTAATAAGGAGATCCTTTCTAGTTTCCTAGATTTTATTTGGTTCAAAGTTCCTTCAGTGTTCTAAGTTCTTGAGTGTACTGGATTTGGGGTCTATCATAGCCTCCTTTCTAGGTTGTGGATATCCTGCACAAGACTACTCTCTCTCTGTGTCTCCTGTTTCTTTTATAAGTAGCATAAGAAATGGTTTCACCTTGTATGTAAGCTTTGAGTGCATCCCAGACATAATGTATATGTCCTTTTATTCTTATTCAAGGCAATGAACCCTCCAACCCTATCAGAGATAAAATCTATATACTGAGAGTCTGCTAAGATGGTTGGATCCATTCTCCAAGTAGTTTCAGGCGGTATCCGGGAGAGACCTTCACTTCCAACCTCAGGGGGCATGATCTGAGATGGAATGGGTCCATAGCTAACCGCATGTCTTCTGTTACCATCATTGCGGGAATAAATATATAGTCTATTTGGGTATAGAGATGATGGGCATGTGAATAGAAGAGTATTCTTTTACTCCGGGGTGAGTACATCTCCATGACTCCACCAGGGCCCTTCTATTAACTAAATCATATAGCTCAGCCACGCTCTTAGGGTAGGGCTTTAGTTTGTTTCAGAGTGGTCCTGAACCAGGTCTAAATAAGTATTAAAGTCTCCTCCCAGCACTATGTTATCAGAGAATGGGGCCAGTGTGACTCCCAAGTGGGTAAAGAAGTCGGGAGAATCAAAGTTGGGTCCATAGACGGATACAAATGTTATACTCCTCCCCATATCCACTTCAGCTATGGCATATCTACCTTGTGGATCTGTGACCCATTTGACTATTTTATGGGGGCAGACCTGGGCTGAAGCCATTGCCACACCTCTTGCCTTAGACGTGAATGGGGCTACCAAGAGAATCCCCACGACCGGCCAGCTTGTCTGCTTCATCTTTATCTAAATGAATTTCTTCCAATAGCACCATATCCCTCTTTGCTTTTTTATGTACGACCAGACTCTCTTTCTTTTACCACAGTTTTCAGCCCATTGACATTCCAAGTCAACACATTTAAGTTTGCCATTCTGTATGAGTAAAATTATTCTTAGCCGTTTTATAAAGTAGTACCTTTGCACAAAAATTCCGTTTTTTGAGATTGTCCGATGAATCCATTTTATTAGCCTTGTTAACTTCCCTAAACCAATAACTAAGTCCCAACTTCCCCCACCTCCCCATAAACACTATTACCCTGCTTGCATAAAGAGTCCAACCCATTTTAAACTTCCTTCCACCCCCATACCATCTCCTCGTCTACCTCCTGCCTCCCTGCTTAATGTGCATATGCACTGTATTTCTCACCCTCTACTTATTGTAGATGGAGCCCTGAATCTACCACTCTTCAGGGCATTCTTTATATAAATATAAACTTCCTGTCCTTTTCAGGCTAACTTGCGGCTCTGGGAAGGTCTGAGACCGATTCCGTCAACCGCCCCATGTTGGCGCACGTTAACTAGATAGCCCTTCACTCGCTCCAATGGAGATGAAGTTACAAAGATACAGGGCAATGGGCAGAGGGACCCCCTCGTCGCCCTGAGTGGCGTCGCTCTGTGGTCCTCTGCCACATCAATATGCCATCCTCAGTTTGTCTGTATTGCTCTACCTTCATTATAAATATGTCTCCCTTCTGTTTATATGTGAACTCAGGTCTCTCCAATTGGAACAAGCACCTGCATGACCTATGCGATCGTGTGACCGACCTGCGCCCTACCCCTACTTCTTTATGCGCCACCCTCCCCCACCCTATTACCAAACTGCAATGGCCCAATCCCACACTGGCCTACAACATAAAGGCTTGTATTTGCTAACCGCTGGAACCTATCAATTTTAACTCTCAAACATGAACTAAGACATCATTTCAACAGAACTCTCTAGGCATAAAAGTTGTTACTTTAAAGTTCAAGTGGGTCAAAGAAAGAAGAGAAAGGAAAAAGTCCCAATAAAATTATGGCCTGGTTATTACCATGTCCAAAGATTTCTTGAAGCTGAACTTACCAGGAGACAGGGTGGGTAATCTCCTGGAACCTCTAAGACCTGCCCTGATAGGCCTCAACCTCGAGTTATGGACTCGAGGACCCTTCCCTATAACCCCATCCCCGATTAAATTGTATAGTATCTCATTGTGTTTATGCTATATCAGTTCAGCCATCCTTGTTTCCAGCTCATTTATTCTGTTCACAATGCCTCAGTCCCTGCACATGTTGCATCACCACCTCCGGGTCTGTAAACACACGTTGTCGGCTGCCTGGATAATGGATAATCAGCTTTGTGGGGTAGACCATAGTAAAGGACAGTTAATATAGTGGGTGGAGTTCACGCTTCACATCCACAAATGCTTGTCTCCTAACTTGTAGTAGTCTGAGAAATCTGAGAAGATGCTCACCCATGAACCTTGGACCAGAATCGGCTCACATTTTAGCAGCAGCAAGGACGTCCTGCGCTTGGAATCGAGAAATTTCACTAGCATATGGCGAGTCTGTGCCCGGTGCCAGTTTTGTCCAGGTGAGCGATGGGCCGCTGAATTTCAAGGGACACTGTTGAAGGAGTACCGAGGTCTTATGTAGCCATTCTTTATAAATGTTATGCAGTCTCTTCCTTCCAGCCCTCCGGGAGGCCCACCAGTCGAATGTTACAATATTCTCCTGTTTTCATGGTCGCCCACCACTGTTTTAAGATTTCTATGTCCTTTATAGCTTGTTGCAGCTCTGCTGATAATTGACTGTCTTATCTTCTTCAGCACTGATTCTGGTTTCCGTTTCTGTTATACGATTTACATAGTCTCTACTGTCTCTGAGGTAGTATTCACCATTTGCTGTAAATGTTGCATTTGTGCCGTCATGTTGTCAAATCCGGATTGCATCCATGTGCCTAAGTCATATTTCAAGTCCTAGAGCATCCGCTCCAAGTTCTGGTAGTTAATCTCCATGACTATGTTATCACTATTCTCCCTGCTTTCTGTGTTTCTTGGGCCTGAGAGGGAGGGCCTCTCGGTGGATCTGTAGGCCCCAAAGCTTTGGTGGAGTTAGGAGGCTGATTAAAGCATAGTTTGCCTGTTGTTTGCAGATTTCGACATAGGTGGCATTGATGCTGTAATATCTTGGCCTGTGTGAAGTTTTGAGCTGAAATCAGGCAGGATGGTGCAGATTTAGAGTAGATTCAGCTGGAGCTCTTCTAGTTCATCTCCATTCAGCTCTAGGCTTGGCCATGCCCCCACCAAAAAGTTTTTTTGCACTAAAACGGCATCGAAGCCATTTTTGTTTGTGATCTATGTAACATATCAACACCAAATTAAGCACCCATATATTAGATGTAGTTACAATTGTACACTTGCACTAAAAAGCAATTTTCTAGTGTAAAACATGTATTTTCCCATTTTATTCAAGGGGCTTTGGTGATGTTTGAGGACAAATGTCAGCCATACACACCATGCCATAAACAAAGCTGAATAACTCCTAAAGTGTACGTGATACACACAAAGTATTAGTGGCAAAGTTGTTCAGCACAAAATTAGGTTCATAGGTTCATAGGAGTAATTCCAGGCCTGGTAGCTACAAAAGCCATATATTGGCCTGCCACCTTTCAGTGGTCATAGTCCTTTTTCTTTTCCCATATACTGTAGTTATCCAAAGCTTTTTAAAGGATGATTAACTATTTGCACATTCAACTGTGGAAGTGCATTCCAAGCATTACCACCAGTATATATTTTTTATTTTTATTTAGTCTTTGGTAATCAGGTAAGGCCTACTAGGCACAAGTGCCTGTTTGCAGGGGCGACCTGGGAGCACTGGGCGGTTAAGTGACTTGCTCAGAGTTGCACAGTATGCAAGTGGAGGTTGTAAGAATTAAACCCAGGTCTGGTCTGCTGGATGTACCAAGCTCATTCACCGCTCATTACTCTAACCTCTAGGTTATACTAACAGCCCATATTAAACCACTGTTCCCTTTTGCTGTATTAAATCTTCCCCATTTAATTTCCTGGTGTCCCTTGTTTGCATGCCTGTTCTTGTTTTCCAGCATAACCTGCTAATTCAAATACAGTTTCATTTGATTTTGCTTTGTATACAAAACAGAGGTCCTCTCTTGCCCTTCTATATGTCATTGAAAAAGTCCCAATGATTGTAATCTATCTCTGTATTCCATACCCTTTTAGTGCTTATTCATCTTGTATACCTCCTGTATTTGTTTCACTTTTTGCAATACTTATTTTCTGAGGCGCACTAAAGGACTCCATATTCTATCACTGGTCAGTGACCTATGCAATGGCACCAATACCTCCTCTCTTCTACTTCTAATATGTCTCATTATGTTCCATGTGATTCTGTTAGCCCTCTTTATCATTTCTAAGTTATGTTTATCAAAGGTAAAATCTCTGTATATAAACACCCTTGAATTCTTCTCCTGCTCTACATGTTATATATTTGTTATTCAGTTTATACTGTGCATTTGTATTATTTGCTCCCAAGTGCATCACCTACATTCATCCAAATTGAAATCGATTTATGCTCAACAGCCCATTCTCCAAATATATTTAGCTGTTCCTGCAAATTCTTTGTGGACTCCATATCATTTCCCACTGGTCCAACTTTTGAGTCATCTGCATATTTGCCAATCCAAACTCTGTTAGCCACTTGCATGGTGGAAATCAATGTGTGAAATAACCTGGGATCCAGTATGGATCCCTGAGGTACTCCACTTGTAACTTTTCCTCTGAAGACAAATATCCCTTATGTGAACTTGTTGCACCTCATTTTGCAGCAATTGTGCTGTCCATTCTATTAAATATGGTTTCATCCTAATCTCTGTGATGTTTTATTAATATATCATCGACACGGAGTCAAAGACCTTTTAAAATCCAAGTATACAACATCTGCTGGCAGGCCCACATCCAGGGCTTCACTCACAGGCTCAAAAGCTCATTAAGTTGCTGACACAGGATCTCCCAGCTACTGAATCCATGTTGTGAAATATCTGTGTGATTCAATTGTTGTAGGTTCTCATCCAACAATTTGTTCACAAAGCTTTCCATTATTTTTCTGATTATAGATGTAATGCTGAGTGGACAATAATTGCTAATGTCTGTAGTATCTCCCGTTTTGTGCAGTGGAGTTACATGGGCAATTCTCCACTCATCCAAGACTTTCCCTCCCTAAGGATTTATTGTACACTATTGCTAAGGAACTGAGAATTCTTACCTTTCTAACCATGCCATACAGTTAATTCTAAACAATTCTGGCTGGCAAGTAATATTAAAACATATGAGAGACGTCTCCAGACATTGCAAGGGCACACAGGAAGTGTGCAGCTGACTATATTCGTTCTGGGACACACTGCAGTACATTTGCTGCCACCTACAGACGTGTTCTAGGAGGCAATCGTTAACTATTGCTAATGAGTTTAATGTTTTATTCACTAGTCTTGACAAATACTGCTGTGGTTTAACAGTTCATTGAATGTTCCTCAGTAGTTCATCCTTGAACAGATCCCATTTTACGGGCTGCAGTGTGTCTTGCTGTAGCTCTGAAAATGGGATACTGAAGCACAAATTTGAAGTAGCAGGACCTAAGTCCGCAACTCCAAATCACTCTGCTCATTTTTCCTCCCTCCTCCGGTATCTGCTGCCATCTCTGGTCCCATCTCCTTTTCCCCATTTGCTCACCACTACTTTGGCCCGAGTCCTGATGTTCCTTGGAGTCTCTGCCCAGCCCCAGGTAATGTTTTCCTTCTGAAGAGGGTCTAGAGAAGCAGGGACGTGGGACATTGCAGCCACACCGAGAATGTGCGAGCTGGTTTGCACATGCATGGTAGTGTGCATCCATTTTCTCACTGCGATAGTGGTGCATCAGGAGTTCCTCAGTGCTTCTGGACCCTGAGATGAGTTAGACACAGGTCCAGAGACACGAGGGCTGTGATGAAGAAGCTGAAAATTATTTATTTAAAGAGCACCGATGAGCGTTATGGGACTGAACTTATACATATTAATGAACTGCTCATGATATTAATTAACCCTGTCTGCCTTCTGCTCATTGGTCTCTAGAAGAAAAAACATTACCTGGGGCCGAATGGAGACACAGGGAGCATCAGGGACTCGAGCCAAAGCAGCAGTGAGCAAACAGGAAACAGGACCTCTGCAAGCTCGGCTGCAGCCGTATCGGCTCTGGCCAGATGTTGTTATTGAGAGCTGTTGGTTATCTTGAAGTGCTCAAACTACTAAAAACAAACAAACAAGGCTGACTAATCTAATGGCTGCGATGGTCTAGCTACTAAATTGCTGTTTATGGCAGCAGTTGAAATTGCATACCCTGTTCAATTTCTAATTTATCTTTTCCTTGGGAACATGCATGATTCTTGAAGAACTTAGTTGTTTTCCCAGTACATAAAGCAAGTTATTTTCGAGTTTGTAAACTATAGACCAATATCCATGCTTTCTGCCTTTCGAAAATCCAGGAGAAACTAGTTTACACTCAATTAACTGAGTATAATGAGAACTATGGTCTTATTAAAAAGGCATGGGTTTAGAAGTGGGTATGGGACTCAGACTGCCTTCGTTAGGTTCATGGATGCAGTACACAGAGGCATGGAAGATGGTTACCTTACAGTTACTGTGTTTGTGGACCTAACCAAAACATTCTGTCTTGTTGACCACTCCTTTTTATTAATCGATTAGAATTTTTAGGAGTGGAAAAACCTTCTCTGGCCTGGTTCACCAACTGTTTGAGTGAGGATACCAGTGTGCTAAATTTGTGGCTATATCACCAGAAAACTTTTAAAATGCAGTATGGGGTGCTTCAGGGCTCCATACTGGGCCATACTCTCTCTATAGATCCTCTGTCCAGTGTCATCGATTCTGTGACTCTGAGCTGTTATTGTATGGGTGACGCTGCTGTGTTTTGACATGGGACATCAGCCATTGACCTAAATTTAACCCTTACCAAAGAATTTGAAAAGTAAAGGAATGGTTATGTGCAAATAACTTGGTTTTTGAATACATTAAAATGAAGGCAATGATGTTTGGAACCTCACCAGTGTTTCAAAAACATGAATATTTTAAAGTTCTCATCCTAGATGGCTTGGCACTTATTTGTGTTTCTACCTTAAAATATTTAAGAGTCATTTAGATTTTACCTTTAGTTTTAATCTTCTTATGGATATAACTACTACGAAGAGTCATACGAAAATTGGCACTTAGTACAGAATTATCTTACACCTGAAACCCGATTGACTATAGCAACTCAAAATGTGTTTCCTATTTCGAATCATGCATCTGTAATAACTGACCTGGCTCCTCTGGTACTTGCTAGAAAATCTGGTCTGTTGCAACCAAAAAAAAGGTAAATTTTCTTTAATGGCACCTAATAGTACACACCATTGTTATGTATTTAATAGACTGGGTTGGCTGTCAGTTCCTTAACACTTAAATTTGTCCTGTCCCATTTTATTTACAAAATTACAAAGATGGGAGCCCCAGGTTGCTTGAAGAACCACTTGCTAGACTACAAATCCAATTTTGGTTCCTGTATTAGTATGCAGAGTAGCTGGACATCTACCGCTGGCATATACGGCAGCATCCACTTGGAATAAACTTTCTGGTCATATCAATGCTCATCATCAATTAGTACATTTTCAGCCTGTGTGTCTTCATTTTTAAAGATTTAAACTCTTGCACAGATTTTTAGTACTAATACATCCTATGTATTTTTAATGTATTGTTTACAATGAGAAATACAGTATTTCTGAATGATTGTGTTTATTGCTTTGTACCTATTGCTCAAACCTTAGGTTGTACCCAAAAAGGAATGTATTCAGCGTACCATACCCATTAACAAAATAAATAAAATGAAAGAATGTTATGTGGTTTCCTGCAGGAACAAAGTTAAGAGTGATCCTGTACTTCCATCAGGGCCCTACAAAGAAACCAATGAGTGATCGCCTGTTTCTCACAGGGCCATCTTTGCTCAGGGCCTACAGGGCACTGTGGAAAGAAAGTTATGATTGATGCTCCTGCCTGTGTGGAGCACCAGACCTGTTGGGCACAGCTCAAAACCTGTAACTTGAAGCAGCAGACATGGGGGCATGGGCATGGACCTGTAGCTTGGCCTTGGGACATTAGGCTAGGATCTGTAGGGGGATGTGTGTTAGGGTTGAAAAAACATATGCCACATTTCTCCCTGTTGTGGCTTTGGAACCTAACAATGCATTAACAATGCATTAAAGTATTTTTTTGCAGTGAATAAATATATAGGACTCACCATGGCCTGACTCAGAATATGCCATTTCTGCTCATGAGTGAGGGGCTGGACCATAACTCCTGAGTGGCAGAGCCACAAGTGAGTCATGAAATGTCTTTCCCTCACAAGTGATAATAAATGTCATAGTCTGACTCAGACCATTGTGTATCCAGTTTATGCAATCTATTTTATACTGTAGAACTTAAATATAAGTTATTTTTATGAAGATTTAACTGTTTCTGCTGATTTGTGGAATTGAAAGACATTTTTTTATATTACCACAACTCTGCATATACAATACACCACCTCTGGAACAACAAGGTCCTTGTTAGTCACATGATGCTGCTACTGTATGTGTAAAGTTGTGGTAATTTATAAAATGATGCCTTTTAGAATAGACTTATACAGGCCCTCCCCACTCTTCCTGGTTAGACATCACAGAACATCTGAGTGCAGGGGTGGGGCGACATTCTAACGTGGAAGGATTGACTGGATGCTCACTCAGCCTTACAATCCCATCCTTCCCAAAGGGGACTAAAATAAAATGGATATTTTTACCTAAAACAGTGTATGCTGTGTATAAGTAAACAGGCATGGGTTTCACCCCCTTTTAAAGCAGAAATCTCAGAACCTTTCTTTAAGGATCAGGTGGTTGCTGACAAACCAGGAGGAGATTGTTTTGAAATTAGATTGGCGTACTGCATCAACCTTGGACTTTGTTGTTGCAGTGTAGTAGAGTATGGTGTCATCTGCATACATGTGTAGATGGCGCCTCCCATTCTCTTGACAGGTCATTTACAAAATGGAGAACAGCAGAGGGCCTAGGGTTGAACCTTGAGGAACCTCATATTTAAGACAGTATGGTGTAAATTAATGAGAAGGAAGTAGTCAGCCTGGTGGTGCTGAAGGCTGAGGCACTGGATGCCACACCTTGTGCCATGCCGGCGACCCGAGTTCGGTGATGGATCTGGGTTGCCAGGGGTTGGCAGGGAGGGAGAGGATGGAGCATCTGAGGACATCTCTCCTCTCTCTCCCTGGGGAAGGATCCAGGTAGCTCGGTGTCCTGGCAGCCCACAATGGAGATTGGGGATACTGCAGGAACACCAGCCATAGTAAAGGAGGTGGAGTGCAGCAGATGCCAGCAGGCAGCTGTGCATAGGCATCATTGCATGCACCCTAGGGGAGAAATGAAGGAAAATCCCCATCTGAGTGGGTAGGCGAAGGCACCACTGTCCACCAAGCCACACTCCAAGGCCGGGCACCTCTTCTCTCTGGGAGACCTCTGCCCGACTGACACATTGCATTCTAGATAGAGCACCCTGGGTGGATAGGGCGACCCTACCTTGGGAGGTGCAGAGCCTGGGGATCTGCCAGGTCGATGAGGGGTGAGGAGAGTGCTTCAGGTAGGAGGTAGAGCTGTGCGAAGTGGTTGCTGGAGAGAGTTCCCCGAAGGCAGAGTAGAAATAAAGTCCAAAAAAAAAATGAGATGGAAGTAGAGGAATGCATCCCTTCTCCCACAAAGGTACTGCTAGTTGGGGTATACAGAAAAACCCAGAACAGCACACACACCGAAGGCTTGGAGAGTTGAATAGATATTTATTTAAACAAAAGCCATGTCAATTATGGAACACCAGTCTACAACCCCGAATCAATACCTTGTATGGACACTATCTGGGATGGTTACTGAGGCAGTTTTGAAACCATTTGCTGGCTGGTTTACTGAGACCCAGGATCTTGAGCTTGAACCAAAGAATTGCATGATCCACCTAGTCAAAGGCCTTGGAGAGGTCAACAACGACAACCCCAGTGAAGGCCATTAGCCATGGCTATGTGAAGATCGTTGGTGACTTAGAGCAATGCACACATGGCGGAATGCCCTTCCTGAAGCCAGATTGCATGGGAGAGAGCAGATTATGCAGAGTGAGATACTGTAGTCAGCTGTGGGTGAGATTAGATGAATTAAAGAATTATGCAAAATCCCCATTTTCAGTCATTTTTGCTCACCAATAATGAAACAAAGAAGCAAATTTAAGTTATGAAGCAAGTGCCTTTTGCTAGTTTATTTAGTTTACATGCAGCAGTTCTGTCATTCATCACTGATGTATTCAAGTCATTCACTAACAAGAAGCATAAAACACAATGTATTTTCCCTTGCCCACTGCTAGAAAACTGCCCCAAACACTTATACAATCAGTCACAATTTGAAAAACCTTCACATCCACCCCACCCCCATACACCTGGTGCCCAATCCTGGTGTCAGCTGTATTCTTAGTAGTTGAGGTATTTGTGGATGTGGAAGATTTCACTCTTTTGGCTTCTTTTCCATTATGAAACTCCGGTTGCTGTTTGCTTGCTTTGGGGCTTTCATAGAGTGCACAAGATGAAAGTGAAAGAGGACTTACAGGTGCAGGTGTGACAGGTGAACTACATTCTTGTCATTAACTTCATGAAAGCAGTTCCAACACTTAGGCAGAATCTGCGTGTTGCTGGGTGACATCAACACAGTTGAAATAAATGCTGATGAGGTAAGCACAGTGTGGATAAATGGAATGTATTACCACTGTGCTGATATCAGCTGCATTTATCTCACTCCATTGAGAATAAATAGAATAATAGATGGGTTAGTGTGTATTACAAGGCTGTAATTTCATGAGGTTTCTAGAGACATAGATAACCTCGAGGAGCGGAAGTCCGAGAGGTTTCTATGTCCCAGAAACCTCTAGATGAAATTTTTCTAGCAATACATACTCAACCCATTTGTTATTTTTGTAATATATGGATTAAGGAGTTATAGTTCTTACCTGTAATGGCTTGAAAGCTGAATCCGAAGTTGATAGAAGAATTTGCCAACTTCGTAAAAGTTCCTTGTAAAACATGAAAATGCATACTTTTTTTAAATAGCCAATGATTGCGGCAAAAAGCGATGAATTTAGAGTGAACTGAGTGTTGTTACTCAGACTCTGAGTCTGAGTACATTACAATATCTTCTTTTTCAGTTTAGGAGACTTCTGTATGTTGATGGCAGCGGGAAGTTTATGCTGAGACAGTGAGCGGGCGTTACTCCCGCGAATGACTTTAAAAGTATTACAGTTGTGAGCTGATTAAGAGATGGCTCGTGGTCGGTAGCGAGGTTGGAAGGGTGCACTTGCGCTGTGTTGTTTCAGTGATAATACTATCGCTCGTTAGAACGATAGTATTATTGAGAGGAAGTGTGGTATTATTGAGTCCTGTGAGATGGATTACAGGGATTTTTTTCATCGCTTTCAGTAGTATTATTTCGCAAATCCTTATATTACAACACAGTTTATCTCACTGAGAAAGTGCCCACCCCATTGTATACATATATAATATATTCATATTCTACAGGCAGGGTACACGTGTATGTTGGGGTTGAGTAACCACGTTAATGTTTTAACCCCAGTTTTGCACCTTAATTACTTTGTCTCGTTCAGTTGATGTACTTGAAATTTGGTATTCACAGAGATGACACCTGCATCTCAGATCCTGAACATTTTGTGACAATCAGTTCACTGGGGCAAAGTTACAGAGGGCAAACAACTCAAAATTACATCAGTTAAGATTTTTGTTCACCTATAACTAAACAAACTCTGATCAGAACCAGTACAGCTGCAAAATGATGTTATTGACGGTGGTTGCATCCTAGCTGTTATACCTTTGTAAAGAAAAGTAAAAAGAAAAGAAAAGTGCATGCTGTAGGTATCAGTGGATTTATTTGAAAGTGCAGACAGCAGCTTATCTTACAGTAAGTACCACCAGAAGGTTTGCCCCATGGAACCTTCAGGGACATTCAGGTGAATTTTACAAAGAATAGAACAGCTAGGATGCAAGCACTATCAATAACATTATTTTGCAGCCATATTCGCTATGACCGGATTTTTCTTTTGGAAGTGAGTGATGCTTTTAATTTCTCTCCTGGTACTGAGTTCCCTGGGTTCCCATCCACTTTCCACCACTTATTATAATGCAAGCTTGGTAACTTGCAGAGCTCAGCAAATGAGGACATCAAGGATTCTTTTGCAACTGCATTCCTTGAAGTCAGTAGTACACATTTACTCAGAAGCTGCATCACATGTTATGTGGACTGAAGAGTTGCCCTTTTCCCCTGTCTTTGATCCCCATGACTTATCTGAAAAATGAGGTTGTGATTTGGCAGAGTTTTCTGGCTTCTCTGCCTCTTTCCTACAGCTGCATGAAGAAAACCAGAGTGGCAAGAACTTGCAAGCATCCTGGCTGTTTAATGCAATTAATAGCACTCTGTCCTAAAAGTGACAGTGTAAATTCACTCAAAAATACCACCAACAGCTTAATCTGGTTCAAGGTCAGTTGGCATTCATCTGTATCCCCCTCCCAGGTGGTGCCTGAAAATAGGCAGGATTTGTCTAGTGCACTTCCGGTCAACAAAAGCTAAATAAATAAATAAATAAATAAAATAAAAACACTGCTGTGTCAGTCATTTACACTTTTAGTTGCATTAGAACTACTGAAAATAGATGTTTGACGGATGTACCACGACTCCATCTAAGTATAATGTGCCAGCAAGAGCTAAGAAATAAACTTGATCTACCATTTTAAAATGGTCAGTTTCCTTAATATAATTGTCTTCATTACTGTTTTACAAGAGATACAAAAATATGAGCAACTGCCACTTGAGATTCTGCGTTCCAGAGTACAGAATTCCTATCAAAGAATGACTTCTCTGCTGACTCAGTGTCATGGAGGCTACCTCCTGCCACACAGCCGACCGTATTTGCGGTGCAAGCAGGTGTGAAGTCAGCTAGGGAGGAAGGATCGGGTGTCTGGGACAGCTCTCCCTCCCGAGGACGGTGGGAACAGAGCCCGGTATCTGCGTAACACCTAGCGGAGACTAGGTGTTGGTACACCAGCGTCCTGCATTGTGGGGTTTGGCGGTGGAGCAGCTGACCAGCGTGCTGCATGCAGCTCAGCCATTGTTGCCTTGTATGCTCCCCTCTGCAAAAATGAAAGCTCTTGCTATGCAGCCTTAGAAATGATGTTAAGTAATGGGTGTTGTTTTGTTCAAACAGCCGAGAATATGTATGAAAACCTGGGGTTAGTCATATACAGTATAAAGTACTCCTTCAATTATTAAATTGAAAAAGTCAAAGCAGACTCAAAATGGAAAAATAGCATCTTCTGAGGAGGAAAACTTGATGTGCTACTTTAAAACATTGTCTTGTGTGATATATTGTGGGTCAATACGGAAGAGATTCATACATGGTATGTCAGTTAGTGGCAACCTTTTATTCTACTCAGAGATGGTGGTCTTACATCACTGGACATACACAAAGAAAGGCTTACTGTGCATGACAGGAACACATATATAATGGACTACAATACCCACTTGTATAAACTACAACTCTAATCAACTTCCTGCCATATATACCCATATATATACTACCATACATATCCATGCATATACTATATCTTGCAAAGAAGATAAATGAAAACAACTAGTCCTCATGACACTAAAGGTTTAGGTTACCAAGTCATCATGTAGGCAACTAGCTTACTGTATCCTTTTGCTATATAATGCACCCTCTTGGGCAGGCCCCCGCACTCAGAAACCTTGCAGGAGAGGGACTCCAGGAAGCTTTTGGGGAAGGAGGGCATCAGGTATAGTGTCTTTGTTTCTGGAGTGACAGCCTCTGGCACAAACCAAGACAGACCTTGAGCAGGGACTATAAAGGCTGGACTATGCTGGAGGAGGAGAGATCTGACTGGCACCTTGTGATGGAAAGGTCTGCGGTGCTGTAAGTTGGTGCAAACTGTGCCATCCCATGCCTCAAAAGCAGAGAGAAAACTGTGAACAGAGCTGCTAAGTTCCAGAGAGAAGAGAGTGGTAACCACGTGCAAGTCAGTGCGTGGGCAAAGCTGAAGATCGGCATGCAGAAAAGACCGACAGCTGCTGATCCAGGTCCTGTAGCAGGCAGAAAAGCATGGTACTGGGCTGCCTCTGAGCTAGGACCTGGAAGCCAGGACATGTGAAGATCGGATTGGGGCCTTAGCAGTCCGGAACGAGGAGAAGGAGATCAGAAGAGCCTGCATCTAGTGTCCTAGGTAGTAGGCTCTGCACAGAGCAGAGGAAAGATGCCTACCTGCATCATAGATGCCCTGGGAGAGCAGAGATACAGTGGTCTGCTGCATCAGGAGGAGCCATCCAGGTCTGGGAACCATGAGTACTCCATAGTACAGCATTGTTTCAAGGGACAGCACCTGTTGCACCATGTTTCACTAATTTGGATGGCAAATACCACATGTTGAGTGGTTTTCTGCCATTTAAGTAATTGCATGACCTGTGAGGTTTGGGGAATTGAGCACGTTGCTCTGCTTAAAGTGCACCAGTGCCTGTCAACCTGCGGCAATATCCACGAGCCTGCAGCAATTCTACACCTATGGTATGCAGAGACTGTGTTAAGGGAGCTCCCATTTGGCTTGTTTAAAACCTTGTACCAAGGGCATCTAAGAAGGCCATGTTTAAAGTTGTTGTTTGCACTAACCCTCCTTCTTGCAAGTGGATGGTTTTAACAAAGCCATGTTATTCCATTAAATGTGGGCTGGTTATTATTGATTCCCCATGTGGTAGAAATAAGTGGATCTTGTTCGATTAGCATCTAGAGTATGGAGTTCAGTACTGGTGCCCACACCTCAAAGGACATTAACCTGCTGGAGAAGGTCCAGAGGAGGGCTGCAAAGATTATAGCGGGTCAGTAGGGTAAGGTATACGAGGAGATTAAGGGCACTGAACATGTACTCCCTGGAAGGCAGGGGAGGGGACGTGATTGGGACCCTCAGGTACTTGAAAGGGATAAATAAGGTTAATAAGTAGAGTCTTTTTAAGCTGAGTGCTAACCATAACACAAGGGTACAGTCTTAAGCTGGAGGGTGGGAGATTTAGGAGGGAGGTCAGGAAGCACTTCTTCACAGAGAAGGTGGTGGACACTTGGAATGCTGCTGTAGAGGTCATCTTATTGAAGACAGTGGGCAGCTTTAAGAGAGCTGGTATAGGCATAGGGGAAGGTAAGGATCATGTGTAGGGAGGGATGGGAGGAGTGTAGAAGGAGGGCAGGAACAGTAGCTCAAGCTGTGGACCCTACAGTATGAGCAGACCTGATAGACCAAATGGCCTTCTTCTTCTTCTGGCTTCTTCATATGTTTGTATGTATGAATGTATCTCTTCCATTAGGCCACACCTTTGGAACTACAAGTATATCCACGCCAGTGCTAGGACAACACGGAAACTTTTGCTGGCGGGGACCTCCACAGTGGTGTCATGGGTCAGCATCTACATAAATATAGGCAGCCCTGTAACTCCTCAGTTCTTTTCCTGCCATCGATCATGCTCGTCAGACCTGCTGAAGAAATGTCATCAGTTAGCTGTTGCTGTTCATTCTTTGTTTAACCACAGTGTTTTCGTCATCCCTGCTTGCCACTGAAATCGTAAGAGGCTCTGGTCAGTGGGGTATGCAACTGTTTTTAATGTCTTTATAAGTGACGTTGCAGAGGGACTGGAAGGAGAAAGTATGTCTCTTTGCAGATGACACAAAGATCTGCAACAGGGTTGATACACAGGTGGGGTGGAAAGAATGAGAAGGATTTGGCAAGCTTGGAGGAATGGTCAAATGTATGGCAGCTTAGATTCAATGCAAAGAAATGCAGTAATGAACCTGGAAACAAAACCCAGGGAAGAGTACACAATGGGGATGAGATACTAACAACAACAAAAATGGAAAGGGACCTGAGGTAGTTATATCAGATGACCTAAAGGTGGGCAAGCAATGTGAGAAGGCAGTAAGAAGGGTTGGGGATACTAGGATGCATAGGGAGAGGCATCACCAGTAGAAAACAAGAAGTTGTTATTCCTATGTACAGACAGTTGGTGAGACCCCATCTGGAATACTGCGTGCAGTTCTGGATACCCCATCTCTACAAAGACATAGACAGGTTGGAGGCTGTCAAGGAGGAGCAACCAAAATGGTGCAGGGTCTGCACCAGAAGACATACAAAGAGAGTCTAAAGGAGCTTAATATGTATACCCTCGAGGAAAGGAGGAAAGGGGGATATGATAGAAACTTTCAAGTACCTGAAGGAATCAAAGTCTAATAGGGTAGCATCTTTCAGAAAAGAGATGTGCAAGAACAAGGGAGCACAATTTGAAGATGGAGGGGATGGCTCAGAGATACTGTGAGGAAGTATTTTCATGGAGAGAGTTGTGGATGCATGGAACAGCCTTACTGAGGAGGTCATGGAGTCAAAACTGGGGAATTTAAGAATGCATGTGACAGACATAAGGCAATTCTAGTGGGGGGTAGGAGGAAGTAGGCTGTTGGTTAACTAGGATCTGCAGCTTATCCATTAGGTAAGGAAATGGGCAGGCTTGGTGGGCCAAAGCAGTCCTTATCTGCCATCAAATTCTATGTTTCTGTTACTGGCTGGCATAATGGTAAGCTCCTGACACCGATCCAGCTTTGCACATGAGGTATCATGCATGCCATGCTCTACCAGCTCTCTGCAGGTCGCCCTCCCCACCTCCTTCTTTGACTGGCTGTGTAGTTGCACAGGATCTGCCCACATGGTCCTGGGCAGGGGTGCAGAGCAGTGCGTACCAGTATCCATGGGTGTCCGGATACCGAGATGTGCATAGCCAGATCCTATGCACCACATATCAGGCATATAGGGCGGATTCTTTGAATACAGGTCCCTTAGCCCTAGAACGTGAGAGGATTATCCTACTTTTCAATACCCCAGGTCCCAGAATGCGTGAGTTATAAGGTGTCAGAAACAGAGGTTTTGCCACAGACACTAACTCAACCCTAACGTACTTGTGCCAGCATGCTAATATAATATATAATACATGCCTGGGACTTTGTCCCTAGAAGTGATTAGTAGTTATTTCCTGAATATCCTTTCCCTATACAGTATATGCAATTGTGATCAAAACTAAAGGTAACCGTCCAATAGTCAACTGTAATATACTCTTGAAATATACCATTGAGGAGAGCTCATGAGGTAATCCTGGCTCCTCTTTCCTTCTGCTGGCTGTTCTTTCTCCTCTGGATGTTATTTTCTTTCACCTGGTGACGGTCTACATATATCGTGGGGCTATAATCTACGGCATTATTGTCTTTCAAAATCTGATGTTCTCTAGATTTCCTTAGTAGGGCAGTTGATTTTATTGGTTAGAACACATTGCTGTGAGTCTGAAGAACCAGGTTGCAACACACCATGCTACTACTTACTACGTAACCCAGAGCAAGTCATTTTACCTTGCTGTTCTTCATTTCTCTGTACTCTTTTCTGCTCTGTCTCGGTGCTGTTTAAATCTCCCTTTGCACCTAAATGGCAGAAATGCTCTCTCCCCACCTTTCCTGTATTATAAGACACTTTTGTGATATAGATTGTATAAATTATGCTTTAAAACCAAAATTCCTTTCCTAGTCTTCTTTTTCCTCCCTGTTTTCCCCTACCACTTCCTCTCACTAGCAGATCTAGCTATGTGTGAAGTAGCACCCTTCTTAGGCCAGCAAACAGCTGTTTTAGCCTAATCTAAACTTTAAAAAGAAAATGTTTTAATTTTTGGAGAAAGTGCTACCACCTTGACAAAATTGCTACCCCATTGAAACAATTCTAGATCCTGTCCTGCTTCCTTGTCCCCTCCCCAACGATCAAGGCTAGCACTGCCCCGCCCTTCCAGTGGCCAGAGGTTGAACAGGAGGCTGCCTTCACTGCCAGTGTTAATGCCGCTCTTTTTGGCTGGCAGAGTGTGTATGTATTCTGGGTAGTTTGCATCCTGAAAGCTGAGTTCCTCACCCTGTGACATGCTGGGCCCTCAGACAATCCCAGTGTATGGTCCCAGGAATTGCATGGGGTTCCCGTTCTCCCACTTAGTTGCACTATACATTGCCACCTTTATGACACTGGGTCAGCCTCAAATTCCATTCCTCTCCTCATTTCCTTATTTGGTGGTTTTTTCCCATCTCTGTGCCTGATGAATTCATCTCAATATGTTTGTCAAACTGTTTGATACCCTCATAAATAAAGCCTACCAAACCTACTGGCTTTATTACAGTTATACTTGCTAACAATATGGCCTCACCATAGCTTCTCATACACCTCAGACTCTGCAACACCTCACAAGTAATGCACTGCTGTGTT
Source organism: Neoceratodus forsteri (assembly GCA_016271365.2). Classification (NCBI taxonomy): domain Eukaryota; kingdom Metazoa; phylum Chordata; order Ceratodontiformes; family Ceratodontidae; genus Neoceratodus; species Neoceratodus forsteri. The sequence goes on from CM028135.1 coordinate 991,652,766, forward strand.
AGTATTAGGCATGAGCCCATGTTCCTGTATCTCCAGTGTTCTAGCCCAAAGGCACAATAAAAATGCTTGAAATGACCTTCACTAACCCTCACCATGGTGCTCTATGAGGATATACTATAATAAGTAGCATAATTTACTGTAACCTCTATGCATTATTGATAAATGTACAGTGCTTGACATTACATACCCATTAATCAGCAACGTGTCACCTTCTCAGTCTCAGTGCTATTCATATTTAGCGAGTCTGAGAGGAAAGGGTTCAATTAGTGCAGCACTGGAATGGTGGCCTCTAGCTCTTTATTCTGTTTTAGAGTGCCCTTGTTCTCCTGTTTTGTAAGATGCCCTTTGTCTGTTTTAGTATTTGTTTCTTCATTTGAAATAAGAAGAATGCTCCTTTTTATATAGGCTAGCCATGGTTTTCATCATTGTTCTCTGCTATCTGTGAACACTCATTAACCCATAAGGTTAAGTAAGCAATGTGTGTTGCATCCTAGTTCACCATAGTCGAAAGAAGCAAGCAATAATACCCGACAGAATTGGGTGGTGTTAGGCAATACCCGGACCGCCCAGAGGCGTAATGAGGCCCGGCGCTGCAGGCCTTATAGCCCCTGGAAGGTCCGGTATTGCCCATACCACCCACCCTGGAGGGTAATATTGCGCTTTAGAAAATGGGCTATCTGTAAAGTTTTTTTTATGTAAGAATTACAAAGAAAATAGTAAAAAAGACTAAAATGAACTTATGGTTGGCTTCTTAGTAAAGTAATCCTCTACTGGTATCCTTACTAATACTTACCAGTAGAGGGCAGAACAGCATTTTACAAGCAGTTTTAGTGGGTGCCTTATGCTGTATTATGTGTCCTTTGGTACATGAGGCCTGACACCCCTCCCCGTGTCCTCATTCTGTTTTCTTTACCCCAATTTTTAATCTCACATCTGGATATAAGTGACATCAATCTGAACAGGAAACTGAGTGGGTTGTGGCGGGAGCCACTTATTAAGGCTTCAGTTAAGTAAAGCGTGGCCAGGCGTCAGCGTGTGGAGAATTCAGGAGCGTGCCATTTTTGGAAGTGCGCCATGGTTTGGGGAAATGCTCAGTTTTGTTTGCGCTGTTGTTTTATTAATTTTATCACTGCCTCCCTTATAGATATGCCTAGTTTACTTCAATGCCGATCGGTCAGCAAGAGGTTTGAGCTTGTGAGAACTGACCGACCAATGAAGCTTGACATTGGCGAAGTAATGCTGTGGTGTGGTGAAGTTCAGCTCGATAGCTAACATATTTACTATGATTTTATTTCCTGAATTTGAATTAGATAGCTATGGAGCTCAGTGACTTATTTTTTCATGGTGGTGGCACTAGTGGTGTGGGGTGGGGCAGCGACATAAGCTGCTTGCTGCTTAAAAAAATGGCGGCAGTTTGAATTCTGTGCCCAGTGCTTCATCCAATAAGGAAGCAGGCTGGGCACAATGATATTTGGCTGGGCATGAGGCAGGTTTGGTCTGGCACTTTTATTTGCTGGGCGCCTATTGAAAGTTAATGTACCCCTGGCAGGGGTATTAGCCAATCAGAGTCCAGCAAATAAAAAGCCCATTTTCTAAGTGATGTTAAATAATTGTTCAAAAATAGCAGAGAATCATGACGAAAACTTGGGGATAGACCTACTAAAGGAGTGTTCCTTTAAGTATTCACATGTCAAAAACAATGCTAAAGAAGGCTCAAATTGGAGAAGAATGGGAGTCCTACAAGATGGGAGAACAAGGGCCATCTAAAATTACATTAAAAGTATAAATCAAAATGTTCACCATGACATGCACTGCTGCTTTAATATAATGGTACAGAACATAGTATAAAGCCAACCACGCTGCTGGTATTCAGATGTAGCTTTATAATGAGCTACTGTGAGGACTGAGCCCAAGCTAAACTGAACTCCTGCTGGTGTATCCGAATCGTTACCCGGTGCCTTACTGCCACATTGCACTGGGTCTCTGTGTATGGTGAGATAGGCAGGGATGTAGGGAAGATCCAACTGGAAGTGATCTCCTGGTATTTATCGTCAGTAGATGGGGACTTCTTTCACCAGCTAAATAAAAAGAAAACAAAATATAGTTGACATCAGCAGAACTTAGTTATACAACAAATTTTAAGCCAGTCTGTTCTTTTCATTACATCATGACCCTTATAGCTCACGTACAGCTGGGACTGATTCAAGAGGTAAAGTCAGTATAAAACCCTCTCCTTATGTCATCACATTTTGAGGCTGAGGAGGTGTCTATGATAGCAAAAGCAGGGCATTATGACTCCAGTTCCTGAATAAGCCGTAGCTGCATATGAACCAGAAGGGACAAAGCTATTGTTTTAATATAAATATCCTTAGTAATGGAGGCCAGAATGACCCATTCTTCAGATGAGATGCAGAACTGAGGTTCCATCTGTCTTTCCTGTTTTTTTTTTTTTCAGGTCGCCATTATAAGATTCCATGGCACTTCTAAAAAGAGTAGGGGATTTTATTAAAATAAAGCAATATAAAAAATAATACAGTACAAACCAACTTACAATCCCCCATTTTACACCAGTTCATTAAAAAAACAACACGTATCGGTTCAGGAGGAGAAGAAAAGGAAAACAAAAACAACAAAGGAAAACGGCTGAAAAACCTAATGTCTCTAGGTTGCCAGACCTCCAATCCCATGTATGCTCCACCCAATTAAGAAAGATTACTCCATGAAGCATTCTTCCTAATTTCCTAAGAGATTTGTTCTTGAAATGTTTTATCAGACTCTTTGCAAAGCTAAACTGACACTGGTAAGAATGTCCAGTTATTCAATAACCTTTCATTGAGTAGTGAAGGCACACTTTGCTTGCACAAGTAATATTTCTGTTGTGCCCTCACCATACTTAGCCCATCAGTGAGAGATAATACCTAATACTAGCCCCTCCTGTGATAAGGATGTAAATAGAGGTTCCTGCCATGATCTGTCACAAAATCCCAAAGAGCTGTTTCATGGGAACATCTGCGTCCTGGGATTTCAACAAAATCTGGTCAACAACAATTCCTATCTTCAGTCTGCTAATGCTGTAGTGTCTTTCACCCTCAATTTCCCATGCCACATTAACCATATGACATCCAACACATAAGCAGGGATTCATTTGTTTGTTGATTTTCCAAGAACAGAATGTAGTTCCTGAGCTGGACAACCTTTAAACTTAACTGCTGGCTGTATAATAGGATTTAAAGTGGCAATAAAAAAAAAATCTAGAAATTTAATTGACCGAGAGATATCATCTGACCATGCATTAAAGAGTTAGTGTACTGCCTGAAATTAAAGTAACTTTCAGATATAGTCAGCTATCCTTCTTATATCTGAGTATTTTTTCTTTTCTGTTTGCTGATTAGATGATTTGCCACCTGGCAGTGCCTAGGTGGTGTGTAGAGCAACACTCTGTCTGGAGTCTAAAGAAAAGTCAGTTCTGTTCCTCCCACTACATCATGAACACTGAGACCACACTGACTGTGACACCACTGGTAACCAAGGAGACCTATTCTCCTGCCATGTAATTCTCTTTCATGAAGCAGCAGGGATTGGCCTTCTTGGTTACTAGTGATATCTGTCCTGTATTTGATGGTAACCTTGAAAGTCACTGCTCTGGCTGCAAGGGTTGTCATGCCCCAATGTGTTTGGTCTCTTTTGATGATGTAGTGGGAGGAACAGAACTGACTTTTTTAGTCTCCAGACAGAGTGTGCTCCACATAGTCAGCCCAATACTGCCAGGTAGAAAATATTCTAATTAGCAAACAGAAAAGAAAAAATAGTAGCTCTTTAAGTAAGCAATAAGACATGACAGGCTCGCGTTAGACACTTTAACACACACAGCTAGGAGGCGTAGTGAGCCTGGGGGCCACCGGCAGTCACGTCCAGCCTCTAAGGTGTGTGTTAAAGTGGCCTGACACACAATTCTGGAGTTGCTATTGTGCTTATGAAATAGCTATTCGTAGTGCAACTGCATTTGGTAAGTACAATTTGCAGTTTTAAGTAGGAAAAATATGTATGTTTGTGTTAGTTTTGAATAAAATAGTTCCTCCACCTAAGTGTCTTTTTTTTCTTTTTGACTGAAAGAATTTTGTCCTACAAAGGCTTCTGTAGTTTAGGTCTGGTTGTCATGGCACTATTCACCCCCAGTTTGCAGTGTGAAAATGCATTGTTTATCGAGTGACACGCTGAAAGCAACACAGTAAATAAATGAGTTTTTACAGAAATCGGAAAATAGACGCTGTGTGAGGGAAGTTACAACCAGCTGGCAAGTTAGCAATTGATCGGAACAGGCACTGAGCAGGTGGGTGGGGAGAGAGGAGATCGTGCAGTATTTTTTATGTGATTTTTTTTTTTATGTGATGACTCTAGGAAGTGAAGAAGGTTATCTTTTGTGGCACAAAATGTTTTATTGTTAAAGTGAGAGGCTAAGGGAAGGGCGTTGCAGAGTGGCTGGGTAGTCGGCTGTTGATTAGGATGAAGAGCGAGCATGTGGGTGGGCTGGGAGAGAGATGCAGCAGTTCATTTTTTTTTCATTTACTACATGTTGCATCCACAAGGAGACAGGCAGATGGATTTAAAAGAAACATTCAAAGACTGAGGCCACGCACAACATAGTGGACAGGTATTTCTCACTTTGACTATTTTACCATTCCTTCTGAGTGGTGGCATAAAACAAGATGGCTGAGTTTATTTTCTGAGAGTTCTGGGATCAGTGCCCAGCTGGCATAGCCTGTTCTTGCTTGTGTGTGTAGAAATTTTAACACACTGTTGGCATCAATGAGATGGCTTGAAATTGACATGCCATTTCATAAATCTCTATAAACATATGGTCAGGTGCCGAATCTCATTTCCTCCCAGAAACCTACTTAGAGCCATTCTATAAGTGTAATAACCTCCTCCAGGGTGTGCATCATAGGATTTTAATGTACTTCCCAGGGTGTAAGGATACTCGACATTCTGACTTGTGCCTTCATATACCCCTTGGACGTGCATTAAAATCCTATTATGTACACCCTGTCATGGCTTATTACTTACTTAGGATATAGTCCTATAACATTTTCCATGACCATGTTTCAGTTTGACCCAGTGTGATCCTGCATAATTTAATCTTTTTAATGGGTTTCTAACATAGTCTGGCATATCCCAATCAGAGATTTTCATGGGGATGCATACCATTGACATAAAGGTAAGCATGGTTCCAGCTCATTTCTCAAAGGGACCCCATGTCAGTTTGTTGGCTAGTACCCAACCAGAGTTTCTTAACACAGAAATACTTTGTGTGTGGGTGGGTGGGGGCGGGCACCAGGTTCACCATGTTAAGGCTCCTTTTATAGACTCCTATTTGTGTTGTCTGACTGGGTTCAACTAATTACCCCACAAAAATTGAAGAAATGAGACTAAATATTTGAGCCTCCTTATCTAAGAGGGCATGGCTTACAAATAAAATATAGGAATCAACAGTGACTTAATTAGGAACACCCTTTTGTTTTGACAGTTGCCACTTCTAAACTGTATCTTTCCATACTACTAAATCCAAACGACATCCCAGTTTATCTTAGCCAAATTACCATCCCCAAACTAAAGGCTCGATTTTAATGGAGAGGCATTGGAGGAAGACCAGGTCTGTGGAGGACAGGCTGGTTCTGATTTCTCATTATGATGAGTATAAGAATGCAATCATCCAGAAGAAGGCAGCTTTTATATCTAGGATGGTTGTAACTAGGAAGAACTGCTGGCTCAGCTCTTCTGAGTTGTAGACAGGCTATTGCATCCAGCCTGTCTGGAACCTGTTAGAGCAGTTTCAGCTCTCAAGTGTGAGGAGTTCACTTGGTTCTTCTCAGATAGAGTGTCTTCCATGAGGGCTGGGATTTCTCCTAGTGGAATACGATCCTCCAACAGTGTTGGCCTTCGGTGGACAGATGCACTCAGTCTCCTTGGCAAGAGTTCCGGTTGGTGGCGACAGTGGAGGTCTGTAGAGGCGATCCCTGAGGCAAACCGATGTTCTGCATCCTTGACCCAGGCCCGATGCAGCTACTGGTTGGCTGCGTTGAGATTCTGGGTCTGGTTTTCACTGAGATTGTTGGGAGTTCCTTGTCTGCCAGGGTCTTTCTAGAGTCTCTCAAACAGGTTCTGGTTAAGCCCTGCTGAACAAGCCATCATTGAACCCTGATGTCTTGGAGATTAACCAGTCAGTCTCGAATTTCCCTTTTGGGAAGGTTCTTGAGAAGGTGATCGCAGAACAAGCATGAGTGGTCACCTCATGGACTTCAAATCTATGAATCTTTCAAGTCTGGATTTAGGGCCTTGCATAGCAGAGAAACCATATTGGTTAGGGTGCTAAATGACCTGCTCAGAGACGAGGGACAGAGGAGAAGCGAGCGATTTTCATTCTCCTCGATCTCTCCTCAGCGTTTGACACTGTGGACCATGGGTTGTTGTTGGACAGGCTGAGGAGTATGTAGGGACTCACTGGCAAGGTCATCAGCTGATTTGAGTCCTTTCTCCAGGGCAGGTGTCAGAGGCTGGTGCTGGGGAATTATTCCTCAGACCCAACCAACCTGCTCTGTGGAGTTCCCCAGGTTCTGTCCTCTCCCCATGTTGTTTGCAGTGTATATGCTGCCCCTGGACAAGGTTATAAAGGCAGTATGAGCTGAGTTTTCCACTGCTATGCTGATGATTCTTAGTTCTGCCTGTCCTTGCACACAGGAGATTGGACATGGTCGATGTGCTAAATGAATGCTTGGCCAAGATCCGGCTTGGATGTTGGAACCGGCTAGAACTTAACCCAGGGAAGACCGAGGAAAGGTGGTTGAGCCAGGTCAAGAGGAGGTCGGCCTCTGGTGATAGGTTGGGGCTTTATTGGCCCCACCAAACTGGAGGCTTCCACAAGGTGAAGAATTTGGGCATTGTTCTGGATAGCGAGCTGACGCTTGATGCTCAGGTGTCCGACCGTTATCGAGACCGGTTTTACCATCTCTGAACATTGTCCAAATTAAATCCCTTATCCCCTAACAACCTGGCCATGCTGGTACATGCTTTTGCTACCTCAAGACTTGATTACTGTAACACACTCTACCTCTGGGTCAGAGGAGGTGTGATGCGGTGCGTGCAGCTTTTGCAGAACGCTGTGGCCCAGTTGTTGACTAGACACTTGTGGTTCAGTCTTATTACACTGGTGCTGCGATTGAACTGCATTGGCTACCGGTACATGGTGCATCACCTTTAAATGGGCCTTCTGACCTATAAGGCCCTATGGGATGGGTCCAGGCTATCTAAAGGAGCTCCTGCATCCCTACACCCCATCTCGCTGTCTCCGATCAGCTGGAGATGCCCTCCTGAGGTCTCCCGAGCAAGATTAAAATCTTTCAAGGACCGAGCATTTGAAGTGGCAGCCTGATCCTCTGAATTCCTTGCCAGGGTGTCTCTGGGAGGCACCCTATAGAAATTTTTGAAAAAGTTGAAGACCTTCTTGTTTGAGCAGGCCTTTGGGATCTTATATATCTACTGGAATCATTGGACAGTTCGAAGTTAATCTGTTTTAGATTTTTAGTGGGTTTATGAAAATGGTATGTATTTTTATGTTAACTGTTCTGGATTGTTTCGTATGTTTGCACTTTTGCTGTAAGGGGCGGAAGGTCTGTGGGGAAGGGTGCCCTCTATAAATAAACTCCATTACTACTACTACGACTGAAATTAACTATGGGTTGAAAAGTAGTGGAATTTCCTGCTCTGCCAGTCAGATTTCCCATTAATTAAAATATAATCAATGGCTTAATCTGTTTTAATTTTAGTTGGTTTGTATCTGTATCCCTCCACCCCACCACCAGGACAAGGCTGACAATAGACAGCACTGTCTAGCCCTCCTTTCCTAAACTAAATAAGTTCTGTTGGAAAATGAAATTGAATTCCTTAATGGCAGTTGTACTTTTTGGTACTGGTGGCTGGATCTGCACTTTAAAATCCAAGAAGGCTTACTGAATGCCCAGTGTGGTAATTGGCTTGGGTAACTTGGATTTATGTCTGACAGCATGGCCAATGTGATCTGTCGCTACATCCTCCAAGAATACTAATGTGTATTGTCTCAGGTAGCCAGTCCACGCATGCCACTGGGTTACCAAGTTATCGGTGCAACTCTACCCTGGCTTTCTGTGGTTGGGAAAGTTGAGGGGCCTGGGTCTTTATTCCTAGATGATTGGGGCTTGTATCCTAAATCTAATAGCTTGGTTCCTCCACCCAGAGAATTAATGTGGGCCCAGTCAGGAGTACAGTACCTACCCTGGGATCTAGTACCAACCCACTTCCCAACTTCAAGAATACCTCTGTGACTATGTATAGTACAAGCACACAGTTTTATACCTCAAACTAAGAACAGCAGAAGACAGTGGAAATACAAACAACCTTAAGCATTTATTAACAGAACCTGCATGGGAGGGAACAGACGGTTAACACCACCAGTGGCATGCACAGTAGAATGATAGCCAGACAGCACCTCCGGTGGTATTGGCCTGTCTCTAATGTCATGCTACCAGCCATCAGGGTCTGCAACTTTTTCAGGACTGGATTAAATCAAATCAATTGTATTTATAAAAGTGTATTTCCGACTTGTTCAATGCGCTTGTACAGTAATTATAAACGTAGACAAATATCACAATGTTAATTTAAACCGCATTTAAAGATCAGATTCATAAATACTTAAATCCTTCTCATTTCCTGGTAACTTACACCAACAATCCTATGAGCATTCAGGGACGGCCAAGCTGAATAAGTATGTTTTCAACATGATCTTAAAACTCTTTATGGTCAGGCACTCCCTCACCCAAGAGGTTGAGAGTTCCAAAGGGTAGGGCCACAAAGCAAAAGAACAGGCCCCAGTGTTTTAAGTCAAACTCTGGGAACCTCTAGCAATCCCTTTTCAGAGGAGCAGAGTGAGCAGAGGGCGGTAAGGGACACAGGAGCTCTTGCAAGTAATGGGGTCCATGACCGTAGGGCTTTGTGGGTCAGTAAACCGACCTTGAAGGTAATCCACCACTGTACTGGCAGCGAGTGCAGTCCACGGAGCACAGGCATGATATGGCTAGATCTTGAAGAGCAAGTCAACATCCTGGCCGCCTCATTCTGCAGCAGCTGCAGGTGGTGGATATCAACTAGCGGCAGCCCTAGGTAGAGGACATCAATAGTCAAGGCGGAGGTCAAGAAGGTGTGGACCAAAGTTGGAAGATCATCGGGTGGCACCAGGTGCTTTACCTGGGCAATATTCCTCAGATAGTAAAAAGGTCTTGACAATGGCCGACACCTGGGATTAGAGTGTCAGGCCATCATCAAAATAACACTCAGGTTTTGCACCCAGTCAGATGTCGTCAGCTGAATGCCCCAAGTCAAATCCTGGAGGCTGTCCCACCAGCTAACCTGCACCTCATGACCTGGGTCCACAACCAACACCTCAGTTTTAGCCAGGTTCAACCGCAGCCAGCTAGCACTCATCCATTCATGGATCTCGAGAGGCAGTTATTAAAGACCGAGAGGACTTCAACCTGCTCGGCACAAAGGACATGTATAGCTGATCATATGCATAACAGTGGAAACTCAGACCATATCGCTTAATAATGTTCTCAATGGCAGCATATACACTGGTAACAACATTGGTGACAGAATAGAGCCCTTGAGGTAACCCACAGGACAGGGTGAGAGAGGCTGAGCACAAATTCCAGACACCACTCTCTGAGTCCTACTCGAGGAAAGATCAAACCAACTGAGGACTGTACTAGACAGTCCACAGATGAACCACAGATGATCCAACAACACACCATGGTCCACAGTGTCAAACGCTGCAGAGAGAGATCAAGGAGGACCAAGATCGAAAGAGTCCTCCGATCTTCTCTATTAGGAGATCATTAAGTACCCGAGCAAGTGCCTTCTCAGTACTATGCCTCTTCCTAGATCCAGACTTGAGAGGCTCATAGACGTCATTGATGGACAAATGATCATCCAGCTCAGCGCAACCACCTTCTCAATAACCTTACCCAAAGGGCAGGTAAAAGACGGGTGTGTAGTTTGCCAGACAGTCCAGGTCAAGGGAGGGCTTTTTAGAGTGGTCGCACAACTGCCTCCTTTAGAGGGGGTCTGGGGAAAAGCCCTTCCAATGACCTCTAGACTATCTCAGCCAGGACCAGACAGATCTTCTCAATGCACCCCACAAGGAGCGATTGGGCCCGGGTCCAAACTACAGCAGATTGAGTTCAAAATCTGGATGATCCTCACAATGTCAGTGATCGCGGACAGCCGGTCAGACCAAGTAAACTGGGTGTTTGCAGCCTCCTGCCAACCTCTGCAGCACCCAATAGAGGGGCTAAACAGATCCCAGATCTGATGGTGGCAACCTTATCTGCAAAAAACGAGCAAACCCATCACACTTCTCCTGTGAAAAGCTCCTCCAGACTGAAGACAGATTGGATTGCACAATTTGTCGACAGTCTGGAAGAGCTGAGCTGGTCAGTTTTGCGGCAGCAGTCTCTCGAGCGTGAACTCTGCCTTCTTATGGGCGATTGCTGATTGATAGACTGTATAATGATCCATCAATCTAAGTTTGTCATCAGCCAGATTTGATTTCCGCCAGTGCCTCTCCAACCTTTCGCCCTACTCTCCTCAACTCCTTCAAGGTCCCATCAAACCATGGGGATCGTGGACGAAGAGTGAGGGGTGAACAGGGACAGGAGCTATGGAATCTAGGGCTTCTGTCACAGCCCTGTTATAGGCCTGTACCAGATCCCCTGAATCCAAGCATTCACTTGGTATACCCAATAGGTTAAGTACCGCCATTAGATCATCTGGAGTAACACCTCTTGAAGGGCAGTACTGGCCCCATCTCCATAGGGGCAGGCCTATTGGGGTGGTGAAAACTGAACCCTATGGTGTGATGGTCAGACCACCCAACTGGTTCCACCACCTAGTCGGAGATCTCCATCCCAGGAGGAATATCAGGTCCAATGAGTGACCATGAATGTGGGTGGAGGAGGTAATTACCTGTGTGAGGCCCAACAAAGTCATCAGTTGGAGGAAGTCTTGACCAAATTGTGAGAGTTCATTGTCAACCAGGCATTGAAATCCCCAGAATTAACCATCTGGGGATTCCAACACTATGTTGACGATGAGGTCCACGACTTCCTGCAGGAACTCTTTCCCATCACCTGGTGGATGATAAATGAGGAGTATCCTGTATCCTACACCCATACCCACAATACACTCATAGGATATAGTAGCCCCCACTGGAATATCCATAAGGTACAGTTCCAATTTAAAACAAATGGCTACACCCCACCCTATGATCCACCATCAGGTGGTGTATCACCGAGTACCCAGCTGAAACTGCTAGTGCCAATACCAGCATTATTGTCCAGCCAGGTCTTGGTAATGCAAGCCAGCTCTGATGTACCAGCAAGATCTGCTATCACAGCGGTCTTGTATTTTAGACCTGACGTTGTATAACACTACCTGAGTAGAATGGGCAACCGAGGAAGATCACACTACTTGCCCATAAAGTAGAGCCCTTGGGTATGGGAACCAGGCAGAGAGAACCCCTATCCTGATCCCATGTTACCCCAGAGTGTCTCCTTCTCCCCACAACCCCAATCCACCCACTCCTCTCCTTTCCCTCATGCTTTCAATACAAGTGAGCACTGTGGCGCGCACTTTCACATGAAATGGCACCACACGGCATTCGCCATGTTCCTCATGCTGAACTTTACAAATAGAAATTAAACTACATTAAAAGAGGTAAAAATATGTTTGGGCTTGTGAAAAGCTGAATTATGGGTAAGGTTTTGAGGGTGGGTAGGAGATTCTGTTTGTGACAGTTTTAAATTGTAAACAAATATTATTTGAATAAAATGTATGTTAATTGAAGCACTACACAAATAAAACACTTTAAAAGTGTAACTTAGTTGTTTTTAGCAACAGTGATGCATTTATCATCTTATATAAACATGCAAAATTTCAACTAGCAGAGTATGCAGTTGTACAGATTAAAATGTACCCTACTGGACTGGTTTGCAGGGCCCACCATTTTATCTCTGTTATAGATTAAAATGTACCCTACGGACTGGTTTGCAGGGTCCAAAATTCTATCTCTGTTGGTATGGACTGTCATGCTGGTTACACAATTTACGCAGACATTAGTAAGTCTATCCTTGATAGATTCTCCTTCTCTGAGCCTACTGAGAGAACTAAAAAGTTAGCCCTGATTCTGTAGCTACAAGGGCAAATAGTTAGTGACTCTGTCTAATTCCTAGTACTGTACGTACGTACATAAATACATACATACATACAGTAGCATAGACATAAATACCAGCTGTGCTACATGGTATCTTTGTTATCCACGGATTCATCAAGTGCAAAAGAAACACAGTAAGCTAGTCTGCTCTATTCCTTGAAATCTGCAAACATGCATGGGGCTATTTTGATAACTGTATCCTTCATAACCTCCACAATCTGTGAATGTTTGTCAGTACAAAGCAACTGCAGAGGCTTTAGAGAAGCTGGCTAGATGCAACCATGAAGCCAAAGCAATCTTTCTTATCCAAGCCTATTATAAGTGTAGAAAAGGCTTTCTCCATGTCTTGTCTTTCACAGCTATAAAATGCTTGATTTTGTACTGTCCCTAGAATTAGACTTTTGGGGAGTTCAAAGCCTATGTCGGATGCAGTTTTCTGTAGTACAACTAACTTTGGACATAAGCAAAATTACCCTATGTCCAATTTTCAGTAAGAACATAACTAAGTCCAGTTTTAAAAACTCTGACTTTGTTATGTCCAGTTTGCAATGTTCAGATATATATATTTTTTTAACTTTCTATTTTTCTGCGCCTTACTTACCCCTTCTCTCCACTCAATCAGGCTTCCTCATACAGACACACCTCATTTGGAGTCTTCCCTAAGTACTCGGTCACACTGCCCTTGATGCCCGTTAACCCTCTGGTGTGGGGTGAGGAGGGTCTCCCCAAACCTCCCCAACAGCTATTTTTTCCTTGCAGTGTGTCCTGTACAGTGGAGTCTGTCCCGACGAATTGTGGGTGCCTGCAATGAGGAGCCATCACCTAGGATCGACAGGGGTTGTTTCCTGTCTTCAATCCCAGATGTCTGCGTGCACAGAGGGCCTAGGAGTGAGGAGTCATGCTGACACGTGCCTCCTGCTCCGCCCTCTGCAGACATCTCTACCGTCCCCTTTCTACTGCTACCTCTGCCCTACCACCTTCCACCCGAGCATCCCCAGGTGGCGGTATCGCAGCAGGAGCTTTCTAGGTGAGCCCCCCGAGAAGGAGGGCAGCCATCGGGTGCTCCATCCTTGTCCTCCCGGCCGACTCCCCTGGCTACAATGTTCAGATATTAATGTGGGTGGACACAGTTTTCAGACCAAATGTAACCTGGTCCATCATTTATCTATGTCTAAATTTTTTGTTTCGCTTAAAACTGGATGTAATGTACCACAAAACCATTAATGCTGCAGTAGTAAGCCCAACTCTTAAAAATAGTTGTTACACGCAGGAACATGGTCTACATATCAGGGCAGTCGGTGAAATTGACTCAACTATGGATCCATTTTATGACTTTTGAAATTTCCACCCAATGTAATTAGGAGTTATACCCATTTTATGACATTTGAAAATATGACCCCTATTTCTTGCAAAGACCTTCCTGCAAATCACAAGGAACATGTATCCATTCCTGCTGATGAAACATAAAGCACCTCAGCCTTCCAGAAATGTTAGGTTCTCATCTATGTTTTTATTTTTGCTGGGCGTGCTATTTCATCATAAATTATAAGACTATCAGTAGAGTAATAGAGCAGAAATAGAGACCTTCAAGTTCCTGAAAGGAATGCACAAAGTGAACTACGAGGAACTATTTAGCATAAGTAGTGGATCAAGAACACGTGGCACAAGTGGAAACTGATGATGGGGAGTTCAAGAAAGGAAGTGGGAACATTTTATGTTACAGATAGAGTGGTGCAACCATGGAACAATCTGCCAGCTGATGTGGTGGGATCCAAAATGATCAATGGTTTCAAACATGGCTGGGACAGAGTGAAGGGCTTAATAGTTGCTCAGGGTGATAGCGGTTGCTCAGGGAGATAGCGGTAGGTCGGGGAGCACATGGCAAAGCAAGGCAGGTTTTATTTATATAGTGCCCTATCCAAGGGCTCAGAGCGCTTAACAAAGTAGTAATAAAATAGAATAAAACAATCCCGTAATTAATTCAAATCAATCAGATTAAAACTTTTCAAATCAATAAGTTTTAAGAGAGGATTTAGAGGCTTCCACTAAGCTGGCAGCCTTGCTATCACAGGTGGGAAGAGAGTTCCCGCAGTGAGCTGAAGCCACCCCAAAAGCACTGTCTCGTGATCTTCTTAAGTGTGAGGATGGTGCAGCTAGTAGGTCAGCTCGGTGGAGTGTTGGGGCAGACAAGAGAGTACAGAATCAGGAGTTCTTTAAAAGTTCAGCTCCCAGATGAAGTAAGGCCTTGTATATTAACAAGCCTATCTTGAAGGTGATGCATGCACTCTCAAGCAGCCTGTGCAGAAAGCTCAGAACAGGAATGACATGGTCCCTTATAGAGGTGCCAGTCAACATCCTGGCCACTGCATTCTGCACTAGCTGCAAACAGCGCATCAAACCATCAGACAACCCCAGGTTCAGGGCGTTACAGTAATCAAGCCGGCTAGTGACAAAGGCATGGATAACATAGCCAGGTCAGTGGAGTCAAGAATGGACGGATCTTGGCGATATTCCGGAGATGGAAAAAAAATGGCCCTAATAACTGGCATGACATGCTTTTCAAGGTCAAGCCAATCTTTAAGAATAACGCCAAGATCCTTGACTACCCCTGTCACTGACAGGGGGCAACCAGCAACCATGAAGGTGGGCAGCTCTCATCAGTAAAAAACCCATGACCCAGCTTGATTACTATAACCTCTGTCTTGCCGCCAGGGTTGAGACACAGCCAGTTAGCAGACATCCAGTCATTAATCAGGGTTAAACAATGACTTAGTGTATCTGAGATGGAAGGATCATTGGGGCACAAGACAGGTACAACTGGGTATCATCTGCATAGCAGTGAAACCTCAGATTGTACCATCTAATGATCTCTCCAGAGGCAACATATACACGGAGAACAACAGCAGCATCAAGATGGACCCCTGTGGAATACCACAAGGCAGCATAGAAGGAACCTGAGGAAAATTTCCTAGGACCTTGCGCTGTGATCTTCCAATTAAATATGAACAAAACCAACGCAAAACTGTGCCAGTAGCACCCACATAGTCCTGCAGATGATCCAACAGCACCTCATGATCAACGTGTCAAATGCTGATGATAAGTCCAAGAACAACAGAATAATATGGTGCTCTCAGTCCCTTGCCATGAAGAGATCATGTGCCACCTGGACCAAGCTGTCTCAGTGCTGTGGCGAGGCCAAAATCCCGACTGGAGAGATTCATAGATGGATAGTGTCTCCAGGTGCTAAACCAGTTGGTCATCCACCACCTTCTCAATAAGCTTCCCCAAAAGGAAGATTAGAGATAGAGCCTATAGTTTGCAAGAACATCAGGATCAATAGATGTTTTTTAAGGAGGGGTCTTACTACAGCCTCTTTCAGAGACACAGGATAACCTCCCTCACTTAATGACCCATTGATTATCTCAAAAATACTGGTCCCAGGAAAGCCAAGCAGCTGATGACAAGCCATGTTAGACCTGGGTCCAGGGCACAGGTGGTGGGACACATACTGGTGAGCACCTGAAGAACCTCATCCACCAAAACCATCAAAACTCAGTCCAACACGGCAGATGATGTTCACTGCAGACTGAACACCTCCAGTAAAGACTGGACCAGAGAAGGTAATATATGTCCTGATAGAGACCACTTTGTCAGCAGAGAACTGCCCAAACTGCTCACACTTTTCTGCAGAAAGGGCTGTCCCAGACTGGAGATGGTCAGGATTTAGCCAACTGTCAGCAGTGTGGAACAGCACAGTTGATTATTTCTTGTCACACCAATTGATCGTGACAAAAATTCGTCTTCCTATGAACAGTTGCCCCCGATACTCTGAATAATGGAGTTGCAGCTCCAACCTGTCACCCTCAGAGCATGACCGCCTCAGTAATACTCTAGCCTACACTCTTTAGTCTTCAACAGTGCAACTCCGCACAGTACTATGGTGAGTGATTCCGGGAGGTCAAGGGCAGCACGGTAGGGTGCAATCGGGTCTAGTGCCTTGGTCAAGGCAATATTATAAGCATCAACTCTGACTTCTGAAGCTTGAGCACAGGCTAGCATCAAGCTCAAGACAACCAGTGACTCCTGGAGTTGGTGAGGCTCCAATTTGTTTTCGACAACACCGGATTGACTCCACAGAGGGCCTGGCTACAGGGCTCTGCACTGGAACTCAACCACATGATGATCCGACCAAATGACCAGATCAACCTTGACCACCGTAATGTCAAGTCAAGTGAGAAGACCAGGTCCAGAGTGTGGCCATAAGTATCGTCCCAGAGGCAACTACCTGAGATAATCCCAGCTGAGACATCAGCTGAAGGATCTCTCATCCAACAAGACAGGATTCATCATCTACCCACGCACTGAAGTCCCCAGGACAAGAATCCTGAGAGACTCCAACACCTGCTTGCCAATGAAGTCTGCCAGCTCCTGCAAATAGACTCCACCACCCAGAGCTGGTAGATAAGAACTATTCTGCCATTGACTCCCAGTGAACATTTAGCGACCACACACTCAAAGGACGCTGGTACTTGCACTTGAGTGTGGTGAGGCCTATGGCGACCTTAAACAGAGCACACCGCCTGCCCCTCTGTGGTCCCTCCTCAATGCAAAACCAAATAACCGGGAGGGACAGAAGCCGCCAGCACAGGGCCAGCATCATCGCCTAACCAGGTCTTGGTGATGCAAACAAGATCGGCTGAGGAATCAGCGATGAAAGATTCCATCACCACAGTCTTATTCCTCATCAATCTTGCATTACAAAGAATGGCCTGAAGGGGGACAAGCCGAGCAGGTCGGACACACTGCTTGCTGCCTAGTGACATCTGGCAGAGCCCTAGAGGGAGCGACCAGGTATGATGGTCCTCTATCCTGGCCCTTCTTCTCCCTGGACATCTCCTGGTCTGCACTACCCCAATCCTGCCCCACATTACTATACTGGGGACCATATGGGTGGATAGTGTAGGTTAGAACCCTGTATGGACAATATGTCCCAGGTTTGTTAGGGTTTATAGGTAGACTGGATGGACCAGTGGTCTTTTCTGCCGTCATTGTCTATGTTTCTGTGTAAGGCTGATTCCACGGTTACCAGTGCCACATTAAACATATGGGGCACTTTTTTAAAACACTACTTCATGTGGTTGTATAACCTTGCATGTCTTGACTCTGTCCTCCTTCCATCTCCATAGTCTTGTATCCTACCCCAGGAAACACTGCCTTCTTCACACTCCTACCTCTTTTTCATTTTTTTATTGCTACTTTTTGGTGCTTCCCTGCCAGCACCATCTGTCCTATCACGGACTCCTTGGCTGCGGCTTCCCATATTAGCCACCCTCCTGGTACCCGCTGGCTTACCCCAGGGTGTGGTCACAACTGCCGACCTCTCTGAAAGCGTTGTTATTCGACTGGATAGGGCGGAGTCGGCCTGGGAGCCGATTGCAGCTGAGGCGGCGTCATCAAGGCATAGGTGGCAGGCTTTTCTCCCCATAAGCGGGGCAGGACGTGCAATGATGCCAGCATCCATCCTGCCCCTCAGATCCTTGTTGGTGCCAGTCGCTGTGGTGCCCCTGGCCTCTGCCGGGGTCCCTCGAGCACTGGTCACACACAACACCCTCCCGGAGAAGGAGAGCAGTCCATGGGACACTAAGTCCTTCTCCCCAGCCAACCCTCAATGACCCAGGTCTGTTCCTTAACCTGGGTCTCTGGCGCCTAAGCGAAATCCAACCGGCTTCACCGATGGGCTGGCTCACCTCCTACCTTTGTAGCATCCTCAGGTAACTGTGGTTGTCCCCCACCCTCCTTCACACACTTGACAAGTGATGTGGGCCTAAATCCCATGGAACTATCCTAATAAGGTATATAAAGTGTGCAGCATCTGTTGAGAATAACAAAGGATGACAAAATAATTGACTGGATCATTCTATGTGGTGGAGGTAGGATTCCATCTTGTTAGCCAATCCGCTACATTTTCTACCTTTATTGCAACTCTGTCCCTCCTACTTGGTGAACAAATGTCTTGGTAAGGCAAAGGTAGCTGTGCATACCTGTCCCCTAGACCCAACAATGCCTATGCCACTATACTGTGCTACGTTTGTATTATTTGATTGCCTGACTCTTGCTTCTTTTATCGTTACCATGACTGTATGATCTTTGTAAAACTGCACTTCTTGTTGTATTCACTGTTGTTTCCCAACTATGTATGTAACCTCCCGGTTCATGCCTGAAAATAAGCAGCTTTGCTATAGCACACCTACCAGTCAACAAAAAGTAAATAAATAAATAAAACCCTCCTCCCGTAAGCACACCTACTTGATATATGGTGGCTCATATCAGAAGACAGACTTTACAAGCCCTGCAGACATTTGACAGGATTCCTTGTACTGAGATCTCTGCCACCATGATCCCTCTGTTCGGCTATTAGGGAGCAAATGTGTAGTCAGGAAGCATCCAAAGGTAATACTTGCACTGACTATGCAGCTTGATGTGCAGTACTACAGTCCTCAGCACCAACGTGGGTCTCTGACTTGGTAAGCAGTAACACTTATCATTTAGCCATTTGCTAGCTTACCTCCCACTACACTTACCATCTACAACATGGCAATATTGATACCAGCTTAAATATAGAGGACACTGCATCTAAGCTTGATTTCCTCTAATTGTTCCAGCATCAAGGACATCAGTGTATGTGATGTTGCATATACACGGTTTTTAATAAGTGGCCCAATAAAGGCAACATGGCAGTCAACATTCAGTGTTCTAAACCCTTTTGTTATTGAGCACAGTATCAGCGATGCTGTAAAGAAAAATAATGGACCTTCGATGGTTAAAGAGCTGTTGAGCTGCATGAATGCAAACAAAGAGACTCACGTGGCTCTCAAGTCTCATGTTGCAGAGCTCTAGCTACATCTAACTGTCCCACACGCACTGTACCTTCAGATTATTAGGTAGGCAATAACAACTGAGATGCCAGTCATTTATGAGGGATTAATGACAGGTTGGGAGGATGGGTGACCTGAGGCACAGCTGAGGACCACCCTCCCTCCAGCCCGATCGTTAATCAAAATGACCGGCTTCAAAGTTGTCATTGTGACTATAAGTTTAATCACATAACACTCTTTTGTTTTGCAGTTTTGTTTTCCTTAGTTTTGGGTCTGTGGCAGAGCCGTGTGTGCCTCACTAGCGTCAGTGGGCTGCTGGATCGTTCATTTCTCAGACATTAATAACTGATCCAGTAGCCAATCAGAGCCTCGTACACTCATGAATAATTAATTAGACTTCTAATCAGGGCTCCTCCTCACTACAGCACTGTCTAGGTATTCATGGTTGCAGTGTGGTAGGTTCGATGTTATGTTGGTACACTGGATGTAAACTTTAGAACAAACCCACTCATGAGTAACTTATAATACTATATACAACAAACCAAGAAACCAGAAAACACCAAATTGTGTAATTTCATGCTGGTTGCCTAGATGGCCATTTAAACCGCAAACAATAACACAGTCCTTCAGCCAGGGCTGCTTCAGTATTCATGGCCTTCCCATCAGGATCAGTGAAAATGACTGCATACATGGCAGGACCATTGCCTCAGGAAATAATGATGCTGGGCCACTGGTAGGGACTGCTGATAGGCAGATATTGTTGTGGCACTGGAGTACATTGGTGCTGGTGGTCAGGGCATGTCCGGCAATCAGCTGACCCATGATAACCTGGTGCCGCACACGGCAATTAATCGCTTTATTTATTTATTAGAAAGAATCGGATTACATTTACCTTTGAGCTAAGAACTCATTTACAAAGGTTTGTCATCATTACAGTGAATTACAGAGATAAAAAAAATACATTTTAGCAATAATAATATACAGGGAGGCAATCAGATGATACAACGTAAGATCTTAGCTAGTTACAGACTAGACAGGTAAAAATGTGAACATGTTGAGACAGTTCTTGTTGTAAAGGCTGCAGGTGGGAAAACAGAAGTTTTATTTTTGTTGGATGGTGGCTATAACCAGTGCCTGTTGAGAAGGACAGGACCTAGAAAGGGAAGAATAGGAGGTGAGGGGTGCAATCAGAGGCGATGGGAGTGACCAGCAGAAAAACATAGGTTGCGGGGAGGAGAGGAGGTATGGGTGGAGTTACAGAGAAGTGGGCCTTCGCTGC
The DNA here is from genome assembly GCA_016271365.2 of Neoceratodus forsteri. Classification (NCBI taxonomy): domain Eukaryota; kingdom Metazoa; phylum Chordata; order Ceratodontiformes; family Ceratodontidae; genus Neoceratodus; species Neoceratodus forsteri. Next base: position 991,673,215 of record CM028135.1, read on the forward strand.
ATGGTATCTGGCTGGGTGGAATAGGGGAGGAACCATGGGAGAGGAGGATCAATGGGGGAGGAAGGGAGGTGTAGAAAAACTAGGGGTTGTAGGAAAACATGGGCAGTGAGCTTGAGAAAGAGATGGGGGTATATATTATGTTCATTGGTCACAGATCACTGGTAGTTGTAATACATCAAACAGTACTACAAATACTGATTGAGAATTATATATTATGCACAATAGCCATAGTCAATGGTTGATGTAAGCAATGATTTTCTAGTAATACTGGTGGAGAACACTAACTCATTGGATGCTTCCTGGCCAAAACACTTTAAATATAAACTGGGGCCGTGACTGATGCTTCTAAGGGTTAACATCTGCTTCAAGAACAGTGCTTCTAATGTTAGACTCTTGATTGGTTTATTCTGTTGTTTAAAAGTATGGACCTCATCCTGGAATCAAGCCTGGCAACAGAGGCTAGCCCTTGCCAGTAAACACACTACTTCTGCTGAGTTCAACAGTAATAACGTTCGCTCTGATCTCGCTTCACCCAGCAACAGAAGAACACTTTTGGGTTCTGTTATTTACTCAGACTGATGGTCTGTCTCACCCTTATCCCCATAGAGGACTTACCCTCACTGGAGCATTTTCTTGGGACCTTATGGTTGGATTACTGCAATGCTGTGTACCTTGGGGTCAGTAGAGATATGCTGCAGCGCCTGACTCCTGCAGCTGGTGCAGAACCTAGCTGCTAGGTTGCTGACTGGCCTTCTGAGGTCCAGTCATATTTCCCTAGTACTCGTGAACTGCACTGGCTGCCAGTTAAGTGGCATCTCTCCAGTAAAGTTGGATTACCAACTTATAAGGTCTTACATGGACTGGGCCTGGGTTACCTGTGTGATCTTGTGCAACCTTACGTGCCTACATGGCCTCTCAGCTCCACTGAAGAAGGTCTCCTGGTTGTCCTTGGGCTGAGCTTAAAACTTCAGGGACGGTCCTTTGTGGTTTCAGGTCGGTTCTTTACAATTTGCTCCCCAAGGGCCCTGAGAGGACACCTTGGTGCCGGTCTTCAAAGGAGGTCTTAAAACATATTTATTTGAACGGGATATGGGGTGAGAATCCCTACTGGTTTTATAGATAAATATGTGAGATATTATGCAGTACATTTTAGCTGGCTATTGGAAATTTTATAATGAGATCTTTTCATTGATATCATTTATTTAGAATTGTACTGATTTTATGATTTGTTGCTATCTCTGTTACGGAAGTGGTGCTGTGAGCCTCAGGGAAGGGTGCCATAAACAAATTAAATTTACTACTGTCTGCTATTACTTATTTGGTCTCATGGTACACAGCTAAGGCTGTTCTGATCACTACACTTTAAATCAATGTGATTTACTCGCACTCATGGTGGATGGCAAACTGGTCGGCTGCACACAAGTCTCTTCCCGAGCACAAGATCGCATGATAGGAAGGCCTTAACATCACTGGTCCAGTTCCAGGTTCCTGCTCACTCTCAACTGTCACACACACCACAACCTCAATCCCAAATGTCAGTCCCATATACTGTCTCTAGCTCAGCTACAGTTCGCTTTCACCCTCTGTCATTCATGCAAATGCCCAGTTCTGCAAACTTAATCTGGATGCATTATTGGTTAGTTGTCACATTCAAAAGGCAGGATAGCAATTGGTTGTGCTCTGACACACTCTGTCCTAGTTGGCTGTTCAAAGCATCATTCCAGTTGGCTGAATCTAACACCTTGTGATTGGTGAGATCTCCATCCTCACCTGCTGCTGCAGCAGCAGGGAACGAGGGCTGCTTTCAAAGTGGCTGCAGATGTCAAAGAAACTTACACTTCAAGAGTGGCTGGTTGAAACACACCAACACTTACTTGAGATTCAAACAGCAGTTCACTGTCTGTCAGTCTGACACTGTCAGTACTCCAGTACCCAAACCGCACAGTCAGCCCAGTCCCATGCCCAGCATCCTGGGGCAGCTATGAATCAGAGCTCAGATCTGTCCTGATTCTCAAATCCAGGGGACCCATTTTGTAAGACCCAGCAGGAGGTTACACTAGTAATAAGAACAGCATAATAACAGCACATGAGCCTGTGAGAGCCTGTGAGACCCTTGGTGACATCACAATCAGCTCTGCAGCTGTTACAATGAAATAAGCTGAAACTGCATCAGGTACCCAAACCATATTGCTTACACAGTTATTTTGGCTCTGCTTTCTGATTTATGGACAACTACAAAACAGTTATATGTTCCTATGACAATCCACTCCAGGATATGCGCTCCATTATAACCTTGCAGTTTTGTGGTGCTGATGGACTATGGCCTTCAGCTTTGCCTCCACGCAGCCATTGTATTCCTATAGTCCAGTAGGACTACTCACTGTCCTCCACAGCCTGAGGCAATCCCCTGCCATGTGCCTTTTTTTCTTCTTGACACACAGGAGCCGATTGTGGTAAACTGTGGGAGTTTGGTGAGGACCCCACCTGTTTGAGAATCAGGTACAGGTTCTCTGGCGCATCAGCACTGGAATGCAAGCTGCTGTTTGCTGCAGCTTGTGTCACTCTAAGGCCGGTTTTGAGGATTGGGTCACACATCTCTGGAAGGACATAGAGTGGAGGCTGTCCAGAGGAGGGCAACTGAAATGATGCTGGGTTTGCATCAAAGGCCCTATGAGAAGAGACTAAAGGGCCTCGATATGTACACCCTGGAAGAAAGGGAGGATGTGATAGAGACCTTTAAATACCTCACTGTGGTAAATAAGGTACAGGAGGGGAGCATTTTTCACAAAGGTGCTGAAGGACAAGAGGACATGCTGTGAAGCCAGAGGTGGTAGATTTGGGAGAGATGTGAGAGGCACTTCTTTACAGAAAGAGTGGTGGATTCGTGGAACGGTCTTTCAGCCAGTGGAGGTGGTGTGGGCGAAAACAGTGGTGGAGTTCAGGAATGCATGGGACAGACCCGAGAATCATAGTGGAAAGGAAGGGGTGGAGAAAGAGCTGTAAATCAAGTATGGTCTGCGGTAATAATTTATTTATTTTTACAAGTTTAACCAGGAAAACATACTGAGCAAACATATAGATTCCAGATGTGACCTGGGGCGAGGCCCACATACAATTTGACATACATAGACTGTACAGACATGAGCATAGGCTTGTACAATTAACAATTTAGAGAAAATTTGAATAATGTAGGTAGGAAAAATTGGCAGACTGGGTGGGCCAAGTGGTCCTTTATCTGCCATCAAATTATATGTTTCTATATTTCAGAAACCACCGATGAGTGACTCAAACATTCTAGGAGGTACACCTGTGTATCAGATTTGACAGAATGTCAGTGATGCTCTCACACATTTATTTTATCAGTCCCATAAACTGTTGTTTAGTCTCAGTCCTTACATTTTCATCTCTTACTTTAAGCCATCTTTTCAGTCGGGCAGTCAACATTCTGCACATTGGGCTTCCTTGGCTGTGTTCTGTGTTTGCTAGAGGTTAGCGCATCACACAGCTACCTGAGAGACTGGGGTTTGTGTACAAACCCTTGATTATCACACTGGGGCTAAGTACGGCATGCAGGTGAGGCACTCTGCTCTTGGAGAAGGTCCAGGGCCACCAAGAATCTACCCCTGCCAGCCACCTGAGGAGCAGCTTTGTCATCAGCTGTGGAGGAATGTAGTTGCCTGCTCTCCTGACCAGAAGATGGGTGCAGTCATGGAATGCATGACTGTTGGTTTGAGTGACATAGGTGGGAAATTGTTTAAAAAACAACTTTTGTCCAAAACTATGGAAAAACTACCTCAACAAACGCAGCTTGCTAGCTATAACTCAGGAGGTTAATTTAAATCATAATGGCTTTGTGGCATGGTGTATTATGGATCTATGCTTAGTGTCATGTCTGTATTGTGTCTGCTGCCATCTCCCATCACTACAACTAAAAAGAGTTGCTGGCTGCATCTCCTGGACTGTCCTATACCTGGACCAGATGTTTAAATCAGTCACTCAATGTAACTGTTACTGAGCATGACAGCTGGTATTGCTATTGGGCTGAAACAGGTTTCTTACTTGACTGAATATTTATTCTGGCAGGAATATGTCTTCAGTTTTAAATGGAAAGTTAGTAACAGTGCATAAACGTATCAGACCTACTACAGGGTAAATGGAAACAAGAATATGTATCAGAATGCCTAATTTTTAAGTATGTTATTTGCAAACAATTCTCTTAATGTAGGCTGTTGGGAGGAGGGAGCTCATGAGCCATGTCATTATCACCTTCGTTCTAAGCCTCCAAAGTAAATGTGGTTGCCATTCAAGGCAACCCAAATTGTCAGGGGCTTCCTAAAGTAAATGGCAGGGTGCTGATTGGAGCGGAGGGTGGGAGTAAGGTAGGCTTAGGCACAGGTGCTCTGAAGCTTCATCATTTGTCATACCTAGAGGGTGAATGATCACATTCCAGAGGATCAGTGTACAGTGTCCTATGCGACACGGACCAAGGCGGTCAAGTTGATTAAAAGCAGTTGGGGAGGGCACAGTTGGCAAAAACTGAAATAGTCAGCTTTTTGTCTGTTGCCAGTGTGGCCGGAAGACTGGGATTTATTGAGGTTTTGCTTTCAGGGTTATTATTATTTTGATAAGGAAATGCCTATGGGTTGCTTCGACTGCTTGTGCCAAATTTGAAGCATTTAGCACATGGGTGCAATAAGTATTTGGGAAAGGTATGGCTATAAAGCCCTAGTGCATTATTTGAATGATTTTTATTAATAGGGACAAACAAGCAGGAGGCATTGGCAATGCTTAGAGACTTCAGGAGATGTGTGGAGAAATAGGGGTGCTGTTAGCAGAGGAAAGATGGAGGGTCCAGCTAAAAAATTGGAATTTTGGGTATGGGGTGGACACAGAAGATGGGTATAGAGGTGGACTGAGAACAGGGAGTGTTCCAGTTGCCTCAGGATAAGCTGGGGAAGTTGAATGACCTACTACTACAGGTGAGAGGCAGGAGGAGAGTACTGCTTGGAACCATTCAACAACTGTTGGGGCATTTCAATTTTGCATGTAGGGCAGTAGCACTGGGGAGGGCATTTACCAGGAGGTTAGCAAGAGTAATAGTAAAGGCAAGACTGCCCCATCAATGGATTGACATATCTAGAGGAATACGACAAGACCTAGAGGTATGGGAGCAGTTCTTGGAGGGTTATAATGGGGTAACGCTTTGGCAAGAGGAATGGCTCTGTAACATGGACATGGAACTGTATACGGATGCTTCGGGGCACTGGGAATGGGAGCATGGTTTCAGAACCATGGCCTGATGAATGGAGGGAGGGGTTGCTGAAGGACATCATGTTGCTAGAGGTATTCCCGATATGGGTGGCAGTATCAGTCTGGGAGGCATGTATGGAGAATAAGATCAGTTTTGGGTGTGATGATAAAGCACTTGTGGAAGTGATCAACAGGCAAGGGGATACACTGAGATGGTGAACAGGGTATTGCGGCAACTGGTGTTGTGAGGTTAAAGATAAACTTGTCATTTAAAGCAAAACATATTGAGGGATTAATAATGAGATAGCTGACACATTCAGATCTGTGGCACCACAAGCGACCGTACAAAGAACACAAGTACCAGTGCAGTTATGGGAAGTTGGTTGGAAGGAGCCCACTTGCTGTATAGGAGCTCCTGGTCTGTGAGCATGCTAAGATCATAAGAGAGGGCGTGGCAGGCATTCCAGGAGTTCTGAGAGTGGGAAGGTTTAAGATAATTGAGCCAGTTACACAAGATCAGATGGTGAAGTTCATGGTGGAGAAATGGGAGGTCAGTATGGCAAGCATGACATTGGGAGTTCAGCTGGCAGGGATCGGGTGGGCATGTAGTACTGAGGGCTGGGCAGAGCCTAATAAATTCAAGGTAGTGCAGCGCATGTTAATGAGGTGGCAAAGGATGCAAGGGAGGCCTGGAGATGACAGGAAGCGGTGGCGGACAGGCACTCCATAAATTACTGGGGCCCTAGGTCAGGTGGGCAGTCAGATTATGAGGCTTGTTTGTTCAGCGATCTTCTTGATCATGTCAAGGGGCATTCAGAGTAGGAGAAGTGGTGGCAAAACAAAAGGGGTACAATGGCGGGCTGCTTTGGGAAGAGGTATATTGGAGTGTGGATAGGGTGATAATTTGGTTGAGGTGATCAAAGGCGGATCAGAGGGCTGGGGACAGAGGTCATAATAAACAAACAGGTAGGGGTTGGGGTTGTGTGGTGTTGGCGCTTAAGGACTACCTGGACATAAGACCAAAGGGATGGTAGCACTCTGTTTGTACACCGGGATGAGTGCCAGTCATGTGTTATCAAGGTTACTGGATATTAAATAATGTCATTTATTGGGGAAACCCTAGAATTTTTCCTCCCACTCATTCAGAATAGGAACAGCATTGGAAATGGTGGTGCAAGGGTGCAGAGGAAGAGGTTATGAAAGTGGGTAGATGGAGCTCCAATTGTTATAAAAGATATGTAAGAAAGATGTATTGATGAATGTTGATTTTTGTACCCACAGGAAGGAAGAAGGATGAGACAGGTGTGGATTGTTGGGCACTCTTACATATATTGGGCAGAACAGTGGGCATTCATACAGCCAGGAGGAAAACAACTTGCAGGATCCAGATAAGATCAGAATACAGTGGAAAGGGGTCCAGGGGCATGAAGTGGGCCCAAATTATTCTGACTTTGGAGAAGCAGAAATTGAGATGGCCAATCTGGACTTAATCATAATACACTTGGGAGGGAATAATTTAGGAGATAGGCCATGGGGGCATTACACAAGGACATACTAAGGGACATGGGAATGGTAAAGCAATGGTGGCCAGAGGTCATGATTGGGTGGGGAGATTATTTCTAGGATAATATGGAGGCATGCTAAGGACATAAAAGGCTGTGGAAAGGGTCAGGAAGTGGGTAAACAGGAGGGTGGTGGCATTGATGCCAGCCTTTGGTGGGTGGTGTAAATTGCCCATAGTAATATTTCATCCAGTATCCTGGGGTACTACTGGGAGGATGGGTCTGCTTATCTATGGTGGATATGTCCTTTTGTGTTTAAGTTATGTGAACCTAAAGGAGAATGAGAAAGAGAAGGGAGAAGAGTTAAAAGAGAAAATTGGGGAGGAGAGCCCATCATCCGTCGCTGTGCTGGAGATCGGCATAGTGGATGGGAGGAGTCAAAGGGAGAGGACTTACAGATTGGAGGGGTAAGAAGTGGGTGGAATCAGACCACGGGCTGGGGTCAGGTGCACCCAGCCATGGCTGAGACAAAAGAAAAGGGGGGCGCGGATTTGAATGAAGCGGGGGTGGGTTTATTTGGCACCGACCGCAGGTTAACATGAGTTGAGTGGATGAAAATGAAGGGATGTTGGTTTCACATATCCGGACCCTGAGAAGATTTGTTGGGAGGAATAGACAACAGAGACAAGATGAATGGATTAACGAATGGAATGGACTGGAATAATTGAATAATGTGGATTTTATTTATTTATTTTATTTTAGTCTTTGGTAACCAGGTAAAGCCCACTAGGCACAAGTACCTGTTTTCAGGGGTGACCTGGGAGCACTGGGCGGTTAAGTGACTTGCTCAGAGTTACACAGTATTCAAGTGGAGGTTGTGAGACTCAAACCAAGGTCTGGTCTGCTGGATGTACCAAGCTCATTCACAGCTCGTTACTCTAACCTCTAGGCTATACTGCCAGCCCAACTTATGTGTGCAAATATGTACAAAACTGAATGCTGATTTTATAGAATTGCAATGGTAGAGTTGAAATATAAATTAAAGGTTTGTCAATCGAACACCCACATTAGCTGAGTATATGGTGTCATTTTAAGGGACTCTCCTCTGACAATACTTACCTCCTCCTCTAGACCTCCTCTGCCACTAATTACCCCTTTTCCTATCTCATTAAAAAGCCACTAATTACATCTTGCCCCATAGCAAGATCAGTGGCCAGACTAACACCATCAAAGCACTTTGTAGTCGGTCAGTTAAGAGTGTCTAAATGGCAGGAAGTCTACTCCCACCTTTCCCATGAGTCAGGCAGCTCCAGTGTGCAACATAGCCGCTGAAAATCCCAGAGTGGAAATCCAAGCCCACTTGCAAACTCAGGTCTTTCTCATGACAACGCAGAGCACTTGCTTCATACATTTAGTCTGATTATATCTTGACACACACATCAGGGGATATTACATGCTCCACAATAACAGCTAACTGTAACCTTTGATCTTGAGGATACTGTACTTGTAAACAGCCAAGATTACGTTCATGTGATCTGCAGCTTCTCACATCTTGCTCATCCAGCTTGGCAGATGTTTGTGTTAGAAAGAGAAGCTGAGTGACTGTGACTTGACCTGGACTATAAATATATACATATATATATATATATATATATACACACACAAGATAAAAGTTTTTCTAGCTACCTGGTTGGCCAAACGCCTCTGGAATTCTGCTGTTTTTCACAGTCTGAATGTACAGTTGGAAACTTCTTTTGGCACAACTGCATAAACATATAGTGGAATACTAATTTTACTTTCATTTTACCATGCTTCTATCTACTTCTATCTCTGCTCCTAACTGAAAAAAAGCAAACCTAAATCCTCCCACCCATCTTTATCGAAAGAGCCACCACAGCATTAAAAAGTAATAATTTTATTGTAATTAAAGTTTATTGAATTTTTCAATGAATACAGCCATTCACATTCACCATGACAATAAGAGAAAAAAATAGTTCATGACAAGACATAACTGTAACATAAGTAGGAAAATAATAGGAACAGTCCCTATTATTACATAACCAATTAACCAGTAAATTAACATGACATTTGGAAATACTTCCTAAACGGTAAGCGAAAAAGCTATATTTTGTATTACAATACATTTAGGCATTCGACTCAGTGCCACATGGAAGACTAGGAAGGAAGTTAGTAGGCACAGGGGCGGATGCAAAGCTGGTGAGATGGGTAGGAAACTGGCTGCAGGGAAGGCAACAGAGGGTGGTGGAGGGTGGGGAGCTCTCACACCCAAGGGCAGTGACAAGTGGTGTTCCACAGGGCTCGGAGTTGGGACCAGTGTTGTTTGGGATATTCATTGCAGACATATCATGGGACATCAAGAGCAAGATCAGTCTGTTTGCTGATGATACCAAGGTAGGCGTGGTGGTGGATGACCTGGGGATGGCAGGGTTGCAGGATGATCTGGAAGCTTGAAACTTGGTCAGACACCTGGCAACTGGGCTTTAATGCCAAAAGTGCAAGGTGCTGCATTTTGGGATGAAGAACCCAAGGAGGAGTTACCAGCTAGGGGAGTGCAGCTAGCCCAGACAGAGGAGGAGAAGGATCTGGGTGTGCTCATTACAGGGTCAATGAACAACTCTGCACAATGTAGGAAGGCAGCTGCAAGGGCAACAAAATGCTGGGTTGTATTGCAAGGGTATATCGAGGAGGAGGAGGTGATTCTACCACTGTATAGGTCATTAGTTAGACCACACCTGGAGTACTGCGTGCAGTACTGGTGTCCGTATCTGAAGAGGGACATTAAGTTACTGGAGGGGTGCAGTGCAGAGCGACAAAGATGATCAAGGGGCTGGGGGACTTATCATACGAGAGGAGGTTGAAGGAGTTGAAAATGTACTCACTGGAGAGAGGAGAGACAGGGGTGACATGTTGAAACCTTTAAATACATGAAAGGAATAAACAAGACAAGTACAGAGGGCTGTTCAAAGTAAGGGAGGGAGGGACACCAGGGGCCATGATATGAGACTGGAGCGAGGAAGGTTCAGGAGGAGATTAGGAGACACTTTTTACAGAGAGGGTGGTGGCTGGGTGGAATCGTTACCTCCTGAAGTGGTATGCAGTAGAACAGTGGACTGCTTCAAATGAGGATGGGACAGGACAAGGGGAGGGTTAATGAAGGGAAGGGTGGAAGGAGGGCAGCTGCAGGATAAGGGTGCTAGCTGCACATTCGAACAGAGACTTGATAGACCTCTAGGCCTTTATCTGCTGGCAAATTTTGTATGTTTGTAGGTCAATAAGATAGCTTAGTAGTTTTTACTGTGTAAAAGACTCCCCTGTTCGTCAGAAGACCCCCACCTCGGAATGATGTACATCCTTAGAAACCTACCCACACTCTGCTGCAATACACACCCTGAGGTAAACCACTGACATTTCCTTTTTTGTTTGTTTATTTTAGCCTACCTCCCTCAGCTGGGTGTTCCCTATGATTCACCGATTTCCAGTCCACTAGTGGCTCCTGCATCCGGCGCCGTGCCAGCTGCTGCTCTCCTCTCTCAGGCCACATCACGGACCCCTTCATGGAAGGCCAAGGGGTCAGGGCCAGAGGTCTGGTGCAGCACCGCATGAGACCCTCATCTATGCCGGAGGATTCAGCCATTTGTTCCCTAGTACCCACCCACGGCACAGGCATGCAAAGGCGTCAGGATGCTGTGTGCAGTGCTCCCCACACTCCACAAGTTGGTGCGTCTGCCTGCACCCGACCCACCATTGCACTGCGAGTTGCGCTACCTCCCTAGCCACCACTGGGAGCCAGCACCTTCGTGAGTCCTCCCACCCTCGCGGAGGAGGAGGAGAGAGCAGCCTCAGGGATGCTCAGTCCTCCTCCCGCCAACCCAATGACCCAAGTCCGCACACAAACCTGGGTTGCCGGCGTAGTGCAAGTGTGGCATCCAGTGCCTCAGCCCTCAGCCCTCAGCCCTAGTACATGGGTTGGGGATGTTGGAGGTCTCCTCTCCCAAGGGTTAACAAACAGGGTATAGTATAGGTAGGGTCACCTCCACTCTCCATCTTCCTCCAGGTTGGGCTTCCCTTCAGCTCTTAAAAGTCTTGGACATGAGCTAGCTGGGCGGCCACATAATATAAAGGCATGTTAGGTAGATTCAGGCCCCCCATACTCTCTGGCAATCACAATATCTCCTTCTTGATACTAGGTTTTTCCCCTTGCCAGAGGTTGCTTGCATGCTCCCCAGTGCCTTGATATACTTCTGTGGGAGGAAATTGGGATGGACTGAAAAAGGTAAAGGGCCCTTGGAAGAATATACATCTTGATAAGGTTAACTCGTCCCAATAAGGTGAGAGGCAGAGCCCTCCAGTTGGTACAGTCTGTCTTGATCTGCCAGATCAGTGGCCCATAGTTAATTGGAATGATTTGAGAAAGTTTGCTCGGTAGCAAAACCCCAAATATTTTATCTGTTTAGTGGGGTTTATTATGGTCCTGGCTATCTCTATTTGAGGTCTTCCTTTCTCCCAAGGGAGCCACTAGCTTTGTACCAACTGATTTTGTGTCCCGAGAGAGGCCATATTTCTCAAAATCTTGCTCAGTGCTGGAAGGACCTCGCCAGGGTTATCAAAAATAACAAAATGTCATCAGCAAACAAAGATATCACCTGGACTTCCTTTCCACCCCTGCATCCCCTGATTTCTCCGTTTCCCTAATAGCATTAGCCAGTGCTTCCATAGTAGCACATATAACAGGAGTGACAGGGGCAGCCCTATCTTGTCCCTCTAGACAGTGCAAAGTGGCCGAGATCCCACCTATCCCTCGGACAGGCATCTCAAAAAAATTTTTCTAGCCCTGACCACGGGACTTTGTCTGTTTAAAATTTGAAAATTGTGAGTTAATATTTTCAATTGTTGATGATGAAAGGCTCGTAATATCCACGTAACACTGCCTCGTGGTTCTATCTATAGAATATCCCTTTCTAAGCTAAGGAAGATATCAGATCCACGGTACTGAACTGAGTACTGGCTGAGCCTGTCAGTCGACTTGTGCTAGTGTCACTGTCAGCAGTGTCATGGTCAGGAGCAAGAGCAATTCATTACAGACTTTGTCAAGTTTATCTTGCACAGGGTAGTTCTCTAGCCAGAGCACTGTGCTTTCAACCTTACCGACTATTGTTTCTACTGTTGAGCTGTCTCTCTGTGAGAGTTGGACTGAAGGCCATCATGACAGAAAGGTATTCAGCCAGAAACTGAGTAAAGAGGACAAATCTCACAGTACTTATTGATTTGAACAATCCACTGGCCTGATCTTTTGTTTGCCCTGGTGAGGAAGCAATGTGCTGTAAATGTACAGATAAGGCCTTGTAGCTGGATAGAACAACAGACAGTGCCCTCTCTCTGTGTGCAACCCACTGGGTTCCTGACACGTTAACTGGTTTGTGAATGGTGTAGCTCATATTACTGGCTAACTCTTTGAGACAGCCCCAGTTTTGGGAGACTTATGGTTATTTTATAGATACCCATTAAGGCTTCATCAGTAGTTTTCATGTATGGAATAGATGCTGCTGATTGCTTTATAGCAAGCTCCAACTTGGGCACTGCACTGAATCCCTAACAAATGAGGTACGTCTTTCAAAATCCTGCCAAACACCCCAGTCACTTTACCCAACATGGCAGGTGCTCCATCAGATCCAAAGCTACAATTTTTTCTTTCCAGTCTTTACAGTCCAAGGTGAATTCTAAGGCATCACCTATTGAGTTATAAATGCTTTCACCATTTGGAATAGAGACTGGCTGAAGGAAACAAATTTGTTAACTGAATGACAATTTTCCATTGTTCTAATATAGACTGCCTCCTCTTCTATTACTGAGGCATCAGTGCTCGAGTCACATAGGACAGATGAAAGTGTTGCTGTTAACCAGTTTTGCATCTTTTATCCTTATTGATTCTGAAATAAAATGTGTGAGCGTTGCTGCCTGTTTGTCACTTCTGTAACTGACTCTGACATTTGTACCATTTACATGTTGTAATTCTAAGATGCCAGGAAATCTGTGAATGGGCATTCTGAATTAATCAAATAAAAAGTTGTTCTAAACAAATGTTCTACTTGTGTTGCCTCATTTTTTCCATTTGTATATTCCTCGTTCTATTGCTAAGTTGGAAGGTTCAGTGTTAGACACAATATTTTTCATTGGCTAATTTATGAGGTTTGGAGAGTTCATGAGCCGACATTTTCAAGTCTCATGCTCTTACAGCCACTCATGAAAGTGTTTGTCTCCTTAAGTATTTTTGCAATATGAGCAGGTCATGCCCACATCAGGCTCATATAGTAGCCACTCCTATTTTTGTTCCAGGTCTCTGGAACCCCTTTTCTTTTTGTCCCACTTTCAGTTATGACAGGAGTAGTCAGAGTTGCTGGCATATCAGCACTGGCAGTGGCACTACCAGTGAAACTAGTTGTCACATCTGTAGCCACAATGGTGGGGTGAGTAGTTGGTGCTACTGTCTATCAGTAATGGAGAAGCAGTACACATAGAGGAACCTGAGCTTTTCCTCCCTCTTGGCTTGAAACTGAAGGCTTTCCTGTAATTTTTTAAAGCCAAACTTTAACAAAGACATTTTTCCCCTTTTGGTTTGTAGTTAGCTATAAGAATACTTAATGAATTTAAAGTACAGTAGGCACTGGAAGACAGTGGACAGTGAAGTGATGATCAGATATCAGAAGATGTGAACCATCTGTTTAGTTTTCTTTCCCTCCTGGAAAACCCCAGACAAAGGAGTTTACATTTATATTCTCCTCCCGACTTGAAAGGGACCTGGGGTAGTCATATCAGATGACCTAAAGGTGGGCAAGCAATGTGAGAGGGCAGAAAGGAGGGCTGGGGGTTACTGGGATGCATAGGGAGAGGCATCACCAGTAGAAAACAGGAAGTTATTATCCCTCTGTACAGACAGCTGGTGAGACCCCATCTGGAGTACTGTGTGCAGTTCTGGAGACCCAATCTCCAGAAGACATAGACAGGATGGAAGCTGTCCAGAGGAGGGAGCACTAAAATGGTGCAGGGTCTGCGGAGAAGACATATGATGAGAGACTTAAGGAGCTTAATATGTATAGCCTCGAGGAAAGGAGGAGAGGGGACATGATAGAAACTTTCAAGTACCTCAAGGGAATCAACAAAGTCCAAGAGGGTAGCATCTTTCAAAAAAGAGGTGTGCAAGAACAAGAGGCACAATTTGAAGATAGAGGGGCAGCTCAGAGGTAATTAAGGAAGTGTTTTTCTAGAGAGGGTATGGGTGCATGGAGCGGCCTTCAGAGGAGGTTGTGGAGTCAAAATCAGTAGTGGAATTCAAGCATGCATGGGACAGTCATAAGGCAATTCTAGGGGTGGGGGTAAGAAGAAGTAGGCTGCTGGTTAACTGGGATCTGCAGCTTATCCTGTGAAGTAGGGAAATGGGCAGACTGGGTGGGCCAAGTGGTCCTTATCTGCCATCAATTCTGTGTTTCTATGTTTCTATATAGCCCCCACCTGCAATCCTTTTCTCCATACTGAAAGCACAAGCAGCCTGCTATTATATTGTTGTTACTTCTTGGGTTTGGTTTAAGATTTTTAATCTGAGTGACTCAATTCAACCCCTCCTCTCCCTTTGACAGTGCCTTGTTGTTGTCACACTGTATTTTTATTAGTCCTCCTCTCCCACTCCTCCACATCTACAGCAAGCCTTATCTCTCAAGCGGAAGCACTGCAGGCACTCCTTATACTTGTTTTGATTTAGTATTTCTTTTTATCCACAAAACAAAACCCCAGAAACAAGATGATTTTTTACTCCTTGTTTACTTTGTCTGAGTGACTCAATTCAGCCCCTCCTCTCCCTTTGACAGTGCCTTCTTGTCATAGTCACTCCATTTTTTTTATTCAGCTAGTCCACTGGCAGAGCACAACAGCAGGCTGACAGGGGCTGGTTTGTTAATCAATCAGTCAGTATCTATCTTCAAGGTTCAAGCTGTAGCTAACAGCTCTGGAGGCTTACACAGACTGAGTGAACATTAAAGCTTAGTAGAGCCTTCACCCCTCCGCACAGTCATGATAAACTTTTTTATTCAGATGGACCCTCAGGCCCCACCACTTGCAGATCACAAGGTCTCTTTTGGCTTTGAGAGAGAGAGAGAGAGAGAGAGAGGTTGGACAGGAAGAACAGAGAATTTATTCAGTTGTACAGACAGTACTCCTATCTCCTTCTGACAGTGCCTGACTGCTTTATTTTGTCACTCCCTCTCCCTCTCCTGAACATGCAGGAGACTCACTTACCCACACCACCAGAGTTCAGTCAACACACGGACTCTAGGCAAGCGTTTGTTCTTTCACCAGAATCACCTCACCACAGTAGCCCTGTGATAGCCTCCTCAGTTTTACTCTAGTAGTTTTTTATACTAAATTGCTTGCTTTTGTTTTTCTGGTTGTTTTCCCCAATATTTTCCTCCTCCCTCCCTTATACTTTTTGCAGATTGCAGTGCACAGAAATACTGTGGCGGTCTTATTTGACTGAGTGACTCAACAAAAAGCAACCATGTAGTGCAACACAGTGCAGAGCTCAGCTGCACCGACCCCTCAAGGCAGAAGTCTCGTTTTTTTTTCAAATTCCACCAGTCCAGAAGCCTGTAACTTTTTAGTCCCACCTTGAGTTGCTATTATTTAGACTGGCAGTGGCTTCGAGTACAAACTAAAGAATCCCTTCCTCCACGTTTGTCTCCCTCTCCGCCAACTACCACATTAAAGAATCCCCTCCTTTTCCTCCACAACGTTTATCTCCTCCCTCCAACTCCCACACAGCAGCAGACCCTCAGTGTATGTTTTATATGCTTCTTCAGTTTCATCAAAGATTAGCTTTTTTTTTCACAAAATCAGCCCCAAAATGAAATAGCCTTGAAAAGGACTGTTTTATGTGGTTGGT
Source organism: Neoceratodus forsteri (assembly GCA_016271365.2). Taxonomy (NCBI): domain Eukaryota; kingdom Metazoa; phylum Chordata; order Ceratodontiformes; family Ceratodontidae; genus Neoceratodus; species Neoceratodus forsteri. The sequence goes on from CM028135.1 coordinate 991,688,917, forward strand.
GTGTTTTTCAAAAATAACTTGCCCTCCATATAACACCTAGCTCCTCACCATTCAAGCGCTAGCTAGAAAATGCAGAAAGCGGTTTGGGCACAACAACCGTTCATACTCAGTGATGATCGGCGCATGCGTGGTAGTGCTAATTCACTTGGCTGCTGCACTTCTGTTCCCACTCCCGCTTGCCGCCACTTCGGACTACCGAACAGAGAGGTCGGGTGACATCCACTAGCAGCAGTCACCTGACCATGCCAGCACACAGCCATGGCAATGGAATGGCTGGCGAAGCAACTTGTTCCTGCAGGCAGAGCAACATAGGATGTCTTCTTACTGGAAAGATTCCACTGTGTCCTAGCGCCAGCAGACAGCTTAAACTGCAAGTACTGAACTGCCTGTCCAAGGGACAGGCAAACTGATTAAACGGCTGTCCTGTTAGGAAAACGGCTGTCCAGGACAGGAGGACAGACGGTTATTTGAACCCTGCCTATGATCATTCAGGATATTTAACCCATTACAGTTACCAGACACAAGTGACCAGCTAGCCCTTTATGGCAATGAAGAAGTTAGAACCTCACAAAGCACTATAGTGACATACTCAAGAAACACAATCATAATGTAAACTTGATTGAAACCCCAAGGGTCTGCCCAACTACTGGGAGGGGAAAAGGCTATATGGTGCCCTGTTGGGGCAGGATGCAATGCAGGTATTTGCACTCCTGAAAGGGAAAATGCTACTGCACTCCTTTGTCTGTGCGGCTTGCGGGGACTGGACAATCTGCACTTTCAGCGGGGTGAACACACCAGACCAGCCTTTTGATATCCACCGTAGCTCATGGGGTCCAAGCTAATCAAGCCAAGGCATGGGGAATTTAGTTGAAGAGCTATATGGAGTAGCAAAACATGGAGGGTGGGGGAGCACTGGCAGGAAATCCTGCTTTATCCGGAGCAGACAGAGCCTCTTTAGTGGTGACTATAGCACCCTGGGGCATGACTGGGGCTATGATTTTTGATTAGGTAGGACTATTATGATAAACTGCAAGAAGCATATAGTGCAGATGGGTGACAAGTACCACTCCAGTCTGGGCATTGGGAGGCTTTCCTCTCGACACTGCCCTTCTCAGTGCTAGGAGGGCTGCTGTGATGGAATGGTGGAACACGAGGCCCTTTTGTTTTTCTCGTGTGCCAGACTGTGGCTGGTGTGGTGCACTGGTCATGGATCTTCCCGCACGCACATCCTTAGATTTTGTTAAAAGGATATAATACATTATATTACATGGGTTCCTTTCTTCATTTTGGATTTGGAAGCTCACTCCACGAGGAGTAGAGGAAGTTGGTTTCTTTGAGACTGCAGAGAGGTGGGAGGCGTGCAGGAGGGATGCAGAGTTTTTCAAGTTTTGAATGAATGTGGAGGAGGGAACAATGAGGGAAGTAAAGTTTTGGGGAGGGGTGTTCTGCTTTAGAGGATCTGTTCTAAATGCGAGGGAACTTGGGAACTGTTTGGGGTTCACTGTTTAAAAGTTCATGTTTGTTCGGGGCAGGGAGGTGGAGGAGGGTTCTACTGAATAGGGAATGTTAAAATCAAAAGTTGTGGACTGTTTGGACAATGTCTTGATGCTATTAGTTATGCCAGGTATAGGTACAGACATATGGATGAAGCTCTTCATATTTTAAGCAAAACAATGGCTGATCTTACAATTTTATCATGGAATGTCAACGGATTGAAAACAGTAGTTGAAAGGAAAAGGGTATGGTCATATATTAAGAAAATAAGAGGGACGTGGTACTACTGCAGGAATGATATCTCACTAGGGAGGAAGCAGACAGGCTGGCCCAGTCATGGGGAGTCCTCTTGGTGGCACCCTTCACATCTGGAGCTAGGGGCAGCCATTTGGCTTCAGCCTGGCCTTCCACATAAGGTGAACAGCTTTGTAGCAGATCTACAAGGCAGATTTGCTATTGCTAAAGTGGTTTTGGGGGCCAGGTGTATACTTTGCCTCAATCTACAGTCCTAACTTTGACTGCCCGATTTCTTCACACATGTGGGGTGACCATGGCCCCCTATCAGGATAGCTTAGTGTTCGGAGGAGATTTTAACACTTATCTTGACCCCAGGTAGAATCACTCAGGGACTAAAACTAAACCCTACCCAAAAGTGTAGCAGCACTGCAAGAATTTATAGCCAGGGGAGCACTAGTGGAAGTCTGGAGACACTCACACCCTGACGACAGGAATACTCATTTACTCCCACTCTCACCGAGTCTACACTAGGCTAGACTACATTTGGTCTCCCTCAGCTGGTCACAGGTACTATGTGGACCATGTATGGTCCCATACTGATTTCAGATCATGCTCCACTGCAATTGCATATATCGGCAAGACTACAGTCTTTTGTGGGACCTCAGTGGAGATTTAATCCTATTCTACTCCTAGATGATAACTACATTAAATATATAAATGCTAAAATTACAGAATTTATTGACCACAACAAGGGTAAAGGGACACATATAAATTTTGTGTGGGGCGCTTTAAAGGCCTTTATCCTTGGGGAGACAATCTCCCTCGCACCTTTAAAAAAAAACCAATCCTGTAAGGAGGAAGAACATCTCATGGCTGAAGTCCAGGAATTAGAGAGGAGGGCCATGGCTCATGCCCAGCCCCAACTTATGTGAAACTTAAAATCATTAAAGGGAAGCTGCACCAGATAATCTCCCGGAAACACGCATCAAGGGGACAAATCAGGCAAATGGTTGGCCAGCCTGTGAAACAAAAGAAAGTGGAGCAGGCCATACTGTCAGTGGCTAGACCAGATGGCTCTCCTACCTTTGAACTGAAAGAGATCAATGAGGTCTTTCGGTCTTCTATTCCCAGCTGTATACTACTCAGGTTCCACCTGAGGGGATCGAGGACTTCCTCCAGGAGGCGGAAATGCCATGCCTAAGTGAAGTCCTAAGAGATGAGTTAAACTTCCCCGTGTCTTGAAGAGATTAGACAAGTGGTTTGGCACATACATAAGGAAATCACTGGGCCCTGATGGTATCCTTGCTGAATTTTATAAGTACACCTGGTATGCCCTTGGTCCTCTCATGGGAAAAGTCATGGAAAATGCTCTAGCACAGGAGAATTACCAAACTCTCAGAAGATGGCTACCATAGTAGTGCTACCCAAACTGGGATGGGATCCATCCAAATGTGGATCTTACCATCCTGTTTCGCTCCTCAATGCGGATTATAAAATCCTAGCAAAGATTTTAGCAAATAGGTTGGAGAGGGTCCTACCAGGTTTGATCCACATAGACCAAGGGGTTTCGTCAAAGGTCGACAGGCCAAGCACAATCTCCGTAGGTCCATCAATGTCATTTATAGATGGAAAAATGGGAGGGTCCCATAGGGGTCTTCTAGCACTTGATGCCGAAAAGGCATTTGACCGTGTTGAGTGGCCCTTTATGTTTGCTGTGCTATGCAAATTTTGATTGGGGATACCATACTCAAATGGACAAGGCCCTATATGCTGATCCACATGCCCAGATCATAACCAACAGCACCATCTCGGCCACTTTTGCCCTGTCTAGAGGGACAAGACAGGGCTGTCCCCTGTCACCCTGTTATATGTGCTTACTATGGAAGCACTGGCTAATGCCATTAGGGAAACGGAGAAATCAGGGATGCAGGGGGGAAAGGAAGTCCAGGTGATATCTTTGTTTGCTGATGACATTTTGTTATTTTTGGATAACCCTGGCGAGGCCCTTCCAGCACTGAGCAAGATTTTTGAGAAATATGGCCCCTCTCGGGACACAAAATCAGTTGGGACAAAAGTGAGTGGCTCCCCTTGGGAGAAAGGAAGACCTCAACAGAGATAGCCAGTACCTTAATAAACCCCACTAAACAGATAAAATATTTGGGGGTTTTGCTACCGAACAAACTTTCTCAAATTATTCCAATTAACTATGGGCCACTGATCTGGCAGATCAAGACAGACTATACCAACTGGAGGGCTCTGCCTCTCACCTTATTGGGATGGGTTAACCTTATCAAGATGTATATTCTTCCAAGGGTGCTTTACCTTTTCAGTCCATCCCAATTTCCTCTCACAGAAGTATATCAAGGCACTGGAGGAGTGTGCAACTCCTCTGGCAAGGAAAAAACCTAGAATCAAGAAGGAGATATTGTGATTGCCAGAGAGTATGGGGGCCTGAATCTACCTAACATGCCTTTATATTATATGGACCTCAGCTAGCTCATGTCCAAGACTTTTAAGAGTTGAAGGAAGCCCCAGTCTGGAGGAAGATGGAAGTGGAGGTGACCCTTACCTATACTATACCCTGTTTGTTAACTCCTTGGGAGAGGAGACCCCCTAACATCCCCAACCCATGTACTAGGGTGACTTGAGAGCATGGGCAGTGGCCCACTCGTTGTTGGGACATAACCCATGTCTATCTCCTGATGTGACTCTGGAGGTTCTTTTGAAGGGGAAGAAGGACTAACCAACAATGATAGGACAGGTCTCAGATTGTGAGACAAAAGGGCCTTTTCTGCCTTAGTCAAATCCTTGAGGGAGGGAGGTATGCCAGTTTGGTGCAATGAAAAGAAAATTCAAGTTACACCCTTCCCAATATTTTCTTTTCCTTAGACTCAGAAATAAACTACAGGGTGACCCCAGACTCCAAAGCGCCACCCAATACAACGCCCCATTTGAAGAATTATTTACAAAATTCTCCAACATCAAAGGTTTAGGCCATTAAATAGGTGCTACAGAATACTATGGGAGACTACTGGACCCTATGGAAAGAATTAAAAGAGTCTGGGAGGAAGACATCTACCCTGAGGGAATCACTGGAGGGTCTGGAGATTGCTCCTAAAAACATCTTAAAATGTTCAATTAATAATCGCAAGAAGCCATTCAATATAATTTTCTTTAAAGAACCTATCACACACCTAAATTGGCACATAAAATAGACCCTGAATCCTCCCCATATTGTCCTAAATGTCTGGCCCAGATGGATGACTTCTTCCATATGGTTTGGATGTGTCCTAAAGTGTTAAGGATTTGGATGGGGATAATTGATATTTATCTAAAACTCTAAATATCACACCTAGATCAGACTCAATGGAAATTTTGTTAGGGCTCCCTACACTGGGTAGTTGGAAACCTAGGGGAGGTCAATTATTGTGGAGGATTGGTTTAGTGGTGGGAATGTGGGAGCTGGCCTTGTATTGGAGACTTGGTCAAGTATTCACTGCAGTCTCCTGGATTATGTCTCTTATGCAAGTAATGAAACTGGAAAGGACACAATATTTGGTTAGAGGACAATCCGGTAAATATGAGGATATCTGACTCCCACTGGAGAGGCCCTCCACAGGGACTGGTTTAAGCTTTTGAGGAAACTGAGCAATCTGTTGTCAGTCCACTATTCCATGGCTATATTATCATATTATTGCTATAATGCTATCTCATCATTAATGGTAATATGCTAAGGGAAGCAAGATCTTGAGTTTGAAGATGTATTCCTGTCTTTTCCTTTATTAAGTAATTTTATTAATTTAATTTCCTTAATAATAGAGCCTCTGCTGAAATGTAAGATAAGAAATGTACCTCTTTTTATGTACCTGTTTCTTATGAAGTTGGAAGTATCTCCCTTGGGCTGGAGGTAAGGTATGTCTGAACATGTCCTATCTTAAACAGAGTTTACAAAAAAAATATTGAACATCGTTAGGTTAAGGACATAGAGAAGGAAACCAGAAAATAAGGAAAAAATTATTTGAGCCCTGCAGAATCTGTGGTGTGTTGTTCCACAGAGCTGGAATGATCACATGATGCAGTGTTAGCATTACCTTAACTTTGGTCCCTTCTCTGCAGGCATTACCGTGTCAGTGCTCGATGCTGTGTGACAGGACTGTGTCAAAGTTAAGGCACCTCCGTCCCTCACCACACTGCAGAGGCACAAATCAACCTCACTCAATGACATACCCAGCCCTGTCCCCCCAAACAATGACTGTCACAACCCCACATACCTCCTCAGATGGCATCGACTAACCTTTTCAAACAGTTGTGTAGTTTATATGTACAGATCCATGCAGCAGTACTGTGCTTGGTAATTTTCATCATTAATTGCATGACTTAGTGAATAATAATGGGTGCAGTACTGCTGCATGTATGTGTACTATATGTTTAATAATCACACAGCTGTTTGTGAATGTTTAGACAGTGGCTGGCTGAGGAGGTGTGGAAGGACTGTACTGGTTACTGTTTGGGGGGGAAAAAGTTGCTATAGGAAGGAATTGCTATAGTGTGTTATGATTCTAATATTTGGGATGTGGTGAGGAAATGAAATGATGTGCCCTGGATGTGAGGGACAAGAAACATGTTATCTACAGGGGCGAGGTAAAAGGGGTGCAGCTGGATGCCAACAAATTTATTTTGCAGGTAGAATGCAATAACTCAGATCAGATTATACCAGATTTTGTGTGCTGTGGTCCGATATCTGACTTTGGATCTCTAATCAGAAAGTACTGAAACCTACTGATACAAAATCTGAGAAAATTAATGCATTTGAGAGATCAATTTTTTCAGTAAATTTCCAAGCAGCTCTACTTGTGACGTTGTAGATCACTCAAGCCTTGTTCTAAGTGGTTTATTACGTCACAAGGATTCCCTTAATAGGAACACAGCCTTGATGTACTTCATTGCCCAGCTGCAAATGTATTTATTGTGTGAAAATGCTATAGCACACATGTGTTCAGGGCAAAACAGGTCCCTGTGTTGGTAACATAATGCTCAGTTCGAAAAAACTGACTTTATGGTTATTATGACTGAGAAATCTTATTTGAAACAATGAGATATTGGTATGAACTGTTTTTATTGATGATTACAGTATAATTAAACAAAATTTATTATACAGGATAGTTTCAGAAGCTGCAAAGTATGACAAAAAGTAAAAACTGAAGGTATATGGATGGATGCTAATTAATTATTAGGGAAAGTACTGTATACTACATATGAAAAAAAATAATCACAGTCATACCAGATGCACGTGAAAAAAATGTTTTGTCTGTTGAAATTACCACTCCTAATAAGTAACATCTTTTTTTCCTAGTGCCATTTCCCTATAAACAGGAAGATCTTTTAGGCTGTGTGTGCTTGTATGTGGGAGTGGGGGGGGTGGATGAGCCCCTGCTGTACACTCTTACGCGGCTGATGCCTCTCTGTTTTCCTCTCAGTCCAAGGATCTTCTTGTTTATCGTGGGGACCTGACACCAGCAGAAAAATAAGACCAACATTTGGTCTCTAGTCCCATCTACTCTAAAGTTCACTGAGGTCATTACATTTGGTGTATCCTAATAAAATTATTACAAAGCTATTTTAATTAACTATAAATCAAGCCATAAAAATGAAATTAAAAAATTGTATTCACTGAAAATAGTATAGAATATGATATTTGCGTTAGATTATTCTGGATCTTAGTTCCCTCTGGGTGACCCTGCCTTTTCAGTATTACTATGAGACATGTGGCTGAGGAAGTACTCCTTTCACTCTCAGCCTGACGTCAGGGAGATGCTTCATTTTCAGAGGTGCAATCCCTTGGGTGAGATGTTAAACTGAAGTCTGTTCTTCTCATTTTTGGTTGTTAAGGTGGGTGTTAAAGATCCCATGGCACTTACGTAAAGTGAAGGGATTAGCCATGTGTCTTTGGCAATATTCCTTTGCTAGGTAAGGCCCTGTCCACACTACACGCTAGGCAGCTGTAACCATTACAGTGTGTGCACACTGCCGGTGAACAGTCTCGGTAATGTGCGAACGTGACAGCCCATCTGCATTGTGGGTGCTGTGGGACTGTTATGGATGGCACACTGTCCCACAGTGCAGTGCATTCTGAACTGGTAGACAGGTGGAGCAACACGCTCATGTGTCCACACTTCAACTGGTAACATTTCAGAGGTGGAACCAGTTTCATAACTGTTGTTGAAACCACCTCATATGTGGTTTCAACAACGGTTGCGAAATGCCTTCATAACGTTACAGGTGTAAGCATAAACCGTTACTTGATAGCGGTTTGGACCCTCTGTAATGTTACACAGTGGGTTTGGATGTAGTGTGGACAGGGCCCAAATAAAACAGTCTCTAATACAGTTACAATACATGGTGAATGTGGTTACAATTTTTAAGATTCTGTTAATTAGTAAAGTATAATTACACTGTAAAAGTGCAGCACATTAAACTATGACACTGACAGCAGAAAAAGGCTCTTGGCCCATCCAGTCTGCCCACCCTGCCTAACTGTTCTGCTGGTGCCCTAGTGGCAATCCTCCCCTTTGTTACTATCCTCCTTTTCTAACTCAACCCACATGCTGATCTCAACCCTGCTTGATGTTGCTGATTGATTGGCCTGAACCACTTCTGGTAGCTTATTCCACTTGTCCACTACCGTATCCATGAGGAAGTGCTTATGGACATCTTTTTGAAATTTGAATCTTCCCCTGCCAGCTTTAGTGAATTCCTCTTGTCCCAGTGTTGGATCTCAAGGAGAAGAGCTTCTTGGCATCTACTGTGTTTATCCATGCAGGTAATTATGTATCTCAAATCATGTCACCTCTTTCCTTCCTCTTCTCAAGGGTGTACATGTTTAAGTTCTACAGCCTCTCCTCGTACATCATCATTTTATCCCCAAGGCCATAGACCATTTTAGTTGACCTGTGCTACTGCCTCCACCTTGTTGCAGTCTTCCTTCAGGTATGGGCTGCAGTACCTTGTGCAGTATTCGAGGTGTGGTCATACCAGTGACCTGCACACTGGGAGAATCACCTCCCGCCTTCTACTGCTTGTCCCCCTCCCTATACATCCCACCATTCTGTTTGCTTTGCTCACCACCCTGTTGCAGTGTGCAGACATTTTAGGTTCTCTTAAATCCTTAGCCCTAGATATTTTTCTTCCATAGTGCTATCAGCATCACCTTCTCCCAGTGCACATTACTTACATTTCCTTAGCATTGAGGCTCACCGTAACTCTTGGACCAGTTTTCCAACCTGTCCAGATCCTCCTTTAGTTCCTTTCTCTCTTCTTCAGTGTCTACTCTTGTGCAGATGTTTGTGTCATCGGTAAATGTCGATGAGGACCAGTCCAAGTGCTCATCCTGAATTACCCACTAGTTATTTTCTTCACCTTTGAGAATTCCACATTGGCTACCACCCTCTGTGTTCTACCCCTAGTCAGCTTTCAACCTACTTTACTATTTTTTCTTCTACTCAAGGTCCTAACTTTTTGACCAGCCTTCTGTGGGGACTGAATCAAAGGCCTTGCTGAAGTCTAGGTGTACTATATCACCTGCCTGTCCCTTGTCTGCTGTTGTGATTGTCCAGTTGAATTCACCTGGCAAGACCTTCCCTTGTAAATCCATGCTGTCTAGGGTCCAACGGCCTGTTCCCTTCTAGAAAGTCCACTAGATCCTCCTTCAGTAGACACTCTATGATTTTCCCCACTATAGACATCAAGCTGACTGCATAGTTCCTGCCTCCTCCCTTCCCACTCTTGTATAGCAGAACCATGTCTGCTGTCCTCCAGTCTGAGGACCACCCTCATGACTAGCGAGTAATTGAAAATGTCAGCTAGTGACCCTGCTATGTCCCTGCTACCTCCCTGGGCATCATTGGTGTAAGCTGTCAGATCCATTAGATTTGTCTACTTTCAACCCTGCTTGCTTTTCCAACACCTTTCCTCTGTTACCTGGATAGTTCCCCAGTGTTTCTTCTCCCTCCTTTCTAACACTACATTCTGGCAGTGGCCTTCCTTCTCCTTAGTAAATACCAAATAAAAATTATTGTTCAGTATCTCTGCCTTCCTCTTGTCCCCTCTTCCCACCTCCACATTGTTCTTCAGTCTTACTATACCTTCTTTGATCTTGTACTTCTCTAGGATGTACCAGAAGGATGCCTTATCCCCAGTCTTCACTCCAGTGCCAACCAGAGCTCCACCTTGGCCTCCCATAAGAAAATGGTGGTTACCTAAAATACAGTAATTTTTATGTTTGATTGCATACATGTGCAAGAAACATAGTGCCATCATCCGAGTTTTCAGAGTGTGTCACCTCTACCAATTCGGTCAGTGTGTTGGCAGGCGCGACTGGTCTGCTAATGCATGCTGGAGCTGTCTATGACAGCTCTAAAATCAGTGGCGTACAGTTGAAAGGGTGAGCTATGCTTCAGTGAGCAGTGATAAGATATTGTCTGCTCATCAGGCTCCCCTACACACACACACACAAACACACGCATGCATACTGCGTGCTTCCCTCCCACACACACACTGTATAGCCGGCGGGGTGCCCAATCCCGTCGGCTCTGCCTATCCTCCCCAAGTACAGGGTGCCGCTGGGAGCCACCCCAAGCGTGGCAACTGATGATATGGCTGATGGAGTGCCTAATCCCCGTCAGCTCCACACACCCCAACCAGCCATCCTTGTGCCACGCTGGGAGCCCACCCCAGTGTGGCAAATGTCTTGTCGTCGCAGAAAAAACTGTAAATAAAAAACTGTCCCTGGCGCTTCTCTCTGGCCCCTCCACAACCCGCACCCCACCCATTGCGCACCTGCCTCTGCACACCCGTCTCACCCCATACTTCGTCCGGGTCGGCTCACGACAATCTTCCGTGGACGGGAACACATCTGCACTCTTCAAAGCCGACTGCGAACTGAGGAAATGCCGTAAGCTGTATAATGGGATAGATAGGGTTTTCAACTTTATTGCATATCTCAGGCATTTTTGAATTTTGCACCAAATTTTCAACATGGGGTTTTGGGGCGCCTTCTCGTGAGTGCTGTCACTGTCATGGCGTTACCGGGCCCAAGGGTGATTTCGCATCCACTGTGCGAAATCACCTTTCAGAACAATTAACAAAGTGACACTGCCAATGTTCATAAGTGTGCTCTCAAGAAGCCTATTTTGAAAATTTGGTGGAAAAATTCCTAAAATAACTGTTTACTGAGCGTGCATTGCGAGTTCCTATGCACACTCGTAAGTTCACGAATGTTCAATATTTTTAATCCAGATTTTCAACATTGCCATTTTACCACACCTCTTATGAGCAGTACAGCTGTGATTTTTCACATCTTGCCCAAAATATGTTTCCGCCATGTAGCGCACAATAGTGCGGTCGGTGTCTTAATCAATGTATGGGACACATTAGGAAAATCATAGTGACATTGTTCATGAGCAGAGGTCTTAAAATGGCTATGTTGAAAATTTGATGACAAAATCCCAAAATGACTGTTTTACTTAAGCGTTGCTAGCAGTTCCTACCACATTACGTAAGTTTGCGAATTTTAAATATTTTCAATCCAGATTTTCAACATTGCCATTTATTACGGTTCGCTTATGAGCAGTACAGCTGTCATTTGTCACATCACCCAAAGCGTGTTTCCGCCCATGTAGCGCACAATGGTGCAGTCGATCTTGAGAAATCAATGTATGGGACACATTAAGAAAATCACAGTGACACTGTTCATGAGCAGAGGTCTTAAAATGGCTATGTTGAAAATTTGGTGAAAAATTCTAAAATGACTGTTTATGAGCGTCGCTTACACAGTTCCTACGCACTCTCGTAAGTTTGCAAATTTTCAATATTTTCACTTCAGATATTTAACATTGTCATTTTATTACATTTCCTTATGAATAGTACAGCTGCCATTTTTCACATGTCACCCAAAATGTTTTTCACACATGTAGCGCAGTAGTGCAGTCGGTGTGCAAAAGCAATGTTTGGAACAGATTAAGAAAATCACAGTTACACTGTTCATGAGCAGAGGTCTTAAAATGGCTATGTTGAAAATTTGGTGTCAAAAGTCCATAAAATGACTGTGTTACAAGCAAGCATTGAGCAGTTTTCACAGCACCGTAAGTTCATGACTTTGTAATATTTTCAGTCTAGATTTTCACCAGTGGTATTTTTCCACACTTTCTTATGAACAGTACAGCTGTCATTTTTCACAACATGGCGAAATGTGTTTTCACACTTTCAGGGCAGAGATGTGTGGTTGCTGTGAAATCATTGTTCGGAACAGATAAAGAAAATCACAGTGACACTGTTGATGATCGGAGGTCCCAAAATGCCTGTGTTGACAATCTGCTGTAAAAATCCTAAACTAATTATATTACGGGTGTCGTTGCACAGTTTCTATACTGCGCTCGTGACTTCACCATTTTTAAATATTTTACTGCAGATTTGCAACACTGCCATTTTTACACCTCCCCATGAACAGTACAGCTGTTGCTAGTCTTGCTTGTAGAGCAGAAAGCAGCTAACTAAAAGAAGCTACATTTTCTTATTAATTTAAAACATATCTCAGCAGGAGACAGTGTCTGTTAAGATAAAGTAGATAGATAACTTTATTAGAAGTAGAAGGGGTCTTATTTAGGGTTAAAAAGAAAGAAAAGAAAGAAAGTCGGTGTGTGTGTTCTGCAGGAAGGGTACTAATCAGCTGACTTTGCTAAGCCAGTAGGAGGAAAGAGAGCTTACCTGGGGTGTGGTTTAGACACTATAAAAGCAGGTGAGTCAAATTACAACTTTCTGTTGCCAGCCTTGCTTGTAGAGCAGAAAGCAGCTAACTAAAAGAAGCTACATTTTCTTATTAATTTAAAACTTGTATCTCAGCAGGAGTCAGTGTGTGTTAAGATAAAGTAGACAGATAACTTTATTAGAAGTAGAAGGGTCTTATTTAGGGTTAAAAAAGAAAGAAAGTCAGTGTGTGTTCTGTGCAGGGAAGGGTACTAATCAGCTGACTTTGCTAAGCTTAGTAGAAGGAAAGAGAGCTTACCTGGGGTGTGTGGTTTAGACACTATAAAAGCAGGTGAGTCAAATTACAACTTCCCTGTTGCTAGCCTTTTTCTTACTAATTGCCCTCCATCCCACCACCCAAAGCCAGTTCTACTTTTATAGCCACTGGATTTGACTGTCAACAGGAACTTCCTGTTTGGCAGTAGGAAGGAAAGGATCATAGAGAAACATTGGTTTTGTCAACCCTAAAGGAAAAAGTAGCTCACCCTCCCAGCTGCTGGTGGTCTGATATTGAACAAGGAAGAAGGAGGCTACTGAAGAAGATAGGAAGTTGCTGTCCCAGAACAGGAAGGGTGAGAGTTGTAAGGAGAGGAGGGAATACGCATCAGAGAAACAGTAGAGAGGACACAAAATAAGATATGATAGGAGTGGTGCAGTGCAATGGCTGTGGGGCGGCAGTGTTCCGGGAGACATTCTGGAGGCTGCAATGCTGCCCTATTTGCAGGCACCCTCTGGTCTGAGAAGGAGGTTGCTCATCTCCAGGCTGACCTGGCTAGGATTCATGAAACCTCCTCCCCACCCAGGGACCACCAGGGCCAATGCCACTACCTCAGAGGTTGCCAAGAAAGAGGAGAGCTGGATCAGGGTGGGCTCAAGGAGGAAGAGGGTGGTGGAACAGAGCTTCATCCTCCAGCTGTACCTCTCTACAATTCATTTACTCTTCTGGTGGATAGTGGTTCCTCTGTGGAGGCACCCACAGTGGAGACCAAGGAGGATGCTGGGAACCTTCACAAAGGAGACCCACAGGAGGGTGGCATGGGACCCACAGGGAACAGAAACAACTCCTGGTGGGGACTCAATCATTAGGGGGGTAGAAATGGGGAGGAAGGAGGAGAGGAAGGTGCCTTACTGGTGCCCGGCTTGGAGGGACAGGAAGCTACTCAGGATCATGGGAGGAGCTGCACAAGAAAGGAGCTGAATGTCATTGTCCACCTAGGGACAAATGACCTGGCTAGAATGGGATCAGAGCAGTGCAAGAGGAGTTTGTAGGAGTTGGGAAGGGGCCTTAGACAAGTAGCATATGGTAACCTTCTTGGAGTTGCTGCCTGTCTATGGCAAGGGAGATGCTAGGCACTTCTCACCAGGGAATTCAATGAGTGGTTGAAAACTGTGTGGAGCTCAGGGTTTTGGCTTCATTGGGGACTGGGAGCCACCTGGAGGGATGCAGACCTATATTGGTGTGATGGTCTGCATCTGTCCAGGGGGGACCAGGATCGTGAGGTGAGAGGTTTAAATGCTTCATTGGCAAGCATTTAAACTAGCCAAGGGGAGGCACTGAAAAGGAGCAGGAAATCCAAGCTTCCCCACACAAAACATGGTGATTAGTGAGGTAAACACCAAGGTACAGAAGTTATTAGGGAGCAGAACAGATTTAAATGTAAAAAAGGCAAAAGGCAGTAAGGACAGAAATGGGGCTAAAAGGGTAAGGCTATCAAAAAGTGGAGGGTGATGAGTACCAATGCCCGAGTCTGTGTAACAAGCCCCTGAACTAGTGGCCTTGATGTAAGAGGGTTGTCTGGCTATCGTGGCAGTCACAGAAACATGGTACAGAGAGAACCATGACTGGGATGTCAACATACCCAGGATACGCAATCTACAGGAGGGACAGGAGGGTAAAAGAGGAGGAGGAGTAGCTCTCTCATGCAAAGGAGGGATCAAAGCAACAGAACTAAAGAGTAAACAGGGGCAGATGAGGCACTTTGGGTCACCCCTGAGACAGGAAATGGCACCACAATCCTCATGGGGTTGTATACAGACCTCCATCTCAGGGAGGGAATGGACAAGGAAATGATAGAAGGCTTTCTTAGAATGGCAGAAAAAGGGAGATATTGTTGATGTGGGACCTGAATATGCCAGATGTTAACTGGAGCACCTTGCTGCAGGCAAATCCAAGAGCAGAGTCATCCTTGATGCCCTACAGGGGCATGCCTCAGACAGTTAGTACTGGAACCCACTCAGGAGGGCAATCTTAGACCTGGTACTTTCAAATGGGGATGGAGAAAGAATCTCAGATTTAGAAGTGGGTAGCTGTCTGGAACAAGCGACCACCAAACAGTGTGGTTCACGATAAACACAGCCATACAATCACGCCATACAAAAGCAAGAGTACTGGACTTTAGGAGGGCTAACTCTGGGAAAATGAGAGTGCCTCAGAAAAGCACTAGCAAACAGGCAAGAAGGAGGGTGGAGGAACAATGGGAGTGATCAAAACAGCCATCACAGAAGCAACAAGCCTTTGTGTAAAGCAAATCAATAAAACACAACAAAGAAAAAAATGCTGTGGTTCTCAAAAGAGGTGGCAGGGAAGGTTAAGGAGAAAGGACAGCATTCAGGAAATATAAGGAAACACAGAAGGAGCAGGACAGAGAACTCTACTCAGTTAAAGCAGAAAGAGGCTGGAAGGCAGTCAGAATAGCAAACGCCAAACCGAAGAAAGGATAGCCAATTCTGTTAAGAAGGGGGATAAGACCTTTATAGGTACATTAGGGAGCCAAGAAAGACCAAAGGAGGATACTGAAGCTTAATAAAGGGGAGGGAATGTGGGTAAAGGGTGACAGTGAAAAGCAGGGATACTGAACAAATATTTCTGCTCAATATCTACAAAGGAAGAGGAGGGGAGTTACCTAAACCAAACAAGAGAAACACTCTGAAGACGGGGTCGATACCAGTCCATTTACAGAAGAAAGGGTTCTGAAAGAACTAATAAAATTGAAGGTGGACAAAGCAATGGGGCCTGATGGGATTCACCTAAGAATTCTAAAAGAACTAAGGGTAGAACTAGTGACACCGCTGACTACTCTCTTTAACAAATCATGGGAGGATGGGGTGGTACCCAAGGACTGGAGGAGGGCAGATGTGATTCCTCTTCACAAAAGTGGGAGCAGGACAGAGGCAGGAAACTACAGACCAGTTAGTTTAACCTCAGTGGTAGGGAAAATGATGGAATCACTTCTGAAGGAAAGAATTGTTGAGTACCTAGGGCCAGTGGGGCTGGGACCCAAGGCAGCATGGATTCACGATGGGAAGGTCGTGTCAGATGAATCTAATAGATTTCTTTGTCTGGGTGACCAAAGTAGTAGTAGACCAGGAGGAGCTGTGGACATGGCCTACCTAGATTTTAGCAAGGCATTTGATACAGTCCCACACAAAGATTAATTCACAAGATAGCCAGCCTTGGATGGGTCCCCAGGTGGTAGCCTGGATAAAAATTGGCTAGACAACAGGACATAAGGGTAGTAGTAAATGGAGTACACAGTGAAGAATGGAGGTTACTAGCGGGGTACCGAAGGGTTCAGTACTGGGACGGTCCTTTTAATGTCTTTATAAGTGACATTGCAGAGGAACTGGAAAGAAAAGTATGTCTCTGCAGATGACACAAAGATCTGCAAAGAGGTTGATACACAAGATGGAGTGGAAAGAATGAGAAGGGACTTGGCAAGGTTGGAGAAATGGTCAAATGCATGGCAGCTCAGATTCAATGCAAGAAGTGCAAGGCAATGCATGGGAAACAAAACCCAGGGAAGCATACACAATGGGGGTGAGATACTGACAACAGTAAAATAGAAAGGACCTGGGGTAATTATTTCAGATGACCTAAAGGTGGGTAAGCAATGTGAGAAGGCAGTAGAAGGTTGGGGGGATACTGGGATGCATAGGAAGAGGCATCAATAGTAGAAAACAGGAAGTTGTTATCCCTCTGTACAGACAGTTGGTGAGACCCCATCTGAGTACTGTGTGCAGTTCTGGAGACCCCATCTCTGCAAAGACATAGACAGAGTTGAGGCTGTCCAGAGGAGGGCAACAAAATGGTGCAGGGTCTGCACCGGAAGACATATGAAGAAAGACTAAAAGAGCTTAATATATACCCTTGAGGAAAGAAGGAGAGAGGGACATGATAGAAACTTTCAAGTACCTCAAGGAATTAACAAAGTCTAAGGGGTAGCATCTTCCAGAAAAGAGATGCAAGAACAAGGGGCACAATTTGAAGATGGGGGGCAACTCAGAGGTAATGTGAGGAAGTATTTTTTCACTGAGAGGGTTGTGGATGCATGGAACAGCCTCCTGAGGAGGTTGTGAAGTCAAGAACAGTGGGGACTTCAAGAATGCATGGGACAGGCATAAGGCAGTCCGAGTGGGGGTAGGAGGAAGTAAGCTGTTGGTTAACTAGGATCTGCAGATTATCTGTTAGGTAGGAAAATGGGCAGACTGGGTGGGCCAAGTGGTCCTTATCTGCTGTCAAATTCTATGTTTCTGTGTTTCTAGTTTTTACATCCTGTTGGAATGTTTTGCACATGTGATGCTAAATGCCGTAGTCGCTGTGCATAAGCAGCTTCGGCTAACAAACTGATATTGCCACTGTTCATGAGGTGGGGTCACAAAAAAACATGTTAAAAATTTGGGTGAAAATACCAATGAATGCCTGAGGTACTAGGGTTTCTAACCATAATGCCCAACCTTGGAGAGGATGACAGACATCAGGATGTGACTTGGGATTCTTGCCTGTAATGCTCATACCATTCCGCACCCTGCAGCCAGTGAGAGGCATCGAGGTATGCCTTGGACTCTTGACCCCAAAGTTTACCCCATTCTCCTATACTGCACCCATCTCACCATACTTCCTGATGGAATGGGGTGACATATAAGGGCCAAAGACCCTAGGCACACCGTGACACTTGTCAGTGTCTGCAGGGTGGGGTGGTGAAAATGGCGGCCATTATGCCTGATCGACCCAAATGCACACCCCAATGCCTGTCACTCTCTGCAGGATAGTGGTGGGGTTGGCTTCAGTTCAATACTTGCTGCCATTCCTATTACGCAGCTCTGTAACTTCTACACTACCACTGCCAATGCCAGCAAGCAAACATTCGGCATTGACAAATGCTTGTTGTTCTTATATTTGTTCACTGCTGACATGAGCACTGAATGATTGTAAGTTAGAAGGTAAGCACTGAACATTTATAAACCTGTAAACATTCAGGTCTTGATTTATTTATTTGAAAATTGGTAACCGGAAAGGCACACTGAGCCGAGGCTCATTTCCAGGTGTCCTGGGGAAAGAGAAAGGGATTACAGTAACTTACATACAGCAGTAAAGAAGTATTCCAAAATTAAATTGCAACAGTGGACAATTCAACAGGGTACAGTACAGTGCCTTAACAGTGAAGGGTAAACAGAAGCTGGTTCTATGAGCAGCACCAATACCCAATTAAATTAACAGAAGCAGGTTGAAACAATTCAGTTCAGCAGTGTAGTAAAATGAACAGACCCGGGCGGGCTCACAGCAGGGTGGAAAGAGCACTTGTTATTCATTGTAGCAACTGTCATTTGGTTCTTAATTTTATCAACAGCTCTACATTCCTCATGATGGAGTAACTGTAAAACAATTTCAGTTTGTAAAAATAAAACTTAAGATATTTCCTGACTCATTCTTCACCATTGATTCATATGTATGGGTCTAGGGGCAGAGGCACCAGGACACTGGGATAATTTTTCTTTTAGGGAGGAGCTGACATCATCTACTGACATTGCTCATGTGCAGTACTTACCCATGTGGTACCACATGCCGCCAGTAACTGTCATTGACTCCCCACACACCTCAGTTCTGTTCTTCCTGCTGCTGAGTGCACACTGTGGGAGCAGCACCTCAGTTTGACCAACATCAAATTTCTTCTGTGACACCACCGAGTGTCTTCATTATGTGATGACAACTTTGTTTTCTTATTTTGTCCGTGATGCCCAAATCTGAGAAGAGTAAAGGTCCAAAAAGCCTGTATTATGCCCCGTGTTCCTGTGGGAAGTGAATCTTTTTCTTTTCAACTCTATTTATGCTCCTACCATACCGGGGCATCTCTCAGGCTCCTATGCTCAGCTCTGCAGCTCCGTACTGCCCACCTGAACCACTCCTTCCGACGCTGCATCGGGATCAAGACTCTAGGCTCTCCTGCCTCTTTGGAGAGGCCCCAGAGTCCCTAGGGGGAGTTGGAAGTTGTGGCTGACATTGGGCCTGTGGGCCAGGGGCTCCTGAAGGTTGACATCACTTCACTCGGGTGATAGGGGTTTTCTTGTTTCTCCCTGCCCCTCCCTCCCTCTATTGGAGCTCGGACATACAATGATGTCCAGTGTCTGCGAGCTCCATCCCTGCCATCGGGTGCAACGTGGAGTTCCTCGCCACCCCCGACTGCCACCAGAGGTCACTCCACGAGTGACACTATTCCCTACACCTCCCCAGGAAGGAAGAGCTGTCCTCTGGATGCTCAGTCCCTTCCCACCCCTGCCGACCTCAGATGGCCTGGGGTCATTCCCAAACCGGGTCACTGGCGTGGCGTGAGTGTGAGGCATCTAGTGCCTTAACCCTCAGCACCAGCAGGCCAGCTGGAAGTGAATCATGATGAATGATTGACATCAGGTTTGCTGGAACTGTCTTGGCCCACAACATGATATGGATTCCTGTGACACCTGTTTTCAATGAAATGCTGTACCGTTGAGGTCTGTGTGATGAAGTTGGATAATCTGGTTCTTGTCTTCAGAGGCAGGCAATGGAACCATGTTGCCAAACTCAGGTCTTTGGGCCTTGCCCTGTGCCCCTTCTTGGTGCATCTGGTACTGTGGAAGAGCAGGGTTCTTTTCGACCTCACCAAGTCATCAGGAGCCCTGGTTGGGGGTTCTGGTGGACAGCTGGCTCCTTCTGGGTGGCCAACTGAGCAACCCCAAATCTTTCTGTCCTGGGCAGCAGAAATCCCCAGTGGTGAGGTGAAAGTATGCTTGGTCTACACTGGAGGACATCTCAGTGTTATGCTGCCCCAGCTCTTGGCACTGTTTGTGGTGCCAGTGAGCAGGGGCCCTGATGCAAGCCCCTACAGGTATGATTCATGGTGCTGGAAGAGTGAGCAGTACTGGTGCTGGGCAGCATCCTGTTGTGGAGGAGGAGGAGGTGTCACTTTCTGACCTGAGTAGCCCTCATCGCTCCAAGGAAGAGGGTGACACTGAATCCTGTGGTGGATACGGCACTGGTACTTATATCAATTCTTGGCCCAACACTGGGCATGGTACCAGGGACAGTGTCACCTCCAAGTCTGTTCCCAGTGCTGTTTGCAGCACTGGATCAGCTACAACACTGCCTGTGATGGAGGGTACAGATCTCAGGCTGATGCTGAATCTGACACGGGCCCAGCACAGTGGATGATGCTGGCCATGGAGTGGGGGGCAGGAAGGCCTGTGACTAGATTGTTTTCTGACCCTGTGTTCAGTGCTGGAAGTTGCACCGGCCCAGTATAGCGGGCTGGCTGGGTCTGAATTCTCCCCTGGCCCAATGGCTAAACTTGTCACTGGTGAGGACTGGAGA
The DNA here is from genome assembly GCA_016271365.2 of Neoceratodus forsteri. NCBI lineage: Eukaryota > Metazoa > Chordata > Ceratodontiformes > Ceratodontidae > Neoceratodus > Neoceratodus forsteri. Next base: position 991,709,069 of record CM028135.1, read on the forward strand.
TGCCCACAGGGATTGTGGCTCTGTTCTCCTTGCTTGGGATTCTCCTCTGTGGGCACCGTTGGGGCTATTCTACTGTCCTCAGGAGATTTGCCATGGCTTCCCTATGGTGAGGTCCGTTGAATGTTCCTGAAGCCTGGGCATAGACCCTAGAGCTTTGGGCTTTCTCTCTCTCCCTCCTGGGTCTATACCCCCATCCTGAACTTCAAGGGTCATGGGTCTCTTGGTCCCATCACCAGCAGTCACCATGGAAGTATGGCTGTTATGCTGTTTCAATACCACAACAGCACTGACCATGTCCAGCTTCTGGACAGCCTCAGCTGCCACCCACTTCAAGGTTTAGTGCCTCCTCTCGTCTATGTCCTCCTCAGAGGTGCTTAATCTTCCTAACACCTGTCTTTGGCCTCCAGTACTCTCTGTACAGAGATTCCAAATTGACATGCTGCAGGCACTGGACATTGGCATCATAGCTATGCATTATACCCTGTCCACACATCTGGGACTCCTAGGAGCTTTCAGCGATTATCACTGCATCATCCTTCACTGGTCTACGGCCTTCAAAGAATGCTCCAGGACAGTTTGAGATGTTCCTTCACTCTCCTTCTAGCCCCCAGGCCTGTCTGCCAGATTTATTGCACATCCACAGGTTCTGCTGGTGCAGTACCTCACCCCATTTTGGGGCTTCATGTCTTTCAGGCCCCAGATGGGCCTTGTTGCCTGGTGCATGACCAACCTCCTGATGCTGACTCTGCAGACAGATGCATTAGGTAGGAAGGTTTTATTTATTTGTATATTTATTATTTCTCGGATTACAATACCTCTGAGGTAGAAGCTCATTTACAAAGGTTCCACATCAAAAGAGTACAAGGTTTAGAAGACATAAATTGTTTTAAAGCATAATACACAACTCATTAGGGGAACGGTATAGGTTAAGCATAACAATCTTTGGTAATGGTAGTAGGTAGCCAAATAAACAGTGGACAATCAAGGAGGTAAATAACAGAACAGCAGATACTGAAGGGGTTTATAGTGAATGGGATCCAGTCATGGGGAGGAACATACAGAGGAAGATGGGGTAAAATAGTGGGAATATCCGCTGTGTGGGTTTTGTCTTTGGCAAGTGGGAATGGAGGGAGGAGCAGTAGAAGGGATGGGGAAAGATGGGGTGAGATAGTGAAGAATATCCACCACAAGGCTTAGTCATTGGGAAGTGGGATGGAGGAGAGGAGAGGAGCAGTAGGGATGGAGGTGGTGGGTTAGGAGAAGTAGGGATGGAGAAGAGGGTGTCCAAAGGTGGTGGGAGGGAAGTGAACATGTTGAGGTTTCACCTCGGCTCACACACTGATTCACTATCCCTTAGATGGTTCTCAACTACCTCTCAGGTCGACTTCAACAAGTAAAGGCAGAAGGGAAGTTTCTTCACCAAAACCCCAATTGAGGGTGTACTGCAGGTTTCATTCTTGGTCCCTTGCTCTTCACAATTTATATTAACAACGTAGATGCCTCCATCAAAAAGCACAAATACACCTATTCATGGATGATACGGTACTCTATGCTAGTAGCCCCACACCTGAAGCGGCCTGTAAAGCCCTTCAAAATGAATTTAATCTACTGCAACATCAGCTTATAAACCAGAAACTGCTCTTAAATGCAACAAAAATGCAAAGCAATGTTCCTCTCACCCCTTCAAAATGCAATAAATCCTGCAATTGCTGGGAAACTCCATAGATCACTACCATTCTAGGTGAACAGTTGGACTACGTACCAAAGTTCAAGTACCTGGGGGTTTGGTTAGACCACAGAATTACTTTCACAGATCACTTAGAAGAACTGGCAAAGAAACTTAGACAAAGACTTGGTCTGTTCTTTAGGATTAATAATCTCCTCACAAGAGACGCTAAACTGAAACTGGTTCAAACTGCCTTTCTTTCCTATTGGATTATGCAGACTTTCTATATAGTCAGGGACCTGCAAGTACCCTAGCCAAACTCGATACGCTTTATCACAGAGCCATAAGATTTATCACGGGTCTTCCATACTCACCCACCACTGTGCATTGTACATGCAGTGGATGGTCATCCCTTGCTTATAGACGGCAAAAAATGCTGCAGTTTGACATACAAAGCTATCTCAAATAAACTGCTCCAGTATATCTCTGTCTGTTTACCTTGTGCACTCTGGGAAGTACGCCCTGAGAAGCACCTCATATATCTACCTTTATGTTCACAAAGCAAAATCTCGCATTGGCAGAGCAGCCATCAGCTTTGTGCTCCCTCAACTGTGGAACAAGCTGCAAAAACTTTTGAAATTAACTCACCCCATCAGCCTAGCAGCTTTTAAATCTCTATATCTACATCATAATAAGGAGTCCTCTGCCAGCCTACCCTAAATAGTTTTATTTATTTTTATTAGTTTGTGACCAGGTAAGTGCACTTGATAAATCCTGCCTATTTCTATTTTCAGGCACAACCGGGGAGGGGATACAGATGAACATAACTGACCTTGAACCAGATTAAGCTATTGGTGATATTTTTAGTGAATGAGAGTAATTTGGCCAGGACACGGGAAATTCCCACTTTTTCGATAAGTGCCATAGGATCTTTAACATCCACCGGAACTACCGCAAATCCAGGAAGATGGGACCTCGCTTAATGTCTCATCTGAAAGTGAAACCTCAAGTGCAGCACCCTCTCATGCTGCACTACAGTGTCAATACTGGGATATTGACCCAAGTGCCAGATGCGGGAATACTGAACCCACAGCCCTCTGATCTCCCGGCCTGAGGCCGAGTGTGCTACCTACTGAGCCACTGATACTATTAATAGTGACCTCGTAAGCCAAGCACACCTAATTACTACTGTTAAAAGACTGATCACATCTATAATCGACTCTTCCTCTCCCTTTTTCTACCCCCATATCTGTCCCTTCCAGATTCCTTTGACCCTGGTTCCAGGTCTAAATTCTCCATACCGTATCACTATATATCTTTTATATTAGGTTTTATTTGTTCAGTGCACCTGAAATGTATATTTCTTTACTTTTATGAAAAATTGTGTCCTACCTGAAACTAGCTGTATCTTCTGTTCCAAACATACTACTGTCAATGCTACCTGCTGATACTTTGTATATACTGTATTATTGTATCTCACTTTATTTGTATTATTACTATTTTCTTGTGTGTTGCATCCCATGTATATTGTCCCTTGTTCCTTGTTAACAAACCCAGGTCCACCTCGAAAATGAGCTTGCTCAACGGTGATCACCTGGTTAAATAAAGACTAACGACTAAAGACATTTTGGCACATCATGCACACTTGGCAGCTTACAAAAGTTCCTGCGGGTGCAGCTAGGTTAGCTTCTTGTTGTCAGGCTACCCTCAGAGCTAGTCAGGCAGGTCATATGCCTTTCTGCTTAGGGCCTGGAGTTGGTGAGGACAAGACAATGGTATCTTTTGAAACTAGTGAGGTGACCTTCAGGCTGATGGGAACCAGAGTCTGCATTTGGCAGACAGCGTGGCTTTGCCTCTCTCGACTGGCACCCGACAAAAGTGTAAAACTCCCATTTCCAGGGAATCACTTTTTCTTGTGGAGAGTCAGATGGGAACTCAGGGACTTTTCATTTTTTCTAATAGAGCTTTTGCCTACCCACTGACACCTATGCCTGCCATTGGGCCCTGACTAATCTGAGGGTCTCCCAGTCCTGTCTGCTGCTTCCCCTGCTGTCGCGCCAGCAGAGATCCACAGTGCAGGACCCAGGAGTCCTCTGAGGGTTGTCACACATCGCGATGGGGAGACATGGGTTTTCCCTGTTTTTTCTCCTCCCTAGCTTCCTAGGGCCTTGGTGATATGGTCGAGCATGAGCTTGGAGGTGTGCATGTGTGCCAGAACCAGCAACCCCATTCTACCTACCCCTGGCCTACGCCACCCCTCCTTTGCTTAGCAGTGCCATGAGCCTCCACCTGGTTGCAGCCAGGAGCTGGGAAGGAGGCTGCGAGCAGCCACTCAGTTCACTCCCAGCCCCGCTCAGCTGACCCCCACAGCCCGAGCTTGTTCCTGAATCAGGTCACTGGCATGGAGAGGTAGGGGCTCAAGGCACCTCAGCCTCTGCGTCACTGGGCTGGCTCGGGGTGTGTGTGTGCTTTACTTTCTGTCTGAATGTTCTGTGGCCTTTCCAGGCCTGCAAGGAGTACCTGTCCACTGGTGTTTCCCCATACAGAGGGCTGAGGGTGACTATACCCTCCGGTGAAACAGCTGCTTCCCAATTGAGAAGCTTGGTTCTCTGACCAAAATGTATGAATCAAGTCATGAAGAGTGATTCAGGGAAGATATGAAGATTGCATACTCACAGTAATTGTTGATTTTCCTGAATATCTTCACCATTGATTCAGAAGCCTACACACCATCCCCCACTTAGCTGAGAGCCAGGGCTTCTGGTAACTGACCCTTTGGGTACTGCCAGTATTTACTGCTTCCATCTCCTCTGCCATGGCCATTATGGTGGTTGTTTTATTTAAACAAACAAATAAAAAGAGGTGAGGAAGTCTAGTGCCACCCCTCAAACAAACAAACAGGAGTGGGGCCTCTTACGCTCCCCTACCAACCAAAAAAAAAAAGAGAACTTTTTCTCATGTAGTGGATAGATGGCTACCTTTCCTCTGTTTTTCTTCCCTTCTTCCCTGCTGTTGTATATCCCTTATAGGGTATATCCCTGTTAGTTGCTATATTCAATATGTGCCCTGGGCACCATCCAGTCTAACTCCACTGAGCAGATGCTGTATCTGTGGAGGAGTGCATTGCACTGGCTTGGATCTGTATACTAGCTGCACATAGGGTACATCCCTGTGGTTGCAGATAGAAGTAGGCATCTTCCGTTCATGTTAGAATTTTTTTTGGTATCCCTTGTCACTTTTCTCTGTGCATTGCACCTTGCCTACTATGCCTGGAGCATGCTGGAGGAGCTAGTCACATCTTGCCTCTCAGGACCATTAGTCCTGCAACTCCTGTGCTCGTTATCCCTTGTTTTACTCCAATCTATCATAGACAAACAGGGTTGTGAGTTTGCTCTTGAGTTCACTCAAGGTTTATTAAGTAGCCTGTAACTGTTATTTTTGGAGTCTAGAGTCATTTTCCATGCTGGCATTTTTACCATCTCATTTGCAGGGGTCCGAAACTGGACTTTTCATTTTGCTACTTCTTTCAGAACCATTTGCTCAGAGCTGCTATGCTATTTTACCTATCACTATCCATATCCTGTGTGGCTAGTGGTGTCTGGCTTTGGCTCCATTTTAGACCCACAACCCTTGTACCACCTAGTAGGCCCATATCTTAGTCTCTAAGGTGGTAGTTGGGTTCTAATTAGTTACTTATTTTATGTCCTGTATCCTTTAACTATCCCTTTGTGCTAGAGTATCTAGTCCTGTCTTTTATTTCTCTCTCTCACTTTGTTTCTGTCCTGGTGAACAGAACGGAGGTGCGTGAGGGAGTCCACAATGTTGATTGGCTGGAGCACAGCTCCACGTGGTTATGCTGTATGTGAGTGCCATCAGTAGCTGATGTCAGCTCCCTCTCTATAAGAAAAGCTCCCATGGGGTCCTAGTGCCTCTGGTCCTAGACCCATATGTATGACTCAATGGTGAAGATATTCAGGAAGATCAAAATTTATGGTGAGAATGTCATTTTCTTTATATGTATATTTCAATCCTTCTTCCTCATCTGCAAACTGTTAAAATGTGAACTAAAATAAACTGTGAGAAGAGGCAGCAGCATCACCATCAGGCACCTACTTTTATCCCCAGTGGGTGTGACTGGCATCCTACCACTCGTCATTAAAGGTCACGTCAGATAGAAGTTGATTTTCTTTACCCTGTACGGTATATAACCTTGTCTGCAGCAGTTTGAACTATGAATGATTCTTCCACTCTTTTCAAATAGTTTCTTATATGTTTGCAGATGTGGTACAAACGTATTCCTGTAATGGTTATAGAATATATTGTCAGCCCTTGTAATTTACAGTTACAAGTAGCCAGTATATTTTACCGTAATTCATTGTTTTGTAGGCATATTAAAACTAAAACACATAACACAGTTTGCCATACCAGTTAGATACTAACTAAGGCCTTATCCCAAACCAAAACACAGTATTTTGAATATCCATTGACTGTTTCACAATTGATATTATTATTTATTTATTTATTTTACCAGGTGTGTGCGCTAGCCATAAAGATGACTGTTTTCAGGCATGACCCAGGAGGTTACAAGACAGACATTGCAGGTATAACAAACAGTAGATTACATTGCGATACATAAACAAGGTGTTGTGAAACATTAAAAAATAGTCTAAGCAGCACAGTATTAGTATACAGAATTATTTCAAAATATTTAACAATAAGCCAAGCATTACAGGTAGTACACAGGGTGGTCCTGGTAGGATCGTAGAGATTTTACAGTCCTAGCTTGACAAAAACATACACTAGCAAGAGTACTGCAGTAGTAGTCCTGAAAATACGATTTAGAAAGTACAGCAAAATAGATAAATAAAACGTGGCAAATACTGACAAGTGCAGGGGATAATGGGCTGGGGAATGGCAAGATTGTGAACAGTAGGGATAATAGCAGGTTGGGATAAGAAAAGGTAGGGTATAGGATAAGAGCTGGCAAAGAGAGAAAGGGATAGCTGCAGGGGCTAGTGTCAGGAGAGAGATGGGATAGGCTGTACCGCAAGGGAGTATTGTGGAGAAAAGGTAAGAGCTTCGGATAGGCAGGACACCCAGAGAACTAAGGAGGTTTGAAACAGGAGTATTGGTTGGTGGAGCTGAGATGCTGGTGGAGTGCTTTTTAAAAGCATTGTGTGTAGGAGCTAGCAGGATGTCCAGAGGAGTGAGTTCCATAATTGAGGTGCTTGGTGGGCAAAGGCTCAAGAGCCTTTGGTGGTAGTGCATTTGGGAGATGCATAATAGGATTTGTCAGCCGAGTGTAGGCCATAGTTGGAGGCCTGGTAGGTGAGTAGCTCGGCTAGAGTTGTTGGTGTACAAGATCTCATGATGTTGTTGACAGTGGAGCAGAGGGAATAAAGTCTAGTATCGTTGGGGACAACTAGTTTAGATCCAGTATAGTAGTCAATGGTGTTTTAGTCTGTGGGAGGCTGAGACAACCTGCAGATGTTGTTATCTGTGACATCTCATCTCTGAAGATTTGATTTTGGTAAAGGAGCATAAGTTGCCACTCCAAAGGTGAGGGTCGGTAGGAACATGCCCCAGGCTATAGCCACTCTAGCAGTACGGGTTAGCATGTGGCTGGGCTGGTATGACATGCCTAGCTTGGAAGTGACTGATTTGCACGCTGATGATGTGGAGTTCAAAATTTAGAGAATGGTCAAGGGTGACCCCAAGGTATTTAAACAACGTTATAGGAGTTATGAGTGAGCTATCTAAGCAGGAGACCCCAGACTTATGTTGGAATGTCTTGAGTTTGGGAGGGTCCTGAATAGCATGGACTGTGTTTTGCCTCATTTAGAACAAGTTTGTGGTCCCATAGCCAGGCTTGTGTCATTGGAAATCAGAGGTGAGACGAGGTTGATGTCGGACACATCTTCGTGACTGGCATACATGACTATGTCATCCGTAAGAATAGAGATGAGGTGTCAAGGAGATTAGTGGTGATGCTTTTGATTAAAATTGTTTAGATATATTAGCAGAAAGAAACAAAGAAACACATACTATCCATAATGTTTATTTATTTTATTTATTACATTTTCGAATAACAAAGTTCCTTTGAGTTAATAGCTCTTTTACAAAAGTCCCACATCTAGGATAAGGAGAAATGTACATTCAGGATATAGAACGGAACATACAAGGGATGTATTATACATTCTAAATTCTAGAGCTGACATATCACAAATAAATTGGTACAGTTGCAGGAAAATTAGGTGTCAGCATATATAAATAAATTACAACAGATTTCAAAACTAGCTGTAGTTTGTGAACATTAAAACAAGTGGAGCACAATTAGATTAGACAGAGCAAAGATGCCAGAATAAGTGCTGAGAAAATGAAGGTGGATTGACTAGACTTTGTCAAGGTGTGTCAAGGGAGTGGGAATGGAGGTGAGGTAAGAGGGATACCTCCCTACTGTCTCCGGTAGTGTGAAGATATAGTGTGCGGTTGTTATGTCAAAATCTAAGAGGGAAGTCCAAGGTACATAATGTAGAAATGAGCTATAGGACCTTCCTTCCTAATTATAATGTCAGTATAATAATGTATGTTTTAATAAAATGAAGGATATATATATATATATATATATATATATATATATATATATATAATATATATATATATATATATATATATACACACACACATATACCTACACACACACACACACACATATATATATATATATATATATATACACACACACACACACACACACACAAGCACACTCATATATGTATACATATATAGGGGATACATGATGGACAAGAGTGTGATATGGCATCTATTGTCACCCCTGCAGAGTGAGCTCTGAATATCTCACAAGTGCTGAGGCATGGTGAGATATCCAGAGCTCACAGTAGGGAGTGACAATGTTTGCCATAGCACACAATCTGCACATCATGTATTTGATTTATACAATAGGGCTAGGAGTTTCAGAAGTATTGTTATGTTGTCTTGTGTTCTGTTCCTGTTTATGTGTTTGCTCATTCTGTGTATGAGTTTTTCTGAATAGGCTGGCAGTGTTACACACTTTGGGAAACAGATGAGTGTGTTTGCAATACTAAATTAGTTAGTTTTAGGTAGGAGTGAGAAACAGACTATTTTGTGAACTATATTCTTTAGAAGTCTGGCTGAAGTCAAGCTGTGAGTATCACAGTAATGGTAATGGGCCGAGAGTCAGAGTGTGAGGAACAGCTGAGAGTGTTTTCAGTGGTAACTGAGTTAGCTGCGGACAGCAGTGAGGAACATACTGTTCTGTGAAGCTGTGCTCTTCAAATTTTGGCTGCAGATAAGCTGAGAGTATCACAGTAATGAGCTGGAAGTTAGAGTGTGGGGTATAGGTGAGAGTGTTTTGTAATGCTAACTGAGTTAGCTGCAGACAGCAGTGAGACCTCTCATGTAGTTCTGCATTTTTCTGTATGGTAACAGCACAGGTGTTTCTTGTATACTGAGGGAAAGCTGCCTAGAGTGATGATATCAGTGACCTTTGTGTGACCTGTGTGTGTAAATGGCTGATATCATCACAGTAGAGCAGAGGGTAAAAATATCATACTGCAGTGGATGACACACTGTTTTATCTCACTCATTTATCACTCACCCCTATTGTATGAGTGTATATATATATATCACACACACACACACAAGGAAGATACATAATAAAGAAATACAGTCCTGAAAAATAATTGTAAGACCTGATACATTTCTAGACAATACCTGCAGTTGAACTACTATTTTAATGTCCTTTGTAATAAGTTAATTTCTTTTAATAAAGCTGCAAGAAGTACATTCCATTTCTTGGTGGAATCTCCATTTTATGTTGAAGGATATGTGCTTTTATAACAGATGTATCATCAGGAATTTTAATTTTTATTTTACTGTTTTCTTTGTAATTTATTTTGAAGTCACGTGGAGATGAGATTACAGTTTCTTTCAAATCTGCTGTCCTTGGGAGAACAAGTGGGTTTGGTTAGCAGAAGTCTTTTGATCTAAAGTTTGGTGAAACTTCCAAGGGCTGAGTCCTTTTCATAAAAAAAATGTGTTTTGAATACAAACCGTAGCCCAGGCATTTCCAGCTGGACAGATACCGATGATAAAAGGACCAAGCTCTAAATAATTAATCCAATTTGGACTAGTCTGGGAAAAGATGGTATCCAGAGATCAAAAGCAGAGGCTGTGTGATGCCAGAGAGGCTGATCCAGTGATGCGGGATGGTGGTCTTGCCAGCCACAGGTATTTCTGCTGTATGTTTGCAATGAGAAGTCAGTTATATTGGGGATTTTACAGTTTATCATTTTCTCTCCTTCCACTGCTGGCCTGTCTTCAGGAGTGCACCCCAGCCCCAACTCCTGGCTTCTACTAGTCGACGCTGACCAATCCCAGGGCTTGGCCACCCTGGCAGGGTTGGCACATGTCCTCAATCCCCACTGAAGTCCAGATTTAGTGGGCCAGTGCCGTGGCTAGCCTGGGGTGGAGCCTGCAGGCGCCCTCTGCCATTATGCATGGCAGTGCCTTTTCTCCTCCTTTTCTCCCCAGGAGTCAGGGGCTGTGCAGTGTCACCAGCAGAGGAGTGTGCACATGTGCACGCTCCCTCCAGGCATCTGGCCTGACTCTTTCCCAGCTTGTGGTGTGGCACCCTGTCCCCAGCGTCCGCGGAACAAGCACCGACCACCAGAAACCCCTCCTGGAGAAGGAAAGCAGTCCATCGGATGTTCAATCCTTCTCCTCCTGCCAACCCCTGGGAGCCCATGCTTGTCCTTGAACATGGGTCACTGCTGGAGCGCGAGGTAAGTGTGCTAGCACCTCAGCCCTCAGTGCAACCAGGCCGGCTCATATCTGGGATTTTAAACTAGTAACATCACATGTCTGAGTCTGCCATTACTCCTCAGTTCCCATTTGGGGCACGCTTTGTCTAGTCACCTTAGTATTTTAGTTAGCATTGAGTTCATTTTTACCTCTGTCTTTTCAAATGTGTTTATTTTGTCTCTGTAGAAATATTGTACTCCCTTAGTATATAGCATGTAGTATCCTGTGACATGTAAATATTGTGGAATATTAAATGTTATTTTAAATACTTCATGCTTTCCGTGACTGATTCATTTAAGATGTAGATAACCAGGTAAATTAGCAAACCCATTATCTGTTTCAAAGAGACAGGCTACAGCGGGACCATATCTAAAGCAAAGTGTTCTCAGCTGTGACAAAGTGTGGGTCATGCCTTTGGGAGTGACCACTGTACTGTGTAAGCAGTGGCTCTAGGGATTCAGATCTAGAAATACTCTGGGTGAGAGTAATGCTGAGGTGTGGCATCATACCACGGTACCTGTTCAGAAAATGAGTCTCACTCTACCCAAAAATGTGCTTCTTAATATCCTTTATTTAAGTATTCAAATTCCACTTTAATTCAGGGTTTCCTTTATAAATCCAAAATTTCAAGTTCACATGCTCCTGAAAATATTTCCAATAAGTAATGTTAAAGAACTTTCATTTGTTCCTTCATCAAACTTGGAGCTTTATTTAGCAATGTTCTAAATAAAAACTAATGAATTTATGCTGATATCATAATTAATTCATGATCTGAAGGATAAAGTTTAAATGTGAATAGTTTGTATTATTTGTGTTCAGGTGGAACAAACCTGTCTTTGGACCATTTGTATTGTATTCTAATTCTGGTTAACGTGCTAGGAACCGGACACTGCGCCTCTCTTTACTATGTTAAATGTCCTTGGAATCTTTTATCTGTCAAAAATGATGATAAAATCTTATATTAATTATACATTTCAGCTATAGATCTAGAAGAAGTGTTTACTTGTAAGTCTACATTTAGCTTACTTTGTGTTCCAAAGTGTTTTAATTTTATCTTTAGAACTTGAACGTTTCATGTAGGTGCTCATTGAATGCTATGAAAGAGAATGTTTTGTTTTATAAAATCACTCTAGTAAAAATTTAAACTTTAATTCGGGCAAAAACATTCAGAGTATGTAATTGTTTTACCTGGATTCGTGATTTGAAAAGCTTTCCTTGTTTTAATCCAAAAGAACCAAAAAGCACTATTGCTCCTGGCGCATTACACGCTTAGCCGAGCAATAGCACATTTTTTGGTTCTTTTGACAACAATTGTATACCTCTCCAAATTGGTTTTAAAATGTGTTATTGATTCCTTATACTGGTCCTTAGCTGAGCTAACTAATGCAACTTATTCTTTCAGCTCAAGTATTATCCCATTACTGCTATATCGTAGCTCTTACTTTTGAACTACCATCTATGCTGACTCTCCCAGCACAGTGGTCATGAAGACAGTACACACCTTCAAGATAAGCTTATACAAATTTCTGCTTAATGAAGGAATGGCATGGTACTCTTGGCAGTAGAGTCGGAGGAATCCAATCCGTACATGTTTACACAGAATGCTCATTTCCTCCTGACATGATGCACCTAGAGTCCCTTCTGACCTTAAATTGCTGTATTATTATTTATTTTATTTATTTGCTCAACCAGGAGGATGTCTGAGTCATTCATCCCATTTGCAGCCATACCTGGGAAATATAGGAATTAACCTAGCCTTAACTAATATAGGAGTTATAGAGCCATGGTACATACACAAGTTATAAGCATGGTGTACATAATGCAGAGCTACATTACTATCTATAGTATACTAACATTGACCAGAATTAAGGGATATAGCAGCAAAGATTGATCCTGTGGGATATGCTGTTGTCGACAATAGATACATTGCCCAAGTCAAAGGCTGAGGACAGTATGACTATTGGAAATCAATAGTCCATTCAAGGAATCACAATTATCCCAGTATATCACAAAACTATTCCGATAAATATCTGTTTTATTAATCCCTTGCTCAGGTTACATATCCCCTACTACTGTAGTCCCTTTGTTACAAAACAATGTCCTGGTACCACTGTAACAGGGGTCCTGTTGTGAAGTATAAACAATCACTTCAAGATGCAATAACCCCCCATTATTTCTTTTCACTCTATCCTATCCTCTATTATATTTCAATATCTATCCTATACTTTCTTGTCAGGGTGGCCAACCTGGCAATCTTCTATCTATCCTTACTGTCCTTTTTTTTCTTTTTCTGTCAGTACTTAATTGCATCTTGTTAAAATAAAAACAATACTTATATATTGAAAAGCTATGCTCAGCAAACCTTCAGTGGCTACTGGGAGAAGCAGTCCAACAAGCTCAGTGTCCCAAAACTAAGGAAACTGGAACAAATAAAAGGTATTGTACTAAAATAAACTGTTACCTGAGTGCCCATGTTAGTTGCAGAGGTCCTTCTATAGAGCAGGCAACTCATGAAATGGCAGCTTATATGGTCTCAAGGAGGAGTGATGTCAGAAGGGAGGAGCTAGCTAATGCTCTGACATCATAGTCCTATAATTAAGTTTATATTTTTGTTTTAGGATCTTGTGAGGAAATAAATGTTTTTGGGGTAAACCCTTGAAGTGCTAGAATGATGTTAGTTGGTTTAATATATATATATTATATATATATAAGCTTGAAAATGCCATTGTTCATCTTAATTAAGATATCACATGATTGATGAGGTCACCCTGTGGCATTATAAAAGGTTCCTCTAGGAGAACCAAGAGAGACAGGTGGTCAGTAAGGTTCTGGTCAAGGAGAGAGAAGGTTCTAACAAGAAATTGTGCAAGTTTCCTCATTGTTTGAGAGAAGGAAAGAACTCAGGAATTCTGTAATTGTTTTATTTTGCAAGAATTATCTCCTGATGTTTGAAGAGGTGTGAGGATTAACACCATTTATTTTTCCTTTCTGTATATATTAAATTTAGTATTTTATTTATTTTTTTTTCTTCTTTTTAATAAAATGATAAATGCAGACATATGCATATTTTATGCATCCTATCTAGTTGTATGATCTGTTTATTGGGACCACACTACTACAACCACTGGTATTCCCTCCCACTCACAGACTGTTTTAAAAAACATTTTCCATGTTACTCCACTGGATCCCTACCAGTTCTGATATCCTTACAGTACCCTCACCCCAAGACAGCTGCCAACACTTACCCTCCTCTCACCTCCTCTGGGTAGGTGCTCTCACACAAGTTCTGCTACTTGTGTTACACAAGTGACTTTATCAATATTGTACTAACACTAGTGCAATATCACTAAAATTACTTGCATTACACAAGTGACTGAACCTAAATTAGTCAGCGTCCGGCAGTGGAAGTGAGCAAATACTAAAGTGCTGTTCTCCATCTCAAGGACAGGAGGAGGGCGATAAGTGAGTTGATGATAACGATCAATAGTTTATTGAACCATTGTTCGCAATATGAACTACTGCCCATTGCTAGGGTAGTGTCTGGCAATTGTTCCTACTAAATTTTGTCATGCGACTTGTTTTCACCAATCACATGACAGTGTTTAGAACCAAATTGTCATAACTTCTAGAAACATAGAAGTTGACGGCAAATGAGGACTGCAAGGCCCATCCAATCTGCCCATTACTATGTTATTATCTATAACTAACTTGTAAGCAATGAAACCTGGCCAGCTTCAGTATATTGTGTATAGAAATGTATATGTATTGATACTAGTGTGCATAGCTTATTGGGTAATTCAAACCTACCTACTTGCTCCTCCACCATGGTACCTCGTACAGAGGCTTCATGCCTCAATTAGTTTCTTGCTCTGGTAAAACAAAAAAATAATACAAATGTAACTCACAGGTGGCACTGTCCCAAGGGCTACTACCCTGCCTGCTTGAGTACTGACAGGTTGAGGGGCCTAGGGTTCTATGGCAGGTGCCTCCACCCAGAGGTTAGGGTTTGTAGTGGTTAGACTAGCTTGTCACAGCCCTCTGGGACACTGAGACCCCTTATTCCCTCTAGTGTCTCACACAGTACACAGGAGTTATAGCCCAATACTACACACATATACACACTGTTCACTTGTAAGTACCACTTACCCTCGAGACTGATTCTGCAACACATCTCTGAGGACCCTTGTAAAATAAGGTTAAACAACATACACAGCAAAATACAATACTGTTTCCATAAGTACCAACACCACAGACAGTATATAGTATAACAGACAACAGATCTGATTTATTTAGGGACAGTAATGGGAAGGGCAATCAGGTTAACTGGCAGAATTAATTCACAGTACTGTGTACACATACAGGGTCTGAAAAGTCACATTCTGTGTACCCAGCCTGGGGAGTGCTAGCTAGCTCCATTGTCGGGCTGGCCAGCAGATGGCCAGGGCTCTGTAGAAGAAAATATATGCACAACACCCAATTGTAATACGGAGCCAGATGGTTCAGTCCATGAAGAAGTGAAACAACAATAATTAGATGACACACTTGTAATAGAAAACAGGCTGCAGGGGAATACCCTGATTTGTACTCACAATACACAAGCTGAGAACTGGATGGTGGATGTTCTTCTGGTTGCCAGAACAATGGGGCATGGAGACAAGGATCTTGTGACTGGACCCCACTGCGTAGATAGCAAACGGATTTAGTCCGAGATAAGCTGGGGTTTGCTTCAGCTTCAACACACAACACAGGGATTGGAAATAGCGATTCCCCACAAGCACCTCGCACATTCATAGGTAAAGGAAACTACTATACCAGGCAGGCTGCTCCTAGATCCCAATTGCAATTACTGCAAAATACCCTGGAGCAGACACAGTCGCTTCAGTTCCCGACAGACCGAGCACGATTCAGCAATTTCTCCAGTCTTCTACAGGGTGAACCTGGTTTCCACTCTTCAGACTTCCTTCTTCTCCTCACAAATCAGATTCAGTCCGAACTGGCACTTATACTGGCTGCAGGCCGAACCTCAGGGCTTCACATGCTTCCCACGCAAAATTATACGCCGAGAAACATAGAGCTCCTTCTCTTCACTGTCACAACTGATCTGATCTTTCCGTCACAGAGCAGGGCATTTCCTTTGCTCCACACCATTCTGTTGGATGGTTCGGCTGTTACTCACAATGAGACTCTCTGTTGGTGAAAAAAGGCCCAAAGTCAAAACTACATTTCCAGAGTCACTGCCCATACACTCCCTTGTGGCTAGCTCAAAATTGACAGACCAATTTGATTCGCTCACAGGCTCCATTTTAAGGAACCCCTCCCGACTGATTGGTTCATTTCAGCAGTTCTGGACCAAAATGAAAGAGCTACACTGAAACAGTTCATGCTGAAATGAAGACAGGTTAGACAAACAACATTTTATCAGTCACTCCGAATGATTTCTGCCAAGTAGTTATATTTTTCAACAAGGCTCCTTCTGCACACGTAGCGATGGCAGAAACTGAGCTAATTGACAGCAGCTCAGGCAGGATTTGAGCATTAAATACACAGTCTCCCCGTACAAACTAATTAAGTCTGCAAGCAGACAGCTGTTAAAGAGACAGTACATGGAGGCTCAAATAGCACTCACTTGGAACCACATTTAAACAGTTTAAACACCGAACACCACTCCAGACTTGGAGCATTCAGGCAAGCTCCTAGAAGACTTTGGGAAACCCCATTTGCAGAGGGGTTACACAAAGTGTATTATGCAAGCAGAAAGGCACTCAGTGCATGCACAGACAGGAAGTAGGCAAGCACATTTCAACTGTTCAGGCTGTTTGGATCACTGAGTAGATCCAGCCCAGCAAGTTCCTGGTTGTTCAATTCTTTTGTTCATACCACAGCACGTACTGTTCTTTCCGTGTACTTCATGAGAACAGTGCAGTACTAACTAGAAACTCTTATATCCGAGTATCTTTTAGTAGTTTCATAGGAAGACAGCTATAGAACACAATCTGATTTTCTGAAGCGCCTTTCAGGCATTATCTCACAGACTCTACAAAGTTAAACATATTAGATACCAGTAGGACAGTCAGTGGTGGAAATGGGGCATAGGGCTCTGGTGGAGGAAGCCAGGAGAACTCAGCTGCAGAAAGCAAACCACAAGACTGACTCAGTTCCAGAAACGAAATGGGAAGGACTGTTCCTGTGTCAAATGTACCTACCACCTTAAAACCAAAAACTGACTAGAATGTAAAAATCCAACACGAAATGAGAACATGTCCCCACACCCTTGTTGGGTATGTTCAATCCTATATCATAGATAGTGGGTTCCCCAGGAATTATTTCCATTTCCAGCACTGATAACAGTGACTGTGTTCGAGCTATGCAGCAGTCTTAATCTGCTCAAGTGCACTGTACACAGAGATACGAACATGTAGAAGAAATGATAAGTAACTGTGATTTCCACCACTATTAATCGAATTGAGGGGTTCTGGGACATCACCATCCACAAGAGCAAAGCTCGTGTGGCCTGTAAATGCCACCAGAACCCAAGAATTACGTCTTGCAATTTCAGTTAGATTATTTTTTGCGTTGTGTAATACAAGGTCAAACACTTTTATAGGGTTTCAAATTGTCACAGATTAATAGATTGGTTTCCTTATCTGAAAAGTTCTGGCTTTAACATTAACAAAAATTTGGGAACACATTCCACTGGAGAGCAGCATTCAACTATCAGGTGTGTATACTGCAAAACTTAAAACACGCTAGAATACAGTAGTTCCAGAATATCAAGCTACAATGGCCATAACTCTGCAGTGACAAAAAAACATTGCTGAGACACTGGCCAGGGACTCTGTGCCTACAACAGAAGACCGACATACAGAAATGTTACAAGAGCTGTACATAGTTTATTAAATAAGCATATGTCAATGCGATGTTTGCTTCTATGTGCTATTTAGGTATTTGGAAGTCATTGGAGTGCAAATATTGAAAATTGCGACCATCTGACGTGCATAGGAACTGAACAACACACTCGTAAAATAGTCATTTTGGAATTCTTTCACCAAATTTTAACATTGCCATTTTAAGATCTCTGCTCATGAACAGTGACACTGTGATTTTCTTAATGTGTCCCATACACTGAGTTTTACTGCCATTTAATATAGCTACGTAAAGCCGGAAACATGTTTTGGGCAGGAAGTGAAAATGGCAGCTCTACTGCTCCATGAGGAGGTGTGGTAAAATGGCAATGTTGAAAATCTGGAGTGAAAATATTGAAAATTTGCAACTTACGAGGCATAGAGGAACTGTGCAACACACCGTAAAACAGTCATTTTTGGAATTTTTCAACAAATTTTCAACACAGGCATTTTAAGACCTCTGCTCATGATCAGTGTCACTGTGATTTTCTTAATGTGTCCCATACATTGAGAACGCACACCACTGCGCCATTATGCGCTACATGGGTGGAAACATGTTTTGGGCAGTATGTGAAAAATGACAGCTGTACTGCTCATGAGGGTGTGATGAAAAATGCCAATGCTGAAAATCTGGAGTGAAAATATTGAAAATTAGCAAACTTACAAGCATCGTAGGAACTGCATAACAATTTCGTAAACAGTGGTTTTAGGAATTCTTTCACCAAATTTCCAACATTGCCATTTTAAGACCTCTGCTCATGAACAGTGTGACTGTAATTTTCTTAATGTCCCATACATTGATTTCACATAACTCGCATTTACAAGCTACGCTAGGAACTCGTTTAGGTGAGATGTGAAAAATGACAGCTATACTACTCATAAGAAGGTGTGATAAAATGGTAATGTTGAAAATCTGGAGTGGAAATATTGAAAATTCGCAAACCTCTGGCGTCGTGGGAACTGCCTGCATGAACTCGTAAAACAGTCATTTTAGGAATTTTTTCACAAATTTTCAACATAGCCATTTAAAGACCTCTGCTAATGAACAGTGTCATGGTGATTTTCTTAATGTGCCCCATACATTGATTTCATGATACCGGCTAGCCATTGTGTGCTACGGGGCGTAAACACATTTTGGGCAGGATGTGAAAAATGACAGCTATACTGCTCATAAGGAGGTGTGGTAAAATGGCAATGTTGAAAATCTGGAGTGAAATATTGAAAATTTGCGAACGCACGAGCTCATGTAGGAACCGCGCAATGCACGCCATAAAACAGTCATTTTAGGAATTTTTAACCAAATTTTCAACATAGCCATTTTATGACCTCTGCTCATGAGCAGTGTCACTGTGATTTTCTTAATTTGTCCCGTACATTGATTTCGCACTACTGCACCATTCTCGCTACATGGTGGGAAACACATTTGGGTGAGATGTGAAAAATGACAGCTGTACTACTGATAAGAAGGTGTGGTAAAATGGCAATGTTGAAAATCTGGTGAAAATATTGAAGTTTCGTGAACTTACAAGACGGCGTAGGAACTGCGCATTATGCAGCTAGTAAAACAGTCATTTTTGGAATTTTGGCACCAAATTTTCAACATGGGGTTTTAGGACCCCTACTCATGAATGATGTCACTGTCATGGTGTTATTCAGGCCAAAGGGTGATTTCACAGTCACTGCACAGTCACCGCGCAAAATCACCCTTCAGGCCCGAATAACGCCATGACATGACATCATTCATGGTGAAGGGGTCCAAAAATCCCATGTTGGAAAATCTGGTGCAAAATTCCCAAAATGCCTGAGATATGCAGCAAAGTTGAAACCCCCTATCTAGCCCATTATACAGCTTACCGGCATTTCCTCAGTTCGCGGTTGGCTTTGAAGAGTGCAGAGCGTGTTCCCGGTCCACCGAAGATCATCAGCGCTGAGCTCTGGAGGTAAGTATGAGGTGAGGGGTGTGGGAGGCTGGAGTGCGCAGTGGGTGGAGTGCGGGTTGTGGGAGGGGTTGGGAGAGCACCAGGAACCGTTTTGTGTTACAGGTTTAAAAAAAAGTCATGGGGCGTTTGCCATGCTGGGGTGGGCTCCAGCATGGCACAAGTTGATGAGGCGTTCAGCCGATGGGGATTAGGCACCCCCGCCGGGAAAGGACCACTTGCCATGCTGGGTGGGCTCCTGGCGTGGCACCTTCTACTGGGGGGATGCAGCTCAGCCAGCAGAGTTGGAGCTTCGCCATGTTATACGCGCACGTGCGGGGCATGCGCCTGCGTGTGTCGGGGGGGGCTCGGCGTCAGCAGCGAAATCTTATCGGTGTTCACTGGGCGTGGCTCCCCTTTCAACTGTATGCCACTGCATTTTGGGCGTCATAGACAGCTCAAAAATGCATTAACCTACAGAAACCACGCCTTCAGCACACTGACTGAATTGGAGGAGGAGGCACACCTCGAAATCTCCAATGATGGCACTATGTTTCTTGCACATGCGTGCAAGCAACATAAAATAGCTGTCACTGACTGGTTTTCTCTCAGAACTAAGTCTACACTGCTACCAGTTTTCACAATCCCCAGATGCCAGAGCGGTTATTGTGGTATGCTCTGATCCAGTTGTAAGTCTCCCAGGGTTCCTTTTTGTTTTAAAGAAAAAGTAGGGAGTGAGACTAAATGAATACTAATAACTGTTCAGAAAATGAGTCTCCTCTACCCAAAAAATGTGCTTCATATCTTAATATCCTTTATTTAAGTATTGAAGTTCCACTTTAATTCAGGGTTTCCTTTTATAAATCCAAAATTTCAAGTTCACATGCTTCTGAAAATATTTCCAATAAGTAAAGTTTCAGAACTTTAATTTTGTTCCTTCATCAGACTTGGAGCTTTATTTAGCAATGTTCTAAATAAAAAAAACAAATGAAATTATGCTGATGTCATAATTAATTCAGGATATGAAGGATAAAGTTTAAATGTGAATAGTTTGTATTATTTGTGTTCAGGTGGAACAAACCTGTCTTTGGACCATTTGTATTGTATTCTAATTCTGGTTAATGTGCTGTGGGCGGGACACTGTGCTCTCTCTTTACTATGTTAAAATGTCCTTGGAATCTTTTATCAAAAAAAAGCAATGACAAAACCTTAGATTAATTACACATTTCAGTTATAGATCTAGAAAAGTGCTTACTTGTAAGTCTACATTTAGCTTACTTTGTGTTCCAAAGTGTTTTAATTTTATCTTTAGAACTTGAGCGTTTCATGTAGGTGCTCATTGAATGCTATGAAGAGAATGTTTTGTTTTATAAAATCACTCTAGTAAAATTTAAACTTTAATTTGGGCAAAAACATTCAGAGTATGTAATTGTTTTACATGGACTCATGATTTGAAAAAGCTTTCCTTGTTTTAATCCAAAAAGATAAGCGTGCTGTTATCGGCTGACGTGTAATGGCGCCGAGCAACAGCGCATTAGAACCAAAAACGGGTTATTGCTCCTGCTAGCGTGTAATGGCGCCTGGTGAGCAACAGCCATTTTTGGTTCTTTTTGGATTAAAACAAGGAAAGCTTTGCAAATCACGAATCCAGGTAAAACAATTACATACTCTGAATGTTTTTGCCCAAATTAAAGTTTAAATTTTACTAGGAGTGATTTTATAAAACAAAACATTCTCTTTCATAGCATTCAATGAGCACCTACATGAAACGCTCAAGTTCTAAAGATAAAATTAAAACACTTTGGAACACAAAGTAAGCTAAATGTAGACTTACAAGTAAACACTTCTCTAGATCTATAGCTGAAATGTGTAATTAATCTAAGGTTTTGTCATTGCTTTTTGACAGATAAAAGATTCCAAGGACATTTTAACATAGTAAAGAGAGAGCGAGCGCCCCGGTTCCAAAGCACGTTAACCAGAATTAGAATACAATACAAATGGTCCAAAGACAGGTTTGTTCCACCTGAACACAAATAATACAAACTATTCACATTTAAACTTTATCCTTCACATCATGAATTAATTATGACATCAGCATAATTTCATTTTTTTTATTTAGAACATTGCTAAATAAAGCTCCAAGTCTGATGAAGGAACAAAATTAAAGTTCTGAAACTTTACTTATTGGAAATATTTTCAGAAGCATGTGAACTTGAAATTTTGGGTTTATAAAAAGGAAACCCTGAATTAAAGTGGAACTTGAATAATTAAATAAAGAATATTAAGATATAAAGCACATTTTTTGGGTAGAGGAGACTCATTTTCTGAACAGTTATTAGTATTCATTTAGTCTCACTCCCTACTTTTCTTTAAAACAAAAAAGGAACCCTGGGAGACTTACAACTGATCAGAGCATACCAAACAACCATTCTGGCATCTGAAGGATTGTGAAAACTGGTAGCAGTGTAGACTTAGTTCTGAGAGAAAACCAGTCAGTGACAGCTATTTTTATGTTGCTTTGCATGCATGTGCAAGAAACATAGTGCCATCATTGAGATTTCGGAGGTGTGTCACCACCTCCTCCAATCTCAGTCAGTGTGCTGGCAGGCATGGTTTCTGAAGTTAATGCATTTTTGAGCTGTCTATGACACGCTCCAAAATGCAGTGGCATACAGTTGAAAGGGGGAGCTACGCTCAGTGAGCACCGATCAAGATTTTCGCTGCTGACGCAGTGCCCCCGACCGCGCCGCCCGCATGCACTGTATAGCCGACGGGTGCCCAATCCCCGCTGGCTGAGCTGCTTCCCCCAGTAGTAGGTGCCATGCTAGGAGCCCACCCCAGCATGGCAAGTGGTCCTTTTGCCGATGGGGTGCCCAACTCGCTGGCTGAACGCCTCTGATCCTTTGCCACGCTGGGAGCCCACCCCAGTGTGGCAACAACACCATGGCCGACGGGGTGCCTAATCCCCGCCGGCTGAACGCCTCATCGTCTCTGTGCACGCTGGGAGCCCACCCCAGCATGGCAAACGCCCACGACGCTTTTTTTTTAAACCTGTAACACCGAAAACGGTACTGCGTGCATCTCCCAACCCTCCCACAACCCGCACCCACCCACTGCGCACTCCAGCCTCCCCACACCCCCTCACCCCATACTTACCTCCAGAACTCAGCGCGATGATCTTCGTGGACCGGGAACATGTCTGCACTCTTCAAAGCTGACCGCGAACTGAGGAAATGCCGTAAGCTGTATAATGGGCTAGATAGGGGGTTTCAACTTTGTTGCATATCTCAGGTATTTTGGGAATTTTGCACCAGATTTCAACATGGGTTTTGGGACCCTTCTCATGAATGATGTCACTGTCATGGCTATTCGGCCTGAAGGGTGATTTCGCGCAGTGACTGTGAAATCACCCTTCGAGCCTGAATACCACCATGACAGTGACATCATTCATGAGAAGGGTCCTAAAACCCCATGTTGAAAATTTGGTGCCAAAATTCCAAAAATGACTGTTTTCGAGCTGCTTGCGCAGTTCCTACACCGGCTTGTAAGTTCACGAAACTTCAATATTTTCACTCCAGATTTTCAACATTGCCATTTTACCACACCTTCTTATGAGTAGTACAGCTGTCATTTTCACATCCCACCCAAAATGTGTTTCCTCCCATGTAGCGCAGAATGGCGCAGTTGGTGTGTGAAATCAATGTATGGACAAATTAAGAAAATCCCAGTGACACTGTTCATGAGCAGAGGTCATAAATGGCTATGTTGAAAATTTGGTGAAAAATTCCTAAAATGACTGTTTTATGAGCATGCTATGCAGTTCCTACGAGGCTCGTGAGGGTTTATGAATTTTCAATATTTTAACTCCAGATTTTCAACATTGCCATTTTACCACACCTTCTTATGAGTAGTACAGCTGTCATTTTTCACATCTCACCCAAAACGCAGCTTCCCTATGTAGCTCATTACAATGGCACATTTGGTGTGTGAAATCAATGTATGGGACACATTAAGAAAATTACAGTGACACTGTTCATGAGCAGAGGTCTTAAAATGGCTGTGTTGAAAATTTGGTGAAAAATTCCTAAAATGACTGTTTTATTTAGTTCATGCTGCGCAGTTCCCACGACGCCAGAAGTTTGCTAATTTTCAATATTTTCACCCAGATTTTCAACATTGGCATTTTATCACACCTCCTCATGAGCAGTACAGCTGTCATTTTTCACATCCTTCCCAAAACATGTTTCACCCATGTAGCATTAATGGCGCGAGTGGGTGTGTGATCTCAATGTATGGGACACATTAAGAAAATCACAGTGACACTGATCATGAACAGAGGTCGAAATGCCTGTAAGGAAAATTTGTTGAAAAAATTCCTAAAATGACTGTTTTATTTAGTGCATTGCACAGTTCCTACGCACTGTCAGTTCAGCATTTTCAATATTTTAACTCCAGATTTTCAACATTGCCATTTTACCACACCTCCTCATGAGCAGTACAGCTGTCATTTTCACTTCCTGCCCAAAATGTTTCGCCATGTAGCCCACAATGGCTAGTCGGTGTGCAAACTCAGTGTATGGGACACATTAAGAAAATCACAGTGTCACTGTTCATGAGCAGAGATCTTAAATGGCAATGTTGAAAATTTGGTGAAAGAATTCCTAAAATGACTGTTTTACGAAGTGTGCATTGCACAGTTCCCACGCATCGTCAGAGGTTTAAGAATTTTCAGTATTTCCACCCAGATTTTCAACATTGCCATTTTACCACACCTCCTTATGAGCAGTACAGCTGTCATTTTCACATCCTGCCCAAAACGTGTTTCGCTCATGTAGCGACAATGGCGCAGTCGGTGTGCAAACTCAATGTATGGGACACATTAACAAAATCCAGTGACACTGTTCATGAGCAGAGGTCTTAAAATGGCTATGTTGAAAATTTGGTGAAAAATTCCTAAAATGACTGTTTTACGGAGTTGTTGTTCAGTTCCTATGCACGCTGTAAGTTTGCAAATTTTCAATATTTGCACTCCAATGACTTCCAGATACCTAAACAGCACATAGAAGCAAGCAACATTCGGCATTGACAAATGCTTGTTTAATAAACTATGTACAGCTCTTGTAACATTTCTGTATGTCGGTCTTCTGTTGTAGGCACAGAGTCCCTGGCCAGTGTCTCAGCAATGTTTTTTGTCACTGCAGAGTTATGGCCATTGTAGCTTGATATTCTGGAACTACTGTATTCTAACGTGTTTTAAGTTTTGCAGTATACACACCTGATAGTTGAATGCTGCTCTCCAGTGGAATGTGTTCCCAAAGTTTTGTTAATGTTAAAGCCAGAACTTTTTGATAAGGAAACCAATCTATTAATCTGTGACAATTTGAAACCCTATAAACAGTGTTTGACCTTGTATTACACAACGCAAAAAATAATCCAACTGAAAATTGCAAGACGTAATTTTGGGTTCTGGTGGCATTTACAGGCCACACGAAGCTTTGCTTTTGTGGATGGTGATGTCCCCAGAACCCTCAATTCGATTAATAGTGGTAGAAATCACAGTTACTTATCATTTCTTCTACATGTTCATATCTCTGTGTACAGTGCACTTGAGCAGATTAAGACTGCTGCATAGCCTGAACACAGTGCTGGAAATGGAAATAATTCCTGGGGAACCCACTATCTATGATATAGGATTGAACATACCCAACAAGGGTGTGGGGACATGTTCTCATTTCGTGTTGGATTTTTACATTCTAGTCAGTTTTTGGTTTTAAGGTGGTAGGTACATTTGACACAGGAACAGTCCTTCCCATTTCGTTTCTGGAACTGAGTCAGTCTTGTGGTTTCCTTTCTGCAGCTGAGTTCTCCTGGCTTCCTCCACCAGAGCCCTATGCCCCATTTCCATCACTGACTGTCCTACTGGTATCTAATATGTTTAACTTTGTAGAGTCTGTGAGATAATGCCTGAAAGGCGCTTCAGAAAATCAGATTGTGTTCTATAACTGTCTTCCTATTAAACTACTAAAGGATACTGGATATAAGAGGTTTCTAGTTAGTACTGCACTGCTCTCATGAAGTACACAGGAAAGAACAGTACGTGCTGTGGTGTGAACAAAGAATTGAACAACCAGGAACTTGCTGGGCTGGATCTACTCAGTGATCCAAACAGCCTGAACAGTTGGAATGTGCTTGCCTACTTCCTGTCTGTGCATGCACTGAGTGCCTTTCTGCTGCATATTACATCTTTGTGTAACCCTCTGCAAATGGGGTTTCCAAAAGTCCTCTAGGAGCTTGCCTGAATGCTCCAAGTCTGGGTGGTGTCTAGTTTAAGCTGTTTAAATGTGGTTCCAAGTGAGTGCTATTTGAGCCTCCATGTACTGTCTCTTTAACAGCTGTCTGCTTGCAGACTTAATTAGTTTGTACGGGAGACTGTGTATTTAATGCTCAAATCCCGCCGAGCTGCTGTCAATTCACTCAGTTTCTGCCATCGCTACATGTGCAGAAGGAGCCTTGTTAAAAATACAACTACTTGGCAGAAATCATTCGGAGTGACTGATAAAATGTTGTTTGTCTAACCTGTCTTCATTTCAGCATGAACTGTTTCAGTGTAGCTCTTTCATTTTGGTCCAGAACTGCTGAAATGAACCAATCAATGGGGAGGGTTCCTTAAAATGGAGCCTGTGGAGCGAATCGGAATTGGTCTGTCAATTTTGAGCTAGCCACAGGATTGTACGGGCAGTGACTCTGGGAAATGTAGTTTTGACTTTGGCACCTTTTTTCACCAACAGAGGAAGTTTCATTGTGAGTGACAGCCGAACCATCCAACAGAATGGTGTGGAGCTAAAGGAAATGCCCTGCTCTGTGACCGAAAGATCAGATCAGTTGTGACAGTGAAGAGAGAGGAGCTCTATGTTTCTGCGGCGTATAATTTTGCTGGAAACGCATGTGAGGCCCTGAGGTTCGGCCTGCAGCCAGTATAAGTGCCAGTTTAGACTGAATCTGATTTGTGAGGAGAAAGAAGGAAGTCTGAAGAGTGGAAACCAGGTTCACCCTGTAGAAGACTGGAGAAATTGCTGAATCGTGCTCGGTCTGTCGGGAACTGAAGCGACTGTGTCTGCTCCAGGGTATTTTGCAGTAATTGCGATTGGGATCTAGGAGCAGCCTGCCTGGTATAGTAGTTTCCTTTACCTATGAATGTGTGTAGTGCTTGTGGGTAATCACTATTTCCAATCCCTGTGCTGTGTGTTGAAGCTGGAAGCAAACCCAGTTTATCTTGGACTAAATCCGTTTGCTATCTACTGCAGTGGGGTCCAGTCACAAGATCCTTGTCTCCATGCCCCATTGTTCTGGCAACCCAGAAGAACATCCACCATCCGTTCTCAGCTTGTGTATTGTGAGTACAAATCAGGGTATTCCCTGCAGCCTGTTTTCTATTACAAGTGTGTCATCTAATTATTGTTGTTTCACTTCTTCATGGACTGAACCATCTGGCTCCGTATTACAATTGGGTGTTGTGCATATATTTTCTCTACAGAGCCCCTGGCCATCTGCTGGCCAGCCCCGGCAATGGACCTAGCTAGCACCCCCCAGCCTGGGTACACAGAGGTGACTTTTCAGACCCTGTATGTGTACACAGTACTGTGAATTAATTCTGCCAGTTAACCTGATTGCCCCTCCCTTACTGTCCCTAAATAAATCAGATCTGTTGTCTGTTATACTATATACTGTCTGTGGTGTTGGTACTTATGGAAACAGTATTGTATTTTGCTGTTTATGTTGTTTAACCTTATTTTACAAGGGGTCCTCAGAGATGTGTTGCAGAATCAGTCTCGAGGGTAAGTGGTACTTTACAGTGAACAGTGTGTATATGTGTGTGTAGTATTAGGGCTATAACTCCTGTGTACTGTGTGAGACACTAGAGGAATAAAAGGGGTCTCAGTGTCCCAGAGGGCTGTGACCAAGCTAGTCTAACCACTACAAACCCTAACCTCTGGGTGGAGGCACCTGCCATAGAACCTAGGCCCCTCAACCTGTCAGTAGTCAAGCAGGCAGGGGTAGTAGCCCTTGGGACAGTGCCACCTGTGAGTTACATTTGTATTATTTTTTTTGTTTTACCAGAGCAAGAAACTAATTGAGGCATGAAGCCTCTGTACGAGAGTACCATGGTGGAGGAGCAAGTAGGTAGGTTTGAATTACCCAATAAGCTATGCACACTAGTATCAATACATATACATTTCTATACACAATATACTGAAGCTGGCCAGGTTTCATTGCTTACAAGTTAGTTATAGATAATAACATAGTAATGGGCAGATTGGATGGGCCTTGCAGTCCTCATTTTCCGTCAACTTCTATGTTTCTAGAAGTTATGACAATTTGGTTCTAAACACTGTCATGTGATTGGTGAAAACCAAGTCGCATGACAAAATTTAGTAGGAACAATTGCCAGACGTTACCCTAGCAATGGGCAGTAGTTCATATTGACGAACAATGGTTCCATAAACTATTGATCATTATCATCAACTCACTTATGCCTCCTCCTGTGCTTGAGATGGAGAACAGCACTTTAGTATTTGCTCACTTCCACTGCCGCCGCTGACTAATTTAGGTTCAGTCACTTGTGTAATGCAAGTAATTTTAGTGATATTGCACTAGTGTTAGTACAATATTGATAAAGTCACTTGTGTAACACAAGTAGCAGAACTTGTGTGAGAGCACCTGGCAGAGGAGGTGAGAGGAGGGTAAGTGTTGGCAGCTGTCTTGGGGTGAGGGTACTGTTAGGGATATCAGAACTGGTAGGGAATCCAGTGGAGTAACATGGAAAATGTTTTTTAAACAGTCTGTGAGTGGGAGGGAATACAAGTGGTACCAGGACATTGTTTTGTAACAAAGGGACTACAGTAGTAGGGGGACATGTAACCTGAGCAAGGATTAATAAAACAGATATTTATCGGAATAGTTTTGTGATGTACTGGGATAATTGTGATTCCTTGAATGGACTATTGACTTCAATAGTCATACTATCCTCACCTTTGACTTGGGCAATGTATTCTATTGTCAGCCAACAGCATATCCCACAGGATCAATCTTTTGCTGCTATATCCCTTAATTCTGGTCAATGTTAGTATACTATAGATAGTAATGTAGCTCTGCATTATGTACACCATGCTTATAACTTGTGTATGTACCATGGCGCTATAACTCCTATATTAGTTAAGGCTAGGTTAATTCCCTATATTTCCCAGGTATGGCTGCAAATGGGATGAATGACTCAGACATCCTCCTGGTTGAGCAAATAAATAAAATAAATAGTAACACAGGAATTTAAGGTCAGAAGGACTCTAGGTGCATCATGTCAGGGAGGAAATGAGCATTCTGTGTAAACATGTACCGGATTGGATTCCCTCCGACTCTACTGCCAAGAGTACCATGCCATTCCTTCATTAAGCAGAAATTTGTATAAGCTTATCTTGAAGGCGTATTGTCTTCATGACCACTGTGCTGGGAGAGTCAGCATAGATGGTAGTTCAAAAGTAAGAGCTACGATGTAGCAGTAATGGATAATACTTGAGCTGAAAGAATAAGTTGCATTAGTTAGCTCAGCTAAAGGACCAGTATGAGGAATCAATAACACATTTTAAAACCAATTTGGAGAGGTATACAATTGTTGCACATGTTCACTGTTCTGGTGAGTTTCAGGTCAGAGTTATGTCCTAAATCTTATCCTTTAGGAATACAACCATGTAAACACTGGGTAGTTAGACTTCTGAACTGTAGACTCTGAACACACAGCTGCCTGTGCTGTTCAGCTTATGGACCTGCAGTTAGGGTGCATAGTACATGACTCTCGGGCTCCTCAATCTTTTGAGAGTACTATCAGATCCTGTATATGAAATCATCCCTCCCATTCAATAGAGAACTTTCTCTCTAGTCTTGCCTTCCCTCCCTGATGGAAGGCCCAGCAGGAATCCTTCTCATCACTATAACATTGAGAAGATACAGTCATCTTTACAGGAGGTGAAAACTCTTAAATGCCCTGACCGTGGATGCCAGGTTGATAAGTACAAGTTCTTCTCTATGTTATTGCTTCCTCACCTTCTTACCAAGCTTCAAGCAATTCAGGCAGGTGATTCCTCCCTCCCATCCTGGTTGTATGCTACCCTTTCAGCCATTTTGAAACCAGGAAAGACCCAACCTTTCTCACCTCTTACTGACCCATTTCAATTATAAATGTTGATTACAAATTGTTCTGGTCTGTTTGGGTCAGAAGACTGGACCACCTTCTTTCTTCCCTCTTCCATCCTGACCAATCCAGATTTATATGATGTTGACAGACAATGGATAATATCCACCATACCCTCCTGCTCATGGAACATGTTATGCAGTGCTACAGCTCAGCTGGCTTCATCAGTTTGATGCCAAGAAAGGCATTTGACTGGGTGTCCTGGTAATTCTTTGCAACCCCTGTCAACTTTTGAGTTCCCTCCTCTCTTTCTGGAATGGCTCCAAAATCTCTATAGTGTCCCCAAGCTTGTCCAAGTCATCGTGTCCCCAGGCTTATGCCCAATTCATCATTTCTTTGACATCACCTATTAATCTCCAGCAGATCACAAGAAAAGTCTTCCCCAATAGTATTCATCCTATATAGTGAACCTTGGCTATAGCATCCCAACAGGCCCAGGTGGTGGAGAAGATACCCCTTGAGGAACCCATTACATGATCTCCTGTATGCAGACAATATCCTCCTCATCATTCTTGACCCTGAGATCTCCATTCCTGCAGCTTAGTTTGTACTCCACATCTTTAGCACCCTGTCTAGCTTTTCCCTTAATTTCTATGAAGCAGAGGGCGATTGCTTTACTACTACCCTTCTTAGGCCCTTTGCATGACACTCCCATTGAGATGGATACATACTAAACTAAAATACCTAGGGTTTCAGATTTCCATTAGTCTCACTAACCTGGAACTTGTAACGTATGAGTCCATTACCATCTCTTTGACTCAAGACATTTCCAGGTGGAGCCAGCTGCACCTTCCATGGAGGGATGGGAAGCAGATCCACAGGATCACTAGGGCAATAGCTAGCAGGAACAGCTGGATGATTTTGTCTACCTGGGGACCAATGACCTGGCTGGGAGAGGTTGGAGTTACGATTCTGCGGAGGAGCGGTGGGTGGGCAAGTGGGACAGTGAAAAGCAAGGAATACTGGCGAATATTTCTGCTCAGTATTCACAAAAGAGGAGGGGAAGTGCCTAATCCATTTAACAGAAGCACTCGATGAGGGGGTCGATCCCAGTCCTTCACAGAAGAAAGGGTTCTGCAAGAACTCCTAAAACTGAAGGTGGACAAAGCAATGGGTCCTGATGGAATTCACCCCAGAATTCTAAAAGAATTAAGGGAGAAACTAGTGAAACCACTGGCTACTCTTTTAATAAATCACGGGAGGGTGGTGTGGTACCTGAGGACTGGAGGAAGGTGGATATGAATCCCTTCACAAAAGTGGGACCAAGACAGAGGCAGGAAACTAGAGACCTGTCAGTCTGACCTCTGTGGTAGGGAAAATGATGGAGTCACTTCTGAAGGAAAGAATAGTTGAGTACCTAGAGACCAGTGGAGCACAGGACCCAAGGCAGTATGGGTTCACAGCGGGAAGGTCATGTCAGGCCAGAATCTAATAGATTTCTTTGACTGGGTGACCAAAGTAGGAGACCAGGGAGGGCTGTGGACATGGCCTACCTAGGCGTTAAGGCATTTGACACAATCCACACAAAGATTAATAGTTAAATTAACCAGCCTGGAGTGGGTCCCAGGGTGGTAGCCTGGTAAAACATTGGCTGGACAACAGGATACAGAAGGTAATTGTAAATGGAGTCCACTCTGGAGAAAGGGGGTTACTAGTGGGTACTGAGGGTTCAGTATTGGGTCCAGTCCTTTTAATGTCTTCATCAGTGACATTGCAGAGGACTGAAGGAAAGTATGCCTTTTGCAGATGGCACAAAGATCTGCAACTTGGTTGATACACAAGGAGGCGTGGAAAGGATGAAATGGGACTTGGCAAGGTTGGAGGAATAGTCAGAAGTATGGCAGCTAGGTTCAATGCAAAGAAGTGCAAAATAATGCACCTGGAAACAAGAACCCAGGGAAGAAATACACAATGGGTGGGGAGGTAGTAACAACAAAAAAGGAAAGGGACCTGGGGGTTATCATATCAGATGACCTTAAGGTTAGCAAGCAATGTGAGAAGGCAGTAGGGAGGGCTGGGGGTATTCTGGGATGTATAGGGAGAGGCATCATCAGCAGAAAACAGGAAGTTGTTATCCTCTGTACAGACAGTTGGGGAGACCCCATTTGGAGAACTGTGTCCAGTTCTGGAGACCCCATCTCCTAAGGACATAGACAGGATAGAGGTAGTCCAGAGGAGGCAACTAAAATGGTGTAGGGTCTGCAAGAGAAGCCATATGAGGAGAGACTAAAGGAGCTTAATATGTATACCCTTGAGGAAAGAAGGAGAGGGGACATGATAGAAACTTTTAAGTACCTCAGTGGAATCAACAAAGTCCAAGAGGGTAGCATCTTTCAGAAAAGAGACTTACAAGAACAAGGGACACAATTTAAAGATAGAAGGAGGGCGGTTCAGGGGCAATGTGAGGGAAGTATTATTTCACAGAGAGGGTAGTGGATGCATGGAACAGCCTTCCAGTGAGGTTGTGGGGTCTAAAACTGTGGGAGAATTAAGAATGCATGAGACAGACATAAGGCAATTCTTGTGGGAATAGGAAGAAATAGGCTGTTGGTTAACTAGGATCTGCAGCCTATCCAATATGAAGGAAATGGGCAGACTAGATGGGCCTAGCGGTTCTTATCTGCCGTCAAAGTCTATGTTTCTATATTTTATATTAGCCAGAGTCCAGGAGGATTTCAGGAAGCTGGGGAGGGACTGGAAACAACGCGCTTCGTCTCATTCTCGGAGGTACTACCTGTCCATGGCACAGGGAAGCTAGGGCACTCACATCTGTACCTTCAACACCTGGTTGAAGGATTGGTGTGGAAGGGAGTGTTTTAGCTTCATAGGGGACTGGGGCCTGACCTGGGCAGATGCATGCTTATATAAGGAGGATGGCCTGCATCTGACCGAGAAGGGGACCATGTTCCTTAGTGAGAAGTTTAAATGCTTCCAGCTGTGAGCATTTAAACTGGCCAAGGGGAGAGCCAGGAGGGTCAGGAGGCTTAGGAACACCCCCATAGGAACATGCAGGACATAAGCTGACTATAGGAACAGCTAAAACAGGCAGTTAGGAGCAGGCAGGTGAAGAATGTATAATGAGTGATCTGAGGCAGAGCACATAGAAAAGGAAACCGGGGTGGGAGAAGATGCTGGAGAGAGGAGACAAGAGCAGAAGAAGGGCAGACTGTAAAACATGGAAGGTCATGCTAACGAATGCCCGTAGCCTAGGAAATAAGGTTCCAGACATAAAGGCCTTGTTGGCAGATGCAGACATTGACATAGCTGCAATAACAGAGGCATGGTACTCTGCTAATCATGGCTGGGAAGTCAGTGTACCAGGCTATACACTGTTCAGGAGGGACAGGTAGGGTAAAAGAGTGAGGGAGTGACCCTGTACATCAGGAGGTGGTATAAAGGCTGCAGCAGTTTAGGAGACAGGGGAAGCTGAGGTAATGTGGGTCACCCTGGAGCAAGGGAATGGAACATCAATATGCACAGGGGTGATCTACAGACCTCCGACACAGAGGGGAGGAAGTAGACAGGAACTAGTGGAGAACATACACAACATGGCAGCTAAAGCTGAAATGCTGCTACTGGGAAATTTCAATATGCTGGACATGGATTGGGCCACCCAGGTGGATGCTCATCCAGAAGCACAGCCATCCTAGAATCCCTGCAGGCGGTTGAACTGAGGCAGTTGGTGCATGAGCCAACCATGGACAAGTCGATTCTGGACCTGGTATGGACCAAATGAGAATGGAGTCTAAGAAATACAGGTGGAAGAACAGCTGGGGTCCAGTAAGCACCACATGATGTGGTTCAGCATAGAGACATGAACTCAATTAAGCCACACAAGGGCAAGGGTATTAAATTTCAGGAGGGCGATTTCACTGAAATGGGTAGATGTACACAAGCAGTCCTGGAGAATTGAGGGGTAATAGAGGGGCGGAGGAACAATGGGAGAAACTGAAAGGAGCCATAGTGGAGATAACAAACCAATGTGTTAGAATAGTGTCCAAAGGGAAAAGAAGAAGGAAACCATTATTGTTCTCAAAGAGGTGGGTGACAAAGTCAGGACTAAAAGGCTGAGTTTCAGGAAATATAAGGGAGCCAAAGGGAGTAGGACAGAGAGGTGTACCTTGAATGTCTAAGGGAAGCATGGAAGGCTGTTAGGAGGGCAAAGGCGCAGACAGAAGAGTGTCTAGCATGGTCTGTAAATAAAGGTGATAAAGCATTTTATAGGTACATCAGTGAAAGAAGAAAATGAGGAGGGATTGTGAGGCTGAAAGGGAGATGGGAGGTGTAAGGAGGGATCTGGACAAGGCAGAAATACTGAATAAATACTTCTGTGCAGTATTCACTAAGGAGGGGAGGGTAAGGACCACAGTTGGGTTGCAGAGGCAATGGGAGGAGGAGAAGTGGGCACCAGGATATTCATCAGTGGAGAGAGTTCTGGAAGAACTCACAAAGCTGAAGGTGGATAAGGCCATGGGGCCAGACAGCATCCACGCGAGGATATTAAGGGAGCTATGAAGGAACTAGCAAAACCTCTGGCAGCCCTGTTCACAGAGTCACTCAACACAGGTGTGGTTCCATAAGACTGCAGGAAGGCACATGTAGTCACTGCACAAAAACTGGCAGTAGGGAGGAGGCGGGAACTACAGGCCAGTCAGCCTCACCTCAGTGGTGAGAAAGATCATGAAGACACTGCTGAAAGAAAGGATAGTGGCACATCTGAAATCCAGCAGTTCTTAGGATCTGAGGCAACATGGCTTCACAGCAAGAAGGCCATGTCAAACAAATCTAATAGATTTTTTTGATTGGGTGACTAGGGAAGTAAATCAGGGAGGGGCGGTAGATGTCACCCACCTAGATTTCAGCAAAGCCTTCTACACCATCCCACATAAAGGCTGATCAACAAGATGGGTAGTCTGGGCATGGGAGACAAGGTGGTGAACTGGATTAGGAACTGATTAACAGACAGGAGACAGAGGATGGTGGTAAATCTGTCCATGGAGTCATTTAAGACATCTCTGAAAAGTTATCTGTTTGAATTAGCATTTGAATAAGTTTACTGATACTTTTACTGTTTTTATGCTGTTATTTATTATATTTGATATTATTTTGGTATGTAATTGCGCTTTGATATGTAGAAAAGCGCATTATAAATCTATTTGATTTTATTTGATTTGAAATGGGATACAATCAGGGAGGGGGGTGACCAGCGGGAACCACAGGGATCAGTACTAGGACTAGTCCTGTTCAATGCCTTCGTTAGTGACATTGCAGAGGGGCTAGAAGGAAAGGTCTGCTTGTCTGCAGATGACACCAAGATCTGCCACTGGGTGGATACTCCAAAGGGGTGCAAATATGAAGAGGATCGGGAGAACGTTGAAAGATGGTTAGGGATGTGCAACTGAGGTTCAATGCAAAGAAGTGCAAAATAATGCACCTGGGTAGAGGATCCTGGGAGAGCTACAGGTTGGGAGGGGAGCTGACTATCATCAAAGAGGAAAGGATCTAGGGTTTATCATCTCTGATGACCTTAAGGTATCAAAGCAGTGCTCAAAGGCAGCAGGGAGGGCAAGTGGCATGCTGGGGTGCATAGGCAGGGTTATCACTAGCAGGAGGTGGTGATGCCATTATATGAAACTGTGGTAAGGCTTCACCTGGAGTACTGTGTGCAGTTCTGGAGGACACACCTGCCCAAGGACATAGATAAGGTGCGATTGCCCAGAGAAGGGCAACAGAGATGGTGCAGGGCTTGCACCACAAAACATATGAGGAGAGACTAAGGGACCTCAATATGTACTCACTGGAGAAGAGGACAGAGTGGGGGACATGACTGAAACTTTCAAGTGCCTCAAGGGCATAAACAAGGTGCAGGTGGGGACCTTTTCTAATGTAGAAAAAGTACTAGAACAAGGAGACACAGTATGAAATTGGAAAGGGTAGATTAAGAGGTAATGTGAGTAAGTTTTTCTACACAGAAAGAGTAGTCGACACTTGGAATAGTGTACCACAGGAGGTAGTGGGGCAAGCACAGTGGAAGGGGTTTAAGCAAGTCTGGGACATGCACAAGGAAAGCTTGAGAGTGAGTGATGAAAAGCCATTGATCACATAGGGTCTGTGGCCACATACAATGTATAGGAGCTACAGGCAGACTGGATGGGCCTAGCGGTCCTTATCTGCTGACAAGTTCTGTGTTTCTAGACTAGAAATGGTGAAAAAAAAGTGTGTTTGGGTTAACTGAACTGAATGGGTATCTGAAGAGTTATCTAGGTGTAAATCTCAGGTGACTGAAAGGACTTAACTGCTATGAGGTTTAAATTACTTGTAGAAAGATCTGGTAAGTAGGGGTGAAGCTTAGCTAGAAGGAAGCTACATTTAAAGACTGCCTTAGAAAGTTTCTGCTAATAGCTTGGCAGAAGACACCAGGAGAAAGGACTGATGTGTGACTGAACTTCTCTGCTGGGACTAAAGTAGAAGAACTTTTGTACTTGGACCTTTAATTTAGGGTAAAAAACTAACATACAAAAAAAAAAAAAAGTGTGTTTGGGTTAACTGAACTGAATGGGTATCTGAAAGTTATCTAGGTGTAAATCTCAGGTGACTGAAATGACTTACTGCTGTGAGGTTTAAATTGAGCAACAATGGTCTACTGAGTACATAGGATATATTCTTGTCTCAGAACAGGACAATCAGGAGCTTAAAGGGCACACAGGCAGAAAGTAAGGAGTGAGAGAGAAAAAAAACAGAGAAAGAGTAAGGATTGCAAACAGTTAAAGGGGCCAGAAATAAGACATGATTGGAGTGGTGCAGTGCAGTGGCTGTGGAGCAGCAGTCTTCCGGGAGATGTTCTGGAGGATGCGGTGTTGTCCCATCTGCAGGCACCTCTCTGGGCTGAGGGAGGAGGCTGCTCATCTCCAGGCTGAGTTGGCCAGGATTTGTGGGACCTCTTCCATCCAGGGACCACCAGTGCCACTGCCGTTGCCTTAGAGGTTGCCAAGAAAGAGGAGTGGTTGGACCACAGTGGGCTCAGGGAGGGTGAGGGTGGTGGAACAGAGGTGCATCCCTCAGTTGTACCGCTCCACAATTCCTATGCCAGTCTGGCAAAGTGTGGTTCCTATGGAGGCACCCACAGTGGAGACCAAGGAGGATGCTGGGAACCTCCACAAAGGAGACCCACAGGAGGGTGGCAGGGGACCCTGCAGGAAGAAACAACTTCTGGTGGGGACTCCATTGTTAGGAAGGTAGAACTGGGGAAGGAAGGGAGAAGGAGGTAAGGTGCCTGCCTGGTGCCATGGCTTGGAGGGACAGGGAGCGAAATCCTCAGGATTGCCGAGCAGCTGCACAGGGAGGGAGCTGGATGTCATTGTCCATCTAGGGACAAATGACCTGGCTAAGAAAGGGATTAGAGAAGTGCAGGAAGAGTTTGTGGAATTGGGGAGGGCCTTAGTCAAGTAGCATGCACGTAACCTTCTTGGAGGTGCTACCCATCTATGACATAGGAGAGGCTGGGTGTTCCGCACCATGGGATTCAATCAGTGGTTGAAAAACTGGTGTGGAGCTCAGGGATTTGGCTTCATTGGGGACTGGGGTCTACCTGGAGTGATGCAAGCCTATACTGGCATGATGGGCTGCATCTGTCCGGCAGGGGAACCAGGATCCTAGGTGATAGGTTTAAATGCTTCATTGGCAAGCTTTAAACTAGCCAAGGGAGAGGCACTGGAAAGGAGCAGGAAAATCCTAGCCCCCAAATAATCACGGTAGTAAGTGCGGCAAACACCAACATAGAGGTGTCGATAGGGAGAAGGGCAAGGGTAAATGGAGAAAGTGACAAAGGCAAGAAGGACAGGGATGGGGCAAAAGGGAGTAAGGCCATCAGGAAATGGAGGGTAATGGTACCAATGCCCATAGTCTGGGCAACAAGCTCCTGAGCTGATGGCCTTAATGGAAGAGGGCTGCCTGGATATTGTAGCAGTCACAGAAACATGGTACACAGAGAACCATGACTGGGATGTTAACATACCAGGGTACATAACCTACAGAAGAGACAGGCAGGGAAGAAGGGGAGGAGTAGCTCTATGTAAAGGAAGGGATAAAAGCAACTGAACAAAAGAGTAAACAGGGAGGAGGAGGCACTGTGGGTCACCTTGGAGACTGGAAAGGCACCACAATCCACACAGGGTTGTACAGACCCCATGTCAGGGGAAGGAATGGACAAGGATATGATAGAAGGCATTCTTAGAATGGCAGAGAAAGGGGGATACTGTTGATGGGAGACCTGAATATGCCAGATGTTAACTGGAGCACATTTGCAGCCACATCCAACAACGGGGCCATTCTTGATGCCCTACAGGTGGCAGGCATTAGACAGCTAGTTTCAGAATCCACTCATGAGGGAGCAATCTTAGACCTCGTACTCTCAAACGGGGGCAGTGAGAGGATCTCAGATCTAGAAGTGGGTTGCCATCTGGGGACAAGTGACCATCAAACAGTGTGGTTCATGTTAAACTCAGCTACAGAGTCAAGCCATACAAAAGTGAGGGTACTGGACTTTGGAGGGCTGACTTTGGCAAGATGGGAGAGTGCCTCAGAAAAGCACTAGCAAACAGGCTAGAAGGAGGTGTGGAGCAACAACGGGGCATTATCAAACTGCCATCACAGAGGCAACAAGCCTTTGTGTGAAGCAAATAAACAAATCAAACGAAAGAAAAGCCACTATGGTTCTCAAAAGAGGTGGCTGTGAAAGTCAGGAAGAAAAGATAGCATTCGGAAGTATAAGGAAACACAAAAGGAGCAGGACAGAGAGCTGTACCAGTTAAGGCAGAAGGAAGCAGGGAGGGAAGTCAGAATAGCAAAGGTCCAAACTGAGGAAAAGATAGCCAACTCAGTTAAGAAGGGGATAAAACCTTTTATAGGTACATCAGCGGCGAGAAAGACAAAGGAAGGATAGTGAGGCTGAATAGAATGAGCGGTGGGTGGGCAGAGGGGACAGTGAAAAGCAGGAACACTGAACGAATATTTCTGCTCAGTATTCACCGAAGAGGAGAAGTGCCTAATCCAACTAACAGAAGCACTCTTGATAGGGGTCAATCCAGTCCTTTCACAGAAGAAAGGGTTCTGCAAGAACTCCTAAAACTGACAGTGGACAAAGCAATGGGTCCTGATAGAATTCACCCCAGAATTCTAAAAAATTAAGGAGGAACTAGTGAAACCACTGGCTACTCTTTTAATAAATCATGGGAGGATGGTGTGGTACCGAGGACTGGAGGAAGGCGGATGTGATTCCCTTCACAAAAGTGGGACCAAGACAGAGGCAGGAAACTGCAGACCTGTCAGTCTGACCTCTGTGGTGGGGAAAGTGATGGAGTCACTTCTGAAGGAAAGAATAGTTGAGTACCTAGAGGCCAGTGGAGCACAGGACCCAAGGCAGCATGGGTTCACAGCGGGAAGGTCATGTCAGATGAATCTAATAGATTTCTTTGACTGGGTGACCAAAGTAGTAGACCAGGAGGGGCTGTGGATATGGCCTACCTAGACTTTAGCAAGGCATTTGACACAGTCCCACACAAAGATTAATAGTCAAATTAACCAGCCTGGGAGTGGGACCCAGGGTGGTAGCCTGGGTAAAACATTGGCTGGACAACAGGACACAGAAGGTAATTGTAAATGGAGTCCACTCTGAAGAAAGGGGGTTACTAGTGGGGTACCACAGGAGTTCAGTATTGGGTCCAGTCCTTTTAATGTCTTCATCAGTGACTTGCAGAGGGACTGGAAGGAAAAGTATGCCTTTTGCAGATGACGAAAGATCTGTAACAGGGTTGATACACAAGGAGGAGTGGAAAGGATGAAAAGGGACTTGGCAAGGTTGGAGGAATGGTCAAGTATGGCAGCTAGGATTCAATGCAAAGAAGTGCAAAATAATGCACCTGGGAAACAAGAACCTAGGGGAAGAATACACAATGGTGGGGAGGTAGTAACAACAACAAAAAGGAAAGGGACCTGGGGTAATCATATCAGATGACCTTAAGGTTGTAAAGCAATGTGAGAAGGTAGTAGGGAGGGCTGGGGTATACTGGGATGTATAGGAGAGGCATCATCAGCAGAAAACAGGAAGTTGTTATTCCTCTGTACAGACAGTTGGTGAGACCCCATCTGAGTACTGTGTCCAGTTCTGGAGACCCCATCTCCGCAAGGACATTGACAGGATAGAGGCAGTCCAGAGGAGGGCAACTAAAATGGTGCAGGGCCTGCAAGAGAAGCCATATGAGGAGACTAAAGGAGCTTAATATGTATACCCTTGAGGAAAGAAGGAGAGGGAGGACATGATAGAAACTTCTAAGTACCTCAGTGGAATCAACAAAGTCCAAGAGGGTAGCATCTTTCAGAAAAGAGACTTGCAAGAACAAGAGGACACAATTTAAAGATAGAAGGAGAGGCGGTTCAGGGCAATGTGAGAAAGTATTATTTCACAGAAGAGGGTAGTGGATGCATGGAACAGCCTTCTTGAGGAGATTGTGGGTCTAAAACTGTGGGAGAATTCAAGAATGCATGGAACAGACATAAGGAAATTCTTGTGGGGTAGGAAGAAATAGGCTGTTGGTTAACTAGGATCTGTGGCTATCCTGTAGGTAGGAAGCAGGCAGACTAGATGGGCCTAGCGGTCCTTATCTGCCGTCAAAGTCTATGTTTCTATGTTTCTATGATAATGAATATGCTACCTTGCATCTTATGCTTTCTGTAGACTTTGCAAACTTTACATATGATGTCTGCCTTGTTACTTCATCTCCTGGAATAAATTGATCTCCGATTTTTTGGGTGGGGGGCAGTGCCCCAGAATAAGAAACTCACTTTTACACCTTCCCATAATCTCTGATGGGGCTAATCTCCTTAACCTGCTAAATTATTCTAGGACTGCCCATCTCAGGACAGTATATATCTGGTTATGTCCGCTGATAGACCGCTCTAGAAACAAATTTGTATTAAATGACTTGTATGATGTAACGCCTAGGTGGTGCTATCCCAACCGCTACTACCCCCCACCTGCTTAACTACTAACAGGTTGGGGGCCTAGGTCCAATGGCCGGGTGCCTCCACCCAGAAGTCAGGGTTTGCAGTAGTTAAACTAACAGGTCACAGCCCTCTGGGACACTGTAACCCCTTTCTTCCCACTAGTGGCCCACACAATGCATTAGGAATATCTTCACATGTACACTTACCCCAGGACTCGGTTTGTCGACTGGACTCTGGGGACCCCTTTAAAACAAGATGAAACAGTGCAAACCACAGTACAATACTTTAACATAAACGAATACCTCAGCCAGTGTAACTATGCTGAAACCAACAGATCTGATTTATTTAAGGAGCTGTAACAAGGAAGGAAATCAGGTTAATTAGGTTAAACACATTAATAATCACAGATACTAGCATATTCAAAGTCCCAAATTGTCACTTTCACTGGAGTACCCAGGATGGGGGGCTAGCCAGGATCGGTTGCAGCTGGTTGGGGCCCTGTGATGGAAAAACCATGGCGCAGTACCTAAATTATAATCCGGAGCTGGCTCAGTTCGGGAAGAAAAAAAAAACAACAATTAGATGACACACTTGCAATTCGATAAACACATGGCAGGGGCTACCCTGCTTTGCACTGACAAACTTAATGCTGGGAACTGGATGGAAGCAGATTGTTCTGGATTGCCAGGAGGAGCAGACCATGTGGACAGGTCCTTGTGACTGGACTCCACCGCAGTTTAGAGCAAATGAATGTAGTCAGGATTAAGTTGGGGTTTACTTCCAGCTTCATGCACTCAATTCACTGTACAGGGGATTTGAAACATGATTCCCCACAAGCACTACACATATTTATATGTAAGAAGAAAGTACTATACCAGGCAGGCTGCTTCTCTATCCCGATTGCAATTACTGCACAATACCGGAGAACACACAGCAGATTCAGTTCCTGACAGACCGAGCGCGATTCAGCAATTTCTCCAGACTTCTATAGGGTGAGCCTGGTTTCTACTCTTCAGATCTCCTTGATTCTCTTCACAAGTCGGATTCAGTCTGAACAGGCGCTTGCACAAGCTGCAGACTGAAACTTAAGGCCTTACACGTGATTCGCTAAAACTACACACCAAGAAGCACCCAGCTCCTTGTCTCTTCACTGCTCAAACTGATCTGACCTATCCAGTAGACAGAGCTGGGCATTTCCTTTGAGTTCCTCCCAGTTTAGTTGGCTGATTTGGCTGTCACTCACAGTAAACCCCAGATGGTGGCAAAAATGTGCCAAAGTCAAGCTACATTTCCAGAGTCACTGCCCTTACAATCCCTTACAGCAGGCTCAGAGGAGAGTCCAAGTTCTGATTAGCCAGAGCAGGCTCCATTTCAAGGATCCCCACCATGATTGGTCAGTTCAGCAGTTCAGAACCAACATGAGGGAGCTACTCTGCACTGTTCTTGCTACAAGAAAGCAGGTTAAAGCAAACTGCATTTTCATTATTACTCTAACAGGTTACAAGCAAACAATTACATCTTTGAAGAGTGCTCCTTCTGCCCACTTTAGCATGGCAGAAATGGAGCGATTTGGCAGTAGCACGAGCAGGACTCAAGCAGGAAAACACACAGGTCCCCATACAACAGATTACAGATGTCTGCAGACAGCTCTTAAAGAGATAGTACCAGAGGCTCTAAAAGCACTCACAGATAAGTGGCTTAAATGCCAAACACCATTCAGGCTAGGAGCATTCAAGCAAGCTCCTGGAAGACTTTTGGGAACCCCATTTGCAGGGGGTTACAATGATATTGAAACTTATTCTCTGGTCACGTTGGTGCTTCCCCACCTGGCAGACTTCACAAACTTCACTGCTCAGATCCTGTGTGTATGGCTTTGACTACAAAGTCTTTCCTTTCTTTTCAGGGTATTCTATTTTTGTAGAGTGCTTGCAGCTCATTTCGATTTCCTTCCCATACAGATGACCACACCTCTTAATGGTGGTGACAACTCAGTCTCACAGTTATGTTTCAGTTTCTTGACATGGGGAATTCTCCTGTTTGAACATATACGAACATCGAAATTTGCCAGCAGATAAAGGGCTAGGAGGTCTATCAAGTCTGCTCGAATGTGCAGCTAGCACCCTTTATCCTGCAGCTGCCTCCCTTCCACCCTTACCCTTCATTAACCTTCCCCTTATCCTGTCCCATCCTCATTTGAAGCAGTCCACTGTTCTACTGCATACCACTTCAGCAGGTAACGCATTCCACCCAGCCACCACCCTCTCTGTAAAAACTGTCTCCTCATTTCCCTCCTGAATCTTCCTTGCTCCAGTCTGATATCATGGCCCTGGTGACCCTCCCTCTTTTATTTTGAACAGCCCCTCTGTACCCATCTTGTTTATTCCTTTCATGTATTTAAAGGTTTCAATCATGTCACCCCTGTCTCTCCTGTCCTTCAGTGAGTACATGTTCAGCTCCTTCAACCTCCTCTTGCATGATAAGTCCCCAGCCCCTTGATCATCTTTGTTGCTCTCGCTGCACCCCTCCAGTAACTTAATGTCCCTCTTCAGATATAGATGCCAGTACTGCACGCAGTACTCCAGGTGTGGTCTAACGAACGACCTACACAGTGCAGAATCACCTCCTCCTCTTCGAGGATATACCCCTTGCAATACAACCCAGCATTTTGTTGGCCTTTGCAGCTGCCTTCCTACATTGTGCCGAGTTGTTCATTGATCCTGTAATAAGCACACCCAGATCCTTCTCCTCCTCTGTCTGGGCTAGCTGCACTCCCCTAGCTGGTAACTCCTCCTTGGGTTCTTCATCCCAAAATGCAGCACCTTGCACTTTTGGCATTAAAGCCCAGTTGCCAGGTGTCTGACCAGGTTTCAAGCTTTGCCAGATCATCCTGCAACCCCTGCCATCCCCTAGGTCATCCACCACCTCGCCTACCTTGTTATCATCAGCAAACAGACTGATCTTGCTCTTGATGTCCCATGATATGTCTGCAATGAATATCCCAAACAACACTGGTCCCAACACAGCCTGTGGAACACTGCTTGTCACTGCCCTTGGGTGTGAGAGCTCCTCACCCACCACCACCCTCTGTTGCCTTCCTGCAGCCAGTTTCTACCCATCTCACCAACTTTGCACCCCCTGTGCCTACTAACTTCCTTCCCAGCCTTCCATGTGGCACTCAGTCAAATGCCTTACTGAAGTCCAGAAACAGGACATCCACTGCATGGCCCCTGTCCAGTTGCCTAGTAACCCAGTCATAGAACTAGACCAGGTTGGTTTGGCAGGATCTGTCACATATGAAGCCATGCTGTCTGCTGTCCTGTTGTCCTTTGGCCTCTAGGAGGCCACCAGCCTCTCTTTCAGGATAGTCTCCATTAGCTTACCCATGATGGATGTGAGGCTCACTGGTCTGTAGTTTCCGGTTCATCTTTGGGGCCACTCTTGTGGAGAGGCACCACATGAGCCATCCTCCAGTCCTGAGGTACACACCCCGGAATGCAGTGAGGCATTAAATAGGTCTGCCAAAGGTCCTGCAGGGACCTTTGCCAGCTCCTTCAGTACCCTGGGGTGGATGCCATCTGGGCCTGGCGCTTGTCCACCCTCAGTGCCTTCAAACCCTCTCGAACTCTGCTCTCCATGATTTCCCATCTGTCACCACTCCCCCTGCTTCTGCCATTTCTCCCACCTTAGGTGTCACCCCTCTTCTCTTTAGTAAATACTGAGCAGGCGTACTCATTTAGTGCTTCTGCCTTATCGCACCTGCTTCCACCAACCCCTCCTTCCTAATCTTTATTATGTGGTCCTTACAGCTCCTTTTCTCCTGATGTACTTAAAGAAGTCCTTTTCCTCCTTCTAATGCCTTGTGCCAGCCTGAGTTCCAGAGATGCTTTGGCTCCCCTTAACGCCCTTGTCACCTCCTTGATTCTGTCAAGTACTCCTCCCTGTCCTCCCCCTCCCTGTTTTCTTGTACTTCCTAAAGGCAGCTCTGTTCCTCCTTACCTTTTCCATGACCTCCTTGCTCAACCAGATCGGTTTCTTAGCCCTAGCCTTCTTGCTCTGGGCTTTGCAGCAGGTTTTAGTTGCCTCCACTATCCCCAGCTTTATGAGTGTTGAGCTTTGTTGAGTGGCAACAGCCTGTGTATAGTCTGACAGGCGGGAGCACTTCAGATAGTTTCTGGTTAGGACTTGCCATCTACATAAAAGCTGGTAGAACCCACTTCCTGGATCCAGTGCTCTTACTCCTTCATCTCCTAATGGGAGTTGTATAGGGAGAACTTTGCAACACCTGATTAATAA
This sequence comes from Neoceratodus forsteri, assembly GCA_016271365.2. Classification (NCBI taxonomy): domain Eukaryota; kingdom Metazoa; phylum Chordata; order Ceratodontiformes; family Ceratodontidae; genus Neoceratodus; species Neoceratodus forsteri. The sequence continues at coordinate 991,753,934 of CM028135.1, forward strand.
ACTGTATAGAGGAGCTTCAGGACCTCTTGGGAGATTCCACCTAATCCATTTTATCTGCCTGGAATGATAAACTGAACTCCTCCTTTACTTACTTGACTTGGTTAAAGTACACTTTCCTTCCATTAAAGTCACCTCTTCATTAATCTGGAGTAATTTGCCTGGAAATGCAGAAACAGATTTTGTTTTGTATCTGGCTACTCTGGTTAAATTCCTCCCTTCAGAATATGGCCTTTGCTGGAAGAAATGCAGTCTTCTTAATGCTTACCATGCACATATTTTTAGTCTTGCCCTATTTAACCGCATCTTGGAAAGCAGCCTCAGACCAGCTCCAAAGGTTATCCTTCCCAGCAGGACTTATTTCTCCCTTAATGGTCCTCCTGTCCATTCCTCCCCTGTTTTTGGTAGATCCCCACTCTATATTATTTTGTACATTCCATTGCCAAAAGACCACCACAGATTGTGGATGCAACAGCACCTACCTTCGGTGGACTTAAGGAGACATATCCTCATCCTATACTGGGAACATACTATGGCTTCCCTTGCAAAGCAGATTACCCTAATTTCAGGCAAAAGCAAAGCCGGTCATGTATGCTATGCTACGCTTAGATCACTCTTTTGTTCCATGAATTAGGTCCTGGGATTCTCTGGGTCCGTGATTTCAGTGCTTCTCCACTGCAGGAAGGTTCAGTGTCACTTAACTGAAGGTATAAGACTTCTGTGTTTTCATATACAATACATCTTCACTGTCTGTCTATCTAGCTCTATAGATGTATTTTCCTGTTTGTCTAGAAGCTATTATGTATATTTCTGTTTTGTGCTGCTTACAGTCTGTATGTTGTCCTATATAGCTATTGTATTTTTAATCCTGGTGAAACTATTTTGTCTTACCATCTGACTCAATAAACATACATTGAAAAAATCAACTCAGGGCAGTTACCCTGTCTGTGGAACCCTGTACAAGTCAAGCCTTTGAGCTCACGGAGTACTTTTCTGTTTAATCAGTGATCATGGCTCCTCTGCGGACTATATCACTTGGAAATCTCTCCCAGACATTGAGTGGTGAAGTGCTTAGCATAGCAACCAGTAAGGGTGGATATTCAGTAGGCAATGGTACTCACTGCAGCAGCAATTATTAAATAAACTGCTTAGAACAAGTAAAAACAATGTTCAGAAGCCGATGTGCTCAATGGCAGAAGCAGAGTTCTATCAACTTTGGGGCTGAAAGGTCAAAACTTTCCATGGGCCTGATTTCTGGAAGTCATTCCTGTTTTGTTGAAAGGCAGAACTAGGTGAACTACAGGAATTATTCAGAAGGAACAGTGGATCAAGATCATGGGGACATGAGCAGAAACTGTGGGGAGACTCAAGAGGAACTTAGAAAGTTTCATGTTACGAGAGTAGTTGAGCTGTGGACAGTCTGTGAGCTGATGTGGTGGGGCCAAAAACATTAATGGTTTCAAGGAAGGCTGGGAAAGTGAAGGGCTTAATAGTTACTCAGGGTGGTAGCAGTAAAACAGAGAGCATGTAGGTGGCTAGGGTGGCTTAATCCAGTATAGACAAAAGGTCTCAGAATGTGATAGGCTGTTACGAGCAGGCTGCATGGACAAGTCATGGTCTTTTCTGCTGTCATTGTCTAGTTTCTGTGTTTTATTGAAAGTCAAAATTCTACCTCGTCCCATATTTTGAAAGTCAGTGTGTTAAGCTACATCTATATTTGGAAGTTTTTTAATTATTATTTTAACCTCCTTCCCAAGGTTCCTATTGCCTTTGGCTCTCCTGTCTTCTGAACAGTCCATACCGCTGCCTGCTGGACACAGTCATTGTTGGTACCAACACAGGCTTCCTGACTCCCAGCGTTTCCTCTGGATTCCAGATCCATGCCTTCCTGGGGCCACCAGTCTCTCCATGGCCAACAAGAGCTGGGAGAAATGCCTAGGAGTCCTCAGGACTAAGACAGAAGAGCATGCACACTCAGCAGCGGGGCCTAGTGGCATGGGGGTTTGGGTGCATGAAGGCCATCATCCAAATCAACCAATCTGGCCAAGGTTCATGATTTTGTGGTCCCAGTTACCTCACTCAAGGCATGTCCTGGTGTGGAGTGTGCTTGGCATGGGTCACCCACGTTCCATGCACTTCCACATACCAACCACCAGGAGCCTTCTAAGAGTAGACTTTACTGAACCCTCTCTCGAAAGAGAGTGTCCATATGGATACTCTGTCTGCCTGTGTTCTGGCCTCCACTCTTGATGCCCCAGGCTCAGGGTATGAAGCTGATCACCAGTGTGCCAGCAGGGACCTCAACACTTGGCTCCCTGGAGCAAGCCCAGAAGTTTTTAATTTATTGTTTATGCCCTTTCTTCACTGCTGTAAACATCCAGTGGCTACCATCCAGTTCTGCACTTGACCATCCCTAGTGTTTGCCTTTACAACCTCAGGCTTACCCCCCAGGTGGGGCTTGTCTGACTGGTCACTTCAGGCAAGATGTTGGTCCTGCTATATGAGGACCTGTAGGGCAGTATGGTTGGTCAGTCGAGGCAGGGCCTGAGTGGGCCCAATTATATTGCATCTTGCCAGGTTTTCTACTGTTCATTCCACCCACCACCTGAGGATGTTGGCTTGCTGGGGAATCTAAGAGCACATGTACACAAGGCAGGGCATCACATTTTCCACCAGCAACCTCCTGTCCCACTGTAGCACATTGTGGAGGGTTGTAGGATAACAGATAGACCAGTCACAGAACTTCAGGTTCAACACACAATCTCTGTGTGATATTTATTTAAAACACAGGAGATAACCTTAAGCAATAGCATATCCTGTTTTCATACATCTGTTTGCAGCAAGACATACATGTCCTTCCTCTGCACTTAGTCAGCACCTACTGACCCATTGATCTACTGATCTGTCTCTTCAGTGGAAATTATTTCAACTTGTGAAAGGAGTACATCACTCACCTACAAAAACAACTTAGCAATCCTAAGCTATTCTGGTATCATGTCACCGGCCCGATCAGGGCAACAAGACAGAATCTGGCCCCATTGAGGTCAATGGTCAGCTAGTTAGTGACTCCCTCAAATAGCCTCCTCCCTTAACAATCACTTTATAAACCTAGAGGCCCACAAGGCCTGCCTGTCCCATGACCTTGGCTCCAAATGTAGGCAAGCCCACAAGCCTTGAACGACCCTCTTTCCACCTAAGACTGGTAAAGAAAAGAGGTCCAAACACTCCTAAGGGCCCTGAAAGTCAAAGGCTCCGGGGGACCAGATGGGATAAACCCTCGGCTATTAAAGGCTGGAGCCCTTCCCTCTCTAGACCCTTGACCTGGCTGTTAAACAGATCCTTTTGGGAAGGAATCGTTTCCTGACCAGTGGAAACAGGCCAATGTGGTTCCAATACATAAAGGTGGCTCATGGGAAAACATAAATAATTACAGGCCCATCTCCTTGCTCTGCACACTTGCAAAGCTACAAGAAAGGTTAATCTCGACTAACTCCGTGACTACCTGGAGTCTCATCAGCTTCTAGCTCCCTCTCAGCATGGACTTAGATCTAACCATGGGACTGACTCAGCCCTAATCAACTTCTCGAATGATGTACTCAGAGGAATGGATAATGGGACACCCACAGGTGCTCAATATATAGACCTGTTCAAGGCATTTGACCTTGTTGACCACAAACTCCTGCTACAAAAGCTGGACAAATGGCTTAGACCCACTTGCCCTCAAGTGGTTTGTGAGTTACTTAGCTGCCTGGACATAGAGGGTTATCTGGAAGGGTGCCATATCAGGTCCACTACCTCTACAAGAGGGTTACCACAGGGCTCAGTTCTCGGCCACCTCCTTTTCTCCTTGTTTACTAATGACCTAAATACCCACTGTGGGGTAGCTCGGTCGTTCAGTGTCACGGATGACACCGTCATCTACTGATTCTTAGGTGACATGGTAGCTCTTGATCTCCTCCTCCAAGGTGACCTCCATCATTAGAAGCCTGGCTGAGAGAAAACAAAATGGTCCTAAACACAGGCAAAACCAAGGCGATGCTATTTGGGCACTGATCCCTGGGTAATGGCAGGACCTCCTACTTGCAACTCACTTCACTGTCTGGTAGCGGCATTGAGTTGGTGCCCTCCTTAAATACTTAGGTCTAACACTTGACCAATGCCTCACCTTCAAGAACCATGTGGATCAGGTTACAAAGACCTTACACCGTAAACTTGGTACCCTGTATCGACTTAAGGACCAGCTCATCCCTGAAGCCAGGCTCTCAATTGACACTGGTGTCCTGCTCCCCACCCTGACCTATGTCTTATCGATTATACAGGGCATGTTAAGCAAGAGGTCTCCATGATGCAAATATTGTAAAACAAGGTAGCCGGTTACTACCCAGGACCACTTCAGAAGTCACCACTGTGACACACTGGTCCAGCTATGGTGGCCTTCACTGACTGCACACCTACAGTACCCCTGCTCTGCCTGGCGTTTAAACTATTCAGATTGTCCGCTCCACCCAGCACAGTAGGAACCATAGCTTTCAAACAAAACCCTGGAGCCTCACGGATGTCAGGGTGAACAGTGCCGGAAGTTCCCAGAATCAGGACTAACGCTGGTGGCAGGTCTTTTCCTACCTGCTCTCACCTGTGGAACAACCTTCTCTTGTGCAGGAAGCCTCTCACTCATGAACTTCCGAACCAGACTAAAGTCCCACATGACTGATAGCAGCACTTACCATTGTCATGGCTCATAGAGTCCCCTCCCTCCCTTTTACCTCAGTCAGCCCAACTGAGGTGGGCCCACCCAGGTACCTTCAGGATCCTTGGCCCTTTGGCCTTGTCACTGTCCTTTAGATAGCTCTCACCTGAAAACTACATATTGTCAGTCACGATTGTATCCCTGCCAATTAGTAAAACAGTATCTTGTTGATAACCAGGACTGTAACCTGCATGCCAACCTTAAAATTGTTTCTGTAACCCAGTGTCTTTGTCTGTATCATAACAAGTATTTGTTATCCCGAGTCGCCCTGAAAAAGGGACCTTCGGGCTCAGTGGGCCTACCCAGTCACCAAAATTTCATAAATTAATAAATTAAATATAAAATAAATAAATTGCTTATGTTGGTCTTGTGTGTTTGGGTGATGGGGAGTTAAAAAGAAAACCCCAAAACAAGCTAAGACAAAGAATCTCAGTGCAGAAGCACTGAAGCAAGGATTACCCCAAAGGGCATAGGCAATAAAGCTGAGTTTCAAAGAAACACAGCATCACATACCCCCATAATGCAAAGCATCATGGGATAGTTGACTCTTACTTATATATTGTGACCTCACGTGTCCTAAACCAATCAGCCCACTTTCCCATTAGCTCCTTATATCTTCCTACCACCAGTGGCCACCCTTGAGCTGTTTCTCAAATCTCATCCTTTGGGTACACATTGAATCAAAAAGAGAAAATGCAGTTCCTTACCTTTACAATCATCATGCTTGGCCCCACCATATCCTCCTCCCATCTTCTTCCTATCCCAAGCCTCCCGACACACCACCATTTCTCTCACGGTCACCAAGCCACCCTCCACTCCTCCTCCTTGGCACAAGTGGACCAAAACCTGCCCCACTGGAGAAATTGGCCACTGGGGCCTCTATCCTTACTCCTGCATTCCACGCTGAGAAACCTGCTCTTTTATCCCCTCTACTTGGGCCCTAGGACTGACTTACACTCACCTAACCCTCCACTCGTCTGTGAGATCCACATTAAGTCCATGCGGCTATTAAGGCACATTCTGGCCCTCCTTCTTATTATAGCTGGGGACGTTGAACTTAACCCTGGTCCACCTGCATCCATAGCCCTTCAACCCCCAGCATCAGCTACGCACTCTCCTAAAGGGCTTAAAATTGTCCACCTAAATATATGTAGTATCCAAACAAAATAGCAACCTTGCAAATGACTGTCCTTGCCCTTCGCCCTGATATAGTTATCATCACTGAATCATGGTTAAAGCCGCACAACCAAGATGCTGAATTCTCCATTCCTGGGTTCTACCTAATCCGCCCAGGACAGACAGGGCAGAAAGAAGGGTGGCGGCACTGCCATATATATCTCCTCCAATCTCAGTTCTCTAGAATCCCCTGCCCACCCCTATTATTTCTATGGATTCTCTTCTAATCAAAATCCCCTGCCTCACTCCATCCCAATATATATCATTGAGGTCATACTGCCCACCTGGTACACCTCTGGGTTGCATTATTGACCATCTTGGCAACCTGAGGTCACACACAGATGGCAGGGAACTTCATATCCTTGGAGATTTCAACCAGAACTGGCTAGGCAGCGCAGCCTCCAAGTTGCATCAACAATAAATGCCCTAAACTTGTCCCAGCAATTAGTGGAACCCACTCGCTTAAACCCAAAACCAACAAACACACACTCCTGGATTGGGCTTTAACTACCCACCCCCATCGAATCATTAAAGCTGGCCTTCTACCTGACTCCCTTAGTGACCACCATATGATTTATATTGTGAGAAAAATCTTCCAACCCATGGCCCCTATCCCGCTTACTGCACAACAGAGCCTATAAATCTCTTAACCTGACAGCTCTCCTAAATGACCTCTAGTATTGATTGGTCTTTTCATCCCTAGGGCCACCTCTATGGATGATGCCCTGAACTTTTCTTTGTAAATTTCCTCGCCATCTGGGACTGACATGCACCTCTAAGGAGATCCCAGGTTAGAGGTTCCCCACTTACTATGGGTAACAACCACCCTCATGGAACACCTTCATTCCAGAGACCGTGCCTGGAAATCTTTTAAGGCTACAGGTGATCAAATGGCTCTGCAACACTACTGGTGGTTAAGAAATGCCTGTACAAGACTCATAAGACAGGCAAAATCGAACTACTTTAAACCATTCAACAACAACTTCTCCCACCCTACTCATTTCTGGCAGTCAATAAAATCCCTCCTCTCCCCACCTGCCCAACCCCTACTCCCCACTCTCAACATTGAGGAATTCCATTATTGATCCTAGCTTGGTAGCCTCCAAGTTTAACTCCTACTCCTCCCTGGCCTCTTCCCTCCGCTCCTCTCATCCCTATCCCTGTCCACCGCCCCCTTCTGTTACTACCACGGCCACCTTCTCTCTCTGTCCAGTCGCATCTAGCCAGGTGTTAAAAATACTGCAGGTGCTAAATCCATCATAAGGCAAATGTCCATCGGCCTCGATTCCAAAATGCTCCTGCTCTCTGCACCCTGCCATAGCACACCCACTAGCCCTGCTCTTAACTTGTCTTTTAAACTCGGGATGCCCCAAACTTATGGAAACAAGCCACTGTTGTTCCACTACCTAAAGGAGGGGACCTCTACTCCCATCCAACTACCATCCTATATCCTTGCTCCTGTCCTAGCAAAGATTCAAGAGCGACTTGTTCTCTCCCAGCTCTATCACTATCTTGATGCCATATCCTTTTCACCCCTTCTAGGCGGTTTCAGGAAAAATCACTCCACCACCACCTCCCTCCTTCGCCTTACTAATACCATCCTCACGGGAATGGACTAGGAAATTACAGCTGCCATTTTCATCGACCTGGCAAAAGCCTTTGACACAGTTTCTCATCCCTTGCTGCTGGCTAAACTTGCCCAAGCAGGACTGTCAAATAACGCAATTAACTGGTTCCATTCTTACCTGTCCAATAGGTCCCAATCAGTCCACTCGGCTTGGAAAGATCAGCTCACTCCCTGTCACCAGTGGTGTCCCCAAAGGGAGCTATACCTAAACCCTAAAAACAGTCTCCCTCACCTTGAGCTCCGGCCCAAAATAACATGGCTTCCGCTCCTCTTCGTTCTATACTCTGGATAGCTCCTACTCGAGGCCTGCACCACTTATCATTATCTTGGGGTCTGGCTTGACCAGCATCTTGACTTTTCAGTGCATATTGATGCTTTACACAAAAATTGCACCCTATGTTGGGTGCCTCTACCGGAATAAAAATTGCATTCCTCTACATACAAGACAAGAAATAGTGCAAAAATGATCCTACCTATTATTGATTACGGTGATGTCATTTACTGTGCCACCCTCTAAACTTCCTAGCTAGGCTAGATCCCTTTTTAACTCTTTTTGCCGTTTCTCGTTAAACCGCCCTCCCAACATCCACCACTGTGCCTCTGCCAATCCTTGGACCTCCCATCTCTTCATAACAGAAGACTGCTTCACTGTGCTAAAACCTCTGCCAAGTTCTGGTCACATTCCCTCCCCACCTACCTGTCTTCCTCGCTTGCCACCTCCTCCTCCTACTTACGCTGTTAAAATATATGCTAGGCTCTACACATTCACCACAGATCCACCAGGTCAGGCCAGGCTGCTTTCAGCTTCAGCTTGCCCAAACTATGGAACTCTCTGACAGCGATATTAGACATTCCATAGGTACTCCTCAACTGAATCTCTTCTCAAACTGCACTTAATACCAACTGCAACTGTTACCTCCCTTAGCCCGCCTCTGCTCCAAAATCCCCCAGTTGTGCTGCAATCTACTTCTGACTCTAACTCGTAGTTCTGTCCCTTATGCTGTCTTGTAGTACATACAATATGAAGTGTTTAAATTACTTATGCATCTGTACAAGTACTGTCTCACCCATTGCTTGTAAACTGTCTATGTATTGTTCTTGTTTTTTTGCTGTTATTTTCCATACCATTTGTAACCCCTACCCCAGGGCACATCTGGAATCGAGCAGTACTCTGCTCAGCATGCCTTGCTGGTAAATCTCTTAAATAAATAAATAAATAAATAAATGTATATGCAAATCACCATGACATTTAGGCTGATTCAACTTAAAGCAGCAATGCATGATGCGAAAGGGCCTCTATCAAACAATCTGCAGTTTAAATGCATTTTAACACCATAACAGGAGTTTCTGATATTTCTACCGTAACTTCATTCTATAATACAGTCCCCTAATAATTTTTACCTTTATCAAAACACCTAGTGCCATGGTATTTTCAACATTTACAGGTTTACGTAAGCTTTGGGCATATCCCTCCTGTTTTTTCATAGGTCTTTTACATACTTTAGGTCAACAACAAGGAACACAGCCTGTTGTTTTAAATCAGTTCAGAGGTCACCACAATACCTTCCTTGTACAAGGGCCTGAGAGGGAAAAGGAAAAATAAGGCTGGATACTGCAGACTAGTCATGGTGGGGGGCACCGTAGGTGGTCAACCTTATGGACTAGAAATTGTAAAGGATAAATTAGGCTAAGAAATAGAAGAACTGTTGCAACAGATTTAAGAAAAGGTTGGTCCTCAAGAATGGCAGGATCTCCCTGTCACAAATCTCAGTTGTCTCATCCCCTATGATCGTCTAGGTGACAGTATCCTGGGCAGCAACCCTCCCTCTCTGGAGGAGGAGAACATCCTCTGGGATGCCATGCCCACCTGCATCTGTCACCCAGTGACCTAGGCTTGTTTCCAATGCTACATCCCCAGCATCTGTCACCCAATGACCTAGGCTTGCTTTGATACTACATCCTCCCCTACATCTGTCACCCAGTGACCTAGGCTTGTTCCCAACCAAACTCACTGACATCACATGCAGTTATCCTACCTCTGCGCTAATTGGCCAGCTTATTTTTGGAAGTTGATATACAAGTTTACTGGCAAAATACCTTTTCTTTCAGAAAGAAACACATTTTGACAGACATTCCTGCAAAATTGGATGTCATCTAATTCCCCCTCCCCAAATTTGGTAGTCAGATATTTATGAAATTTTACCTTAATTTTGGAAGACAGGTACCTCTGCAATGGCGTTAACTGAAGCCTTGGCCAGCAGAACAGATGGCATAACCACCTAAGACAGCAGGTTTCATTGTGAAAGAGCAGTCCAATTGACTACTGTGAATTCTGGGGTTTATCCATGGTTTCCAATAGACTGTGGGAATTGTTCTGTAAAATTCAACCCTTCTCCAAACTAGGGCAGTTTACTTCTTTTGTTCTGAAATAAACCATTTGTCTTAAAATGGTTGGAGAGTTAGTTTTGGTTGGAAACAAAACAAGGTTTACACAGCATGAAGTTAAAGAACAGTGTGTGCACAGTTCCGGAGGTGCTGAGTGGAAGCTGCCAGCTCAGTAACAAAGAGACCCGTCCTCTGAGGAAGACCCGAAAAGGGTTGAAGCGCTAGGGTTACAGGGTGGTGTTTGGCACCTTGCCACAAATAAATTTGCATTAAGTCTTTGAACTCCCTGTTTTATAAGTGCTGAATGTATTTTCTATTTGGTTACACAGCACAAGCAGGGTAACATTGTGGCTGCCAACCTTGAATGTGTGTCAGTACTCCAGTTTGGTATAGTCTTTGCCATGCAGCAGTAAGGCAGATAAGATGGCACTTTAATTTCGGAATAATAGAAGAGCTCCACTATATGGCACTAATAGACCTTGATAATGTGCACTGACGTGTAATGTTGGCTTTTTACATTGCTGCTTCAGCGTAAGTAGTGCTGTTTTATTCACATTTGTATGGTGTAAGCCACTAATAAATTTTGCCTTTTGCACTGGAATGCATGCTTTGTCTTGTGGTAAGGTAAAAGGTAGCCAGATTTCTGGTGTGATATTATATTCTGTGGCCCACAGCACTCTGAGCTGCTGCTTTTTGTCTGCAGATAAGATGGACCCCAAGTCCTCGATCATCACAATACTATGTTACTAATTACTCGAATTGTCCCAACTGCTGGAGGACACCAGATCCACGCGTCTGTGCCTGTTTGATATTGTCAATCTCCTTGAGCATGCAGAAGACAGTTCTGTCACCTTTCAGTCTCCATTTCTGAGCCATGAACATGTTACGGGCCATAAGCATCTTCTCATAGTTTTGTCTTCCATACCCTGATTATTATGGTCATACCTTTCAACTGTTCCTGATTTTCAGGGGCGTCCCTGATTAGCTTCAAAATTTTCCTCTGTCCTCGTAAAATTTGTGTTTTGTGACAGAACAGTGGGGATCAATAACACAAAATAATGTCAAACATTAAAGTTGCAGACTTGTTTTCTTCAGAAAATATATCTTAACACATATTCCTTTATTCTATAAGCTTTCTGAGTGAATACTACCAGCTTTTAAGATATGTCCCTGATTTGGGGTCTTTGTCCCTGATTTTTTAAGCCTTGTCCCTGATTCATGAGACAAGAGGTTGAGATGTATGATTATGGTGGCCCTGCATTGCACCCTCTCAGTGTCCTCTGTGTCCTGTTTGTACTGAGTAGCCCAGAACTGCTTAAAGTATGCTGGTCAGCCCCTTTTGATACACCCAGCATTCTGCTGGTACTCTACAGTGGCTGTACGCTGCTCATCATGCTTTCACCCAATGTTATGTTGCACAAGGGTGAACATATTGTTATGAGAGTGGGTTTGAGAGGTATGTCACTGTTGGTCCAGTGCAGGGCAGTCTGCAAAGGGCTCATCAATGTCAAGCCAATTATCACCCAGGCTGCTCATGCTACTGTTCTGGTCTTGCTGGTGGAAACTGTGTAGTTCAAAGGCGAGCTGGCCCAGTCGTAGGTGACTCTTTCTTTGATCTGCATAATGCAGCCCAGCAAGCAGAACTGATCACGCCATGATCCGCCTGCTGTGCCTCCCAATGTAATCTGAAATAAAGAAAATCATCCCTTAATCTCAGCCTCCCATCCTTCTTAATTTTCTGACACTGGGTTGCCCAATCCCTGATACGGCAACTACCCCCACCCACCCACCTATTTTCACCATCACGACACTGGGGCCCACCCTCTGCTACAACCAAATATAAAACTGTCCCTTAGTCTCTCCACCCTTCCTTGTTAAGTTTCTGACATCAGGGTGACCAGTCCTTGGTGTCAACTACTATCCTCACTCTGCCTATTTTTGGTATGCGACACCAGAGCCCACCCCCTAGTGCCGCCAAACATAACACCGACACTGGGTTGCCCAATCCCCAGTGTTGTTACCTAAGATAAAAAAGTCCTTGTAGTCTTTTTGTTTTATACACCTTGTAAAAGACAATTGTCCATTGATGTTTGTTGCTGCTGCTGCTGTTACCCTCCCTCTCAACCCTCTCCCCTTACTTGCCTACAGGAGTCCAACACCACAATCCTCTGTGGACGGTGGCACGTCTTGCTCTTCAATACCTGACCATGAACGGGAAACCAGATATGCAGATTAATGTATTTCAGTGGGTTTTGAACTTGTCCTCATTACTTGGTCATTTTTGAATATTTTTCCCAAACTTTTCAGAATGGCTTTTTGGGACCCACCTCATGAACACGAATCCCGAAGGTGATTTTGTGGTTGCTGTATGAAATCACCTTTTGGGCAGGATTTGAAATTTCTCTACCCTTGTTCATATAATGGGATCATAAGAAGGCCATGAGGAGAATTTAGGGTAAAAATATTAAAAAATAACAAAATTATAAGCATATGTTGATATTTTCAATGTAAAGCTTGTAACTTTGGTAATTTTCAACATAGCCATTTTTTCACATCACCTCATGAACATGACACTGTCATTTTCAAATCCTGGCCAAAATGTGTTTTCACTTATTGCACAAAATTATGTTTCAGCCACTATTTTATGTAACTCCTGTCAGGGCTTACCGTGAGCCTCTGAAAAGGTTCATTTCCCTGGGTTTTGGTCCACCCCATTCTTTTTTTGGCCAGGTCCTTGGTTTACTGGCTTCTGCCCCTGGTTTTCTGTCTTTCCTGTGGCCCCTGCATGGTTTCTTAGAGAGTGAGAGTCGGGCTAGAGAAGCAAGATCATGGAGCCACCAGTTTTAGAAATGGCACTGCAGTGCCAGCGAGCTCTGCACATGCGCAGAGGCGTATTTTCATGCAGCCGTTTGGCAGCCTTTGGAGTTGATTCTTCGGTGGTTCTGGTCCCAGAGCAATGTAAAGAGGACCAGAGACCTGTAGTAGTCAGGAGGCAACTGGGAAGAAGGAAACATTTTTTGCAAGCTCTAATCGTGCTCAAAATATTTTATTTTTTATTTATTTTATAAATCGGATTTACAATCTTTGAGTCAGAGACTCATTTACAAAGGCACCTCATCGCAGGGAGGGTAGACAACACGTGGCAGTGAAAGACAAAGAGGACAATACAAGTGTGGTACAGCAGAGGTAATATACACAGCAGTTCCAGATACTACATGAAGAAAATAGGCTTGCAATTAATTACAGATTCGACCAAACATTCTCAAGACAGTATAATAGGCCTGCTCTAGTGTATCTATGGAGCAGGTACTTGGGGAGTGAGGACCATGGCCTTGGGGAAGGCAGTCCGAAGACATTGTCAGATACAGAGAGCGGACAGAGTGCAGTCTCTAGGACAGTCAGGGACACCTACAGATCCGAGTGTCTATGAGGTCTTTCGGAGGGCAGTTTAAAGGGCATATTTTGGGATGCTGGTGATATGAGGAGAGAGTTAAACCAGGAGGGTGCTCTGTAATAGAAGGATCTTTGGGCGAGTGAGGTCCTAGCTCTTGGAACCTGGAAGGCGGTCTTGGCTGCGCTTGGGTGACAACCATCTGGGAGGCTTGTTTTGGGAACGCAGTAACTAAGAAGGAGAGCCAAGAAGTGTTTTGACCAGTATACAGGTGCGGTAGCGCAGGCGCTTCTCAAGAAGAGTAGATTTGAGGAGGAGTGGAGTTGGCATGTGTGAGTTCTGCTATGGGCACCTGTCAGGAGCCTACAGGCCTTGTTTATTGAGGTCTGGACAATACAGAGGGTGGCGTTGTCAGCCACAGCATAGATAGGAAACCTGTAGTCAACCAAGAACAGGATAAAGGAGGTGATAGCCAGCCAGAGGGCAGCCTGAGGGAGACGGTCTCTGTGGCTGTATAGGAGACCAATCCAGGTGTTTACTGCAGTGGACAGGGTTTGAGGTGGGCGTGGAAGGTGAGTGCTGAATCGAAGGTAATGTCCAGGTATTTGTATGCTGTAACTTGCTCAATGGGGTGTTTGGTGCTAGGAAGGATGTGTAGCAGGGCATTACTGGTGGTGCTCTGATGGTGGGCGAAGAGCATGGATTTAGTTTTTGAGGTTCAGGACCAGGCGGTGGTCATGGAACCCTTTTCAGCTTGACTGAAAATGATCTGAAGAGTACTGGACAGTGGTAGGGTCAGGGTGGGAGGCGACAAGGACCGCATTGTCAGCATATAAGAGCATTTGCCTGAGCAGGTACTGGGAAGAGTGTTGGGAAAGAGACTGAACAGAGTAGGACCCAGGATGGACTCCTGGGGACACGGAGTGAGCAGGTAGCGTGGTTGATAGAGTACTGTTTATCTTGACTCGTTGTGATCTGTCACGGAGATAACTAGAGAACCAGACAAGGGTGCCTGATGAGAACCCCAAATTATGGAGGTCGAGGCAGCAGGAGGTGACACAAAGTGTCAAAGGCCTTAGACAGGTCTATGAACACTGCCCCAGTAACATCACCCTAGTCAAGTGCAGAGTGTATGTGTTGTGAGAACTCCAGTAGGGCTGATGTAGTGCTGTGTCCAGGGTGGAAGCCATGCTGCTCTGGACACAGTATGTTGTATTTGGTGAGGTATTGTATGACTTGGGTGGAGACTATTTTTTCCAGGACTTTAGAGGGAGGAGGATGAGATTGGCCTGTAGTTATTTAGTATTGTGGCATATCCATTCTTATGAATTGGGGTGATTTCAGCTGATTTCCAGGTACTTGGGAACTGACCAAGACAAAGTGACCAGTTTAGCAGGTCAGTAAGAGGGCTAGCATGACATCCAGAGTTAGCGGAGAATCCTGGAGTCAATTGGGTCACATTTGGGATTGTGCCTGGAGAGGCCTTTTAGTAGGAGAGGTTTGGCTGTATGGGGGGATATGGTGCGGAAGAGAGGCACCCCAGGCTGGGAGGATTGAAGGAATAATCGGGTCCAAGAAGTGGGCAGGTAGGACAGAGCTGAGATCTGAGAGCGTCGCGTTGAGGCATTCAGCAAAATGTAGGGGTCAGCAGTGATACTGCCATTGACTGCTATCTGGGATGGGGAGCAGGTTTTTCATTGCGCTCTTAATATTGTCCCAGAATGCATGTGTAGAGCCCCAGGAGGAGGCCAGGTGGTTTGGTAGTGTTTGGCTTTTGCTTGCCATATGGCCCAGGTGCATTTGTTATGAGCAGCGTTATAGGCCTGTCTGTCCACAGGCCTGCTCAACTCCACAGCGATATGCCATAGGTTGTCTCTATGTCTCAGTTGTTTAATGAGAGTGGGGGAGATCCATGGGGCATTTTTTGTCTGGGGAAGGTGCTGGTAAACAGGGAAAAGAGGTCACAGGCCTTGCAGAAAACACTGGTGAGGTAGGCTAGCCTGGTGTCTATATTGGTTCAGAGAGAGATTGGGGTCCAGTCTGTTTGGTTAGGTGCTGCTTCAATTTACTAAGGCCCCTGGACGAAAACAGTGGTGGAGGCGACTTGGGGCACGATTTTGTGTGGATGAAGACCAGTGACAGAAGATGCGGAGTGGTCACTGAGTGAGTTAGCTAAGATATTAACATCCTTTATTTTGTGGGGGCAGTTGGAGAATTATATCAAGGAGGAATTGGTGCCACTTGACTGACTGAGTCTGGTCGGAAGTGTGATTAATTGAGAGATCAAGTGCGGTGATGGTGTCTTTATATGCATGGTGGTGGAGCTAAGCCAGTTGACATTAAAGTGACCGAGGATGAGCTGCTCAGCTTTGTGAGGCAGGGTAGATAGGTAGTCGGTGAGGAGTGGACTGCTGGTCCCTGGTTCCACAGGAGTATGTATGCAGTAGTAAGATAAGAGGCCCCTGCCCAGGTCAGGAGAGATTTTTATGGTGATGCTTGGGCCCCATGATGAGCTTGGGGGTCGGGAGCATGGCTAAAGAGAGTCACGGAGGTAGACTGCACATCCGCTCCCATGCTTGCCGACTCTGTCTTCCCTGAAGATAGTGAAACCAGGAAGGGAGGAGACAGCTGAGTTAGGGATTGATGCAGACAGCCAGGTCTCCACTATGGCAATGATATTAGGCTTGTGTTGCACAACCCAGCACTGGAGTGCAGCAGTTTTCTTTGGAAGACTGTAGATGTTCATTGAGGCAATCCGAAGGCCACATCCAGTGGGGGAGGGGTAGATGACCCAGGGCCAGGGTTAGGGTGAGCGTTCCCAGAGAGCAGAAGAAGTAGGGTGATTAGTCTGAGTAGTGGGCTGCGATAGCCGCTCAGCTGCGTTGGACCTGGTGTGGGGGCCTGGTGGAGAGAGTACAGGGATGGGCAAGGAGCTGAGGCAGATATGGTCAGGATGGGCTGAGTCCAGTTTAACCGGTGGTTGGGGAGGTGGGAGAAGGGATAGGTGGGGATCTGGTGGTCCAGTGTGCATGGGAGATGGAGTGTGGAGGAGGGAGTGGGGTACAGGGTGAGGGTATGTATGGCTGAGTAGGGTGGAGAGTGAGATAGGAAGATGAATGCGAGGAGATTGAGTCGCGAGGTCTGTTTGCCCTTGGTAGAGATGTCTGGGGTATCACGGTGGGTGGAGATACCTTGATAAGTGTGGTTATTGCAATGGTGCAGGGTAGTGCCGAAGGGCTGTAGCTCAAAGTGGACCTGGGACACCAAAGATTGTCAGTTTTAGAGGGTTAAATAGGTAGTCCAGGAAGGTGAGGAGACTGGCAGTAGATTAAACCTGAGCAAGATTGATTATGTTAAGGGATTCAATACAAAAATGGAGGCAGAAATAGTACAGCTGAGAGTGGAGTAAGGACTGTGAGAGGCAAGGAAACAAAATTTACTAAGAGGAGTGTAGGAGCTGCCTCATTAATATTCATGAGCGGCTCATGAACAAAGATAAGCTGGATATGTCAGCACCTTTGAGCACCAGAAAGCGGCACTAGTGACAGGGAATAAGTAAAATTGTTAATTGTACAATGGGGCCCTTAGGAAAAGGTGTGGCTGCAGTTTCCATGGTTAATTGAGTAAATAAAATGCTTACTGTGTCTACAACAAAGTGGGAAAGCTGGGGTATATCTAAACTGTAATGGGACTGTGAGGCTGCCTAGGGACACTTAGAAATGGCAACAGTGACTGAGAAAGGGCAGGTTGAAATGGTTTAATAATGAAGTCATTTAACAGGGCACAGGGTGGTTACTGAATGCTGGGAAATATTTGAATAAAAGTGGTTGGACTGAAAACATTTAAACTTGGGACACTGCATGAACTGTGCTGGACTGTTTATCCCAGCCAACATGTTGTAGCAGTCATGTGACACCAGCCAACCAACCAACCACCAAGCCAGGATTCTTGTCAGGGACTTTGTGACTGTGTGAACAGTGGAATAAGCAAGCCCATACGTTTCCAGCTGGGCAGATGGCGATGATAAAAGAACAAGCTGTAAATAATTAATCCAATTTAGATTAGTCTGGAAAAGATGGCATCCAGAGATCAAAAGCAGAGACTGTGTGATGCCAGAGAGGCTGGTCCAGTGATGAGGTAATGGTGGTCCTGCCAGCAGAAGGTATTTCTGCTGTATGTTTGCAATGAGAAGTCAGTTATGTCTGGGATTATAAACTAGTAACATCACGTGTTTGAGCCTGTCTTTACTCCCCAGTTCCCATTTGGAGTAGCGTTGTCTGTTCACTTTAGTATTTTAGTTAGCACTGAGTTAGTTTTTTTATGTGACCTCTGTCTTTTCAAATGTGTTTATTTTGTCTCTGTAGAAATACTATATTTCCATAGTCTATAGTGTATTATCCCGTGACATGTAAATATCATGGAATATTAATGTTATTTTAAATACTTCATGCTTTCTGTGACTGATCCATTTAAGGCATAGATAACCAGGAGTAATTTGGCAAGCCCATGATCTGTTTCAATGAGACAGGCTCGGAGTACTATATCTAAAGCAAAGTGTTCTCAGCTGTGACAAAAGGGGTGGGTCATTTGCCCTTTGGGAATGAGCACTGTCACGTGTAAGCTGTGGCCCTAGTGGGATTCAGATCTAGAAATACCCTGGGTGAGAGTAATGCTGAGGTGTGGCAGCATACCAAGGTAACCATTCCGGCCTGAAGGATTGTGAAAACTGGTAGCAGTGTAGACTTAGTTCTGAGAGAAAACCAGTTGGTGACAGCTATTTTATGTTGCTTGCGCATGTGCAAGAAACATGAATGCCATCATCGGAGATTTGGAGGTGTCACCTCCTCCTCAATTCAGTCAGTGTACTGGCAGTAGCCCCCATAAGCCAATGCATTTTGGAGCTGTCTATGACACGCTCCAAATGCAATAACCTCCCAGTTGAAAGGGGGCTGGCTTCAGGTGAGCACCCGACAGGGCTGCTCACGGCGCGGCCTCCCCTCCCTCCCTGGTATCTGTGCCCTTGCGCACTGTATGGCCGGCGGGTGCCCAATCCCGATCGGCTGAGCTCGTCCCCCAGTAGTAGGTGCCACGCTAGGAGCCCACCCCAGCATTGTGCGGTCGCACTTTGCGACAGGGTGCCCAATCCCCATTCATTTGAACCCGTCCTTTGCCACGCTGAGAGCCCCCAGCGTGGCAACAAATCCTATAGCCGACGGGGTGCCCAATCCCCGTCGGCTGAGTGCCCCAATGTCCTTGTGCCATGCTGGAGCTCACCCCAGCGTGGCAGCGTCCCGATGTCTTTTTTTAAAAAACCTGAAAAACAAAAGCGGTCCCAGCCGGCGTCTCTCAGCCCCCTCCCACAATCCGCACCCACCCACTGCGCACCCAGCCTCCCCACACCCCCTCACTCCATACCTACCTCCGGACTCCGGCGCGACGATCTTGTGGACCGGAAGCACGTCTGCACTCTTCAAAGCCGACTGCGAACTGAGGAAATGCTGGTAAGCTGTATAATGGGCTAGATAGGGGGTTTCAACTTTGTGCATATCTCAGGCATTTTTGGGAATTTTTGCCCAAATTTTCAACATGGGGTTTTGGAACCCCTTCTCATGAATGATGTCACTGTTATGGCGTTATTCGGGCCGAAGGGTGATTTCACGCAGTGACTGCGAAATCACCCTTCGGCCTGAGTAATGCCATGACAGTCACATCATTCACGAGAAGGGGTCTCAAAACCCCATGTTGTTAATGCCAGTCAAAACTATTTACTGTTCTGGCATGCGTTGCGCGGTTAATGCACGCAGGCTCGTAAGTTCGGTGAAATTTCAATATTTTCACTCCAGATTTTCAACATTGCCATTTTAACACACCTTCTTATGAGCAGTACGGCTGTCATTTTCACATCTCACCAAAAATGTCTTTCCGCCATATGGCGCAGAATGGCGCGAGTCGATTGTCTTGAAATCAATGTATGGGACAAATTAAGAAAATCACAGTGACACTGTTCATGAGCAGAGGTCTTAAAATGGCTATGTTGAAAATTTGGTGAAAAATTCCTAAAATGACTGTTTTACTTAGCTGCATTATGAGTTCCTATGTACGCCTAAGGTCGCGAATTTTCAATTATTTTCACCCAGATTTCCAACATTGCCATTTTATCACACCTTCTTATGAGCAGTACAGCTGTCATTTTCACATCTCACCCAAAACGTGTTTCTGCCCATGTAGCACACAATGGCGCAGTCGGTGTGCGAAATCAATGTACGGGACAAATTAAGAAAATCACAGTGATACTGTTCATGAGCTCAGGTGTTAAAATGGCTGTGTTGAAAATTTGGTGAAAAAATTCAAAAAATGACTTTTACGAGCATGCGTTGTGCAGTTCCTATGCACACTCGTAAGTTCGCAATTTTCAATATTTTCTCTCAGATTTCCAACTTTGCCATTTGCCACACCTTCTTATAAACAGTACAGCTGTCTTTTTCACATCTCACCCAAAGCGTGTTTCCGCCCATGTAGCGCACAATGGCGCAGTTGGTGTCTGAAATCAATGTACGGGATAAATTAAGAAAATCACAGTGACACTGTTCATGAGTAAAGGTCTTAAAATGACTATGTTGAAAATTTGGTGAAAAAATTCCAAAAATGACTGTTTTAAGGTCGTTGTACAGTTCTCATGCCCTCGTAAGTTCGCGAATTTTCAATATTTTCCTCCAGATTTTCAACATTGCCATTTTACCACACCTTCTTATGAGTAGTACAGCTGTCATTTTCACATCTCACCCAAAATGTGTTTCCCATGTAGCACACAATGGCGCGGTCGGTGTCTTGAAAACAATGTATGGGACAAATTAAGAAAATCACAGTGACACTGTTCATGAGCAGCAGTCTTAAAATGGCTATGTTGAAAATCTGGTGAAAAAATTCCTTCAGATGTTCTGCAATATTACTAATGAAGACATTGAACAGGACTGGCTCCAGGAAGCGATCCTGCAGCACCCCACTAGTGCCCCCTCTCCCTAGACTGCATGCCATTTACCACCACTCTCTGCCTCCTGTCTGTTAGCCAGTTTCTAACCCAGTTTACCACCCTTTCCCCATGTCCAGCCTACCCAGCTAGTTTATCAGCCTCCTATATGGGATGGTGTCAAAGGCTTTGCTGAAATCAAGGTAAGCATTGTCCACTGCTCCACCCTGATTCACTTCCTTTGTCACCCAGTCAAATAAATCAACCAGATTTATCTGACATGATGTCCCCACTGCGAATCCATGTTGTCTACGGTCCTGGGTTCCGATGGCATCTAGATGCCCCACTATCCTTCCTTTAAGCAATGTCTCCATGATCTTCCCAGTACTGAGGTGAGGCTGAATGGCCTATTGTTCCCTGCCTCCTCCCTGCTGCCGGACTTGTGTAGAGGGACCACATGCCCTCCTCAATTCACTCATGTTGAATGACTCAGTGAACATGGCTGCCAGAGGTACTGCTATCTCCCTTCGCAGTTCTGTTAATATCCTTGGGCGTATGCCATCTGGTTCCATCGCTTTGTCTACCTTCAATTTAGTGAGCTCCTGCAGGACTCTTTTGCCTTTGAATGGACTATTGTCCACCTCTTCACCCCTTGGCAACTGCTGTACTGCTGTGACCCTTGCCCTCCCACTCTTCTGTGAATACTGAACGGAAAGACACAGTGGATGTCTTGGGAGGAAGGCATGAAACTGTCACTTCCAAATACCTGAACAGCACATACAAGCAAGCAACATTCGGCATTGACAAATGCTTGTTTAATAAACTATGTACAGCTCTTATAACATTTCTGCATGCTAGTCTTCTGTTGTGGCGCAGAGTCCCTGGCCAGTGTCTCAGCGATGTTTTTTGTCACTGCAGAGTTATGGTCATTGTAGCTTGATATTCTGGAACTACTGTATACTAACGTGTTTAGGTTTTGCAGTATACAGACCTGATGGTCGAATGTTGCTCTCAGTGGACTGTGTTCCCAAATTTTTGTTAATGTTAAAGCCAGAACTTTTCTAATAAGAAAACCAGTCCATTAATCTGTGACAATCTGAAACCCTAAATACAGTGTTTGACCTTGTATTACACAAAGTAAAAATAATCCCATTGAAAATTGCAAGACATAATTCTTGGGTTCTGGTGGCATTTACAGGCCACGAGCTTTGCTCTTGTGGATGGTGATGTCCCCAGAACCACTCAATCGATTAATAGTGGTGTAAGTCACAGTTGCTTATCATTTCTTCTACATGTTATGTATCTCTGTGTACAGTGTACTAGAGCAGATTGAGACTGCTCGTAGCCTGAACACAGTCACTATAATCAGTGCTGGAAATGGAAATAATTTTGTGGGGGAACCCACTATGTATGATACAGGATTGAACATACCCGACAAGGGTGTGGGGACATGTTTTCTCATTTTATGTTGGATTTTTACATTTTAGTCAGTTTTGTCTTTAGGGTGGTAGATACATTTGACACAGGGAACAGTCCTTGCTCATTTCGTATCTGGAACTGAGTCAGTCTTGTGGTTTCACTCCTGCAGCTGAGTTCTTCTGGCTTCCTCCACCAAAGCCCTACACCTCATTTCCACCACTGACTGTCCTACCAGTAATTAATATGTTTAACTTTGTAAAGGCTGTGAGATAATGCTAGAAAGGCATTTTAGAAAATCAGATTTTGTTCTATAGCTGTCTTCCTATGAAACTACTGAAAGATACTCGGATATAAGAAGTTTCTAGTTAGTACTGCACTGTTCTCATAAAGTACCCTGAAAGAACAGTGTGTGCTGTGGTGTGAATAAAAGAATTGAACAACCAGGAACTTGTTAGGCTGGCTCTACTCAGTGAACCAAACAGCCTGAACAGTTGGGATGTGCTTACCTTCCTATCTGTGCATGCACCAAGTGTTTTTGCTTGCATAACACATCTTATTTTATTTTTTGTTTGTTTTATGAGAGCGAGAAACTAAATGAGGCAGGAAGCCTCTTTAGAGAGTGCCATGGCGGAGGGACAGTAGGTAGGTTTGAATTACCCAATAAGCTATGCACACTAGTATCAATACATATACATTTCTATACACAATATACTGAAGCTGGTCAGGTTTCATTGCTTACAAGTTAGTTATAGATAATAACATAGTAGAAGTTATGAAAGTTTAGTTTTAAATATACTAACACACTAAAATGCCAGCGGAATAGGCCTAATGGTCTTTCGTGTCTGCCTGTTTGATCAGCCCCCACCCTGGGAGCTGACCATGTTGCCCCTCGCCTTCTCTGGCTTCTCCCTTCCCAGTTCCAGATATTCTCACGGCACTGGATTTGCTTCCAGAACTCTTCCCCTGTACCTGCCCCACCCCTTGAACCCTCCACCAGCCCCCTGGGCAGCGCATTCCATGGCTCCATCACCCTCTCAGTGAAGTAGCACCTCCTCCTTTCTCCCTGAATCTGCCCCTCTCCAGCTTCCACCCATGCCTCTAGTTGCCCCTCTCCTTCCTTGGAGCACCCTGACTGCTCCTCCTCTATTTACCCCTTCATGTACCTAGGAGCCTCTATCATGTCCCCGGTCCCTTCTCTCTTTCAATGTGTACATATTTAGCTCTTGAGCCTCTTCCCATAGCTTCTGTCCCCAAGCCCCAGATCATATTGGTTGCCCTCCTCTGGACCCTCTCCAGGAGTTTAATGTCCCTCTTTAAGTGTGGCCTCCAAACTGCAGCAGTACTGGAGGTGTGGCCTGTCAAGCAGTTACCAGAGGGAGTATCACTTCCTATTTCTGGAGAGATCCCCTAGCGATGCATCCCAGCATCCTGTTGGCCTTGGCTGCTGCCCTCCTACAATTCTCCGAGTTGTTCATCTTGACATCTACCACCACCCCAGATCCTCTCAGCCATCGAGACTTGTAGCATTCCCCCCAGGTTGTGCACTTGGCCCGGGTTTCTGGCCCCAGATGCAGTAACTACATTTCCTGCATTGAACCTCAGCTTCACTTTCTAGACCATCTTTCCAGAGCCTCCAGGTCCCCTGTATTGTATTGTGATTGGTGAAAACCAAGTCACATGACAAAATTTAGTAGGAATAACTGCCAGACATTACCCTAGCAATGGACAGTAGTTCATACTGATGAACAATGGTTCAATAAACTTTGCCCACTATCATCGATTCACATAATGCCCTCCTCTTGGCCTTGAGATGGAGAATAGTATTTTAGTATCTGCTCACTTCCACTGCTGGCTGTGGTGTAATTCAGGTTGAACCACTTGTGTAATGCAAGTAATTTTAGTGATATTGCTCATGTGTTAGTACAGTATTGATAATGTTACATGTGATGGGTGGGTGGAGAAAGGGCGAAGCAGCAGAGCACTGAACAGGGGTGGGTGGAGAAATGGGTGTAGCAGACAGGCAGGGGGCAGCAGGTAGAGGCCCTGAGCGAATACTTCTGCTCTCTATTCACTGAAGGGGGCAGATACCTCAGGTGAGGGGGTAGGGGTGAGTGGACGACAGATGTAGGGATTACAGAGAGCAGGGTACTAGATGGGTTGAGGGCATTAGGGTGGACAAAGCACCTGGACCTGATGGCATTCACCCTAGGGTACTAAGGGATTGGCAGAGGGTCCTGGCAGAGCCACTGGCTAATCTGTTCATATACCTCTATGCATGGGATGTGTACCACAGGATAGGAGAATGGCCCACGTGGTGCCCATCCACAAAAGTAGCCCAAAGGATGAACCAAGAAACTATGGGCCAGTGAGCCTCACATCGATTGTGGGAAAGCTCATGGAAACTATACTAAAATAGAGGCTAGTCAGCTTCTTACAGGACAGTGTTCTACAGGATGGTCAACAGCATGGTTTTATAGTGGGCAGATCCTGCCAGAAAAACTTTCTAGAGTACTATGACTGGGTTACATGTGAACTGGACAAGGGCCATGCAATGGATGTCCTGTGTTTGGGCTTCAGCAAGGCCTTTGATTCAGTGCGACATGGGAGGTTGGCGGAAACTGTAATATGTGGGTGTGGGACCAAAAAATGGTGAAATGGATCACAAACTGGCTAAGGAGAAGGCAGCAAATGGTGGTGATGGTGGTGGAGGCCTGCTCGTCACCGAGGTGGTGATGAGCTGGGTACCACAGGGATGGTACTGGGGCTGGTGCTGTCTGGGATTTTATTGTAGATATCTCAGACAGGATCTGGAGCAAGATAAGTCTGTTCACAGACAGTACAAAGTTGGAGCTGTGGTTGATGATGCAGAGGGGGTGGAAAGGATTGCAGAAGGACCTGACTAAGCTGCAGGAGTGGACAGAAATATGGCAGTTGGGGTTTAACGCAAGAAGTGCAAGATTCTGCACTTGAAGCCAGGAACCAGGGAGGGATAATCACTTGAGTGGGGTACATTTGGGGTGCTCCGAAGGAGAAGGACCTAGGAATAATCATTATGGGGAGCATGAACAACTCTGCTGAGTGCAGGAAAGTGGCAGCAAAAGTCAACAAAATGCTGGGGCGATTGCAAGAAGGATCTCCAGAAGAAGGGAGGTTATCCTGCCGCTGTATAGGTCATTGGTTAGGTCCCACCTGGAGTACTGCATACAGTCCTGGCACCCATTCCTGAAGACAGACTTCAGATTGTTGGAGTGGGTGCAGCAAAGAGCCACAAAGGTGATCCAGGAATGGAGAAAGCCCTAGGAGGACAGACTGGGACAGTTGAACATGTATTCACCGGAGGAGAGGAGGGATGGGGATATGATTGAGACCTTTGAGTATCTGAAGGGATAAACAAGACCAACATAGAAGGGATTTTTCAGATGAGAAGGGAGGGACATGAGAGAGCATGGACTGAGATTGGAGAGGGAAGATTCAAAGAGGAGATGAGGAAACATTTTTCACAGAAAGAGTGGTGGACAAATGGAATGCCTTACCAGATGAGATACTGGTAGAACTGGGGAGAGGAAGAGAGAGGATGTAAAGGTGTCTGGCACCATGGCTTGGAGAGACAGGAAGTAAATCCTCAGAATCATGGGAGCAGCTGCACAGGGAGGGAGCTGGATGTCATTGTCCACCTAGGTACAAATGACCTTGCTGGGAATGTGATCAGAGCAGTGCAGCAGGAGTTTATGGAGTTGGGGAGGGCCTTAGACAAGTGGCACACACGGTAACTTTCTTGAAATGCTACCTGTCTATGGCATGGTGAGACTAGGGTACTCTGTACAATGGGATTCAATGACTGGTTGAAAAACTGGTGCGGAGCTCAGGGATTTGGCTTCACTGGTGACTGGTGGTCCACCTGAAAGGATACAGGACTATACTGGCATGATGGTCTGCATCTATCCAGAAGGGAGACCAGAATCTAGGTGATAGATTTAAATGCTTTATTGGCAAGCATTTAAACTAGCCAAGAGGAGGCACTGAAGAAAAGCAGGGAAATACCAGCCCCCCAAAAACAGAGTAGTTAGCGAAGCAGACACAATGGTAGAGAAGTCAATAGGGAGCAGAATGGGAAATCCAGAAAAAGGCAGTAAGGACAGGGATGGGCCTAAAACAGGTTAGGCCACCACAAAATGGAGGGCGATGAGTACCAATGCCCATAGTCTGGGTAACAAGCTCCCTGAACTAGTGGCCTTGATGGAAGAGGGACTCCTGGATATTGTGACAGTCACAGAAACATGGTACACTGAGAACCATGACTGGGATGTCAACATACCAGAGATGCGCAATCTACAGGAGGGACAGGGAGGTAAAGAGGAAGAAGAGTAACTCTCTACGTAAGGGATGGAATCAGAGCAACAGATTTGTTTTTTGTCAACTCTTTTTCCCTCTGGTCATGACCCCAAGGTCCTTCTCTCAGGTATCCAATCCTTTTCCTGCCCCACCTGAGGTCCCTCAAACTGTGCCTCTCTCTCCCCTCTCCCTCCCCTCTGATGCCAGCACCCCCGGGCTAACCCTATCTGGGTTGGGTCACTTCCTCCTACCTGGGCACCTCTCCAGCACTGAATGGGGATGACTGTGCAAATCAAGGCCAGTCAAGGAGAGCCCAACATTGGGCATTGGGGACTGGTGCCGTTGCTGATCCTGGGCACCGGGTTTTTCCTTATTCTGGTACCCCCACGATGTAAGACATGCAATGTCATCAGCCCATGACATAAGTGCTCCCACCCACATCCCGAGGCGGCTACCGATGTGACCCCCCATTGTACATGCCCGAGTGCATAGCAGTATCACCGGTTTCACAGGGGACTACTGTTGCAACGGCCTATCCTGGATCCCACCCTGAGAGAGGAGAGCTGTCCATCAGATGCTCGATCCTCTGTCTCCCTGCCAACCCCTATGGCCTGGGCTCATTCCCAAACCCAGGTTGCTGGCGTGGCATGAGGTGTGGCATCCAGCACCAAAGTGACAGATCTTAAGGGTAAACTGGGAGGGAGGTGGCACTGTGGGTCACCCTGGAGACAGGAAATGGCACCACAATCTGCACAGTGGTTGTTTACAGACCCCGTCTCAGGAGGCAATTGACAAGGAAATGATAGAAGGAATCCTTAGAATGGCAGAAAAAGGAGATAATGTTGATAGGGGACCTGATGTTAACTGGAGCACCATTACTACAGCCACATCCGAGAGCAGGGTCATTCTCAATGCCCTACAGGGGCATGCCTCAGACAGCTAGTGTTGGAACCCACTCAGGAGGGAGAAATCTTAGACCTGGTACTTTCAAATGGGAATGTAGAGTGGATCTCAGATTTAGAAATGGGTATCCATCTGGGAACAAGCGACCACCAAACAGTGGGGTTCACAATAAACACAGCTGTGAGTCAAGAATACTGAAAGCAAGGGTGTTGGGACTTTGGGAGGGTTGACTTTGGCAAAATGGGAGAGTGCCTCAGAAAAGCACTAGCAAATAGTCAAAAGGATGGGTGGAAGAACAGTGGAAAAATCAAAACTGCCATCACAGAGGCAACAAGCCTTTGTGTAAAGCAAATCAACAAAACAAAATGAAGGAAAACATCACTGTGGTTCTCAAAACAGGTGGCAGGGAAGGTTAAGGAAAAGATAGCATTCAGGAAATATAAGGAAATACAGAAGGAGCATGGCAGAGAACTATATCAGCTAAAGCAGACGGAGGCAGGGAAGGCAGTCAGAATAGCAAAGGCCCAAACTGAGGCAAACTAGCCAACTCTGTTAAGGGGATAAAACCTTTTTAAAGGTACATTAGGGAGCAATGAAAGATCAAGGGAGGGATGCTGAGGCTTAATAAAGGGGAGGGAATGTGGACAGAGGGTGACAGTGAAAAAGCAGGAATACTGAATGAATACTTCTACTCAGTATTCACAAAAGAAGAGGAGGGAGGTACCTAAACCAAACAATAGAAACACTCTGGATTGGGGGTGATAACCAGTCCATTCACAGAAGAAAGGGTTCTGAAAGAACTCTTAAAACTGAAGGTAGGCAAGGCAATGGGGCCTGACAGAATTCATCCAAAATTATAAAAGAACTAAAGGTAGAACTAGTGACACCACTGACTACCCTCTTTAACAAATCATGGGAGAATGGGGTGGTACTTGAGGACTGGAGGAGTGCGGATGTGATTCCACTTCACAAAAGTGGTAGCAAGGCAGAGGCAGGAAACTACAGACCTATTAGTTTGATCTCTGTGGTAGGAAAATAATGGAATCACTTCTGAAGGAAATAATTGTTGAATACCTACTGTAGAGGCACAGGGCACAGGACCCAAGGCAGCATAGATTCCCAGCGGGAAGGTCATGTCAGACAAATCTAATAGATTTCTTTGACTGGGTGACCAAAGCAGTAGACCAGGGAGGGGCTGTGGGCATGGCCTACCTAGCCTTTAGCAAGGCATTTGACACAGTCCCACACAAAAGATTAATAAACAAGTTAGCCAGCCTTGTGGTGGGTCCCAGGGTGGTAGCCTGGGTAAAAACTGGCTGGACAACAGGACACGTGAGGGTAACAGTAAACAGTGTCCACTCTGAAGAAAGGGGGTTACTAGCACAGTACTGCATGGTTTAGCACTGGGACTGGTCCTCTTTAATGTCTTGAAGTGACATTGCAGAGGGAGGAAGGAAAAGTATGTCTCTTTGCAGAGGACACAAAGATCTGTAACAGGATCGATACAGAAGGTGGGGTGAAAAGGTTGAGAAGGGTCTTGCCAAGGTTGGAGGAATGGTCAAATGTATGGCAGCTTGAACTCAACGCAAAAGAAGTGCAAGGTAATGCTCCTAGGAAACAAATACCCAGAGGAAGAGTACACAATATGAGGGGGGAGATGAGATTATAACAACAACAAAAATGGAAAGGGACCTGGGGGTAGTCATATCAGATCTAAAGGTGGACAATCAATGTGAGAAGGCAGTAAGGAGGGCTGGAGGGATACTGGGATGCATAGGAGAGGCATCACCAGTGGGAAACAGGAAGTTGTTATTCCTCTGTACAAACAGTGGTGAGATGCCATCTGAGTACTGCTTGCAGCTCCTGGAGATGCCATCTCTGCAAGGACATAGACAGGGTGGAGGGTGGAGGCTGTTCAGAGAGGGCAACCAAAATGATGCAGGGTCTGCACCAGAAGACATATGAAGAGACTTAAGGAGCTTAATATGTATAGCCTCGAGGAAAGGAGGGAGAGGGGGGACATGATAGAAACTTTCAAGTACCTCAAGGGAATCAACAAAGGCCAAGAGAGTAGCATATTTCAGAAAAAGAGTTGTGCAAGAACAAGGGGCACAATCTGAAGATGGAGGGAGGATGGCTCAGAGGTAATGTGAGGAAGTATTTTTTCACAGAGAGGATTGTAGATACATGGAACTACCTTCCTGAGGAGGTAGTGGAGTCAAAAACAGTGGGGAATTCAAGAATGCATGGGACAGATATAAGGCAATTCTAGGGGGTGAGTGTGGGAGGAAGTAGGATGTTGGTTAACTAGGATCTTCATCTTATCCATTAAGTAGGAAATGGGCAGGCTAGGTGGGCCAAGCGGTACTTATCTGCCATCAGATTCTGTGTTTCTGTAGTGTTCTGTAACATGGTGTGCAGTTTCAGTTGGGGTTGGGACAGGAAAGGGATACTGGGGCGGGAGGGCAGCTGCATGATGAGGGCTAACTGCACACTTGAGCAGATTCGATAGACCATAAGGCCTGTTTCTGCTGACAATTTCATATGTTCATAATACAAGTAACAGAACTTGTGTGAGACAGTGCCTGGCAGAGCAGGTGAGCGGAGGGTATGTGTTGGTGGTTGTCTTGGGAGAGCGGTACTGTTAGGGATACCAGTACTGGTAGGGGCCCAGTGGATTACCAGGAATTTTTTTAACAGTCTGTGAGAGGGAGGAGATACCAGCAGTACCAGGACATCATTTTGTAACAAGGACCATGGTAGTAGGGAGACATGTAACTTGGGCAAGAATTGATGAAATAAATATTGATCGAATAGTTTCAGGATATACTGGGATAATCTTGATTCCTTGGACTGGACTAATGACTTCCAGTAGTCATGCTGTCCTCAGCCTTTGACTTCAGGCAATGTATGCATAGACAGCCAATAGTTCACCCAGTAGTTTTTATTCTATTTATTTATTTATTTATTTATTTTTATTTCGATTAGGATTAATATCTTTGAGTCAAAATCTCATTTTCAAAGGTTCCAAGTCATGGACAAAAACAGTACAATACAATACTATACAATACAATACAGATAGCAGAGATGATGTAGTAGGCATCATGAAATCAATATAGTGTTACATGAGGTTCAAGACTTGTTTCAGGTACAACTTAACAATAGATAAAATGCATTACATCATTTGTTGCAGGGAGGGCTATCCTGGTAGGAAATAACGTGTCAACAATATGGCAAATGTTATGTCAGGGGATGCTGGGGAGGGGGTAAGCAACCAGAGTGGTGGTGTCAAAAATGGAGGTGGATTGGGTAGGGAAATGAGGAGCAGTATGGTGGTGGTGGAGGTGGGGAGTTGATTAATTGGGGGATTTGGGGAGAGTTGTAGGAGCGAAGATAGTACAAATCAAGAGGATTTGTTGATCATATGTTTGTGTAGTTACAGGTAGCTACACTCTTAAGATGGGACTGTTGCCCCTTTTGAAAAGGCTCAGCTCCTGTCAGCGTGTCGGGTAGCTCATTAAACCATTTGTTTCAGGTACAACCTTAACAATAGATAAAGTGCATTACATCATTTGTTGCAGGTTAGGCTATCCTGGTAGGAAATAACATGTCAGCAATATGGCAAATGTTATGTCAGGGCAGTTTGTAAAACATGTGTTTGGTACATTTCAAACAGTAAGAACTTTGGGATTCCTGATACCTTCCATACAAAACTAAAGGTGGTTTGTTTTAGTTCTTCAGTACTTTATATTTTATAGGGCCAAAACACATGTTTTTTATGTACTTTCTTCCCAGATTCACTATTTTGCACATGGAAATTTAATAGGGAATAAAGCACCAAAGTACACAACATTTCTTTCACCCTAACTGTGCTAAGACAGCTGTTGTATACTTAATGCTAGCTGTGTATGTATGTATATATGTGTGTGCAGTGTTGGGGGGGCAGAAAGAGAAGAAAGAGTATTGAAGTTTCAGTACTGGGTGAGCAGTCCAGCAAAGACAAGATAGAATAGTAGCACAGAAGAAAGGCTGCAGCCAAAGGATAGGAAAGAAACATTTATTTTGACTTGCTGTAAGACTATTCTTGCACTGAATATTTCAGGTCTCAGCAGGCTCTCATTTTTATGTTTGCTTGCACGCATGCAAGAAACATAGTGCCATCATCCGAGTTTTCAGAGGTGTGTCAGCCCTCTTCCAATTCAGTCAGTGTGTTTGCAGTGGCGGCGCAGTTCTCCAATGCCTGATGCAGTGGCGTACAGTTGAAAGGGGCCTACGCTTCCAGTGAGCAGCGATAAGTGCTCGCCTGCTCATATGCGCTCCCCTACACACACACACACACACATGCATGCATGCTGCGTTACTGCACCCCAACACACTGTATAGCCCGACGGGTGCCCAATCCCCGTCGGCGGCTGGCTCGCCCCCAAACACAGTTCCATATGCAATGCTGGGTGCCTACCTGGCGTGGCTACAGGTCGTATAACCGACGGGGTGCCCAATCCCCGCCGGCTCCACTGTCCCCCAGTACAGGGTGCCAAGCTGGGAGCCCACCCCAGCGTGGCAACAGATGTTATAGCCGACGGGGTGCCCAACTCTCAGCACCCACCCAACCAGCCGGGCCCTTCTACACTGGGAGCCCATTCCAGAGTGGCAAACGCCGTGTCGTCAGCTATTAAAAAAAACTGAAACTCAAAACGGTCCTCGTAGTCTCCCTGCCCCCCACAACCCCACACACCCACTGCGCGACCCTGTCTCCCCACACCTCCCCACCCCATACTTCACTCCGGAGCTCGGCGTGATGATCTTCGTGGACCGGGAACACGTCTGCACTCTTGAAAGCCGACCATGAACTGAGGAAATGCCGGTAAGCTGTATAATGGGATAGATAGGGTTTTTCAACTTTGTTGCATATCTCAGGCATTTTGGGAATTTTGGGTCCAAATTTTTCAACATGGGGTTTTGGGACCCCTCCTCATGAGTTATTGCACTGTCATGGCGTTAATCGGGTCCGAAGGGTGATTTGCGGTCACTGAAGCGAAATCACCTTTTGGGACTGAGTAATGAAACGACACTGCCACTGTTCATAAGGTGGGCTCTCAAAAGCTTATGTTGAAATTTTGGTGGAAAAATTTCACAATGACTGTTTTATCGGGCGGCATTGCGAGTTCCTATGCACGCCGTAAGTTCATAAATTTTCAATATTTTCACCCAGATTTTCAACATTGCCATTTTACCACACCTCCTTATGAGCAGTATAGCTGTAATTTTTCACATCTTGCCCAAAACGTGTTTCCTCCTATGTAGCGCACAATGGCGCAGTCGGTGTATGAAATCAATGTGGACACATTAAGAAAATCACAGTGACACTTTTAATGAGCAGAGGTCTTAAATGGCTATGTTGAAATTTGGTGAAAAATCCTAAAAATGACTGTTTCTGCAGCGTTGCGCAGTTCTCATACACTACCGTAAGTTTGCGAATTTTCAATATTTTCACTCCAGATTTTCAATGTTGCCATTTTATTACACTTCCTTATGAGCAGTACAGCTGTCATTTTCATCCTGCCCAAAACATGTTTCGCCCATGTACCACACAATGGCGAGTTGGTGTGTGAAATCAATGTATGGGACACATTAAGAAAATCACAGTGACACTGCTCATGAGCAGAGGTCTTAAAATGGCTGTGTTGAAAATTTGGTGAAAAATTCTAAAAATGACTGTTTTCACAGTGATGCTGCGCAGTTCTATACGCGCTCCGTAAGTTTGAGAATTTTCTATATTTTCACTCCAGATTTTCCACATTACCATTTTATTACACTTCCTTATGAACAGTACAGCTGCCATTTTCACGTCGCCAAAATGTGTTTCCACATGTAGCGCACAATGGTGCAGTCGGTCATGAAACAATGTTTGGGACAGATTAAGAAAATCACAGTTACACTGTTCATGAGCAGAAGTCTTAAAATGGCTATGTTGAAAATTTGGTGACAAAAGTCCATAAAATGACTACGTTATGAGTCAGCATTACGCAGTTTCCATGCACCCTCGTAAGTTCATGACTTTGTAATATTTTCAGTCCAGATATTCACCAGTGGTATTTTCCACACTTCCTTATGAACAGTACAGCTGTCATTTTCATACATGGCCGAAATGTGTTTTCACACTTTCAGCGCAGAGATGCGTGGTCGCTGTGGGAAATCATTGTTCGGGACAGATAAAGAAAACCACAGTGACATTGTTCATGATCGGAGGTCCCAAAATGCCTGAGTTGACAATCT
The DNA here is from genome assembly GCA_016271365.2 of Neoceratodus forsteri. Lineage (NCBI taxonomy): Eukaryota > Metazoa > Chordata > Ceratodontiformes > Ceratodontidae > Neoceratodus > Neoceratodus forsteri. Next base: position 991,787,154 of record CM028135.1, read on the forward strand.
GTTGTAAAAATCCCCAAACTAATTACATTACGGGTGTGCGTTACGGTTTCTATACTCATGACTTCACCAGTTTTTTTAGTATTTTACTGCAGATTTGCAACATTGCCATTTTTTCCACCTCCCCATGAACAGTACAGCTGTCATTTTTCACATCCTGTTCGGAATGTATTTTTGCACCTGTGGTGCTAAATGCCATAGTTGCTGTGCATAAGCAGCTTTCAGCTAACAAACTGATATTGCCACTGTTCATGAGGTGGGGTCTCAAAAAACATGTTGAAAATTTGGAGTGAAAATACCAATGAATGCCTGAGATGTTAGGGTTTCCAACCATAACGCCCCACCCTGTGAAATGACAGACATCAGGGTGTGACTTGGGATTCTTGCCTGTAATGCTCATACCATTCCACACCCTGCAGCCAGTGAGGGGCGTAAGTATGCCTTGGACTCTCTTATTTAAAAGTTCACCCCATTCTCCTATCCCACTCCATCTCACCATATTTCTGATGGAATGGGTGCGCGCAAAGGCCAAAGACCCCAAGGCACACCGTGACACTTGTCAGTGTCTGCAGGGTAGGGTGTGGTGAAATGGCGTGGCTGCTATGCCTGACGACCCAAAGGCACACCCCAATGCTTGTCAGTCTCTGCAGGGTGGTGGTGGGGTTAGCTTCAGTTCAATACTTCACTGCCATTCCTATTATGCAGCTCTGTAACTTCTACACTACCAATGCCAGTGCCAGCAAGCAAACATTCGGCATTGACAAATGCTTGTTATTTGATACCTTAAATCAGACTTATTGTGGCTGTAAAGCTTTCTTGCAGCCTTAAGGACTGATTCTCTATTTTCATTAATCAAAAATACAGTAGGAGGATTTCACCCTGCTACAGGGGCCAAAACGGCTGGCTGAAAGGGACTTGGAGTCCTCCTTTGTCGCATTTCTGGTTTGCTTTGTATGCACTGCCTTCTTGAATAGACTACTATGGATTCCGCATGAGGCCTAGTTGCGCTTTTTACTATCAGGCATGTTTGGTATTGGGTTCTTAAGTACAGAGGAGCCAGCCAGTCTCAGAGTAAAGAACACAGGTGTGAGTCCAGCAATCTGCCCCAAGTGCCAGATGACAAGCCCTGTTAACAATTTTGTATCCTGCCTAGGGCAGTGTCTGACCCTGCTATGTATATTGGTAACCCATAGTCAATGGATAACAATACAGTGCTGCCTGTGGCTAATTTGAGGGCTGTAGGTGTCATCGAGTGCTTGTGTCTATGGAGGACACCCAGTTTCATGTAGGCGGTTTTGTCAACGTGATCAATGTGATGGGAGAAATTGAGAGCCATCAAGGTAAACACCCAGATATTTAAACGAGGAGACTTGTTCTAGTGTGTCACCTTTAAGGTTCTGAATTTGAAGTGGGCAGAATTTCCTTTTGTTCTGAGGAACATGAACAGCATGCTTTTGGTTTTTATGGTTTAGTAGCAGTTTGTGTTGGCAGAAACAGGTTTCTAGTTTGTGGAAGCTGTCAAGTAGGCCTTCCTTGATGGCCGGTGGTCCCTACCTTGGACCGATATAACGGCTTCATCTGCATATAATACAATGCTTTGCTGAGCAGGCTTCAGGGAGGCGGTTAATGAACAGGCTGAAAGGAGTGGTCCAAGTATGAGACCCTTGCCGGTACTCCAAGGGCCACTTCCTTTGGGTCTGGTGGTCGCCGATTCTAACTCGTTGAGTTCTTTGCAACAGATGGCTGCGAAACCAGGTGACTGTATCTGGGGCCAATCCGTGAGGGAGCAGTGCGTTTAGTAAAATAATTTGCTGCTACAGTACATTCCTCAGCTCTGATCAGTGTTAGTATACTATAGATAGTAACATAGCCTTGCATTACGTGCACCATGCTCATAACTTGTATAGGTACCATAGCAACGCAACTCCTATATTTGTAGAGGCAAGGTTAATTCTATATTTCCCAGGTGTGGCTGCAAATGGGATGAATGAGCAAATAAAGTAAATAAATAGTAGCAATTTATTTAAGGTCAGAATGGACACTAGGTGCATCACGTTATTGAGGAAATGAGTATACGAATATATGAAGAAGCCAGCAGAAGAAGGTAATTTGATCTATCAAGTCTGCTTGTATTGCAGGGTCCACAGCTTGAGCTAATGTCCCTGCCCTCCCTCCCCACTTCTCCCATCCTTCCTACCCATGATCCTTACCTTCTCACATGCCTATCCCAGCCTCTCTGAAGCTGCCCACTGTCTTCAATGAGATTACCTTATCTGGCAGTGCATTCCAAGTATCCACCACCCTCTCTCTGAAGAAGTGCTTCCTGACCTCCCTCCTAAACCTCCCACCCTCCAGCTTAAGACTGTGCCCCTCATGTTATGGTTGCCCTCAGCTTAAAGAGACTCTCTTATCAACCTTATTTATCCCTTTCAAGTCCTTGAAGGTCCCAGTCATGCCCTCTCTCTTTCTGTCTCCTGTCTTCCAGGAGTACATGTTCAATGCCCTCAACCTCTCATTGTATGCCTTACCCTGCTGACCCACTGTCATCTTTGTATCCCTCCTCTGGATTTTCTCCAGCAGGTTAATGTCCTTTTGAGGTGTGGGCACCAGTAATGAACTCCATACTCTAGATGCAGCCTTACCAGTGACCTGTACAAGGGCAGTATTACCTCCTGTCTCCTACTACTGATCCCCTAGATATGCATCCCAGCATCTTGTTTGCCTTTGCTGCTGCTTTCTTTGTACTGTGTGGAGTGCTTCAGATCACTAGTGATCATCACTCCCAGGTCCTTCTCTTCTGATGCAGATACTCGGACTCCACCTAGATAGTACTCTGTCCTGGGATTCTTGGCTCCAATATGCATAACTTTGCATTTCTTGGCAATGAAGCCAAGCTGCCAGATCCTGGACCACCTCCCCAGCTTTTCCAGATCTTCCTGTAGGTCCTGTATCCCTTCAGGTGTATTCACTCCCCCACAGAGCTTGGTGTCACTCTACTACCAAGGGTACCCTGCCATTCCTTTGTTAAGCAGAAATTTGTCTAGGCTTATCTTGAAAGCCTGCACTGTTTCATGACCACTGTGCTGGGAGAGTCGGCATAGACAATAGTTCAAGCAGGTCAAGTTACACTAATTACAAGTTAGAGCTATGTACATGGCAGTATTGGGATAATACTTGAGTTGAAAGCATAAGTTGCATTAATTAGCTCAGCTAAAGGACCGATTTAAGAAATCAGTAACATGTTTTAAAACCACCTTAGCAAGGTATACAGTCCTCTTGAGGTTCACTATTCTGGGAGTTCAAGGGTCAGAGTTAAGTCCCAGTTCTGATTATTTAAGAACAGAACCATCTAAACTCTGGGTAGTTAGGCTTTTGAGCCACAGACTCTGAGCACAAGAAAAGGAAGCCTGTGTTATTCAGCTTAAGGATCCGCAATCAGGGCGCATAGTACATGGCTCTTGGGATTCTTAATCTTTTCTGAATACTATCAGATCCTGTATACGGAATCATCCTGCCCATTCAATAGAGAACTTTCTCTCTGATCTTGCCTTCCTCCCTGATGAAAGGCCCAGCAGAATCCCTTCTCGCCACTATAACACTGGAGGAGATACAGTCATCTTTACAGGAGGTGAAACCTCTTAAATGCTCTGGCCGTGATGGATGCCAGGTTGATAAGTACAAGTTCTTCTCTATGTTATTGCTTCCTCACTTTCTTACCAAGCTTCAGGCAGTTCAGGCGGGTGTTTCCTCCCTCCCATCCTGGTTGTATGGTACCCTTTCAGCCATTTTGAAACCAGGAAGAGACCCAACCTGTCTCACCTCTTACTGATCCATTTCAATTTTAAATGTTGATTACAAATTGTTCTTATCTATTTGGGCCAGGAGACTGGACCACCTTCTTCTTTCCTCATCCATCCTGACCAATCCAGATTCATCCGATGCTGACGACAGACAATGGATAATGTCTGCCATACCCTTCTACTCATGGAACATGTCACGCAATGCTCCAGCCCAGCTGGCTTCATCAGTTTGGATGTCAAGAAGGCATTTGACAGGGTGTCCTGGTGATTCTTTTGGGACCCCTGTCAACCTTTGGGTTCCTCCTCTCTTTCTGGGATGACTCCAAAATCTCTATCGTGTCCCCAGGCTTATGTCCCAAGTCTTTGTTTCTCTGACATCACCTATTAATCTCCAGTAGGTCATGAGAAAAGGCTGCCCCCTTCCTCATAGTGTTCATCCTATATATTGAACCTTTGGGTACAGTGTTCCGACAGGCCTGGGTGGTGGAGAGATGCCCTTGGGGAACCCATTACATGATCTCCCTATATGCAGATGATATCCTCCTCGCCATTCTTGACTGTGAGACATCTATTCCAGCAGCTTGGTCTGTACTACAGTATTGTGTTTGTTAGAGTTTGTGGTATGAATTGTATTATGTTGTAAATGTATTTGATTGTGCAAGTTGTATAGTATTTATTGTTGGTATGTATTTAATGTTTGTTGTATTTTGTAAACCTCAACTTGTTGCCTGTGAAACCAGCATTGTGCTCATCAGGCTTAGAAGAATAAAAAAAAAATACTCCACATCTTTAGCTCCTGTCTGGCTTTTCCCTTAATTTCCATAAAACAGAAGGCTATTGCTTCACTGCTGCCTTCTTAGGCCCTTCGCATGACACTCCCATTGAGATGGATAGATACTTAACTAAAATGCCTAGGGTTTCAGATTCCCATGAATCTCACTAACCTGTAACTTGTAAAGTATGAGTCCGTTACCATCTCTTTGACTCAAGATATTTCCAGGAGGAGCCAGCTATATCTCCCATTTTTCTAGATTAGAAACGGTGAGAATGAATATGCTGCCTGTGATCTTATGCTTTTACAGACTTTGCAAACTTTACATATATCTGCACCTTGCCACTTCATCTCCTGGAATAAACTGATCTTCCGATTTTCAGGGAGGTAGTGCCCAGAATAAGATTCTCACTTTTACACCTTCCATAATCTCCCTAACCTGCTAAATTATGCAGGGCTGCCCATCTCAGAACAGTTTATATCTGGTTATGTCACAGATAAACCCACCCTGGAAACAAGTTTGTATTAAATGACTTGTATGATACTGGCCGGAAACTGTTATTCTCTGTCACGTTGGTACCCCCCACCTGGCAGACTTCACAAACTTCACTGCTCAAACCCTGTATGTATGACTTTGACTACAAAGTCTTCCTTTTTCAGGGTATTCTATTTTTGTAGAGTCCTAGCAGCTTATTCCGATTTCTTTCCCATGCAGTTGACCATGCCTGTCAACCGTGGTGACAACTCAACCTCACATTTATGTTTCAGTTTCTTGACACGCAGGGAGTTCTCCCGCTTGAGTGGCTACAGTCTACTGTATGTATGGTCTGACAGGCAGGAGCACTTCAGATATTTTCAGGTTAGGACTTGCCTTCTACATAAGAAAACTAGTAGAACTCATCTCCTGGATCCAGTGCCTTACTCCTTCATCTCCTAAAGGGAGTTGTATAGGAGAAACCTTGCAACACCTGATTGATAACATGTATAGATGGGCTTCAGGACCTCTTGGGAGATTCCACCCAATCCATTTTATATGCCTGGAATGATAAACTGAACCCTTCCTTTCCTTACTAACGCTTGGTTAAGATCATATTTCTTTCCATTAAAGTCCCTCTTCATTGATCTGAAGAGAATTTGCCTGGAAATGCAGGAACAGATTTTTTGTACATGGCTACTCTGGTTAAATTCCTCACTTCAGAATACAGCCTTTGCTGGAGGAAATGTGGTCTTCTTAATACTGACCATGCATGTGTTTTTGGTCTTGCCCTACCCTAACCTCTTCCTGGAAAGCAGTCTCAGACCACCTCCAAAGGTTATCCTTCCCAGCAGGATTTATCTCTCCTTGATGATCCTCCTGTCCATTCCTCCCCTGCTTTTTGAGTAGATCCCCGCTCTGTGGTATTTTTGTATATTCTGGCTGCCAAAAGGCCATCACGAGGTTGTGGAGCAACAGCAGTCACCTTGATGGATTTATGTTGACTTATCATCACAGATATTTATACTGGGGAACATAGCTTCACTGGTGTGTGTGTGTGTGTGTGTGTGTGTGTGTCTGTCTGTCTATAGCTATAGATGTATTTTTCCTATTTGTCTAGTAACCATTATATATATTTCTGTTTCATGCTGTCTATGTTCTGTACATTTTCCTGCATAGCTATTGTGTTTTTAATCCTGGGAAACTGCCTTGTCTTACCATCTGACTCCGTAAACATACATTCAAAAAAATCAGCTCAGGGCAGTTACCCTGTCTGTGGAACCCTGTACAATCCAAGCCTTTGAACTCACGGAGTCCTTTTCTGTTTAATCAGTGACCATGGCTCCAGCAGGCTTTATCACTCAGTGTCTCTCCCAGACATTGAGTGGTGAAGTGCTTAGCATAGCAACCAGTAAGGAGGGGTATTCAGTGGGCAATGGTATTCACTGCAACAGCAATTATTACGTAAGCTGCTTAAAACAAGTAAAAACAACGTTCAGAAACCGATGTGCTCAATGGCAGAAGCAAAGTTCTGTTAACTTTGGGGCTGGAAGTCAAAACTTTCCATGGGCCAGATTTCTGGAAGCCATTCCAGTTTTTGTTGAAAGGCATGAACTAGGTGAACTGCATGGAACTATTTAGCAGGAGTAGTGGATCAAGAACATGGGGACATGAGCAGACACTGGCGGGCAAGCTCAGGAGGAGCGTGAGAAAGTTTTATGTTACAGAGAGGGTACTTGAGCTGTGGAACAGTTTGTCAGCTGATGTGGTCGGCGCCAAAAGCATTAATGGTTTCAAGGAAGGCTGGAACAAAGTGAAAGGCTTAGTAGTTACTCAGGGTGGTAGCAGTAAAGTAGGTGGATAGTGTGGGCTAAATCCAGTATAGACAAAAGGTCTCAGAGTGAGATAGGCTGTTACGGCAGACTGTATGGACAAGTCATGGTCTTTTCTGCTGTCATTGTCTATGTTTCTGTGTTTTATTGAAAGTCAAAATTCTACCCATGTCCCACATTTTAAAAGTCAGTGTGTTAAGCTGCATCTATTTGCAAGTTTTTTAATTATTATTTTTAACCTCCTTCCAAGACCCATTCCTCTGATGTTCCTGTCTTCCGAACAGTCCATACCTCTGCCTGCTGGATGCAGTCATTGTTGGTACCAATACAGGCTTCCTGACTCCCAGGGTTTCCTTTGGATTCAGATCCATCCCTTCCTGGGGGCCCCCAGTCTCTCCATTGCCAATGGAGAGCTGGGAGAAATACCTAAGAGTCCTCAAGACCAAGACAGGGAGCATGCACACTACAGCGGGGCCCTAGTGGCATGGGGGTTTGGGTGCATGAAGGCCATCATCCAAATCAACCAATCTGGCCAAGGTTCATGATTTTGTGGTCCCAATTACCTCAGTCAAGGCATTTCCTGGTGCGGGAGCGTGCTTGACATGCAGTATCTGTGTTCCATGCATTACTACATGCCAACCACCAGGAGCCTCTGTAAGAGTAGATTTTGCTAAACCTCCCTGGGAGAGGTGTCCATATGGATAATCTTTCTGACTCTGTACTGGCCTCCACTCCTAATGCCCCAGGCTCAGGATTTGAAGCCCAGTCACCAATGTGCCAAGCAGGGCTTTAATGCTTGGCACCATGGAGCAAGCCCAGAAGGTTTTTAATCTATTCTTTATGCCTCTTTCTTCAGTGCTGTAAACATCCAGTGGCTACCACCTAGCTCTGTACTCGACCATCCTAGTGTTTATCCCTTTACAACCTCCAGAAGCGCCCCCATTGAAGTGGGGCTTGTCTGAATGGTCACTTCAGAGACAAGGTGTTGGTCCTGCTATATGAGGACCTGTAGGGCAGTATGGTTGGTCAGTCAGGCAGGGCCTGAGTGGGCCCAATTATACTGCATCTTGCCATGATTTTCTACTGTTCATTCCGCCCACCCCGAGGATGTTGGCTTGCTGCAGAATCAAAAGCACATATACACAAGGCAGGACATCACAGATTTCAGCCAGCAACCTCCCTGTCCCTCTGTAGCACCTTGTGGAGGGTTGTGGGATGACAGATGCACAAGTCACAGAACTTCAGGTTCAACACACAATATCTGTGTGATGTTTATTTAAAACACAGGGGAGTAATCTTAAGCAATGGCATATCTTTTCTTCAGTAAATCGGTTTGCAGCAACAGACTATGCATGTCTTTCCTCTGCACTTACCACCCACTGATCTACTGATCTATCTCTTCAGTGGAAATGAATTCATTCCTGTGTTGGTCTTGTGTGTTTGGCTGATGGGGACCTCAAAAAGAAAACCCCCAAACAAGCTAAGACAAAAAACCTCAGTGCAGAAGCACTGAAGCACAGAATTACCCAAAGGGCATTGGCATAAAGCCAAGTTTCAGAAAACACAACATCATACATACCCCATAATGCAAAGCATCATGGGATGTATATACAAATCACCATGACATTTTAGGATGGTTCAGCTTAAAGCAGGAATGCATGATGCTAAAGGGCCTGTCAAACAATCTGTAATTTACATGCATTTTAACAACACAACAGGGTTTTCTGATATCTCTACCCTGGTAACTTAATTTTCTAATACAGTCACCTAGTAACTTTTACCTTTATCAAAACACCTAGTGCTGTAGTATCTTCAACATTTACAAGTTTCATAAGCATTGGGCATATACCTAATGTGCTTTTATGTCATATTGCTTTACATACTTTAGGTCAACAACAAGGAACACAGTCTGTTGTTTTAAATCAGTTCAGAGGTCGCCACGATAACTTCCTTGTATGAGGACATGGAGGTAAAGAAAAATAAGGCTGGACACTAAAGACTAGTCAAGAAGTGGGGGCACCCATAGGTGGCCAAACCATATGGACTAGAATTGTAAAGAATAAATTAGGGTAAGAAAGAGAAGAATTGTTGCAACAGATTTAAGAAAAGGTCAGTTCTCAAGAGTGGCAGGATCTCCTGTCACACACTTCAGTTGCCCCACCCCTATGATCCTCTAGGTGACAGTATTCTAGGCAGCACCCTCTCTGGAACAGGAGAACATCCTCTGGGGTGCTACATCCTCCCTGCATCTGTCACCCAGTGACCTAGGCTTGTTCCCAATGCTACATCCTCCCTGCATCTGTCACCCAGTGACCTAGGCTTGTCCTGATGCTACCCCCGCATCTGTCACCCAGTGACCTAGGCTTGTTCCGATGCTACATCCCCTGCATCTGTCACCCAGTGACCTAGGCTTGTTCCCGATGCTACACCCCTCATCTGTCACCTAGTGACCTAGGCTTGTTCTCAATGCTAATCCTCCCTGCATCTGTCACCCAGTAACCTAGGCCCTGTTCCCAATGCTACACCCCCTGCATTTGTCACCCAGTAACCTAGGCTTGTTCCTGATGCTTCATCCTCCCTGCATCTGTCACCCAGTGACCTAGCTTGTTCCGAACTAAACTCACCGCCATCACATGCAGTTATCCTACCTCTGCATTAATTGGCCAGTTTATTTTGAAGTTGATATACAAGGTTACTGGCAAAATACCTTTTCTTTCAAAAAAACACATTTGATCGCCATCCTGCAAAATTGGATGTCATCTAATTCCCCAAAATTTGGTAGTCAGATATTTCCTACTTCTATATTTTGAAATTTTACCTTAATTTTGGAAGATGGGTGCTTCTACAATTGCTTTAGCTGAAGCCTTGGCCAGCAGAACAGGTGGCATAACCACCTAAGACAGTGGGTTTCATTGAGAAAGAGCATTCTAATTGACTACTATGAATTCTGGGGTTTATCCATGGTTTCCAGTAGAATGTGGGAATGGTTCTGTAAAATTCAACCCTCTCTCCAAACTGGGGCAGTTTGCTTCTTTTGTTCTGAAATAAACCATTTGTCTTAAAATGGTTGGAGAGTTAGTTTTAGTTGGAAACAAAATAAGGTTTACCAGCATGAAATTAAAGAACAGTGTGCGCACAGACCCAGAGGTGCTGAGAGGAAGCTGCCAGCTCAGTAATAAAGAGACACGTCCTCTGAGGAAGACCGGAAAAGAGTTGAAGAGGTGTTCTTTGGCACCATGCCACAAATAAATCTGCATTAATCCTTTGAACTCCTGTTTTATGAGTGCGAATGTATTTTCTATTTGGTTACACAGCACAAGCAGGGGTAACACTGTAGCTGCTATCCTTGAATGTGTGTCAGTACTCCAATTTGGTATAGTCTTTGCCATGCAGCAGTAAGGGCAGATAAGATGTCACTTTAATTTCGGAATAATAGAAGAGCTCCACATATGGCACTAATAGACCTTGATAAAGCACACTGACATGTGTAATGTTGATTTTCTTTACATTGCTGCTTCCAGTGTAAGTAGTGCTGTTTTTATTCACATTTGTATGGTGTAAGCCACTAATAAATTTTTGCCTTTTGCACTGGAATGCATGCTTTGTCTTGTGGTAAGGTAAAGGTAGCCAGATTTCTGGTGTGATATTATATTCTGTAGCCCCAGGCACTCTGAGCTGCTGCTTTTGTCTGCAGATAAGATGGACCCTAAGTCCTTATCATCACAATACTATGTTACTTAATTACTCGAATTGTCCCAACTGCTGGAGGACACCAGATCACACGTCTGTGCCTGTTTGATATTGTCAATCTCCTTGAGCATGAGGAAGACAGTTCTGTCACCTTTCAGTCTCCATTTCTGAGCCATGAACATGTTAAGGGCTACAAGCATCTCCTCATAGTTTTGTCTTCCATACCCCTGATTATTATGGTGGCCCTGTATTGCACCCTCTCAGTTTCCTCTGTGTCCTGTTTGTACTGAGTAGCCCGAACTGCTTAAAGTATGCTGGTCAGCCCCTTTGATTCACCCCAGCATTCTACTGGTCCTCTTACAGTGGCTGCACACTGCTTGTCATGCTTTCACCCAATGTTATGTTGCACATGGGTGAATATATTATTATAGGAGTGGGTTTTGAGAGGCATGTCACTGTTGGTCCAGTGCAGAACAGCCTGCAAGAGGCTTGTCAATGTCAAACCAATTATCACCCAGGCTGATCATGACACTGTTTTGGTCTTGCTGGTGGAAACTTTGTGTAGTTCAAGGAGAGAGTTAGCCCAATGGTAGGGTAACTCTTTATTTTGATTGCATAATGCAGCCAACAAGCAGAGCTGATCGCGTCATGATCAGCCTGTGTCATCCCAACATAATCTGAAATGAAGAACATCATCCCTTAATCTCAACCTCTCCTTCTTTCTTAATTTTCTGACACTGGGGTGCCTAATCCCTGGTGCCGGGAACTACCCCCACCCACCCATTTTCACTGTGTGACACTGGGGATCCCACCCCTGCTGCAGTCAAATGTAAAAAACTGTCCTTAGTCCCTCCCACCCCTTCCTTGTTAAGTTTCTGACACCAGGGTGACCAATCCTGGTGTCAACTTCTATCATACCCTGCCTGTTTTCGTTTGTGACACCAGGGGCCCACCCTTGTGCTGCCAAACATAACATTGACACTGGGTTGCCTAATCCCCAGTGTTGGTACCTGAAATAAAAAAAGTCCTTGTAGTTTTTTATTTTTGTACACCTTGTAAAAAGAAACCACCCATTGATGTCTGTTGCTGCTGCTGTTGCCTCCCCCACCCGACCCTCCCTCTCAATGCCCCCTTTCTTATCTATAGGGAGTCTAATGCCACAATCCACTGTGGACTGGAAGCATGTCTTCACTTTTCAATACCAGACCATGAACTGAGGAAACCAGATATGCAGACCAAGTGTTATTTCTTTTTTTTTTATTTATTCCCTCCCTCGGCTGGGGGTGCTACCATTGGTTCCCCAATCCATCTGGTCCCTAGCCTCCAGCGCCACTCCAAGTACCCATGCTCGATCTCATCCTCTGTTCCTCTCACTGGCTGCCTCATGGTGGTACTTACCCACCACTGCAGAGTGGGAGGTCAGGATCAGGGGAGCATCTCGAGGTCAGAGTGGTGTGGCGCCCGATGCGGACCATACTTTATGTAGCGTGATGGAGGATTTTCTTTGTTAGGCCCCCATTCCCGGCTTGCCGGGCATGCAATGGCGTCAACGACACTGGCGTGTGCACTTCCGCGCTCCCATGTCCGATGCTGCCCGTGTTGTCCCCAGAGTGAACGGCCACTTGCAGTAACCTTCAGCCTCCACCTGGAGCCAACAAAGCCATGGTCATTCCATCCCTCCCACCCCCTTTGGAGAGGCAGTCCCTGGGATGTATCCTCCTCCCCTGTCTGACCCCAATGACCCGAGCTTGTTCCCGAACCCGGGTTGCTGGTGTGAGGCAGGTGTGGCACCCAGTGCCTCAACCCTCAGTGCCACGGTTGGCCAGCTCAGTGTATTTCAATGGGTTTTGAACTTGTCTTCATTACTTGGTCATTTTGAATATTTTCCCAAAAATTTCAAAATGGCTTTTAGGACCTCACCTCATGAACAGTGGCCATAAAATTATGCAAATCAGTCGTGAAAGGTGCTTTTGTGGTTGCTGTGTGAAATCACCTTTTGGACAGGATTTGAAATTTTCTCCACCCTTGTTCTTGTAATAGGATCATAAGAAGGCTGAGAATTTTGGGTAAAAATGTTACAATAAAATTATAAGCATATGTTGATATTTTTCAATGTAAGCTTGTAACTTTGGTAATTTTCAATGTTTTGACGTAAATTTTCACCATAACCATTTTTCATCACCTCATGAGCGTGACAGCTGTCAATTTTCAAATCCTGGCCAAAATGTGTTTTCACACTTGTGGCACAAAATTATGTTTCAGCCACTATTTTATGTAATCTCCTGTCAGGGGCTTACCTGTGAGCCCCTGAAAAGGCTAGTTTCCCTGAGGTTCTGGTCCACCCCATTCTTTTTTTTTGGCCAGGTCCTGGGTTTCTGGCTTCTGCCCTGTGTTTTCTGTCTCTCCTGCTGGCCTTCACATGGTTTCTTAGAGAGAGGGGCTGGAGGAGCAAGATAATGGAGCCACCAGTTTTTGAAATGGCACTGCAGTGCCAGCGAGCTCAGCATGTGCAGAACTGCATTTTGTGTGGCCATTTGGCGGCCTTTAGAGTTGCCTCTCGGTAATCCTGGTCCCAAGGCAATGTAAAGAGGGACCGGAGACCTTTAGGAGTCAGGAGAGGCAACGGGAAGAAGAAATGTTTTGTGAGCACCAGTCACCCTCGAGATATGGGAGCCTGTTGCCTAAACTCTTAGTGTGTAGGGTAAATAATAATAATACTAATAATACAGAGTCTTATGTCTTGAGTCTGCCAAGAAACATTCATAAACAAGCAAGAGTATTAATAAATGTTTATTAGACTACTTACGCCAAGCATGTGACAAAGAAAATCGCACAGGAGATAGGTTTCTCACCACTCTCCTGAAGAATGTACATAATCTCCAGTATTGTAGGATCTCAGGTTCTCCAAGATCTCGTTCTCTCTCCCCACTGTCCTGGAGCGACAGTAGGTTGCAGAAAGCTACATACTACAGATAACAGCATAGCAACAGAGATGACCTCATAGTTACAGATATGAGAAACAGTATGTATTTGATAATGACTTAGGAGACAGAATTACTAATGAGCATCATATGAGATAAATAATATGCTTCTGTTTGCATTATAGCTTGGACAAAGAAATGCTGATGGGTTCAAACTACACGTGGCATTTCTTGCCCGTGTATAAGACATAACAAAGGTTTTCTCTCTGTCCTCTTGCTTAGACAAGAGAAATGCTGACTGGCCACAACTATATATGACTATGAGAATATACAGTATATATAGGGTGGGATATTCAGACCGCGACAGGCTGTGGCGCAAGCCTGGGCACAGCGCAACTGGGATGTGCCAGGTCGCTGACAGGGATATTCAACGGTGCTGCACCATGGCTCAGCACCATTGAATATCACTCCATGACCACCACATAGCACATGGTGCAGTGGCACTGCACCAGGGCAAGTGGCCAGAGAGAGGAGCAGAGGATGCGCTGGCGCAGGTGCCGTGCGCTAATTGCATCAACCGATATTCAGCGGTGGACATGCAAATGGGGCCATAATGCATGCAAAGGCACAAATAGGGGCCATTTATAGTATCGTCTCTTCATTGCATGCAGGTGCGCTGATCCCCAGCAACTTGTGCCTGACGCCCTGCCAGGCAGCAGCCATTGGGGACTAACGCCCCTGCCCCACCGCAAGCGCTTCAATGCCCAATCGCGGGCCGTGAATAGTAAATAACTCCCTGGTGGTCCAGTGGACTTCTCTCCTTGTCCGATCGTGGGCTGTACTAATATTTAACCTCCCTGGTGGTCCAGTGGACCTCTCTCCTTGCCTGATCGGAGCTGTAATAAGAAAAGAACCTCCCTGGTGGTCCAGTGGACCCATCCCCTGCCTGATCGTGGGCTGTAATATAAAGAACACTCCTGGTGGTCTAGCAGTACCGTACCCACTCCCAACCCACCCCACTCATTCCCGCCACCCTGCTTCCCCTGGTCAGCGGGTGGCAGCACCACCCGCAAGCCACCCATTTCACATATCAGGACTGTGTAGTATTATGCGGTCTGCACGCCATTGGCCCATGCTGTGGACCAATGGGCATGCAGCCGCATTGTAAGCTGTCAGTCAGTGGTACCAGCGGCTGCGGTGGGTGCTGCCGCCCACCGCTGACCTGACACGGGCATGGGGCGCGCTAATTCCACCGGATGGTGCTGCCGGAGCTTGGGTGGCCACCCACAGCTGGCAGCTGCCATGTTGCCGCTCTACATTATGGCAGCTCACCTGTGGGTGGCCAGCTGTTGCTCCATAATTCTTTGGCTTAACTGTGTGCGGTGTATGTGGGGGTTGCACCTGCATATTCACAGTACATCCCGAGCTGAATATCAGGATGTGCAGAATATGCATGGGCATGCCCCCTTACCTATTCGCATATATTACCCGTCGCCCCGAGCGCATGGGGATTTGTGCTGCGCGCCCTATTGAATATCGCACTGGGCACATCAGTGGGTTCCGTGATGGCACAACTCTGTTGCGCCATTCAACCCGTTTGTATATCCCACCCAAAGTATAAAGTAATCACTGATGATCCCTCAGAGTCATCTTATCAGTGATTAGGTAGATTATATATGGAATATATGTAAAAGACAAACATAATGCATTATAGTGAGGTATAATAATCTTGCATGATCTAATCCTATGAAAGGATGTAAACATTAATAAATATTAGCAGCAAAGTACATTCCTGGCACTCATGCTTATATGATGGGTGCCTGAACTACATGTTAGTGCAAAATAGCAGTATCACAGTATAACAGACCAGAAATACAGTGTGAGGTATATGTAGGTGTTTTCTTCTAAAAAACGTGCACAAGGTAAAGTGTTGCTCCCAGCTAAAGCGGCATGATTTCTCAAAAGCTGTGGCACAACATCCCATTAATGAGACTGAACACGGAGCTGCTAAAAATAATACTTATTGCACCAACACCATATACCTGATGCGTTTGGACACCAAGTCCTTTATCAAAGGTTAAACAAGCAATACAAAAACACCAGTTACAATAGTAATCCAGACATGATGTCATTATGACATATTCACATTTCATTGGACACCATACTTATTACGCTAGTTCAGAAAACACTCAAACTTCCTTAAATACAGCATAAAGTGAAGAAATGACAGCTTATATAAACATTTGGTGTCGAAGCAGCGTCAGGTATATGGTGTTGGTGCAATAAAGTATTATTTTTAGTAGCCCGTGTTCAATCTCATTAATGGGATGCGTGTAGCCACAGCTTTTGAGAAATTATATGTGAGGTGTATGTGGGATGATAGGGCATAACCTAGGGTGCAACAGGGCCACCTAATTAATATTCATGAGGTGGCTCATGAATAAAATGAGCCAGGTCTGTTTAGTGCCTTTGGGCACCAGGAAACAGCGCTAGCGACAGAGAATAAGTAAAATGTTTAATTGTACAATGGGGCCCTCAGAGAAACAGTGTGGCTGCAGTTTCCATGAGGATTGAGTAAATAAAATGCTTACTGTGTCTACAACAGAGTGGGAAAGTTGTGG
Source organism: Neoceratodus forsteri (assembly GCA_016271365.2). Taxonomy (NCBI): domain Eukaryota; kingdom Metazoa; phylum Chordata; order Ceratodontiformes; family Ceratodontidae; genus Neoceratodus; species Neoceratodus forsteri. The sequence continues at coordinate 991,803,262 of CM028135.1, forward strand.
CATATCTAAACTGTAATGGGACTGTGAGGCTGCCTGGAGACACATAAAAATGGCAGTAGCGACTGAGAGAAGGCAGGTTAAATGGTTCAATTAGGCAGTTGCTTAACAGGTCACAGGTGGTTACTGAATGCTGGGGAAATATTTCAATAAAAGTGAGTGGTTGGACTGAAAACATTATTTAAATTTGGGACACTGCATGAACTGTGCTCGACTGTTTATCCCAGCCACCATGTTGTAGCAGTCATGTGATACCAGCCAGCCAACCACCAAGCCAGGATTCTTGTCAGGGACTATGGGACTGTGTGAACAGACTTTGGGAAATACGGGAAAGGTTTAGGCACCTTTTCTGCACCTATAAGGCATCAAGGGAGCCTCATGCTTATTAATTTTCTTAAGGACTGTGGCTCCAGCCAATGGGAGCTGCCAAAGCTCCCAAACTGAGAAAACTGTTGGACTTTGGGGCAGTCCGGTGGGAGCCCTCCAGAAGGAGGGGTTCTTGCCCTGGAGAATGGAGCTACAGGATGGGCCTGCCTGGGGCTGCCAGAAATGTGTCCCCTAGGGCAGAGTGCCTGCCCCATCAGGAAAAGGGAAGAAAACAGCTTGGAAGAGAAAGAAGAAAGCTGCAGGTTGCTGAATGTTCTCGTTGTTCTGAAATTGCACCACAGCGGTGAGATAAAGGCAGCTTGAATGGACAAGGGAAAGCTGCAGGATGCCAAATTTGCATTGAATTGAAGATGCACCTGAGCGGTGGAAAGAGGAGAAAAGAGGTTGTGTCCTGAGCCTGGAAAAAGGACAAAGGTATGTAAGCCTGGAAAAGACAAAGTTTGTGTCCTGAGACTGGTAAAAGGATAAAGGTTGCGTCTGTCTAAGCCTGGGAAAAGATAGAATACAGAGGATTGACGAACAAGAGAATATGAATGTGCTGAGAGAAGAAAGGAAGAGTGAGCCTCTTGATTTGGAGAATTGTTATGTACCAGGATGGTGAGAAAAGGGACTTTGAATGCAGGAAATATGTGTGAGCCAGAGCGAGAATGTGGCTGTGTTAAAGTTGAGAGACGGTAAAACAGAAGGATGGACAGGTGCCTTTTGGGGTCGGGTACCTGTTTTCTGCTCCTGAGACACTAGCAAGGAAAAGAAACAGATTGTGTGGCTACACACTGGCGAGGACAGAGGAATACTGGAGGAGAAGAGGCAGAAGAGAATGTGTTAAATGTTTCTGCTGACACCCAGGGCCAGGTGGGGAACTTGCTAACCCCCATCAAATGGGCTCTGCCACTGCAGGGATCATGGGTCTTGCACCAGTGCTAGAGTGCTCAGATCGGAGGGAACCAGGCTGTGGGGCCACCCCAGGTCTGGGTCCTCTGTTGTTGGTAGGCTTTGCAATATGCCCTGCAACAGCCTGTTATAGGCTGAAGGGGACAAGCTGCAAGATCTACAAGCAAGAGGAAGAAAGAGCGAGCTGTAGCCTCTGTGCCCCCTGTTTCAAGCATCGAGGCCCGATTCTGCATGTTTCCATCAATCCCCAGGACTTCAGCAAACTGTGTCATCCAAGAACTGATTCTTCAGAACCGTGAGTAAACCTCTGGAATTGCCCTGCACCTGGGGACTGTAAATAGTTCAGAAATGCCAACCAGGGCAGGAGATGAGAAGCTAAGGATTGGAGGGAAGATAAAGATTTAACTCTAACCAAGCGAAAGCCTGTAAAAGTTAAAGTTAAATTCACCAAGTGCACGGTGCGGCTACCAGCTGCACCTCAGGCCTGCAACTTAAAATCTGGGTACCCAGTGACAGGACTTTGGAGTTTCGATTGGACTGGGATCTGTGGGTCTGGGTTTGGTTATACCTGCAGTAGTTAGCTAGAGCTGGTGGCTGCAATGATTGAACTATGAGTTTGAATCAAAGGAATGTGATCGTAGGAAATTCTTATCTTTAAAATGAAATGGAGGAGGTTTGTTTGAACTCTATTCTGCTTACCCCATCCTAACCTCCCTGTAAATAAACCGTGATGTTATTGTTTTGCAGCAGAAATGATTTCAGAACCTAATTTTAGTGAGCTTGTTTTTGGCTGGAAATAGAAAAGGTAAAATGGTAATTGAATGTGGGAGGATTCGAACCTGGTAAGCCCATGTTGGGGTAACCGTTGAGGAGGTAGGTTGATACGCCATCCCAGGGGTTGTACTGCAGGTAGTCAGACCCACTATTATGTACTCTGGGCGGAGGCACCACCATTTTAATTATGTCTTTGGGAAAGGACCCCGTATGGCAGTTATGGGAATCCAGGCCCCTGGCCTTGTACCGCCGACAAAGCAGGGGCAGTGCCTTCTCCAGGATGGTGCCAGAGGGGTTACTAGAATCCTAGAAAGACCTAGTGGTAGGCAGGGAAGGCAGCTTGTGAAACTCCAGATAAATGGATTTCACACTGTCTCACTCTGTTCTCAGTCTCACCTGAGACTGAGGGATGACATCACCATAGAACTATCGCAGCTGCATGAGCCACAATGGAATCTGAAGAAGGAGTTAGATTAGAATGTTGGGAGTTTTGAACAGTCAGTTGGAAGTAGTCTGCAGTTGGAGATTTTTGTGAGAGAGGAGCACAACAGCTCTGTGCTCAGGCTCTTGGAGCCCTCAGCCCTGAAATAGGGCTACATTTAGGAAAGGTATGTGTTTCCGCCTAAAGGGAGACACAGTAAGCTGTTCTTTAAGTGGTGGAGACCGCTGATTCGGTCTCTGTGCCCCACAGGAAGGTTTGCCTGCAATTCCAGGGGCAACCCTCTGGCTACTGCTGGAGAAAGAAGCTGCCTTATTTTGTCCCACTGTGTGGGGTACAAGAAGATTTTGAGATTCGCCTTGGGGCACCTGCAACCAAAGGGTGAGTTCTGCTCTTTCTAAAGGGCCCATGTTTCACCCTGACTTGTGTTAAAGTGAGGATTGGACTACTGAAGTAGTGGGAAGCATAGAGTAATAGGCTTAGCCAAAAGTAAAAGTATGTTCAAGTCCAGCACATAGGGAAGTCAAGACATGTAGAGGAGATGTGACATCGTCTACCAGTAATCTACATTGCCAAGCTTTCAAAAGAATTGTGTAGTTTCAGAGAAATGGCGGGTATGGATTGTGGGAGCTGGAGTGGGAGACCTCCATCTTTAGTAACCAGGTCCACCTCTACGTTCGCTATGGATTTCTACTTTGCCTCATGCACTTGGCCAGTGATGAGGAAAGTACCCAGACATGGGATTAGAAGGAAAATTCCCTTTGGAGTCGAAGGCCTAAGGTGGTTGAGGAGCCACCAACAGGAAAACTGGTTCATTCTCATATGGACCCATGGATCAAGTGGCCAGCGGAAGCTGGGCCATGGGGAAAAACCAAGTAGTGTACAAGTCGGGCTGTGTACCAAGCTGCATGCCAAGTCGGGCTGTGTGTGCCGGTGGTCAGAGCCTGAGGGCTGGAATAGTGAAGAAGTGTTTTGTTGTCTCTGATCTGCATTACTAGGAATGTAGCCCCATGAGGATCCGTCTATGCTTTGTTTGTTCAGTTTGGATGTGAACAAAAGCCACACTGTAGAATCCCATTCCTGGTTTTGGCCATTACAGTTATTGCTTCCTGTGTTCAGATTTACTTGGGTGCCCCTGTGCAGAGTAGCCAAACCTAGGCCCCCTGTGCCAAGTAACCTAGTCCTCCCGAACCCAGTCCCCACCAGGTACTGCTGTCAGCTTCAACAACATGCCACCTGTCATTTTGCAAAAAGGCAGGGGTCCGGGGTTACATAAAATGACACCTGCCATGGTCACAATGGAGTGGTCGTAAAGACTATGTTGAAAATTTGGGGTAAAATGTGAAAAACAACTAAGTTATGAAGAAATACTGAATTATTCCAATCTTTACTCATAACTTTATTGTTATTAATGTCTGATCATGAAAGACTGTTGGGAATTTGGAGTGAAAATATGGAGGCCACTGAAAATTAGATATTGTATCTCAGCTGGCCTATCCTGGTAAGTACAATCAAAATGGATAAAAACAGGACACGCTGAACATGAGATATTGCATGTCTTCTGGTCTATCCGGGTAAATGTATAGTAAATGTGGCAAACATTTGGCGTTGACAAATACTTGTCTGTTATGACCCCTGTTCCAGGTCCTTTTCCTCCATCTGCACTGCAGCAAGCTGAGCCCCACACTGTGTATAGGGCCTACCTCTGTTTCTATTCCCCACCTCTTCAATCTGTCAGTCTCTCCTTCTGATTATCAGAACACTGACTAGCAGCTAGATTCTCCAGAGCCACATGAAGAGAGGCTATAGCTTGGATCAACAGAAATCAGTGGGCAAGGACATTCTGCATGTTTAACTGATTTATATAGAAACATAGAAGTTGTCAGCAGAAAAGGACCCTTGGCCCATCTAGCCTGCCTAAAAATACCATGCCTGCCTTGTCACTACAGACTCTACTTTATCTGCAGCCCTCCACCCCTGCTACTAAGGCTCCCGTGTCTATCCCATGCATACTTGAATCCTGCTACTGTTTTGGTACCAACTACCTCTGCTGGTAGTTTGTTCCAGGCACCCACCATTCTTTCCATGGAGAAATACTGCCTCACATCCCCTCTGAGCCTCCCTTCCAGCTGCATATTATTCTCTGTTCTTGAACATCTCTTTCTATTTAAAATACCACCCTCCTGTACTTTATTGATACCCTTGATGCATTTGAATGTTTCTATCATGTCTCCCTTTCCCATCTGTCCTCTAGAAGTACGTATTTAATTCCTTGAGTCCTTCCTTCCGCATAGTGCTTCTGTGGCAGTCCATGCGCCGCTTTGTTGCCTTTCTGTACCACCTCTACCTGGTCTGTGTCTTTCCTGATGTGGCCTATAGTCTGTTTCTGATATTCTGGTTCTAGTCTAAAGAATCTACATATTGATTATAGGTTCAGGATAGCTCATTTACCAGATTCTGTCAATATTCCTCTAATTGCAGCATCCATTACAGTGACCTGCGATTATGACTTTTAAGACCAGAGGAAAACTACAGTATGAGCCTAGCTGCCTACGGAAACAGAACAATTCCTGCTACAGCATACACTCTACCGACATGGTTTTGCATCTTTATTGTAAAGCAGTGAACACTAACCAGGAATTGTTGCCTGCACAGTGATTGATTGATTGAGTTGTAATTTCTGATCAGTAAAGGCACACTAAGCTGTGATAACTTGTTTCCAGGTGTATCCTTCGTAAGTGCCATGGGATCTTTAACTTCCACCTTGAGTTTTATTTATTTTAAACATGTTTTACCAGGTCAGCCTGGGGGAGGAGGAACTGGACAGTGAGGAAACTTACAACATTCATATATAACATCCATTACACATTCGAAAACAAATGAAACAAGTACATGGTAAGCAGCACGTCCTTGACCAGAGACTGGCAGAAAGCATCTTGGTTTAAAATCTCATCTGAAGGATGGAGCAACCATTAAGACCATTTCTGCGTTATCAGCCTTTAAAGTAATATTATTTCTTTGTACAGCATCTGGCTGCTCAGGCCCACATGCAACCCAGGGTTTTTGGTGTCTGTGGTGATGCATTCCTTTGGGACAGAGTACAGTAAATGAATGTATCTGTGGTTTGAAGCCAGATACCAACAGAACATCTCTTATCTCTGCGACGTGGAACCTTTGTAAATGAGTCTATGACTCAAAGGTATTTTCGAATCCAAATAAATAAACAAAATAAAGCAGACTGTGGCAGTTCTGCCCTATCATTATGGGTTTGTCTTTGTTTTTTGTTTGTTTTTTGTCCCAGTATCTCGAGGCATTCCCCTTTTCTATGCCCTATACTATTTATTAAATCTGCTGCAGCAGTCTTTCTTTTCTATTATACTTCCCCTTTTCCCACTATAATAGGTGGCCTCCTATTATAGCTCCTTACTATTCTTTCCCGCTGTTTTTCTTTTCCTGCCTCGGGATATAGTTTCCTCAGAAATGGGGGAGATGTCATTTAGCTTCATCTGAAAATGCCCAATAAAAGAAAGTAATAAGTTCCTTTCAAAATCCCCTTTAGCAAATAAGCAGTCTTATGCTGAAATATGTAGTATTAGTAGGCTAAATATAGCTTTTGCAGATGAAAGTGCTAGGTTGTGCTGTAAAGGGAAAAATAAAACGCTAATCTTGCACTTTACAGTGAAACTGCCTTTACCCTGATACATAAAACAAGAGGACCCTTCTTCTCTTGCCCCTTCTTTTAATTGTTAAATGAAGTCAAACACACTTTGGTAATGACAGTGGCAGCAGTCAGCTAGCCAGTCTGCTGTACAGTTTCAGCCATTCTCCTGCATCTTCTTTCTAGGTTTAAAAGGGAGTTGGCTGTAGAGCAAGCAAAAGTCTGCATTTCACAATTTCTCTGGAGAAAACATGTTTTATATTTACATTTATTTGTGCCACATTAATCAGGGTAGTTAAAGCAAACTATTAGGTCTTTTAAGAAGTAAGAATAAGTGATGTATGTAACAAAATCATTTTGCTGCTTACCTAAAGCTTGGTCCTGTGCCTTAAAGGGATAGGTTCCCACTAGGGGAACAGGGTCCCAATATGAAGCCTATTTATAGGACAAGAGGTAGCATGACACCTCCCTGGGGGTGGAGCCTCAGGTCCTTAATTTTCAATTATCTATGCATATTTGTTTTCTTGCTTGCCATTTAATTTTCTTGAGTGGAAAGAAGCTTTTAAGTTTACTTAAATTGTAGCCATAGAATCTAGACAGCCTGATCCGCCAACATGCTGTATTAGTATAGAAATTCTTTGTTCTTAGATTTAGGGGCGGATCAGGCCAGTCAAATGTCCATTATTACCTGTCTTTAAAGATATTTAAGAGGCTTCTGTGCTCAGTTGAGATAGATTTGATGGGAGAGAGCAGATCTCCTCTCTTCCAGGGAAATACCATAGATGTAGTGGGACCTTTTTGCAACTTCCACTCTATGGTGTAAGTTTTATTGTGATGTAGCTGAAACGCTCTTGGTGAGCCAGGCTTTGATTTGTAATTTTTTCATCCAAAACAGTGTTATTTTTCCTTTACTTATTTTGTTTTGAGTCTTCAATAAACAACACTCATGAAGTAAATGTGTGTTTAACCTGAAGTACTGTCTCAAGTCTCTGCTTCTTGAGTTGTTTATACCCACATGCTCACACAGACACCATTCAAGTAATTTCTGTAAAAGTACTGGAGAAGGTACTGTTGGCTCTGGCTTATTTATTTACAAATTGGAGACCAGGAAGGCCATGGGGGTCTGACCAGCTGGGTACATAGATGTGATCTTAGGGACCGTATTTTCAAAGCCTCAAAAGTGTTGTAAGCCCTGGGTGCTGATTGTTTGGTGCAAGGGGCTTGTGGCATTCTCCTGGCTGTGATCAGGATTTTCAATCCTGCGCGCCAAATGCTGCAAGTTGGACCAGCTTTTCCCTGGTCTAGCTTACGGCATTTAGGGACCCTTTTAGGGGCTTGCATCAAGTATTTGGTATAAGTTGCCATAAACTGAGGAAACTGTCGCAACTGTGCCTGACAATAGAAAATTGGGTGCAGTTAGGCAAAAGGTGTTCAGTGCAGCTGTGCACCAAATGGCTTTTGACACAGGGCTTGAGGCAAGTCCTGCATCAGCCTTTGAAAATCCAGCCCGATATGTAGAAGTGATCTGAGTTGTCCTCCATGGTTGATAAGAAGGGAGCATTCATCTGTTTTACTTGATTTTTACTTGATTTTTACAGTTTTACTGTCTCCTCTTTGATCTCTCTGCCACTGACTGGTTCTCCATTTTTGTGATTTCTAATATTGATGGAATCCTTTCCTGTTTTCATTAAAAAGTCATACTGGTGTGAGACATGCATCCCGTGAAGAAGTCCCATGTGAGAAGGTTCCACCTTTCGTGGATTACTTCTGACCGCGTTAATCTTTTCAGGATGAGGATGCTGCCTGGTTTTGCTTAGAGAATGTTGTTTCCTAGCAGACCGCCTTCAATACAGGAGATTTAGAATTTCTGTATTGAGACTACCAAAACAGCCAATGCTTGTTATTTTGCCACTAATCTCCAGAATAACCTTAAGTCTCCTGCCAAATTCTGGAAGGTGATTAACTCCTCTTTGATCCTCCCTCCCAGTCCTCCACCATCCTTGATGAGTATGTTAACTTTGTCTCTGCAACCTCTGCTCCTCCCAGGTTCCTGCCCTCTTTTTTTCCTCCATTTTTCTACACCTTCACCGTCTATGCCCCCCATCCAACTGCCCCCCAGCTCTGTCACCCTGCTCTTCTGGAGCTTACCTTTTGCCGCTGTGTCCTTCTGCCACAGGACTGTGGTGGGTACCCAGCCACTGGTGCAGCACCTGTGATGGGTTGGTCTTCATCTGTCACAGTATGATTATCTGCCATTTTCTTCTCTTACACCCTGGAGTCTCAGTGTAAGGATGCGTATGGAGGCACGCACGCATGCCTTGATCCAAACAGCCCCAATCCATCCACCTGGCCTAGCCCCTAGCCTCCCTAGCCCTCACTGCCATCAAGCCTCCACTTGGTGGCAAGCAAGGGCTGGGAAGGTCAACCTCCTTAATCTGGGAGAGGAGAGCTGCCTGGCGGCCACTCAGTCCTCTTCCAGCCCCCCAGCCAACCCCTGGCACGCCAAGCTCATTCCTGAACTCATGTTGCTGGCATTGGAGAAAGGTGCAAAATGCCTCAGCCCTCTACACCATGCTACTGCTCTCTTCAGCAAATCTTTCACTGCATGTGCCTCCCTCCTCTTTTACTACCTTTGGTCCTTCCCTTATTACCCCAGTCTACCCCTCTCATTCTTCACCTCACCTCTGCTTTGATTCCTCTTCTGTCTCTCATTGCATATTCTATGTGCTTTGTCCTTCCTCAATCTTGAATTGTATTCTGTAATTAACAGTACGTATGGGATAGTATTTTCCCTAGGACCTTCCTTCTCCCCTCCCCAGGTCCCAACAGGAAACAAGCCTTCAGAGTTCTGTTTGTTTACCTGGTAAAATAATGTTTTAAGTAAGCAAACAAGTAAATCAATCAATCAGTCAGTCAATCATCCCAAAGGTCATTGTCCAGATGATTTGGACCCTAATCTTCCAACCTCTCAACTTCTGATTTTGCTATCTCACTCATCCACTTGCTGTATCTCTCTTCTCCTAGTTCTGTTCCCATATCCTAGAAGTTTGCCAGGGTTCTTCTGCTTCACAGAGGTGGAGACCCCACCTCCCTGGCAACTTTAGATCCATCTCTCACCTTCCTACTTTTGTTGAAAAGTTCCCCATGCCACGGAAACAGGAATGTCAGACGTCCTCTACAGTGACACATGGTACAGAACATCCCTGATGCTGCTGACTCTGGTCCCCGACCAGAAAATGCACTGACACCAAATGGGTGTTCATGCGCAGGGGCTCTGTCCCCGCCTCGACTTAAAGATCCCAACTCCGGGGAGTGGATCTCAGGGAGAGTTTACCAAACTCTGGAGTCACGACTAACAGTATCTCGGCAACCCAGTCGACACCGCGGCGCCGGTGAGGTTTTCGTCGCTGTAACAGCATCACTGTAACAGCGCCATTGTTGCAATGGTATATCTTGCAAGCTGCAAGAAAAGCTGGTCTACTCCCAACTAGCAGATATCCTGTACACAACTATTTTCTTCACTCATTTTCACTTTGGCTTCTGTAAATGCCACTTTGCCATTTCCTCTCAGCTATGTTTTACAGACTCCATTCTTAACGGTGTAGACCAGTGACATATCGCTACTGCCATTTTCATTGACCTGGCTAAGGCTTTTGATATGGTAGTCCGCCTTCTCTAATGGATAAGCTGAGTACTGTGATCTTTCTGCTCCAGTCATTAACTGGTTTGCACTGGGTCCGGATACCTGATGGAGCTCCTGTATCCCTACAACCCAAGATGATCTTCCATTTGGGAGAGGGAGGGCCTCTGAGGTGCTCCAGGCCAGATTGAAATCTTCAGGGATTGGTCTATTGAGGTGGCAGCGCCCGATCTCCTGGAATTTGTTACCTGGGTACCTGAGGGAGACCCCTTGGTAGAAATATTTAAATGAGAATTGAAAATATTTAAATGAGAATTGACAATGGTTTTGTTTTGACAAGCATTTGGGGACTAATAGTTAGGTAGTTATTGTTTACTGTTTACTGTTTGCTAGAGCTAGAGTTCCTCCAAAGATTATTACTTATAGGAATTTTAGAAATCATGATTCTTTGAAACTAATTGAGGACTTGCATGCTCTGGATTGGTCCTATTGGATGCCGCTCCTGGCCCTAATATTGCAGTTGACTTTTGTCAGGACCTTAATTGATCTCTAAATTAAGTATTTTCCTTTAATTAAGAGAAGGGTAAAGGGTACTAATAATAAATGGATCACACTGAAGCTTTTTGATTTGATGAAAGAAAGGGATGGAAGTTGTTTTTGTATTAAAACTTAAAAGCAGTCAAGCTTTTAAAAGGTATCATACACTAAGAAATAAATATAAACTTTTATTTGAAAAACAAATCTGAACATTTTCCATAAACCCAGATTAAATCAGTAGGCAATTCTAAAAAAATCTGGGCATCTATTAAATAATTGCAACAAGTCATCTAACAACAATTAATGACAAAGGTTGAATGTTAACTAATCCTAATGATGTGAGTTATTTCTAAATAAATTTACAGATTTTCAAAATATTCAACACAAAAGGACAGTAGTGATTCTTTTCATTATGAAGACAATATTTTAACTTCAGATTCTCCTCTTTATTTTAAAACTATAAGCTTTTACAAGTTCAACAAGCATTTGTCAATGCCGAATGTTTGCTTGCTGGCATTGGCAGTGGTAGTGTAGAAGTTACAGAACTGCGTAATAGGAATGGCAGTGAAGTACTGAACTGAAGCCAACCCCACCACCACCCTGCAGAGAGTAACAGGCATTGGGTTGTGCCTTTGTTTGTCAGGCATAACAGCCACGCCATTTCACCCACACCCCAACCTGCAGACACTGACAAGTGTCACGGTGTTCTTTGGGGTCTTTGGCCTTTGCGTGGACCCCACTCATTAGAAAATATGGTGAGATGGGTGCGATATAGGAGAATAGGGTGAACTTTGGGGCCAAAGAGTCCAAGGCATACTCAATGCCTCTCACTGGCTGCAGGGTGTGGAATGGTATAAGCATTACAGGCAAGAATCCCAAGTCACACCCTGATGCCTGTCATTCTCTACAGGGTTGGGCATTATGGTTGGAAACCCTAATACCTCAGGCATTCGTTGGTATTTTCAGTCCAAATTTTCAACATGTTTTTTTGTGACCCCACCTCATGAACAGGGGGGATATCAGTTTGTTAGCGAAAGCTGCTTATGCACAGCGATCTACGGATTTAGCACCACAGGTGCAAAACATTCGAACAGGATGTAAAAATGACAGCTGTACTGTTCCTGGGAGGTGTAAAAATAGCACTGTTGCAAATCTGCAGTAAAAATATAAAAAAAAATGGTGAAGTCACGAACGACATAGAAACTGTGCAACGACACCCATAATATAAATTAGGTTGGGGAGTTTTACAGCAGATGTCAACTCAGGCATTTTGGTGCCTCCGATCATGAACAGTGTCACTGTGATTTTCTTTATCTGTTCGAACAATGATTTCCCACAGCGACCATGCATCTCTGCGCTGAAAGTGTGAAAACACACTTTGGCCATGTTGTGAAAAATGACAGCTGTATTGTTCATAAGGAAGTGTGGAAAATGCCACTGGTGAAAATCTGACTGAAAATATTACAAAGTCATGAACTTATGAGGGTGCATGGAAACTGTGCAATGCTCACTCGTAACACAATCATTTTATAGACTTTTGTCACCAAATTTTCAACATAGCCATTTTAAGACCTTTGCTCATGAACAGTGTAACTGTGATTTTCTTAATCTGTCCCAAACATTGCTTCAGCACACCAACAGCACCATTGTAGCGCTACATGTGCGAAAACACATTTTGGCATATATGAAAATGGCAGCTGTACTGTTCATAAGGAGGTAATAAAATGGCAATGTTGAAAATCTGGAGTTAAAATATTAAATTCAAGAAACTTACAAGCATGCATAGGAACTGCGCAATGCACGCCATAAAACAGTCATTTTAGGAATTTTTCACCAAATTTTCAACATAGCCATTTTAAGACCTTTGCTCATGAACAATGTCTCTGTGATTTTCTTAATGTGTCCCATACATTGATTTCACGACATCGACTGCGCCATTGTATGCGCTACATGGGCGGAAACACATTTTGGCCAAGATGTGAAAAATGACAGCTGTACTGACATAAGGAGGTGTGGTAAAATGGCAATATTGAAAATCTGGAGTTAAAATATTGAAATTTATGGTCCACGAATGCGGTATAGAACTGCGCAACGACGTCAGAAACAGTCATTTTTGGAATTTTTTTCACCAAATTTTCAACATAGCCATTTTAAGACCTCTGCTCATGAACAGTGTCACTGTGATTTTCTTAATTTGTCCCATACATTGATTTTGCACACTGACTGCGCCATTGTGAGCTACATGGGCGGAAACACATTTTAGGTGAGATGTGAAAATGACAGCTATACTACTCATAAGAAGGTGTGGTAAAATGGCAATGTTGAAAATCTGGAGTGAAAATTTTGAAATTTCGCAAACTTTACGGCGTGCATAGGAACTGCGCAATGCAGCTAAGTAAAAACAGTCATTTTAGGAATTTTTTCACCAAATTTTCAACATAGCCATTTTAAGACCTCTGCTTATGAACAGTGTCAGTGTGATTTTCTTAATGTGTCCTGTACATTGATTTCAAGACACCGACCGCGCCCATTGTGCACTACATGGGCGGAAACACATTTTGGGTGAGATGTGAAAATGACAGCTGTACTGTTCATAAGAAGGTGTTGTAAAATGGCAATGTTGAAAATCTGGAGTGAAAATATTGAAAATTCGAACTTGAGCGTACATAGGAGCTATTACAACGCATGCTCGTTAAAACAGTCATTTTAAGGAATTTTCCGCAAATTTTCAAAATAGTCTTTCTGAGAAGCCACCTTATGAACACTGGCAGTGTCATTTCATTAATCATTCCAGAAAGGTGATTTTGTGCAGTGACTGCGAAATCACCCTTGGGCCTGAGTAACACCATGACAGTGCAAGAATTCATGAGGAGGGTCCCAAAACCCCATGTTGAAAATTTGGTGCAAAATTCCAAAAATGTCTGAGATATGCAATAAGTTGAAAACCCCCATCTATCCCATTATACAGCTTACCGGCATTTCCTCAGTTCACGGTCGGTTTTGAAGAGTGCAGGCGTGTTCCGGTCCACGAAGATCGTCACATGAGCTCTGGAGGTAAGTATGGGGTGAAGAGGGGGGTGTGGGGAAGCAGGAGTGCGCAGTGGGTGGGTGCGGGTTGTGGGGGCAGGAGACTGCATGGGTCCGTTTTGCTTTTCAGGGTTTTTTAAAAGACGACGCTGGGGAGATATTGCCATGCTGGGTGGGCTCCCAGCATGGCACAAGGATGGCTGGGGGGCGTGGAAGCCGACGGGGATTGGGCAATTTACATTGGCTATAGCATCAGTTGCCACACGCTGGGGTGGGTTCTAGTGTGGCACCCGTACTTTCAGGGGCAAGGACAGTGGAGCCGATGGGGATTGGGCACCCCATCGGCTATACGATAACTTGCCACGATGGGGTGGGCACCCAGCGGGCATTTGGAAGGCTTTTGGGGAAGCGTAGCACAGCCGACGGGGGATTGGGCACCCCATCAGCTATAGAGCGTGTGTGTTGGGGGCAGCACGCAGTATGTGTGGGTGTGTGTGTGTGTAGGGGCTGCGCATGAGCAGGCAATATCTTATCGCTGCTCACTGAAGCGTAGCTCCCTTTCAACTGTATGCCACTGCATTTTGGAGCTTGTCATAGACAGCTCCAGCATAAATTGGCAGACAGGGCCATGCCTGCCAACACACTGACTGAATTGGAAGAGGGGTGACACACCTCCTAAAACTCCGATGATGGCACTATGTTTCTTGCACATGCGTGCAAACAAACATAAAATGACTTATCCAGATGCCAGTAAATAAATCTGCAGGGACTGATGGTTTGGAACCAAGGTTCTAGACACTTATAACTAATTACATATATCAGCCCCTTACTGTAATATTTAATTTTTCTGACAACGGGTATATTTCGGATTCTTGAAACAGACAATAATAAAACCTGTTCCAAAAATAGGTTCCACACAAAATCCAGATAACTTTAGACCTATTTCTGTTTTGTCTCCCTCAGAAAATTGTTTGAAACGATTGTTAATCAACAATTGACTGATTATCTTGAGGCTGGTGGACTTTGGTCTCTGGAGCAGCATGGCTTTCGAGGTCTTGTAGCATGGGTACTGCACTGGTAAGCTTTACTAACCATGTTTTAAGATCTATGGATCTTGGTCGGCTGACTGGGCGCAGTATTTGTTAATTTATCCAGGCCTTCAATTTGGTTAATCATGCCATGCTGCTCTAGAGACTGAAGGACATTGGACTTGCAAATATTTCTTGTGATTGGGTTAAAAGCTATCTTTCAGAACACCCAAATGAGGTTTTGTTTTGGTGGGGCTACTTGTCTTCACAGTTGTTAGAACAGGGTACTGCAGGGGTCCATACTTGACCCTGTTGTTCTCCATTTATGTTGACCCAATTTCAAAGATCTTAACTAAATCAAAATTACTTTTATATGCTGATGGTATCATATCAAGAAAATCAGGGCAGAGTCTTCCTTGGGGTTGTCAACCCTATAGCTCACCCATTCAATACACTCCAGAAATGTACACACCTAATGGGGTGAGCTTTAGGTTGACAACCCTAGGAAGAATCTGTTCCTTATGTTCTTTAGGGTGGTTTTGAGTTTTAGGTTGGAAACCCAAAGTCAGATTTCCTACTTTTGTCGGTTTAGCCTCAACCCTAAATGTTGCAGTAACACAGTTTTTGCAAAGATATATATATGAATATCTATCTAGCTCTCTCTATATATATTATATATATATGTATACACACACATGTATGTTAAATGCCACTTGTAATATGATTACACAAATGTTATGTGACAATGTATATTTCTTTGTTAAAATTCTCAATAAAATGTTAAGTATAAAAAAAATGCACAAAATTTATGGCAAACAGACTGCAAAAATAATAGCAAAATTGATTTACTCAGGCCAGACAGGCTTCCTCCTGCAGGGCTGCCACATTGGGAGGATCCTTATTACAATCTCTGAAGGAGCATCCTATCTAGAAACTCAGGTGGCCTCTAATGATTGATGCCAGAAATGCCTTTGATAGGCTTAAACTGGGCATATTTGGAAGAGTTCATGACAGAGATGGGATTTGGAGATGGCTTCCTAGGAATGTTAGTTTGCTTTACTCAGAACCTAAGGCAGTGGTCAGAGGTAATGGTGCCATATCTAGGAGGTTCACAATTTAAGAAGAACCAGGCAGGATGTCTTCCCGCCCCACTGCTATTGACCATTCACACAGAGCCCCTAGTAGAAATTATCAGATAAAGCAAACATATTCTGGGAATGGAGGGGCATCAAACTTCCTTTACACTGATGACATGGTTGTATACTTGAGAAATCCAGAAGACACTTTGGATCACTTGTTATTAACACTGTGAAAATTTGGGGACATTTAGGTGTTCAAGATCAGCTTCATGAATATCAAGGCAACCAAAATCAGCAGGCAGTTGCCACCCACCACAAAACTTAAACTTCCATGCATGTGAGAACAGGAGAAAATCTAATATCCAGGGATTATTCTGCCCTAAAACATAAACAATGTGTACCAAGCAAACTATTGTAAGCTAAAGCAAGATCTTTTTAGACTAAAAGTGCTGGCATTTATTACCCTTGTCCTTTTACTAACAGAATAGATTCATCAAAATGAACATTTTGCCCAGACTGTTGTTTCTCTGACAAACATTGCCTCTAAAATACCTAGGAAGAATTGGCTGGAGCTGCAATCTGTAGTTAAAATTTCATCTGGCAGGGAAAGGCACTCGTCTAAAATGAGAACTGCTACAGAGACATATGGGAAGGGTGGGCTGCCCAATTTTAAAAGTCACTATGTGGCAGCACAGATAACTCCACTAATTACAGTCATTAGAAACAGTTGAGAAGTAGCCTGGGTTCAGGCTGAAAATGGCAAAACCAGAGGAACAGCCCTACAATTCCAGGCATGGCTAGTAACCACTTAGAGGGACATACTACAATTCCTAAAAGGTGAACAAGACACACACTTGGTATATGGGCTTCAGTAAAAGGAAGCTTCACTCTCCCCAGACAAATGACATGGGTCCCAATTCGTGACACCCAGAATTCACACCTGGTAAGATATCACCTCAAGTTGTGAAGACTGGTTTGTGTTTATTTCACCAACTTGTTGAAGGGGCACAGTGTTAACCTTGGGACAAGTACAACAAAATGTGACCTTCTGAATTCAGACCACTTCAAGCACTTACAGACTCACTCATTCCCAAACAGACAAGCATTTATCTATGCCTGCTTGTTAAACAATTTGTTGTTTGCAGTTCTGACCCCAAATTTTGACAATACTTGTTTTAGGATTCACCTTATATACATGACATGTACCATTTATATAGTATATTGGCCAAAATGTCATTTCGCACCAGAGGTGCAATAACACATCTTGTCCAGGATTTTAAAAATGATACATGTCACATTTATGAGGTGTTATGAAAAATGGCCATGATGGAAGATTGCTGTCAAAATATTGAACATTTGTAAAGTTATGAGTGAACTGAAATAGTGTAATGTTCAGTCATAACCTAGGCATTTTACCCAAATTTGCACCAGATTTTCAGCAGAGCCTTCCTATTACCCCACTTATTGAATGCAGTAGCTGAAAATTTTCAAATCCTGGCAAAATGTCTTCCATGGCACAGGTACGAAAACACATTTTGGCCAAGATTTTAAAATGATAGCTACATTCGTGAGGTATTGTGAAGAAATGGCTATGTTGAAAATTTGGGGTCAAAATATTGAAAACTACCAAAGTTGCAAGGCTGCTTTGCTAAATTTCAACATAGGCTCACAATGTTGTTGTTTTTTAATATTTTGCCCAAAATTTTCAAAATAGCCTTCTTATGACCCCATCTCATGAAGAAGTACAGAGAAAATGTTCAACTCCTGCCTGAAAGGTGATTTTACACAGCGACTCTGAAATCACCTTTCGGGATGTGAAAGCACATTTTGACAGTATTTGAAAAATAACAGCTGTCACATTCATGAGGTGCTGTAATAATGACTATGTTGAAAATTTGGAGTCAAAATATTAAAATTACCAGGGTTCGAGCCTGCATTTGCAAATTTCAATATAGGCTCATAACTTTGTTGTTTTTAATATTTTACACCAAATTTTCAACATAGCCTTCTAATGACCCCACCTCATGAGCAAGGGCAGAAAATATTTTCAATCCTCCCTGAAAGGTGATTTCGCACAGCTAATTCTGAAATCACCTTTGGGACAGATTTGCCTAATGTCACTGTTATTGTTCATAAGGTTGGGTCCTAAAAAGGCATGTTGAAAATCTGGGCAAGAATATTAAAAATGGCCAAGTTATGCCACTATGTTCAAAACCCTTTGAAATACATTGAATTGCATTCCTGATTTCAGTTCAAGGTCCAGCCTTGAAGAGTGAAGATGTTCTCACGGTCCAGAGAAGATTATGGCATTGGAGCCCTGTGTGTAAGTAAGGGCTTGGAGGTTTGTGGTGTGATAGGTGCTGAGTGTGAGGGTCGGGTGGGGGAACAACAGCGCAACAGACAATGACGGACGCTTTTTGGTTTTACAGGATTAAAAAAATGACGAGGGATGGTTTTCAATATTTCAGGCGATGACACTGCGGGATTGGGCACCCCAGTGTTAATTTATGTTTAAGGGTGGGGTGAAGTGGTGGATGCTGAAAGGGAGGGTTGGATGGAGGGGTCCAGTTATGGGGTGCCTGCAACAGACATTAATGGATGGTTTTCTTTGTTTCAGCCAATCTATGTATAAAAACACAACTACACTGGATGGCACTGAGGATTGGGCACCCCAGCGTCGGTGTTATGTTTGTTGGGGGTGTGTGTGAGGGAGTGAGTGCTCAGAGAGAGGGGTTGGTGGAAGGAAACAGTTATGGGGTGCCAGCTACAGACATGGATGGTTTTCTGTGTTACAGGTAAAGATACAAATAAAATAAAAAATACAAGGTGGCAACACTGGGGATTAGGGCACCGCCAGTGTCAGTGTTACGCTTTGGAGTTGGGGATGGGCGGTGGGTGCTGAGAGGGAGGTCCAGTGGAAGGATGGACAGTCATTGGGGCAAGCTACAGACATCACTGGATGTTTTCTTTTTATAGACTGACAGGCTGCTGAGGTTGAAATCCACTCAGCTGTTCACTGACCAGCTTCATGCAAATCAAAGGACCAAAGCCCTGTCTGATTGGAGCGGCGTCGGTTCTTTGAAGTACACAAAGTTTCAGCCCACCAAGCAGAGACTGATGTCAGGACCACAGTAAGTGGTCATTGGTTTAGACTGCCAAGCTCCTGCTTTTGTGAACTGCAACGGCTCAGCAGTGACACCCACTTGAAATCCTCTATCCTTGCTATAAAACAGGTGCGCAAGCACAGCCAATATAAAAAGACATCTGGGCAGAATTGCAGATAGTACAGCCAAACTTGGTAAACCTGGTGTGAGCCGCAGCCCAACAAAAGGAGAGCAAAGCTTAATTTTAAGCTATACTGAGCTCAATAAGGATTAAGGCAATGCAGCAATAGAGAGAGCACAAGGAAAATGGGAAGCGGAATCAGTACAGATACCACTCAAGAAGTGGCAAGCAGTATGGTGCTCAGTTCACAAAACAACTTCATCAGGCAGCTGGCGAGAATTCCACTGGTAAGTAAGCATTAGAAATTTTCTTGCACCAGACAGACCTAAGCACATAGGGACCAGTGCCATGGATCAGTGCTGGAGGAACTGTGGCACCAGAGATTCCCACTTCACATTTTGGGGATGCAGAAAAATACATTGGTTTTGGAGGGAGGGAGCCATATATTAGCACACACCTTAACTTAAAGGTAACCCTATAATTTGAAAATCTATTTCTGGTGCCCTCAAAAGGGAGCATCCAGAGGTAATGCAAAATACTTGTTTAACATCTTCCTAGCTGCAGCAGTCAAAATAATAAAACAGAATTGGCTGTCTGATAAGGTACTGGGGTAGGGAGCTGGATTAAACATTTAAGATGAATAAGGTCAATGGATCTAATAACAGGCCATCTTCACCTCTAACAGGAGAAATTTTTTGTGAACTCTATTTCTGGCACCAGGGGATCAGGGCATCTCTCGAGTACTGCAGCCGCCTTCTACTCCCTGCCTGAAACCACCATCCTCCAAGGAGTACAATTGCTGAGCACCTCTCCTAGACCCCTGGATCCATCCAGCCCTCCAGTTCACCCCTCAGGAGGGTCCACCTCACCTACCTCGTGACCTTTCTGTAATTAGAGGGATGGTCCTGGGCCAGGATGAGGGGCCAGGAGAGCTGGCGGAAGGATGGTCCTGCATCGGGATGTGGGGTGGCTCCTGGGCCTCCATCACCTCCCTGAGTCCTCCAGGATTTTCCTTTACTGGTTCCCCTGGAGCACGGATGCAGTGATGTCTGCGCACTAATGTGCTGACATCCGCCGCTGCTCCCTGTTACGGCACCACTCTTGCAGGGCACCTGATCTCCATCAGCGGCCACTGAGGAGTGATGCAAACCACACTGCCCACCCCAGGAGGGGAGACCAGTCCTCCGGATGCTCAATCCTTCCCTTCCCTGCCGACCAACGATGACCTAAGTCTGTTTCCAACCCTGGTCACCGGCATGGTGCAAGGTGTGGCATCCAGCACCTCAACCCTCAGTGCCACTGGGCCAGCCTTCTAACAGGAGAAATTGATAGTCGATGGTTATACTTTGAATACAGGAGGAAGAGATATAGGTCACCCCTCTCCTAGACCAGTGAGCACAGGTATTAAGTGAGGCATGGCAGTAATTTCTATATAGATTAGAGTCAAAATAAGTACAGTAGCATCAGTTTTGTTGTTGGGTGCAGTCCAGGTCATAAGAGCTGTAGTTATGGTTCACCACACACACAAACAAAAATTATAAAACATCTTGTGTAGCTAAACAGAGCAGGGGTGGGGAGGGGATCTAGGGACCCAGGGACGGGAGGGTAGGAGGAAATGAGAGGTGTGTTGAGATGCATGGTGCCAGATAGACTAATCTACCCTCTTTCTTCTGCCCCCATCCTGCAGCCTATGGTGCTCCCTATCGGTGATGATCAAAAGAGGTAAGTACCTGATACAGCTTCACTGAAAGAGCTAGGACTGTATGCAGGATACATAACTGGCAGTCTGAGAAAGGTATAGGAACAGATATATGCTACATGTTTCTTCATTTAATTATCTTCCCTTTATTATTGCATGTAGACCTGCATTGATGGGGGAGAGAAAGGGGCTGAAACAATAACAATAATTGTCACAAAACACTGCATGTTAATTGCACAAAATCTTAAAAATGACTCAGTACAGGTCAAAGTCAACACAGATTTGACATTCAACCCCTAGAAGATACCATTGGCAAGACCTTGGCCAGAACCAGTGGACACCTGAAATAAATAAAGACATTTTCACTTTTCTCTACCAGTAGACCATGGAAACTGTAATGTGCCCCTTTTCATGTAATACTTTGACAATGTGGGTACTCCTGTACAGTTCAAATGAATATAACTGTGAAATGCTAATGAGAGGACAATAAAAATTTAAAGTATTAAAAGAAGCGTCTTTGTTTTTCTATATTGTTACTTATATACTGTGTAACCTCAGTTAAAAACAAATGGCCAGTCTGTTGGCACAACAGTAGCGCTTGTGCTTGTGGCACCTACAACCCAGGATTAGGAGCAAACTCAGGACTTTGAAGGGTCAGCTGGGGAGGAGGATCTAGCGTACAGGGACTTCTGTCTTCTGGGAAGGGGGCAGTGTGGTGGCTAATGCATGCCTGACATCAAGTGGTGGCGAGGGTCAGGACATCAAGCCACAACATGAGAGGTGAGGGGAAGCGGTAGATGTTGGGTCGTTAAGTGTGGGCGTGCATGATGTCACCCTAGACATCACTGCACACACACTCCTCTGGGAAGGGTCAGGGAAAGAGGAAATCACCCTGTCTGGAAGGATGAGCACTGACCCTCTGCAGGCCCTGTACTGGAGACCAAGGCATCACCCGAATTAGATCCTTGTCTGCCGGGTAGTGAGGGCTCTCCGCCATCCCACCACAGGGGAGGGATAGCCGTGGGGGACGTGGGATGGGTATGTCCAGGAGAAGCTGATTGATGGGGCTGGGGGATCAGTGTGATGGGGACTAATCAGGACAGGGGCATATAAACAGAATATAAAAAGAAGAGCTCTCAGAGGAAGTTGCTGTATTACAGTGTACTTTGTTGGTGCATTATGCAGTGCTGGGGTGTCTCGTGGGCCTTGTATCAGGCATGTGAACAAATTCGAGCATCAAATCTGCACTTTTGCATAGCAAATTCACTCCTTTTAGTGTTCTTTTTTTTTTTTAGCTTGCCTGCTTACTGAGCACCAGCCATTGACTGAGCATGTTCCGTGGAGTGATTCTTTTATATTGTGTAACCTATCTGCCAGTAGGGCCTACTTTGTTTCCAGTCCTGGAAGCTAGTACAGATGCCCGCACTGCAGCAGCTTTTCACCGCAATTCTACCTGAACTGTATTTGTGGACTGGGAAAGTTACTTTTCTTTATTTTTGTGCTTCTTGGGTGCACCGGTAGTTGTAGCTTCCATGCCATAGCAAGACCAAAGAAATGGGCATTCTTCCTGTCATGAAGGACTGTGATGAAAGAAACTTTATTACCTGCCAGGGGAATGACACGGAGGCTGACCAACCTACCTCAGTGATTGTAGGAGAGTACAGGAGCACTCACGGATGCTACACAGGGCTTGTCCCCCTATAGACCAGAATACAGGTGTGGATGCCAGGAGCTATGACACCAGTTTTGAAGGTGCCCAGTGGCACTGAGAAAACAGGGAGACCTTGAACTGAGTGACCTGTCAATAAACGGTGCATTGAGGCATGGGCAGCCCCATTTTGACAACCCCTGACCCTAAATGACTGCAACAGGTGGTCACTGAGCACCGTTCTGAGCTAAGGAACAAGAGCCAACTTGGAGGCAGCCTTGGCTCATATGACAGCTGCATCCAACGAGAGACAAGTGGCCTGCAGACTGAAGACAGAAAGCTCTGAATACAAAAGGAATCACAAGTTGTGGCACTCACCTTTAGCGCAAGAATAAAATAGAGTGTCCAAACAAACTTGTCATCTATATCTCCATTTATTTGAATTGCCAGCAGAAACAACTGACCCTCCTGGGTTAAGGAGAAGAAAACTGGGCTCTGGAATACAGTAGAGAAAAGAGTGAAAATGAACCATTAGGAGAGTTTCTTTTCCCCTGTGACTGGTTCAGTCAACAGACACTGCAGCTTGGTGACTAGGACATTTGCCGACTTCTAGCACCAAGTCAAATGTACTAAACTGGCAGAGAAACAAGATATGGTTTCTTCAGCTCTGCCTCAGGGGTGAGCAAGTCATCAGAGCCTCTGCCTGAGACTCACATCCTAAGGGCTGAAGTGCCTGCTTTGGACTTCAGCTTTGGAGCAGGGTTACCTTGGAAAAGATCTGTTTCTGTGAGAGGGGTTTCTATGTCGCAACGGCAAAGCCTTAAGGCGATCGTTGTTATGCAGAAGTCAAGAGTGGCCAAACTTTTTTTCGCACTCTGGTACCCCAGCGCACAACAAAGGGCACTGGGGACTTAGATTTTAATGTTTTCTGTTGGGGGAGCGGCCTCGCACCCCCACTAAAGGATTCTCAACCCAGGGGGTGCACCGGGAGGTGGAAAACATTTAAAAGGTTTGGGCCAGGCGCAAAAACACACCAGCACCTGGACCCGAAGCCAGTACTCTGCCAACCGACACGGCAACCCACCCACCACGCCACGGGGTCAGCACAGCAACCAACCATGGCTTCACCCCCACATCCTCGCTATGCGTGCCGCTCCCATCCCCCGCATGCATACATGATAGTGACAGGATATCGCTATAGTCACCCACCCACCCATCCGCCACTGTATCCCTTCGAGCCGCTTACATACATGCTATACAATGCGCTGGGGAGCGGGTCATCATTATTGTTGGCACCATCTCCCCAGCGCCCTCATCACAGGCTACCATGAGAGAAGCCATTGGTTTCCTTCTGTCATGCTGCAGGAATTCATCCCTGTAAAGGGCCTCAATACCATGGCCCTGAGTTACTGACTGCCTTCAGATGGGTGAAGAGGAGTCCTCCAAGGGGTCAAGAGAACTGACAAGGGCAGCTGGAATTTCAGCACCACTGACTCCCTTTGCCACTGGGGGTACATTGGGCCCCCACCTTTAACCAAGCCTGCTAACAGAATCCAAGGTGAAGACATCCCACAGAGGTTACTATGCAGCTTCATCACAGAGGCTGAGTACAGACCAGGGCCTGTCTTTGCAACTACTGTTAACAGTTAGGGATAGTTAGTTAGACTAAGCGATTATTGTAATATTATTCAGAATGATTGTAGTAAACTAAATACTTTTACCTGCTAACTACACTATAATCCTATTTAAGAAAAATGAAATTAATGCAGAACTCTTTAATGCCTTTATAGGAATGAGAAGAGAGAGAGAAGTACACAAAGATAGTATCCCAGGGTGTTTCCCATAGCTCTGAGACAGGCTTACTTCAAGAAGACTCCTGTACCTTAAGAATTAATTGAGATTGCTGTATTATCTCTGTGAGATAACAAAGCTATATTCTCTCTTAATTTTGTATTATATTTAATTTGTTAGCAATTACTTGAGGTGTACACAGTGAGCAGCCAGTTTCTGTGTTATGAATAATCAAATCAAGAGGGGAGTAAAGGGAGGACTGAAAAGAATCAAATATTAAATGATGGGGTAACGTTAAATGCCTGGGGTGAGCATTGAGGGCTTAGAGCAAATAAAATTGCTGTTAAGCAATTTAGAATTATTTTAGATAATTTAAAGTGAAATGAAACTAAAGTTAAACATGGGTGAAACAATGACTGTATAGCCAGCTCCCAAAAGTGACAACTAGGAGATATACAACTTAGGATCCAAGCCACCTGTCATTTCTAGAAAGAATATTGTGATATCCTAGGATATCCAATATGATGACAGGAAAATTATATTATATCTGTTCATACTAGGAATAAAAAGGAGTAGTTCATTGAGCTTCTCCAACTCCTCGGGGAGTCCTCCAGTAAGCTCATTGACCTGCTTATATTCTCGGGTTGCTATAGGTAGCACATGGGCTAACTCTACTAGTCCTGCTTTGCAGGGTGACAATATAGTTTGCTAATGCAAGGGAGGATAATTAAACTGGGCTTGTTTAACTGCCTTGTATACTAGTACCTGCTTCTACCAAGACATAAAATTGCTGATGAGATAGATAACAAATACAAGGAAAAGCTGCTTAACATAAATTTATAAACTGTAGGGTACAACTTATCAGAACTTGAATTTGTGTATATCCTGAACTGCAAATTTTACAGGTTCAGCAAAGAAGTTCCTATCAAGCTCCTGAGACAGAAAAATTTACTGTGGAGCTTTAAACTGGAGCTGATGTACCAATTTCGTAATTTACACTGGAAGTAACCTCAAATGCTTAACAGAAGGGAAGTCTACTTGCTTACATGAGGTGGCTTCTGCTGTAGTAAGAGTAATAAAGTTTAAAGTTTAAAGTTTAAGTTTAAAGTTTATTGTTCTAGGAATTATTACCTTTGAGCCAAGGCTCTTTACAAAGGTTCCACATCAATTGAGTACAAACAAGTGTAGTTACATAGAAAGGCAAATAAGTTAAGTTGTGACAAATTGCCAGAAATAACACATAACCTTAAATTGACAAACTTAGTATAAGACAAGGAAACAAAATACTTTTCATACAACAAAAAACAAGATAGTTGTGGGGAAAAGGCGGTAGAGAAATGTACTAGTGGAAAGGGTAAGAGGAGGTGAGAGGAGCAGACAATAGCAGAATAGAGCTTCTCATATGCCTTTGTCAAGAAATGTAGTAAAGAAGAAAAATAAAGATTTAATCGAGGCAGTCACAGGAGCTGGAGGCTGCGAGGTGAGAGTGAAGCCGAGATTTGAAGACCTAGTGGGGTGGAGGGGTGATGAGAGTATTGATGGCATTTAGCCAGCTGGGGCACGATAAGCAAATGATCGTTGACCCTGAGTAGTCCGCATCGGGAACCTAGAGAGGCTGATGTTCCAATCTTCTGGTGAGACGGATGCTGGGATTCGGACATAACAGGTCTTGGATACACGGAGGGGTAAGGCCCATGGTGGATTTTTTCACCATCAAGCAGGTAAGGTACTTTAGCGGTTTGATAGTTGCAACCACCCAGTTTCAGTGTAGAGCTCATATGTGAGTGCATCTATGAGCACCAGTGAGCAGTCGACAGGCCTTGTTAAGGGAGGTTGTAATGCGCCTAAGAGAGGTGGTTGAGGCAGACCCATAAATAATTAAGCCATAGTCAATGATTGAGATGACAGAGCTTTAATAGCTATCCTTAGTGCAGATTGGGTGAGGAACTGTCGGTTCCGTACAGGATACCAATGCGCTTGATTTTCCACTTTCGCTGTCTTATCAATGTGGGTTGCAAAGGTTAGGCCTTGATCAAAGGTGATTCCAAGATATTTAAAAGTAGTCACTTGTTCGAGAGTACTTCCCAGGTATGTATTGATAGTGAGTGGTAGTTGCCTTTTCTTGTTTTGTGGGCTGGAGAAGAGCGTGGATTTTTTTTTTGTGGTTTAGGACCAGCTTGTGATCAAGGAACCACTGTCTCAACCTTGGAAAAGCAAGTTGCAGGTTGTGGTGTAGGGTTTCGATCTTTATGAGAGGATAGAATCACGGCACCATCAGCATATAGGATTATTTGTTCTGGGCATGATTTGGGGAGTGAGTTTAGGAAAAGGCTGAAAGAAGAGGGCCCAAAATGGATCCCTGGGAACACCTGAGAGAACCCGGTTTGGGTCTGAGACAGCTCCGCGATTTTTACAGCTTGAGTGCAGAGAGGTAACTTTTGACCCAGGTACCGGAGCCTTGAGAGAGACCAAGGGACTGTAGTTGTTTGCAGAGTAAGCCATGGTGAACAGTATCAACGCCTTAGTTAAGTCAATGAAAACAGCTCCGGTTTAGTATCCTTTGTCCAAGGCATTGTGGATTGCTCCTGAGAACTCCAATAAGGCGGTCAATGTGCTGTGCCCTTTCTGAATCCATGTTGCTGAGCACAGATGTTATACTTTTGAAGGTAGTCTGTGAGTTGGTCCGTCACTATATGTTCGAGGGCCTTGGAGAGGGTGGGAGTATTGATATGGATCGATAATTACCAGGTAGGGACTTGTCAGCACTTTTGAGCACGGAGTGACAAGTGCAGATTTCCATTTGCTGGGAAATTGACTGAGGCAGAGGGAGAGATTGAAAATTTTGTAAGTGGGAGCATCACCTCATCCAGAGTAAGTGACAGAAGTTTGAGGTCAATAGTATCGCTACTTATTCGGGACTTGGAGATAGCCTTCTTAATATATTTGCAGACTTCATGTGCCTTGACTAATTTGAAATGGAAGGGGGTTTGTTGGGAGAGGCAGTAGGAGACGTTTGTTTTGGTGAGACAGAGAAGAAATCAGTAGGGAGGACCCCACTGAGGTCTGTGAAGGTTTCATTAAGGGTCTTGCCATGACCATTGGGTCTAGGGTAGTGGTTCCATCAACAGCCATTATAGTGGGAGAGGACTTGGACTGCTTACCCGTGATATTTCTAATGTTGTCCCAGGATTTCCGTCACCCCAGGAGTTGGAGAGGCCATTTGTGTAGTAGGAGCTCTTCATCAATCAGATTTGCTTAGTGCAGTGGTTGCGAGCCTGTTTATAATTTTGAATGTCCGTTGGAGAGCCTGTGGCTCTGCAGCAGCCCAGAGGTGGTCCCTACCTTTGAGTTGCGCCAATAGCTTGGCCGTGAGCCAGGGATTTGAGAGCGCTTTGATTTTGCACTTTTTACTGGTGCATAGATGTCGCAGGCAGCATTGAAAGTAGTGATAAAGTAGTCAAGGGCTGAGTCAACATCTTGAGTATTGTATATTAGGGACCAGTCTTGCTGCCTGAGACAGGCCTTGAGATGAGTAAGGTTGCCATAAGGTAGTGCTCTACTAAAGATGGTTTTGGAGCGGCTTCAGAACTTATTTGTCCATGTACAGATGACAGGGGAGGATCACTGACAGAGTTCGGGAGAACAACTGCATTGTTTATGCGGGCTGGGTGGCTGGTAAGAATCCAGTCTATGAGGGTGCTGGTCCCCGATTTGTGGTTTTCCTGGTAGGGAGCTTACCATCTGTGTTAGGTTTGCAGCTCAGGATTGCATCCTTGTGGGACCCTACGTCAGAGGCAGCCAGTTAATATTAAAGTCACCAAGGAGAAGGAGCTCGGTGTCAGAAGGTTGCGATCTTACGAATTCGAGGACAGTCTGAAGGCCGGACCCAGGGTCTTTAGGTGGGATATAGACAGCAACAACAGTGAGAACTTTGTTTTGGGCACCAAGGAGTAGTTTGATAGGAAGGAGTTGCACTGAGGTGTCTGTAGTGGGATAACTGACAAGGTGACTGGTGAGGTAGTCCTTTATGTAAATTGCACAACCGCCACCCTTTTAGAAGTCCTACCCATTCTGAGTATATTGTAGCCTTGCAGAGAGATTGCATGGTCGGGAGTGTTAGGTGTCAGCCAGGTTTCAGTAATGGCTAGTATATCAGGGTTGTGTTGGTTGGCAAAGATTTAAAGGAGGCCAGTTTGGAAGAAAGCTGCAGATATTTAGTGTGGCGATGGTGAGACCCCTCCGATTTGGCAATATTAGTTGAACTGGAGGAGACAGGGCCAGGATTTGGATTGACACTTCCTGACATCAGGAGGAGGAGGAGGAGCATGAGTTTGAGAGTCATCAGTCGTAATTCATAGTATATGGAATAACACCTCTGTTGCTTATCAGGGTGAGTACAGCGCAGGCGCAATTTCCCACATATTATCAGTGTAACTTGTCATCATTAGCCAATCCTTTGCAGGAGGGTGCAACAGGTGAGGTAGGGGAAGTGCCGTAGTACCAGATAAGAGGTAATGGGTGTGGATAGTCGGTGTAGGGTGGAGAGGGTAGGAGGAAATTGGAAGATGGCATAGAGGAGGAAGAAGGAGAGGGCTAGTAGAGACAGGAGAAGGTGACAGAGAGGCATATCCGAGAAAGAAAAGCAGGGATGAGAATTTTGGAGGTGGCAGAGTGCAGAGCAGGAAAAAAGAAAACTGAGAGAAACAAAGAGGGTACAGTGGCTTGTGTAACTAGCTTATTTTAAATAGAGAAAGCTAGTAGGAAAAGTGCAGGTGGAGAGGGAGGAAATAGCTGTGGAACAGGAGATGAGGCAAGATCAGGAGGGTCTTTAGCGCAGAGGGCGGAGCCAAGAGACTATTTAATAAAGGTCGGGGGGGCATAAAATTTCTGCACCGAGAGCAGTGCAAGAGAATGGACACTGAGTCCAGCAAAGCAACAAATTCTGAATCACCAATCGGTAGGCAGGGTCTGGAACCGGAGGCCAATCAGTGTTTGGTTCAGGCGTGGCGGCCAATAGCAGCCGATCACAGCCCTGCCCAGAGGATGTCCTTACCCGGCTTCAGGGAGTTGATCAGTGGTAGGAGGCGCTGGGGTGGCGTGAAATTCAGGGCTCAGAAACCGTGCCAGGAGGCACACGACTGACACCCTACTAGGCTCAAAATCTGGAGTTAGGAGAAAGAGAAGAAGACTGGGGTAGGGTAATAGATTGATGTATTAGATCTTTTAAATACGTCAAAACAAAGTTACAGCCAAAGGCACTTTAGAGGCCTGATTCAGCAATGAAGGCTTGAAATGAGGTAGAAGAGCTGCAACTCGGACAGTTCCTAAGTCTATGGTTACTCTACAATGTGTTTCAGATGCTGCTCAAGTTGATATCCCTTCAAAGTCTACAGAGTAAGACCAATGCAGCCAGGTACTCTTTAAATTTACTTGCAACAAGAGCAGTTCCAATGAAAAGAAAGAATCGTATGCAGTGGCAAGCAAATCCACTTCAAGGCAGTTGAATACATCTAGAGTGACAGTATTTCTGCATCTCTGTTTTGAGATGAAAAGGATCTTGAAGCATTTTAAAAATAAGGCTGACTGCAATACACTCCTGATATGAGATTGAATATAATGAGTTCAAAGCCAAAGTGGCTTTGGAAATGTATTTTACAATGCGCTTATGACAGCTCAGTTGGCAGCCAACCATGGCGGAGTGTGGGCTGTGTTGGTCACCAGCTCGGGGATGGGACAGGGGGCAGGGTGATGGGGCACTGCATTGCCAGGCTGGGAGTGTGGGGGTCCACTAGATCACTGTGGAAAGATATATAATTATATATGGGGGTTTGGGATAGGGAGGCAGGTCCGCTAGACCACCAGGGAATGAAAGAAATATATTTATAGGGAGATCGGGATTGGGGGTCTGCTAGACCACCTGGTAAATATATATAACTATTTATGGGGAGATCAGGAATAGGGAGGGTCCGCTAGACCACCAGGGCGTGATTGGTGGTGTGGGGAGAGGGTTGGTGGATGCTTCCAGCATGGGGTGTGGAAGCGTTGGAGACATTGAAATGCACAAACAAGTGCTTACTAGATTGGCGGCCAGCCATGGAGCAGGAGCAGGTTGTGCTGGTTGCCTTAAAATATATGAATTGGGTGTTTGGGGGAGGAGTAGTAGTGGTGCTGCCAGGAGGGTGTTGGGAATCATTCATTTTCTCAAGTGCAAATGGAGCTTAGATTGGCAGCTGGCCATGGAAAAGGGTGGGTTCTGCCAGTCACCCATTGTGGGGCTTTTGAATTGCGGGTGCAGGGGAGGGGTGATTGAGTTACTGACGAGGGTTGGGGACAGGGGCCTGGATTTAGTAATTTGGGCTGGGGAAGAGGGTGGGGACAGTTTTCTTTCTTTTTAATTACACCCCCACCTGAATACAAATAATGAATACCGGATATTTGGGGCCCAAATAGAATATTTGGCCTGAATATTCAAAATAAGGTATTTGCACACCCTACTATGTTTGAAGCTCAACAACTGTTATGATAGGTAGGGTGCCTGAATAGACAAGTTGCTCTGGTAGTGAGGTTGTGTCTGACCACCACTCCTCTCTGGATGATTACATCTGAACATACAAAAATGCCAGCAGGCCTTATGGTCTGTCTCATCTGCTCGGGTTACAGCTTACAGTACAGTCACTGCTGCTGCCCCCTTTCCCTCCCTACCTCCTCCTTCTCTCCAAGGTTCCCACCCTGTGTTCTTGTCCTTGATATGTCCTTCCCCACCTGTACCTTGATTGTTCTGGTACAGGGCAATCTCATCATTGGGAGGAAAGGTAATTCTCACAGAGTTGCAAAAGAAATAGACCCAGTCCACTTATGCTGGGCATTGGGTTTCAAGGACCATTCAGCTTGGACCTCTTCTTTTCATAGGAAACATAAGGAAAAGAGAAGACATTGGTCGAGGTTGGGAATTTCACTACTCTGCATTGATTCATTGGTCTCTGGGCCCTGGATTTCCACTGTTGACTCCTTTGACACCAGATTTCCTGAGGCCCATGATGCCGATGCCTCCATTTCAGATTCTCTCCTGCCTGCTGGAGAGCCTTTGATGAGCATTTTGGTCATTGGGTCACTTTATGCAGCAATGGATTCAGTGCGCTTTAACGTTGTGGAAACACTGGCGGTGCTAACTTCAGTTTTGCTGATCCCTAGTGTTATTTTGCCTCTGTCAGTCTCTTTTCAGTTCCATCTACATCAGTGGTACTGACTCTGGTGATAG
Source organism: Neoceratodus forsteri (assembly GCA_016271365.2). Classification (NCBI taxonomy): domain Eukaryota; kingdom Metazoa; phylum Chordata; order Ceratodontiformes; family Ceratodontidae; genus Neoceratodus; species Neoceratodus forsteri. Next base: position 991,834,340 of record CM028135.1, read on the forward strand.
CACCAAGTCCTATGACGATACTGCCTGTGGAGCTGCTGCCAGTGCTCTTGCTGGTCTCTGAGCTGGCAGTTGTACAGCCTCAGTGCTGATGCCACTGACAGTGCTGACCCTGCTGTCTCCTTTGGTACTGAACTTGGTGCCAAGGCCAGCACTGATGCCAACACCATCCACACTGCACTGTGTACCACTGTCTCCATCTCATTATTCTGTGGATGAAAAGTATAATCTGGATCTTTTATGAAGTCAGATACTGATGATGAGAACACCCTGGACCCAATAGAGCCTGCTCCAACCCTACAAGTCAGGGCTGCCTAAGAGGCTGTCTCCTTTCAAACTCTGCTAATAAACTTTCACAAGGCCCTGCATTTTGAGACAGTTGCCACAGATGAGTTACAAAGGGTTCAGTTAGAATAGTTAAATGGTACTACTATGCCTCTTTCCCTGGTACCTCTAATCAGCCTACTCTAGAGACCCTCATGGAGGCAATCTGGAGTAGGCCAGTCTATTCCAGCAGTTCTTGGACTTCTGGACAAGTATGTATCCCCAGACTAAACCGTGTGTGTTACACCCAACCTTTAATGGATGATATTGTAATTAAGGCTAATAATGACAAGACAATAGCCCTCAAAGTGTAAGTATTACGCAGCCTCCTGATAAGGAGCCTCATAAGACTGACATTATGGGAAAAAGGTACTTGCTTCAGCTGTACCTCACTTATGAATTACAAGCTACCAGGTCCATTTTTCAAGATGAGAATACTCCTGCAGAACAAACTCTGAACTGTAATGGAAAATTTGCAGAAATTCTCCTTGAAGCAGGATAACCCCATGGCTGTTACTCCTGGTTTTGAGTTTAAAACCACCAGCTGAGGGCTGCTATGTATTCCTCTGACACAGTAGCACAATCTACAGCTGCAGGAATTTGTAACCAGAGGCATCCCTGGCTGTGAACCAATGGATTCACTTTTGATATCAATTGTAGATAATGGATGTCCCTTTCAATGGGACTTATCTCTTTGGTCAGCATGTAGAGGAAGCACTTAATGAATCTAATGAAAAAATACCTTTAAAAACAAGAAGTCTAACCAGTCCAATCCTCGTGGAGGAAAGGGCCATGGTTACTACTGTAAGCAGCAGCCATTTTGTGGTACAGCCAACCAATGAAGCTATCAGCAGCAGTACAAGTTGAATCCTTCCAGCAGCAGCAACAGTAGAAGCAAAAGACACAAACACAAAACTGCCCAGCAACACCCTCTGACAGGATATGAGCATAGTGTCACTCTCAACTAACTGAATTGGATCACCCTTCTCTGGTGGGAGGGCATCTGGCCCTGTTCTATCAGCAGTAGGAATTCATAATCACAGTCAAGGGTGGGTCCTGAAAATTATTCAGGAAGGGTACTCCCTGGAGATGGAATACCGCTCTCCAGATCATCCACCTGGGAAGCAGTACTTACTGACCGGCAAATGGCAAATTGTCTCTCTGGAAGTTGTGTGCTTCCTGTACACCAATGCTGTGGAGAAAATGCTGAAAGTGAAAAGAACAAGGGCTTTTAATCCCAGTACTTTCTTGTTCCAAACAAGACTGGCAGCATGCACCCAATTCTTGATGTCAACAACTGAATGTGTTTATGAGGCTCAAGAAGTTCCGAATGGTATCCCTGCAAGCTCTGTGCCCTTTCTAAAGTCCCAGGATTGACTGGCACCTCTGGATATGCAGGATGCATATCAACATATTCCTGTCAATGCTAAGCACCACAAATACATTTGTTTTTATGTGGCTGTCTATCATTATCAGTTCAGAGTCCTGCAGATTGGGCTTGCTTTGTCTTTACAAAATGACTCACAGTTCTAGCAGTGCACCTCAGAAAGCAGGGACTGCAAGCACTCTCTTACCTGGATGACTGGCTCATAAACGTCAGTCCAGATAGCAAACAGAAATGCCAGTAAGAGCTGCCTCACAGTTTTTGATGTCCGTGGGAGTCCTTGTTAAACCTGCAAAAATCTCAGCTAGTTCCTTCAATAAAATCACAGTTCATAGAAGCTGTCCTGGAAGTGACTTGAATTTGGGCTTTTCACTCAGAGTTCAGAGTAAACTTGATCATCCACATGGCGTGCTATGTGAGGGAAGATCTCAAGTGATAGAGCAGTCCATGCAGAGAATGTTGGGCCTTATGGTAGTCACAGCATCTACAGTGACACTGGCCATGTTGCATCTGAGAACATCTCAGTGGATGCTTAGCACACAGTGGTCACAGGCATCCCATCTTTGAGCCACCCAATACAAATGACAAAGCCTCTAGATCACTCACTATTGTGGTGGTCAGTGAAGGAAAACATTCTCAAGGATGTCCCTCTTCGCTTTGAAGCCTCAGGTGGCATTCCCATAGATGGCCTTCTCAAGAGGACAGTGTGCAGTGTCTCCAGACAGACCCAAGTGCCCTAATTGGATTCAGAGACACATCTCCACATAAATGTGCTGACACTATGCAGAGCCCATGGGATTGGAATGAATCAGAGAGGCCCCTTATTCCAGTTCCAGATCTTCTCAGGGCATCTTCTACTCTTTACACGTAGAATCCAACTCTCATTGCCTAGCCGCAGACTGCATCTGCCCTATGACCACAACCTTGGAGGATCCCCAGACCTCTACAACAACTGTAAACCACTGCCAATGGAGCAAAAATGGGAGCCCTTAAAGAGGTGTAGCTGCTACAGCTGATGGGAGTAGATGTGCCTTAAAGGAGCTCCCATAAAGCACATACAGTAATGCCTACATAAATACAGCTTAAAACCTACAAAATCACATTCCTCTACCCAACTACATGCCCATTAATGCCCCAGATATAATAGCATCCTTCCAAAACACCCAACTCACACAAACTGCACTAGTGTGAGGGGGTACGAGTGGTTCAGGGCATTGACATAGATGCAATAGAGCTACTGTGAGTTTCAACTCCTCCATGGACCTCTCCTGGCTGGCATGTCACAGATTAATCCCTTTGGTGGTGCCAGTGTTTGATGCTGTGGTTAGAATACCTCACCAGCCACCACAGGACCACCACGACCATAACTAGCTTTTCCCTCATCCCCATGACTCAGCTCTTCCTTTAAAGATGCATGCGTCAGGGAAGAGTGCTTCCAGTAACTGGCCAATCAGCAGCTCCATGATCCAACATGTACATTGAAAAAAAATACATAAATGCTAGAAATAAAAATTATTTGAAGGCTGGTGGGGACCTAAATCACTCCTTTAGGGACTTTATCTCTCAGGGAGAAAACATGGAAAAGTTCATTCATTTCCATGCAAGAACTGCTACTGTTGACTCCCAGGACACTCTTGGAAATGCGATGCTGTATGTCATGGAGTTTTGTTTTGATTAAGGATGTTTCAAATCCATCAATCAATCAAGCAGTCAATAATTATGGTGACCATGGAACGTAAACCTTTCTGCACCATTTTGTCCTACCTTTGATAGTGTCATTCTTATCTGATAGTGGCTTGAATTAAAGTTTTGAACAAACTGAGTCTTGAAATGTACCAGTAATGTTGGAAGAGAGACTACTCAATTAGAGAATCACCTGGATTACCACTGAAACCCTGTGTTCAGATTAATGCCAAGTCACAATTTTCAAGCATCTAAAAGGGATAATGCCAGCAGATCAAACACAGCTCTTCATGATTCACATTTAGGAAAGAACGAGGGGACACTCAGTGTGATTGAGAGGAGGAAAAATCAAAGGAAACATAAGGAAGAACTACATGACTGAGGGGTGGTAAACACTTGTAATAGCCTGGCAGAGCAGGTGTAACACCCCTGCCCCGCTTTTGGGGTAAATACAGTAGTTTAACACAAGGCTTCCTCCTGGAAGCAGTGTAACAAGACTTGGTATAACCCTACAGTGGACCCTATTACACTATTATGACCTTCAGACTCAACAAATATGTTTTTTATTAAAAGGGACAACAGAGTATTTTCTACTGAGCTGGTGGGAGGGAGGAACTCAATGGACCACTGGTCTTCTTTCCTCTCTAAATACATATGTATGCATTTATGTTCAAAATAATTTCAGGAGTCTTGGACTCCAGGAGTATTTTTAAGTGCTTTGGGTTTGAAAATAAAGACACAGTCAGCCCTGCATCTTCTAAAACATATTCATGCTAACTGGAAGCATTTAACTACAGAAAATGGCAAATAAACTACATGTGAATAGGGCTTCTGTGTACTAGAACTGAATATTTCTGCAAGTAACATTTCATGTGGTTTCTTCTTTTCCTCTAACAGCAGCCTGCACCTGCTTGGTTATGTCACCAACCTAAGATATAATATAGTGAGCGCAGAACCTAATTAGCCTTTGGAAAACATCAGCACAAAAAGTCTCAACTCTTCATGTTTCCATTCTACTATAGTGCGCAATCCTCCCCACAAAATTTTAAAGAGGGAGTATTTTTTTCTAGAACAGACAGATAAATGATATAATTCTATGGGTGCAAGTTTACAATTCTGTATACCAGACACACAATTTTCAAAAGGTTCTGATGGGCTGGACATTTTTCTACAACTTTTGTATGTTGACCAAGTGTCCACGAAAGATGTTTTTTTCAATTTCAATTTTCAATTTCAACTTTATTTTTAAAAGGCGCTTTTCTTAAATCAAAGCGCCTGTACAAATAAATATGACAATAAATATAGTAAATCAAATCAACAGAAATCCTTAAAAGCTATATTAAAAGGTGGGTCTTCAACTCCTTTTAAAACTAAGGCTAATTTAGTTTTAAGATTGTTTAAGATGTTGACACAGCAGCAGGTGCAAACAGCTCCTGTGACACATGTTCCATCTCTTTTTTTGCATGTCTGAGGCAGAATTTGGCAATGCTTCATTATTAGTTGTAGATTCTTCTTAAGTGTGATGTTCAAAGAAGTCATTTGTATTTCTTAGGAAACCACTTAAATGTAACAAACTCTGGTTAGAGCCAACACGGCTGCTATACCACTTTAACAGTGCTCCGGGGCTGAAAAAAGAGTCAGCCATGCCCAAGATCGTCACTGTGAGCTCAGTGCATGCACAACTTCACCGCAACTGTGGAAGTGAACTCGTACATGCCCAACTGTGGAAGGAAGTCGCATATGTACCGAGCCCACGGTGGCCATCTTGAGCACAGCTGGACTCATATTTTTCTACCACAACTGCTGAACTGAAACAGAATGACAGGTAGCAATAAAATAGTGCACCCATGGAGGGGAGGGATGGTGGAGAAACAACAGAAAGCACTGACTGCAGCACTGTGGAAGAACAGAGGAAGGTGTCCAGTCACATGCTTCCACCGTCCCTTCTCTCTTCTGTATGATAGCAGTATGTCAGCATGGCTCCGCCCGTGCAGCCATAAGAAACAGCTATGAACTTGCCTTAGCTTAGAAACACCTTAGCAGGTGTATTGAAACATACAGAGACTTTCTATAGTGAAAGACGAAGTGTGCTTACCTCTGCTGAAAGGGCAACTGTCTGTCATTTATTCTTTGCCAAAGCCTCCTTACAGGTAATGTAGTTTTTTTTAGTTTTAAGGTCAGAAGGGTCTCAAGGTCTATTATGTCTCCCCTCCCCTCAGTTTCATAGCAGGGATGATTAAGCATGCTGAGGAAAGGGAGTCATGTGATGCTCTGTGTTTCAGTGGGCATTTTCTGGTGGTCCTGTAAAACCTGATTAAAAAGAAACATGGCTTTCTAAAAGACTTTTACTCTAAAAGTTTATTTTAGCAGTTGCATTAGTACATGGTACTTGTGATACACTGGAATATCAGAATACAAAGTGCCTGTGAGTGAGGATGGTAACCCAACTGAAATGTCAGAGATACCTCCTGTCCCCGTGCCTCAGCCACCAAAGTGGTGGCAGCCTCCTGATTCCCTCCGGAGCCTGAGTAGGATAGTGACAGACTAGATATGTTTTTCCAGGAGTTGGAATCAATAAAGTTACCTTACTTGAAGTAGCTGAGGACTTCTATCACTTCAAACCAGCACTGGAAATATTTAATCAGTGGCTGGGGATGTAGGGGTGTGGGTCAGTTCACTGGAGGATGCCTGCCAGAGAAGAACAGGAGGTAAGGGACATGAGGAAAAAAGTTCACAAGTTGGAGGAGAGAACTGAGGACGAGAAGGGCAGGAGCAGATGCAGTAACCTTATCCTGGTGAAATCTCGAAAAAGGTGCAGATGCAGTGATCTTTATGAACAAGTTAGTATTGGATATTGCAGATCCCCTTCTGATGAAACAAGGTACATTATTGAACATGCACACTGCTTGCTAAAACCAATACCCCGCCCTGAATGCTAAGCCAAGAGCCATCATTTGTAAGTGCCTCAAGTTCTAGACAAAATACATATACAAACCAAAGCTGAGAGAAACAGCTTGTTCTGTAATGGCCACAGATTTTATATTTTTGGGGATGGGACACCAACAGTGCAAGACAAGTGGATGGCTTACAAAGACATAAAAAAATGCTTCCTCAAGCTGAAGTCAAGTTCAAAATGTTATACTCCACAAGTTTTTGGTGACTGCATGTATGGGTACACAGGAATTCAGCTGTGCTGAAGTCACATGGAGGAACTGCCTAAATTCTTCCTAGAACTGCTAAACCAAGTCCTCAAAGAAGTGCTAACAAGTGAAGTGACTCTGCATGCAGTGCAAATAAAATACTCTAAATATTGTTCCATGGTCATTTAACAGGCTGTGAACTATTTGTTGGGAGGGCTCTCTACTCATTGCTAGGAAAGTAGAAGAACTGTTTGGGGCCTATTCAACACTTCCCAAAAGAGCACTGTAATTGGAACTGCTGCAGAGGTCCCTGAGGTGGTCAACATGGGGCCAAACACCTTGACTGACTCACCAGGGCCTCAGGACAATGGTTGGTACCGTCTTCATCTCAATTTTTCCAATCAAGAGCACCCAGGAACTGTGTAGAGTGCTTGTATTGACCAATACATGCCACCAAATTTCATTGTTCCACACCCGAGCTGATCATGAAATGCATTTTATCATCGTCAACAGCAGTCCCAATTTTACAGTAGAACCAGTCAGAATGCATGCTATGGCAAGTGCAGCATCAGTAAACAATTGAAATGGCACTGGAGATGGCAGTGTAAACACTGAGGGCACAGATGTGGCTGTGATGGTGCAGATTGATTACTCCTAATCTTCAAATGAGTGAATGGAATCTTGGCATCTGGTGCTCCTTATCTTGAGACCACATGGAATCTTACTGTTGGCCTACAAGACCCATGGCCAGGTATGACTGATGACTGGATGCATAGCATGTGTGTCCTAACCTGGTGGTTGCAGGGGTGGTTGGAATTTTCTTTTGTTTTTAATTAATAAAAGAACTAATCAAACTGTGGGGCATGTTTGCTGTTAAAGACACAAGGAGTCAAAGAAGCAGGGACACCACTAGTCCCCATTTGACAAACCAAGTAGAAATCTAGATGGCTATTCTAGAGCCTTTGTGGCTCAAACCTCCAAGCAGTGGGTACTTACCCCACTGAATGTGAAAACAGAAAATCTTTATTGAGGACATTTCCTCTATCAAGCCATGCCACTGGGACTGTAAGCCATCAGTGTCAGGACCACTCAGAACTTTGCAGCCCCAACACTCCTCAGTTCTTTCTCCAGTTGAAGATCATCCGTGGACCTGCTGAGAAACATCGAAACAGTAATTGCCGTTTGCTATTTTCTATTCTTTAAGTAATTTTTCATTGTCGTCTCTGTATGCCATTGAAGGACAAAGAGTCTTTGTTCTGATATTGTTCTGTGGTCACAAATTTACAAGGACATGCTGTGACATAAATCAGGACACATAAGCAGTCCAGGAGAAGTTATAAAATTTGTAAGTAGCATTTTATTATTATCAATAACAATATCATAGAAAGATAACATTGTACAGGATAGCATTTCATAAAGGCAATACAAAACAAAAGCCTCTCCCTGGAAAAACATTGCTCTGATTACAGTATATAAGATGCTTGTGCCTGGCAGTTCAAACTCTGCATCCTATTGTTGTAAGTTACATCTCCTGTTTTTACAAAATGTATCAAAATGTTATCATTTTCCTTCCTGAGGTCTACTTGAAGAGCACATCTAGTCTTAAGGACAACTAAATGGCTATTTCTGGGGTCACTTACTTAAAACGATATCATGATGCAGTTAGAGCCTAAGGTGCCAATTTAAAATATAGTGCTGCTTACCTTTTCATATCAGTTTAGCCCATTTTACAGGTTTTTAACTTTGTCAACAAAGTTTTTTAATTAAGTGCCCCCCTCAGAAATAGCTGTTTAGTTGTCCTTTAACAGGTGCAACAAAATAATACATTTTTATCCAGCTGACAATCCTGCAAACAGGCTTGTGGAGGTCAAATGTATCTTTAAGGTCAACCACCTGTGTTCTAGATTGTTATCTTTTCTAATAAACCCAAAAGCTTTCTGTAATCTTTTAAGAATATACAGTAGTTATATACATTTGTAATCCAAGGGATCCTCATTTCACACAAAGATTCACATTTTTTAACCACAGAGAAGCAAGGGAGAAAGAAAGAATGGAAACAGCAAGTGAATAAAGGAGATAATGGGAAAATTGTGGGACCATCAGAGTGACCAATTCCTAGGTGCCACAAGAAAAATTTGATTGCACAATCAGATGGAAGGAGATAGACAAGTGGCAGTACAGGAGAGAACAAAATAAATCCTTGCTTTCAACTCTCTCTGCATAACAAATGAGACAGGGTCTTACCCAGCCCTGTCACAGAACAGCACTACGCACAGTTTGTGTGTGGTGTTTGGGGCTCTCTACAATGTGAGGGCCTGTAAGATTTGCCAGAGTTTCAACCAGGCTACAAGGCAACACTGTCAGAAGGCCTTAGAGATGTTCCTTGCCCTAAAACATAGAAGGCCATGGAAAAGGCTGAAGGTTCTAGATCAGCATCTTCCCCACCTTCAACTGAGAAAAGTTTGTCGAAGTTGAAAGAAAAAGACAAAGAACATTCATCATCATGGGTCTCCTTTGCTCTGGCCTTAGGCACAAAAATAAGAATGATTTGCCGTCAAGGTTGAGGTAGCTGTTGAAATCAAGTGCATCCTTGTTAACGTCCACTCAGGTGGAATCAACAAAGCCCTCCAACCATCTTTGAGACACCAATGTCAGGGCTTGGCTCCGCACTGCTGTACCTATTAAGAACAGTACTTGGCCACTGTCATCTAACATTGTTCCTTCAATGCAGGAAGTCCTGGACCCTTTTCAGAGCACCATAATCTCCCAGGCTGTGCTCATGTCTTTTCAGATATGATTTGTCACCTACTACTGTTGCTGCCACTGGTGGTAGTTCCACCACTGACAGGGCCTCCTGTACCAGGGCCTTTGTTGAAGGGTTCTAGAAGCATGCTGCAGATTCCTCCTTCTCAGCCACTGTCGGCATCACCAGTTTCTTCTACGAATGCCATCATTGTTCATGATGATGATGAGGTGGAATATAATCCTGATCCGTGGATACTGAGGGGGAGTTAGAAGAGGAATATGAGGGTGAGGGCAGTTTGAAGAAGGGCATTCTTCTTCTAGCTCCACCCTTCATCCTGCAGTGAGAACTTTGTGGTTTACTCACCAGCCCCCGAGGATCTCTCCTTTCAGACTATGCTACAGAAAATGCAGTCTACCATGGGATTTGCCATGGAGGAGAAAATTCCACTAAAAGGAGTCTTACTGAATTTTTGGAGGTCCCGTACACACCTTTCATTACAATTCTGGTGTGTCTTGCGTTAGAGGATGCTACCTTTGCTACTTGGCACAGGCCTAATACCCTGTCTGCAGTTCCAAGGAAGGCTGATAAGCAGTACCCTGCTCCGTTTGCTTAAGCCTTATTATGCTGCATAGCCTGAAACTGAATATATAGTTATTATGGCTGCTCATGATTGCTCTAAGGCCCTTAAGCATGTAGTACTTTGCCCCCAGATAAAGAATCTAAGAGGCTGGATGTAATGGGCAAATGTACTTATGCCTCGCATCCTCGGCTTGCAGATTGCTAATTACCAGGCCCATATGACAAAATATCAGAGTAGTTTATGAAGGCTGCATGTACTGCAGCTCAGACTTCACCTGATGGCACTTTTTAAGAGTGACTAGTTAAAACCATGCCAGCTGGTTCTGAAGTTGGCAAACATCTGTTATGTTCAGCGTATGATGTGCCAGATGCCTCTTCCAGGACTGTGGCCTCTGGTAATTGCATTAGACATTATGCCTGACACAGAGCAGCTAGTTTTGTTACTGATGTTCAGCAGGCTGTTTTGAATGTGCCTTATGGGGCTCCAAACTGTTTGGAAGTGATGCTGAGGATGCACTTGAGGCCTTCAGTCCTTTAAAATGACTTTAAGGTCTGTTAAATCTCTATACTCTATGTCAATGCAAAGGCATTGTGGGGAATCTTTTCATTGTCCTGCTGCCAGAGGTAACTATACATACCATCAGCAAGGCCATGGCAGGTGTAGTGATACCCTCCTAGGTTTGCCCATGCAAAAGCACCTAAGGAATTGGTTCTGGCAGCTCTGCTGTCCCCAGTTCTGCTTGACTTTTTCCATCTCTCCTCACCTCCACAGCTATTGCCTCCATGGGTGAGTGTGTAGTGACAGGATCTCCTTCATTTAAAACAATGGAGGGAGATCACTACAAAATGAGTGGGTCCTGAAAATAGTAGAAAGGGAGCATGCTCTGGAATTAATAGAAACCCCTCCAGATCATTATCCATCCCTTTGTCTTACCCTTTGGGCCACTTGTCCCTTCTAAAGGAGGAAGTCCAGACCCTGTTCCAAAACCCTTCCGCGCTCAGAGCACTGGCATTATGGTGCCAGGTAATTGAGGCGCTAAATGCGGATCGCTCCCCTCCCAAGGTCCGCCCAGCCCCAGGTTAGAATTTATAAGGAGGGCATGGGAGCACAGCCCCAAAAACATGATCAGCGACATTGCCGATTGACAGCCCTAATTGCCCAGTGCTGGATCACAGGCACGCTCCAGTGGTGGAACCATTCCAAAACGTGCTATCAAACCTGCTCCTCCACAACACAGGAATACAGGGTTCTGTTCCACATACTTCCTTGTTCTAAAATGGACTGGGATCTATGTCCTGTGTTGTCCCTCAGAGACCTCAGTCTGTACATCAAGTAGAAGAAGTTCTGCATGGTGTTTCTGCAAGTCCTGATTCACCTCTTGCAAATGGGGGACTGGCTTTGTTCACTGAACATGACGGATGCATACATTCACATCAAGATCAGAAAGTGCCATGGCAATACTTCCACTTTATGCTGTAGGGCAGGCATTATCAGTTCAAAATGTTACCCTTGTGTATCACCAGTACTATGGGTCCTTACTAAATGCTTAGAGGTGGTCTTGGCAGCCCTTGCAGAGAAGGGCTTTATATTTTCACTTACAAAGGTCAATTCCAAGGAAGCTCTCCTTCACATACTTTCCTGAGCAAGATAACCATTTGAGGCCTTAGGGATCACAGTGAATGTGCTAGAGTCTGCGCTGACACCATGCACCATGGGAGGCAGTAGCGCAGTGGGTTAAGGCTCTGAGCTGCAGATCTGGAGACCTGAGTTTGAATCCTACAGCTGCCTAGGTGCATACGTGTGATCCTGAGCAAGTCACTTAACTTCCTTGTGCTTTCAGGTCGCATCTGGAAACAAGCTTCAGCTTAGTGTGCTACTCCTGGTTAAACAATGTTCCCTTCCTTCCATGCCAATGCTTGCAGTACATTACATAGAAACATAGAAACATAGAATTTGATGGCAGATAAGGACGCTTGGCCCACCTAGTCTGCCCATTTTCCTACCTAACAGATAAGCTGCAGATCCTAATTAACCAACAGCTTACTTCCTCCTACCCCCACTAGGACTGCCTTATGTCTGTCCCATGCATTCTTGAATTCCCCACTGTTCTTGACTCCACGACCTCCTCAGGAGGCTGTTCCATGCATCCACAACCCTCTCTGTGAAAAATACTTCCTCACATTACCTCTAAGCCGTCCCCCTCTATCTTGAAATTGTTCCCCTTGTTCTTGCACATCTCTTTTTCTGAAAGATGCCACCCTCTTGGACTTTGTTGATTCCCTTGAGGTACTTGAAAGTTTCTATCATGTCTCCTCTCTCCCTCCTTTCCTCAAGGGTATACATATTAAGCTCCTTTAGTCTTTCTTCATATGTCTTCTGGTGCAGACCCTGCACCATTTTGGTGCCCTCCTCTGAACAGCCTCCACTCTGTCTATGTCTTTGCGGAGATGGGGTCTCCAGAACTGCACACAGTACTCCAGATGGGGTCTCACCAACTGTCTGTACAGAGGATAACAACTTTTGTTTTCTACTATTGATGCCTCTCCCTATGCATCCCAATATCCTCCCAGCCTTCCTTACTGCCTTCTCACATTGCTTGCCCACCTTTAGGTCATCTGATATAATTACTCCCAGGTCCCTTTCCATTTTACTGTTGTCAGTATCTCACCCCCATTGTGTACTCTTGCCCTGGGTTTTGTTTCCAAGTGCATTACCTTGCACTTCTTTGCATTGAATCTGAGCTGCCATACATTTGACCATTCCTCCAACCTTGCCAAGTCCCTTCTCATCCTTTCCACTCCATCTGGTGTATCAACCCTGTTGCAGATCTTTGTGTCATCTGCAAGAGACATACTTTTCTTCCAGTTCCTCTGCAATGTCACTTACAAAGACATTAAAAGGACTGGTCCCAGTACTGAACCCTGTGGTACTCCGCTAGTAACCCTCCTTTCTTCACTGTGGACTCCATTTACTACTACCCTTTGCGTCCTGTTGTCTAGCCAGTTTTTATCCAGGCTACCACCTTGAGACCGACTCCAAGGCTGGTTAACTTGTGTATTAATCTTTTGTGTGGGACTGTATCAAATGCCTTGCTAAAAATCTAAGTAAAGCCATGTCCACAGCCCTCCCTGGTCTACTACTTTGGTCACCCAGTCAAAGAAGTCTATTAGATTCGCCTGACACGACCTTCCCATCGTGAATCCATGCTGCCTTGGGTCCTGTGCCCCACTGGCCTCCAGGTACTCAACAATTCTTTCCTTCAGAAGTGATTCCATCATTTTACCTACCACTGAGGTCAAACTAATTGGTCTGTAGTTTCCTGCCTCTGTCCTGCTCCCACTTTTGTGAAGAGGAATCACATCTGCCCTTCTCCAGTCCTCAGGTACCACCCCATCCTCCCATGATTTGTTAAAGAGAGTAGTCACGGTGTCATTAGTTCTACACTTAGTTCTTTTAGAATTCTTCGTGAATCCCATCAGGCCCCATTGCTTTGTCCACCTTCAATTTTATTAGTTCTTTTAGAACCCTTTCTTCTGTAAATGGACTGGTATCGACCCTCGTCTTCAGAGTGTTTCTCTTGTTTGGTTTAGGTACCTCCCCTCCTCTTCCTTTGTGAATACCGAGCAGAAATATTCGTTCAGTATCCCTGCTTTTTCATTGTCACCCTCTACCCACATTCCCTCCCTTTATTAAGCCTCAGTATCCCTCCTTTTGTCTTTCTTCACTCCCTAATGTACCTATAAAGGTCTTATCCCCTTCTCAACAGAGTTGGCTATCCTTTCCTCGGTTTGGGCCTTTGCTGTTCTGACTGCCTTCCCAGCCTCTTTCTGCTTTAACTGATAAAGTTCTCTGTCCTCTCCTTCTGTGTTTCCTTATATTTCCTGAATGCTATCCTTTTCTCCTTAACCTTCCTGCCACCTCTTTTGAGAACCATAGCGTTTTTTCCTTCATTGTGTTTTGTTGATTTGCTTTACACAAAGGCTTGTTGCCTCTGTGATGGCTGTTTTGATTACTCTCCATTGTTCCTCCACCCTCCTTCTTGCCTGTTTGCTAGTGCTTTTCTGAGGCACTCTCTCATTTTCCCAAAGTCAGCCCTCCTAAAGTCCAATACTCTTGCTTTTGTATGGCTTGATTGTATGGCTGTGTTTATCGTGAACCACACTGTTTGGTGGTGGCTTGTTCCCAGATGGCTACCCACTTCTAAATCTGAGATTCTCTCCGTCCCCATTTGAGAGTACTTGGTCTAAGATTGCTTCCTCCTGAGTGGGTTCCAGTACTAGCTGTCTGAGGCATGCCCCTGTAGGGCATCAAGAATGACCCTGCTCTTGGATGTGCCTGCAGCAAAGGTGCTCAGTTAACATCTGGCATATTCAGGTCCCCATCAACAATATCCCCTTTTTCTGCCATTCTAAGAAGCCTTCTATCATTTCCTTGTCCATTCCCTCCCCTGAGATGGAGGTCTGTATACAACCCCATGCAGATTGTGGTGCCATTTCCTGTCTCAGGGTGACCCAAGTGTCTCCATCTGCTCCTGTTTACTCTTTAGTTCTGTTGCTTTGATCCTTCCTGTACATAAGAACTACTCCTCCTCCTCTTTTACCTCCCTGTCCCTCCTGTAGATTGTGTATCCTGGTATGTTAACATCCCAGTCATGGTTCTCTATGTACCATGTTTCTGTGACTGCCACAATATCCAGGCAACCCTCTTCCATCAAGGCCACTAGTTCAGGGAGCTTATTACACAGACTACGGGCATTGGTACTCATCACCCTCCACTTTTGATGACTTTACCCTTTAAGCCCCATTCCCATCCTTACTGCTTTTGCCTTTTTACGTTTACTTCTGGCCTGCTCCTAACGACTTCTCTACCTTGGTGTTTACCTCACTAATTACTGTTGTTTGTGGGGAGGCTGATTTTCCTGCCCCTTTCATTGCCTCCCTTGCTAGTTTAAATGCTTGCCAATGAAGCATTTAAACCTCTCACCTAGATCCTGTTCCCCTGGACAGATGCAGACCATCGCGCCCAGAATAGGTCTGCATCCTCCAGGTGGCTCCCCAGTCCCCAATGAAGCCAAAACCCTGAGCCCACACCAGTTTTTCAACCATTCATTGATTCTCCTGGTGAGGAGCACCAGCATCACCTTGCCATAGACAGGCAGCACCTCCGAGAAGGTTACTGTATGCGCCACTTGTCTAAGGCCCCTCCCCAACTCTACAAACTCCTCTTGCACTGCTCTGATCCCATTCCTAGCCAGGTCATTTGTCCCTAGGTGGACAATAACATCCGTTCCTCCCTCGTGCAGCTCCTCCCATGATCCTGAGGATTCGCTTCCTGTCCCTCAAGCCGTGGCACCAGGCAGGCACCTACCTCCTCTCCCTTCCTCCCCCATTTCTACCCCCAATGATTGAGTCCTCCACCAGGAGTTGTTTCCTTCCCTGTGGGGTCTCATGCCACCCTCCTGTGGATCTCCTTTGTGAAGGTTCCCAGCATCCTCCTTGGTCTCCATCGTAGGTGCCTCGTAGAGGAATCACTATCCACCAGAAGAGCGAATGAATTGTGGATAGGTACAGCTGGAGGATGCAACTCTGTTCCACCACCCTCTCCTCCCTGAGCCCACCCTGGTCCAGCCTCTCCTCTTTCTTGGCAACCTCTGAGGTAGTGGCATTGGCCCTGGTGGCCCTGGGTGGGGAGGAGGTTTCATGAATCCTAGCCAGGTCAGCCTGGAGACGGAAACCTCCTCCCTCAAACCAGAGGTGCCTGCAATAGAGCAGCATTGCAGCCTCCAGAATCTCCCGGAACACTGCTGCCCCACAACCATTGCACTGCGCCACTCCTATCATGTCTTATTTTGTCCCCTCTCTGTTTCTCTGTATGCTTACTCTCTCTCTCCTTACAACTCTCACCCTTCCTGTTCTGGGACAGTAACTTCCTATATTCTTCAGTTGCCTCTTCTTCCTTGCTCAGTGTCAGACCACCAGCAGCTGGGGGAGTGAGCTACTTTTCCTTTAGGTTGACAAAACCAATGTTTCTCTATGATACTTTCCTTCATACTGCCAAACAGGAAGTTCCTGTTGACAGTCAAATCCAGTGGCTATAAAAGTAGAACTGGCTTAGGGTGGTGGGATGGAGGCAATTAGTAAGAAAAAGGCTAGCAACAGAAAGGTGTAATTTGAGTCACCTGCTTTTATAGTGTCTAAGCCACACCCCAATTAAGCTCTCTCTCCTCCTACTGGTTTAGCAAAGTAAACTGATACAGAACCCTTCCCAGCACAGAACACACACTAACTTTCTTTCTTTTCTTTTCTTTCTTTTAAACCCTAAATAAGGCCCCTTCTACTTCTAATAAAGTATCTGTTTGCTTAAACTCAACAGACACTGACTCCTGCTAAGATATAAGTGTTAAATTAATAAGAAAATGTAGCTTCTTTTAGTTAGCTGCTTTCTGCTGTACAAGCAAGGCTAGCAACAGCAACATTGAGGCAATACTAGGCACAGACAAGGGATGTGCCTTCTTGCCTCAGGTCAGGGCAAGCACCCTTATCGCTCAGGTACATTTAGTTCACTGGAGCCACTACATCTGTGCAAGGTTGATGTGGCGTCCCCTGGGCCTCAAGGCGACTGCCATAGTGACAGTGCCATTTGCTTGGCTTCATATCGAATTCCACAATGGACACTCGGTACAATGAGATCTGCTGGAAGACAAGTTGGAACAAATTGTTGTAATCATGTCCTATCTTCCTCCAGGACTACTGTGGTGGATGGACCACAGCAACCTATTCCAAGCCATTCCATTCCTTGTACCAGCTCCTGTATAGATACTCACCACAGATGCCTTGGGCTCTGGTTGGGGTTCTCATCTCAGCTCCTTCCATACACAAGGGTCCTGGAACAGGCGGAGGCTGAACTTATCATAAATCATACTAAGGATGGATAAGGAGCAAGAAGGCAAGTAATGCCCACAGATGCTCCTAGCAATCAATAGGTATAATAATTCAGGCAACCTCTAGATAGTATATAATTATCTAGTCATTTTTATGTTGGCTTGCTTGTGCAGACATCTTGTAGTAGTGCAGATTTGGAGGTCGCGGTCACTGTTGGGCAAATGCAGGGCATGCATCAGTAGGTGCGTTCCTCATTCCCAATCAGCCTGCATGCGGCGCCACACCATGCATACATAACGTGGTGAGCTCATCTAAGGAAAGGTCCGCTGCAATCCAAGCAAAGCTCGTCAGATGCAGTAGACCTCCCAACGTGCTTCGGCCACATTCTATGCATAGTGGCTGCCCAATTGCCGACTTCGGGGTGCTCTAATCCCTCTGCCGGCTTCCTGCGGGCTCCCAATGTATAGCCGATAGGGAGCCCACTCCCCTGTCAGCATATAGCACCCCTCCATTTGTTATATGCTGAGGGGTACCTAATCCCCTCGGCTCTTGCCCCCACTTTCCTTGTGTGCGTGGGGTGCCCAATCCCCATTGGCATAAATTAACCCCTCTTTGTGGTGTGCCTACAAGGGTGCCCAATCCCCCATTGGCTGCAGCACCCCTCCCAAACAGGTGGCCTGCTGGGGCCCACCCCAGCATGCCAAATCCCTGAGGAAAAAAACTGTCCCAAGATGTTTTATTTTTAACCCTGTAACACAAAAGCGATCCTCGTAGTCTCCCTCCCACAGCCTGCACCCACCCTCTGTGCACCCTGCCTCCCCATACCCCATCACCCCATACTTACCTGTGGAGTCTGGCCGCGATCTTCGGTGGACTGGGAACACGTCTGCACTCTTCAAAGCCGACCGTGAACTGAGAAATGCCGGTAAGCTGTATAGTGGAATAAATAGGGGTTTTCAACTTTGCTGCATATCTCAGGCATTTTGGGAATTCTGGCACCAAATTTTCCACATGGGGTTTTGGGACCCCTCCTAATGAATGGTGTTATTTGGTCCGAAAGGTGATTTTCGGTCACTGCATGGAATCACCTTTTGGGAGTGAGGAACAAAATGACAGTGGCAGTGTTCATGAGGGGGCTCTCAAAAAGCCTATGTTACAAATTTGGTGAGAAAAATCCAAAAAATGGCTGTTTTATGGCGATGCATTTGCAGTTATCAAGACGCCAGAATTTAGTGAATTTGCAATAGTTTCACCACATGTTCAGCATTGGCATTTTCCACACCTTCTTGTGAACAGTACAGCTGTCATTTTCACACCCTGCCCAAAATGTGTTCTCACTTCCGGCACAGAATAGCACAGTCGATGTGGGAAATCAGTATTTTCGACAAATTACAAAAATGACAGTTACACTGTTCATGAGCAGAAGTCCTAAACTGCCTATGCTGAAAATTTGGTGACGATACCCTATAACATGACTGTGTTACGTAGCGGCATTGTGCAGTTTGCACGCACGCTCGTAAGTTTGCAAATTTATAACATTTTCACTCCAGATTTTCAACATTGTCATTGTTCTGCACCTCCTTATGACCAGTACAGCTGTCATTTTTTTGCATCCTGACAAATGTGTTTTGCAGTACCGGCACAGAATAGCGCGTTGCTGTGGAGACGTCCGTGTTAGAGACACATTATGAAAATGACAGTGACACTGTTCATTAGCAGAGGTCCTAAAATGCCTATGTGTTAAAATTTGGGGCTGAAAGCCCATAAATTAGTGTTCTACGAGCGTGCATTATGTAGTTTGCACGCACGCCGTGACTTCATGCATTTGTAATATTTTCACTCCAGATGTTCAAAATTGCCATTTTCCACACTCCTTATGAACAGTACAGCTGACATTTTACATATCCTGGCTAAAATGTGTTTTCGCATGTCCGGGCAGAATTGCACGGTCACTGTGCGAAACCAGTTTCGGACAGTTTGAGAAATGATGATGACACTGCTCATGAGCAGAGGTCCTACAATGCCTATGTTGAAAATTTGATGCTGAAAGTCCATAAAATAACTGTGCTGCAAGCGTGCATTATGCAGTTCCCACGCAGCCTTGTAACTTCATAAATGTGCAATATTTTCATGCCAGATTTTCACCACTAGCATTTGTGTACACCTCCTTATCAACCAGTACAGCTGCCATTTTTCACAGCCTGCCCAAAACACGTTTCTGCAACGGTGGTGCACAATGGCATGCTCGCTGTGAAATCACCTTTTGGGACACATTAACAAAATCACAGCACCACTGTTCATGAGGGAGGTCCCAAAATACCTATGTTGAAATGTGCCTGAAAATGCTCACAAATAATTGGGTTGCGACGTCTGTTCGCGGTTTGTATGTATGTTCATTGCTTCACCAATATTTCATATTGCCACTCCAGATTTTCAACATTGCCATTTTCACTTCCTCATGAACAGTACAGTTGTCATTCTATACATCCTGCCCAAAACTGTGTTTTCATCCTTCTGTTGCTAAATGGCACAGCCACTGTGCAAAACCACGTTTCAGCTAACAGTGATTGTGCCGCTTTTCATGAGGTGGCCTGACAAGCAACCCATGTTGAAAATGTGGAGTGAAACTACCATTACATGCCTATGGTGTTAGGGTTTCCAGCTGCAGCACCCACCTAGCACGAACCGACAGGCGCCAGGGCTGTGACTTGGGATCATCGGATGTAATGCTCACGCCATTCCACCCCACGCCCACCCTGCAGCTACTGACAGGCATTGTGGTGTGTCTTGCATTCTTCAGCCACAAACTTCACCCCACGCTCCTATACTGCACCCACATCACTGTATTTCCTTATGGAATGGGGTAAGTATAATGCCCAAAGACCAAAGCACTCCATGACACTTGTCAGTGTCTACAGGGTAGGGTGAGGTACAATGGCATGAGCATTATAGCTGATGACCCAAAGGCACACCCCAATACAGGGTGGGTGGGTTACGCCACGCCAGTACTTCACTGCCATTCCCTTATGCATCTCTAGCTCTGCCACTGCCAATGCCAGTGCGACAATATTCAGCATTGACAAATTTTGTTTAAATTTGACTTAGTTTTACTTACAATTAATACAATAGGTAATTTGTTGGGATGGTCATCTCTCACATACAGGCAGTAGAGAAATGCCCCTCTGGACCTTCAGAACAATTACCAAGAGGCTGCCCCAGTATATCTCAAATTTTCTGCCACTAAATACAGTAGGCAAGTACATATTGAGAAGTACCTCCTGTATTTTGCTATCTGTGCCCAAGGTCAAATCACAATTTGGTAGGGCCTCAATAAGTTACACACTACCCTCATTGTGGAATAAACTGCAAAATCATTGAAATTGGTCTGCCCTCTACTGTTGCTACTTACAAAACACTCTATGCTCGCACTTTTAAAGAGTCCTGTAACTACTACCCTGTTCCTAGTCCGATATACACTTACGGAATTAATGCCTGCCACAGTCAATTCCCTAACTTCTATTCCCCACCTTTTCCATCTATAAATTTTCATTATCCCTTATTGCTACTTTAAGGATGCACTGTTTTAGGTTACTGGTTACCCTATTTTCCTGTTCTCTTGTCCTCTCCTCCTGCTGTTCCACCCTCCTCCCCCACCATCTATATTCATTCCTATATCTTGTTACTGTATATATGTTTCATTTCTCTCCTCTGGAATTTTCCAGGCTATTGTATTGTGTACCTTACATATTCTATGAAATCTTTTTTCTGTATACATCATGACTTGGCTTGCTGTTGTTAACACCTTGTTATTTTAATTTGCCACTGTTTTTGTTATTTTAATTGCTCCTTTCCTTTTTATGTAATTGTCTGTTGTATATTATGACTATGTATTCTGTCCAGGTCCATCTTGAAAATGAGCATTGCTCAATGATGTTCAGCCTGGTAAAATAAAGATTTTGATTGATTTTTGATTGGTTGATTGTTCCAAGGGTTGATCACTCTAAGGGTGAAAAATACTTTGCTTTATGATGTTTAAATTGTTGACCTGTTAATTGAAGGGGATGACCTCTGGTATTATAGGTCAGATCCTTAAACTGGAGACCCAATTCATTCATAAGGTAAGGATCATTAATAACATCATATAATAGAAGTAAGTCACCCTTAATCTATGAGTTTGTAGGGACATTATGTTTAGAATCTCTAATCTGGCGTCATAAGAAATGCCATAAAAACATAAATATGTTTAGTGAAATTGAGTTGAACCCTTTCAAGTTGTTGGCAATTAGATTTTTTTGTATGGACACCATAGCTGCAAAGCGTATTCCAAATGTGGCCATAAATAAGCTCTAAACAAGGCATCAAAACCGTTTTATCCCTTGATTGGCTATTGCGATGGATTGACCAAATTATTTTATTAGATTTGCTAATAGCCTCAGAGATATGCTTAGAGTTATCAAAATCTTCAGAAATAATGACTCCAAATCTTTCTCATCTGTAGTGGGTAGAAGAGGAGAACCATTTAGTATATATGGAATTTGTGGATTGTGTCTACCTAGATGCATGATTTTACATTTATTTGAATTGAACTTCATCCCCATTTATTAACCCAATCAGTGATTTTATCTAGGTCATTTTGTAGAATTGTAGTCTGTTCCAAACAGGAACTGACATTACTGAGTTTTACATTATCCACTATTTTACAGTGAAATACTCTAAATTAGGGGTCATGTTAGAAATAAAAGACTGGAACAGAATAGAGCCAAGACGGAGCCCTGGGTACCTTACTTGTAACATTGCCAAATTCTGACAATTGGCCATTAATCATAATGCATTGGGTTCTCCGGATAACCAGTTATTTAGCCATAAAATAATGTTTTTATGAATAGCTAATTCTGATAATTTTTAATTAAGGCTCAATGTGGCATGATATCAAAAGCCTTACTAAAGTCTATGAATACGATGTTGCAAGGCAAGTTGTTATCCAAATTATAACTGATTTTCTCATAAAATTAATCAGGTTAGTGAAGCAACTTCTACCCTGTTTGAACCCATGTTCAATTCAATGTCTTGAAGTCAGAGCTGTACTATACAGCCTCCAGGCATTTCAGAATCATCTCTGTCCCGGTCCTCTGTTACTACTGTTATGCGACGCCCTTACACCTCAATTGGCATCCTACTGCACACCTTAGATAAACTATACTATGCATATACCATACTAACATATAGGGCACAGACACTTACCATATAAGAGTAAGTGTCAGGATAACAAAATAAAATTTGTATTTTACTTTGCTTTCTTTATGCCTGGAAACAGCACTTAGCAGACCAAGACACCTGTGTCTTTGTATAATTATTTAGCAGACTATGCTGCCATCTTTTGGATTTATGTATAACTACACTACATCCTGTGTTTTCCATGTACCTTCTATGCATCCTTTGTTTTACAATATAGCTGACTTAGCACTTATTGTGTAAAACTTGATAACACTGTGGAGCCACCTAACTTTTAGCCAGTAGGGCTTATTTTATGTATTTAGTACCACTTCATTTAATGGTAACCATAACAACTATCTGTAGTATATAATGTAATGTATTACATATTCCTCTTGGAGACCTTCTTCACTCCTTGGGGTATTGGGGATCACTAGGCTCAGCACCCAATGTCTTATAAGAACTTCTTAGGGCAACTGTGTTTTCCTTTTGGTGTAATAAGTAAGATTTATACCGATATGCAACTAGTTTGTGTCTCTTTGCATCTCCATTACTGCAAAGAATCTGATCAGGCTAATCACCCTAACATATTGGCGACCGTGTGCAGGTGGTTTGGATGTTGCAAAGTTTCACTTGTTGCTTAAAAATTCCTTCCCTATGGGTTCAGTAGGTGTGCACTCCGCATCACCTCACCCATTACTTTTGACTCTGTAGCACCTTGCAAAATCTGGCTGCTCATTGGGCTTGGTTGATGCTGACTCACCGAGCCCAACAGCACTTTTAAATTGCAGGATTGCGAGAGTACAGTAGCCACCCATCTGCTGTTTTGCCTGCTGTGGAGCGATACATATTACGGCTACCTCTTACGGGTTAATATTTTTGAGTTCCCCATGAATTTTAACTGGTACAACAATGTCCACTACTTCAAATATCTGTGCAGACATCACACTCTACATCTCTAAATTCCTTATGTCCCATGAAGGCTGGAGTGACTTCATGCTGGATGCAAGTCAATCCGAAACCCTGCGATTGGATTTCAACCCATTACTCTGAGGCGAGACAAACAGTCAAAAAGTATGAGGCTAAAAGGCTGTTGGTTGCAGCTCTATCTCCTGCTTTAGAAGCCTCTGAATCGAGGTTTTATTCACTCAAACTGCAGCCCTCGTCCCTTAAGAAAGAGATGGGATTGTAGGCATCTGAAAGTTTGAAAAGGAGCAATGGCTAGAAGCTGAACTTCAGTCATTATGCACAGAGAAAGAGACTCTTTTGCACTGTTCTGTACAATGTAGTGAGAGATTTAAGTATGTTGAAAGATGAATGTGAAAGTTTGAGACAGAATAAGAAACAGGTTTTGCAAATGAATGATTTGTTGAGTGACACGAATGAACAATTGTGTGATGAGATGGATGAGTTACGAGATGACCTGAAATGGATAAGTGAAGAGTTGGATAGGGAGCTTAGGGACAACTGCTAATTGAGCACTGTGTATAGAGTGTTACAGAAATAAGTTGCCAAAGGTGTAGAGCAGAACATTGCAAAGTTAGCCACAAAGGTTCTAGATTAAAGATGGTGAAACTGCGCCATCAGCAAGTGGTGTTGGCTGGTCACATCAAGGCGATGGGTGAGTTTCACTACACACACTTTCAACCTCACGCCATCCAGCGATGACGACCCGTGATGACATCTTCCAAGATGGCACCCAGTCATGTCTCCACTGTGGTCCAGTATCCCTCACACCCACAAGTAGCGGATCCCCTTGCTACAACAGCACTTCCTTATGTCATCAGCAGAATGACGATTATCACATGCGATGCCAAGATGGCACCCCATGATAGGAGAGGAGGTTGAGGCCTAGGAATGTCCCTCTGATTGCTGCTCTGACAAGTCCGACAGACAGGAGATTCATAACATGATTGAGACCATCCTCTCTGAGTCAGGTTTGTCTGAGGAAAGCAAACAAGCCTTCAAAATGCATCTGGAACAGATGATGAAGTATGCTGCTGCCCAGGCATCTGTCGTTCAAACTGTGGCTGACGCTGCAGTGGAGGCCACCCTTCACAGTGCACTAGACAACCCTTCCTCTGATCATGTTCCCAGTAATCCCTTCAGATGGCCCACTGTGTATAGCAGAACACTGACAGCATAGGCCACATGGGCCCCAGTGACAATCTCAGCTGTTATTAGGAGAAAGTATTCTCCAATTTGAGATGCTCAGCTTAGCAAAGGAATACCGGTACAAATCCTCTGACAGACCATAGACCCCAGCCTATGGGCAAAACTCCCAGATGAGGTCCACCGAGACACCAAGGTGACTTTTGATGAGATCGCAAGAGAACAGGCATGGTTGGTGTGATGTTAGCCTACCCAGTAAAACAGAATGCCAAAGAAAGCTCTACAACATCCCACCAAAAGTTGTGGATGGCCTATCATGCTGGCAAACATCTTGCAAGTGAAGACGCAGATGTCAACCTAATTGAGTACAAGAATTTGTTTCTCTGGAACATGATTCCAGCTGTCCGTGAAAAGGTGGAACCAACAGTTTCCGTAATGGACAAATTTGCAGACGCCCTTCGAAAACTGAGCAGGTTTACCAGCTCTAACTCCGAGACCTCAACTCCGGTTTGAAAAGGTGGCCATGGTACAATCTGCTAGCGAGCCCACAACCCACTACACAGTGGAGGACATGGCCCAAAACAAAAGCCTGTATTTTCAGACAACAGACAACACTCCCAGTCCAGAGGTGGGATCTGGAACCGCAACAAGAATGAATGTAACTGGAATTATAATTCCAATTGGGGCAATCGAACCATCGATCAGGCCCCTCCTACCGAGAAACGTAGAGGAGCATAACAACCTCTGGAACCTTCTTGGTCAGGTCTAATCCATAGCGAATGCAGTTCCAATGCACACCATTGCAGCCCTGACCCTGGGACAACAGGCTTCATTAGGCCACGGGACATGGGGAACCAGGCCACAGTAGGCCTGAACCCGATGCTACACCCTTCATTGTGGCTGTCCAGGACCAGAAAGAGGCCAGACAAGAACAAGCCCAAACACTCTTTCAGGAGCTCCCTGTTACTAGCAGTGCAGATTGACAGTTACAGGTCCCAGTCTGGATTGTGAACAAGCTCACTTTGGACACAAATGGAAGGCCTTGTACAAAGACCGTAGTCGGGGCCGCCAACTAACTATGCTGCTTGATACAGGTGCAGCTATGTCTGTGTTACAGAATGAGGATCCAGCAAATTCTTCTTGGTCCACTGCATGGAGGACCAACACATCAGGCATGGATGGCATCAAGCTGTCCACATACTGCTGTATTGTACTTCCGGTGGTGATAGGCAACCTGAACTCACACCATACCTTCAATCTTATGGTGTTGTGTGATCATCTCAGCATCTTGGGAATCGATTTCCTTGCTCCACATGGCTATGTGGTGGATATGACCAACATGCTCCTGATCCAAATCAGAGGACAATACCATACTGTCACGATTTCTAATTCGCATATGGTTGCAGCTATTACCACCAGTGACAAGGAATATGATGTCATACCTCTATTCCAGAACCACGAGTTTTTTCATGAAACTCCTACCCATCTTGCAGAAGCATCTGGACGTTTGCCAGACACAAGCATGACTGTGGGAGAATGCAGACTATCATCGAAATCCCAGGCCCAGCACATGACAGGAAAAGACAATAGACCAGGAATAGGAAGAGACCACCCCTCCCCTGAGGAGACCGGAGGTCGCGAGGGCCTGCTCTGAAGCCCTCCCTGCCTGCAGAAGCTCCAACCCGAGACACACCAGAGACCACCCTCCCCTGAGGAGACGGAGGTCGTGAGGGCCTGCTCAAAGCCCTCCCTGCCTGCAGAAGCCCCAACCCGGAGACACACCAGGTAATTTCTACCTTGATCCAGGCTGCTGCCACCATTGTTGGCCAACTGGCGCCTTTTCTGGAAATGGCCACAAGCCCCTGCTCAACACATGAATCCCGCCGAGCAGCACTCGAGTTGCTGCCCAGGCTCTAACGAGCAGAACTGTTACTTTTGTGCCTGATTTTGAAACTTTTAAAACGAACCAGCTAAAACTATTTGCATTTGCCTGTAACTATTTAAAAGCTTAGAGTCACTGCAAGCCCAGGACCTGTGTTCTATCTGAACCCCACTGCAAATCTCACTGGGGACTGTTTGTTAATTTGTAAAGTGCATTTCCAGTTGTAACTGAATTACCCCTGTGAAAACTCATTTGGGGACTGTTTAACTTCTAAGTGCTTTTCCTGTGTGTTGAATTTCAGTTTGCCCTGCTAGTAATCACCTTCTTTTGAATCACAATAGTACCTGATAGCCCACAGCCCATTTGCTCTTCTCCCCACACCCACTACCAGCCCGCCTCAGCAAGTTAATCTTTGCCTGTGCTTCTCCATTAGCTCCTTATATTGTTTTTCCACTAGAGGAGCCTGATTAAGTTTGAACAATTTGATCCCAATACCTCACTTGTCATATTTTACTGCTCTCTAGTACCTGTTTTCACTTGGTGATCACCCCTCATCACCCCCTCTCCAATCGCCGAAAGCTATCCCGCCATTGTGCACTCCCAGATCAGCCCTCTTCCTCCTCCTACTCCTGTTAGGCAATGTCCACCCAATCCCGGCCTGGCAGCACTGGTCCTCCCCTGAAATCTCCTGGCTGCGATTGCTTCTATGAACATCTGTAGCCTCCTGAAAAACTGGACCTCTACACTGCTGGGTGATGCTTCATAAACCTGATGTTGTTGCCCTGGTTGAAACCTGGCTGTCTCCTCCACTCCTAACTCTCATGTCTCTCTCCCCGCTACACTCTCCACCGGTTGGACCGTCGGCAGGAGAGGTGGGGCTGTGTCTTCTATTTGAAGGATTCTCTCATGGGCTACCACCCCCGCCTGACCTGGACCATAAGGCCCAGGCACTTACTCTAAAGCTGTCCCCTGACCCAGCTAGAGGCCCATTATTCCTAACCGTAGCCTACATACCCCAAGAACCAATCCCAGGCCCTGGGCCCACTAATTGACTACCTCACCTCCCTACCCAACTCGTCGGACCAAATCTTGGTGGGCGACTTGAATATAAACTGGCTCTGCCCCTCATCCTCCTCCCACCGTGAGGCTTTCGATTCAATTGACCTAACTCAACTGGTCACACAGCCTACTAGAAAACCGTAGGGGGACAAGCACCCTCCTGGATGTGGTCCTCACCAACAGGCCAATCCGCATCCACAACATCCAAATCCTCCCTGACTGCCTCAGTGACCACTCCCTGTGCTTTTCAACTGGGAAACCCTCGGCCCTCATCCCCGGTCAAAACCACTCTCGAGGCGGCTTAGGCCTGGGGACTCCATAGGCCTTAGCGCTTCCTTGCCCACACACTGATTGGTCCCCTCTGACGAGGGCAACCAACATTGACTTGGCCCTGGCCTCTTTGTAAGCACTTTCAACTTTGCCTGTGATATCTTTGCTCCATAACTGCTAGGAGGTCCAAAGTGAAACATGCCCTTGGATCACCCCTGCCCTACTGTGGCAACTTAAGCAACGTGACAATCTTTGGCACCTTGCTGTGGCTACTGACCGCTCAGCTGACAGGCAGTCCCATGCTGCCGCCCGCAACCAGTGCACCTGGGCCATCCGCAGCAAAGGCGGAATACTACCAAGCCTCTCTTACCTCCTCCTGGGGAACCCCAGGTGCTTCTGGGACAACATCAAGCAACTGAATGGTCACTCCCAGTCCCTCTCCTTCTCTTCTCAAAATCAATGGTACTGTCTCCCTGACCCTGCCCTCATTGCCACCCACCTCAATAACTCCTTTACCGACCTTAGCTCAGTACTTCCTGGTAACTTTTTCAGTCCACCTCCTCCATCTGTACCACCACCCATTGCCCGCCCCTCTTTCCACCTGCGTCGGTCACCATGCAAGAAGCTAGGCCTTACTTGCTAAAAGCCCTAAAGGTAACACCATCGGTAATGACTCACTTGATCCCTGCCTTTTACGTCAGGTCCTGGATCAGGTCCTCTCACCTATTACATGCATTTTCAACAAATCACTCTGTCTTGGACAATTCCCTCTGCCTGGAAGATTGCCACAGTTACCCCTGTCCATAAAGGTGGTGACAGGACTCTTCCGGTAACTACGACCCATCTCAATCCTCTCCCCTCTCTAAGGCGTTAGAGAAATTGTGGCATCCCAAGTCTCTGACTACCTCTGTAAGTACAATGTTCTCTGCCCTGAACAACATGGGTTCAGAGCAGGTCATAGTACCAATACAGCACTCCTGGAATTTTCCAACTTCCTCCATGCCTCCTTGGACTCTGGTGCCCTGGCTGGTGCTATATTCATTGACCTGTCTAAAGCATTCGATACGTTTGCATCCTCTTTGCTCTCCACCCCGACCCTAATAGGCTTTGCCTCAGGACCTGTTTCCTGGTGCACCAGCTATCTCCGCCCGCCCCAATGTGTGAAAGTCAACGGTACTCTCTCTGAAACATGCCCCATTCGCTCTGGGTGCCGTAGGCTCAATTCTTGGACCCTACTATTCTCACTCTTTCTTAACTCCTACCCAGCAGTTGTACGGGTAAGATGCTTCTCTATGCTGATGATGCTGTTCTCGTTCTCCCACAATGACCCCATGCTGCTACAGAACTCCCTCCAACTAGTCTTTGACTCTGCAGCTACCTGGTTCACTGAGCACTGACTTGTTATCAACCTTAAGAAAACAAAATGATGCTCTTTTCCCACCCCAAAATAAGTACAGCAAGTTTCCTTAGCTGTCCACTCCACACCCAATCTCGCCATTGACCAGGTGCAGTCCTATAAATATCTTGGTATAACCTTTGACCCTGCACTTTCATTCCATGGACATATATCTGCCCTAAATTCTGTCACCAACTCACGGCTAGGCATTCTTTACCGCACAAGAAATGCCTCCCTCCTGATGCCCTCCGCCTGGCTGTCACCTAAAATGTCATGTCTCTCATTGACTATGGCCTTCCGGTCTATGGCTCAGCAGATCAGACTGCCTTCAACAAGGTTCACCTCACAGTTAATAAGGCCTGCAGACTTATCACTGGTGCTCCCAGACTCACTCACACATGTGAGCTGTACACCTGGCTACCCTACTCAACCTGGAAGAGTGACTCATGTATCAGACATGCCAGCTCACCTTTAAAGTCCTGCGTGGCCTATCCCCATAGGCCTATCCAACTCCATTCGCAGACTGCACCGACTCCTGATCACGTGCAGCTCGTCAAGAGCTACCCTAGTTATCCCGAGAGCCAGGACCTCTCAAGGTCAGAGGGCTTTCCCCTACTGTGTGCCCCACTGGTATAACTCCTCCCTGCCAGTGTCTCAAACTCACTAACCTTAGCTTGCTTTAAGCCCAGGCTCAGAAACTTCCTGCTTAGCTCTTCAAATGCAATCCGCCTAGCCTAGTGTAAAAAAATATATATACTCTGTTTGACAATGCTCACTGAGCGGCTCCCCCTTCCTTTTCCTACTAATTCCTCCTCCCTATCTCCCTCCCTTCTACTCCCACCAGCTCTCCCTGACCATAAGTTTTGCACCTTTTGTTATCTTTTGCTTCATTGGAGATTGTATTCTATTGTAACAAAATTGTAATTGAACTGTAACTTTTGTTTGTAAGTACTATGTCCCTTGTACTACTGTTCTGATGTCCTCTTTGTGATGAGGTACTTTGTAAATGAGCCTCTGGCTCAAAGGTTTCTAAACTGATGTTTAACTAACTAACTAACTAACTAAATAAATAAATAAATAAATAAATATATCAGTGTCAGTGGCTCAGCAGGTAGCACACTCATCTCTGAGGCTGGGAAATCAGAAGGCTGTGGGTTCTATCCCCACACCAGGCACTTGGGTTAATATCCCAATATTAACACTGCAGTGCAGCATAAGTGGGGGCTGCACCCTGAGGTGCCGCCTTTTGATGAGACATTAAACTGAGGTCCATCTGCTTGTTCTGGTGGTAGTTCAGGTGGATGTTAAAGATTCTGTGGCATTTCATGAAAAGAGATGGGAATTTCCTGGTGCCCTGGCCAACTCCCCCATTCACTAAAAATACCACCAACAGCTTAATCTGGTTCAAGGTCAGTTGATGTTTCATCTACATGCCCTTCCCCGGTCATGACTGAAAATAGGCAAGAATTTCTCTAGTGCACTTATCTGGTCAACAAAACTAAACAAATATCCCTTTCCTGCTGAGGCCTTACCATCACTCAGAGAAACCATTCAGTCACTCCTCAAACAAGGTGTAATCAGGCTTTGTGTGTCGACCACCAGTTCACCTATTTGGCCAGTGAAAAGCCCAAGGGATCTTGAGACTTACAATTGATTACAGGAGGCTTAATCAAGTCACTCCTAGCTGCTCACCTATGGTAGCATCAGCGCCTGATGTGCTCAAATTGCTGACCTCAGACCATAAGTGGTTCAGCACCCTTGACATCTCCAATGGTTTTGGTCACTGCCCTTGGCTCTGAAAAGCCAGCACAAGTTTGCTTTTACCTTTGAAGGCCAACAGTACACATGGACATGCTTACCTCAGGGGTTTCACAATAGCCCTTCCCTCTTCCATCTACACATGATGGATGCTCTGTAAGGTTTTTCTGCCCCACAATGCATTCTGCAGTATGTGGATGACTTATTGTTGGCAACTGCAGACACACAATGGCAGTGCCATATGCTACATAAACTAACAAGTGGGCACGCACTCCTATCCCCTCTGTAGGAAGCAATGAAAATGTGTTAATGAGTGATGTCTCATGACCTTCAGTTGTTGACTGTTAGCTCCCATGTCTCCAAATCATCTTGGCAGACAGGCTAAGCAGGTCTCAGTCCCTGGTTCGGGAATGGGAACTGCTCACTTGTGGTCAGTGACCTCTTCACAAGATGGGGTCACCAGATTTGGATCTTTTTATGTCCCACACAATGCAAAAGTGCTGTGTTTCTGCATGTGCACCCCAGGGCCTGGAGGTTTTTGGCAAGGTACATTGTCCCTCTCTTGGAAAGTGGAATTTCCTATATGCATTCCCCCATTCCTCTACTACAGAGGGTCCTGCTCAAACTATGAGTGGACAGTGCCACTCATCCTCATTGCTCCATTATGGCCTTTCCAGATAGGGTTTCCTCTCTTACAACATCTGGCGGTGGAGCATCCTGTTCCTCTTCCCATGTGTCGGGTTCTGTTGTCACAGGACCAGGGTCTCTGGTCCATCCATTCTTGAAGTCCCTGCACCTGCATGCGTGGTTCCTGGAAACATAGCCATTACAGGCATTGGGGTGTCCCCTGAGGTTGCTGATGTTCTGCTTGTGGCTAGGAAGCCTTCTACCAGTCATACTTATTCCTCAAAATGGAAGCATTTTACTTTTGGTCTGCTTCTAGGAATAGGGACCCTTGCACTTGTCCTGTAAATTCTGTTCTGGAATACTTGCTTTCCTTATCTGATTCAGGCTTACAGTATTCGACTCCTAAGGAGCATTCTGTTACCAACTCAGCAGTCCATGCCCCTATTAATGGTCATACTTTTGCCCAACTAGAGCTGTCCTGTACTCTTCTGAGAGGTAGTCTTCATTTGAAACCTCTTATTTGTAACCCAGCCCCTCTTTGGGACTTGAATTTCATACTTGAGGAATTGGTGCTGACTTCTTTGAGCCTGCCATGACTTGTGAGTTACGTTTCCTGTCATGGAAAACATTATTTTAGTTGCCATGACTTCTGCTCGTAGAATTTTTGAACTTCATACTTTACTGAGTGAGCCTCCTTATTTGATTTTTCACGAAGACAGAGCCTCTTTATATACAAATCTAAGGGGTGGGGTTCAAAGACCAAACAGGATGCAAGGTGCCTGGGCCAAACATTTCTGATGCAACTGGCATGGTATGCCCCCTGTACGGTGACACTATTATAGTGATCACGTTGATGCTGACAACATTGACATGTTCGCTGTAATAGTCTGCCCGAGGTCCGGCACTTTGTCTCCCAGTCCTGCACCACCTCCCAGTCCATCTCCAATGCGGAGTTAGAATCCTGCAGATCAGGGGTGGGAGGCAGAGTCCCCAATGAAAAATGACCAGGGTCTCCACTGGAGACTGGGGACCTTCTGGGACAGCAAGCATGATGGTCTGCATCTCACCGGAAAAGGAGCGAGAGTGCTAGGGCAGAAGTTGGAGGTCTTGTGGAGGTTTAAACTGAGGTCTCCAGCACAGAGAAGAAGACCTAAATGAGGATGCAGCAGAAAGATACAAAGGTAAGGGGATCAGTGAATGGAAGGAACCCCCAACATTGGACTAAAGGAAACAGGCATGGCCATGAGCAAGGAATGGCCATAGGTAAAAAGGAGGATCTCATGTAAAGTACAGGAGTGGCAGACACAGAATGGGGGATGGTACTGGAATTATAGCACAGGGGAGGCCATGATTGGAAGGCTATGTGCACCAATGTCCATGGTCTGAGTAACAAAATCCTGGAACTTGTGGCATTAATGGCCTCCAAGAACATGGATATTGTGGTAATCACAGAGACATGGTGCAATAGTGGCCATGCCTGGGAGCTAGCCATTCCAGGGTACACGCTGCACAGACAGAACAAGGAAGGCAAGAAGAGGGAGGGGTGGCATTGTACATCAAGGAAAGGATAAAAGTAACAGTTCCACAAGACAAGGGGAAAAGCAGAGGTGCTGTGGGTAACCCTGATGGTGTGAAGAGGAACAGTACTTAAAACAGGAGTGATATACACCCAGGGCAGGTGGAGGATGTAGACAGAGAACTGCTGGAGACTATAGAGAACATGGCAACAAAAGGTGAATTATTGCTGATGGGTGACTTCCACGCTCTGGATGTGGACTAAAGCATCCTGGCGGCAGCCTCAGCCAGGAGTAAGGGATTCCTGCAATCCCTGCAAGGGCAGGCTTCACACAGCTAGTGAGGGAGCCCACAAGGTAAAACGCTATTCTGAATCATGTCCTAAACAATGGGAAAGGATAAAGGAATTCACAGTAGGGGAGAGCCTAGGGACTAGTGACCATAGAGCTGTGGGGTTACCATAAGGACGTCACAGAAGGCTAGCCACACAAGGACTAGATTCCTGGATTTCAGGAGGACAGACTTCGTAAGATGAAGGACAAATTCAGGAGGTCTATGCAGGATATGGACGACATAAGGGGGTAGTGGAACAGTGGATAAGATATGGGAAGCCCTGCACCTGGTAGCAAACCATTGTGCCAGGCCCTGCAGCTAGAACAAAAGAAAGAGGAAACCACTGTGGTTCTTGAGGGAATAGCAGAGATGGTAAGAGGAAAAAGATGGTATTTCTGAGGTACAAGGCAACACAAAGCAAGGAGGACAGGCAAGAATACTTGTGAAAACGAAAGGAAGTGAACAAGGCAGTAAGGGCAACAAAGGTTGAAACTGAGGAAGAGCTAGCTAAATCAGTGAAGGAAGGAGGTAAGGCATTCTTTAGGTATATTAGTGAGAGGAGGAAGACAGGAGGAGGGATTGTGAGACTTGGGAAAGAGGAAGCAGGGTAGTAGAGAAGACATTGACAAGGCGACCATCCTCTGCAAATACTTCTGCTCCATATTCATGGAAGAAGACAATGGGGATGGTGCCCCATTAATGGAGAAGGGCAAACAGAGAGAAGGGGTGACATTAGACCTTTTCAGAGGACAGAGTAAAAAGAGCACTAGAACAGGTTAGGGTGGATAAAGCTATGGGCCCTCACGGGATACACCTGAGGATCCTAAAGGAGCTCAGGAGAAACTGGCTAAACTCAGACTAAGCTGTTCAGTGGATCACTGGAACAGACATGGTTCTGGAGGAGTGAAGGAGGGCACAAGTGGTACCCTGCACAAAAGTGGTAGCAAGGAGGAGGCAGGAAATTACCACCCGATCAGTTTGACCTCGATAGTAGGTAAAACAATAGAAACCCACTTAAGAAAAGATTGGTGGACTACCTAGAGACAAGGGGCTGCTGGACCCAAGGCAACATGGGTTCACTGCAGGAGGTCATGCCAGACCAACTTGATTGATTTCTTTGAGGGGTGACAAAGGAAATAGACCAGGGCAGAGTGGTAGATGTGGCCTATCTGGACTTCGAAAGGCCTTCACACAATCTCACACAGGAGACTAATCCACAAGCTGGTAAATCTGGGGGTGGGGACAGAGGTGATCACGGGTTAGAAACTGCTTGAGTGACAGAACACAGAGTTGTGGTAAACGGGCTAGCTCACGGGAGGGATGGGTAACCAGTGACGTACCCCAGGATCAGTGCTGGATCGGTGGCTTGATGTGTCTTCATAAGAGATATCGCTGAGGGTCTAGAATGGAAGGTTAGCCTGTTCATGGATGATACAAAGCTATGTAACAGGGTAGATACACAGGGAGGTATAGAAAAATGAGGAGGGATGCAAAGAGGCTAGAAAACTGATCCAAGGAATGGCAGTTGGGTTTCAGTGCAAAAAAGTGCAAGATTATGCACCTAGGAAAAGGAATCCTAGGGCTGAGTGTGAACTAGACGAGGTAACACTGAAGGCCACCACAGAGGATAGGATCTAGGGGTAGTCATAAAGACAACCTCAAAGCAGCTAAACAGTGCTACAAAGCAGTCGGAAAGGCTAACAGAATGCTAGGGTGCATAGGAGGGTATATCAAGTAGAAGGAGGGAAGTGGTGGTACTGTTGTACAACTCCTAGTAAGGGCCTATCTGAAGTACTGTGTTCAGTTCTGGAGGTCCCATCTCCAAAAAGACATAGACAGGATGGAGACGGTACAGAGGAGGGCTACAAAAATGGTGTCGGGATGCAGCATAAGTCGTATGAGGAGAGACTCAGAGCTCTTAACATGTACTCCTTGGAGGAAAGGAAAGAGAGGGGGACATGATAGAGACCTTCAGATATTTAAAGGGAAAAAACAGGGTACCAGAGGGAGCATATTTCACACGAAGGGAACTAGTAGAACAAGGGGCACAGCATGAGACTAAAAGGGGAAAACTTAGAGGGAACTTGAGGAAACTCTACTTCACTGAAAGGATGATGGAGAAATGGAACAGTCTCTTCCAGGAAGTGGAGATGGCCACAGTTCAGGGATTCAAAAATGCATGGGATAGGCATGCGAGAATTATCAAGCTAGGCAAAGGGAGGGGTTTGTACCATCTAGAGTACCTTAAGCATTAGAAAGAGGGATAGGGCAGACTGGATGGGCCATAAGGCTCTTGTCTGCCAACATCTATGTTTCCAAAGGTGTGGCCTAATGGAGGAGATTCTCTTGGAGATCCACTCTTACAGTAAATTCTTATGGAACTGTTCTATATATGCTGGACTGTAATTCATGGCATACAGTTCAAGGGACTTTAATTACTATGCAGATACTGGGGTTATGTGTTTATCTGAGGAACAAATGTCATTCTGATAAGATGGAGCTGAGCCAAAGGTAAAATGTTTTACATGATATCTGGGAAGTACACAGGTCTAAGATATTAAAACGGTGGGAGTACCTGACCCAGTGTTTTTGCATAATTGTTTGGGGTCGGGAGTTCACCACACTGAGCAAAGCAACCTAATGGTGCACAACTGTATAATGACCAACAGGGTCACAGCTACCAGCAGAGACTGGAAATATTGGTTAATTTACAACACAGGTTTTGACTAGTCATTGGGCATTCCCTTGAGGCAAAGAGCTCATGGACTGGACTGATTTCTGTCACAGGGATCTGTTGTCCACGGCCTACCACCAACCCTGTTCACTGCTAGTCAGTGGAGGGAAAAGGTGGCAAGTTATCCAAAATGTGGCCTCGCCTTTGGGGAGATTTCTGTAGTAAAGACACTGTTAGTTCAAGTACACAGCAGGGGAGTAATTTTAGTCTTGTCTCACTTTTACTATTACTGTGTGTATTTTACATCTGCAGTTGTTTGTTTTATTGTTATATGTTACTGTATGGACAGCTTTACTACAGCAAATGTTGTATGTTAAGGTCCCCTGGTAAAGTTCAGGTTACACTATATGGGACTGTTTAGTTTGCACTATTCTATGTACGCTATTTGGTGAAGAATGGGAGAACAAGGAAATGCATGCAGACAACAGCGAGTTTCTGCATTTACATTAGAGAACGATTCAGCACCATTTGCAGGCCCAGATAGATTGTCTTTGGAGTTAAGACAACATGGGAAAGATGAGAGAGGTTTTATGAAAAAGGTGAGTCATTAAACGCAAGCTGATATGACCCTAGAATGTACATAATAGGATTCTAATTTTGCAAATGGAACAGGGGACCAAACCAAAGAGAAACATCATCAGGTTTTGTGGCACCTAAAGTCTCGGGCATACAGATCGCCATGCAGCAGAAGGCAAAGCTACTAACTGTCCCTATTTTCCCAGGACAGTCCCTATTTTAGGCAGCATGTCCCAGTGTCCCCACAAGTTTTGCAAATGTCACTTTTGTCCCAGTTTTGCTTACTTGTCCCAGTTTTGTCCCTTTTTTTGCTGACTGCTAATGCTTGAGTGACAGTTATTTCAGCACTACTGTGGCACTGCTTGGGCTGGACAGCAGTTTACAACTTCAATCCCTGTGCCTGTGTTGCACTGCAAGCATGTCAGTGGGAGCACAGTAAAACATGTTCCTTCCTGTTAGATTAGAATGGGTAGTAGTGCAAACAAACACATGTGGACGTCTGCCTGCCAGCAGCTGAGAGGGCTCCAGACAGAGAAGAGACCGCAGCAGGGAACTAAGGTACCTGAACCTGATCAGCTGTAGGGAGTGTGTGAAAACAATCAGGTGTGGTGGTAGGAGTCACTGAAGTGAAGTTTGCTCAGCAAATGAGGTGAGTGTAAGTGGGTTGGATGGGACTGTCAGGAGGAGCAACACATGCAGCTCGAATGTTTGATCACAATTTAATGCAGGTTTGCTTTTCATGAACTTTCTGTACATCATGGTTTGGAACTTGCTGCAGCAGAATGATGTATTGTTTTGATCTGAATGTTTGCTACTGGTGTTACTGAGGGATGGCATGGCCAGAGCAAGCAGCAAAATTTAACTGATTATGCGTAGCGTTGATCATGCGGTGTCCATGGAGTGACATGGGGGTCATGATCAGGATGAACTGTCCCAGTTTTAGACCTCAGAAAGTTGGTACTTTAAGCAGAAGAGACACACAAAAGAAGAACATTGCATATTGGTGCAGAGAATGGGTGGGTAAACCTTTGCCATAAGTAATAGCAACAAAAGGCTGCAGGGATCATTTTAATTGCAAGAAACACACCTCCAGACTGAGCCTTGCAGTTCTTATCTGTCAACTTTTATGTTTTATGTTTCTATATCTGAACAGAAGGACCCAGTGGGCAGATATATTATTCTGTTGGGGATGTCAGGGTTCTCTGAGGTAGTGTTGGCTTGTGTTTTGGCCCCAGCTGGGATGACACCTTATTTTTTGAACACCTGTTAACAGTACTGGGAATCTCCAAACCAATACCTGTTGTGACTGACAGAGACTGAACATAGGGCTGAACGGCCTGTAGATGGATCAGATCCCAACAGGAAGGGCCTGTCCCTGGTGCGGAGATCGCTAGGTGAAATAGAAGATAATCAAGGGTTAGTAGAACCATGAAGAATGCTGCACCCAGATGCATGAGACTGTACCTTTCATTCCTCTGTGTATGGATCAGACTTGAGATTAGATTTTTTGTTCCTTAGAAGTGACAGTCTTTTGGGAGGGAGTACAGGCCTGTCAAATAATGAAGGTGGTTTCAGACCACTTGCTGGTATATCTCAGTCCCTTGTTGACACAGCCTTTGCCCCACCTTATTTTCATTTTATGATGAAGGAAAGCAGTATAATGTAGTGATTGTAAGCACTGAGCTGCAGACCTGGAGAACTGAGTTTGAATCTCGCAGTCACCACTTGCATCCTGTGTGACCATGAGCAAGTCACTTAACTCCTGTGTTCCCAGAACACTTGGAAACAAGCTCTGCTTAGCATGTCTTTCTAGCCAAAAATTGTTAAAACAAATTAAAAAATATCAAGTAGTATAGGCCTTGATGTCACCACCCTAAGATGGTTCTCCTGTTATCTATTTGGCAGGAAGCAGCAGGTGAATGCTCAAGGTGACCTTTCAGGAGGAGAAAGTATAGTGCAGTGGATTAAGGCTCTGAGCTACAGATCTGGAGACCTGGGTTTGAATCCACAGCCGCCTAGGTGCATACTGTGTGATCCTGAGCAAGTCACTTAACTT
This sequence comes from Neoceratodus forsteri, assembly GCA_016271365.2. Lineage (NCBI taxonomy): Eukaryota > Metazoa > Chordata > Ceratodontiformes > Ceratodontidae > Neoceratodus > Neoceratodus forsteri. The sequence continues at coordinate 991,872,544 of CM028135.1, forward strand.
TCTTGTGCTCCCAGGTCACATCTGGAAACAAGCTTTAGCTTAGTGTGCTACTCCTGGTTAAACAATGTTCCCTTTCACCCCCCCAACCACTCTTGAGAGCAGTTCCACAGGGGTCCATTCTGGGGCCCCTACCCATCGCGATTTACATCAATGGCATAGACTCCAAAATACACATGGCCAACGCCCACCTTTTTGCAGATGACACATGGCCAGCATCCACCTTTTGCAGATGACACCATTCTTACGTTGTTAAACCCACCCTTGAGTTAGCCTGTAAAGAGTTGCCACAAGACTTCGACCTGCTGTAACAAAATCTCCTGCACCATAAATTGATGCTTAATGCCAAAAATGAAGGTGATGTTCCTTTCACCCCACACCCACCCAGAAAACACCTACCCAGTAAGTACTCAGCCCGGAAATCCTCACTCTTCTGGGTGAACCATTAGAGGTTGTGGAAAATTTAAGTACCTGGGCCTCTGGATAGACTCGAAACTTACCTTCTCTGTGCACATAGAGGAACTCCTGAAAAGTTATGACAAAGACTTGGCCTCTTCTTCAGAATCAGAAAGCTACTCACATTTGAGGTCAAATCCCACTTGGTACAGACCACGTTCCTCCCCTAATCGATTACGCTGACTTCATTTACAGCCCACTGCCCTACAACCACCCTAGCCAAGCTGGATACAATGTATCACAGAGCCCTAAAATTCATTACCAGTGCCCCATTCAACACACACCATTGTCACTTATATGCCCAGCTAGGATGGCCATTCCTCCAGAATAGGAGACTGAAAAACACCCACCTTGGGTGTATACAGCCATTACGTACAGACTCCCCTATATCACTGACCTCTTCAACAGCACCCCGTGTCTACCACCTCAGAAGGTACTCTTACATACTTCTCGACACTTAGGATACGAACTAGGTTTGGCCGTCTCCTAAGTTATAGCATCCCCACCATCTGGAACTCCCTCCAGAAATCATTAAAGTTCACGAGCTTGGTGAGACTGCATACTTAAGACCCTTTATGCGCAGTCACTTGCAGATATATGCAACTGCTTCTCCTAATCATCCTCCTACCAGAATCTTTCTGTCTATTCTCGCTATCATTTGTTCATCCTTGTGGTAGTCTGCCAGTACCCAGCACTTATTTTCCCCTCCCGGCAGCCCTGACTGCTCTTCCTTCTCATTCCCTACCCAAGCTCTCTCCCTGGTCCCATAATAACCCCTTCTTATGTTGTCCCCCCGCACTGTGCCATCCATTTATCACCCTCTCTGTTCGTTACATACAACCGGTGCATCCATGGTCTTGAAAATTATCATGTATGCTCTCCTGTTGCTATTCTATTATGCCGTTATTGAAATGTATGATTGTTGCTATCCGATTATGCCCTGATGTTACAAATGTATGACTGTGTTTTCTAAATTGTCTCAATATGTATTGGTTCTGTTTGATGTATTGCTTGTTATGAAGTCTTGTATTAATTGTGCTATTTCCATCCCGGACCACTTTGCAAATGAGTTTGCTCAACGGTGCATTCCTGGTTAAAAAAATTGAATTGAATTGAAAATAAAATAATTACTGATCATTTGTGGAACCTGGTGACATCAGTTAGTAGGGCTTAGGTTCAGTAATTATCAAACTCATGGGAGCATTCATGACTAATTGGAGCACTACTTTCCCATGCAAGTTAGTTATAATGTAACTCCTCCCAAGTCAGGAGCTTACCTGAGCTCCTGCTGCCTCCTGTCAGCTCTTGCAGCTGCCATTTTCCTTGCTTCCCCAGCCTGTTCCTGGACTGCCAAAGGGATGGGGAGTGCTGTAACTTCACTCCGTGCCTCCTGTGCCTTTTCCAGCGTGGCTGGAGAGCCACTTGTTGTCTCTCTCCCTGGCTCCCAAACTGCTAAAGGGAATGGGGAGTGGGGAAAAAGCAATTCAGTACCTCCTGCACCTAAAATAGAAGTGGCCAGTGTGCCACATAGGACAGTTGCCCCTCGGTCCCGAATACCACACAGCAAGGCAGGGTGCACAGGAACAAGGCTCCGGCACCGCAAGAAGCGGCAGAAGTGCTGCAGTGAAGCGAGTCATCTCCCAGCCCCACTGGACTGCCTAGGGGCTGGGGAGGCCAGAAAGAAATAAATAAAAACTTTTAAAGAACTCCCGACCCTCCCAATGCCACTAGTGGATCTGGGAATAAGGGAAAAGATGGTGACTGCAAGGGACTACATGTCCCAGAATGCTTAGTGGCTGATGGACAGCCATTTAGATACACTGCTCCTCCTTGGGAGCTCTTAAAAGCAGAGCCAGCGACTTGGCTCCTGTCCCTAAATGTACCCCCCTGGCTCTTGCGACCCTCAGAAGGGACCAGGAGGGTGCTAGCAATGCAGCCAAATTCTGCCAACAGTATGCAAACGTTATTTTACAATTTAGGGAAAGTGACTGAGCTCAGAGAACTGTTCAATGGTGGTGAACCTTGCCGAGGTTGCTGGAGAACAGCATGGTATCTGATTGGCAGCATGATGCTAGCCAATCAGGGCGAAGAGCTTATGAGTTGCGTAGACCAATGAGAGACTTGAATGAGAGTTTGAAGTGAGAAGAAGTGTTTCTGGACAGCTCCTGCTGCTGTCAGATAGAAAAGCCTGCATTTTGTGCCTTCTGCACAAGCTAAGCGCCAGAGTGAGACTTGCCAGTGAAAGTTAAATGAGAAGGTGTATTTTTGTCAGCTCCTGCTGCTGTCAGATGGAAGATCCTGAAGTTGAGCCTTCTGCACAGGTCAAGAACTGGTGACTGTAGATCCTGGTGAATCCCCAGAACTGGATTTACATCAGCTGAACGAACTAGGATATTTGGTGCCACAAATATCCAAAGCCTGTCGAAGGAATAATTTGTCTGCTGTGTAGAGTGAGATAACCAAAGTCACTGCCTCATTTCCTCACCAGTTCAGAGACTGAGTTTTCTATCAAGACCTATGATCTGTGGTCCTGCCTGCTTGCTTGATCTGTGGCCACCTACCTACAGTCGAGGTGGGTGAAGACAAGTCACCCTTTAGGTGAAGATTGCCTACCTACAGTAGAGGGGGTGAGGACAAGTCCTCTGTGGGGTGAAGAGGATCATTGCCTGCATTCCAAGCCTTTCTTGCCTGTTCTTCCAAGTTGCCTGGAAAGGGAGACATCCCCAACAACCTTCATCTGTTCACCGGTCATGAGTACTGGGTTTTACCCAGACAAATACTTTCTAACTGTTCAGCTATCTAGTTTGTTAACTTTACATCTGGGCTTCCTGCACGGCCTTAGCAACGCCACTTAGCAACCTGTACAGCCAGGAATAAAACTGTTGTCACTACACCCCTGGTGTGGTTGGTACTTTGCTCTGCAGCACCACAGTAGCTCACCTGTGCTGCACCCAGCGTTTCCACATCACCAGCCTGCAACTGCTCTGTGTGCGCACAATCGAAACTGAGAGCTCTCACAGGGCTGTGGGGTTAACTGGCGCACCAGTGGGGGGAGTAGAACTGGGGCTGTAATCCTGGAATGCATAGTACAATTATAAAATGCCAATGTGTTGTTGTTTTACAGATTTGCATAGAGTTTAGAGTCTGATAAGTGAATACTTCTATTTCCATTTGCTTCCACTGCCCCCTATTTCTTTATTCACCCCAAAATAAACCCCTGTTGTTTTTCCTGAAAACTGTTGCAGCCATTGCATTATTGTGTAGTATGATATTTCATGCTTAGAGTTATAAGTGGGGAGGGGCTGTATATTGTTTTACCTGTTTCCCAAGGAGGGGCTGTATATCATTTCCTGTGGGGAAGCACCCTGGCAGTATGCCGTTGGAAGGATCCCCATAGGTGGAGGCACCACACCACTTGCCCAGTCAATTATTACCACAAACCCAGGTGCCAACCTATATTCCCTTAGGCAGCACCACTTTTGGGTGGATGTGCAGATAGAAGGGAAGGGGTGGTTACAAAACTGGAGGCACTGCTGGGTTTTGGGGCTCTTCAGTACCCCTCTAGTTATACTGGGAACAATCTGGTAGCCACCCCCTAAATTCAAAAAGTCACAATGGCTCACATCTCATTTGCAGATTGGTGCAGGGTGCAGACGGTGATCGGAAAAGCAATCTTGGTACAAGGGATCTCTGAAGCAATCCCCAAGGACTGTGTTGAAAGTGTCCTAGGCAGCATAAAATGTTTAGGAATGCCTTACCTTGTGCCATACCAGCGACCGGGGTTCGGGGGTGAGCTCATTACTGGGGGATTGACAGGGGATGGAGTGGATCGGGCATCTTGAACTGCTTTCCTCTACCGGGGTGGGTCTGGGTACAGTGTCCAGCGAAGTCTGACACCTAGCGGAGGCTGGAGTGTCAGCACTTCTGGCCTTGTAGAATGGGGTGGTAGGCGGGCAGCTGGTGGGCACACTACATGTGGAAGTGTGGGCAGGGAGCCCTTGTTGGCATTGCACACCCTGCCTCCAACAGAACATGGAAAAATGGAGTGCCGTTGTTGCAGCTGATGGCCATCCACGATGTCCCGCGCTGCCCGAGGGACCACCGTGAGCGGATCCGGCTATGTGGTGGGGGAGTTGATCGACCCCCCACTGCTCCCACCATGGGAGGTAAGCCATGGAGTAAATGGTAGTTGCCCTCAGTAGGAGACGGTGCAGGTCGGATGGTGCCAGATAACAGGAGATGCAAGGACGATGAGGCCGCTGGGACCCTGTAGGAGAAAAGTACACAAAAAAAAATGTTTAGGAAAGGCTATTGAACGCCGGAGGATTTACAGTTCTGCTCACCAGTCCTACAGAGTTTTGACAGAGTGCTGATTGGATGTTGATCCTTCCAGAGTGCCTGATCAGCTTCCTGCTGATGGAGACCCCACTCCATAGGTCTTAATTACCATGCCACCCGGACCTCCTGCTGAGGACCTCTAAAGAACAAAAGTAACTTTGAGAAGAAGTTACGCTTGATGTTAGCCATTGAGGGGAAGTCAGTTCAAGACATTTGAGCTACCGTATATTTCGAGACAGTGACCCAACCAAGAAGAAACCCATTGGCAAACCCTGGGTTGGAGGACCTAAGTGGTCCCTTACTTGATGCCGCCTTTGTGAACAGAATAGAAGGCTGCATACTTTTTCTGGTATTATTCCCATGCACTCTGGCGAGGATGACTATGAGAGCTGGATTAGTCAAGCCACCCAGATGGTGCAAGTATGGAAATGTTCCGATGACAAGAAATGCAAACGATAGTGGAAAGTTTGAGAGGTGTGGAACTGGAGGTCATCTGATCACTGCAAGCCAGCCAACCAGATTGTACTCCTAGTGCCTATTTCGCCATATTGAGAAGTTCTTAAGAGCAGTTGAGCGTAAGGAAGACCTCATCTTTCAGCTGGGAGCTACTACTCAGAATGTGGGACAGAAACTGTCCCATTACATGATCTCAGAGACAATGATTCGTAATTAGTTGAAGCCGTGGAGTGGCTCCTGCACAGGTTTCCCAAATGAGACTTGACCAAATCTTACATGGTGCTGTGTATTCCTGTTGGACTCTGATAACTTTAAGATTAAAAGAATGCTGAGCTAACCCTCTTAACTTCAGACAGCTTCTTGATGAGGTGAGAGGAAGAGTCACAGGAAGATATTACCAATCCTTTAATAGTGCCAACCGAAAGCTCTTCCTTGCAGCTTCAAGCTGTGAATAACTAAGAACAAACTGATATTTCAGACCTGAAAATGCAGATAAAAGAAATCAGTGAGTGTGTCAAAGCCATGCAGATGACCCAGACGCCTCGCCTTGAGCCAGCTCTTGCCACCTGGCATGGGCGCCACGATTCTTCCTCGGATTCAAGAGTCGGTCTTACTCCACAACTGTACCCAGAAGCAAATGGTTCTGTTATCATTGTGAGAAGATGAACATATTGCACAAGGTTGTGTTAATCCTGAAAATCAGCAGAGTTAGTGAACGAGAAACGGAGAGAAGGCAACAGCCGCAGGGAAACGACAACAGAGCCCGTGAAGGAGCAGCCTGGGACTCGAGATCAAACAGCTCATGAAATGGACCATCCCTAAAGCATCTGTCAGAGACAGGTTACCATCTGGATTGATGGGTCCCACTCCTACCATCCAGATTTCTGTTGAAAGATACCGTGTGACACCCTTCTGGACAGTGGGTCACAGGTCGCCATCATTTATTGATCTTTTACCAGAGACACTTAATGCATTTGCCTTTGCAGCCTCTAGAGGGACTTTCTGTGGGTTGAGCAATGCCAGCTATCCCTATGATGGCTATGTCACTGTGTAAATTGAATTTCCAAGAACTTTTGCTGGAGTCCTCAAAAGATTGACACCTTAGCTCTCATCTGTCCTGATGCCCAGATATTGGACAAGACCCTGATGCTGATTGGGATGAATGCCAATATGTTTGGACATCTGGCTCACTTGTGCCTGCAGAAGGCAAGTGAAAGAATCTATCAGATTTTATCAGTTCACACCACTATGAGTACTGCCCACCTAGAGTGAGAGACCAAGGCCTGCAGCCAGCCAGAGGAGGTTGTTGAGTCATAAAAGAGAAGTGAAAGATCCTCTGATAGTACCCCCTGGCACTGAATGTGTAGTGGAAGGTGCAGTGGATTGCAAGAAGTCGCTGTCAGACCCAATTATTATTGTAGAGTCACCAAGAAGAGGTCAGCCAAGTGGCCTGATGGTCCAGTGAGGAGTGCTACCTGGAAACGATGTGATGGTCAAGAGAATCAACATCAAGCTAAAGAATGAGACTCACAAGGATATGATGATGCACTCTGGTACAGTAATAACCAATCTGTATGCAGCTGATGTGGTCATGGCCTCATCCTCTCCAGAGAAGACCGCTCAACTGGATGAAGGGATATTTAATTTCGGTTCATCTCCAATTCCTGTCAGCTGGAAGAATCGGTTAAAGAAGGAGTTGGTAGACATCCATTGTGTTTTCTGGCTATGAAAGGATGTGGGATGTGCAAAGGAGAAGAGCATCACATCTGCCTACATGATGGTCGTCCATTTCGTGAAAGGTCAAGGAGATTGGCACCTGCAGATATTGAAGATGTTAGAAGACATTTGCAAGAACTCCTGAAGTATGGATACTATCTAAATCTCGAGTCCTTACGCCTCACCTAGTGGTGGCCTGAAAGAAGAATGGTGCCGTAAGAATGTGCATCGACTATCACACCCTAAATCAGTGAACAGTGGCTGATCAATGCACCATGCCTCAAGTGCAAGACACCTTAGATAGTCTTACTGGCAGTAGGTGGTTTTCTGTATTAGACTTTTGCAGTGGCTACTACCAGATACTGACAGCTGAGAAAGATAAGGAGAAAACTGCTTTATTTGTCCATTGGGATTTTACCAGTTTGAGAGAATGCCCCAAGGAATATCTGGCACCCTAGTAACGATCTAGCATTTGATGGAGAAGGTGGTGGTGACATGAATCTTTTAGAAGTCTTAGTTTATTTGAATGACTTGATAGTGTTTGGGAAAACACTGGAAGAACATGAAACCTGACTACCAAGGTACTGGACCGATTGATGGAGCATGGTCTGAAACTCTCTGGACAAGTGTCAGTTCTGCCAGACTTCCATGAAATATGTGGGACATATTGTTTCTGATCAGGGTATCAGTACTAATCCAGAAAAGTGAAAGCTCTTATCACATGACCTAGACCCAGCAACTTGAAAATGCTTCAGTCTTTCTTAGGATTCTGTGGGTACTACTGGAGATTTGTAAAAGACTACTCTATGTGGTGAGGCCTTCATTCAGACTAACTCAAGGATATCCTCTGACTCAGAAGAGCAAACCTCTAGGAGCCATGAAGACTTCCCAAATTAATATTTCAGAACTAATTAACCTTTTGGGGACGATGGACTAATGAATGTGAGAGTGCATTTCCAGAAATTTTTCCCTGCCTAACAGAAGCTGCTGTTCTAGCCTTTGTTGATTACATCAAGCCATACACTCTGCACATTGTTGCCAGTATGGAAGGTTTGGGTTGCTGCCTCTACCAAGAACATGACAAAGATATGAGACACATTGCCTATGCCAGTCACAGTTTGACTCCTTCTGAGGAGAACTATTCAGTCCATAAGTTAGAGTTCCTTGCACTGAAATGGGCAGTGACTGATCAATTCCATGTGTACCTATATGGAGCTACATTGTGATGCTAACGGATAATAACCCACTTACTTATGTGCTGACAACTGCCAAGATGGATGCTACAGGCATAGATGGATCTCTCCCTATCAGCTTACAATGTCCGCTTGCAATATCATTCTGGGTGAAACAACATAGATGCAGATGCACTTTCCAGGTGCCCCTATAATACTCCTCCCACGGAGGGCTCTGGACCTATATTACAGAAGATGGAGTGAAAGCTGTTTGCCAAATGATGATGCCTGATGATCGACCTGCCATCACCAACGCAGACCGAGCAGTGAATCCGCTTGGAGTACATCCTGATGCCATACTAGAAATGTACGCATGATTCACCACCCTGCACAACACCTTCTTGCCTCATTTATCTCCTACCGATTTATAAAAAGCAGAACGAGCAGATCCCAGTTTACGAGACATTATCTTAGCCAAAGAAAAGGGTTTGTCTTCCTCTCAAGTCAAAGCAAATCTGCCAGATGTATCAATTCTCATGAGAGAGTGGGACAAGTTTTGTTAAAGTATGGACTGTTGTATTGTATCTCCAAGACACAAACTCAGTTTCCAATAAACAATTGGTGCTGCCCAAAAGGATCGCCAGATGGTTTTCAGCCCTTCATGAAGAGATGGGACATTTGGGAATTGATAAGACTTTGGTCCTGGTACAAGACCGCTTCTACTGGCCTCCATGGCTATGGAGGTGGAGACATTGCAAAATCTGTAACAGGTGCATCACCCATAAAACTTTACCCAAATGAGCTGCGCCTCTTGTGAATATCACCAGTAGTGGGCCTATGGACTTGGTCTGTATGGACTTCCTTTCCTTGAACCTGATTGTAAGGGGATCAGTAACATTTTAGTAGTAACTGACCATAACACCCGCTATCCACAGGCTTTCCGCACCAAAGACCAAAGAGCAACTACTATGGCTAAAGTATTGTGCAAAAAGTATTTTGTGCACTATGGACTCCCAAATGCCTGCACTCAGATCAAGGGAGAGACTTTGAGAGTCACCTTATCAAAGAACTCACAAGCATTATGGGCATAGAAAAGTCTTGTTCTACTCCATACCACCCTCAAGGGGACCCTCAGCCACAGAGATTCAATAGAACGCTGCTCAATATGCTGGGAACATTGGATCCTAACAGAAAGCCGTACTGCAGCCAGCAAGTACTTTTCCTAGTCCATGCCTACAACTGTACTAAAATGACTCAGTGGGGTTCTCACCCTATTTCCTAATGTTCAGGAGAGAAGCCAGACTTCCAGTAGACTTATGTTTTCGGTGTCTGCAGATGGCACCTTACCAGAGACACAGTTGGAATATACCAGGAGGCTGCAAGCACAACTTACAGAAGCCTTTGGGTAGCCAAAGAAACTGCTGCAAAGTCCGCCTAACAAACAAAAACAGATATGTTAAGAGAGTCTGAGAACAAGCTCTTCAGCCTGGAGATCGAGTATTGATTTGAAACTTGGGACTAAGAGGCAAACACAAGATAAAGGACTGTTGGAATCTGATCCTTTGTAATAGTGAAACAGCTTCCAAATTTGATTGTATACAGACTGAGAATGGAAAAAGGAAGTATGGTGGTTAAAACACTGCATCGAAACCACTTATTTCCAGTTGGTCAACTGTTGCCAGAAGTTGTTAGTTCAGTACCTTTCTAACCTCCACAGAGACTGGTTACTAGAAATGAGACGAGGCACAAGAGACACATCCAAGTTCAACTACCAGTACCTTTTGCCCCACCGCAACGCAATCTGATGTGTTCAACAGTAGTTCTGAAGATGAAGAATCTTATGTTTGTCTGATACAATGGCAGTATCAGCCTGCACCATATCCTATTGACTTTCCATTTCAGCACCAGAAGGGAGTAATGCGAAGTCATTCCAGGTCATTGAATCCTGCTGTAGTACCCTTTGTCCTGACTGACACTGGGCCTCCAGTCAAGAACTATGTTCCAAATGCAGGGAATGTTGAGACTCCAGTAATAGAGCCAATCCAGGACATTGAAAGATTCAAATCCCTGTGACTGAGTGTACAGAACCTATTAATGATCCTGATCAAATCATTGCTGAGGAACCTGTAATGCCCTGCCACTCTGATAGAGAAGTCAAGCAGACAGTAAAACTTACTTACGCTATCCCAGGTGTCCTTCAAATCTCCCTGTCAATGTGGTACATAAAAGGTTAATCTGCTGTTAAGCCCGCTATTGCTGCCCCCATTGTGCTGCCCACTAGTCATAATAAGGAAGTGTACATGTAGATCATGGTGGGAAAATAATCAGTTAATGCATGCTAGTGTATAGAATGAAATGCCTCACTCACACCATACTAACGATGGATAGAGAGGCATCAGGTGTATTAGTTAGAAATGCTTTTGGTTTTCAGGCCTTGTTGAGGGCGCCAAGGATTTCAGTGGGGGAGAATGTAACCCCTCCCAAGTCAGGAGCTTACCTGAGCTCCTGCTGCCTCCTGCCAGTTCCTGCAGCTGCTGATTCCTTGCTCCTGGACTGCCAAAGGGCTGGGGAGCACTGTAACTTTGTTGGTGAGCTGCTTGTTGTCTTTTGCTCCCCAAAATGCTAAAGGGGCCAGGGAGCAGAAACAAAAGCAATTCGGCGCCTTCTGCACCTAAAATAGAAGCAGCCAGTGTGCGCACAGGACAGTTGCTCCTCCGCCACTGAACTACCGCACAGTGAGGTGGAGAGCAGGAACAAGGCCACATTGCTGCCTAGTGCCCTGGCACTTGCAAGAAGTGATAGAAGTGCCGCAGTGAGGAGTTATCTCCCCAGCCCCACCGGACTGCCTAAGGGCTGAGGGGACCAGAAAGAAAGAAATTAAAACTTTTAAAGAACTCCCCAACCCTGCCAATGATAACAGTGGGTTGGGGAGTAAGGGAGAAGATGGTGACCGCTAAGGGACTACATGTCCCAAAATGCTTACCTGCAGATGGATGGCCATTTAGAGCCACTACTTCTCCTGGGGAGCTCTTAAAACAGAGCCAGCAACTTGACTCCTGTCCCCAAATGTACCCCTGGCCCTAGCGACCCTCAGAAAAGACCTGGAGGTGCTAGCAATGCAGCCAAATGCTGCCAACAGTGTGCAAACATTATTTTACAGTTTAGGAAAGTGGCTGAGATTAGAGGACTCTCAATGGCAGCCATCTTTGCCGAGGTTGCTGAAGAACAGCGTGGTATCTGATTGGTAGCTGCAGTACCGCTTAATCAGGATGAAGAGCTCATGAGTTGCATGGACCAATGAGAGACTGAGTTTTAAACCTGAGGATTCTGAAGTTTACAGTTTGCCAATGTGTTCTTGAATGAGAGTTTGAAGTGAGAAGAAGTGTTTCTGGACAGCTCCTGCTGCTGTCAAATAGAAAGCCTTCATTTTGTGCCTTCTGCACAAGCTAAGAGCCAGAGTGAGACTTGCCAGTGAAAGTTAAATGAGAAGGTGTATTTTTTGTCAGCTCCTGCTGCTGTCAGATGGAAGATCCTGACATTGAGCCTTCTGCATAGGTCAAGAACTGGTGACTGTAGATCCTGGTGACTCCCCAGAACTGGAATTTGCATCAGCTGAATGAATTAGGATATTTGGTGCCACAAATATCCAAAGCCTGTCGAAGGAATTATTTGTCTGCTGTGTAGAGGAGATAACCAAAACCACTGCCTCATTTCCTTAGCAGTTCAGAGACTGAGTTTCCTGTCAGGACCTGTGCTCTGAGGTCATGCCTGCTTGCTTGATTTGTGGCCGCCTACCTACAGTCAAGGTGGATGAAGACAAGTCCCTCTGTGGGGTGAAGATTGCAAGACAAGTCCCTTTGTGGGGTGAAGAGGATCATCGCCTGCATTCCACGCCTTTCTTGCCTGTTCTTCCAAGTTGCTTGGAAAGGGAGACATCCCCAACAGCCTGCCTCTGTTCACCAAAGGTCGTGAGTACTGGGTTTTACCCAAACAAATACTTTTCTAACTGTTCAGCTAGCTAGCTCGTTAACTTTACAACTGGGTAGGCTGGCAGGTGGCACTGATGGTTAAAGCAGTAGGCGCCTCACCTGCCACGCTGGCAACCTGGGTTAGAATGAGCCTGTGCCATCAGAGGTTGGCTGGGGCAGGTAGGGATTGAGCATCTGGAGGATAGCTCTCCCTTCCTGGGGTGGGAGTAGGGACTTGCGTCACTCTAAGCGACCTTTGCGACAGTCGGGTAGCCATGGATCCAGCGATGCTGCTGCATGGCTAGGTTGGAGCTGGTGGGAAGTAGGGACGTTCTCGCATGTCCTCACTCCAATGAGGGAGGGAGGGGCAGGGAGGAAAAGCAAGAAAGCCCCTATCTCCTGGGTAAGGTGACGGCAACCACCAGGAGCCCCGGCCCACACGCCCAATGTCAGTCGCATCCCCGAATCTCCCTGGGGATTCTGGGACCTCTAAAGAAGGCAGGAGAGCCCAGAGTCCTGATACCGATGCAGTGGCCGAGGATCGGTTCAGACAGGCAGTAAAGCACCTCGGCTGAGCATGGAAGCTCGAGAGATGCCCCGTGAGGTAGGAGAAGAAACGGAATTGGGAAAAAGCAAAATAACTTTACATCTGGGCTTCTTATGGACCTTAGTAATGCCCTTAGCAACCAGTACAGCCAGAAATAAAACTGTTGTCACTGCACCCCTGGTGTGGTTGGTACCTTGCTCTGCAGCACCACAGTGTTTCACCTGTGCTGCACCCAGCTTTTCCACATCACCGCCTGCAACTACTCAGTGTGTGCACACCAAAACTGAGAGCTCACACAGGGACTGTGGTGTTAACTGGTGTACCAGTGGGTGAAGTAGAGCTGGGGATGGTAATCCTGGAATGCATATTACTAAGTATAAATGCCAACATGTTGTTGTTTTACCGATTTGCTTAGAGTTTATAGTCTGATTAGTGAATGCTTTATTCCCAATTGCTTCCACTGCCCCTAGTTCCTTATCCACCCCAAAATAACCCCCTGTTGTTTATTTTCTGAAAACTGTTGCAGCCATTACATTATTGTGTAGTGTGATATTTCATGCTTAGAGTTATAAGTGGGGAGGGCTGTATATTGTTTTACCTGTTTCCCAAGGAGGGGCTGATATGATTTCCTGTGGGGAAGCACCCTAGCAGCACGCTGTCGGAAGGATCCCCATAGGTGGAGGCACCGCACCACTCGCCAAGCCAATTACAACCACGAACCCAGGCACCAACCTATATTCCTTAGGCAGCTCCACTTTTGGGTGGGTGTGCAGGTAGAAGGAAGGGTGGTTACAAATTGGAGGCCACCGCTGGATTTTTGGGCTTTTCAGTACCCTCTAATTTATCTTGTTTATCCCTCCAGCACTGAATGCGCATAGAGGCTATACATGCTATACAGTTCACAGTTCTGCCTGTACCTTGCATTTTAGTAGGGCAGAATAAAATATTCACAGACTTTCAACCTTTCAGGGGCACTGGGCTGACCTCCATCCCCACCTCTTGCGTCTAGGGTTTGATGGAATATTGTCTCAGAAAAGGAGGGAGGGATCTGACCCCATGGGTCAATTTGCTTAATCTGACATAAGTTAAGGTGGTTACTAACCTTTAGCTAGTAGGCTTCAGTTTCTAGGTGGCTGGAGACCACCGACACAGAGTAAGCATCAGTCCGAGCCCTCAGCAAGTTCATGTCCATTGGATGAATTCAGTCCTGAAAATTTGTTAGGAGACACCACAGGCATGCAGTACATTTTAGAACATCCGAGATCCACACAACTCTTCTGATGCAACAAGCAGTCGTTTTATTTGGCTATTTTATTTATTTATTTATTACAAATTCGGATTAATACCTTTGAGCTGAGGCGCATTTACAAAGGCTCCAAGTCGAGGGAGAATACATGACAATATAGATCAATGACGGGTACAAACAAGTGGGATCACAGATTAACATCAAAGTTTCAATTGCAGTTACATCAAATATGGTAACATCAATATAAGGACAGCAGTGAAGTAGAAACACAACTACACCTGTGGAAATAGCTTCAAAGCAACACTACAGGAGTGTAGTCCAGTACTTAGGGTGTACAAAGAGCATTAAGATATATTAGGACCCCATGCTGCTGGGTGGATTTAGGTGCAAAAGGTGGCTTTGTCCATTGGGAGGTATGGTGGGGGAGGGTAGGCATGCAGGGAAAAAGAGGGGTATTAGTGCAGGGGTGGCAGGCAGGTAGGTAGGTAGGCATTGTACAGTGCAGATGTAGAAGTGGGGTGGAGGTAGGGTGAGGGTAGAGGAAGGCCATAGTCTGGTGGGAATATGTAGTTAGCAATGGCAATGACAGGTGTTTTTGCCATTAAGGTGAGACCATAACCCTGTTTTGACTTGGCAGAGCCTGGTGAGTTGAACTAGGCAGTAGACAGGCCATTGTACCACTTGGGGCCGTATGAGAGGGATCTCTGGGCCAAGGATGTTCACTTGAAGGGTACTGTCAGCTATCCCTTTGTTGCACTTCTAGTGCTGAAGGTAGGTAGTGAAGTTACAAGAGGGTGGAGGTAGACTCAGGTGTGAGCCCTAGCACAGTTTTTTCAGCAAGTAGGCAGGCCTGATATTGCATCCTTAGATGGAGGGGGGCCAGCCAGTTTCCATGTAGAGAGCACATGAATGTGTCAGGTGGTGAACACCCTGGACCAGTTGGCAGGTCTTGTTCAGGAGGGTTTGACCCTCTTCAGCGCAGTGTCGGAGTGGAGTAGTTAAAAGGCTCAAGCCATGTTTTCCACTAGGTAAATATATTTACAGGTAGCACTTTACTGAACTCTTTACTCCAGGTCTACGACTGTAAGCTGTGGCACAACACTTGGGAGACTGAGGGATTTGAATCTCCAGCCTGCAGATCACTTCTAGCCAAAGGACTCTCTCCCAATATCAGGCTTCGACCCATATGGGGTCATGACTTGTTTATTTCTAACTTTCCAAATAACATTTCTGACACTTTTAACCACGATTTTCCTTGATGAACTTGAGCTTGAGGAAAATTACCTCACACTTTACTGACACTTAGAGCTTTTGCTGCTTTCCTCGCCAGTGGGGGTGGGTTACACATTCTTTACAGTCCCTGTGGCTAATTTCTCAAATGGGAAAAAGCTGGACCCAGTTCTTAATTTAACCCCAAGCATGTTCTTACTGCTAGGCATCCCTACACCCGGACCAAGACAGGAGGACTTGTTGAGGGGCTTGCCTTCAAAAGCACATAGCAGGAGATACCAACGATAGAGCAGTCTTTAGCTGGTGGACACAGAAACACAAAGGATAGAACTGCCACTTCATACCTCCATTTGATCCAGCTACCACCTGAATGTCTGGGCCCTACAGCAACCACCATCATCTCCAGACTGGCTGAGGAGACACCCCAACTCCTCTAAACTTCCTTTTCTGCTGCTTCCCTTAATTCCTGCAACACAGGTGGGTGGTGAGAATGCTCCCACTGCCTTACTTGAGCAGAGGGCTGACAGTCCCCTCTACCACAGGCCTCACCAGCCTTCACATGCTGGACTGCCTGATGCCACACCAAAACCGCTGCCCAGCTTCTCTTTCCTCTCTCTCTCTCTCTCTCTCTATTGATTCCCTTGCACCTGATAAGTGCGAAAACCTAATCGTGCATGCCGCCCCGTGGGCATGTGCACACTCTCGGTGCCTTAAAGGGCACCTTTAGTAAACTCCTGCAATGGCAGGGGGGTTACATACTGTGAAAAGTGTCTGTCTCACATGCAGATTTCTTGGAAAAAGTTCATTACTTACAGGCAACAGTAGAATTTTGAGAGGATTGAGCTGTCAGTGACAGGAGCTTGAGGGAAGATTTTTTTTCCAACGGCAGGGTTGTGTATGTTAGCTGCACAACATGTCACTTATATTATGTAGGTGGGCCTCATCCACTTCAGTTTCCAGCCATTGATGAATGGAATTCTGAAAACATCCACCAATGACAGGATTGAGGCCGCCCACACTAATTCACAGAGAAGCAGGGTGAGCAAGTAAAACAGCAAACATTGCCCATCACAGGAACAGTGGAGGCCCTGTTTAAACTGTATACAGAGCCTCAAAACTATATTTATTTAAATTATTTTACCTGGAAAGTCATGCTGAGCTGATGCTCATTCATTTTAGATGTGTCCTGGGAAATGGAACAGTGGCAATAATGTACAGAGCATCAATTTTCAATGCAAAGGTAACCCTATTAAACTGTGAAATACAGAGGTGCAGAGTAATCAAAAATAGCAACAATACAACAACAAACAGGTGCAAATTAAATATATTGAATATGCAGAAAAATATAATGCAAATCTGCAGAGTGATGGAGGCAAAAAAAAATAATAATAAAGTGACGGTAAAGGTGACACTCTGAGTGAGCCCAGCGGACTGGTTTAGGAACTGTTTCAGGAGTGAGCTGTGAAATGATGGAAGATTGGAGAAGAGGCAGAACAGATAGCAGATGATAGGTTAAACCAGAGTTTAGAGAATCTAAAAGAGAATAGATTGAGACAAAGTCCTCCATGCCGGGGATGGAGGCTGGAAGCATATGGCTCTGTGGAGATCCCCTGGAAGATCTACTGTAACTGGTAAGTAATGAACCTATCTTCTTCAAGGGTGCCTCCACAGAGCCATAATACTGTACATTAGAAGACTGCCAAATATGCCAATGGCATATTAGGGGCTGGCAAAACAGAAGACTGACTCTCAAGAAAGCAGGCCTTGTAAATGGCAAGGCCAAAACCAGTTCTCTTTGAGAGATCACATCCAAACTGTAATTCTTTGTAAAGGTATGGATCCTGTGCCAGCTAGCAGCCTTGCAAATATCAGAGACTGAGACAGATGTGAAACAAGCTACAGGGTGGCAATACCCCAGTGGCATGTCCCAAGACAATACTAGGAGGGTCTGCCCTGCCTGCCTGTAGCAGAACAGGATACAGGAGCTCCATTTTGAAAGACACTATTTTGAAAAGGACTTACCCATGGTGCCGGAGACAAAGGAAGAAAACAACTGAGAGGGCTGGGCACAGTCCTTGAATGGTTCAAACAATGTGGAAGGAATCTAAGAACATCCAGTGAATGTAACAGCACCTCTTCCTGGTTTGGTTGGGGAGAAGAAATGTGCAAATTAAAGAACTTACTCAGCGTGAAGTCCGGCATCACTTTTGGCAGCCATTTAGGGTGAGTCCGCAAGGCTAACTTATCCATGTAGAACATCAGGAATACACACCTGTCTGAGGAGGTAGCAATGAGCAACAAGGTCTTGGAGTATTGCATACAGTATTGGCACCCTTTCTTAGGAAGGATATCAGCAACAAGGCCTTCAAGGACAAGAACTTCAAGTCACAGGAAGCCTCCAGCTCAAAGCAGGCAGTGATTTGAGTACTAGGTTCAGATCTTCAACCAAAACAGGTTTATGGGTCAGATGGGCCACATGCAGTAGCCTCTTCAGGAATCTGTGTACTCCATCCAGCTGAGCCACAGTCTTGTCACTGATGGCATGAAAATCCTATACGACTGACAGGTGAATCTTCACTTAGGGCTAGTGAAGTCTGGACCAAAAATGGATGCAGGGAGTCCCACTGACACTGTACACTAAACTGCTTCCACTTCAGGAAATGTGTGTGCCTAAGGTTTCCTGGCCACAAGGAGGACAGTCACAGCATAAACAGAGGCCCAAAGGAAGAGACCTCTACATCCTCAGGAACCAGGAATGGAGCCACAGGGCCAGAAGGTCCTGTGCAGCAAGGTACTGGTACGTTGGGACAGAAGTTCCAGCAGTTGGGGTAGTGGAAGGATCCTCAACTGTTAACTTCTGTAGTATTTTATTTATTTATTTATTTAGTTGAACATCGGTTTACAACCTTTGAGCCAGAGGCTCATTTCCAAAGGTACCTCCTCACATTGAGGACAAATACATAACAGACTTTTGGTTGCCGTGATATGGGTTACATAGATTGCAAGCACTTAACAGGACTTTGGTTGCAGCATACTGGTTACATAGTTAGCAAGCACATGTGATTACACCAGTTAAACAGATAAGCCAGTTTGGTTACGATGGCATATTCTTGCACGATGGTAAGAGCAAGCAGCAGGATAATAGGAGTACAAACAGCAATGAGTGAGGATTAAAGAGGTGTGGTGTGGATGCAGCCCAGCGGGCATTGTCAGGGGCACAGAGAGCTATGTCTCAGTTATAGACAGGTGCAGCTTGATAAATAGTTGGCTGTGAAGTGCGGTTTAAATTTGGAAATCGTGGGGCATCTGAGATGGGGGCAGGGGCGAGTTATACCAGGATGGAGCTCTATAGCAAAAGAACCTCTGTCCATGGGATGTCCTAGATCTTGGGACCAGAAAAGTGGCCTTGCAGCAGGACCGTGTGCAGATCAAGGGTTGGGCTTGGTGGAGGAGTCTGTCAGGCCAGGTGGGGATAGCCCAAGAAGAGTTTTTAGTTATTAGGCATGTTTGGTAGCGTAGATGTTCATCTAGATTCAGTAGTTTGCCATGTCATAGAGCTGGCACGAATACATAAGCCTGGGAGCCCCAGTGATTAGCCTGCATGCTTTATTTAAGATGAGGTGAATTTTGTTGAGGTCAGCTGTGTCACAGCGACCGTATACTAGTAGGCCATAGTCAACAAGGATAGTACAGAGGAAGTAACCGCTATACTACAGAGGGCAGCGGAGACAGTTTTATGGCGGTATAGATACCCAGCCGCACATCAGTGGCTGAGGCAAGTGCATCAATGTGGGTGTGGTGGGTGAGGGCTTAGTCAAAGGAGACCCCAAGGTACTTGTAGGAGTGGACTTGCTCTAGTGGTTGTTTGGAGCCGGGAGGATATGGATTGGGAAGTTGCTGGCTTTGTTTTGGGGGTGGGCAAAGAGCATTGTTTTGTTTTTGAGATTAATGACCAGTCTGTGCTCTTTAAACCAGGTTTCAGCATCATTATAGGATAGTTGTAGGAGTCCTGGAGGAGATAAGGTTACTGTGGTTGGCAAAGATGACGGTGTCATCTGCATAGCAGAATTTTTCCAGCGCATGCACTGGGCAGGGTGTTAAGGTAGAGTGAGAAGAGTAGGGTCCAGGATGGAGCCCTGAGGAACCCCAATCAGATGGGACAAGTTTTGGAAAGTGTCCCATTAATTCTGACACATTGGGAGCGGGCAGATAGGTAGCTGGTGCACCAGGTGAGAGGTCCAGTAGAAGCCAGTGTGGCAGAGGGCATCCAGCAGGAGGTGGTGGCAGACAGTGTCGAATGCCTTTGAGAGGTCGACGAACACTGCCCAGCTAGGGAGCCAGAATCAGAGAGAGTGTAGGAAAGTTGAAAATTAACTCAGTGCAGTGCCGGTGCTGTGTCCGCACGGAAACTGTGCTGTTCAGGGCAGAGGATGTTGTGCTTGGTCAGGTATTCAGTGATTTGCATAGCAACCAGCTTTTCTAGGGCTTTGGAGAGGGGTGGGAGTATGGAGATAGGACAGTAGTTCCCAGCAGAGACCTGTCACCACCTTTGTGAATGGGAGCAACAATGGCAGTTTTCCATGCGGTTGGGAACGCCCCAGCCAGAGGACTTGTTGAGAAGGCTGGTAAGTGGGGTAAGGACTTACATCCAGAACCAGACAGAGGATGCTGGGGTCCAGGAGTCATTGCTGGGCTATTGCTTTTTAAAGCTCTGACCAGGTGGGGTCTGGCTTCCTGGGCAGTTACCCTCACTGAGTAGAAGCAAAGGCGCTGGAGGTCTGGGGCAGGTAGGAGGTGGCGGGTCAGAAAAATTACTGGGGAGGACAGAGCTCAGGTCCGTAAAGGCTGTGTTAAGTAGTTTGCAATGTTTTCTGGGTCCGTAATGGTTGTGCCGTCAATGGTGATCTGGGATAGGGAGGGGCATGCGCTACCATTTAATTGTTTGACATTATCCCAGAAGTACGGGCACACCCCAGGAGGAGGTGAGAGTGGCCTGGTAGTGGTCTGACTTGGCTTTTCGGATGCCTCAAGTGCACTTATTCCATGCAGTAGTAGTAACCATATCTGCCTGGCTCATAGCAGAGCCACCAGGATCATGCTGGCTGGTCCTTTCTGGAGCATGGTCAGGACCCTCCAAATGAGAGAGAGGAAAGGAAAGACATATTTGAACCCTTTCCAACAGAGAAACAGTGCATTTTGCTAAAAACTCTGCAACCTGGAGGGAGCGAGCAGAAAAGTGGCAGGTTTGCATTGTCTGGGGATGAGAAAAGGTCCCACTCTGGCCTTCAATATATGTTAAACAGTTATTTGACCATGTTTTGACAAAATCCCTGTCATGGGTCTGGCTACAGACTGACTAAGACTGCCTGCCAAGACATTGAGGGCATAGCCATGAACACTATGATGAAGTGGATCTCCTGAGTCATGGCCCATTCCCAAAGCCTCATTGTTTCTAGACACAATGGGTAGAAGTGCATGCCTCCTGTTTGTTCATGTAGTATACCATCCCTGATTGTCAGAGTAGACCAACAGGAACCCCCTAACCCGAGTGGCCAGGGCCTAGAGACCTAAAAAGTGCCCTCATTTTCAACACATTTATATGAAGACTTTGTTCCAGCATAGACCTTGACCCTTGGATCTGATGAGAGCCCATATGGGTGACCCACCCCAGGTTGGAGGCATCTATGTTGAGAACCACCTGAGGCTGAGGCTACAGGAAAGGAGCACCTCTGAGCAAGTGATCACTGTCCTGCTACCACAGGGCATCCCACAGGAGGCAGCAAACTGAATCAGATTGCCCAGGTGCTAAAAGACCTTGGAGCACTGAGTTCGCAGCAACCATTGAGGAATCCTTATGTGCTGATAATCCAGAGGAACTATGAAAATGGAGAGCACCACAACACCTAAGAGATGTAGCATGATTATCTGCACATCACAATCAGGCATGAACCAGGCTGAGACCTGTTCGCTGAGACTCACCAAAGCTGCCATAGTTACTGCCATAGCTATCAGGTGAGAGACCCTGTCCTGAGACAGAAAGTCTTTTGTCTGGGCTATATCCAGGACCGCCTGATGAACTGGCAAGGGACCAGGACACACTTTTCCACATTTACCAGCATTCAGCTGTCCAGCAAAAGACTGGTGCAGTGTAGGGTGTACTCCATCCAAATGGCCTATGCTCTTGAGCCACTCATCCATGTAAGGGAAACATATAGGTTCTCCCACACAGTGTTGTGGCCACCACAGCAAAGCATTTGGAAACAGGTGTGCCACTAAAGATAATCCAAAGGACAATAAGCAGAACTTTTATTGATGTCCTTCCAGGCATAAATGAAGGTGTTGCCTGTGGCTTTGCCTGATTGTGATGTGCAAATAAGGGCCCTGCATATCCAAGGTGCAGAGCTAGTCTCCCTGAGAAAAGAGTGGGAGGAGGGATCACAGGGACATCATGTAGAATTGTTTTGTAAAACCAAAAACAATTTGAACAAGCTCACTCAGAATAACTTATCTTTTAAATTGTATTATAGTGTATGGTATTGTTCTGTATAGAATTCCATCCCTTTCAAAATGCTATTATACCGCAGTTCAAATGTCATGGAATATGAGTGTACCTTCCTGTGGTACAATAACATTCTGGAACCTCTACAGACTGCACACGTCAGCGTCATTCTGAAAGCCAGAGAACTGATGTGTGCACATTTCACATAAGACTATGCACTATAAAAATACAGGATGAGCTCCTTTTTATGTATTATGAGAGGGTTCTGATTCCCATGAATCACTCAAGCTTTACTCTTGAGTCTTGAGGAATCAGAACCCCTCTGTGGCAGAACACACTGGTTGTGCATAGTTGCCCATCCAACATTCTCTATGTTGTCCACCAATATTGTGTGACTGTTATCTAAAACATTGCATTTAATGGGACTGAGCCTACTTCCTCAGATCAACTAAATGAACATTCTGTAAATCCTAGTTTTCAGCTATACAGGGTAGAGTACTATAGCTCAAATGGTAAAATGCCCAAAGTAAAAAGACTTAATGATGTGTATGTACCTTACTTTTGATATAGCCCAACCCTTCCATTTATTCATGGTAGCTAAACATAGCTGAACGCTCGTTTCCCCATTCCAGAGATGGAGTCCTGCCCCCAAAAAATCCTCAAAATACAGATGGTTTCGCTAGAGAATGAAAGCTTACCTATGTTTTGCACCCCACCCTACTGATCTAAAGACTGAAACCAATAGATACTGCTTTTATTAGCATGACTACTAGAGTTGTTAAGTATGCAAAAGTGATTTTATTGTTGTCTGCATGCCACAATAGATGAGGCAACATGAAGAAATAACATATCATCTGCCTATCCAGTTATTTTTCATTAGCAGCAAATTCCTACAAGTGAAACTAAACCAGTATGGATTGATTCGACTCAAGCCTCCTGAGCAAGGGTTGAAACCAAAAACATGTAACAAAGGGGCTCAAAGGGCAGCCCTGACAGACCCACCTTCTACACATAATCATCTTATCCTGCCAACCATTAATAAACTGACAACAAAGAGCCCCTGTATACAATATATGCAACCAGAACACACATTCTACTGAAATGCCATCATTTTCAAGGCCTTAAATTAAAATACTTTTAAACCTAATACTTAAGACTTTAAATAAACATGTGAGATCCAGTCAAACACCTGTTCTTAAATCCAAGCATGAATTCCCTTTGATAACCAGCTATTTCCTCTTTTCAAACATTTCTCTTAAATGTAGATCAGCTGATCCTTAACCACATGTCCTTCAATAGAACCACAGTGGGACAGGAAAGAACAACTTTACCTATTTCCATGAGCCTTTTACTTAAGATTTGTTTGCAAAATCTTACAGTCTGTACTGAAGAATATTATTGGTCTCAAGTTTTCCAAAGCTCTCCTGTCACCTTTCTTACACAGAGGAATAACATTTGCTATAACCATAGATTCAGGAAGAGTCCTATTTTGCAAAATATAACAACAAAAACAACCTTCCTAAGCTTGGGCACTAAGGGAGACTATGAGTTTTGTAAAATTCTACTCCCAGGGCATCACAGCCAGGTGCAAGTGGAGTGCCATTACGGTGAGTAGGGTACAGGAGGGCCCAGGCACTAAGGGTTGATAAGGCACCTAGTCTTGATTGTATTCACCCCAGGATGTTGAGGGAGATGGCAGCTGTATTGACTGAGCCACTGGCAGACCTCTTCAATACCTCCCTGGACACAGGATGTGTCCCACAAGATTGGAGGGAGACTCATGTGGTACCCATCCACAACAGTAGCCCAAAGGATGAACCTGGCAACTACGGACCTGTAAGCCTCACTTCCATTGTTGATAAACTTACGGAAGTGATCCTAAAGGAGCAACTGGTGACCTTTCTGGAGGAACATGGACTCTAGGATGATCAACAGCATGGGTTCATCTCAGGAAGATCATGCCAGACCAATGTAATAGAGCACTATGACTGGGTAACAAGGAGCTGGATCAGGGCCATGCAGTGGATGTCATGTTTTGGACTTCAGCAAGGCCTTTGATTCCATGCCTCACGGGAGACTGGTGGGGTGGGACTGGAATATGTGGGAGTGGGGCCAAAGATGGCAAAATGGATCAGGAACTGGCTGAAGGGGAGCAGCAGCAGGTAGTAGTGGTGGGGGCTCTCTTCCTTAGGGAAGTGACAAGTGAAGTGCCGCAGGGCTCTGTGTTGGGCCAGGTGTTGTTCAGGTTGTTCATATCTGATATCTCGCACAGAGTTAAGAGCAGGATCAGTCTGTTCATAGATGATACTAAGATGGAAGCAGTGGTGGATGACAGAGAAGGGTGTCAGGGGCTACAGGAAGATCTGAACAAACTGGATGAGTGGTTGGTGAAGTGGCAGTTAGGATTCAATGTAAAGAAGTGCAAGGTTATACACTTTGGAGCAAAGAACCCAGGGAGGGACTATTGGTTGGGAGGAGTTTGGTTAGGGGTCACCGATGAAGAGAAGGACCTAGGGGTGCTTGTAATGGGGAATATGAACAACTCAGGTCAGTGCAAGAAGGCAGCAGCCAAGGCTAACAAGATGCTGGGGTACATAGCACGGGTATCACATCTTGGCATAGGGGTGTGCTCACGCCACTGTACAGGTCACTAATTAACTCATTCAGTTTCTTCTTCTGAAATAAGAACCAAAGATTACTCTTTTCCAGTTGAGACAAAGCGGAGAAATAATAAACGGGAGTGCATCAAACATACCAAAGGAAAATTATGCACTTGAAGAAAAATACCTTCAGTAGTGTTGCTTAAACCAAAGGAATCTACAGACACTGCAGTTCTGAAATAATTCTCTTTGAACTTTTTTATAGTGGTGAAAACAATTCTGAGAGTCATGCCTGATTCCACATTTTTGTTCCTCATGCAAAGTTTTCAAAATATCATACTGAAATGTATTTTTTATTTCAGCCTTAGTGGCCTGA
Organism: Neoceratodus forsteri; assembly: GCA_016271365.2. Taxonomy (NCBI): domain Eukaryota; kingdom Metazoa; phylum Chordata; order Ceratodontiformes; family Ceratodontidae; genus Neoceratodus; species Neoceratodus forsteri. The sequence continues at coordinate 991,897,145 of CM028135.1, forward strand.
CTTTGACCTTCCACCTCCCTGTCACCAGCATTAAAGTGAGCTAAAAGAGTATAAAGGGAATGGCTGTACTCCTGATATCTAAAATAACTAGATCTCCTCAAAGATTTTGCAGTCAAAATCAAGAAAGTTTGCAAATCATGTTTAATATCTTCCCAATCATTAGTATCATTGTACAAGCATTCAACAGAAGGTCTAGTCACTAAAAAGCCTCTAATTTTACAGACGTTATTATCATTTAAGAGGTCATAATTCAGTTTCCAATGTGGCCTACCATGTTTTAACTCCATTTGCAGGTTATAGATACCCCAGTAAAACATTATTTGAGAATTTACATGGTCCCAAAGAAACACTACCAGATCTACATGGCAAGACATAAACAAAAAGTTATACGAGTCTTAATTTGACCCCTATAATAGGTACAACCTGGCTCCTTATCATATACCCTATGGATAGTTACCAACATATTATTCAAGAACACTGTGTCACAGAATGTTTTTTTAGTCGCCATCCCCTATCAGAATGGCTTAGGATACATTTAAAGTCCCCATGAAAATTAATGTTTGCAGTTGAAAGAAGATAGGGTTGAATTAGATGACAAAGAGCAATGTAAGCAGTTTTGGTCTGTGGTGCTTTACAATTAGTTATACAATACTGCACCCATCTCCAATCAATATGAACAAGCAGGGCCCTATCCAGACAGCTGTCAATAAATTGTGTGCATACAAAGTTAGATGACGTACATAAGATATCTATACCATGATAAAGGTCTGTACTATTAGATTTAAAAATCCTACTTTGACTCAATCGGCATGAGCCAGCTGAATATCACACAAAGACCACATGTGAGTCTCCAATGAAAAATCAAACCGTATACCTTTAAAAGTTCAAGTCAGTTTGCAATGAAAAGGACTTCTAACGCTAGTAACATTAAATTTAGCAACTCTGTGTCATGGGATAAAGTGTCCGGAGCCATCCTGACAGAGAAGGAGAACACAAATAAACCCTAGAAACCACCAGACTCTCATAGATACATAGATACATAGACAGTGTCGGCAGATAAGGGCCTATGGCCCACCCAGTCTGCCCATTTAAGTTTGTAAGTTCAGTTTATGTTTTCCAGGAAGTCTGTTGCCCCTTACCCTGACCTCCAGAATTCTTTATGTCTATCCCATGCATTCTAAATCCTGCTATTGTTTCAGCCCCACCACTTCCTCTGGCAGGGTGTTCCACTTGTCCACCACCCGCTCTGTGAAGAAATTCTTCCTCACGCTTTCCTCTGAATCGTCCTCCTCCAACTTCATCCCATGCCCTCTAGTCCTGGAACATCTTTTCGTTTAAAATAGTGTTTTCCTGCACCCTGTTCCTCCCTGTAAATTTTGTTCCTCATGTCATTTTATTTTACACCTCCCCTTACTCAGAGATCACCCCTTTCTTTTGTGTTTTTCCCTCCCTCTTCTCAGGGTCGGAACGCAAATGGACTGAGGAATAAGCCAAAAAGAGGACCCAGAAAAGTACTCCTCCTCAGAATCCCCCGCCTCCCAGCAGTTATGCTACAGAGGCTGAAATGGATTAGAAACCTCAACATCTTCACCCTTGCTGTATTCCTGGACGATTTATAGAGTGGAACCCTAGGACTTGTAGCATTATTTTTCCAAAGGACCAGAATCACAGACTCATGGGGAGTTCATTTCTGATCCCACTGGATCAGGTACAGGTTATTGCAAAGATGCTCAGAAGGGGTCAGCTTAGATGGAGAGTCAGAAGCTGCAGAGGAATCTGCAATGCTTTAACACAGAGACTGCAGACTGACCAGTCTCTGCTGGAGGGACAGGCAACCTTAGCCACAGGTGCGGTCTGCCCACACATGTCCACAACCACAGGATAAATCTGAAAACAACTCCATGTATTCAGGGCAACTGTACTGCTGGGCAGCAGGTAGGCTTTGCTCCTGAGACTGTTCTACCACTGTATTATGTGCCCCAAGGGCACTGACTAAGCGTATTTCCACCTCCTGACAGAAACTGTAGCTGTAATCATTGGTGCATGGAGCACCTGTGTGGTCTAACACCCCACATAACCCACAACAGATATACGGTACTCACAAGCATTACTCAAATGCCCGCCACTGCTCGCTGTACTCTGCCCTTTCACTCTGCTCTTGATAGCAGATGCTTTTCCCACTGTGCCTCCTTTACATCCACATTCTGGTTTGGTTCCTCTCTCCTACCTTATCTCCCTGCTATCCTCTCCCTCTTCCTCTTACCCTTTCTGCAGTAATGCTTCTCATTCTCTTTCCATTCCGTCTAGAAAATCTACTGTTGGTCAAGCTGCTTCCTCATATCGCTTGCTTAAACTTTGGTCCACACTTCCCTGCCAATCCACTCTGCTGCTTCTGCTTTCTCCTTAAGTCTGCTTCATGACTTTTCTACTCCCACATACAACTATCCATGACCCTTTATCTGTTGAACCCCATTCATATTGCCATGGCCAGTTTCTCCCCTCCCACTATACCTGTATGAGTGACTTCCCATGCCTATCGGACCTCAGTTTTTATCTGCTCTGGTACCTGTTGTACTGATTCACGTCCACAGTGTTCATGACATGGCTGCTTTGTTGTACTGCATTGCTGTATATGACTAGTATTTTTGTATGGCTGTTAACACAATTTTTTTCGCTTTTGAACTATCTCCTTTACCCTCACCCGATGCTTCTGAAACCAACTGTTATCAGCTCAGTATGTCTTTCCTGGTGAAACTTTTGAAATAGATAACTAAATGCGTAGAGATCTGGGATCCGCTTCTGTAGCAAGTCTTGGGCTGGCCAGATGAATACAAACCCTGTCCGCCCAAAAATAAAGCATTGGAAGATGTGAATTTCCTTTCTCTGTCTGTGGCAATTTAATTCAGAACTGGCACCCCCTCACTCAAATACCCTCCAATTCAATGATCAGATTTGGAAGACCTCATACCTCACATGTTTTTGAAACCAGTAACAGATGTCCTGCATACAAACCCCTCATTTTAAGAAGAATTATAGCCATCTTAAAGGTCAGTTTAGTGAGAGGGATAACAGAAAACTGCAGCCAAGCTAAACAATGTTTTTAAACTTTTTATGTATAGGATTTTCAAAATATACACACATATTATAAAGGGTACTTCCATAATGCCCACATTGAACAAATAGCAAATAGTATTAAATAAATTCATAACACATTAATGGTATTATCAAAGTAAGGAAAGAAAGGCATGAGAAGGACACATAACAGTATACAGCAATTGACAGAGAATAAAACCTCTACTAACATTTAATTCCAGAGGAGGTGTAAACTCAGTATTACTTCATTAATCAAACACTAACTTAATAATGTAAAGTTCACGTTCTAAGGTTCATACTAAGGTCCATGAAGAGGTAGGAGGCCAGGGCCCATGAAACTCTTATGCTACTACAATGAATAATAAAAAGTTGATACCCAGAATTAATAAGTTTATCAAGGTGATGTTTAAATATGCTTTTACTTTCTCTTATGACCACCTCAAGCGTAATCTATTCCAAGGACCAACTGTTCTGAGTGTAAAGAAGAATTTTCTGCTTATGTGGTTGAAAGGTTTCCCAACAAGTTGTAAGTGGTGGCCTCTAGTGTTGTGAGTGTTATTCTTAAATTCAAGCCCAAGTTCTGACATGAGATAAGGGTCCTGGATTAAATCAAAAAGAAATGGTAGGTTACCCTAAAACGCGGTGGCAAGTGGCATCAGACTAAGAGACCGAATCTTGTATCATAAAGTTCATGTCGAAGACCAGAAATATGTTTGTAAACTGAGGACTAGATATTCAAAACTTTGCACCAGGCAAAAACATTTGCACAGGTTTAGCGGGATTAGCGTAGGTTTGCTATATTCAAAAGGCCAAATAGCGCCTCAAACTGCATTAGTGCGGTAAAATCATACTGGCGTAAGGCAAACTGAGGGGGTGCGATATGAATACAGGCACAATGCTATATTCAGCAACTAGCGCCGCATTAAAGTGGTTTTGTGTGACTTAGCATGACATTTAGCATGGTACACATTACCTCCGAGAAAGGTAGTTTCAACCCTGGGCAATCATCTTTGTGCGACATTTTGGCTTTTGTGCAGTGTTTGTGTGACTTTTCGTGAACCTAACAAATAAATATGACACATAGACAAAGCCAGACATAGAGGAACCATGCTGCTACTGATGGCATCACAATGATGCTATCATCTGTCACCAGTCCAGCCATGCCAGGCAGTAGTGGTGACCCTGCCACCAGTGGATAGCATGGCAGTGTGGCCATACAGCACACACCTGTGGATTACTCTTCTGTGGACACCAACAGATGCCAGCACACACATGCAGCACTGTGGGCATGGAGGATGTTGAGGGAGAGTGTGACGGGTGGCCAGGCTGTGCCACAGACCAGGTGTGGCCACAAGGCTAGGACACATCATGCAGTGCACATGCGGATTGGGAATACCCCAACACCAGTATGCCTTTCTGATAATATATGCCCCCTGGCCACATACCGCATAGCTGTACAACTGCCACAGCACACAAAGCCGACATGTATATGTCACTGTGAGCATCCCATGCCAGAGGTGCAGCATCTGTTGGTCACACAACAGCATAACAGTAATGTCCACTGTCAGTAAACACCTGCAGGTTGGTTCTCTCACTGTGTATAGTGCAGTCATCAGCACTGCCCTACACACCATAGGCAGTGCTGTGTCCACACACTACTGGCCCCTTGCTACTGTGCACTGTAGCATGACCTACAGTGTGACAGTTGCATGCAGCACCACCAATCTCGTTTATGCTGTGTTGTCCCTTGGGGTACAATATCTGTGCTATGCTGTACTGTTTACACGTAGCCTACAGCTATTCATTTATTCATTTATTCTTTACAAATCGGGTTTACAACCTTTGAGTCAGAGACTCGTTTACAAAGGCACCTCATCGAGGGGGCAGACATCAAGACAGTTATTACAGTGCAGATTAAAACAGAGGATAACTTTACAAGTGCAGTAAAAGGAACATTTAACATAAATACACTTAGGTTACATAAAGTAGTAGTTTGTATGTTGCTTAGGTTACATAATGTTACAAAATTGTGAGTTACACTCATGGATATAGTAGGTCCTCAGAGAAGACAATGGGTTACATCCCTGTTTAGAAATCATCATGCACTGCCAGACTGACCTACAGGTGAGCTCTGGTGGACCGTGCCAGCCCCTGTACTTCCTGACTGACCTACAGATGGAGCTGTGGGACCCTGCAGTAATGCTGGGCAAACTGCATGCAAATCAGGGCATAATGAGATGCTAATCTGGATGTTTGCCCAGAGACTACCTAAGTAGGGTCATTTGCATGTCACTTTTGAATATGTGAAAGTTTAGCACCGGGCAAACATGTTCTGCACCGGGGTAATGGTTTAGCCCTCGCTAAACTCGCACAAAAGCGTGGTAGCGCTGTGCAAACAGTTCAGGGAATATTATACAGTTTTGAACACTGTACTTCACATGCGCTGCTGCCTGCACCTGTACTGGGTCCACACATTTGCTGGCACACATATTGGCCACATAGTTACCTCTACCTACCTTCACATCTCTGTGCACTGTGTTGCTGTTGTGGTTTGCACTTCCTGGTTGCTATATTCAGAGCTGTCTTATTCCAGGGCTAAGTTTGCCCTGCACTCCCAACCTAGTTTGCCTGGCCTCATTCTCATGCTATATTCAGAAGTTGTTTGCTGGGCTATTCCTTTTGAATATAGCTTGCTTTATGTCTCGATAAGTTTGCCCGGCCGGGTAGTGTTAATTTAGCTCGGGCAAAGTTTTGAATATCTGGCCTGAGGCTATATAACTGAGGCTATCAAAGCAGCAAAGCATTAATAATGGTAACACAAGAATTATATCGAAACAGTATCAAATTCCCCTTCACATTTTAACTGCATCCCTTTTAAACTTATAAAGCTCCGTATTTTGCGGCTCTGTTAACTGATATTAAAAATGATCCAACGGTTAGACTGGCACTATAGGAAATGTCATGTCACCCACTAAGCCCTTAAAAAGGAAACAATTAAGTCATTCAGCAATAGCCACATGTAAAAAGCAAAACATAACACTGATTAAAGAAAATGTTTCAGCTACAAAATTATTACCCCTAAATACCCCTTTGCAGTTCATAAGATCAAGAAGTTCTAAGTAGATGACCATTCAGAAAGCCATTTAAATACAAGCAAACATCCTTTGAAGTTCATGAGAGATGGGGTGGGGTATCATCACAAATGTAAGCCATTAAAAGTTCCAAACTGAAAAAAACGAAGTGAAACAACTTTCCATCCTACTCACAGTAATAAATGATTTAAACTCCACCATGGGGAGGGGACTGTGGAGCCTGAGCAAGATGGCTGCTTTCTATTAGAGCTCTGTAATTGGCTCTGATAAAATTTAAAGTGCCGTTTTAGGCATTGCAGTCAAACTACTAAATGCACCAGATGGAGCTAAGGTGATACAGAATAAGATTAGAAATTCTCAAAAGAAAAACTTGGGTGCAGGAGCTAGACCCAGAGCTCCTGCTGAAGCACCAGCCACGCAGTCCTAACAAGGTCACACCATCGAGCAAGGAGATGCAACACAAGAAAAGACACTTCAGACTCTGGGCCTTAAGTTGAATAGACTTTTTGCTTCTTTCTCTGGGCTTTCTGATAAATTTGATGCCCTAACAAATCGGTGGCAGGGATCCGGTGACAGTCGAGTTGGTCCAGGGCAAATCAGCCGATGCTACAAAAGGGTCGATGCTGCAGTGGGAGCAGTGATGGCTGTAGTAAAGAAAGAATACCCACCTGGAGTCTCACCTGGAAACCCTGACAAGGGCTGCCAATATTCGAGTTCTGAAGCTGCCAGAGGGTTACAAGGGGATCAATTCTCTTCTTTATCCAGGAATGGTTAGTGCAACAGCTCGAGAGTGGGTCTCTGATCAAGTTCAATGCATCCAAAAGTGTACTGAGTGGTCACTCTGGGCCAACCAGATAATCCTGAAGCTCAAAGGGCAGTGGTGGTGTAACAAATGGTAGGCTCCAGGAATGATATACTTGGGCTGGCAAAGCAAAGAGAATGTCCTTCAGGATGGGGAATAGGTTTGGCTATTCCGGATATCGGGTACGCGATCTGCCAAAAGAGGAAAGAATCTGATGGAGCCAGAGCCATGCTGTGTGAGGCTAACATTTCCCACTGCCTTATTTTCCCAGTCTGGCTTTGAATTGTGCACCAGGGTAAGGTCTTTTGTTCTCTGACCCTAATGAGACCTTGAAGTGGGCATAGAGACACACATTGACCAGACCCAGAGAAGTGAAGCCAGAGGTCTCTTCCTTGGAGGAAAGTGAAGCTTCTTGAAGACTTCATGCACCAGAGAATTTTCAGCCAGGTTTCTTGGGGTAACAGACTACTTGAGGGCACATTGGGACCTGGGACTATAGTGTGGTATTTTTATATACAGTTCCGGTTCTGCAGTAGGGTGCTTTGCCCATTGAGACACTAGGTTCAACATTATGTCACCATTTACCCAGGTCCATCTTGCAAATGAGCTTCTGCTCAACGATGAACACCTGGTTAAATAAAGACTTGATTGATTTATTGTTTTTGTTAATAATAGTTTACATGTTTGTTCTTAGTTCCTTTACAGGGTACTAGTTACTGTTATTTAATGCTGGTTACTGTTCTGAAAGAGCAGAATATAGCTCAGGGAATTACTCCGCTTAGGCCTGAACCTAAAAGTTTGTACTGCATGTCATAAAATACTCATCATTTGGTTTAAAATGTTAATGTGAGTACTACTTGAAAGCATTACTTTATACTGCATTTGCACATTAAGTGCATTTACTGTCGGATGGAATGTGGTGGATACCTCCCACTCTGTTGAGGCGGAGGACTATGGGACTTTACTATAAGGTAATTTATGCGTAATATACATAGCTCATTAACTCATTTAGCAGCTTATTTCTGGACTTCATTGCAAACTATATTCCCCAAATGAAGTATCTTAAAGCATTAGACAAATGTTATTATGTGTATTAAGAGGAATGGTGCCTCTGTGGTCTATATTATATTGCACCACACTTAGATGCTAATGTTCAAACTGTATGTTTGTTTTTTAGTAACAGCAAAGTTTAAAAAAAATAAACTTCACCATTTTTATTGTCCTGGTTGCAGTGCAGTTTCTTCATTTTAAAACTTCTGACTCTGGTGTTTCAATCTCTGAACCGCAAACTCACTTGATGAAGAACCTGAGCAGCAGCTTATGATTCTGAAAAAGTTTGTAAGCTAATCAGGATCAAAGAACAGGCATTTTGTGGAGTCCAGGATAAACCAAACTTTGCACGGATATAAAGAGAGAGAATGTCCCTGATTTCAGTCACATCAGCCCTTAGCTGCAGCAAACTTCTCCATCTTGCCTTGGTTTGTGGACTTATGTCAGGGTATATTTACACCTTTACCTGTTGACAAATGAGTGCTCTTTTCAATCTAACCTTTTAATTATAGCCTCGGTTATTTTCAAGGGCAAACGTAATACAATTGCAGGTTTCGGAGACAGTGTTGTTGGTAGCACAGTGGGTTTCAAGCTGACATGTAATTTAGGTGTCTCACTGGATAATGAGGCCACTGTAGCTTTTCCCTGCTAGGAGTTGAAAGACCTTCACTAAAGGTGACAAGAGTATCAGGATATAATCCAGTGTTTCAACAAAAATTCTCTAACAATGTCCCAGGTAATATTTTCTGTAGATTCAAGATTAAGTAGACCGATTATGTGTAAATTAGTTTTCTGTAGTTGTTTTCAAAGTTTTCAGTCTTGCAAGCCTGCAAGATATTATCTCGAAGAACTAAGGTAAGAAGTGAAGAACTGGAGGCGACTTTTTTGAAAAGTGTGCTATGTCTTTACCTAAAGTGGTAACTTGCTTTTCAGTTTCCAACAGTAAACATTTCATTTTATCTGATTTTGCAGCTACTGCTTCCCATTTTAAATCAAGCTTCTGTATTGCCTGTAAAATGTTTAATATGATCTGATAATAACTTCAAAAATATCTAAATTTTCATGGGAGGGTGTTTTAAATGGCTTGGTTGGCCTTCCAGTCTCTCCTACAAGGGCTCCAATATCAGTTTTTTTTGCACAGCTGCGTCATTCACTGAGCACGTACTATTTACAGTACATGCTCATACAGAGCTCAGTCGGCGGCTGGCCACAGTGGTGAGAGGTGGGCTGTGCCAGTAGTCAGCTGGGTATGGGTCAGGGAGAGCAGGGTGGTAGGACACTGCCAGGTGGAGGGGTGGCTCCACTAGACCATCAGGGTTACTTTGGGACACAGGCATTTGTATCACTGTACCGGATTCATTATATTGGGGATCAGCGAGGAGGGGAAGGTACTTATTCATATTACTGTGGATCGTGGTTGGGTGGGGGGTCCTTTTTTCTGTGCATTGTGGGGGACCGGGGCTGGGAGGGTATGTTGTGTTCATTCCAGGGATTGGGATTGGGAGGAGGTTACATGGTCTGGGAGCATGGTTGGGGCACATTGTGGCAACCCCGGTGGGTGGCAGAATACAGGTATGCCAGCTCATAGCTGGCGTAACTGTACTGGCGGATATCTGGTGGTTGTCTAGGAATATGGATTGGGGTTGTGGCAGACGCCTTTGAGAATAGGGTGCAGATGCTGCTGTAACCACCCCCTGCGCCAGGTTGCTGCTGGGTCTGGGGTGCACTGGCAGCTTAAGTCCTCCTACCGCAAGCAGCCTGCATGTTGTTGTAGGCTGCCTTTGGAATACCACCGAAAGCACATCTCTCGCACAAAGTGCTACTTGCTTCTGTCATGTTGGACGAAGTCACCTTGCACCAGATGGATACCTTCGAATTGGGTCCCAAATGTTTAACCTGCTGAAAGTCTGCCCAGAATCAATCTATAGATGTAATGCTTTTAAAACTCACGTCAAAATTTAAACCACCCTGTGAGTGAATAAGGACACAGATTATTGTGGCATAAAAATCAAAGGAAATTCCTTCAGGAGTTTAGGCCAACAAAGCTACAGTCTGGAATTGAGTTCAAATTGCCTTTAAGCCAAAGTTGGTCTTCATTTCTACAAGGGCCAGGATCATTTCTAGCTCTAGACAGGGCAAGAGAGGCAACATTTAAAGGGCAAGATTGATATGGAGAACATAGGAGCTCTAAAGGTAAAGCAACAAGTATTAACATTTCCTCTCAAGGAGGTAGATTTAGACCCAAAATTACTGTACACTTTCCCTGAACCAATATTCTTACCTGCAGGCAAAGCATGCAGTGGATGAAGTGCCATTTCCTCTTCCTGTGCTCCAATGGTACAAATAGTGTAGGAATCCAGGGAAGGTGCAGTAGTCTCAGATAGTTTCATTGAAACAGAGACAATGATGGCAGAAAAAGACCATTGGTCCATCCATCTTGCCCATAAAACCCTAACAAACACGAGACCTATTGTCCATACAGGGTCCTAATCAACACTATCCACCATAATACTCCCGCCCTACTGCACTTACCCTGAGTAAACCACTAAGCGCTTCACTCTGTCTCAGTCATGTTTGAAATCACTGTTGGCTTTGGCACCTACCACATCAGCTGGCAAACTTCCATTGCTCCACTATCGCTTTCTGTAAAATATAACCTTTTCACTTCCTCTTGAACCTCCCCCGCCCCATCAGTTTCTACTTGTGCCCCTGTGTTCTTGATGCACTACTTATGTTAAATAGATCCTTGTAGCTTACCTTGTTCATTCTTTTCTGGAACTTGAAGGTCTCTATCATATCCCCCTCTCGCCTGGCCTCCAGTATGTAAATGTTCCATGCCTTGAGCTGATCCTCGTAAGATCTGCCCTGCTGGCCCTGAATCATTTTGGTCACCCTACATTGCACTGTCTCCAGCCTTCCTTATCTTTCATTAGGTGAGGATTCCAGAACTGGGTGCAGTACTTCAGGTGGGGCCTCACCAGTGATCTGTGGAGAGGTCATAATACAGTGGAGCCCTCTTAAGGCACACCCTTGGAATAACGTTTTGTGCACTTAAGCAGGCTGTGCATTTAGCCAGAAAATCACTTCCAGGCATGTGTCACTGTTTCTGTAATGTGCTAATTAAATACTGGGTGCTCAAATTAAATGATATTACTGCACTGTCCTACAACACAGTACTACTTAAAAAACAGTAATCTTCCTCTACTTTGTGTATTTCAGTGTATGATTAAAATTAAACAGAAGGTTAAAGTCAGTCTTTTACAAAATGAATTTTCTTACTGTAGTCATGCTGGACAGTACCACGGCTGCAGTTAAGATGTTAAGGTGGACTATTTAAGGTGGTACTGTACAAAATGTCACTTAAAAGCTGGGTTGGGCAGAAAATCAATAGGAAAAGTAAAAAAATGTGCACTTAACCAAAATCTGCCCTTACATGTAGTGCACTTAAGAGGTACATTTAACATTGGATGAACAGGAAAAATTGGGATATGGAAGAATGTGCATTTAAGAGGAATATGCACTTTTCCAATGTGCACTTAAGTGGGCTTTGCTGTACCTCCTTCTTTCTTCTGGCTGTACCCTTTCCTACATACCCCAGAGTCCTATTTACCTTACTGTAGGCTTTGCTACACTGGCTTGATTGTTTTAGGAAGTCACTGATGATGACCCCCTAGGTTGCTTTCCTCAGAGGTCATGCCCAGCTTTACCTTCTCATTCAGTACTCTGTCCTGAGGTTCTTGCTCCTGTGCATCATCTTGTACTTTTTGGCATTGAATTTCAACTGTCAAACATTTGTCCACCTCTCTAGCCTTTGCAAGTGTCTGTATACCTCCTAACCCCTTCCTCACTGTCTACCCTGCCACAGAGCTCAGTGTTATTGAAACCCTGACCCAAAAGTTACCAACCCAAGATCTCCTCCTCAGCCATGTCCACCATACCATACAAAGCAGTGTTTGCAACTGGCAGTAGAGTAATTACCAGACATTTGTGCCACCTGCGCTCTGAGGATCAGACTCAATCCCACTCTGCACAGATGTCAAAGCTGCTGACACCACCACTGCAGTTCAGGAATCTTCAGCTCATAGAAACTAGCTATGTCAGCCTCCACACCCACACTGCCAAATGCACCAGTAGACACCTCAGAGGAGGGCTTCCAGCACGGCAGTATGGTGGCCACTGCTACCTTGTGCACAGTAAAATCCCCTGACCTGTTTGTAGGAGTCAGAGTCCTGCTGTATTGTGCTCCAGCTCCATGCGCCATTCTCCATTGCCTGTGGAGGCAGCTCTTTACATTTGCTGCCCTGCTTAAGATTAGATTTGTGGAGGGCACCAAACACCACTCTGTAGTCACCCGCCCTGCCGTGACATACCTATCTGACCTCTGCTTCTCCAAACTCTGGAACTCTGCTGCACTCGGTTTTATCTGATGTCCTGCCACACTGCCCAGATGCCAGATCCTCTAGGACTGCAAGATGCCACATGAAGCCCAAATGCTTGCCATACTGCAAGAAGGAGACAGTGCTGGCAATGATGTAGAAATTATTCCAAGATAGACAGGCAGACAAACAGACAGACACATGTAATTTATTGGCAAATAAAAATCTATCAGTCCATCCAGTCTACCTATTACCTGCCTGACTCCACATATGATCTAATGCCAGATACGATTTACTGAGTTGATTACCCTAAGGGTGTTTTGGTACCCTCCCCAGGCTGTCCACCTCCCCCTTTCCATAGACCTCACTGTCTCCTTGTGTCTGTTCCAGCAGTACTTAAAGCCTATCACTGACTACTTCAACCACCTGTTTAGGTAAACTGTTCTATTCATCCACCACCCATTCTGTGAAAAATAACTTCTTGCATACTTTTTATCTTCCCCACCAGCTTCCATCCATGCCCCTGGTTATGGTGCTTTTGTACCTCATGAATAGATCATTGCAGTCTATCCTGTGTATTACCATCAATAACTTGTACTGCAAGTCTCTACCACACCCTCCCATGCCTCTGGAGAGTACATATTGAGACTCTCCACACTCTTCGGTATGCCTTTCCTTGCTGCCCAGGGATCATTCTTGTAGCTGTCTTCTGGACCCTCCCAAAGTGCTCACTGTCTTTCTTTAGATGGAGACTGCAGAACTGTGCATAGTACTTAAGGTGTTGCCTCAACAGGGACCTGTACGAGGCAGTATCACCTCTTTCTTCTGCTATGAAATGCCCAATGTACAAACCCCAGTATGCTAGTTTTCTTCCCATATGGCTCACTGCATTGGGCCATAGATTTGAGGTTGTCACTGGTAATGACTCTTAGGTCACTTTCCTCAGATGTTTGACCCCCAACTCAAGTAGTCAATTCTGATGTATTTGTTTTTGCCAGTATGCATAACCTTACACTTCCCTGGCATTACATTTAAGCCATCATATCTTGAACTATCTCTCCAGCCTTCTAGATCCCTTTGAAGTCCCTTCTCCTCCCTCTGTGTCCACTCACCTGCAGATCTTGGTGTCATCTGCAAAGAGACAGCTCTTGCTCTGGATACCCTCCCCTATATCACAGATGAAAATATCGAATAACACAGGTACCAGGACTGATCTCTCACGGCACCCCACATGGGACTTCCCTGACCACAGAGAATACACCGTTAACTATCACACTCTGAATCAAGACCCCATCCTGTTTCTTATCAGCTGTTGAGTTTGTCCACCATCCCCAGGTCCTCCAATTTTTAACCAGCCTTCTATATAGGTGCAGAATCAAAGGTCTTGCTGAAGTCCAAATATAATATATCTACTGCTTGGACTTGGTCCAGTGCCTTTGTAACCTAACAAAAAAGTTGATCTGGTTAGTCTGGCATGATCTGCCCTGCTACAGACCTATGCTGCCTCTTATCCTCTAGCCAGTTTACCTCCAGGAATACTAATAGCTGTTTCCTTATGATGCTCTTCACCAGCCTCCTTATAATCAAGGTCAGATTGAGTGGCCTGTAGTTACCAGGATCATCGCTGTCTCCACAGAGCTGGTCCTATTTAATGTCTTTATAAGCAACATTGCAGAGGGGAGCTGGAAGGGAAGGTCTGCCTCTTTGCGTATAACACCAAAATCTGCAAACGGTTGACACTCGGGTGTGTACATGAAAAAATGAACAGAGACCCAAGAAAGCTAGAGGTATGGTCAAGGTATGGCAGCTTGGTTTCAATGTGAAAAATGCAAAATAGTGCTTTTTTTTTTTTTAAGTTGTTTAACCAGGAGTAGCACACTAAGCTGAAAGCTTTTTACGGGGAGTGACCTGGGAGTACAGGGAAGTTAAGTGACTTGCTTAGGGTCACACAGTATGTAAGTGGAAGCTGTGGGATTCAAACCCAGGTCTGGTCTGCTAGATGTCACCAGATTTGCAGCTCAGAGCCTTTAAACCATCATGTATACTGCCTCCACTTAGACACAGAATTCCAGGGGCAGAGTATAGAATAATAGGGGGTGGTACTGACGACCACCAAGCAGGAAAGAACCTGGGGGTAATCATATTGGATGATCTAAAGGTGTCCAGGCAATGTGACAAGGCAGTAGAGAGGTCTAGTAAGATGTTGGGGTGCATAGAGAGGGTATCACCAGCAGAAAGAGGAGGTGGTATTGCCTCTGTATAGATTGATGGTAAGACCCATCTAGAGTACTGTGTCTAATTCTGCTGACCACATCTCCGGAAGGACATAGACAGAGTGGAGGCTGGTGCAGGGTCTGTATCAAAAGCCCTATGAGGAGAGAGTAAAGGACCTCAGTATTTACACCCTGGAGAGAGGGATATGATAGAGACCTTTAAATACCTCACGGTGTAAATAAGGTACTGGAGGAAGTATAGCACAGTGGTTTAAGGCTCTGACCTGCAAATCTGGTGACATCCAGCAGACCAGACCTGGGTTTGAATCCCACAGCTTCCACTTACTCACTCTTTCTGTCATTTCTCTTCCAACTACTGGTGGTAGTTCAAATGGATGTTAAAGATCCCATGGTACTTCTCGAAAAGAGTAGGAGAATTTCCATGGTGTCCTGGTCAAATTTCCTCATTCACCAAAAATACCACCAATAGCTTAAAATCTGATTCAGTTTCAGCTGGCCTCCATGTAGTCCTCCTTCCCAGTAAACAAAAACTAAAAAGAAACAGTTCTACTCCTTTACCCTTCACTGCTCCTCTACCTTAATTTTCTCTCCCCTTCCTTGATTCCAGGTGTCACACTTGCTGCATAAGGCAAGCCCAATACCATGGGAACCCCTCCTCACATGTGCAGTCCTCCATGGCATCACTAACCCTCCCCTACCCACAGATGGCAGCCCATCTCAATCCATGGAACTGTGTGGGTGTTAGGTCGGGATGCACTCTGTAGTACAAGATATTTTATTTTTATTTTAAATGTGTTAACTGGTTAGGACACTTGGCAAAAAGCTCTTTTCAGGACCAATCTGGACAGCAAACACAAAATCATAGGAACAAAACAACAATCAATAAATAATACAATCAATACAACAAATTAAGTAAGACAAGTACAAACATTCAAGGATAAAAGATAAGATTGAAAATATACTTAAAACAAAACAAAGAAGTGGCAGAGCATAATGTAGCTGGCAGATCATTCCACAAATTTGGAGCTGAGGTAGTAAATGAGCTAAAACCATATTTATTCTTATACGAACAAGATTCCAATGTAACACCCCTAGTGGACCTAAGGTTAGTAGATGAATCTTGAATGGTTATTAAATCAGACAGAGGAATAGAATGACCAGAGTAAATTGACTGATAGACCAGACAACCCAGTGAATAAGTAAATGTAAGCCTTGGAGACAAACAAACAACAGAGGAATACAACGTGCAGTGATGTGTTTTCAACGGTTCTATGTCATAAGGGGTGCTTGCCGAATGGTGATTGTCCTTATGGCGAGTGTACGTTAGAAATTCAGTTTCGGTGATGAGCAACTCCAGCTCCAGTGAAAGCAGCGCAAAAACTTGATTTTTCTTTTATGCAGGGGCTGCACCCCCAGAACCCGATCACCCCTAATTTTAGATTCTCAACTCCAGGGGTGCATGTCGGGAGGGTGCATCAGTGAGAAAAAAAATCCCCATCTCGGGCCAGGCACAACAAAATATGCCTGTGCCTGGACCTGAACCCTGCATCCCGCCACCCCAGGATAGCACCCACCCCACCATGCCATGGCACCAGCTTGGCGGTAGAAGTGGCACCACCCCTCACAAACCCTCCGCCCCTCGTTCTGCACACTTGCTCTCCCCTGCGTGTATCGTGTGGCGACATCCAATCACCTTTCGAGAACCCTTCCCATCCAGTTGCCCTCCCTATGCCCCTGCCATCAGGGCAGTAACACTGCAAGTGGGTTGCCTGCTTTGGTAGGTGCCTACTTGCGGGTAGCCTCCATTTCACAGGATACCTTTCAACAGAGCTGCAAGAATGAAATGACAAATATTCTTAAATGCAACAGTCAAAATATGACATTCCCTCGAGCCTAAATTATGTTATAAAGAAGAGACATAATCATTATGTGGCAATAGGGTACCCATTGCTATAGGGTGGCGTGTTTCATAAGAAAATATTGTTTAAACTTATACAATAAACCAACCTTCTGATTTATTACTCTACTAATGGCCTTAATCTGAGAATGCAAAGTCATCCTGGGGTCAAGTAGGACCCTAAGATATTTAAATACATTTATCTGTTCAATAACAGACTCTGAACCATCATGACTTGTTAAACACAGATTATCCCTCAGCATATATGTACTACCAAATACCATTGACTTAGTCTTCTTTACATTCATAATCATGAGGTTTGTAGACAACCAAGAACACAAAAGCTGAAATTCAGGCTGTAAAACAGAACTAACCTGGGACACTGAAGGGCCTGATATGCACTGTGTAGGCTTCAGGAGGGTGCAAAGCTTCATCAGAGGAACCTGGGCCCCACATGGGCCCATAGGTGTTGCTCCAAGCCCTTCAAAACAGCATGGGAGTATGAGAGGCATGGCGCCCTTTTGTTTAACATTTTTGAAAAAATTTGAAAAGTGGACATAGCAGTCTGAAGCATTACATGGAGCAGAAGATCCACGAGCTGACCAGTCTGGGCTTCCTAGTGAAAGACTGGTGTCCAGTCCAGCCACATCCTTGCCCCTCCCCGTCCCTGCGCAATGATGTGTGGTTGTGGATGGCACAGCCAGAGACTGATGATGCCATCCACTGTAGAATGGCATCCGAGGCGAAGCTGTGCAGGCTGGCAACTTGTGAATCAGGTATACCAGCGCAGAGGTGGTGTGGGGTCCACATTCCGAAAATATCAGACCATTAGTAAGTTCTCTTGTCGTTTAGCACTCTGTTGGTATGTTTATATGCAGCTGTTCATGCAACTGTGATGTTCTGCACTTCAAAAACTGCTATGTGTGAAAGGCTGACATTTCCATTCGACAGAAAAAAGTAAAAATATCAAACTGGGGGAAAATCTAGTAAAAGTAGCTATCATTCACAGGAGAAAATACTACAGGTAAGTAGAGAGTAAATGGGAGAGGCATCAATTCCTTTTCCTATCCTCCAAAACCATATTTACAATCCCAGTTAACTTCAGTGAAAATAATGTCACAGTTCCTGTAGGTTTAGATCTCAACATGCCTGCTTCAGGTTGCAGCTGCTTCCTCAGAGGTATGTGTTTTTTTTCAAAGTTATGCAACTTGAGGTATTGTTTCTATGAGGAAGTGCAAACAGTAGTGAGAAAGTAAACACACATGACCTACAGTTGCTGGAAGTGAACCTCTTGTATAGCTGGAAAAAGCTGCACTGCTGAAGCCCCCAAAGGGAACTTTTCTATGACTAACGTTTCCAATCATTGCATTTCCTTATACTTTGCTTGTCACAAACCAGTCTTCCAAAAGGAAGAGATGCACTGAATGAGGATACAATTCCACTATCTCAAAAAAAAAAAAGAAATTCATTGCAAAAAAAAAATGCATTAATGGAGAACTGCCATGAACCGGCAAGTCATTTTCTCTTCTAGAAGCTGAATTTTAAATATTGTTTCCAGTTAGGTTACTGTTCCATCTCCACAGACTTTCAAGTTGTCCTTGTTGGTGTTTTTGATTTACACACTGGTAGTAAGTACCAGTTTAGAATTGTATGATAGTGATCTTATGTCTTTTTACTCAGCACTTCCATTGTTGGCACAATGCATCCATGTTCTACTGTAGAACGGTATAGCTAAGATGGGCGTAAACTACATCATACAGTTCAAAATGGCATTAACACCACAGCGTACATCAGAAATAGTCACTGAGGTGACTAATAGAGCAGCAGAGATGGAACAATATGTGGAAACATGATTTTCAGGTTCAGGGCAGTTCTCCTTTAATGCACCAGTAAAGAGCACCTTTCCGTGCTCATTTTAAAACTGCAGAAGAGCCTTACCTGCTCCAAAGTCCATTGGAGCCAAAAGTTGAATTTTAATGTGGCCCAATTTCACAATGGAAAGGATTGTAAGTTGGCTTTGTGAAGCTGAGAGCCACAGATCCCTTCCACTTCCTAGTCTTCAGCACGCCACCCACGCTAACACCTATTATGATGTTTTACATGCAGAGCCTGAGGACACGCTCCATAGATTACTATAGGGCTGATTTTTACATCTATTTTTAATACTTTGGGTTCCAATTCAGATAAAACAAGGCCAACAATCAACTAACAAGACTCTTCTTAATTGAGCGGTAGCCTTGATGTATTGGAACCCTGGAAAAAATAGACATCAAAATCAGCCCTATATTAATCTATGGAGCATGTCCCAGGCTGTAGTAGCAATATTACTGGAATGAGGTAACTGATTATGAAACAGATTGTAAATGATTCACATTTTTAGAGATTGTCAAGGTAAGTTGCTGGTACTAGATTGTTTTATGTGGGCCCTGAACTGCCACCATACTGCTGTACACTTTACTTATTGTACTGTACTGTACTTACATGCTTGCACTGTATTCACTTTATGCTCAGTTTTTCCACAAAGCTGTACTGCTTTACGTAAATGTGTTGCCACGTGCACCTACGTATTGTACTGTATTCACATTTTTGTACAATATTCACTCTCTGCTCAGTTTTGCACAAAACTGTACAATATTTTGTGTCACCTGTTTGTATAACTACCTGCACTTTGCCTATTGTACCTGTTTCTGTAATTACTTCTTGCAATCATTAATTATAGTACCTGTTCCCTTCATACTGTGTTATTGTGCTATCTCCATGGCCAGGATCATGCCTGAAAACAGTCCCTTGGATCAGGGCAAACAGTCCCTTGGATCAGAGCATTTTTATTTATTTCATTTTGTTGACTGGGTAAGTGCACTAGACAAATCTTGCCTATTTCAGGCACGACCTGGAGGAGGGGATACAGATGAATGCCAGCTGACCTTGAACCAGATTAAACTGTTGGTAGTATTTTTTAGTGAATGAGGAAACTTTGGCCAGGACACTGGGGAAATTCCCTACTCTTTTAGTGGGAATGGGACGGGGTTATGTCTGCATTATGAATGTTTTAGGTATATGTTTCATGTATGCTGTAATACTTATTTCTGTTTTTTATATTTTTTCTTCATTATGAGTTTGTATGATGCATTACAATTTTGTATATTTTGTTTTCAGTTTTCAATAAAACATTCCCTACTCTTTTCGATAAGTGCCATGGGATCTTTAACATCCACCTGAACTACCACCAGTCCAGGCAGATGGGACCTCGGTTTAACATCTCATCCGAAGACGGCACCTCAGAAGTGCAGCACCCTCTCATACTGCACTACAGTGCCAGTATTGGGATATTAACCCAGGTGCCAGATGTGGGAACTGAACCCACAGCCCTCTGATCTCCGGCCTCAGAGACAGTGTGCTACCTACTGAGCCACTGACACTGGCATTGCCCAGTTAACAAACAGATAAATAAAACATATTATGTAAATTCTTAATTTTCACTTTGAAATTTCTGGGCATCTAAAAAAATGTCACTCTAGATAACCATGCAAAGACTACATCTTTGAAATCAACAACAGCTGAGCAGACTGTTAAGACCAGCAATACTGTACATATGTATTTATACATGTATTGAAAAGATGTCCAGCATGGTGCGTGTCCTTGCTGATTTTAGGCTTTTGGATTACCCGGCTCACATTTCTAGTACCAGGTTGTACAGAAGCTTTCTCAAAGCTAGGCAAAATTATCCATTATACATTGGTCTGTGATACACCTAAACATATATATATATATGTAGTCTGGGATAATCTAAAAAATGTGGCGCTAAAGGAGAAACTGAAAATACTTAACGTATCAAAGTCTTTCCAGTTGTTGATGCCACAAACAAATATTCTGTGGTTTTGGTGCTTTACTTGAATAAAGGAGAATCTAGCATATGAAAAACGCATGTATGTACATTTATAACACAGTTCTGGTAGAAACTGGTCCTAAAGATATACAGGGTGCTAAGTATATTTTGATAGGGATACATTTGGGTCTATGATAACAAGCATTTGTCAATGCGAATGTTTGCTTGCTGGCATTGGCATTGGTAGTGCAGAAGTTACAGAGCTGCATAATAGGAATGGCAGTGAAGTATTAAACTGAAGCCAACCCACCACCACCCTGCAGAGAGTGACAGGCATTGGGTTTGCCTTTGGGTTGTCAGGCATAATGGCCATGCCATTTCACCACACCCTACCCTGCAGACACTGACAAGTGTCACGGTGTGCCTTAGGGTCTTTGGCCCTTATAGCACCCATTCCATCAGGAAATATGGTGAGATGGGTGTGGTATAGGAGAATGGGGGTGAACTTTGGGGCAAGAGAGTCCAAGGCATACCCTCGATGCCTCTCACTGGCTGCAGGGTGGAATGGTATTAGCATTACAGGCAAGAATCCCAAGTCACACCCTGATGCCTGTCATTCTCTACAGGGTGGGGCGTTATGGTTGGAAACCCTAACAGCTCAGGCATTCGTTGGTATTTTCACTCCAAATTTTCAACATGTTTTTTTGAGACCCCACCTCATGAACAGTGGCAATATCAGTTTGTTAACTGAAAGTTGCTTATGCACAGTGACTACGGCATTTAGCACAACAGGTGCAAAAACACATTCGAACAGGATGTAAAAATTATAGCTGTTCTGTTGTTGGGAGGTGTCAAAATAGCAATGTTGCAAATCTGCAGTAAAAATATTAAAAAACTGGTGAAGTCATGGCGTGCATAGAAACTGTGCAACACACATCCGTAATGTAATTAGTGTGGGCATTTTTACAGCAGATTGTCAACTCAGGCATTTTGGTTGGGACCTCCGATCATGAACAGTGTCACTGTGATTTTCTTTATCTGTCCCGAACAATGATTTCCCACAGCGACCACGCATCTCTGCACTGAAAGTGTGAAAACACATTTCGCCATGTTGTAATAATGACAGCTGTACTGTTCATAAGGAAGTGTGGAAAAATGCAACTGGTGAAAATCTGGACTGAAAATATTACAAAGTCATGAACTTACGAGGGTGCATGGAAACTGCACAATGCTGACTCATAACACAGTCATTTTATGGACTTTGTCACCAAATTTTCAACATAGCCATTTTAAGACCTCTGCCCATGAACAGTGTAACTGTGATTTTCTTAATCTGTCCCAAACATTGCTTCGCACTCCGACTGCACCATTGTGTGCTACATGTAGGAAACACATTTTAAGCGACATGTGGAAAATAGCAGCTGTACTGTTCATAAGGAAGTGTAATAAAATGGCAATGTGGAAAATCTGGAGTGGAAATATAGAAAATTCGCAAACTTATAAGCGTGTGTAGGAACTGCGCAATGCACCGTATAAACAGTAATTTTTAGGAATTTTTCACCAAATTTTCAACATAGCCATTTTAAGACCTCTGCTCATGAACAGTGTAACTGTGATTTTCTTAATCTGTCCCAAACATTGCTTTCCACACCGACTGCACCATCAATGCGCTACGTATGGAAACACATCTTAGGCGACATGTGAAAAATGGCAGCTGTACTGTTCATAAGGAAGTGTAATAAAATAGCAATGTGGAAAATCTGGAGTGAAAATATAGAAAATTTGCAAACTTACAAGCGTGCATAGGAACTGCATAGCACACGCTCGTGAACAGTCATTTTAGGAATTTTTTCACCAAATTTTCAACATAGCCATTTTAAGACCTCTGCTCATTAAAAGTGTCACTGTGATTTTCTTAATATGTCCCATACATTGATTTTGCACACCGACTGCGCCATTGTATACGCTACATGGTAAACACGTTTTGGGCAAGATGTGAAAATGACAGCTGTACTGCTCATAAGGAGGTGTGGTAAAATGGCAATGTTGAAAATCTGGAGTGAAAATATTGAAAATTCATGAACTTCTGGCGTGCGTAGGAGCTGCATAGCGCCACTCCTAAAACAGTCATTTATGAATTTTTCACACCAAAATTTCAACGTGAGGCTTTTGAGAGCCCACCTTATGAACAGTAGCAGTGTCATTTCATTACTCATTCCCAAAAGGTGATTTTGCGCAGTGACTGTGAAATCACCCTTCAGGCCGAATAACGCCATGACAGTGCAATAATTCATGAGGAGGGGTCTAAAAAACCCATGTTGAAAATTTGGGCTCAAAATTCCTAAAATGCCTGAGATATGCCAAATAGTTGAAAAAACCCTGTCATTATACATTATACAGCTTGCAGCATTTCCTCAGTTCATGATCGGCTTTGAAGAGTGTAGGCGTGTTCCGGTCCACCAAAGATCGCACGAGTCTGGAGGTAAGTATGGGGTGAGGGAGGGAGCTGTGGGAGGCAGGGTACACAGTGGGTGGGCGGTGGGTGCAGACGCAGAGGGACCATTTTGTTTTTCAGTTTTTTATTTTTATTCTACGACATGGGGCGTTTGCCACACTGGGGTGGGCTCCCAGCGTGGCAGAAGGATAACTGGTTGGGGGTCCGTGGAGCCGATGGGGGATTGGGAACCCCGTCGGCCATAGCATTTGTTGCCACGCTGGGGTGGGCTCCCAGCATGGCACCCTGTACTGGGGGAGACAGTGGAGCCGATGGGGGATTGGGCACCCCGTCTGCTCTGGCAGTGTAGCCACGCTGGGGTAGGCACCCAGTGTGGCATATGGACTAATGTTTGATTGAGGGCGCAACACAGCCGACAGGGATTAGGCGCCTCCCATCGCTATACAATGTGTGCTTGGGGGCACTTAGCGTGTGTGTGTGTGTGTGTTGGGGAGCATGCATGAGCAGGCGATATCTTATCACTGCTCACTGAAGCATAGCTCCCCTTTCAACTGTATGCCACTGCATTTTGGAGCTGTCACAGACAACTCCAGCAGGCATTGGAGAACTGCGGCCCTGCCTGCAAACACACTGACTGAATTGGAAGAGGGCTGACACACCTCCGAAAACTCGGATGATGGCACTGTGTTTCTTGCACATGCATGCAAGCAAACATAAAAAAATGCCTGTACTGCTTTTCTGGCCTGCAGAACCCAGAACATTTTTTGCATGTTTTTTTATTCCTCCTCATGTCCAGTGGCACCCCACTGCTTTGGGCCCAGATGCCCTTGCATTTCCAGCTTGTGGAGACCAGAGTCGACCTGTAGCCTTCCTGTCCCTGTGGCTGGCATGCAGTGGCAGGGTCCCCTCTGACCATCGTGGAGGAGCATACACATGGATACTCCCTCCTTCCATGTGAGTTGTTCATTTGTCCCTGAGGGGGCTTGCCCATGGTTTAGAGGAAGAGGAACACTGCTGGATGGATGGTAAGTGACTCCATTGCTGGTGCAGCTTGAGAGTCTTTTGGCATGGGAGGGACCACAAGGTCATCATCATCCAGTTAACCAGGGTGATGTTTTCCTCCTTTTCCTCCCCACCCACACACTACATAGAAACATAGAATTTGTTGGCAGATAAGGACCACTCGGCCCACCTAGTCTGCCTGTTTTTGCCCACCCTAGTCTGCCTGTTTTTGCCCACCTGGTCTGCCTGTTTTGCCACCTAGTCTGCCTGTTTTGCCCACCTAGTCTACCTATTTTTGCCACCTAGTCTTCCTGTTTTGCCACCTGGTCTGCCTGTTTTTTGACCACCAAGTCTGCATGTTTTTGCCCACCTGGTCTGCCTGTTTGCCCACCTAGTCTACCTATTTTTGCCCACCTAGTCTACCTGCTTTTGCCCACCTAGTCTGCCTGTTTTTGCTCACCTAGTCTGCCTGTTTTGCCTGTCTATACTGTCTGCAGACCCTGCCTGCTCTCGGCTACCTTCCTGCCTGCTTTCCTATCAAGATTTGTTTGTGCCTATCCCATGCATGCTTGAAGCCCATGACTGTTTCACCCTGCCACCTCCACTGGAAGACTGTTTCAGGCATCCACCACTCTTTAGTGAGAAGTACTTCCCCACAGCCTTCCTAAACTCCCCTTCCTGCTACATTGTATGTCCCTTGTTCTCGTGCACCTTCTTCTCTGAAAAATACTCCCCTCCCATACCTTATCTGCCCTGTGAGATATTTGTTGGTCTCTGTCATGTTGCCCTCTTCCTCTTCTCTTCCAGGGTGTACATATTGAGTTCGTCAGTCTCTCCTCATACTGCTTTTTTGTACTTTATTTTTTCAAATTTTTATACAATGCAGTGTACTTAAAATACATACAACCTAGAGACAGTGTCAAGTGATCTTTTAAAATATTCTCTTAGATTACTAAGGATAATGTAACATGCCTCAGTTTGTAACCTCAAGGTGGGGAAATGCACAGAGTTGATATACAATATTATTTACTCAGTGTGCAGCCAGACTACAGCCAATGCTCTCTGGAGATGAAATACATAAACAACTCAAAATATAATGTCATGCCTATAGGCTAACATTAAGTGTACTCCACTTGCACCCATCTTAGTTGCCCTCTTCTGGACAGCCTCTATCCTCTTGATTTCTGTCCTGAGATGTGTCTCCAGAACTGGACACAGTACTCCATTGATGCGCATGCCGTAGCTGGCTGGAAGAGCATGTGCCTGATTGTGTCATCACCCATGCCATCAAAGGTACCTCCATATTCCACCACTAGCAGTCGTTACAGGTGTGGTACTATGTCAGCCCCGGAGAGCATCCAAAGGACACTTTAAAGCCTCCTTGTCAGCCTTTGCTTCTGATGTCCTGGGCTTGGAGCATGAACCTAGGTCACCAGTGTGCCGATGATCCCCTCATCCCTCAGCACCATGGAGCCACCCACCCAAAGCATTATGTTACCATAGGAAGAGTAAATGAATCTCAACTGGGAAGATAGAACCAACAAATCTTTGGACACCCATAAGCATCAACTTATTACCGACCCTACCAGACTTTCTATGGCTATGGGGTCACAGTCCCTAATTGACTGGATCATGACAAATACTGTAGGGCTGACAGAATATCAAACACAGGTACACTTGCTGATTCTATTGCTGATCACTCCCCTTCTACTGTATATGGTGTGTCCATCTCCCCCAAAAGTTATCTCTTGTCATGACTTCTCTTACCCGAACCCTACTTCTTTCCTAGGAGATCTATCCAACATAGCCTGGAACCCACTCTATACCATAAAATGTTCATGAGACACTGGAATGCTTCCTATCCCAATTCTATGCTGTTCAGAACCTACATTGCCCTAAGGTGTCTCATAAGGTTCATGGCACACACACAAATGGCTTCAAAAGACCTACTCGCTCAATTAAAGTCTAGGGACAAGAGCTGGTTTAAATACAAGGTCTCAGGTCTACTGACAGAGCTAAATGAATACAGCGCAAAATGAAATGCCCCATGAAGAGGCCTACGCCTCACTAAGAGTTCATATTGCAGGAATTTGTTGCTGAATAATGTTGGTGACCAAGAAATTCTGGGCTCACATTGAAAGTCTTATGGGTAATATCCATACACAATCTTCTAATGACATGGTGCTTGAAGGTACATACTGCAACAACCCTGTCACCATTGCTAATTCCTTCAATTGCTTTTTCGGACTTATCTAGCTATACCAACTTATCCCTGTCATCCATTACATACATTCCGCCTCCTCAATTGATTCACCCAACATCTCCTCGGCTTCTACTTGTTCACCGTTACTACTCAGGCAGTACATAAGCTCTTAAACTCAATCTCTGACTGCAGCAGTGTTGGTTCTGATGGTCTGGAGGTTACTCAGACTTGCCGCTCTTATCCTTCCTTCCTCAGTGCCTCGGATCTACAGCCTGTCCTTCTTCACTGGGGTGGTTCCTAATGTCTGGAGAATCACCAGGATTGTCTTGGTATTTAAGAAAGGTGATCCTCTGGCCCAATGGCGCAGAGAGTTGAGGCGCTGGATGCCACAACTCACACTGTGGCGGGGATCCGAGTTTGGTAACGAGCCTGGGTCATTGGGAGTTGGCTGGGGAGGGAGGGTGAGAAGCAAGATTGAGCCACCGCAAGGCAGCTCTCTCTTCCTGGGAGGGACAGGAGGCTCCCTGGCCACTTGCTGCTTCCTGGTGGAGGATGGATGGTGGCACTGACCTGTGTAACTCTGGCAGTAGCCATGGGAGGGAGGAAGGAGCTGAGCGGTGTCATGGGGCTATGTGTGGCCTCCATGCACACACATTGCCCATGTGCTGGGACCCTGGTAAATGGGAGAAAATGGGGTACAAAAAGCTTAGAAAATGTAAATAAAAAAGAAAGGTGACCCAGAGCGATCCCAACTATTGACCTATTTCCATTCACTCAGTCTTGAGCAAACTACTGGAATAACTTGTATCCATCCAAACTGTCACCTACCTTCGTGAGCGAAACCTTCTCTCTGTAGCTCAACATGGCTTCAGGAAGGTCATTGTACCACCACTGCACTCTCAAATTCATCAATGACACTAAAGTAGCAATGGACAGTGGTCTTCTAATTGGGGCAGTCTTTATTGACCTCACAAAGGCCTTTAACCTTTTTGATCACTCTATCCTAAAATCTAAAATGATGTCCCTTGGTTTCTCAACTGAGGTGGTTAACTAGTACAGAGCTACTTCACAAACAGACAACAAGTATGGCACTGCCATCTCTGATTATTCCACCATGCTTGGCCCCTACTTTTCACCATCATTATTAATCATATATTTTCCTATGCCTCCTCATGTTCTTCTTTACTCTACACAGATGACCTTGTGCTCTACTCCAGCTCTAGCAATCTCTCAGACCTTAACTCTACCCTCACTTCTGATATTCGCTGCATACATAATTGGCTCACCAAAAACAAACTAGTACTTAACACAGACAAAACACACTCTATGCTCATTGGCTGTGCCCCAGACTAAGAAAATGTCCAGATCATTTAATCAGCTCTGGCCCTGATGGTTCTCCTCTTGAAAATGTCAAAACTTTTAAATACATTGGCATCACCCTTGACCCCTCACTAGACTTCAGTCAACATATTTCCAACACATGCAAAGCTGTACACTGCAGACTTGGCCTGGCATATAAATCAAACTATGCACTTACACCCTCTGCAGAAATTGTCATTGTGGAAGGTGTTCTTCTCCCATTTCTAAGCTGTGCATCGGTTACACATCTTGGAACTGCCAAGCCAATCTCCACAAATGGGACACCATCTACAACAACATGTGTTGATTTGTCTTTTCCTCACAACACCTTGCTCATTTATGTCAACTATGTAAGGGTCTCAACTGGCTACCACCTGAGGAAAATCATTCCTGTGCTCCTGGAACTCTAATCGATAACATTGTTCAATTTGGTGTTCCCTCCTCACAGTCACTAGCCAATATGCTTACTCCTCCAAGCACCTACTATGCTCTTTGTTCGGTACACATACCTTATTGTCAGTTCCCAGATGTAGATCTATCATGGAATCTCAGGCCTTCTCCCACCATGCTCCCCAGTGTTGGAACTCTTTACCTGCATCCTTCCGGCTCGGGTACCCATGCCAGCTTTAAGCATGATCTATGCAAACATCTTGCTGCCTCAAACTCCTGCACTTGCTTTCCCTCCTGACACACCTCTCCTTGCCCAATTGTCCTTAAACACTGGCACTTTTCTACTGCTGTGCAACAAACGCAACTAAAGCAAGACAGTTCTTTCTCTGATATGCCTAGAGATTATCCTTAAAGTCTCTCCCATTCTCTATATCCCAAGTCCTACCACCTTCTTGCAGTGTTTTGTCTCTAATTGTAATTTGTATGTATTTGTCTTATTGTATTTTGACTGTTTTCCTCTGATACTGTGACTGTACTATGTAGTCTAACTCTTAGGAGCACTATTGCTACTTATTTACTTTGTTTTGAAATGGTCTGTCTTACATTGTACTCTCCCAGGTTATGCCTGAAAATAGGCATTTTGATGTCTACTGCATTTACCAGTAATCAAAAACAAACAAATAAATAAGTATTGTTTCTAAAACTACACAGAATACGCATTTTGAACATAGGTAACACAACTGCCTAACCAAAGGTTTGTCACCCATAATACTCCTCTACATTTGGTGTAACTACAAAACCAATTGGAAATTTATATATAATGTTCCAGCTTTTACAAACCAAATGTCTACATAAAACAGGTTGCAGGTACAAAGTCATCCCATTTTGGATTTTATAGAGAGCATCAATTCTGTCAGTATCATGTTTATGTACCTTTAATACAGTGGTCTAGTAGAATTTAGGCTCTAAACACATGAGGTGCTAAGCG
Source organism: Neoceratodus forsteri (assembly GCA_016271365.2). NCBI lineage: Eukaryota > Metazoa > Chordata > Ceratodontiformes > Ceratodontidae > Neoceratodus > Neoceratodus forsteri. The sequence goes on from CM028135.1 coordinate 991,925,912, forward strand.
TATTTTAAAGGAGATACATTTGGGCCCATCTTGGAAAATGTACAACACTGCTTTCTCGTCAGTATGACACACAGAACATTACGTTATCATAGAATCGTGTATATTTTCTTTAACAGCAGAAAATAAGATTTCCAGATGTACGTAACATCAGCCACTTCCAAAGGTTTGTTATCGATCCTCTTACTCTGAATTAGGTACAACAATGTAAAACACAGAAAAACTGCAATTTGTACTGTCTTTTTACATACATGCTTGATTATTGTATACCACATGTGCATAAGCACCCCATTTCTGAGTGTTTCAGAGAATTTTGGTAACACAGGTACCAAACACATGCTCCCTACTTTGGGATTCTTTTATACCTCCCCATTACTGTATACCTATATAGTAAACTTTGTCATGTGCAACTTCCTGTCAGACCATTATATTATCCAAGGAATAAAATATATATTGTTTCAAATTGTACAATATGAGGACTTCAAGAATGTAAAGAAGCCTCCTTGCCAAATGTCTGCTACTCATATTCCTTCCCTGAATTAAGCTTCACAGCTGAAAACACAGAAAAATTAGTGTTTGGCCCTTTCAACTTAAATGTCCGGTTGCCTCATTTTACTTGTACAAAATCATCCTGTTTGGACTTTTCCAGGGTGCATTGGTTGTGCAGGGACCAAAAACATGTACCACTATCAAATGATCCTTAGGCGCAACTTGTTCCAAATCAGAGCACTACAAAAAGTTTTGTTCAATTCAGTGGTAAGCTCCAGCTGGGTAAACAGTAGGGATGTGTGAGTACCTTATTTTAATTATTTGACAAGTATTCATATTTGGGGTCACAGTTATTCATTATGCATGCTTTGTTATTCGTTATTCAGCCACAGGAACTGGCTGTGACACTACAGGATTTCCTGAGACTTCCTGTCCAATCAGAGGCCACTTTGGAAGCCCACTGAAGGCAGGTCATGTGACCCAGCACTCACAGAAGCTTCAGGCAGGAGAGACAGACGACTTCAGCTGCTGCAAAGAAAGAATCTACTTTCATTCACTTGGTAAAACTGGACAAAATCAAAAATCTTGACATTTTTTGTTCCTCTCTAAATTCTAATCACAAGAGGTCATTTTATGTTTGCTTGCATGCATGTGCAAGAAACATAGTGCCATCATCCGAGTTTTTGGAAGTGTGTCACCCCTCTTCCAATTCAGTCAGTGTGTTGGTAGGCGTGGCTCAGTCCGCCAATGCATGCTGGAGCTGTCTATGACAAGTTCCAAATGCAGTGGCATACAGTTGAAAGGGGAGCTACGCTTCGGTGAGCAACAATAAGATATCGCCTGCTCATGCGCGGCTCCCCCTACACACACACACACACACACAGCTGCCGCGGCCTGCGTACTGCCCCCAGGCACACACGAGATAGCGACGGGTGCCCAATCCCCATCGGCTGTGCTGCGCCCCCAAAGCCTTCCACATACCACGCTGCGTGCCCACCCCAGTGTGGCGGACTCATAGAATAGCTGATGGGGTGCCCAATCCCTCATCTGCTCCACTGTCCTCACCCCAGTGCTGGGTGCCATGCTGGAGCCCACCCAGCATGGCAATAGATCGATATGGCTGACAGGGGTGCCCAATCCCCGTCGACTACAGCCCCCAACCATCCTTGTTGCCACGCTGGAGCCCATCCCAGCATGGCAAATGTCTCGTCTTGCCATTAAAAGAAAAAAGAAAAACAACCTGTAAAGTAAAACGGTCCCATGCAGTCTCCTGGCCCCCCACAACCTGCACCCACCCACTGTGCACCCTGCTTCCCACACCCCCCTCACCCCTATACTTACCTTGGGACCTCAGCGCGATGATCTTCGTGGACCGGGAACACGTCTGCACTCTTCAAAGCAGACCACGAACTGAGGAAATGCCGGTAAGCTGTATAATGGAATAGATAGGGTTTTTTCAACTTTGTTGCATATCTCAGGCATTTTTGAATTTTTGCACCAAATTTTCAACACAGGGTTTTGGGACCCTTCTCACGAATGCTATCACTGTCATTTCATTAGTCGGTCCTAAAGGTGATTTCACGCAGTGACTGCAAAATCACCTTTTGGGACTGATTAATAAACGATACTGCCAGTGTTCATAAGGTGGGCTCTCAAGAAGCCTATTTTGAAAATTTGGTGAAAAATTCCAAAACAACTGTTTTACGAGGTGCATTATGCAGTTCCTACTGGCTAGTAAGTTCGTGAATTTTCGATATTTTCACTCCAGATTTTCAACATTGCCATTTTACCATACCTTCTTATGAGTAGTACAGCTGCCATTTTTCACATCTCACCTAAAATGTGTTTCCGCTCATGTAGCGCATCAATGGCGCAGTGACAAAGCGAAATCAATTGTGGGACATATTAAGAAAATCACAGTGAAACTGTTCATGAACAGTGGTCTTAAAATGGCTATGTTGAAAATTTGGTGAAAAAATTCTAAAATGACTGTTTTACAAGTGTCGTTGTGCAGTTCCTATGCATGTTCATAAGTTTGCTAATTTAATATTTTCACTCCAGATTTTCAACATTGCCATTTTATTACACTTCCTTATGAACAGTACAGCTGCCATTTTTCATATGCCACCCAAAATGTGTTTTGCACATGTAGCGCATAATGATGCTGTTGGTGTGCGAAAGCAATGTTTGGGACAGATTAAGAAAATCACAGTTACACTGTTCATGAGCAGAGGTCTTAAAATGGCTATGTTGAAAATTTGGTGACAAAGGTCCATAAAATGACTGTGTTACAGTGAGCATTGCGCAGTTTCCATGCACCCTCGTAAGTTCATGACTTTGTGATATTTTAAGTCCAGATTTTCACCAGTGGCATTTTTCCATACTTCCTTATTTACAGTACAGCTGTCATTTTTCACAACATGGCCAAAGTGTGTTTTCATACTTTCAGCGCAGAAGTGCATAGTCGCTGTGGAAATCATTGTTCAGGACAGATAAAGAAAATCACAGTGACACTGTTCATGATCGGAGGCACCAAAATGCCTGAGTTGACAATCTGCTGTAAAAATCCCAACCTAATTATATTACAGGTGTCGTTACACAGTTTCTATGTCGCTTCGTGACTTCACCATTTTTTAAATATTTTTACTCGCGGTTGCAACATTGCCTTATTTTCACATTCCCATGAACTGTACAGCTGTCATTTTATGTTGCTTGCACGCATGTGCAAGAAACATAGTGCCATCATCAGAGATTTCGGAGGTGTGTCACCTCCTCCTCCAATTCAGTCAGTCTGCTGGCAGGCGCAGACCTGTGTGAATGCATTCTGGAGCTGTCTGTGACACGCTCCAAAATGCAGTGGCATACAGTTGAAAAGGGAGCTATGCTTGAGTGAGCAGCGATAAGATATCGCCTGCTCACGCGCAGCTCTCCCCCACCCGCAGGCGTGCGCGCCCTGCGCGCACTGTATAGCGACGAGTGCCCAACCCCCGTCGGCTGAGCCTGTCCCCCGTAGTATGTGCCACGAGGAGCCCACCCAGCGTGGCAATCAGTCCTTTGGCCGATGGGTGCCCAATCCCCCGTGGCTGAACCTTGCTGTGCCACGCTGGGAGCCCCCGCGTGGCAATAAATACAATGGCCGACGGGGTGCCCTAATTCTCGGCCAGCCATCGCCCCCACGTCCTTGTGCCACACTGGGAGCCCACCCCAGCGTGGCAAACAGTCCCGATGTCTTTTTTTCCTGAAAAGCAAACGGTCCCATAGCGCATCTCCCGACCCCTCCACAACCGCACCCACCCACTGCGCACCCAGCCTCCCACACCCCCTCACCCCATACTTACCTCCAGACCTCGTAGCGACGATCTCCGGTGGACCGGAACACGTCCTGCACTCTTCAAAGCTGACCGCGAACTGAGGAAATGCCGGTAAGCTGTATAATGGGCTAGATAGGGGTTTCAACTTTGTTGCTTATCTCAGGTATTTTTGGAATTTTTACACCAGTTTTTCAACATGGTGTTTTGGGACCCTTCTCATGAATGATGTCACTGTCATGTGCTATTCAGGTCTGGAGGTGATTTCACGTAGTGACTGCGAAATGAAAAGAAAGGGTTAACCCTGTAGCACTACAGTACTGTCAGTGCTAACTACTCTGATGAACTGAGTTTCCAAACAGACCTTGGACACTTGGGGGTCAGTTATTGGACAGAGGGTCAGCGACCCATGGATGGCTCTTCTCTCAGAAAGTGGAGGCACAGGCGATGTCCCCTGTGTGACAGCCATGGTGCCCTAGCATAAGCTGAGTGCCAGGCAGTGGCAGCTGAGCAAAGTGTATGTGCAAAAGGCAAATTAAATGACAGGAATTCACAAAACAGCAATTAAAGCAGACATCCTGTTTTATTTGTGAGATAAATAATAGCAAGCAAGAAGGGTGAAAAATGATAAAAAACAGCAAAAACAGTCCCACTCACTCTGAGCTGTCAATCAATGTCACTGGCGTGTACTTATACAGTACACATACACTAAAACTCCAGTCAGTGGCCAGCCATAGTGGGGAGGAGGAGGCTGTGCTAGTCACCAGCAGGTTCAAGATGGGGAGGAGTGAGTGGTGGGTCACTACTTGCCAAGGTGGAGGTTGGGGATCCAGTAGCCCATCAGGTATGGTTTACTTACACTACACAGGGACTGGCGTTAGGAAGTAATGTCCACTGGACCATCAGGGAACCGTGTCTCTGCCAATACAGGGGATCAGAATGGGGGACACGGACACCAGGAAAATATATTTATGGATCGCATGGGCGATCGGGTGGGGAGGACCACTGGACACCAGGAAAGTATATCTATGGAATGCGCGGGTGATCAGGTGAGAGGGAGGGACTACTGGGCAGTAGGGAAAATATATTTATGGATAGGGTGAAATTGTGTGTGTGTGTGTGTGTGTGTGTGTGTGTGCTAGAGACCAGGGTGATACTATGGCGATAGGCGATCAGGGGTGGGGAGGGACCACTATATTACCAGGGTAATATATGTCACACACACGGACTGGCGATTGAAGAATGGGGAGGAATCACTAGACTCCCAGGGACATAACTGTACCATAATGGGATAGTGATTGGTGGGGGAGGACCTCTAGACCACCAGGAAATGAGTAACTTCAGGATACAAGGGATTGGGATGGGGTACACTGGACACCAGGGACAATATTTTATAAACATTGGTGGGTGTTCAGATGGGGAAGGACTGCTAGCCACCGTGGAAACTATTCAGTTTATTATGGGCTGGCGATTGGAGATTACAGTGGGGGCGGTCCACTACCCCAAGGAAAGTGCTTGTGTTTCTGGGTGATGATCTGGCATTGCTGGGAGGGGTTGAACCACTACACTACCACAGACATCAATATTTTTTAAAGGGTCAGTGATTGGGACAGAGAGGACTGCTAGACCACCAGGGAGCTGTTGTTTTTTTCAGAAGGGCCAGTGTTTGTGATGGGGGTGGTTGTGCTACCCTCCTGCCATAGCATATCGCATGGGTCCATAATGGGCATGCAAATGGCCACATAGCACCTTGTGTGCCCCATTGGGGCTCATTTACATGGCTGCTTTAGTGAATTGGACATAGAGCATCTGAGCTATTCATGTGGGGTCATTCTCCTGGCTAGATGTCAGGCCAGAGCAGGTAGGGTTAGCTTCAACTTTATTGGGTTTGCGCTGCCCCTCCTGGCCCTATTCACAGTTGGATACCACTATCTAACGGTGAATAGCAAGATGTCACACCTACACAACCACAAAAGCAACGCAAACTTTTGCGCTGTGTTTGTGATTTTTGTGAATCAGGCCCCAGATGCCTGAATGTAAACTGGCCGCCCCAACTTAACCTGCTAATCCCTTCAAATAAACCTCAGAACTGATCTAATTTCTTATTAAACAACACATCTCTCTGCAAGTGCATTACAGGATAAGAATATCTAAAACCTCTGCAAATAGCTCATTAGAAACATTAACATTCACAGTAGAAAATCTATTTATGTAACTTTCCAATATCCCTAAACACCACCCCAAATAAAGTAACAGTTTAAACATGACATTCTAAAAACCTTGGAAACGTAATTAACTAATAAAATACAACTGTAAGAAACCTTTAAGCAAAATAACCTGGTATGCTCCACAGCTCCACAGACTCCATTGACTCAGACACACTTAGCCATGTTTTGTCACCTACAGATGTTGCTGCATTGTGCCGTGCAGAGTTTAAGCAAGCAAACCCCACCCACATGGCTCTGCTACAAAATAGGGAGGAGGTTTGGCAGCACAGAAACAGGCACAACCAAGGTAGTGCTGGAGCAGGGACAGTGTCCACAAATCGAGAGCTGAAACAGTTAGGCAGTGAGTCAGGGAGCACTGGAAACACACCAGTCAGCAAGTACATGTGAAAATAAGGGTAGCTTCAGTCACCAGTTTAGGAATAAGCACAGATCTTGTAGCAGCAAGAGGATAGACACATCAGCAATGATGGCAGAAAAAGACCAAGGTCCACCTAAATTGCCTAGAGTTCCCTATCTGCCCCTGCACCTATTGTCTACATGGGGTGTTATCCCACCCAGTCCACCCCCATTCCCTCTCTACTGTTACTGACATGAGCAACCATGAGAGTCTTCATTCTGTCCCAGCCACGCTTGAAACTATTTACGATCTTGGCCCTGACCAACTTTGCTGGCAGATCTTTCACAGCTCCATCACCTTTTCCATAAAATAGAACTTCCTTACAGCCCTCTTAAAACTTCCCCTGCCAGTTTCCACTCATGACCTTAAGTTTTTGACTCCATACTACTGCTAAATAGTTCCTCGCAGTTCACCTTATTTATTCTCTTCAGGAACTTGAAGGTCTCTATCATAGCCCCACTTTCTCATATGGTCTTCAGTGAGTACATGTTCACTGTCTCCAGCCTGTCCCTGTCCTTCCTTAGGTAAGGACTCCAGAACTGAGCACAGTACTCCAGTTACTATTTTCATGTACTAATGTCACCTTTTGTTTTTACTGCCTAGCTATATGTATTATCTCAAGTACTGTTTGACCTGATCTGTATCTAATCTACCTGTATTTATGCAATGTATGTATATCTCATTTTAAATTTGTACTCTCCTGGGATCGTGCCTGAAAATAATCAATGTTGGCTAGTGCACCTACCGGTAAACAAAAACTAAATAAATAAAATGTGGCCTCATCAGTGACCTATATAGAGGTAGTAGTACCTCATTTTCCTACTGTCAGTACCCTGCTGACATTCCCCAGCATCCTATTAGCCTCACTATAAGCCTTGTTACACTGGTTTGATTGTTTGAGGCAGTCACTAATGAGACTTCTTCATCCGTTCCTCTGCCATAGTATTCTGTGTAACCCCTTCCATCCAGTACGCTGTCCTGGGGCTTTTGCCCAGGTGCAGAACCTTGCATTTTTGGCTTTGAATTTCAACTGCCAACCTTAGACCACCTCTCCAACCTTTGTAGATCCTGCTGCATCTCCTCTGATCCCTTTGTTGCTATCTACCCTATAGCAGAGCTTCTGTTACCTGCGAAAAGACACCACTTGACCAGGATGTCCTCTCCAATGTTGCTGATGAACATATTGAAAAGGACAAGACCCAGGACAAACTCCTGCAGCAACCTCCCTCTCTTCTGATTGGACCCCATTTACCAGCACCGCCTCTCTGCTGCCTCTCCTTTAACCAGTTTCCTACCCATCTAGCTATGTTCCTAGCCATGTCCAGGTCCTCCAGCTTCATCAGCAGTCTTCTGTGTTGCACCGAGTCAAAAGCCTTCTGAAATCAAAGTAGAGTAAATTACACCATGCGTCCCTTAGGATGTAATGGTACAAAGCACAGATCTTGATGTGCAGCACAGAGTCACAGGTTCAAAGTCCATAGTTCTAACAAACCACTACAGCTAGTGTGTCAGCAACCATTGCGACGTGTGCAACTCTCCACCGACTCCGACACACTTAGCTGCACCTTGTGCCAGTTTTGCTGCAACCACAAATGATGGATAATTATATAACACATCAGCTTAGTCCAGAAAAGGTAGATTTGGGTCTGTATAATCTTTAATCATATCTCAGGTTCAAGCATTTTATATATCTGTACAGCAACCCAACCCTTTTCTCAGTTTTCTTGATTAGACTGTTTGCATTGATATTACCAGACCTACTGAGGTCCACCAGTGTCCCAAATATTGGACATACAAATGTCCACTTGCTCAAGTGGCATCAGTCATCCAAATGACCAGTTGTTGTTTCAGGATAATTTGTATTTTAGCTGGGGGGCATGATACCATTAGTTTAGTTTTACTTAAATTTATTTTTAAACTCAAAGGCACAAAGAATGTCTGAAGCCCAGCAAATCCTTCCTGCAGCTTGGCTCATACCAGTGCAAGGGAGGCAGCAGAGTACAGACCACCATATAATCTACAAATAAATAGGCTCTCCCCAGCCCTCTGGTAAAGTATAAACAAGAGGTGTCCTAGGACTGTCCCCTGGGAAAGCATCGCTTGATATGCTGAACTCCGGATTTCCTTTTGTTAACCACCATCTTCTGCATAGAGTTGCAGAGATAAGCTGAGAACCACCCAATGGTGGGTTTTGTACCATTCAATCTCCTCAAGCCTTCTCAATGAAACAAGATAATTTAGCATGTCCAAAGCCTTGGGAGGTCACAAAGATGGCTCTGGTAAATTTACTGAGTCCATGGCAATGCTGACATCATCCAAGACCCTTGCCATGTAAGCCAGTGCACTATGATACCTTTGGAACCCAATTGATAGGCATCAGAGAAACCACCCTTCTCAAGGAACTGTTGCAATTGTTTAAATTCTATTTTTCCAATTCTGATACTCCTGACAAAGATAAGGCGGTAATTTGTCTTCTGGCCAGGGCTGCCCTCTTTGAATACAAAACATTTGCCAGTTTCCAGCTCACTGATGTTTGCCAAGTAGTCATTGACCAATTAAACAGAAAATAACCAGCCTGCTGGCACAGTATTAGCACTGCCACTCATGATGCCTGCAGCCCAGGCTCGGAAGGAGCCTGCGCTGTTGGAGGGCCAGCAGAATGAGGATGGTTGAACTCTCAGTGAGCAGCTTGCCTCCTCAGGAGGGGAGGGTTTCTGGCCTCTACCACAGTACCACCACCTGGGTGACCATGGGTGGCAGTGCAGAGTGGAGCCAGTAGCAAGTGAAGGGGATATCCTCACGCTGATGCATCCTGCGTCAGAGGCACCACCTCCATGACATCTGAGGGCGGCAGAAAAGTGGGAAAAACCTGACCATGCAGTATGCCGTCTGCCAACTACCATGGATCCTGCACCACTGACAGGGATCTCACTCCCACACTGAACCTTCAACTCTCTCTGGGGTAAGGGATAGCCCCAGCAGTCCATCCCATGGTGGAACAAGGAGTGGAAGGTAAGTCCCAAGGATGGTGGGTGATAGGACTGGGCAGAGTAACAGACCAATGTGTGAGCCATTCGAGCATAACTGTAGGAACCAATGGGCAGGGGGAGGCTGCAGCACCCCTACTTTTGCCCTTCAGTCTTCAAGGTGCCCCTTTAATGCATGTAAGGTAAAGAAAGAAGTAATCATTGCCATCTTTGCAGTTTTGTGCATGCAACCCAATCTTCGGTTGAAATGAAATCGCTAGCAAACTAGCACTGGGGCCTTAGTCAGGTGGTCAGACTCACAGCTATGTCAAAGCAACTGCTGGAGTTACCTTGCGGCAATGCAAAGCTTGACCATTTGCCTCCATTTGTATTCAAGGAACCAAAACTCCTTAAATGACTTTAAGATTTGCTTCTGTGGGTAAGTGTGACACATTATTTCTTGTGTTTTATGTTGAAAATGTGCTAATTCTAGGGATGTGGATATGTTGTTCAATCCACACTTACTAGCAGGTTCCTTGCCGCTTACATCTTGCGGAAGGTCTTCAAGCTGGCTCCTTCCACACACCCAGGTGGTAAAACTCTCGCTCCGCCCCATGACGCCAGATCTTCCTTACTGCTTGGAAGCTCAGGTTCCCTCCTTTGCAACCTGCATTTTGGTTAATCTGAAACTAATCTTAAAATTTACAAGACTTGGTCTTTATAGTCCCTCATAGCTGCGATGGACAAATTGACTCCTGAATTCTGTCAGTGCCCTGTGGAAGAAGATGTCCTGGACCAATCCGCACTCTACATGTGTGTACTGCCTTGGGCTTGAGCATGATTTGCACGCCTGCGACTTGTGCAAGTCCTTTTCAGCCACAGTCTTAGAGGATCATGCCGCCAGATTGCAACTTGGGCACCCTGAGAAACATTATCCTCCGGTCAAGTTGAAGGAAGCCTATTAGCGGTGTCCGTGGTGATGAGCTCAGCTGAACAGCTTGAACAGATGATCACCCTCGAGGAGGAAGCAGCCCACGCTGCATCATCATCTTCAGTCGCGGCATTTATCCCGCTGTCTTTGGGCTCCTCCTACACAACTTTGTTCAAGGAGCTTTGTTAATCCCTCCCACCAAGGGAGAGGGCCTTTGGACATTCCCTCAGTCCAAGAAGAAGAACTCAAGGGTAAGTCCCACCATCGATGTTCGTGAGAGGGAGAGGTCCCCTTCCCGGATAATCGACTCTCGACTTCATTCAAGGTTGCGGCTAAGTCTGCTGGCTTCACGGTGTCCCCGTCCAGGTCAGCCTGCCGAGACACCCATCAATGCAGTTGAGATTTTCTCAACCCGTTGGACAGGCTGTCAACTGGAGATGCCGACAACCCTTCTTCACCAGTTCCCTCGGTGGAAACCGAGGACTTGCCTGTGCCTCCTGTGCAGTCCCGGTTAAGGTCCGTGAACGAGGAGGCGGGTTTCCCCGCCCCCTCTCAGACCCACCCTCAGAAACACAGAAGGTCTCAGTCTCGGTCTTGGACCTCTTCCCGGTCCAGCCGTTCCCGCCATCTGCGGTCTTGCTCTTGGCACCATGGAAAGTGGTGGCAGCCACTCATCCTCGCCTTCCTCCTGTTCCAAGGATAGACTCCAGCGCAAGTTGTAATCGGTGCTATGAGGATCTGATGTGGTAGTAGCTCCTTTTAACCAGGAATAAGCTGACTCCATCACCCTCCCGGCCATTAAGTGGCTGTCACCAAGTGGCGAAACAACCCATCATTGTAATCTAAAGCCAAAGCCGGCACCGGTTGTTTGGCGAAACCAACTGTGCCATCTGTTGTGGTGGAACCCCACCTCCACAACCTAAAACTGGGCCCCAACCAAGTATTCTCAGTCAGATCAGGGCTTGCCCATCGGTTGTTGGTCACCCTCAGTCCTGATCGGCCTTGGCAGGTGGAGGGTGGCTCAGGCCCTCAGCAGCTGTCTGCAGACTCCTTGGAGTCTGACAATGACTCTTCCTTGTTCTCTAGGCCTCTCGATCTGGAGTCCACTGGGGGTCAGTTGGTGGATGAGAGCCCATTCTTGTTCCTTGGAATGCTTCATCTCATCTCAGAGTCCACTGGGATGAAGCTCGAACCTGTTTCAAAGTGGGTCAAGTATCCCTTCATGGAGACACTGGACTGAGGGATTACCCACGGAGGCCTTCCTGGTGGTTAAAGCCATTGTTGGCCTTGCCTTGGAGCTATAGCAGCGACCAGCTTCTTGCCCAGCACCTTCAGCCAGGATGGCTCAATGTATGCTGTCTCACTGGTTCACTCTCTGGTTTCATGGAGCACCCCTCCGTGGAGGGCTAGTGACCAACAGCGTTTTCTGGTGCTCCGGAAATGCTCGGGATGTGGACAAGCCACCCGATAAAATCAGAAACTGGACTACTCCGGGCAGAAAGTCTATGCTGCTTCCTCCCTAGGCCTTCATCAGGCCAGCTCGGCGTTCTGATGGCACACTTTTACTACGCCCATTTGGCTCCTGGATGAGGTGATTCCTCATCTCCCAGTTGACCTTCAGAAAGCGGTCAAGCAGGTGCGGGATCAGGGAAGGCGGTGGCCAAACAGCAACCCAAACTTCCTTGGACATGGCTGACTTGTGTGCCTGGTCAGTAGCAGCCGCAGTGGCCATGTGTCACAGAGCTTGGCTGCGGATCTCCACTTTTATAGCGGATACCCAGCACAAGCTGGCAGACATTCCTTCTTGGGTACCGACTTGTTCGGTCATGGGGTGGAAGGTCATCTGCAAAGGATCGAGAAGTCCGATGCCACCTTGGACTCGGTCACATCTGCCCAGAAGGACAAGGCAACCAGCAGCAGTGTAAGCCCTTTCAGTCTTCAGCCCCTGCGACATGTCTGGCTTAGCAACACTAGCATCAGGGCCAGGGCTTGCACTTGGCACCCCAAAGCCAAGCCTGCAGCTTCCTCCAGCAGGAAGCTGGGAGGAAAGATCCAGGAGGCCCCCAGCCGGCCTTTCCTCCAAGCCTGCCCAGTGACGGGTTGGGGGGTGTCTCGCCAACCTCATCACTCTTCTCCGGGTTCCCCTGTGGGGACAGCTCCGCCACTTCCTTTCCACCTGGTCCAATGTCACCACGGACCACTGGGTGCTGGAAGTGGTAGGAAAAGTCTGCCTCTGGAATACAAGCAGTCCCCACCCTATAGAGCCATTGCCCAATGGGGGGCTATGGAGTCCACAGCCTCTCTGTTGGCTCGTCGAGCAGACATTGCCCTGTTCGTCAGAAGGAGGTGATCAGGAAGTGGGATCCTTCACCAGACCCAGGGTTTGTGTTCAGGTACTTCCTGGTCCCAAAATGGACGGAGGCTAGCGCCCATTCTAGACCCACGACCTGAACAAGTTGCTAAGGTCTTGTACCTTTAGGATAGTCACTCTGGCTCAGATCATTCCATCCTTGGAATGAGGCATGTGGTTCTGCCCTCTGGACCTCCAGGACAGCGTTCTTTCATGTCCCAATCCATCTGTCTCACCAGCAATTCCTCTGCTTCAGGGCAGAGGGATCCCTACAGTTCCAGGCCATGCCCTTCAGCCTCTTTACAGCTCCCAGGGTCTTCACCAAATGCATGGCAGTGGTGACAGCATTCCTGCAGCACTGAAGGGTATGGGTGTACACTACCTGGATGACTGGCTGGTTGCAGCCCCTTCAAGCTGGAGGTGGAGCAGTCCAGGGATCTGGCCCTCCAGGTCTGCTCTCAGATTGGCCTCCTCATCAACGAGGCCAAATTAGTACTTGTGCCAATGCAGGTGATTCCAGTTCATTGGGGCAGAGCTCAACTCTCTTCGAGCCAGAGCATGGCTCCCAGAGGACAGGGCTGAGGTTCTTTCCTCCTTTGCCCAATCATTTCTGGTTGGGCAGTGCCCTGCCGGGACTTCTTGTGTCTCTTGAGCCTCATGGCAGCCTGCCAGCGTGGTCCATTGGGCCCACTGACACATGTGTCCCCTGCAATGGGGGCTGGCCCCCAATGGTCACAGTGCTCCAGTCCTCTGGACCAGCCAGTGACAGTGACCCAGGAGATGGGAACACTCTCCAGTGGTGGATCATTCCAGCTCCTCTGGGGAGGTATCCCATTTGTCCTCCGAGCCAATGGTAACTCTAATGACCAGCGCCTCTCTGATGGGTTGGGTGCCCATCTGGGGAGCTCAGGCGCATGGCCTCTGGTCCCCTCAGGAGTCTTGATGCCACATCAACCTGCTGGAGCTTTGAGCGGTCCAACTATCCTCATTGCCTTTGCTCCATTTGTACAGGGTCAAGTGGTCCAGGTCCAGATGGACAACACCACAACCATGTACTACCTAAACTGCCAGGGCGGGATGCACTCCTTGCCTCTGTGCAAGGTAGCTCTCCACACTTGGTCTCTCATGAGCAGACTGGAGGCGGATCTCCTAGCCATTCATGTGGCAGGAGCCTCCAACACTCTGGCCAATGCCCTAAGCTGGATAGGTGCTACAACTCATGAGTGGTCTCTCTTGCTGGAGGTAGTACACAATCTGTTCTTCCACTGGGGTACATCTCAGGTGGACCTGTTTGGTTCAGGGAGAATGTGAAGTTGAGGCTGTTTCATACCCACTCCTCAGCAGGGCTCACTGCAGGGATGCCTTCTGAGGCTGTGGACCCATGGCCTCTTCTACACCTTCCCCATTTTCTTGATCCACAAGGTGCTTTTCAAGGTGAGGAGGGACAAGGCACAGGTGATTCTGGTAGCCCCAGACTGGCCCGCCAGTTCTGGTGTGCAGATCTCCTCAGCCTCAGCTCCAGGCTCCCAAGGTGGCTTCCAGCCCACCCGGACCTGATCTCAGTCAACCAGGGAAGATACTCCACCCGGACCTTCAATCTCTGCACCTGACAACCTGGTTCCTGTAGGCTAGAGTTCCAGACCTTGGGTCTTTCCGATGAAGTCCTCAGCATTGTTGAGGCATCCGTAAGTCGACCAGAAAATGCTATGCCTTCAAATGGAAGAGATTCTCCATTTGGTGTCAGGATAAGGGTTGGACTCTTCCTCCTGTTCCTTGGCCAGCATTCTGGACTACCTATGGTCCTTTCTCAGCTGGGCTTCAGTCGCCCGACCATTAAGGTGCACCTGGCAGCCACCTCTGCTTACTGGGCACGGGCGGGAAAAGCAGTCGGTGGCACAGGAAAAGGTGGTTGGTGCTTTTCAAGGCCTTGATCACATATCCCTCTGGTGCAGAACCTCCACCTCCATGCGATCTACTGCTGGTATTGGCTAAGCTCATGGACAAGCCATTCGAACTGATGCACAGGTGTGATATATCTCACCTGTCATGGAAAACCACCTTCTTGGTGGCTATCACGTCAGCCAGAAGGATGGAGAGCTCCAGGCGCTTTCCATCGAGTCTCCTTATCTGGTCTTCTACAGGGACAAGGTTGTCCTAAGCCCCCACCTGAAATTCCTTCTGAAGGTGGTGTTGAGGTTTACCTTAACCAGGTGTTGACTGTGCTGGTGTTCTACCCCAATCACACCTCGTGGGCGAATATAGGCTCCATACTGTGGACCCTAGAAGGAGCTCTCTTATTATAAGGAGCGAGCGGCCGAGTTCGAGGAGAGGTTTGCCAGTTGTTTGTCACCTACACTGAAGCCGTACCTGGCACACCTGCAGCCAAGTGGACGATAGGCAGGTGGGTCACCTCCTGCATGGATCTCTCTATAGGTTGGTGGGCATGGAGCCTCCCAAGGGATAGCGCTCATTCTACCTGCCATACCGCTGCATCGGTGGCTGCTTCCAGGGACATCCTATCCAGGAAACCTGCAGGGCTGCTACTTGAAGTCAGCACACATCTTCATTACCCACTACCACATCGACCTTGAGTCATCCCGGATGATGGTTTTGAGACCTCGGTTCTCCAGTCCTTATTCCCTAAGTAGGGGTGTGTGCCTTGCCCTCCTCCTGGAAAACTGCTAGGAGCCTGTCAGTAGGTGTGGATTGAACAACATATCCACATCCTCGAATACAGGTTACTCACCTGTAATAGGAGTTCTAGAGTGGTATATGTTGTTCATCTACAACCCACCTGACCTCCCCAGCCTTGACACACAACCTGGCTTCCAGGGGCTAGATCTGGCATCATGGGGCAGGCCGAGAGTTTTACCACCTGGGTGGGTGGGAGGAGCCAGCTGAAGACCTTCCAGCAAGATTTAAAGCAGCAAGGAACCTGCCAGTAAGTGTGGATGAACAACTTATACCACTCTTAGAACTCCTGTTACAGGTGAGTAACCTGTATTATATGTGTATAAAACAGCAGTGTACACAAATTGCCTTTTCTACTCTGTTCCCCTTTGAACTTCAGTCTCCAAGTACTTACTTTACTTATTATTTATTTATATATACATAAATTATGGTAGCCGGTAGTGCTACCATAGATAGGATGTGAGGAGCCATTTGCATGTTAAACCCCAAATTTTGCACCTTAATAACTTTGCAACAGTTTAACAGTTTTGCCTGTAATTTTGCATACATGATCAAGACCCATACACCTTGGGATTTGGCTAGTCTTTTACCAATCGGATACATGGCTGCAGAGTTATTAAGCGTGATCTGCATGTGCGTTTATGCTTTTCTGGAATTCTACGGTCCGTCTACAGAGTCACGGTTTCGCGACCAGCCAAAATCTTCAGGGAATGTGTGTCTAGGGTTCCCGATGTGCCTTTTGAAGATTTTGTGAAATATTAAACTGTTCAAAGTTATGGCAGTCCATTACTTCTGTTTTTTCCCATAGGATAACATTACGGCATTCGCCCGTGCTTTGAGGGTCCGTGATTCGAAAACAGTGTGAGATACAGAGTTTTGGTCAATAATTATAGCACCTATGTATAAAACCAGCCAGGAAAGTGATACTACATATGACTTTTAAATTTTCTTTTTATGTTGTATGGTTACTGAGATGTAAGCAATTTACTATTAAACTACTGATACTTGTGTTCGAGAGTCATTATTTTGCATCGTTCTTTCTACTCACTGTCTTTCTCTATACAGCTTTTGGGAAAACCAACCTGTGTGCTTACATTACTCTTACCATTACCGTTTCTGCTTGTGGTTCTTACCGTTTCACTTACCGTTCCGTTTACGCCACTATGTGGTTACCCTTTGAGTTTTCATTTGTGGTTGTGTTTCTGTTGTTTTAACATTTCTGTCTACAGTACTGTTCCTCTTTCTGTTTTGCTTTGCATCACCATGCGCATTATGATTTGCGTTTGCGGGCACAATGTTACAATGCGACAAGATATCACCCTCGCTCCGCCGCTGCATTACATTCACTATTTCTCATTATCATTCTCAAAAGAAGGAAATTAGAGGCAAAAACTCCATTTAATGCATCAGTTAGGGTTGTTCCACAGCGACAAAAGCGAGGAAATTGATGTTAGGGTTGAAACCCCTATGCACCCTCAGCTGACCCCCCAACTGGAATCAGGGTGTGCATTGGGGGTCATCAGTCTAACTGTCACCCCATTCTCTATTCCTCAGCTTCTTTCCACATGTGATGGGCTGACACTTAGGGCCGATGACCCAATGTACCCGATTCCAGTTGGGGGTGGGCTGGAGGGTGCAAAGGGGTTTCCACCATAACATCAATTTCTCGCTTTTGTCGCTGTGGAACAACCCCTAACTGATGCATTAAACACAATTTTTGCCTCTTATATATATATAGCTAGAGAAGTGGGAGGAAGGGATTGTAGCTGCTGAATGTGTTTGTAAGCTGATTTAAAGTAGTTTAAAGTAGTTTTTAGCCTCCATTCGGTGTGTTGGACATTGTAGTTGAGGTCTGTCTTAACTGGCTTTTTTTTGTGTGTGCTTTTAAATTTGGGCAGGAGGGGCAGTGACAGGGCTGATACATTCTCTGTCGAGTCGGGTGTAGGCCCTAATCCCACCCTCCCAGAGCTCTGCTCATTTATAGGGGAACACCTGCCCTGCAATTGGAGGAAAAGGCTTCAGGTGCAGCTCATGTAGTTCCTAGCCACTGGGGGTTGGATTTTAAGGCTGGGAGAGAGGAGCTTAGGGGTTGTTCTCTTACCTTATAACGTTTACTGTGTTGTACTGCACCTAGTAACAGGGTTACCGATTTACTGTGGGACTGTATCTAGGATTAGTGGGTCACCTGATTAGTCAGTAGGGTGTATCTTGGACTAGTGGGGAACCTGGTGGCTCACCCAAGAAACCTACTTGGAGGGATGGGACCGCATGTCATTAGGGCGGCATCTTTGGGAGGGTGGTGGGGTGTACAGGGTGTGGGGCAGTAAGGATACTGGACTGGGCTTGGAAGTTTGGTGGTTGCTCAGTGTGCTACCAGCTGGCACAGCAAGGGAGGAGGTTGCGGTGTTAGGAGACAGCTGGGGAAGGGGAGGTATGGTTGGGGAAGAGGGCAGGGCTCTCCACAGGGCTGCACCAAGCACTAGGGGCAGGAGCACAGGGAAAGGAGTGCAGGAGAGTACTCTGGGCCCTGTCAGAGGGGAGCCCAAGGAGGACATTACCAAGCAAGCAGGCAGGTAACTGGGGAGGTGGATCAGACCTTAAGCTCAGTAACTGCTTCAATTCTCTTCTTCTGTTCGAGAATGAGGGGTAATGTAGCCATGACAGGGTGGTTAGAGATGGAAAAGGAAGGAGGGGCAGGAGGCAGGGGCTGGATAGCAGGAGGAACAGGGGGCCTGTAATGTGGGAAAATGGGAAAAGCAGTGGAGCAGAGCAGGAGGAGCAGGGAAAGAAGGAGAAAGTGCAAGGAGAAGGACCAGAAGTACAAGGAGGATACAGTAAAGGGAGCTGAGGGTTTAGGCCAGGGAGCACGACAAGCAAGGAGGGGCTGAATGGAGATAGGAAGGAAGAGAAGATGAGCCAGGCTAGTTTAGCAGATGGGGAGAAGGAACAGTCACGAGCAGTGAGGGAGAGGGTGAGGTACAGAAGGATACTCGGAGGAGGAGAGGCATATGATTGGAGGAGGAGAGAGGGTGGCCAGGGTAAATAAGGAGGGCGGCAGGTGGCACCCAGATAGGGAGGAGCAAGGAGCCAACTGGGTGGAGGGCCAGTAGAAAGGATGAGGGACATGGAAGGGGAATGGAGGAAAAGGAGCAGTCAGAGTGCTCCTTTGGGGAATTTATGATCAGGGATATCAAATGGGATTGGGATGGGAAGCCTGGCCAGTTAAAACAAAATGCTTCCCTGGCCTAACTGCACGGGTCAAGCATGAGGTATATCAGCTGGCAAAGGATTGTGGGGTTTTCTGGACATACTAGTCCACCTGGGTACCACATAACATTGGGGAAATAGTGAGCTAGAGATACAGGCAAGGTTCAAGGAGCTTGCCAGGGTCTGTCATGACATAAGATCGTAATTTCCTTCTCGTAATCCTGCCGGTGCCAAGGGCTAGTGAGGAACACAAAGGAAGATTAGGAGATAAACCAGTGGCTCAGGGGGTGGTGTGAGGCCAGAGGATATGGGTTGATGGGGATTGGGGGAGACCTGGGAGGATAAGGGCTATATGCTGAGACAGACTCCATCTCAATTTGGAGGAGGGAATTCTTAAGTTGAAAACTAGAGGGTTCATTGGTGAAGGTGGGGTTTAAACTTGTGAAGGGGAAGGATGGGAGAAAAATGCTGTCGAGAGGGATCTGATAAAGGAGGGACTCTGTCTCCAACCCCTGGGGAGCTGGAGAAATGTGGGAAAAGGCCAACTGGTAAGGTGCAGACCAGGGAAGATGGATTGCCATGGGAACACGAGCAGGAGAAATAGAAGTATAGGAAAGGGTGGAGGTAGTCCTGCTAAACTCCAGGAGCTTGGGCAATAAAATGCCTGAGCTCCAGGTGATGCCAACTGAGGGAGGGGTGGATGTGGCAGTGGTCACTGAGATCTGGGCCACTGCAGGGCACGACTGGGACCTGAACCTGGAGGGTTACACTATGTTCAGGAAGGATAGGGAAGGAAAGGGAGGAGGGGTAGTAATAATAGTCAAAACCTGCATTGACATAGGGGGAGTAAAGGAGGTGGGAGGGAACCGTGGAGGTGATTTGGGTCACCTTGATAACAAGGGGGCAAGAGAGTAAAATAGGAGTGGTGTATAGACCCTCGGTCCTGGCAGACAATCTGGAGGACAGTCTGGTGGCAGATGTTGGGAGACACTGCAGATTAGGCAGGGAAGGGTGGTGGTGTTGGGGACTTAAACATGCCAGGAACAGACTGGGAGACTATGACATCCTCGTGACCAGGGAACAGAGGAGCATTTGGATGTGATTGGGCCAGACATGGATGCTGACAGTGGGTGGGAAATTATCAGGAAGGGTGCAGTATGCTACCAGCACCTGTGCAAGAGTAAGATGAAAGTAGTGGGGCCGAAAACCCGGCTAGTGGACCAGGAGGTCCAGGTGGTGGTGAAGGGAAAGAAGGCAGCCATAGGCAATTCAAGTGCTCAAGGAATGAAAGGGTTCAAGGAGTATGAGCTGATGGCTAGAAGGGCCACTAGGGTGGTGAGGGTGGGTAAGGCAAGGAAGGAGCAGAACCTAGCTAGGGAAATTAGGAGAGGAACAAGGTGTTCTTTAGATACATTGGGGAAAAATGAAGGGTGAAGGGGCAGATTGGCAGGATTAAAACAGGGAGAGATGGACACAAGACCGGGGAGCAGGCTGAGGTACTAAATGAGTACTTCACCTCAGCTTTCACCAAGGAAAATGAGGGGTTGCATCATACATGGGAGAGACAGTGATACTGAGGAGAGGGACCCTACCGATTGGTGGGTCTGGGGAGAGGGGAGGCATCACTGGCAGGAGGGAGGCTAAACAGGGAGCGAGGTAGTGGAGGTGGAAATCACAGCAGAGAGAGTGAGGGAAGCCCTCAGGTCCCTTAAGACAGAGAAAGCACTGAGGCTAGATAAATAACGTCCCAGAGTGCTGAAGAAACTGGCGGATGTCCTGGCGAAACCCCTGGTGGACCTTTTCACCATCTCTCTGAGGACAGGTGGGTGCCCCAGGACTGGAAGGTGGCGCATATAGTGCCTATCCAAAAGGGGATCAAGGAGGTGGCAGGAAACTACAGGCCCATCAGCCTGACATCGGTGGTGGAGCGAGGTGATGGAGGGGCATTGTCAAGGAGGGCTAGGGGACCTGGAAAAGTCAGGGTGCCTGGGCGATAGATAGCATGGATTCGTCCCAGGAAATCATGTCAGACAAACCTTGTGGAGTTCTATGACTGGGTATCGAGTGCCTTGGATGTGGGTAGACCAGAGGGCGTCCTCTTTCTAGACTTCAACAAGGCATTTGACTCTGTTCCTCATGGGGGCCTGTTGGATAAGCTGGGAGAAATGGGAGTGGGAACCAGATGATCAGATGGGTAGGCAATTGGCTCAGGACTGGACAGAGGGTTGTAGTTGATGGGATAGTCTTATCTCCAAGGAGGGTCATTAGTGGGTTCCCACAGGGATCAGTCCTTGGGCCCTCCTGTTCAATGCCTACGTCTCTGAACATAGGACAGGTATCAGGAGTGAGATGAGTCTCTTTGCAGATGACTCAAAACTGGGGGTAGTGGTAGATGGGGAGGATGGCCCTACAGGGGACCTGGAGGCTCTGGAAAGATGGTCTAGAAAGTGGAAGCTGAGGGTTCAATGTAGGGAAATGCAAGGTACTGCACCTGGGGCCAGAAACCTGGGTCAAGTGTACACTCTGGGGGAATGCTACAAGTCTCGATGGCTGAAAGGGACTTGGGGGTGGTGGTGGATGTCAAGATGAATAACTCAGAAACTTGTAGGAGGGCAGTGACCAAGGCCAACAGGATGCTGGGATGCATCACTAGGGGATCACCTCCAGAAGGAGGAAGTGATACTTCCTCTGTATAACTGCTTGGTGAGGCCACATCTCGAGTACTGCATGCAATTTTGGAGGCCACACTTGAAGAGGGACATTGAACTCCTGGAGAGGGTCTAGAGGAGGGCAACCAAATGATTTGGGGCTTGGGTGACAAACAGTGGAGGAGTTCAAGAGGGGTAGGGCAGGACAGAGAAGGGTTCTGGAAGCAAAATCCAGTGCAGTGAGAATATCCGGAACTGGGAAGGAGAAGCCAGAGAAGGCGAGGGGGCAGCAAGGTCAGCTCTCAGGGTGGGGGCTGACCAAGCGAGCAGACATGAAAGATCATTAGGCCTATTCTGCTGGCATTTTAGTATGTTAGTATATATATCTTGAACAACACCTGTGAGTGGAGGCTCGTTAATAGGTTCCACATCAGTTACATAGGGGAGCAAGGTACAAAGACTGGGGACGATATACATAGTAGGTACAAGTTTTCCAGACATAAGGCAATGGGAAAAGTATACTGAGGCATTATAGATGTATACTTGCGTCAGGATGAAAACAGACAGAGTAGGGGCATAGGAAAGGAGGGATGCAGGGGCAGTGCCAATAGGACAGATTGAGAAGCAGGATAGGAACAGGGCACAGGGGCAAGGGGGCATACCAGGAGGAGGAGGTAGGTTGATATTAGAAGTGCTGTTGTTGAGCAAATCTAGTACAGCTCAAGGTGAGGATTTAAGTGCTGGTGGCAGTGTACTGCTGCAAGTGCTTGCCCAGTGTTTAGGCATCCATATGTTCAGGAGATGGGGAGAAAGTACAGTAAAAGAAAAACAGAAAAGAAAAGTAAGCAGTAGCACAGTTTGGAGAGGTGAGCATTTGAATTGACAATGGACGGATCATGAGGTCCACATATTTATCAGTCTTCAGCTACAGTAGGTGTTCAAGGACTCAGAGACCTATACCCCATAAATGAAAAATATTTCCATTACTGACAGTTGTACTATTATCTGAACGTTGAACATTGTGTTTAATGTCACCAAAGAAACAACAGTATTACACACAGTTCAGTTGCACAACCACACTTCATACTGCAGCTTCTTAACTTCATGTAAAACATACACAGAACTGAATAAAATTAATGTAATTCACCACACAAAAAGACAGTTTAACAAAACAAGACACAATCCTGAAGATATATACTTCAAAGTGCACTAGCAAAGCAACTGGAAACCACAGCAAATTCTGAGAATCCATTTTATTGCCCTGCTGTTTAGTCACATGCCTACTGAGGCATCTCACCTCCAGGTGTAATGAGCAGTAATTAAACACCATAGAAACACTCAACAGAAACAAATGCACATATGAACATATGAATGTGCCAGCAGATAAAGGCCTTACAGCCTATCTAGCCTGCTCGAGTGTGCAGTTCCCACTGTGTTTACAGAGACTGTCTCCTTCCCCATATCCACCTGACCCCTGTCAAATAACCCCCGTCCTGCTTTCTCTCCTCTACCTACAACTTTCCCGCTCAGTCTGTCTCAAGCTCTCTTGAAGCTGCCAGCTGTTTTAGAAATACCACTTCCTCTGGCAACTCATTCTACTTAGCCACCACCCTCTTGGTGAAAAGCGTCTCCTCATCTCCTTTGTGAACCTTTCTCCTATCAGCTTTAGGCTGTTTGTTTATTTAGGTTGTTTTTGTTGATTGGGTAGGTACACTAGACAAAACAAGCATTTGTCAATGCCAAACGTTCACTTGCAGGTGTTTGCAGTGGTGTTTGGCATGTATGGTGCTTTACCCAATGCCCTGTGCGATTAAGCTGGTATTGCACAATAAATTGTCAGCATGACCTTTTGTTACCCCACAGCGCTACATAGGCGGAAACACGCTTTGGGCAGGATGTGAAAATGACAGCTGTACTGCTCATAAGGAAGTGTGGTAAAATGGCAAAGTTGAAAATCTGGAGTGGAAATATTGAAAATTCACAAACCTAGGAGAGTGCGTGGGAACTGTGCAATGCACACTGGGAAAACAGTGATTGTTAGGAATTTTTCACCAAATTGTCAACATTGGCAGTTTAAACCCTCTGCTAATGAACAGTGACACTGTGATTTTCTTAATATGCCCCATACATTAGTTACGCACCGACTGTGCCATTATTAAGCTAAATGGGAAACCGTTTTGGGCAAGATGTGAAAAATGACAGCTGCAGTGCTCATAAGGAGGTGCAGTAAAATGGCAATGTTGAAAATCTGGAGTGAAAATATTGAAAATTACGTAAACTTACGAGCATGCGTAGGAACTGCACACGCAGACTCATAAAACAGTCATATTTAGGAATTTTTCACCAAATTTTCAGCACAGCCATTTTAAGACCCTGCTCATGATCAGTGTAACTGTGATTTTCTTAATGTGTCCCATACACTGAGTTTGCACACCGACTGCGCCATTGAATGCTACATGGGCAGAAACACATTTTGGGCAGGATATGACAAATGACAGCTATACTGCTCATGAGGAGGTGTGGTAAAATGGCAATGTTGAAAATCTGGAGTGCAAATATTGAGAAAATTCATATATGTCTGACGTCATGGGAACTGCGCAATCGCACCTTGTAAAACAGTCATTTTCAAGGAATTTTTCACCAAATTTTCAACATAACCATTTTAAGACCTCTGCTCATGAACAGTATCACTGTGATTTTCTTAATGTGTCCCATACATTGATTTCACACACCGATTCGCCATTGTGTGCTACATGGCTGAAACACATTTTGGGTGAGATGTGAAAAATGACAGCTGCACCTGCTCATAAGGAGGTGTGGTAAAATGGCAATGTTGAAAATCTGGTGAAAATATTGAAATTTAAAACTTACGAGGCCTGCGTAGGAACTGCACAACACACACTTGTAAAACAGTCATTTTTGGAATTATTGCACCAATTTCAACATGGGTTTTGGGACCCCTTTTCATGAAAGATGTCACTGTCATTGTGTTATTCAAGGCCAGAGGAGATTTCATGCAGTGACTCTTGCCAGTGCCTGTGAAATCACCCTTCAAGACCTGAATAACACAATGACAGTGACATCATTCATGAGAAGTGGTCCCAAAAACCTCATGTTGAAAATTTGGTGCAAAAATTCAAAAAATGACTGAGATATGCAATAAAGTTGAAACCCCCGTTGTAGCCCATTTTGCAGCTTACCAGCATTTCCTCAGTTGGTGTATCGTGAAGAGTGCAGGCGTGTTCCCGATCCACGAAGATCATCGCACCAGAGTCCGGAGGTAAGTATGGGGTGTGGGGGTGTGGGGAGGCTGGGTGCGCAGTGGGTGGAGTGCGGGTTGTGGG
Source organism: Neoceratodus forsteri (assembly GCA_016271365.2). Taxonomy (NCBI): domain Eukaryota; kingdom Metazoa; phylum Chordata; order Ceratodontiformes; family Ceratodontidae; genus Neoceratodus; species Neoceratodus forsteri. The sequence continues at coordinate 991,950,468 of CM028135.1, forward strand.
GGGTTGGGATGTGCTGGGACAGTTTTTGTTTTACAGGTTAAAAAAAGACGATGTGGGACATTTGCCATGCTGTGGTGGGCTCCCAGTGTGGCACAAGATGGCTGGGGGCTGAGGAGCCAGAGAGTTGGGCACCCGTCCGGCAAACTACGCTGGGGGTGCCGAGGAGCCGACGGGGATTGGGCACCCCGTCGGCAAAATAAAACAACATTTGCCACGCTGGGGTGGGCTTCCAGCATGGTAGCAGGATGGTTTTGGGGGCTGTGGAGCCAGCGAGTTAGGCACCCTGGCGGAAACAATTTCTTACCACGCTGGGGTGGGCTCTCATGGCACAAAAGCTGGGGGCGGGCGTGGATGGACATGTGTGGGGGAGGTAGTGCATGGCGGGGCGGCACTCAGTATGGCAGCGGTGTTTTCTTTGAAGCAGAGGAACACCGCTATCATACTGACTGCTACCTCCATTGGTGCAGGACATGCGCCTGCTCAAGGGGCAGTGCATTGAGTGGGAGAGGCACACCTCTAAGTGTGCTACTCTCCCAAAACATTTCTTCGTATGTGCAAGCGAGTAAACATTGTCTGTTTTCAGGCATGACCGGAAGAGGTACAGACAATAAATAGACAGCAAATTACAAAACAACAATAAATACTTACGGAAAAATACAAAACATCATCATAGTACAGTCAAGTCTTCCTTTACCACCTTAGGAACATCGCCAGGATCAAGCACCATGTTCCATCTGGAGATCTTCCACACTGGTCCATGCCTTTGTGACCTTGCCTTGATTATTGCAACTTCCTGTAATTAGGGCTCCCTGGAGTTGATATCTGCTGCCTGCAGCTACTGCAGAATGCTGCAGCAGACTGTTGATGGGGTCTTCCCAAACATCTCACATCAACCCTGTGCTGCGCGATCTGCACTGGCTGCCGATTCAGTGGTGGATCACCTTTAAAGTTGGTTTACTGACTTACAAAGCTCTACATGGACTTGGCCCTGACTACTTGAAAGCTTCTTGTTCCCTATAGCCCCAGCGACAGCTCCGTTCGGCTGACAAGGGGTTGCTGGAGATCCAGAGGTGTCTTTGAAATCTTCTGGGGCCTGTGCATTTGTATCGTGGCCCTACTCTCTGGAATTCTCAACCCCGTCAGCTACGGGACTGCATGACTGTGGGAGGTTTTAAACAGGCACTGAAAATGTTTTAATGGTGCCAGGACTTTAATGGTACTGAATGAATGAAACCCGTCAGATTATTATCACTGTTTTATACTGTATTTATTGATTTTAGCATTGCTATTTCTAATCTTTTGTAAAGCACCTTGTTATTTTGAAAGGTGCTTGTGTGAAATAAAGTTTTATTATTATTACAGGAGGCGACATGATCATATTCAGCACAATGTAATAAGAGAAAAGTTATATTTCAGGAGTGCAAGATTGTCAGGCAGTTAATAGATTAAGTGTGAGACAAATACAATAAAGGGATAATTTACACAAGCATTTATCCTTAGATAGGAGAAATGTGCAAAATTCATTTTAAAAGCTAGATGAGTCTGACAGCATCTTAGAGGCATAGGAAAAGAGTTCCAGAGCTTGGGTGCAAATGCTGAGAAGGCCTGTTCATCCATCTTGGAAGCACATTTTGGAACAACCAGAAGTGACCTATCTTTAGACTGTAAGGGGTAAGCCCATGTAGCTCTCTTTAGCATTTCAGCGAGGGTAGCAGGTGTACCAGTTCTGATAATATTATTAATGGTACAGCCAGCAGTGAAAAGTTGTAAGATGCGAGGAGAGACAACCCAGACTCGAGTAAGCGGCGCAGTGATGGGTCAGCCTGGGCGCAGAAAGTGCAAAGTGACAAATGTTTTTGTAGCAGATGTTCCATTTATTTAGGACCCCTTTGTTTGTCTCCAGGTAGAGTACCATCCCATGGGAGACTAGGTCATAAGACACCCTGGCTATGGCCAACCTTAGTAGCTGAGGTTAGAGCATGGCTGATTTTATAAGCGAGACCTAGCCCGTGTTAGCTGTCTTGCAGGTTGTAGATAGGTGCAAGTTAAAGTCAAGGGCAGGGTCTAAAGTGACTCAAGGTATTTTAAGGAGTCGTCTACAACTATGGAGGAGCCATCAGAACAGTAGACAGTAAGGTCAGAGGGACACGCCCCTAGTTCTGGGAGCTGAACTGAAAAGCACTGCATGTGTTCCGTTGGTCTTCATAAGGAATTTGTTGTGATTAACCAGACCTGAATACAACCAAACTGATATTTAGCCTCGAGTTGACATCCAACATATCCACAGCACTAGTGTACAGGACCATATTGTAGAGTTGTGTAACACCTGTTACACGAGAATATAAAAATAGTTAGATTTGGATATCTTTAGATCTTGGTTATGGGAACCTGGGTTCAGGTCCTAGTGTAGGAGGGAGCTGCCAGTCAGAGAGGGTGGCCTCTGTAAATAAATAAAAGAGAAAAAAATAGCAATTAGTAATTAAATAGAAAGGGATATATTAATTAATAAGTAGATTAATGTTCAGAGTGAGCATATTAGTGGTGCTGTTGAAGAGGGTGCTAGAAAAGGGGAAGGAAGGTAGGAAGGACTGCCTTGCCCTGGCTTTTCACCCAAGTACATTTTATGCACTTTTGTAAATAATTGGCAATGTCTTTACAAAAATACTGTTAGAATTTAAGAAAAAGGGACTTCTGGTGACGTCAGCAGAAGCATGGAAGCCTAATCATGAGCTCTCCCTCTCAAGACTACTAATAACTATTTCCACATAATCTGAAGCCTGAAATATTCACAAAAATACTTAAACCTAATCGTGGAAATGCATCCAGAAAGAGATCCCAATCCAAAAATGTAAAGAAGCGAGATTACTCAGGATTGAGCCAACTAACTCAACCCATGAGTGGAAGAGTCTCCAGGGAGCATGGCAGGGGGCGACACGAGGAAGCAAAGATGGACAGTCTCTCAGGTCAAGATTTGAAATGCTCCTGGCAGAGATAAAACAGTTTAGAAATGAAATGAAAGCAGGAGTTTGGTAAGCTGCATTCAGACCTGATTAAAGTGGAGCACAGAGTGCCGAGACAGAAGAGTGGGTTTCAATAGCGAAGATGACTTGTGGCGAATTTAGGAAGTGTCGAATACCTAATTCAACAAAACGAGACCATACCAGCAAAATGTCTTGATCTGGAGGCACGCTCCGAAGGAGACAACCTTAGGATATCTGACTTACCAGAATCGGCAGAAGTTGGGGAGATGAGCGATTTTGTTGAGGATCTACTAAGACCGTGTTAGAGCTGCCACAGGCCTTTATTTTCAAGATCGAGAGGGCACACGAGCCCTTGTACCCAAAGCCAACCTTGTCCACAGCCAGACCTCGCTCGACAATAGTAAAGTTTAGAGTTATCAGTGTAACCCCTAGATGGCGTTATCCCAGGGCTACTACCCTGCCTGATTTGCCACTAACAGGTTGAGGGCCTGGATCCAATGGCGGGTGCCTCCACCCAGAGGTCAGGGTTTGCAATAGTTAAACTAACTTGGTCACAGCCCTCTGGGACACTGCAACCCCTTTCTTCCCACTAGTGGCCCACACAATATATCAGAATTACCTTCACAGTATACACTTACCTCCAGGTCTGGTTCAGCACTGGGACCTCCTGTGAAATGAGATACAGTGCAACAATCACAGTACAGTACTTTAACATAGACAAATACCTCAGGCAGTATAACTTTGCTGAAACAAGCAGCTCTGATTTATTTAGGGGATATAACAAGGACTGGGAAATCAGGTTAATTAGCTTATCACTCTAATAATCTACCTATGGCTCTGTGCACAGGCCTATCCCTATCAGTTACTGTCCCTGGGTACCCAAGCCCTAGTGGCTAGTCCAAACCGTGGCAGCTGGTAGGGCCCTTTCACCAGAGAAAAGGAGAATTAAACAGTCAGCAGTACAGTAATTCCATTTGGATTTAATGTGGCAATTCAACAGGAGCGACTCTGAATTAGTACTCACGACCTCCAAATAAGATAGGGTCCTTCAATGTCAGCAGGGCTCACTTGAGGTACACAGACCTCTTCACACATCCATATAAAAGAAAGCACTATACCAGGCAGGCTGCATCTGTATCCGATCATAATTACTGCACAATACCGGAGAACACACAGCAGATTCAGTTCCTGACAGACCGAGTGCAATTTTCAGCAATTCTTCCAGTCTTCTACAGGGTGAGCCTGGTTTCTACTCTTCAGAGATCCTTTGATTCTTTTCACAGGGCGGATTCAGTCCTAACAAGCTGTTACACAAGCTGCAGACCGAACTCTGGGCCTTACACCGTTTTTGACTAAAACTGCACACTGAAAAGCACAGGGCTCCTTCCTTCTTCACTGCAAAACTCAACTGAAACTCCAACCGACAAAACCGGGCACTTCCTTTGAGTTCCTCCCAGTTCTTGACTGGATTGGCTGTCACTCACAATAGACTGCTGCTGTTGGTCCAAAATGCACTGAAGTCTAAACTACATCTCCCAGAGTCACTGCCCATACAATCCTCTTGTGGCTGGCTCAGTTTATGAGTCAAGTTCTGATTCGTCCAAGGCACCATTTTAGAGCTAGCTTACCCCACACTGATTGGTCCAGTTCAGCAGTTCAAAACTAGAATGGGGAACTAGCAGACACAGTTCTGACTGCAAGAAAGCAGGTTAGACAAACTGTAATTTCATTATTACTCTAAATAATTTCTGGCAAACAGTTACATCTTTCAGATAGGTTCCTTTGCACTCTAGTGACTGCTGCAAAATGAAGTGAATTGGCAGCGCTTCGAGTGGTACTCAGAAAGCACACAGTCCCCCATACAAACTAATGTCTGCAAGCAGACAGCTCTTAAAGACAGTACCAGAGGCTCTAAAACACTCACTGATAAATGGCTTAAATGCCAAACACCATTCAGGCTTGGAGCATTCAAGCAAGCTCCTGGAAATCTTTTGTGAACCCCCATTTGCAGGGGGTTACACCTTCCTGGCCTGGGAAAGCTAGCGTCCGCATCAAGCAAGTACCCCCATAAGTTTCAACTGCAACCATATACATTTGCATTAGGCTCGCACATGTAATCATCAGTCAATATATCATTTTACCAAGAACACATTTCTGAAACATTGCAGTACGTCCTCTTTACAGTATTACATACACATTGTACCATAACTCAAGTTATTACCTCTTGTACATGAAACCTGAAGAGAGGGGCCTTCCTATCAGTTACCTTGGGGCTGGATGGGGCAAGGGCACCATACTGAAAGGGCAACACAAGTAACTTGGAGTTAGCACTGATGCTCAGTTTGGGCAATGAGCCGAGGACACATACACTCCTTTATGGACAACATTGAGAGGCAAGTCCACAGGCCTCCCAAGTGAGTCATAACTGAGGTGCACCACAGGCTTTACAGCTCGACCAGTCTTTCTAGGGAGAACTGTTATAGTCTCTCCTCTGAGCCTCATTTTCAGCATTGTCCTCACTTGTCAGGAGTCTCCATGGGGAGAGAGGCTAGAACTTGGGGCACTTTCAGCTCAGGAGTTACAGTTTCTGAGTCCACAACATTTGGCTGCATGGAGAGCTTTGGACACTGGCAGTGGACTGTCAGGGCACTCAAAATACTCTTCTTGTTGGTGTATCACCAATCTGCCCCAATCTATCATTTTCCTCCTAAGCTCAAACAGTTCAACCATGCACAATGATTCCATTTCATCTGATCTGATGCTTTGCACGTCACTTTCTGGGAGCATTGGCTCAGGGATGAAGCTGGGGCTTAGACAGTCCAGAAGGCCCAGCTTTGTCTCCAGATTGACTAGGGATTGCCCGAAACAATTGACTCAGTTAAGTAAGAAGGATAGTATTCAAAGTCACTCTCACTTTCTTCCGATATGGACTGACAGTCATGCTCAACTGGGACTTGTGGAGGAACACTTTAACTTTGCTTCTGTAGGTGCAGACTTTCTTGATCTTTTCTTAGCAGCAGCTCTAGTCACTGGTCAGAGGGGCATCTTCTAGGGCTCAGACTCAATTAAGATTTGTCCAATGGGCAGTAAATGATTTCTATGCATTGTTTTACATCTTTTGAATTATTCTCAGGCCTTACTTTGTACACTGTAGATCATCTAATGTGCCCACTACAATGTGAGGGAGATGGTGCCATCTGTCAGCAATCTTGTGCTTGCCATGCAGTCCCAGATTTCTTAGCAATACCCGATCTCCCTCCTGGAGTTCCTGTGCTTTCACCTTTTATCATACCTTTCTTTGTTGGCCAGATTTCTTTTGGCAGCCATGGTTTGAGCCAGTTGATACGCATGAGTTAGCTGGGCCTCTTTTGCACATACTGTAAATAGTTGTCAGCTTGAACCCCATCAGGAGAGACCCCAAAACACACATCTACTGGTAGTGAGCTTCTCTTCCAAACATCAGGCGGTAGGGGAGAATCCAGTGGCATCACTTTTAGTGCAGTTATAAGCATGTACCAGGGTGCTAATTTGTTGGCTCCATCTGAGGCTTGTCCTTTGGGTGCAGGGTGCCTAGCATATCTAGCAAAGTGCGGTTGAAACGTTCAGGCTGTGGGTCCCCTGGGGTGGTAAGAGTGGTTCTGGACTTCGCCTCCCCACAGAAGCATCTCTTTGATCAGGCGACTCTCAAAGTCTCTCCTTGATCAGAATGGATTCTTTGTGGAGCCCATAGTGAACAAAAAGTTTTCTACAAGTACTTTGGCCACAGTGGATGCTTTCTGGTCTTTGGTGGGGAAAGCTTGGGCATATCTAGTGAAATGGTCAGTGACCACCAGCACATTACTGATATTTCTTTGATCTGACTCCAAACTCAGAAAATCAATACAGACCAGCTCCATGGGTGCACTGGTGGTGATGTTAACAAGGAGGCAGCCCTCTGGGGCAAAGCTTTCCTCTGTAAGCTAGCGACTACAAGTTCGAATGTGTTGCTCCACATCAGCCCCCATCTTAGGCCAATAGAATCTGGATCTCACCAAGTCAAGTGTTCTGTCTATGACCAAGGTGCCCCATGTGGTTGTGCAAGGACCTCAGTACTGAGTCTTGAAGGCAGTGGGCAGCACTAGTTGTTGTTTGTCTACTTGTCCCCTCTGTCTACTGTTTCTCTGTATAACAGTTTATTGATCAGTTTCAACTTAGGACCTTCTTTGTATAACAGTGCAGTTCTCAAATCAGTGGGCGTAATTTGGACACATCTTTCCTGCATAGAGGGCTTCTAAAGCAGCTTTGATCATGGGATGCGGGATTGAGCCCACGGATACTGTCATTGTCCAGCTGAGGCAGTGCACCAATGTCTATTGCAGAAAAGTGGCAATAAGCAGCAGGTATGCAATTCTCAGAGGGTCCCAAGCAATCCCTCATGCAGTCCACTGCGTCCGTGGACATTTGTTCCTCCCTGTCAAACTTCCGGCAGAGTGCCCGAATGTCAGGTTCTGCCATAATCGGACCCAATCATTCTGGGGAACAGGCCTCCGGGAGAGAGCATCAGCATCTATGTGGTTCAGACCTGCTCGGTATTCGAGAGCATAGTCATATGTAGATAATGCAGAAAGCCACCTATGGCCAGTGGCATCCAACTTAGCTGAGGTCTGCACATAGGTCAAAGGATTATTGTCAGTTTTACTAGTATTTTAGCCCCATACAAGTACTCATGGAATTGGTCAACAATAGCCACTTCAAAGCTAGGAACTCTAACTTATGTACAGGATAGTTCTTTTCGGATGGGGTCAGGCTTCTACTGGCAAAGGCCACCTGGTCTCAGGCCATTCTCGTGCTCTTGGTACAACACAGCCCCAACCCTTGCAAGCTAGCATCAGTGTGCAGGACGTAAGGTTTTCTTGGATCGGCATAGGCCAGCACTGGAGCATGGGTAAGTTGATATATGATCTCATGAAAGCAGTCTCTCGAAGGTCAGCGGGCCCCAAATACTTCACTCGGATGAAAATACACTCTTTCAATCTTGAGGACACTGACTTTTGGATTTTTTTGTGGGTTGGGGATACCCTTGAGTAAGGTTAAGTAAAGGCGGATCACTCTTGAATAGTCCTTGATGAGCGCTCGATAATAACCACAGAATCCCAGAATCTTTGCAGTTCTTTATTAGATTTTGGGCTGTGGCCAGATAGTCAAGAGCCTCAACTTTACTTGGGTGAGTCTCTATTCCCTCGAGTCGATACTATGTGTCCCACATACTTTACTGATGTTTGAAAAAATTGACACTTATCAATGGACAGTTTAAGGCCAAAGTCCTCCAGTCGGTCCAATACCTTAAATAATCTGCTCTCATGTTCCTCCAGTGAGCTGCCAACACAATAACATCATCTAGGTATACCAGACACTCTAGTAAGTTCATTGTCCCCACTGCACGCTCCATCAATCGTTGAAAAAGTGGCTGGGGCACCTGAAATCCTTGAGGGCATCCTCATGAATTCACAGAAGCCAAGCGGACAGATAAAGGCCGTCTTCTCCACGGTCCTCTGGGGCCATCGAGGATCTGGTAGTACCCACTGCGGAGATCCAGCACAGAGAACCACTTGCTCCCGTTTAGGCAGTCCAAAGCATCCTGAATGCGGGCATTGTGTACTGATCAGGGATAGTCCGGCCGTTTAAGGTGCGATAATCCACAACATCCTTACTGTTCCATTCTTTTCCTCACTACCACAATGGGGAAGCTATAAGGGCTTCTGGATTCTTGTATTACACCAGCAGCTAACATCTCTTGCAGATGCCGTCTCACATCATCTATGTCAGCAGGTGCCAGGCGTCGAGACCTCTCACGAAATGGTCTTTTCGTCATGCAGCCGGATATTGTGCTCAGCTCCTTGCACGCATCCTACATCCCATTCCTTTAAAGAAACACCTGGTCTCTGGGCAAGCTTCTCACTGATCCTCACTTTCCATTCAGCTGGCAGAGGGGAGTGCAATCAAACAAGTCAGGCGTTACTCTGTCATTCTTCCATGAACTCTTGCTGCTGGTAGCACTGCAGTGTCTGCACAATGCACATTAGCCAGGATGCAACCTCTGTTTACTCGAATGTCTCTTTCAGACACATTATGAACTTGGACCATTACCCTTCTGGCATAGCATGGGCTCTAAGCGGGCAAAATACTAGGCTTGACCAGCAGTCCCTCTGGCAATTTTCCATCGCCTGGTGCATCCAACATTAATATTTTATTCTTAACATCCTTTCTGATACCGGACCTTCCCTGTAAGGTACACTGCATTGGCGCCAGGATCAGAGACTCAGGATCCTTCTTCCATACAATTCCGACCGGTTCCTCTGGTTCTGTTTTTCAGCATCTCTCTGTGCCTCATAGGCCTTCTTAATTAAACCCGAACTCTTAAAGCTCTACTAGTCTTTGACCTCTTTTTTCATAACACAACTGTGCCAGCCTTCCGAACATATGAGCATTTGTTCCAATCAACAAAGGGACACCATCATACAGTCCAGTGGGGGGACACACTAAGGCTAGGGTCTCTGCTTGTTCGCCAGCCACGGAGGTGGGGAAAGACAGCAAAATTGGATATACCCGAATAGGGTAGGCCTTCTCACTTAACCCCATCATGCAGTCCTTCTAATGGTTGTGAGATATGTCTGACAAATGCTTCTGATACCAATCCTGGAACATAATTGTCACTTGGGAGCCACTGTCTAATACAGCTCTTGTAGACACTCCATTCACTTACAGTGGTCTCCATGGAGGGACCCACTATTCTGGACCAGTCTGGAGAGACGGTAGTGGGGGCCTGAGCAACTGACTTGCCACAAGGGCGTGAATTAGCATTTTGGTGCCCTCACTGGGATCATATGTGCACCTCTTAACCTGATTTCTTCTCCGAAGCTCTCCTTGTAGCCTATATGCAACTTTGTCAGTGTCTTTTGGGGACTGGCATTCCTTTTCATGTGCCCATCTTTCCCACAATTATAGCAAAAACATACTTTCAGGAGTTGGAGCTGGCGGCGCCACACTGAGGAGCCAAGGCGGGTATTACTAACTGGAAACCTGGGTGCCATCTCTGTCTGGGCGTGATAAGCATTTGGAGACATCTCAGTCAGTTTCTCCACTTCCATGGTCAAGGAATTGAGTTTGAGCTGTTATCAGCAGGAGATACATGGGTGGGTACCCCACCCCATAGCAGATGCAGTCGGATATAGGTCAGGGCCCTGCTTGCAGGCGTGGCCTTCATAAAGGGACTGTTTTTGAATTCCCGGATTCTCTCAACAGTTAAGCCCCATTGTGGCATATCTTTTGCTTGTCAGAGCACTCATTGACTGTCAACCTCTGCCCCTGAACTTCACTTGATGGGTCACCCTCAGTCACTCGGGTTGTAGCCACAGCTGTTGGTGCAGGTACCTCCCGAGGTCGCCTTTTTCTCAACTCCTCGATTTCTCTCATTAACTCATCATGGGAGGGTGGGGATTTCAGTCGGTTTGCCAGGTGTAACTGAAGCAACAGCAGTTCTGAGAAGGGGCAGACTTAAGGATTCTGTCCAGTCTGGTTCGGGTCCAGTTCAATCGCTGGCAAACTACCCTTTCTGAGGCATTCTTGCAACAATTTTTCCAGCCGAGAGACATACACAGACAACAACTCCCCTTGGTACTGTTGTGCATTTCTTACTCTCACCATGAGGTCCTCATCAGAATCTGGGCTCCCATACACATTCTCCAAGGCCTCAAGATAGGCCTGTGCAGTCGTCACGGGTTACTGGCCCGCTTAGCACGGATGGTAGCCAGGGCAGGACCTCGGAGCTTTCACTAACCCTCTTTCACTTTTTCGCCTTCCGAGCATTGCCATTCTAGCACTGGGGCAACATAGTCTCATCCAGGTCTCCCAGTCATCCTCCCTTGGGGGAGTGGGGAGGTGCCAGAGAGATCCTCAACCTCAGAGAGTCGTGACTAATGGCAGGTGCAGAAATAGAGTCTGCATTGGTTCAGCCACCATTACGGGCACTGGAGCAGGAGGGTGTTGGGGGAGGAACACCCCAGGTGGCAGAATAGTTTCTTCAAGTCCTCCACAGTTTTCCCTCTCCCAGCAACCATTCAGCAAATTTCTCCTCAAAGTTTCAGATAGTGGTGAGGGCTGATTCCCGGTCTTTACTGTCCTAGTTATCACTCTCCAAGCAGTGAGGGCTCCTCTGGGGTAATGGTCTGTGGCACTTTGGAGCTATCTATGGGATCCATAAACTCTACTAGGGCCAGGAAAGTGTGGGTGAGCAGATTAGCATGCCGACCCACCACCACAGGGTTTTGTAAACCTTCCACCTTGGAAAGTACTCTGCACAGTGTCCGTATTGATACCCAGGGGATGTCCAGGATAAGCATAGCATTTTGAGGTCATCTCCTCCCCAGTACACCACTCCACCAGCCGGTGCACAGCCACTTCTGTCGGGTACCCATTTTTCTTAACAGTGGTTCGTAAATATGGCCACTAGAGGACACACAATCCCAGCGGTGAGCCTCCAAGATGTAACCCCTAGATGGCGTTATCCCAGGGCTACTACCACTGCCTGATTTGCCACCAACAGGTTGAGGGGCCTGATCCAATGGTGGTGCCTCCACCCAGAGGTCAGGGTTTGCAACAGTTAAACTAACTTGGTCACAGCCTCTGGGACACCACAACCCCTTTCTTCCACTAGTGGCCCACACAATATATCAAATTACCTTCACAGTATACACTTACCCCAGGTCTGGTTCCGCACTGGGACCTCCTGTGAAATGAGATACAGTGCAACAATCACAGTACAGTACGTTTAACATAGACAAATACCTCAGGCAGTATAACTTTGCTGAAACAAGCAGCTCTGATTTATTTAGGGGATATAACAAGGACTGGGGAAATCAGGTTAATTAAGCTTATCACTCTAATAATCTACATGTAAAGCTCTGTGCACGAGCCTATCCTATCAATTCTGTCCCTGGGTACCCAAGCCCTAGTGGCTAGTCCAAACCGTGGCAGCTGGTAGGGGCCCTTTCCACACAGAGAAAGGAGAATTAAAACAGTCAACAGCACAGTAATTCCATTTGGATTTAATGTGGCAATTCAACAGGAGCAACCTGAATTAGTACCACGACCTCCAAATAAGATAGGGTCCTTCAATGTCAGTAGGGCTCACTTGAGGTACACAAACCTCTTCACACATCCATATAAAAGAAAGCACTATACCAGGCAGGCTGCATCTGTATCCCGATCGCAATTACTGCACAATACCGGAGAACACACAGCAGATTCAGTTCCTGACAGACCGAGAGTAATTTTCAGCAATTCTTCCAGTCTTCTACAGGGTGAGCCTGGTTTCACTCTTCAGAGATCCTTTGATTCTTTTCACAGGACGGATTCAGTCCTAACAAGCTGTTACACAAGCTGCAGACCGAACTCTGGGCCTTACACGTTTTTGACTAAACTGCACACTGAAAAGCACAGGGCTCCTTCCTTCTTCACTGCCAAAACTCAACTGAAACCCAAACAAAACTGGCACTTCTTTGAGTTCCTCCCAGTTCTTGACTGGATTGGCTGTCACCATAATGACTGCTGCTGTTGGTCCAAAATGCACTGAAGTCTAAACTACATCTCCCAGAGTCACTGCCCATACAATCCTCTTGTGGCTGGCTCAGTTTATGAGTCCAAGTTCTGATTCAGTCAGGCACCATTTTAAGCTAGCTTACCCCACACTGATTGGTCCAGTTCAGCAGTTCAAAACTAGAATGGGAACTAACGACACAGTTCTGACTGCAAAGAAAGCAGGTTAGACAAACTGTAATTTCATTATTACTCTAAATAATTTCTGGCAAACAGTTACATCTTTCAGATAGAGTTCCCTTTGCACTCTAGTGACTGCAAAAATGAAGTGAATTAGCCGCAGCTCGAGTGGTACCTCAGAGAAGCACACAGCCCCCATACAAACTAATTATGTCTGCAAGCAGACAGCTCTTAAAGAGACAGTACCAGAGGCTCTAAAAACACTCACTGATAAATGGCTTAAATGCCAAACACCATTCAGGCTTGAGCATTCAAACAGCTCCTGAATCTTTTAAACCCCATTTGCAGGGGGTTAAATCAGGACAAAGAGAAGATCTTGAGAGCTGCTTGGAAACAAGGCAAGGTAGAATACAACAGGGCTCGGCTTTGTTTGATCAAGATTATCCCAGCTGATTCAACAGCAAAGATAGGCATATGCACCTCTGATAAGAAAACTCAAAGACCTTAAAATAAATTCAAACTCCCTACCTGGCACGCTCCAAGTGGGGTGGGAATCCGGCACTGAAGTTTACCACTGGCAGAAGAAGCCCTACAGGCATTTAGGAGACGAGGGCATGAAGTTCCGATAGCCCCCAGGCACGAGAGACTTACCCCAGATGCTGCAGAACCCATGGCGAATGAGTGGAACTCGAGCGGGAAGCAGAGAAGGAAAGAAGATGGCAAGTACCACCCTGAGAGACATTAAGACTATGCTTTCTAATTTGACCCACACTGACATCATGAGGGTTTATCTGGGCGGACTGAACAAACGACAACCTGAAGAACTGTTTATTCCGGTGAGGGCTTTGCTGATATTCTGTGTGGGCCCTTACAGACTTCCTCTCTCTTCAGGGACATTTCAGTAATTTAGATCTCAAGTGACCCAAGTGACTCAGTGTTATGTTTTAATAAATTCTAAGTGGGAAAAAAGGGGAATGGAAATGAGGGTCTGTGGATGGGTGGCCCATTACTAATTTACCAGTCTGGGACTGTCGGGGGGCAGGAGTGGAAGAGGCTCTCCGCTGGGACCTCATGGCTGAATAGAGGCTCACGCTGACTCTAGCAAGCCAGGAAGCTGTTGCATAGATAGACAGAGAAAGAGTGGGCTAAGTGGGGGGCAACTGGACAATGGGGGCGGGGAGTTCCACCGTCCACGGGCCTCCCTGACCATTCATGGAAGGTCGGCCGCAGTATACTGCGAGTGTCCTCTGAGCACCCAGGTCGAGAGATGCATAGAGCGGGGGCTCGAACAAATTCCATTTCCGTGGAGGCTCACGGAGGAAATTGGAGCCCTTTTATAATTCTGTCTAGGAAGTAGCAGTTGAAAAGGGTCACTGGTGCTGTATTTGCACCTCAGGACAGTGCAATCTCACAGGATCTGGGCTGGTGGGGGCACCTCAGGGGCGGCTTAAGGTATTGGCATTACACAGGCATGGTCAGAAGGGGAGGGTGGTGGATCCATTCAGTGTGGATATGGGGTCTCACATGCCCATGCATGATGGTAAGGGCCTAGTCAGTGTCAGAAGGAAAACATCCTGTCTCCTTGGTGACTGGGAACTGCAACTAGATACCGCAGTTACCTATGTTGACTGAGACTCGGGGATTGTGGGACACAGCTCTGGGGGGGCCGGTAGCTCTGAAGCTATGGGCTTGGAGGACAGTTAGGGGGCAGGAGTTAGGGTTGGAATATGGCTTGGGGGTTGGGGACATCCTCAGGTAGGATCCTATAAGCCTGGCCCTCTCGAGCTGCTCTCCCAGAATGAGGCGAGGCTTTATGGAGAAATAGAAGCGTGCCTAGCACTGCAAAGGCCATATATCTGATCTAAAGCAAGTTAGTTAGAGGGACTGTTAAGTAGAGAAAGGTATTTGGGACACGTCATGTGGAGGAGGGAGGGTGGACAGTACCACATATAACTTTGAAGGTAGGAACAATTCGTGAAGTCGAGCAATTGGGGAACTGAGGGGCAGTACCTATTACGACATCCAGGTGGGGGGATGAAACTTCCCAAGCAGGCATGGATGGGCCTCCTTTATAGAAACAGTTTTGAATATAAAGGACCAGATACACGGATAATCCCACAGAATAGAGTCATGCAGCACAATTTACAGTTGTTCTAGCAGGACAAAATGGGTTAATCCAGACTGATAAAGTGGAGACTCTGAGATTTACAGTAAAGAGTGGGCTTGACAGAAGGGAGAGGTCTCTAGCTCATGAATGATTGGACCAGAGACGCTTCGGGGTGGATAAGAGGGGTGAATGAGCGACCTGGATGCCATACAGAGGGACAGGATAGATGGATCTCATCCATTTTGTCTTTCTCCATGGGAACACTGCTGCTGGCGACAAGCTATAACATCTGGCAAGGACTCAATGGCTTTTGGGTCCAGGAGGAACGAGCATTGCATATGACTCCTTCTCCTCCAATGCGAGTAGGTTTACTCACTTCCCAGGGAACAGAATACTCTGCCTCTACCTTGGGAGTCACGTTGTAAGTAGAGTTTACCAGGAGGTAAAAGTTGCTCAGTTGAGGGCACCTCCTAGGCTGTTCATTGTTATTTGCTATGTGCGTGTTAGTGCTTGGTTACCTGTCTTAAGGATAAAAATACTGTTACATAGGCAAAATCTGTGACTACTTAGGAAAAAACAAGGGAGCTGCATCTGATAGAAGGCTTCAGACGAGTAGGGAGGGGCAGTTGGGGTAGATCAAGATTACAAAAGATGGTGGGACGGAGGCAGCTTAATCTCATTCACCTGAAAGGTACAAGCCCTCTACACATAAATGGGGAACAATAAAAAGGTTAGAATTAGCTCCCAGAATGTCAATGGATTAAGCAACCCTATAAAGTGACATAAAGTTATCTGACCCTGAAAAAAGAGAACCCTTCCTTTTGCTATTGCAAGAAACCCACCTTAACAGGACTGAGCATCAGAAATTAGGGAAGTTTGGCTATGAGTAGATTGTGGCGGCTTCCTTTGGGAGAGGAAGGAGAAGAGGAGCAGCTGTACTGGTTGCAAAGGGACTCAATTCCAAAAACTAACAGTTACACGGATCCTGAAGGCCGATTAGCTATATTGTGGGTAACCTGAAGGTGCACCTATCACTCTGGCTTGTTATATGCACCACCAGGTTCCATGAGGGAGATCATCGGCTCCTTAATTCAATAGAATTTCAGAATATCATAGTGGGTATTAGTGGGGGGAGATTTGAATCAGATTTGGGATCAAAAGATACGCCTAAAGCAAAAGTTTTTGGCAATCTCCGCTGGTAAGACATTAAGAGGCATTTAAAGGTGCATTTGGATAGATGCCTGGAGAAACCAAAATCCAAACAAAAAGAATATACACATTATTCATACCCACATGGTTCATATGCTAGAATTGACTATATCCTAATCTCCGAGAACATCAGGGTCAGGTGTTAGAATGCAAACCGTCCCTTCTGTCCTTTCAGATCATGCACAGGTAACCATGACCATGAGCTGGAAGACTAAAGAGGCCAATCCTCTGGAAATTCAATAATTACCTTCTAAATTTGAAGGAGTTCACAGAAATGGCCAAGAAAAGACTAATACAAATCCAACAAGACAATGAGTCTGGAGAGATACCGGATACTGTGTTGTGGGACACTATAAAAGCGGTATTTAGAGGACTGTATTAAATTAGCTGCACATTTCAACGGCAACAAAATAAACAATTGGAGCAACTACAGGGTCAGCTTCAGGCCTTGTTAAACCAAGTGGCAGCAGGGGAGATCTCGACACAATCAGAAATTCAGAGGGTTAAACAGCAGATACAGAGGATTATTAATATTAGAACAGAACAGGCGCTGCAGCAGTTAAGGCAGAGGTACTACTAGTCCGGACACCGTGCTTCTCAACTCCTGGCACACAGACTTAGGTGGCAAACAGCAGGGAAATATGATCACAGATCAGGGATCCCAGGACTGGGATAATAGGAAGTCCTCAGAAAATACTCTCGAGCTTTAGAGAATTCTATACAACCTTTATAGGCAGACCACTCCCCAGATAGGAAGGGATCAAAAGTACTTAAATGGATTAAGGCTACCAGAACTGACTTAAGAGATTAGGGAAATCCTGGACACTCCTATATCCCCAGCTGAGTTAGATTCAGGCTGTCAAGAGACTTAAGATGTAGAAATCACCTGGCCCAGATGGATACACCCAGAATTCTTTATTTTAAATGGAGATAAATAACCCACTATTGAGAGCCTGCAGGTTGGCCCAGGAAGGAGGAATTACCAGAGACATGGAACTATGGTTATTTTGAGTATCCCCAAACCAGGGAAGGATACTACTCATTGTGGGTCATACTGCCCTATTTCGGTCCTAAACACAGATTATAAATTATAGCCTCGATACTAGCGAAACGACTGAGGTGGTCTTGCCCAGACTAATTAATTATGATCAAACGGGTTTTATTCCAAGTAGACAAATGCAGGATAATATTAAAAGAACCCTACATGATGTTCCATGCTGCCGGTTGAGGCCCCTGGGCTGATACTGAGTCTGGATGCTGAGAAGCGCTTCAACCGGTGGCATGGAAATTCTGAAGCCTTTAAAAATTATAAATATGATATATACTAGCCAAGGGCCTATGTTAAAATAAATGAGGAAGTTTCTTATCCGATATCTTTGCAACGAGGCACCAGACAGGGCTGCCCTTTCCCTCTCCTTTTTGCATTGTATCTTGAGCCACTAGCTCAGGCTGTGAGGGCAAGATGAAGGGATACAGGGGTGGGAGATGGAGGAGACACATAAGCTGCCCTATATGCAGACGATTTATTGGTTTATCTTCAAGACCCAGAACAATCACTAGATAAATTATGGACCGTACTATCAGAGTTCAGTTCTTTGGCAGGGTATAAGCTGAATTCTCTAAGACAGAGGTTTTAAAAATATACTACGAACCGACAGAGCAGATTAAGCAGAAATACCCCTTTAAATGGAACTTAACACACATCAGATATCTGGGGTCAGTTTGGGATTCCAGTTCAAAGATCTGTTAGCACTTAACTTCACATGGATTTTGAGGACATTAAGTTGAACTCGAACATTGGTCTCAGATTTCCATCTCCTGACTCAGAGAGTGGAAGCCATTAAAATGATTATCCTTCCCAAATTCTTATACTTGGTACAAACAATACCCACCAGAATACCAGACCCTACTTTAATCTATTAAATAGGACAATTTCATCGTTCCTATGGGGACCACACAAAGCTAAGATTAGACTCTCAGTGCTCCAGATTCCAAAAGGGCAGGGGTCTCATTTGCCTAATTTATAACTATACTATTTTGCTGCACAGTGCGGACAATCATATACTGGTTAGACAACTTGTACATCGCCAAATGGAAAAACCTAGAACTTAAAGGAGGGCTCTTTTAAACTTACATAGTACACTCCTTAGTCAGGAAGTTCCTCAGATGGGACAAGAGAAGAACCTTTCACAATGCCCACATTGGAAGTATGGTACACTATTTTGAAAGACAAAAGAGCAGACAACTGAAACCGCTGCTGTTATCTCTCCCATATACAGAGGCTTTTATCCCAGGAACATGGGACGGTGGCTTTAAGAGATGGGAGGCAAGGGCCTACACTTAGTTTGGCATCTCGTAGAAGAAGGGAGGTGGTGCCTTTTGAAGTTCTGGTTAACCGATTTGAGATCCCATGGCAGGACAGATTCAGATATTTTCAAGCAAGAAACTTTGTGAAAAGCCTGACCATGGAATTTAACTGGCAACTCTCACACCTCAGATTGCCCATACCTTTAAAAAGGTGATAGAAGGGACACCCATTAGAAACATATCATTTCCACACTATACCAAGACCTGCAGATATGGAAGGAGACACTACAGAATCCATATGAAAGGCCTGGGAAAGGATTTGGGAAACCAGATTCCAGACGAATTATGGACAAGGGCCCAATCCAAAACACATTGGGGTTTATCTGCAGTCACCTGGCAGGACTTCTCTTGGAAGATCTTTGCCAGATACTTTCGCTCCCCAGTGACTATGGGGAAAATTTTGAGAATGCAATTTTATGGACTGTTGGAGGAACTGTGGTCAGGAACAAGCAACATCGGTGCCTGTGCTCTGGAGCTGCCCAGCTCTTTCCAACTTTCTGTCAGATCTACAACAAGCCCTAAGAAAAATAATTGACTCAGATCTGATAGTGTCCCCCACATGCTATTTCTTTTGGACTCTCAGGAGTATCCTGGGATCCACTTTCAACTAAGTTTCTGAAAATAACATTTTTGGCTGCCCAAAAGGTGGTAACTAAAAACTGGTTAACTCAGAACCCTATCACATTAAATAAGTGGCAGGAGATTATGATAAATATTTACAGAATGGAGGCACTGTCAGCCTCCCTGAATAAGAGGCTATCACAGTTTGAAATCCTATGGAGACGGTGGGTCTTATATATGGCAGGGGAAATACGGATTTCATCCCTTGACAAGCTGGGACTTACTCCAATATAAAGAAGGCCCTGCTGTATAAACTCAGGCCTTAGCGCAGACTGGGCTAGAGTTGGAAACAATGAGGTCTTGAATTCCTGCAGGATCCCTATCTCAAAACACCTGAGTGAGGGATGAGCTGCGTCTTAGAAGATAAACTACTACCTATATGAATTTAGTTTGCTGAATGATACATAGATACATAGACAGTTTGGCAGATAAGGGCCTATGGCCCACCCAGTCTGCCCATTTGAGCTTGTAAGTTCAGTTTGTTTTCCTAGAAGTCTGTTGCACCTTACCCTGACCTCCAGAATTCTTTTTATGTCTATCCCATGCATTCTTAAATCCCGTGATTGTTTCAGCCCCCACCACTTTCTCTGGCAGGGTGTTCCACTTGTCCACCACCCGTTCTGTGAAGAATTCTTTCTCATGTTTCCTCTGAATCGCCCTCCTCCAACTTCATCCCATGCCCTCTAGTCCTGAAACATCTTTTTCGCTTAAAAATAGTGTATTCCTGCACCCTGTTCCTCCCTGTAAGATACTTGTATGTCTCTATCATATCCTCTCTCCCTCCTCTCCTCCAGGGAGTACATGTTCAGTTCCTTCAACCTGACTTTAGGACTTGTGATGCAATCCATGCACCATCTTTGTTGCCCTCCTCTGAACCTTCTCTACCCTGTCTATGTCCTTACGTAGGTATGGTCTCCAGAACTGTACACTGTACTCCAGGTGGGGCCTCACTAGTGTCTTGTATAGCGGAATTATGACCTCCTTTTCCTGCTGGTAATGCCCCTGCCTATACATCCCAGCATCCTATTTGCTTTACCTGCTGCCTTGTCACACTGTTTCCTACCTTGAGGTCATCAGAGATGATAAAACCCAAGATCCCTTCCTGCTTGGTCATGCTATATCCTCACCCCCAACTGATATATTGTGCCAGGGTTTTGTGCCCCATATGCATTATCTTGCACTTCTTTGCATTGAATTTCAACTGCCAAACCCTGACCATTCTTCAAGTTTCTGCAGTTCGTTCTCATTCTGTCTACACCCTCTGGTGTGTCTACTCTGTTACAGAGCTTTGTGTCATCAGCGAACAGTGAAATTCTGCCTTCTAGGTCCCGCGCCATGTCACTGATGAAGATGTTGAATAGAACTGGTCCCAGCACTGATCCCTGTGGTACCCCACTGGTCACTCTTTCCTCTGTGGAGTGATAGCCATTTACCACCACCCTCTGTGTCCTGCCACCCAGCCAGTTCCTACCCACCACACACTACTGTCCTGCCCACACCCATATTCCCCAGTTTGTGTAATAGTCTCCTATGTGGCACAGTGTCAAAGGCCTTGCTGAAGTCCAGATAGGCCATGTCCACTGCCCTCCCTGATCCACCTCCCTAGTCACCCAGTCAAAAATTCAATGAGGTTGGTCTGACATGACCTCACCCAGTGAAACCATGCTGCCTTGGGTCCTGTAGTCCATTGACAACCAGATGTTCCACCAATCTCTCTTCAGTAGTGCTTCCATGATCTTCCCCACTACCGAGGTGAGGCTGACTGGTCTGTAGTTCCTGCTTCCTCTTTGTTCCCACTTTTGTATAAGGGGACTACATCTGCTGTCCTCAGTCTTTGGGTACCTCCCTGTTTCCAGTGATCGGCTAAACAGGATAGCCAGAGGTTCAGCCACCACCTCTCTTAGTTCTTTAGGACCCTGGGTGCACCCCATCTGGCCCCATTGCTTTATCAACTCTTATTACTTCCAGTTCCTTCAGGACCCTTTCTCGTGTAAAGGGACTTGTGTCCATTTCTGCACCATTCTCACCCTTGTACTCCTTCAGACCCATTACCTTCTCTTCTTCAGTAAAGACTGAGCAGAAATACCTGTTCAGTATGTCAGCTTTACTGTTGTCATCCTCCACGCGCCCCATCCTCCCCTTCAGTCTCACTATCCTCCCTTTGTCTTTCTTTTTTCACTTATGTACCTGTAAAGGTTTTGTCCCTCTACCCACTGATTTTGCAATGTGTTCTTCTGTCTGAGCTTTGGCTTCCTTACTGACCTCCTGCCTCCCTTTGCTTCTCCTGGTACTTCTTCCTATCCGCTTCTGCCTGTGTCTTTTGTATTGCCTGAATGCAATCTTTTGGCTTTCACTTTCTTTGCTACCTCTTTGGAAAACCATAATGGTCTCCTCTTCCTTTTCCTCTTGCTAACCTGCTTAATACATAATTCTGTTGTTGTTGTAATCCCATTTTAAATACTGCCCACTGTTCCTCAACCCTGATTCATGTCCCATTCCCTTAATGCCTCTTTTCAAGTATCTCCCCATTTTCCCAAAGTCTGCCCCTAAAATCCAGGATATGTGTTTTTGTGTGGTTTGGTTCTGCTCTTTCTGTGATTTCAAACCACAATGACTGGTGGTCACTGTTTCCCAGGTGCTCCCCACTGTTACCCCCATCACACTGTCCCTGTTTGTGAGCACAAGGTCCAGTATTGCCTTCTGCCGAGTTGGTTCCATGACCAGTTGCTTGAGGAAGGCACCCTGAAGGAGTCCAGGATAAATCTGCTCCTAGTTGATGCTGCTGCTGGGATGCTCCAGTCCACATCTGGAATATTGAAGTCTCCAACCAGTACTACCTCACCCTTGTCTGCCATCCTTGGATGGCTAGCATCAGCTCCCTATCTGTTTCTTCCTCCTGGGCTGGTGGTCTATAGACCACACCTGTGTGGATGGCTGTCCCATTTTCCTTTCCAGCTTAACCCACAGTATCTCCCCCATTTTGTTCCTCCTGGATCTCTGTGGCCCTTATGTCATTTTTCACATAGAGTGCCACTCCTCCTCCCTTCCTGCCTGCTTTGTCTCTTCTGAATATGTTGTGTCCAGGTATGGCCATCTCCCAGTCGTGGTTATCACACACCAGGTTTCAGTGATGGCCACAATGTCCAGGTCTGACTGCACCATGACAGCCTCCAGATCTTCCCATCTTGTTGCTAAGGCTCCTGGCATTTGCACACATGGCTTTCCATGATTTGACCTCCCTAGACCGCCTCACTGTTCTACTCCAGCCCCTTCCTTGGTTGTCATTTATCCTGGTTCTCCTTGCTGTCTGCCCATCTGCTGAATTTTGTCCTTTTCTGCTTATCCACCTCTTGGGAACTAATTCCATCTTTTGCACACTGCTTATGCACAGATATGCAGCTTTTCCTCCCTTTGATCAGATCAGTAATTGAATATATGAATTTGCCTATAAAGAATTTATTTGTAACCTTTATTGTAGAAAGATGTATTATGTTTTATGTATGTATTTATATATATGAATTAAAAGAATAAAAAAGTTAAAAAAAAAAAGAATTTAAGAAAAGGGTAGTTTTGCATTGTTGGCCAGTGGGCAAGTAACCTGCATGCCCTGGCTACTGTAGCATGGCTCTGGTGGTCCAGTGGTTTAATTTGGTCCAGCCTGGGTCTCCATATTGATTAATCTTTTGTAATTTATTTGTGATGGATTTCTTGCTGAAAAAAGAAAAGATGCAGCCTGCTGCTGTTTTAAAATAAAGTGCAGAGTGGCAGCTGTGGGCACTGGACATGCCAACAAGGAAGAGCGGGAGTGTGAGAAGCTATGGGTCGGCTCCACAGCTGAGTGCAGCGCACTTGTTGGGAATCCCCAGTGCAGAGTAGGGTGGCTGCTCCAAGCTGCAACGCCTCGTCGCAAACAGGCATTGGCCTGCAACTGACTTCATGATAGTGTGAGAGGAGATGCAGAGAAGTGGCTCCTCTCACAGGCAGGACAACCAGATAGTCTTTATTTAGTTGTGCAGATGACAAGCGCCAGAAGGATTATTCAGGGACTGGCTCACAGTTAACAAGCATTTGTCAATGCCAAAAGTTGTCTCGCTGGCATTGGCATTGGTAGCTGGGGAGTTAGAGATTTATAATAGGAATAGCAGTGAAGTATTGAACTGAAGCTAACACCACCCCGACCCTGCAGAGACTGACAGGCGTTAGTGTGTGTGCCTTTGGGTGGTTAGCTATAATGCTCATGCCATTCTACTTCAACCTAGCCTGTAGACACTGATGAGTGTTGTGGTGTGCTTTGGGGTCTTTGGGCCTTATACTTACGCCATTCCATAAGGAAATATGCTGAGGTGGGTGCCGTATAGGAGAATGGGGTGAACTTTAGGCCTAACACTCTAAGGCAGACATCGATACCTGTCACTGGCTGCAGGGTGGGGTGGGTGGAATGGCGTGAGCATTACAGCCAATGATCCCAAGTCACACCCTGATGCCTGTCAGTCTCTACAGGGTGGGAGTAACAGATGGAAACCCTAATGCTGTAGGTGTTTGTTGGTATTTTCACTCCAAATTTTCAACATAGGCTTTGTGACCCCACCTCATGAAGAGCGGCACTATCAATTTGTTAGTTGAAATGTAGTTTTGCACAGCGGCTATGCCATTTGGCGACACGGGACAAAAACACATTTTGGGCAGATTGTGAAAATGACAACTGTATTGTTCATGAGGAGGTATAAAAAATTGTAACGTTGAAAATCTGGAGTGAAAATAGGAAAAATTGGTGAAGTCATGAGCATGCATAGAAACTGTGCAACACACATCCATAACCCAATTATTTTGGGATTTTTTACCACATTTTCAACATAGGCATTTTGGGACCTCCCCATGAACAGTGGCACTGTTATTTTTTCATTTGTCCCAAAAGTTGATTTCCCACAGTGACCGGTGCGAAAATACATTTTGGGCAGGATGTGAAAAATGACAGCTGTACTGTTCATAAGGAGGTGTGGAAAAATGCCAGTGTTGGAAAATCTGACATGAAAATATTGCAAATTTGTGAAGTTGCAAGGCACGTGGAAACTCACGCAATGCACGCCTGTAACACAGTCATTTTATGGATGTTCAACACCAAATTTTCAACTTAGAATTTTAGGGCCTCTGCTCATGAACAGTGTCACTGTCGTTTCCTCAAACTGTCCCAAAACTGATTTAGCACAGTGACCCGCTGTTAATGCATGGGTATGTGAAAACACATTTCAGCCAGGATATGTAAAATTACAGCTGTACTGTTCATAAGGAGGTGTGGAAAATGCAAATTTTTAAACTTTGGAGTAAAAATATTACAAATTCACAAAGTTACAAGCATGTTTGGAAACTGAGCAATGCACGCTCATAAAACAGCCATTTTGATTTTGTCCACCAAATTCACAACATGGGCTTTTAGAGTCCCCCCTCATGAACAGTGGCACTGTCATTATAATTGGTCCCAAAAGGTGATTCCGCGCAGTGATCGCAAATCACCTTTTGGGACTGAATAACGCCATGACAGTGACTGAATTCATGAGGAGGGTCCCAATAACCCTATGTTGAAAATTTGGTGCCAAAATTCCCAAAAATGGGCGAGATATGACCAAAGTTGAAAAAACTATTTATGCCATTATACAGCTTACCAGCAATTCTTCAGTTCGTGGTCGGATTTGAAGAGTGCAAACGTGTCCCGGTCTACTGAAGATCACCGTGTTGGGCTCCAGAGGTAAGTATAGGGTGAGGAGGGTGTGGGGAAGCATGGCACACAGAGGTGGGCGCAGGCTGGAGAGGGAGCAGGGAGACCATGAGGGACCATTTTCTTCTTTCTACAGGTTGAAAAAACATTGCAGGACGATTTTTGGTTTACTGGGGCATTTGTCATGGTGGGATGGGCTCCCAGTGTGCCACCTGAGTGTTTTGTGGGGGATGCTGTAGCTGACGAGGATTGGGCACCCCATCAGCACATACCAAGGGGAGACAAGAGCCGAGGGATTGGGCACCCCTCAGCACACAACAAAAGTAGAGGGGTGGCATTATGCAACAGGGAATAGTCTCCCTCATCTGCAAAATAAACAGAAAAGGGGGACTAAAGCTGGCCGAGGATCGGGGCCTCTGTCGGGAAAGAAAGACTGTTTGGGAGGCGCATGATGCGGAGAGGATTGAGCACCCCTCGACATCCATTTTAAATGTGAGGGGCATTATGCCAATGGGAGTGGGCTTCCCGTCGGCAAATGAAGTGGGTTGGGGCACTCTGTGGCGGTTTCACCATGACAGGCACGTTGGGAGGGCATGTTATGGTGCCACTACTATGACTGCAGAGGACCTTTCTTAGACTGTAATTAGCCACTTGACGTGATGCCTGGTGTCACCGCCTGCAGCTGCCTTATTAGGGGAATGAGGGATGCACCTTCTGATGGGTGCCTGCATTCTTCCACAGTGACCGCACCTCCATATCTGCTACTAATGCAATATGCTGGCTAGCATGCATGCACAAGCCAACATAAAATAAAAGTAAATAAAATGAGCACAGCCTGAATTGGGGCTCCGAGGAGTTCCACTGTACAGAAATGCAAGCACAAAGAAAAGGCTTACTAAGGGAGCCATTTTAGAGCAGAGGAAAAGCACTCTAAGCATGAGGGAGCTATGGCAAGAACACTGTGGTAAACACATACAAAATACATTATTTTTTAAATAAAAGCTACAAGGGGCTAAAGTGAAGTCCTGGGAATGTAGTAAAAATTAAGTTAAGTTATAGAAATATACAGATTTAAAAACAGAGCTGTTTTAAAGTGAGCTCTTGTTGTAAAGACTTGCTCAGTCAGAAACTGTATGCAGAGAGAACAGTCATGTTTAAAAGTGCACTGCCAAGCCAGTTTACTTTTACTTCATCCCAAACTTGGCAGGGTTTAGCTGTAAGTGTACTCTATCTGGGGAAAATAGTTTTTTATGAACAAAGTTGAAAATAAGGAGTCGCTAACCTTAGAAGGAATAGTGGGTTCTGGAAGGCATGATCCATGCAGGCAGTTTCACAGAAGGTGGAGTTTAGTGGGAAAAAAGAAAATGTAATTTTAATGGATAAAACTGCAGAGGGCAGCTTACTTAACGGAGAAACAACTATTTATGTGGAAAACCAAGAGGAAGTCACTCAGAAAATGGTATTTAATAGTTTATTGAAAGAAAGTTTAACTCTTAGTGACTTAACATAGAAACATAGAAGTTGATCGGCAGATAAGGGCCTCAAGGCCCATCCAGTCTGCCCATTTCTTTTCTACCTTATGAATGTGCCATTGGCCTTTGCTCTGTCAATGGTCTATCTATTCATACTCATCTGTATTGCTCCCTCATGCCTATCCATGCCTGTCTGAAGCCCTGCACTGTATTCAAATCCACCACTTCCTGAGGTAGGCTGTTCCATGCATCCATCACCCTTTCTGTGAAAAAGAGCTTCCTCACATTACCTCTTAATCGGCCTCCTCTAATCTCATGCTGTGTCTTCTTATCCTGATACTTTTCTTATATTGAAACATGTTAGACTCTTTTCACCTTGTTACTGCCTTTAAGGTGTTTGAATGTTTAGATCATATCACCTCTCTCCCTCCTTTGCTCTTGGGTGTACATATTGAGCTCCGTTAATTTGTCCTCATATGTCTTCTGATGCAGTCTCTGCACATTTGCTTGCCCTTCTCTGGACTGCTTCAGGTTTGGTTAATGTCCCTTGTGAAGTGTGGCCTCCAATACTGCACAAGAGTACTCCAGATGGGGCCTAACTAGTGGCTTGTAAGAGGATGATTACCTCCCTCTTACAACTTGTGATACCCCTACTAATACACCCCAACATCCCTAGCCTTACCTACTACTTTAGTGATCTGCTTGGATGATTTCAGGTCATCGGTGATGATGATGCCCAAGTCTCTTTCTTTCCTTGTGACTGCCAGCAACTCCTCCCAACCTATAGGTGGCTTCAGGATTCTCTTACCTATGTGCATGGTCTTGCACTTATTTGCGTTAAACTCCAGTTGCCACTCTCTGACCATTTTGCTAGTTTATCCAGATCTCTTCCCATTCTGCCCACCCCATCTGAATCATCTACTCTGTTGCAGATCTTGGTGTCATCTGCAAACAGACAAACCTTACCCTCCAGTCCATCTGCAATGTCACTGATGAAGATATTGAAGAGGATTGGCCCAGGACTGATCCCTGGTACCCTACTTATGACTTGCGCCTCTTCTGACTGTATACCATTTACCACCACTCTCTGTTTTCTGCCCGTCAACCAGTTTGCCACCCAGTTGACCAACTTCTGACCACCCCATGCCTACACAGCTTATTAATCAATCTTCTATGTGGAACAGTATCGAAAGGTTTGCTGAAGTCAAGGTAGGCCACATCAACTGCTCCCCTTGGTCCACCACTCTGGTTACCCAGCCAAAGAACTCTATGAGATTAGTTTGACAGGACCTTCCTTTTGTAAACCCATGCTGTCTTGGATCCTGTGCTCTATGGATTCCAGGTGTTGCACTATCCTTTCCTAAGGTGCCTCCATAATCTTGCCCTACTGAGGTAAAGACCGACTGGTCTGTAATTCCTGCTTCCTCCTGCTACCTACCACTCTTGTGGAGCAGGATCACCTGAGCCCTTCTCCAGTCTTCTGAGACCTTTCCTGTGCTCAGAGACTCACCTAAACAGTTCTGATAATGGCTCTTCTAGTTCCACCCTTAGCTCCTTTTGGGTTCCTGTGAAGAATTTTAATAAACAATGTTCTGAGGAAAGCTGAGAATGTGGGCTTTCAGAAAGGTGTGGAAGTGCTTTAACTTTGAGAAAATAGTTATTTTTATGCCAGAAAAGTACATGTAAATAAATGGGAATCAGACTGACAAGAAAAGTAGCCTCGGAATCTTCAGAAAAGCAGTTAGATTTCAAAAGCTATTGATTCTATTGTGGCTTATGCTGCTGCAGAAAGAAATGAGATTGGTTCTGAGCCCGTGGACTGGTCAGTGTCCACACAGTGACTGGGGATTAGCACATGCAAATAATTGTGGGGGCTAAAAGTAGCTGCACAGCCAATGTGCAGGGAGTTCAAGCAGGAAAGCGACCATGTAGCAGGGACCCATGTGAAGTGGGTTTCAATCAGTAGAGGCATGTTGTATTGATAGAGCCTAAAGGAGGCAGCCCTTATATATTTAAAGTGTAGTGTGATTGAGGATTACCTATATTCCAGTACAGGGTCAGTCAGGGTAGTGAGTGAGAACAGGAAAGTAAAGTTAGCCTACTGCTTCAAGTACCTGATGACTCAAGAAGCTGTAAAGTTGTCTTCACAGAAACAAAAGCTGCCACAAGAAGGATTCATCGCTTCTCCAGAATTTCAACCCCACAACTGCTTGCTCCAGAGGGCCCGCAGAAAATCATCTTCAGCAGCTAAAGGAATGTGGTATAGTAACAAAACAATTTCTTCAACTTAGAATTTATTGTAAAAAGGAAGGGCCATTGAACTGAACATAATTTACCTGAAGTCTAAGTGAAGGACTGAATCTTTGAAAGACTGAGGGGACTGTGTCCTTTAAAATTTATGTGGAACTGCTGTGAACTGTAAGTTACATGCCACTGTTTGAAACTGTTTTACAAAAGTGTTTTATCTGCTAAAGGTAAATGTGAAGAAACTGAACTGTTTTAGTTTTAGAGTCTAATTTTAAGGTAAAACTGTTGCGTGGGATGCCTGGGAGGTATCTCTGGCACAGGGATCAGTTGGCTGACTAAAGTGAGATAAGGCCTGGTAGCCACTGCATGCCTGTAAGGCAGTTTATGTATGTGCAACACTGAGGCCTGAGGTGAGCCTAATGCTTGAAAGACAAATGTGTGGGGCAAAGGGTGAGTGGGCTGTCTGAGGTGGGGCAAGGCCTAGAAGCCACTGCATGTCCTTAAGGCCAAAAGTGTTAACAGGTACAGTGACTAAGACCAGGGAAGGGCTTTATCCTGGGGCCGTTGTGTTATCTGGAGGGTGGTGTTTACTTGTAATCTCCATGGGAAATTGTGGTGGGTGGATTTCCTGCAAATGAAAACAAAAGAAAGTGTTATTCTGTATTGCATTTTACAACTGCGTTTTATTTCTGATATTTTAATTGTAAAGCGTACATGTTATTTGCAATTTGTGACTGCACAATACTTACAATTCCTTCTGTAAAGCCTACCATATTTTTCCTCGATGCAAGTGTCAGTGTCCTTACTTGCAGTGCCAGTGTCTCACATTCCTGAAGGTCTCCAGGTCAGTCCAGTGCAGCACCTCTCTCTCTCTCTCTCTCCTCTCCCCCTCTCGGCTACCCACAGCCATACCAGCTGGAGGGTGTGGGCAGGGGAAGAGGCAAAGAATCGAAGGTCACTACAGTGCCCAAGCTATCATTACACTGCAGTGTCCAAGCTATGGTTACACTGCAGTGGCCAAGTGTCGATAACCTTACAATATCATCTGCACAGAGTAGTGTAGAGCAGGAGGCAGCAGTAGTGGGAAGAATATTGATAAATAAAGTGAATAGCAGAGGACCGAGTATGGATCCTTTAAGGGACACCAGTGTTAATGGGGGATAGGTCAGATTTGACTTAATTGATTCTACAAACTGCTGCCACTCACTAAGGTAGCTTGCAACCAGGTAGTAGCAGCAGATGGAAAACCCAGTGTAGACAGTTTGGATAGTAGAAGGGTATGATCCACAAGGTCAAACGCCTTGGTTAGGTCAATGAAAACAGCCCCACTGAGCATCTCCTTATCCATGGTCATTTGAACATCATTAGTAAATTGAATGAGGGCAGTGGATATACTATGGGCTTTCCTAAAACCATGCTGTGCCAGGGATAATAGATTATGCAACTGGAGGTGCTCTGTTACTTGGGAGGCCACAGTTTCTCTAGAAGTTTATCAAGCACAGACAGGACAGCAATGGGGCAGTAATTATCTATACAATTGGTGTCTCCTTTTTTGAATAGACACCATTCTGGTGACCTTTCAGAGCCTAGGTACTACCCTAGTGGAAAGGGACAGGTTAAATAGCCTTGAGACTGGAGCAGCCAAGTGAGGCGCAGCAATTCTGAAGAACCTAGGTATGGGATTGTCATGTCCTGCACTACCGTATGCTGGGATAGTCTTCAAGAGGTGTACTACCTCAGTCTTAGTGACAGTCCTAAGTTTAAAGGAGAGGGTCCTGGTTAATCTTTGGGAGTGCAAGGTTGAGGAGCCATGCCAGTCAGCACAGAGTACTTGGAGAGGTCAGGAAATGTGAGTTGAAAGTATTTGCAATGGGTTCAACATTATTACAGTTAATACCATTCAGTGTCATGTCAGATATGGTAGGATTAGTGCCCTGCCCCATGAAAACCTTAGTGTGGCTCCAAAAGTTACGTGAGTCACTAACGGATGTCTGGAGGAGCTGTTTGCAGTAGTTACTTTTAGCAATACATATTGTTTTTTACAGTCATTCCTTTGCCTCCTTTATTCAACCCAATCAGAGATAGACTTAGTTTTTTTTTATTTAGCCCAGGTTTTGTTACTCTAGTGGTCTTGTTTCCATAAAGGCTGAAGAAGCCCTCAGTACTCACCCTGTTTATATCTTTAAGGTCTCAGTTATAACCCCAACTTCTTCCTCAACAGAGTACATGTTGAGCCCCTGAGCTTCTCCTCATATGTGTTACTTTGCCTGTCACGGATCATCTTGCTTGTCCTTCTCTGGACCATTTCCATAAGTTGATATCCTTCTTGAGATAAGGCCAGCAATACGTAAACGGTACTCTAGGTGCAGTCTCACTAGAGACCTATACAGTGGCAAATGACCTCCACCTTGCTGCTGGTGATTCCTCTGGCTATGCAGTCCAGCATCTGGTTTACTTGTCCACAGCCTTCCTACATTGATTGTGCCGTGTGTTTCAGCTCACTCTTGATAATTACACCCCAGTCATATTCCTCCTTTGAGCTAATTACCGCATACCACCCAACCAGTATTTGGTCCTTGAGGCTATCACTGTGATGCATAACTTTACACTTTTAGCATTGAACTTAATGAGAACCAATTAGCCATACTTAATGAGAACTAATTAACAATCCACCAAGTATGAAGTCACAGAATTTGAGCCATTTCTTGGCTTAGCACTTGTAACTCAAAATCCTCACAGTAGGATGCATCTACCTGCATTTACCTTCCCCTTTGATTCACCAACCTGGATAGCTCCACTTTTGAGACCGTCACCTTCTGAAAATACCTAGGCCTCTGGTTCAGACCAACACATTTCAACTTAGCTGCTTGTATTGACTCCCTCTGCTCGAAACTGCATCCCAAACTAGGCATGCTCTTTTGCAACAAACAAGATATCTCCCTACATATTCACGTGACTTAGTTCACAAGACTATCCTCCAATTTTTGACTACAGGGGACATTATCTATGCCCCTGCCACCTCTCTCTCAAGCTAACACCTTACTCTACTCTTTTTGCAGATTCCCAACAAACTCCCACCTCAAACTCATCCCAGCACACTTCTGTCCTCTTTAAATTTCTCCCCTCTCCCACAGATGCTACATTCACTCTAACAATTACTGCAAAATATTGGTTCAGCCTCCTCCCTCTTCTCTTTCTTTCTCTCTGTTGCTGTCAGCCCCTCCTACTCTCTTAGATCCTGGCATCCTCCTCCTCCTCTATTCCTCACTGGTGCTCAGCAACCAGCATCTCAGCCTTCTCTTTCCACCTTCCTTGTCTCTGGAATCAACTGCCCCTTCCCTCCTTGAATCCCCATCCCTCCCTCCCTCCCTGCTCTTAAATGCCAAATTAAGCTTATCTCCCCACCCCCTGCAACTGTCCCCTCTCCCCTTCTCACCTCTCCTGCCCCTCACTCTTTTTACCCTCTTCCTATCTCCCAAAACAGCCACCTAATAAACTTACACCCTTGTATCACTTTTAACATCTTCTCTTCTGAAAAGTTTTACGTGTATTAAATGTATTTCTGTATAATATGTAATGTCTCCTCAATCTTACTACTCTATGTAATTACTCAAGCATTCTGTACTGACTAAACTGCTACTGGCACTTGTAATCTGCTATTTGGCACTTGTGTATGAATGTATAAGTTTCCTCCTCTGTATGTAATTTGTTTACCCATGTTCGAGTGTACCTTGAAACAAGCCTTGGCTTAGTGTGCCCTTCCTGATTACTAAATTTTAAATAAATAATAAATAATCTGCCACCCACTCAGATCAGCTGCTCTTGCTCTAGATGACTTCACTAGCATGCTTGCTGAGCAAGACCACTCAGAAATAACCATACTAGAGACTTCATCTCAATTGGTCCTCAGACACTGAAGATAAAGTGCTTTCCAGGAGGCACTACTAGGAGGGAGAAGGAGCAGATGCTGAGGATCACTAAAGCAGTGGCAAGGAGGGGTCTGGAGGTTGTTGTCCACCTAGGGACAGAATGACCTATCCAAGGACAGGGCAAGCACAGAGCAGGTACAGGAGGACTAGAGATTTGGAAGGGTGCCTGGAGAAGGTAGCAAACTCTGTGACTTTCTTGGAGGTGCTGCTGATCCACGGTATGGGGTATAGGACTCTTCAGATCAGCAACTTCAAAAAGTGGTTGAAGGGTTGGTGCTGTGAGAAGGGGTATGGCTATTGGGGCTGGGGACCCATCTGGAACAATGCAGCCCTGTTCAAGGCTGATGGACTGCATTCTTCCAAGAGGGCAGGCAGCCCTCAGTGAATAGCGTAAATGCTTTTTGGACAAGCATTTAAACTAGCCTGGGGGCCAACGGAAGCAGGGAGACTCAGGTAGCCCACCCCCACTGGCTAGAGTAGCCAGAAATGAGGAACACGAATATAGGTTGAGGACAGGGACACCAGTACTAGATATGAATGGGAGGGCGGAGGAAGGAAGGCAGCATAACAAGGAGAGTGGGGTTGTGGACAGAGGCAGGTGGGCAAACACAGGATTAGAGGAAGGACAGGAAGAAAATATGGAAGTTCATGGTTATAAACACCAACAGCCTGGGAAATAAAATTCCAGACCTGGAGGCCTTGACAGTAGGGGCAGACCTGGTACATTGTAAATCATGACTGGGATGCAACTGTTCCAGGTTATGCTCTATTCAGGAGGGATGGGGGAGTAAAAAGGGAGGGAGGGACCCTGAACGTAAAGAAGATATAAACACAGCAGAATTACAGGGTAGACAGTGTGAGGCCAAGGCACTGTGGGTAACCCTTTGCCAGGCAATAGCACAGCAATCCACACAGGGGTGATCTACAGACCTCCAGTGAAGGGGAAGAGGTGGATAGGGATCTAGTGGATCAAATCCACAACATGGCATCAAAAGGTGAGGCATTACTGCTGGGGATTTCAATATCCCAGATGTGGATTGAACGATCCTGCAGCTGCTTCAACCAGGAACAGAGACATCCTGGATTCCCTACAAGAGACAGACCTCAAACAACTAGTGATTGATCTCACCAGAGGTAGGGTGATTCTGGACCTAAACTGACCAGTGGGATAGAATCACAGCTGTCCAGGTGGAAGGTCAGCTGAGATCCAGTGACCAACATATAGTGTGGTTTAGCATGGGGACAGAGATGCAGTCTATTCACCCAAAGACAAGGGTCTTAGATTTTAGGAGGGTGAATTTTGATAAATGTGGAGGGGCATCAAGGAGGCCCTGGTGAGGAGAGAGATAGGAGGTGGAGTTGAGGAGCAGTGGAACGCCTGAAGAGAGCCATAGAGGAGATAACTAGCCAATGCATTAAGATGGTTAACAAGGGCAAGAGAAGGAGGAAACCACTATGGGTCTTGAGAGAAGAGGTAAACAAGGTAAGGAACAAAAGGGCTTTCAAGAAATATGAGGAGATTCAAAGGAGAAAGATAGGGAGGCATACCTAAAGATTCTAAGGAAAGTGGGAAGGCTGTAAGGAATGCAAAGGCACAGACTGAGGAAAGATTAGCAGATGCTGAAAAGGGAGACAAGACATTCTTTAGGTACATCAACGAAAGAAGGAAAGCCGGAGGGGGATTGTAAGGCTTAGGGGATACAGGGAATTAAGGACAGAGACTTGAAAAGACAGAAATACTGAATGAATACATCTGTTCAGTATTCACGAAAGAGGGTAAGGGTCAGGGCCACAGCTGGGGAACAGATATCTGTTGGGGATAGATACAAGTTCATTTACAGTGGAGAGAGTCCTGGAGAGCTCACAAAACTGAAGGTGGACAAAGCAATAGTGCCAGATGGCATACACCGAGGATATTAAGGGAACTGTGACGGTAGCTAGCACCACCCCTGGCAGTCATGTTCACTGAGTCCCTCAGCACAGGAGTGGTTCCAGAGGCCTGGAAGAGGGCACTTGTTGTCCCTCTACACAAAAGTGGTAGTAGAGAAGAGGCAGGGAACTAAAGGCCTGTGAGTCTCACCTCTGTAGTGGCCCGGTGGTGGCACTCTCTTGTAAAAAGTTGTACCCATGCTCATCTGCACATTTTAAAATGACCCTTTCTTTGGTTTTCAGAAGAAAAATGGACCCCTTTAATAAAAAACAAGGAGTCAGTTACGGCCTCCAACCGCCCTTTTCGCTTTCAGTGAGGAACCAACCATGGGAACCAATGCAGGTATCCCAACACCATAGCAGGGCCCTGTCAACTTCTTCCACACCTCACCTGCTCTTTCTCTCAGACCCCGACTGTCAAACGTGTTCCCTGGCATGGGGAACCGGAGGGAGCTGTGGAATACAGTTGGAGGCTTCAAAGAGGGATGTCAAGCAGTGGCGGACAGCACTGTAATCTTAGTGAATGCCTACTGCAGACAGAAGAGCTTGGGAAGGCAGAAGCACCTGGAATAGGTGAGGAACACAATGGACCTTGACTGTCAAGTTAGTATGCCCCCGGCCTGGGGAAGGTGGGAAGGTGGGGGCAGGTGTCCCAACCACAGAGAATAAACTGGGTTACAGTTGTAGGTTCCAACGAGTGGCATTCAGCAGAGGTTGGCAGCGGTCTGGAATCTCAGGGACACCACCACTGTGGCAGGCAGGGCTTGGGCAGGTAGGAGGAGGACCTGGAGGCAGGTGAGGGAGAACAATGGGGCGAGGAATCAAAATATAAAATACCAAAACTTCAAATTTGGGGATTCTGTAAAGGCAAACCACAGTGCTAAAAAATGAAGCATTATTCATGAGCTATATAGGTATAATAACTGGCTTAGCCTTTTCCCATAGGAAACCATGGCGTAATTTGCCGTTATAAAGAGCGTTTATAACAGCAAACACCACACAGTTTCCTCTCTCGCATGCCCCACTGCTGCCTTTCCTTCAGAATGCACGAGTTGCTTTCCCCAGAAGACTGAACTGCCACTTAAAAAAAGTTTTAAATTTATTGAAAAACGCCACCCTGAGTCACTGTCGCAGACTGATGATCAAATCGAACCGGGTAGGCCGCTCAGCATCCTGCATTCATTTTATATAATTGCTGAGGCAAAAAAAGACAAACCCAGTAATTATATAAATAAAATATGGGTCTGGGTGTGAAAACTCAAATTTACACACACCTCAGAGTTTGATGCTACACATAAACCCCTCAAGCTTCACTCTTGGGGTTTATGTAGCATCCTCGGGTGTGTGTAAATTCTCATTACACACCCAGACCCATACTTTATTCTCCATGTAGTAAAGCAGTAAATCCTAGAGAATTGAGCAACTATTGGTGAATGAACACGATACACCCAGCAAACCTAGGTTCGATTCCCACAACCTCCACTTGCATACAGAAGCTCTGAAAAAGTCACTCACCCTCCCTGTGGTCCTGGAATGCACTTGGAGAAGAGCTTCACTCACTCGATGTGCCTTTCCCATACCCTCAAAATATAAAATAAAATAAATGAGGCAATAAAGCTGATGGCTCTGATCATAACTAACTCTCCAAAGAAGTTGTTTATTTTTATTGTTAATGACTCACACAAAGCTTAGCAACAGCTACAGAGGTTTTAGTCATACTTACAGTGTCAGAATGATTGCTCTCAGCCACCAAGGTTACACTGGGCAGGTGCCCATAGAAATGCAGTTCTACCACCTTCCAAAATTGGATGAGGGTTCCTCTGTCATCCTCTCCACTGCAGTTTCTTTTTTTTTAAACTTTCTTTATTTATATATATTTTCTTTTTTCCATTCCCATCCCATGGAGACCACACTTACAAACAAAAGTATAAGAATGACAAATTTTCCAGGTACATGATGGTCCTGAGAGGATACCGTGTCACATTAATTATACATTCATCATCAATCTGTATGAGGGTATATTTCTTCCTAATACATACTTTCTCTCTCCTTTCAGTACGACCTATCTTTACTTTGCATATTCTTTTAGTCTGCGCTCTGTCATGGTTTAAACTATAGCCCAGGGACCTCAGCTTCCCCAAAGGTACAATCAAATCCCTCAGATGCTAAATATTTTAGATTTTAAGAATAAAATTCCAGGGTCCATTTACCATATAAAGCACCCATCTTCTCCAAATCAACTCAAATTTGGTGAGCTTCTTATTAAGTAAGGCTGTGAGTGCCTCTAATCTATATAGTTTGATCATTATGTCATGCCACCCTGAATGTTAATCTCCTTCTGAGAAAGCCAATTTTTGTAATTATTTTTGTGCTGCTAGGCATGCCATTTTTAAGGATTTACCTGTGTTAGGATCCCTGCATCCCTGGGATAATCCATAAAGAAAAAAGGAAGGGTGAGTTGTAAATCCGGATCAATTATACTCTGTAAGGTCTGCTGTAGGTCCTTTAGAAAACATTGGATTTTTGGGCAACTCCAGAATATATGACCCATCGTTGCTGGGGAATATCCGCACTTCTCCAACACCTTGAAGCTTCCTCCCTTGATATTTCCTTGAATCGAAGGGGTCTTAAAAATCTCACTAAGATTTTCCAAGCAAACTCCTTCCAACTGACCAAGTCTCCCACTGTGTTCTTTGTAGTGCCCATTTCCATTGCTCTTCTTGTATCCTAATACCCAAATCCCTCTCCCAGATCTCTTTGGTACTCTGAATAGTATCTCCTTTCCAATTGATAAGGGCTGTGTATATAATTGAAATTATATGCTCCTTAGGCGGTTTGCCCTCTATAGCTGATTTTAATATTTTCGCAATCTGAGGGGAGGACCTAATCCCGGGGCAGCTGTGCCTGCAGCGATCTAATATATGCTCTTATCTGAAAGTATCTGAATCTATCTTTCCATGATATATCATATCTGACAACTAAAGTCTGAAAGTCCAAAATCATCCCCCTCCAAGAAGTGCCATATTAAGTGCAATTTTTTCTCTTCGATTTTTGAAACCCTGTCCCACTTGACTGGGGTGAAGGATGTCAGGTAGGGCACCGACAGCATTAGGTACCTCCATCCTTTGGCCTTTGAGTCTAAGAGGATGTTATACCAGCTATTTAGGGTGGCTTCCTGTCAAGTGGGTTTCTCTCTCCCCAGGGTCTCTAGCCCTCTGAGAGCAGGGCCAGGCTGAGATCCTCCAGGCCCCCACCCCAGCTCTATATCCTTCCATCTAGCCTCATATGTTTGATCCAACCAATACATGACAGTTCTAAGTTGGGCTGCTTGATGGTATAGTTTCAAATTAGGAAGGCAGGCTCCCCTCCTCGGAGTCTGGCACTGAGATGAACTTTGGCTTCTGCTGGCCCCACAAAAAGCGAGAAATTCTCCCATGTAATGCCATAAAGAAGGAGTCTGGGACAGTGATGGGTAGTGTTTGGGTTAAATATAAGAATCTGGGAAGCAATACCATTTTAACTGCCTCCACTCTCTGCACTAGGGATGGGGTCGGAGACCATCTCTCCAACTCTGACCTAAGCTTGTCTAAGGTTGGGTTAAAATTAGTGCATACAAATGTCCTACCTCAGAACTAAGAAGGATCCCCAAATACCTAATGTATGTGTGGTCCCATTTAAATGGGAATGACTCCATCAAATTCACAGAGGGTATATAATGGACCTTCAATACTTCAGTTTTTGTAGTATTTAGCTTATACCCTGCTAATTCACTAAATTCTGTTAGACAATTCCACAGCGTCCCATTGAACGCCGGATCTGACAAATAGATGAGCAGGTCATCTGCATATAACGCAAAGCTTATGTGTTTCATCCTTGTCTCCCAACCCCTCACCTCTCTCTCTCTCTGGCGTATTCTCTGGGCTAGTGGTTCCAAATAGAGGGTGAACAGAAGGGCAAGAGGGACAACCCTGCCTCATGCCTCTATGCAGCTGGAAGGGAGCGGATACCTGCACGCTTATTTTAACATAGGCCTTAGGTTTTGTATATGTGTTTTCAATAGCTTTAATCATTGAGTCTGGGAAACCAAATCTACCAAGGGTCAGACTTAGAAACTTCCATTCTACCCGATCAAATGCCTTCTCCGCGATCTAAACTCATCAGCAGGAATGGGGAGCCTGACCTAGTAGCATGATGCAGTATATGCAAGGTTCTTTTAATATTATCTTGTGTCTGTCCCTAGTATGAATCCAGTTTGATCCAACGCTACCAGTTCAGGCATTACTTTTCCATACGCCTAGCTAATATGGCTGTATATACTTTATAGTCAATGTTCAGCACCGATATAGGCCTAAACGATTTACATTGTGTGATGTCTTTCCTGGTTTTGGAATACTTGAAATGACTGCAAAATTCCAACTGTCTGGAAGAGGTTCTCCGACTGTATCTCTACATGTCTCCAATAACTGAGAGCTAATCTCTTCTCTGAAAAATTTAAAGAATTCTGGGTGTATCCATCTGGGCCTGGTGATTTTTAGATTTAAGTTTCTTGATTGCATTATCTATCTCTGCCAACTCAATGGGCCTTTCCAATACATCTCTCACTTCCTGTGTTAAGCTTGGCAGGTTAAGCCTCGTTAAATAATCTTGGATCTCTAACTCGCTTGGGCTTCTATCTGATGTATATAGCGACTGGTAAAACCTGTTAAAACAGTTTAATACCTTTTCCGGACCTCTCATCATTTTCCCTGAGACAGGATCTCTAATCTGGGTAATAGTATTTTGTGCGGTCTGTTGTCTCAGCCTATGGGCCAAGAGATGCGTCTTTTGGGCTCACTTAGTATTTCTGGCTAACTCATAGCGCTTCTGCTCAGTTCTGATGTTCTATCAACTTCTGAATTTTTGTTTAATTTCTTTTATGTTTGTGTAGACTGTCTCATTACCGCTAGTGCTGTCTTTGCAATTCTAGCAATTGTGTTTGCAGCTTCTCCATCTGCTGAGTTTGCTGCCTCTAAAGTACGCCGCATATTTGATACAATCCTCTAAAACTGCTTTTATTGTGTCCCAGAGAATACCTTTTGAGATTTCAGGTGTTTCATTCTTCTAACTATTTGTTCCAATCTAGATTTAGCCATGTCTGTGAATTCCTTCAAATTCAACATATAGTTGTTAAATTTCCACAGGGTCTGACCTCTTTTCCTATTCCATTCCATTTCCATCAGGATCATAGAATGGTCCGAGAGTGTAGAAGGAATGTGCCTACAGCTAGTCACTAAGTTTTGGTGTTCTCCGATATTAAGATATAGTCTATTTGTGTGTATGACCCATGGGGTAAGAAAATGTGTGTATTCTCTTCTCCCTGGATTCTCTCCTCTCCAGGAGTCTACCCAAAAGGCCTTTCTCAGGTGGACCTTTATCTCTTACTAGTGGGATTCTGCCTGAAATTGCCCTTCCTAGAGGTGTCTATTTGTCTCTCCACTGCAGTTTCACCACCTAGAAATGGCAGTCCCCTCACCTACAACTCTACAGCTGAGTGTTCCCATCTAAATGTTTCCAATTAAACACAGCATACCACTCACTCTTTGTCACTGGCAGTGGATTCTCCTCCACCTAGGAAGGAGGGACAATTTTGTTTAACCCTGGATCACATACCAACAAAAAGTGCACACATATTTATCTCTGTTATGCCCCCATGACAGCTTACACAGCCTGCTATGCCTATCCATGAGTCCTAACCTGCTGTCTTGCAAACGAGACTGGGCATTAAAAAAATCAGAGACACATTACTAAAATCAGAGCAATGGGTACGAGTGAAATCAGGACTGGCCAGCTTGACAAAATCTGATTGGTCAGACCAGACATGACAGAATGCAAGCTGCATAAACACTGCTGACCCAGCCACTGTGGATGGACGGGCCAGTCCAGCTTTTACCTATCTGTTCGCATTTGGGTGTCCAGTTTTTACCAAGTCCAGCAGGGACACAATTAACAACATATACATAAATGCAAGAAGCTTGCCAAGTATATTGTGGGGCAACAGTGTGAGAAGCATTTTCTGAAGGAAAAAAGACTGTAGCAGTAATGTCCAGGAGTAATGTCTGACAATATTTGATGCTTGGCTTCAAATCCCTCCTTTCAATGGCAAAAAGCTGGGGCAAAAGGCAGAATTCAGGAGGGACCAAGAATTGTTCTTGTGTGTGAAAATCGGGAGAGTTGAGAGGTATGACCTGTTCCCAGGACCTGTTGTTCCTGCCATGGGTAACTTTGACAGGTACAGTGCAGCATGAAACCATAAGGGCACTGCCTAGTGCGATCTAGTGGGAACACAGAACTCGAGTTTTGCGAGTATGATGTAGGTGCTTACTGAATTTTCCAACACTGGGGCCCGCCTACTTCCTCACCTTCCCCGTTGCCTCCTCTAGCTCTTATGCTCTCGCAGGCCGTGGACGTGCCATGATGTGTGGTGATGCACTGGGGCTGAATGCTGTTTGGCTGGGCTGCCTGGCTGACTGGGAGCTGGGTCAGGAGCCCATTGGCCAGGCGATTAGCCAATTGGTAGCCCAGATAGTGGGCTGGATAGGGAGATAGCAGGAGAGATGAGTGGGGGAGAGAGTTGCAAGAAGCCCGGCAAGAAGCTGGACCCTACCATCACACATCGCAGAGCCACATCATGTCCACAGGTGCAAAATCCATACCCTTTCAAAACAAAAACAAGGAGGCACGCTTTGCATCTACACTTGAAAACATTCCTTTCTGCAATTTTGCAGATACGGATGCATACCTCAGTGCCAGCAAAGTGCCACAACTGAGCATAGTGGGTAAGATCATGGAAGTACTGCTTAAAGAAATAATAGTGGCACACTTGGAAACCAGTGGTGCTTAGTATCTGAGACAACATGGATTCACAGAGGGAAGGTTATGTCAGATGAATCTGATAGATTTCTTTGACTGGGTGACGAAGGAAGTAAATCGGGAGGGGGTGGTGGTGGACGTTGTCTACCTTGATTTCAGCAAAGCCTTTTACAAGTCCCGCATAAAAGTCTGGTTAACAAGATAGGTAGTCTGGGCTTGGGACACAAGGTGGCAAACTGGATTAAGAACTGGCAAAAGACAGAATGCAGAGGGTGGTGGTAAATGGGATCCAATCCAGGGAGAGGAAGGTAACCAGCCTGGTACCTCAGGGATCAGTCCTTGGGCCAGTAATGTTTATTGTCTTCATTAGTGACATTGTGGAAGGGCTGCAGGAAAGGTCTGCCTGTTTGCAGATGACACCAGATCTGCAACAGGATGGATACTCCAGATGGGGTGGAGAAAATGAGGAGGGACCCAGGAGTCTTGAAAAATGGTCTGAGGTGTTGTAACTGAGGTTCAATTCAAAGAAGTACAAAATAACTCAACTGGAATGAGGGAACCCTGGCAAGAGCTACAGGATTGGGGGGTGAGTTGCTGACGATCACCAAAGAAGAAAGAACCTGGGGTTATCATATTAGATGACCCAAAGGTGTTTAAGCAGAGTACAAAGGCTGCAGGGAGGGCCAGTGGCATGCTGGGGTGCATAGGCAGAGGTATCACTAGCAGGAGGGAGGTAGGTAGTGATGCCATTGTATAAATCACTGGTGAGACATCACCTAGAGTACTGTGTGCAATTCTGGAGGCTGCACCTTTGTAAGGACAGTGACGGGGTTGAGGTGGTCCAGAGAAGGGTGACAAAGATGGTACAGGGCTTGCCCCAGAAAACATATGAGAAGAGATTACAGGGCCTCAATATGTACCGCTTAGAGGAGAGGAGGATCGGCGACACAATGGACACATTCAAGTACCTTAAGGGCATAAAATATGTGCAAGGGGAGGCATCTTCCAATATAGAAGGAGTACAAGAATGAGGGGCATGATAAGAAATTAGAGGGTGGCAGGTTGAAGGGAAATGTGAGGGAGTTTTCTTCATGGAGAGGTGGTGGACGCATGGAATAGCCTGCAACAGGAGGTGGTGGGAATAAGCATAGTGGAGAGATTTAAACATGTTAGGACAGGCATAAGGGAGCCATAGAGTGGGAAGGAGGGTGAAAAGCTATTGACCAGGTAGGGTCAGAGGCTGCAAACAAGTCTAGGGCTAACGTACAGACTGGATGGGCCTAGCAGTCCTTATCTGCTGACAGTTTCTATGTTTCTATGAATCATGATTTAAAGTACAGCTACCAGATGCTCTGCTAACCCAAGTCATCAATGAACCTACATGGCATAACTGCAAAGCTGGTAACCAATCCCTGCTTGACTGGGTCTTAGCATCAAGTCCTGATGGAATAAAAGCTGCTGGCATGTTTTCAGATGCCCTCAGCGACCACTCCCCATCTTCTGTACCTGACCAACAATCCTCAAAGTACCACCAAGGACGCTTACAACGCAAGACTCTCTAACTTCACAGCAGAATCCTTTCAGGAAATAGATTGGACACCCATCCTTTCACACTCTAGCTTAGATGCTATCTCTGACTATTTTGCTAACAATTTCCTAACCACTGCCAACAAACATGCCCTCCAAGAAAGCTCAGGGTAAAAAGTATATACTACAAATGGATTATTCCACAACTAAAGCAGCTAATGGTTCAGAGGGACAAGACCTGGGGACAGTATAAGAAGTACTGTCAGCAGGCAGACTGATCAGATTCAGGAGCTATGAAATCTTTGCAAACAGTGCTTAAAGACTGCT
This sequence comes from Neoceratodus forsteri, assembly GCA_016271365.2. NCBI lineage: Eukaryota > Metazoa > Chordata > Ceratodontiformes > Ceratodontidae > Neoceratodus > Neoceratodus forsteri. The sequence continues at coordinate 991,993,499 of CM028135.1, forward strand.
AAATGACAATTCGTCAAGAGCCTCGACAACATAACTTGGCAGATCCAAAGCAATTCTGAGCCCAAGTTAATACCCTGCTCAAAGGGGCTCCCAACACCACTAGTGGACTTGTTTTATCAAATGGTCAACCAATCAGTGACCCCAGTCTGCTGCTAGTGCTTTTAACCATAACTTCACAAATCTTGACAAATACTAGAATGTGTCCTCTGTCCCACCTTCCTCCTTCCACAGCATCAATAGGCCTGGTCCCTTCCCCAAATTTCATCTCAGTCTGGGGCATAGGCAAAGGTATCAATAGCAGAAGGAGGGAGGTAGTGATGCCATTGTATAAAAACACTGGTGAGACATCACCTAGAGTACTGTGTGCAATTCTAGAGTCTGCACCTGGTTGAGAATGGGATCAGAGCAGTGCAACAGGAATTTGTGGAGTTGGGGAGGGCCTTAGACAAGTAGCACACATGGTAACTTTCTCAGAAGTGCTACCTGTCTTCATGGCGGGATGAGCTTAGGTACTCCGCACCATGGGATTCAATGACTGGTTGAAAACTGGTGCAGAGCCCAGGATTTGGCTTCATTGGGGACTGGAGCTCCACCTGAGGGATGCAGGCCTATACAGGCGCAATGGTCTGCATCTAACCAGGAGGGGAACCAGGATCCTAGGTGATGGGTTTAAATGCTTCAGTGGCAAGCATTTATACTAGCCAAGGGGAGGTACTGAAAGGAGAAGGGAAATCCTAAACCCCCAAAAAAATCAGGGTAGCTAGTGAGGTAAACACCAAGATAGAGCAGTCGATAGAAAGAAGGGCAGGGGTACATGGAGAAAAGACAAAGGCAGTAAGGACAGGGATGGGGCAAAATAAATAAAGCCATAATGGAGGGTAATGAGTACTAATCCCACAGTCTAGGTAAAAGCTCCCCAAAATGGTAGCCTTGATGGAAGAGGGATGCCTGGATATTGTGGCAGTCACAAAACATTGTACACAGAGAACCATGACTGGGATGTCAACATACCAGGTACACAATCTACAGGAGGGACAGGGAGGGAAGAGGAGGATGAGGAGTAGCTCTCTATGTAAAGGAAGGGATCAAAGCAACACAACTAAAGAGTAAACAGGGAGGAGTGGAGGCACTGTAGGTCACCTGGAGACTGGAAATGGCTCAACAATCTGTACAGGGGTTGTATGCAGACCCCTGCCTCGGGAGGAGGAAATGGACAAGGAAATTATAGAAGGTAACCTTGGGATGGCAGAGAAAGGAGATATTGCTGATGGGGACCCAAATATGACAGATGTTAACTGGAGCACCTTTGCTGCAGCCACATTCAAGAGCAGGGCCATTCTCAATGCCTACAGGGCATGCCTCAGACAGCTAGTTTGGAACCCACTCGGAGGGAGCAATCGAGACCTGGTACTCTCAAATTGGGATGGAGAGGATCTCTGATCTTGAAGTGGGTAGCCATCTGGGAACAAGCAACCACCAAACAGTGTGATTCATGATAAACTTAGCTGTAGAGTCAAGCCACACAAAAGTGAAGGTACAGGACTTCAGGAGGGCTGATTTTGTCAAAATGAGAGTGCCTCAGAAAAGCACAAGCAAACAGGCAAGAAAGTGGGTGAAGTAACAATGGGAAACATCAAAACGCTATTACAGAGGCAACAAGCCTTTGTGTGAAGCAAAAAACAAACCAAAATGAAAAAAAAAACACTATGGTTCTCAAAAGAAGTGGCAGGGAAGTTAAGGGAGAAAAGATAGCATCTAGAAGTATAAGGAAAAACAGAAGCAGCAGGAAAGAGAACTGTACCAGTTAAAGCAGAAGGAAGGGGAAGGCAGTCAGAATAGCAAAGGCCCAAACCATGGAAAAGATAGCCAACTCGTTAAGAAGGGGATAAACCTTTATAGATACATTAGGGAGCAAAGACAAACTAAGGCAGGGATACTGAGGCTGAATAAAGAGGAAGGTGGTTGGGCAGAGAGCAACAGCGAAAAAGCAGGGATACTGAATGAATACTTGATCAGTATTTACAATGGAAAAGCAGGGGAGATACCTAATCCAGTCAATAGAAGCACTCTGGATGGGGAGGGGTGATACTAACCTTTCACAGAACAAAGGGTTCTGAAAGAACTCTTAAAACTAAACAAGGATAAAGCAATGGGCTGATGGGATTCACCCCAGAATTCTAAAAGAACTAAGGAAGAACTAGTAACACCATGGTCTACCCTTTTAAATAAATCATCGGAGGATGGTGGTACCTGAGGACTGGAGTAGGGTGGATGTGATTCCTTCACAAAAGTGGGAGCAAGACAGAGGCAGGAAACTACAGACCTGTCAGTTTGACCTCAGTGGTAGGGAAAATGATGGAATCACTCCTGAAGGAAATAAATGTTGAGTACCTAGAGGCCAGTGGGCACAGGACCCAAGGCAGTATGGATTCGCAGCAGGAAGGTCTTATCAGATAAATCTAATTGATTTCTTTGACTGGGTGACCGAAGTAGCAGACCAGGGAGGGCTGTGGACATGGCCTACCTAGACTTTAACAAGGCATTTGACACAGTCCCGACAAAACACTAATAAACAAATTAGCCAGCTTGGGAGTGGGTCCCAGGGTGGTAGCCTGGGTAAAATACTGACTGGACAACAGGACACAGTGGGTAATATTAAATGGAGTCCACAGTGAAGAAAGGAGGGTTGCTAGTGGGCACCGCAGGGTTCAGTACTGGGGCTGGTCCTTTTAATGTATTTATAAGTGACATTGCAGAGGGACTAGAAGGGAAAGTATGTCTCTTTGCAGATGACACAAAGATCTGCAACAGGGTTGATACACAAGGTGGGGTGGAAAGGATGAAAAGGGAATTGGCAAGGTTGGAGAAATGGTCAAATGTATGACAGCTTAGATTCAGCTAAAGAAGTGAAAGTAATGCACCTGGGAAAGAAAACCCAGGGAAGAGTACACAATGGGGGGTGAGATACTGACAACAACAAAAATGGAAAGGGACCTGGGGTAGTCATATCAGACAAGCTAACGGAGGGCCAGCAATGTCAGAAGGCAGTAAGGAGGGTTATGGGGATACTGGGATGCATGGGAGAGGCATCAACAGTGGAAAACAGGAAATTGTTGGCCTTCTGTACAGACAGTTGATAAGACCACATCTGGAGTACTGTGCACAGTTCTGTAAACCCCATCTCTGCAAAGACAGACAGGGTGGAGTCAGTCCAGAGGAGGCAACCAAAATGGTGCAGGATCTGCACCAGAAGACATATGAAGAAAGACTAAAGGAGCTTAAGATGTATAGCCTCAAGGAAAGGAGGAAGAGGGGGGACATGATAGAAACTTTCATAAACCTGAAGGGAATCAACAAAGTCCAAGAGGGTAGCATCTTTCAGAAAAGAAATGTGCAAGAACAAGGGGCACAATCTGAAGATAGAGGGGGACGGCTCAGAGGTAATGTGAGGAAGTATTTCTTCACAAAGAGGGTTGTAGTTGCATGGAACAGCCTTCCTGAGGAGGTTGTAGAGTCAAAAATAGTGGGGAATTCAAGAATGCATGGAACAGACATAAGGCAATTCTAGTGGGGAGTAGGAGGAAGTAGGCTATTGGCTAACTAGGATCTGCAGCTTATTCATCAGGTAGGAAATGGGCAGACTAGGTGGGCCAAGCGGTCCTTATCTGCCATCAAATTCTCTGTTTCTATGTTTCTATGTTACTAGGAAAGAAGTGTTAGCCCTGCTCAAGAAAATAAAATCCTGTGACTCTGTGGGCCATGATAATCTAGAGCCTAGGCTACTAGAGGCAGCTGCCCTGCAACAGCATCCCCAATCACCATGCAATTCAACAAATATTTCCTTGCTGGTCAAATCTCCAAAAGTGGATAGAGGTAGTAGTAATCCCAGCCTTCAAAGGTGGTCTCATGGAATCCAGTAGATAACTATAGACCAATCTCTTGCCTCTGAATTCTGGCAAAGGCACAGGAAAGCCTGCACAAAATCCATTTGTCTCATGAAAAGCTCATATTATAAGGACGCCCTCACCAACACCTGGGGAAATGGTCGTGCTTTCTGGGACAATATCAAGGACATTACTGGATAACAATCAAAGTCCCTCCAGCCATGTTAATTGTTGAAGAAACCACTACCCTTAATCCGTGGTCATTGCTAATAACCTTTAACATGGCCTTTACTGACCTTGGTACTGTTCTATCATCTGATTTCTTCAGTCAGTCACACCATCTCTAACACACCCTGCACTCTGTCAAACCACCCTCATTTTTACTTCAGGAGATTAAGATGAATGAAGCTCGCGCCACATCGCTCAGCCATTTCCACTTCCAGAATCAGCAGTGACACCCTGGACCTGGACCTGCTCAGTCTTTACTGAGGAAGAGGAGGGTAATGGGTCTGAAGGAGTACAAGGGGTGAGAATGGTGCAGAAATGGACACAAGTCCCTTTACACGAGAAAGGGTCCTGAAGGAACTGGAAGTAATAAGAGTTGATAAAGCAATGGGGCCAGATGGGTGCACCCAGGGTCCTTAAAGAACTAAGAGAGGTGGTGGCTGAACCTCTGGCTATCTTGTTTAGCCGATCACTGGAAACAGGGAGGTACCCAAAGACTGGAGGACAGCAGATGTAGTCCCCTTATACAAAAGTGGGAACAAAGAGGAAGCAGGGAACTACAGACCAGTCAGCCTCACCTCAGTAGTGGGGAAGATCATGGAGGCACTACTGAAGGAGGGATGGTGGAACATCTGGTTGTCAATAGACTACAGGACCCAAGGCAGCATGGTTTCACCAGGGGAGGTCATGTCAGACCAACCTTGTTGAATTTTTGACTGGGTGACTAGGGAGGTGGATCAGGGAGGGCAGTGGACATGGCCTATCTGGACTTCAGCAAGGCCTTTGACACTGTGCCACATAGAAGACTATTACACAAACTGGGGAATATGGGTGTGGGCAGGACAGTAGTGTGGTGGGTAGGTAACTGGCTGGGTGGCAGGACACAGAGGGTGGTGGTAAATGGCTGTCACCCACAGAGGGAAGAGTGACCAGTAGGGTACCACAGGGATCAGTTCTGGGACCGTCCTATTCAACATCTTCATCAGTGACATTACGCAGGACCTAGAAGGCAGAATTTCACTGTTCACTGATGACACAAAGCTCTGTAACAGAGTAGACACACCAGAGGGTGTAGACAGAATGAGAAGCGACCTGCAGAAACTTGAAGAATGGTCAGGGGTTTGGCAGTTGAAATTCAATGCAAAGAAGTGCAAGATAATGCATATGGGGCACAAAACCCAGGCAATATATCAGGCTTGGGGGTGAGGATATAGCATGCACCAAGCAGGAAAGGGATCTTGGGGTTGTCATCTCTAATGACCCTAAGGTAGGGGAACAGTGTGACAAGGCAGCAGGTAAAGCAAATAGGATGCTGGGATGTATAGGCAGGGGCATCACCAGCAGGAAAAGGAGGTCATAATTCCGCTATATAAGACACTAGTGAGGCCCCACCTGGAGTACAGTGTACAGTTCTGGAGACCATACCTACGTAAGGACATAGACAGGGTAGAGAACGTTCAGAGGAGGGCAACAAAGATGGTGCATGGATTGCATCACAAGTCCTATGAAGACAGGTTGAAGGAACTGAACATGTACTCCCTGGAAGAGAGGAGGAGAGGGGATATGATAGAGACATACAAGTATCTTACAGGGAGGAACAGGGTGCAGGAAACACTATTTTAAGCGAAAAAGATGTTCCAGGACTAGAGGGCATGGGATGAAGTTGGAGGGAGGACGATTCAGAGGAAACGTGAGAAAGAATTTCTTCACAGAACGGGTGGTGGACAAGTGGAACACCCTGCCAGAGGAAGTGGTGGGGGCTGAAACAATCACGGATTTAAGAATGCATGGGATAGACATAAAGTAATTCTGGAGGTCAGGGGTAAGGTGCAACAGACTTCTAGGAAAACAAACTGAACTTACAAGCTCAAATGGGCAGACTGGGTGGGCCATAGGCCCTTATCTGCCGACACTGTCTATGTATCTATGTATCTATGTACCTTAAGCTGCTATTACTTACACTTGACGAGGTCCTCAGTCCCCAACTAAAATTTTAACCTCTCTCTCCACACCAGTACATTTCCTGAAATATTTAAAACTGCCACTGTAACCCCGGTCCACAAAACTGGGATAAGACCTGCCACTCTAACTACCACCTGATCTCCATATTGCCACCACTATCCAAGGCCCTAGGCGTATTGTGCAGACCAGCTCACTGATTATTTGGACAAATATAACATTCTGTGCACACAACAGCACGGTTTTAGAAAAGGAACAGTACCACCACTGCCCTGCTTGAATTTACCAGTGCAGTACATAGTTCCCTTGATAAAGGACTTCTTACTGGGGCTGTCTTTATCGACCTCTGAAGGCATTTGACATGGTCCATCATCGGGTGCTGTATGACCAACTACTCCTTGCTGGCCTCAAGACTGACCCAGCTTGCTGATTCAGAAACTACCTTGACAACCCGCCTCTCAAAGAGGTAAAATTGCCAGTGCTATCTTGGACACCTTGCCTGTTTGCTCTGAGTACCTCGGGGTCCATACTGGGCCTTTCCTTTTCAGCCTCTTTTTATACTCCCTACCACAATCCTGCTTGGAACAAATCATCCTGTATCGGATGATGCTGTTGTCTTTCTATGCACAAGGACCTTTCACCACTACAACACAGCCTCCAACTCGGATTCAGTGCCGTTGAAACATGGTTCTCCAATCATAAACTAGTCCTCAATCACAAGAAAACCAAGTCATTGCTATTCTGCAGTTCACATAACCTTTACAAGCAACACCCCTTGCCATCTCCACCAAGCAGGAACTGTCCTCCGAACAAGTTTACTCTTTCAAATACCTAGGATTCTGCTTGACCCCAATCTCTCCTATACAGCTCACATTGACAGCATGGCTAAAGCTGCCAACACCATGTGGATTACTCTACAAGCACAGGCAGCACCTCACCCAGAGGCAGCAATTGCAGGTCAGAGCTCTGTGGTGTCAATGTTGATTATGGCCTCATTATCTATGGCTCCGCCATGACGCCTGCCCTCTGACATATAACAACTGCACTTAACAAAGCATGCCGACTCACAACTGGTGCCACCGTCTCACCCACACCTGTGCCCTTTGTGAACAATCCTGATGGCTCCAACTCTTCAACCAGATAAAGTATCTCACATGTGCTATGGTGGGAAAAATCAACCTTGTTTACATCCCTGTGTAATTGCCCTGTTACATCAAAACACCAACCAACAGAACACCAGGAGCTTGACACCCAGATTCTACAAGATCCTTGCTGTCAAACTACACAGGCCAATGCTCCTTCACCTATAGGGCTCCTCTATGGATGAGTGGTCTCAGCCACACCATCTCCTCTGCCTCAGCACTAGGTCTGTTCAAACCAGGCTCCGGCCCATCTCATTGCCTCTAGCTCCTGTGACTGCCTCTCCTAGATGATGATCTAAACAGCTTTAATCCTAACTTATACACTACTTAACTCAGGCCCCCAGTCCCCTCCCCAGCTCCTGAGGCACCACTTCACATCTAAGGTCTTCATACCACCTCATTAGTCTCCTCACCCCATTATAGCACTTATTTCCACTACCCTAACCTCTTTTTCTCTTCTAGCACTCCTTCCCATTAATTTTTCGACAAATGCCTCCAGCTGCATCTTCATCCTCCCCTCTCCTCTCATCCCTGTTTCTCTGCCACCCCGTTGCCTGACCTACCCATTCTTTGTGGGCACATGCATCCTAGCTATGTTCACCATTTTACTATAGCTGCCTCTGTTAATTACCTACACTTCTATTCCCTCCTCTACACCTTACTCTTCTTATAATTGACTCTTTCAATAGCACTGTTGTACAAGAATTGTTTACTGTTGTTTCACTGTTGCTTCCTTGTTGTTTGTTATTTCTGACGTGGAACCTTTGTAAAGAGCCTGGCTTAAAGGTACTTGCAATCCTAGAATAAATAAATAAATAAAGAAAGAAAGACTGGTGTATAATCAGCTGAGGATTATCTAGAAATGCATCACCTTCCATCAGCCCAACAGCATGCTTTAGACATAACCATGGCACAGACACCGCATTAATTAGGCTTACTACTCACAAACTACAAGGGCTGGACAATGCTACCCCCACTGGAGCCATCTTTATAGACTTAACCAAGGCTTTTGACTTAGTCACAAATTCTAATCAAGAAACTAAATAAACTTGGCCTTGACACACACACTCAATAGCCTGGTTCACCCACTATCTCTCACATAGAACCCAAGTCGTCAGATGGAGAGTGTCTCATCCACCCAACTGCCAGTCTAGGAAGAGGTACCCCAAGGCTCAATATTAGGGCCACATTTATTTCATTGTTTATCAACGTTTTGGCAATAGGTGTGGCAGCAGTTAATTCCTACTATATGCAGGTGACACTGTCCTGTATAAGAACTCTCATGACAGTCTGGCACTCAGCACCCAGCTGCAACAGGACTTTCTAAGCCTAGAACAATGGATACTTTCATATAAACCAGTATTGCATGTTAAAAGACCAGTGCTGTCTTGTTTGGCTCCAAACAACTTGGCTCTGTTAGAAGTCACCTGCTCCCCATCTCAACCTCCTCTCAGTACAAGAATGGAGTTGTGAACATGGTCAAATATCTTGGAGTAATACTAGACCAAACCTTCACATTTAAAGCACAGGTAGACCAGACTACTCGAACTATCCATCAAAAACTGGTCTAGTATTTCGTCTAAACAGTCACCTCACCTCAGATTACAGGCTAGCACTAGCTAACAGTATCTTGCTTCCTAAACTTACATATGCTGCCCCATCCTTCAGTCCTAGATAAGACTGAAGCAAACAGACTAGAGCAGCTACATAACAAAATTGGGCACTTCATAACAATGTTCCCTCCCAGGAAGCACCACTGCAATGTTCTGGCTTCCATAAACTGGCCCCTGCCACCTAGTGTTCTAGTACTCTCTTCTAAACCTTGTATACAGACTGGTCAATGGGCATGCTACGCCTAGCCTGGATGGTCTCTTTGTCCCAAGCGCTTCTCCAGGGTGCTCCACGCATCTGGCAAAAGCTGCTTGAGGTTCCCAGAATAAGAACTACACTAGGAAATAAATGCTTTGCATACTCAGCCCCAAACGTCTGGAGTGCCTTCCCAGAGAACGTGCAAATGGCCAGTTCCTTAGCTAGTTTTCGAAAGGCCTAAACACACATCTCCTGTGCTCCTGCCTCTGCTAAGCACTAGCTGACATAAACCTGATTTGCACTTACTCCCTCCATCATTCTATATACAGCCAGAGGCATGGAGCACCCTGGAGAAGTGTTTGTGGACAAGGAGGTAATCCAGGCTAGGAGAGCGTGCCCACTGACCAGTCTGTACACAAGGTTTAACTCAAATCAAATCAATTTTTATTTTTATTACGCCTTTCAAAACCAAGGCATTGTATAGATTAGAAATACATGAAAACAGAGAATATAAAACTGTTAAAATCAACTAATGCAATTCAATTAGTCTGGGAAGGCCAGTGAGAACAAATATGTTTTCAACATAGATTTAAAATTAGTGATGGTCAGGTATTCTCTTAACCGATGAGGTAGAAAATTCCACAGGGTTGGTGCTGCAAATGAAAAAGCACGCACTCCAGATGTTTTAAGATGAACCCTGGGAATCTCTAGCAATCCTAGTCAGTGGATCGGAGAGAGGCGATTGGGGAGTAGGGAGTCAGGAGATCTTTGAGGTAGTCGGTCCCTGTTTGTGTAGGGCTTTAAAGGTAAGCAAGCCTACCTTATGGTGATCCACCACTGAACTGGCAGCCAGTGCAGCTCGCAGTACAGGAGTAATGTGACTGGACATAGAGGTACCTGTCAACAATCTGGCTGCAGCATTCTGCACCAGCTGCAAGTGACAGATATCAACTCCAGACAGCCCTAGGTGAGGGGCATTGCAGTAGTCAAGGCAGGAAGTAATAAAGGCATGGACCAGTGTTGAAGGTCACCAGGGGAATCAGGTGTTTCGCCTGGGTGATGTTCCTCAGATGGTAAAATGAGGACTTGACCACAGCTGACACCTGACACTTCAAGTTCAAGCCATCATCAAAAATGACACTCAGGTTCGCATCCTAATCTGAGGAGATAAGCTGGACACCATCAAGCCAAAGGCCAGACATGTGCCCAGCTTTAACACCCACCCTGGGTGGCTTGGATCCATGACCAACACCACAGTCTTATCTGGATTCAATCTCAGCCTTCTCGAGCTCATCCAGTCTTTGATCTCAGAAAGGCAGCTATTTAGCATGGAAACTGCATCAACCTGTCTGGGCACAAAGGACATATACAGCTGAATATCATCTGCATAGCAGTGAAAACTCAAGCCGTATCGCCTAATGATATCCTAAGGGCAGCATATACACTGCAAACAACAAGGGAGCCAGTATGGAGCCTTGAGGTACTCCACAGGACAGGGGAAGGCATTAGAGGAATAAATTCCAGTGACCACCCTCTGAGACCTGCCTGTTAGAAAGATCAAAACCATTTGAAGACTGTACCAGACAGTCCACAAAGGAACTACAGGTCTCCAAAAGCACCTCGTGGTCCACAGTATCAAAGTTGCAGAGAGAGGAAGGACCAAGATGGTATGAGCCTTTTGATCTCTAGCCATCACGAGATCATTTAGTACCCGGACAAGGGCAGTCTCCATGCTATGCCTCTTCCTAAATCCAGTCTGGAGAGCTACGTAGACACTGTGAGTTTCAAATGATTGTCAAGTTGAATGCAATCACCTTCTCAATAACCTTTCCCACAAAGAGAGGTTAGAGACAGGTTGGTAGTTAGCTGGATCGGCGAGATCCAAGGATATTTTTGGTCTAATGACTCTAAAGAGTTCAGAAAGGTTCCCTCTCCAGGATCTCCATACAATTTCAGCTAGGATCAGGCAGATAACATCTACACATCCCACCAAAAGGGAGGTAGGGCCCAGATACAAACTACAACAGGTTGGACGAAAGTCTGGGCAATCTTCACAATGTCCATGAATTCCAGTTGGCAGAAATCTGTCCAGACAGACCGGGTCCTCACCACTTCTCATCAACCTCCACAACCCCTCATGGAGGAGCCAGGCCGATTCTGGACCTAATGCTAGCAACCTTATCCATGAAAAACAGAGCTAGCTCATCCCACTTAGCTTGTAAAAACTCTTCTGGACTGCAGTTGGTTGTGTTGCACAATCTGTCAACAGCAGAAGAGCTGAGACAGTCGGTTCTCGCAAAAATGTCACTAGACAGGAACTCTGCTTTCTTATGGGTGATTTCTGATTGATAGCCATCATAATGTTCCATCAATCTAAGCCTGTCAGTATCCAGGCTGGACTTCCGCCATGCTCCGTCCAGTCTTCCACTACTCCGCCTCAGCTCCATCATGGACCTATCAAACCAAGGGGACCTTGGGTGAAGAGTGAGTGGTCGAACACGAACAGGAGCAATCAAGTCAGAGCATCTCCACTGTCTTATTATAGGCTAGTACAAGATCTCCGGGGCTTGTGCTTTCAAACAATCCCAATAGGTCCAGCACTGCCAATAGACCATCTGGGGTAACTCCCCATGAGGGCAGTACGAACCATCTCCAAGGGGTAAGTCCATTTGGAGGGCCCAGACTGAACCTATGGTATGATAGTCAAAACAACTGACTGGTTCCGCCCCCAAATCAGTGATCTCCATCCCAGGAGGAACAGCAGATCCAATGGTGGCCTCCTATGGGTAGAGGGTAACAACCCGGGCCAGCGTTGTCATTAGCTGGAGGAGATTTTTGACAACACAGGCATTGAAATCTCCCAGAATTATCCATCTGGAGGATTCCAGTAACATGTCAACGACGGCGTCCGCAATCTCCTGCAGGAATAAAACCCCCATCAACTGGTGGACGGTAAATGAGAGGCAGAATGGCACAGTGGTTTAAGGCTCTGGTTGCAAACCTGAGACCTGGGTTTGAATCACAGCCCCACTTGCATACTGTGTGACCCACAGAGCAAGTCACTTAACTTCCTTGTGCTCCCAGGTCGCACTCTGTAAACAAGCTTTCAGCTTAGTGTGTCTCTCCTGGTTAAAAAAATAAAAATAAAAAAATGAGGAGGTATCCTGCAACCTACACCCTCACCCATAACACACTCAAAAGATCGGGTGATCCCACTGGAACATCCATAAGGCCCAGGTTTGGTCTTAAAAGATGGCTACACCTCACCTCTGCAGATCCAGCCTCGGGCAGTGAATGACAGAAAACCCAGCTGGAACTGCAGAAGCCAACACTGGGCCTGCATTTTCATCCAGCCAGGTCTTGGTGACTCATGGCAGGTCTACGCTTTAACAAGATCAGCTATAATAGCCATCTTGTTTTTGATAGATCTAGCATTAAATAACACCACCGGGTTGGATGAGATGGAGAAAGACCTCAACTCCTGTCCAGCACCAATTTCCGGGTCCTTAGGTATGGGAACAAGACAGGGATTACCCCGTCTCGACACTATTTCACCCCAGGGTGTTGCCTAGTCCCACTACCTCATCGTTCCCCTTTCATTTCACTACAGGCCTGTTCTGCCCCTCTTCCTATTTCTCTAGCAATTCAAAGGATCAACAACGTATATATGTTTCTGTTGCTAAAGAGGGTCAATTAAATGGATGCATCTCCTTGAGCCTGAAGTAGGGGAATACTGCCTGACCATCATGTAAACCTTCCCAATGCATTAAAACTCAGTCTACTATCACAGCCCGCTAATTCGCGGGCTGTAACCACCATGGCCAATCTACATACAACAAAATGAAATAAAACAAACTCAAAAATCCCCACAACACTCACTTATGTGCCTTAAAATATTATTGAAAAATAATTCCAAAACAACACATCAATAATATAACAATAATTCACTAAACCAGTTAAACAAATGTCATCAGTCTTTTGTTGTCCATGTCAGAAAATCCAGAAATATGTGCAGTGCAAGGAGGAGTTCTACCAACCACCTTGCAAAGTATCTGTCCATGTAATGTAATGTGGCTCTCTCCTGCCACAAAACTGATGTTATACAGAAAGAGGCCTCTCCTGCCTCCTTCAGATACCAAAATAATGTATAATATACTTGCAGTATCAAATAAACAATGAAATTAAAAGTGAGTCTGGAAAATCTCGGAGACACAGCTGTTTTCATTTGTTGCTGGCAGAAAAGCTTGTGGTCGGGCCCTGGAGGGAGTGAGGGCTTGCGGTCGGTGTCCCTGAAGACATCTGGGAGAGGTTTTCAGCCAGGAGAGGACTCACAATAGGACGGGCCTGTAGGAGCAGGAGGAGCACAGTCGGGAAAGGAGGAACTGCCCACTGGTGGATTTCATCCAATCGGGATGAGTGGCATGAGATTGGAGTGTGCAGCCAAGCCTTAAAGATGCAGCCAGGCCACTACTCCAAATCTTGGAGGTGCAGCTGTTTTCACTGTTGCTGGAGGGGGCTTGTGTCAGTGGCCCTGAGGGAGCAGGGGCTTGATGGTCGGCAGCCCTGAAGACATCCGGGAGAAGTTTTTCATCCCACCCACCCTGTCCAACCCCGATCGCTACTAAATGCAGATGGTAGGAGAAGCCTGAAGTCTGGCGGTCTGCAGATTGGACGGAGGCTGGCCATCGGTTCATTCAGAAGGAGCATCCACTGGGAAGAGAGTTGTGTGAACTGCAGCATCCAGGAATGGAGACACTCCTGGTAAAGAGGCATTACTCTCACTTTTTCTCCCTAACATTTAAAGACCTTGGAAGACTTTGTTGCTGGACTGAAACTAAGTCATGGGGAGATACCTCAATTAGTAGCAAATTGGTAACTTCTGGGAATTTGTTGGACTTAAACTATCAGCTGGCTATACCAGACTTTCAAGTTTGGATTGAATCTTAGACATGGAGGAATTCCTCAGTTAGGATCCAATTGGTAACTTATAGGTAACCGTTGGACTTAAACTGGCTATACTAGACTTTCAAGTTTTGTTTTAACCTGTCACATAGATCTTAACAAGGCTGACTATGATAGACTTTCAAGCTTCTGTGTAAACTGTCATGCAGTTTGGGATGGGAAGCTGAATGGGAGAGAGATGGGGCAGGTCCACAGAGCATGAGGCTGCTATCTTTGGAAGGATAGTGGGGTGCATAGGGTGTGGGTCGGCCATAGTGTAAGTCCTGGCCTGGAGGATGGGGTGTGTTGTATGGTGTGCCAATGATTGGCACATCTCAGGGGAGGAGCTCAAGTGGCTAAGATGGGTGTTGAGGGAAGGGGTGAAAAGAGGATGGCTCTGTGGGGGTGGGTGGGTTGGGGGACAGCAGGGAAAGAATGGTAAAATGGTAGTAGGTTCAGGTGAGGCACCCCAAATAGGTGGTAACAGACAGGAGAGCGGATGCCATGTGTGCAGGGACAGTCCTACCAAATGGGGTGGGGTGGGAGTGGACCCTGGAGGAAGAAGGGAACACCAGAGGGCATGGGTTGGTGTGGCCCTGAGCAAAATAAGGACCAAGGGGACTGGCATGAGGTTAGGAGAAATAAAAAACAGAGAGCCTGGCTAGAGGATAGGAGAAGAGTGCTGGGGTATGGGCAAAGAGAACTGATAGGGGAGTGAGTCAGCAGGAGGAGGCTGGACAAATGGCATAGAGCATAATAACAGATTCACACCTGACACCAGCGAGAAGGAGGAATTTGAAGAGGTGGAGGCTCCTCTGGAGGCAGGTAAGCAGGGAATGAAAATGGGCTAAGCAGGCAAGGGAGGGTAGGAGATACTCCCAGGCATTGGGTCTCGGGGGACAGGATATGGAGGCATGAGAACCAGCAGGAGAAATGGGAGTCAGGTCACAGTGGAGTAGGGAGGGATGGCAAGAAAGGGAGACTCAGAATGGGAGGCCGGGTGAGGGAGAAGAACCTAGTAAAGGAAGTGGGTACAATCACGGAGGCGAGATTATGCAGGGAGGGAGAGAGGCAGGTAAGGAGGAGGGAGGGAAGGGGCCAGTGCATTCTCCAGTGGGTGGGGGGCCCCATGTTCCTGGGGAAAATACTGAGTTGGGGCTGGGTGCAGTGGAGGAGGAGAGGAAGTGGTGGTGGAGGACAGGTCTGAGAGGGAAAAGAGCAGGGGCGGAAGTCCCTTTCCTGGGGAGATATAGGGATGGTCCCGGCATAGCAGAGGAAGGACGTGGCTGAGGTGGACAGGTCAGTGAGGAGGAAAATCTGGGGTGGGGGAGCTCTTGCTCCTGGAAGAAAAGCAGGAATCAACCAGAGTGCTGTAGCAGGAAGGAAGAGGCCAAGGAGGTCAGATCAGTAAGAGATAAGTGTTGGAGTGGGAGGAACAGACTAGATTTTGGCATAAGTGGGAGGGAGGGATGTGCAAGGCACATGGGTGAGGGGCAACTGGGATAGCAAGCAGATCTAGGGAAAAATAGTTGGATGGGTACTTCTCCTTTTAAACTAGTCAAGGGGGCACTGACAAGCAGCAGGAAAATCCCAGCCTCTCCTACAAAACAGGGTACTAAATGAGAAAAGACCGAGGTAGAACTGTCAGTGGGGATGCTGCAACAGAAGGTAAAGCCATCAAAAATGGAGAGCAATGAGTACCAATGCCCGTAGTCTGGGTAACAAGCTTCCTGAATTAGTGGCCTTGATGGAGGAGGAACATCTGAAATCGTGGCAGTCACAGAAACATGGTACACACAAAACCATGACTGGGACATAAACATACCAGGATACACTGTCTACAGGAGGGGCAGGGAGGGTAAAAGAGGAGAAGGAGTAGTTCTTTACATAGGGAAGGAATAAAAGCAACAGAACAAAAGGGTAAACAGGGAGGAGAAGAAGCACTGTGGGTAAATTTGGAGACAGTCAATGGCACCTCAATACGATGGGGTTGTCTCTGAACCCCTTCTCAGGGGAGGAAATGGACAGGAAATGATAGAAGGTATACTTAGAATGGCAGAAAAAGGGAGATATTGCTGATGGGTGATCTGAATATACCAGATGTTAACTGGAGTGCAGTTGCAGCTACCACTTGAAGAGTGCGGTTATTCTAGATACCCTACAGGGGGCATGCCTTAGACTACTAGTACTGGAGCCCACTCGAGAGGGGAGCAATATTAGACTTGATTCCCTCAAATGGAGATGGAGAAAGGATCACAGATGTAGAAGTGGGTAGCCATCTGGGAACCAGCGACCATCAAACAGTATGGTTCACAATAAACACAGCAATAGAGTCAAGCTTACACAAAGACAAAAGTACTGGACTTTAGGAGGGCTGACTTTGCCAAAATGGGTGAGTGCCTAAGGAATGCACTAGCAAATGGGCAGGAAGGAGGGTGGAAGAACAATGGGAATAATAAACTGCCATCACAGAGGTAACAAGCCTTTGTGTGAAGCAAATAAATAAAACAAGACGATGTAAGAAACCACTATGGTTCTCAAAGGAAGTGACAGTGCAGGTTCAAGAGAAAAAAGCATTCAGGAAGTACAAGGAATCGAGAAGGAGCAGGACAGAGAACTGTATCAATTAAAGCAAAGGAGGCTGGGAAGGCAGTCAGAACAGCAAAGGCCCAAACCGAGGAAAAGATAGCCAACTCAGTTAAGAAGGGATAAAACCTTTTATAGGTACATCAGGAACCAAGGGAGGGATAGTGAGGCTTAATAAAGGGAGGAAGGTGGGCAGAGGGAGACTGTGAAAAGGCAGAGATACTAAACAAATATTTTTGCTCAGTATTTACAAATGAAGAGGGGAGGTACATAAAACAAACAGTAGTAACACTCTGGATACAGAAGTTAATACCAGCCCATTTACAGAAGAAAGGGTTCTGAAAGAACTCTTAAAACTGAAGGTGGACAAAGCAATGGGGCCTGATGGGATTCATCCCAGAATTCTAAAGAGCTAAGGGTAGAACTAGTGACACCACTGACTACCCTTTTAACAAATCATGGGAGGATGGGATGGTACCCGAGGACTGGAGGAGGGCAGATGTGATTCCCCTTCACAAAGTGGGAACAAGGCAGAAGCAGGAAACTACAGACCTGTTAGTTTAACCTCAGTGATAGGGAAATGATGGAATCACTTCTGAAGGAAATAATTGTCGAGTATCTAGAGGCCAGAGGGGCACAGGACCCTAGGCAGCATGGATTCACAGCGGAAGGTCATGCCAGACAAATCTGATAGATTTCTTTGACTGGGTGACCAAAGTAGTAGATCAGGGAGGGCTGTGGACATGGCCTACCAAGACTTTAGCAAGGCATTTGACACAGTCCCACACAAAAGATTAATATACAAGTTAACCAGCCTGGGAGTGGTCCCAAGATGACAGCCTGGGTGAAGAATTGGCTGGAGAATAGGACACAGAGAGTAATAGTAAATGGAGTCCACTCAGAAGAAAGGAGGTTACTAGTGGGATACACGGAGGTTCAGTATTAGGACCGGTCCTCTTCAATGTCTTTAGAAGTGACATTGCAGAAGGACTGGAAGGAAAAGTATGTCTCTTTGCAGATGACACTAAGATCTGCAACAGAGTTGATGCACAGGGTGGGGTGGAAAGGATGAGAAGGGACTTGGCAAGGTTAGAGGAGGGTCAAATGTATGGCAGCTTAGATTCAATGCTAAGAAGTGCAAGGTAATGCACCTGGAAAACAAAAACTCAGGGAAGAGTACACAATGGGGGTGAGATACTAACAACAACAAAAATGGAAAGGGACCTGAGGTAGTCATATCAGATGACCTAAAGGTGGGCAAGCAATGTGAGACGGCAGCAAGGAGGGTTGGGGGATACTGGGATGCATAGGGAGAGGCATCACCAGTAGAAAACAAGAAGTTATTATCCCTCTGTACAGACAGCTGGTGAGACCCCATCTGAGTACTGTGTGCAGTTCTGGAGACCCAATCTTCGCAAAGACATAGACAGGATGGAAGCTGTCCAGAGGAGGCAACTAAAATGGTGCAGGGTCTGCACCGGAAGACATATAAAGAGAGACTTAAGGAGCTTAATATGTATAGCCTCGAGGAAAGGAGGGAGAGGGGGACATGATAGAAACTTTCAAGTACCTCAAGGAATCAACAAAGTCCAGGAGGGTAGCATCTTTCAAAAAAGAGTTGTCAAGAACAAGAGGGCACAATTTGAAGATTGGGGGGGCTCAGAGGTAATTTAAGGAAGTATTTTTCACAGAGAGGGTTGTGGATGCATGGAACGGCCTTTCGGAGGAGGTTGTGGAGTCAAAATCAGTGGTGGAATTCAAACATGCATGGGACAGTCATAAGGCAATTCTGGGGAGTGGGGGTAAGAAGAAGTAGGCTGCTGGTTAACTAGGATCTGCAGCTTATCCAGTGGGTAGGAAATGAGCAGACAGGGTGGGTCAAGCGGTCCTTATCTGCCGTCAAATTCTATGTTTCTATGTTTCTCCTGGGGACTCCATGATTAGGGGGGATCAGGTGAGAGAGGGAGGACTTCCTGTAGTGTTAAGTACAGGAGTATATTTCATTTGGACGGTGCATAAGGCAAGACATCTGGTCTATTCTCTAGTGCAGTACTGTGGTGGGACCCCTGATATATTAGAGCACATGGGTACAAATGATATAGAGGGGAACAGTGAGCTGGAGATTCAGGCTAGGTTTAGGGAACTGGCCAGGGTCTGTCAAGACATGGGGTGCTGATCCTTCTTGGAGATACTACTGGTGCTTAGGGCAAAGTGTGAGGAACAAACAAAAATAAAGAATGCAAATGTATGGCTCATGGAATGGGTGTGAGGCTAAGGGGTATGGGTGGGTGGGGGACTGGGGTACAACCTGGGAGGACAAGGAATTGTACGAAGGGACAGACTCAACCTAAGCTCAGAGGGAAACAGGTCCTGCAGCTTAGAAAGGCAGAATTCATCTGCTCTGGGTGGGGTTTAAACTTGTGAGGGGAGGGGGAGCTACCTGGCAGGCCAGGCCAGGAGGCTGGCCTTTCCCGAGGTGGGGGCGCAGGGCAGAAGCATCCAATAGTGCATGGGGGTTCATAGGCAGGGAACAGGGAGATCTCAGGGTAGGGGAGGGGCAAGGGAGCACGTTGGAGGTGGTCCTGATTAACGCCAGAGCATGGAAACAAGATGCCAGAGCTTTAGGTGCTGTTAGTGGGGGGTGGATGTGGCGGCTATCACAGAGACGTGGGGCCACTTTCAGGCATAACTGGGAGCTAAACCAACCAGGGTACACTAGTGCAGAAGGGATAGGGTGGATGAAAGGGAGGATGGTAGCTTTATCGTTAGGATGGCATAGGGGTAAGAAACGTTGAGGAAGCAGGGGATCAAGTGGAGGCCTTATGGATCTCCTGCAGGCTCCAGGGTGAGAGGGTGAAGATTGGGGTGGTATATAGGCCACCTGGGCAGGGGAAGAACAGGAGGAAGGCCTGGTGGCTACGTAGGGACTACTGTGGTAGGAAAGAGGGCAAAACTGTGGTGCTTGAGGATCTGAATATGCCAGGAGCAGACTGGGAACTATGGCATCCTCATCGGGCAGAAAGTAGTGCCTGCTGGACATCTTTCAGGATGCTGCTCTGCCCAGCTGGTGACTGATCTGACAAGGGAGGGCACGTCCTGGATGTGGTCTTGTAAGATGGTGAGATCATCAGGGTCCTAGTTATTGGGGACCCACTGGTGGGAAGTGATCACGCCACAGTTTGGTTCTCCCTTGACTTAGGGGGCGGAGTAGAACACACAAAAATGACAGTGGTTGATTTTAGAGGGGCAGACCTCAGGGGATGGAGTGGATCCTTAGGGGCTACCTAGATGAGATCAGGCCAAGCATGGGCATGGAGGTCCGCTGAGAAATTATTTAAAAGGGCTCCTGGAGGCTACTAAGGCCTGCATGAGGGAGCGACACAAGTCGGGCGAACCTAAGTGGCCAAGCTGGTGGATAAGGGAGGTCAAGGATGTGGTGAGGGAAAAAAGGCTGCTTATAGCTGATACAAATGTTCTCGGGGCTATATCCAAGGAGGAGTATGATGAGGCAGCCAGGAGGGTCACCAGGGTGGTGAGGTCAGCCAAGGCGGGGCGGAGCTGAGGTTGGCGAGGGATAAGAAGGGAAAAGGGTTCTTCAGGTATATCAGGAAAGAAGAAAAGGAAGGGGCAGATTAGTAGGTTGAGGATGGGGAGTGGGTGGGTGGAGGAGGCAAGGAGAAGGCGGAGGTACTAAATGATGTTTATTTGCAAAGGAGGATGGGGGTGGCACTTCAAGAGAAGGAGGGGAAGCAGATGAAGAGGGGAAATGGATGTTGAAATCCCCAGTGGGAGGGTGTGGGAAACCTCAAGGCCCTAAGAGGATAAAGCACCAGGCCCAGATGGGATCCATTCCAGGGTGCTTAGGAGATGGTTGATACCTGGCTGTAACCCTGGCAGACCTATTTCACTCCTACCTTCAGTCGGAATGGATGCCTCATGACTCAAGATGACCCATATCGTGCCTATACAGAATGGTGGCTCACAAGAGGAGCTGGGAAACTATAGGCTGTTAGCCTAACGTCAGTAGTGGGCAAAGTGATGTAGGTAATCTTGAAGGAGAGGCTGGAGGAGGTTCTGAAGGCACGGGTCACCTAGATGATTGCCAGCATGGCTTTGTTAAGGAAGATCGTGTCAGACCAACCTGGTAGAGTTCTATGAAGGGTGATGAGTGTGTTGGATCAGGGCAGGCCAGTGGATGTCCTCTTTGGACTTCAGCAGGATATTTGACTTGGTGCCACATCTCGGTTACTAGGAAAGCTGGAGGATATGGGGTGGGGGCAGATGGTCAGGTGGATAAGAAACTGGATAGCGGGCGTGTTCAGAAGGTGAGGGTGGGGTCTCATCCTCTAGGAGAGTCATTAGTGGGGTCCCTCAGGGGTTGGTACTGGTCCCACTCCTGTTTAACACCTATATCTCAGACATCAGAAGCGGTATCAGGAGCGGATGAGCATCTTTGCCGATGACTCAAAGCTGTGGGTGGTGGTGGAAGGAAAAGAGGGAAGCTGGCTCTTCAGGAGGACCTAGAAACCCTGGGGAGGTTGTCAGAGCATGGAAGTAAAGTTTAATGCTGGAAATGCAGGGTTCTGTACCTGGGGCCAAACACCGCTCATCCATACACCTTGGGGGCACTGCAGGTTTCTAGGGGAGAAGGACCTTGGGGTGGTGGTGATGCCAAAATGATTACTTAGAGCAGTGTAGAAGGGCTGTGGCCCAAAGCAAATAAAATGCTGGGGTGCATAGCCTGGGGATAACCTCAAGGAGTCGAGAGGTGCTCCTTCTGCTGTACAATTGCCTGGTTACCACACCTTGAATACTGCATGCAGTTTTGGTGTCCCTACTTAAACAGGGACATTGCTCTTCTGGAGAGGGTCCAGAGGAGGGTGACCAGGATGATACTGGGACTAGGGAAAGGCCCTATGAGGAGAGACTGGAGAAGCTCAACCTGTACTCACTAGAGGAGAGAAGTAACGAGGGGGATATGATCGAGGTCTTCAATTATCTCAAAGGAATAAATAGGTAAGCCTTGAGGGGTGATTCAGCTGAGGGAGGTGGGGCCACCAGGGGTCACTTAATGAAGCTGGGCGAGGTGGAGACTGGGGAAAACAAGGAGACGCTTACTTCACTGAGAGGGTGGTGCAGCCCTGGAATGCATTACCTGGGAGTTGGTGGCTCTTGCAGTTGTGGAGGGGTTCAAGAAAGGCTGGAATAGGTGTAGCCCTGGGTGGCGCTATCCGAGACTACTACCCCTACCTGCTTGGCTAGTAGCAGGTTAAGGGCCTGGGTACTGAAATGGGTACCTCCATGGGAGGTCAGGGTTGTTAGTGGTCAAGCTAACCTGGGCACAGCCCTCTGGGACACTGTAACCCCCTCTTTCCCTTCTAGTGGCCTGAACAATATACAATAATCACTTTCACAATGACTCTTATTCACCATGCAATTACCCACACTGTTTGCACTTACCATCAGGGCTGGTTCTCTAGCTCGACCCTGGGACCCTCTGAAAACAAGGTTATGCACAGCAAATAGCAACAGTACAGTACTCTTGGCACAAACTGGAACCACAGTCAGGTTAAATGCAAAAGAGTTAGATCTGATTTATTCAGGGACTTGAACAAGGGAGGGGCGTAATCAGGTTGATTGGCTTAAAGGCTAAATCAATCAGACAGTTATGCATGCACTTTAGAGTCCCTACACAGTCACACACTCTGGGTACCCAGGTAGAAAAGGTGCGCTAGCCAGGACTGTTGCCCGGTAGGCCGCTGCCGCAGCTGGTTGGCTCTGTGATGGAAGAAAGCACATGCACAACACACACTATTTATAATCTGGAGCCGGAGGGCTCAGTTCATGAAGGAAAAGACAATAAAGCAATCAGATGACAACACTTTAGATTTAGTTGTTGTTGCAGGGAGCTACCCTGATGTTTACTCATGATACCCAATACAGGACACAGGCAGGACGAAATCGAGACTGCAGGTTGTTAAGCTGGAATGCCAGGAGAAGCAGGGCCCACACGACTCACCGAGGCATCGCTCCTGTTTAAAGCATTGAACAGGGGCTGATCCCTCAGGCTGGTCTCTTGTTGATGGCTTTCTTGTAGTGGGTAGTCTGGCTGGGCCAGTGTGGCAAGGCCCAGGCCAAATGGAGATGCAAACAGATTTAGTCCATTGAACTGGATACAGCCTCCAGCAAGCAGAACACAGTTCAGCACAGAGAGGGAACCAAATCACGACCCACCAGCAGCACACAGCACATTTACATGTAAGAAATTCTACTGTACCAGGCAGATTGCTATCCGGTAGCAATTACAGAGTCTCTACACAAACCGGGAGTTCAAGGTGACTGGAAATTCTGACAGGCCGATCGCATTCAACAAATCTTAGGTCTTCTTCAGGTTAAAGCCTGGTCACAGTTCTGTGGCTTAAATCATCCCCACAATTTGAATTCAGTCCAAATAAACTTCAATTTCCCTCTCAGGGACAGCAGGCAGACAGGCAGGCCAAAACTCAGCCCTTTCACAGTTCTCCCACAAATCTATGCAGGATGTGAAATCCTACACTCCCTACTGCTTCTTGGGGTGTAAAGAAACTCCATATTTTTGTACTTATATCCCCAAAAATGCTACACAAGGCATCACTGAACTCCTAGGGTTTCTGCCTTCAGTTACGGGCAAGAATGACATTATCTGCCTTGGTGATTTTAACCTTGACTGGTCCGAGAAAACTCAGCTAACCTATCCTCCTTAGCTAGCAAGGCAAATCTATCCCAGATCATACATGAACCCACAAGGGTCTCACGTGGGGCAACTGTGCCACCCTCCTTGACTTGATACTTACTAACAGGATGGAATATGTTGCCTCAGCGTGTGCTACCTGACACAATTAGTGACCTCTATCCCATCTACTGTGTCTGGAACACTGTCATTCCTCCCTCCTGCTAAAACTGTAACCTTTCCTAATCTCTCCGCCTAAGTCATGAGGACTCTTAACTGACCTTAACCAGGTTGACTGGTCCCTCTACCAAACAGAGGACATTAACATAGCCACAGAATATTTCAACTCCATCCTCCTCTCTCAAAACCTTCACATCCGGTCACTACACGTAGGATGGCAGGGAAAGTAACCAAGTGGCTAACATGCCCCTGCTTCAACTTCTCAAATCTAGGGACAAACTTTGGTCCAGTGGAAAATCTCCCACCTCGCAGACTTTGAAGACTATCGTGCATTACGAATAACTGCAAAAGACAAATTCAGACACAAAAGCACCTATTATAGGAACCTACTAATAACATCCTCTACAAATCCAGCAGGTACTGGTCCAAAATTAAGGACATTCTCGGCAACGATAAGCAACAGAATCCAGCTGACATGAACATTCAAGGTGTTCACTGCACCAACCATGACACCATTGACAACGCCTTCAATGCCCTTTATTCTTCTCCACCAGTTGCTACTCTAACTAGCCCACAACCTGACTGTCCCTCTTCTCCTCCCTCACCCTCCCACCCCTCCCTTTAAGTTCTGGCTCCAACCACATACCTTGAAGTTATGGCTACTTAACTCCCTTCCGCACTTGGCAGAGGGCCAAGGGCCTGAGGGCATCCATCCTGCATACTTAAGCAGTATGCACCTTGGCTGGACCAGACCTATCACCTGGCTTTTAACCTCTCGATCTATACGTCTACTGTCCCATCCACCTGGAAAACTGCCAGAAGCATCCCTATACACAAAAAGGGCGATGTCAAACTCATGTCCAACTACCGCCCTATATCTCTCCTGCCCACTCTCAGTAAGCTGCTTGAAAAAATAGTCCACCGCCAGCTTGCTGCTCACCTTGACATGTTTAATCTTCAAACCCCGTACAACATCGCTTCCGCCCGGTCACAGTACCACCTCTACACTTACACAACTTACAAATGACATCAGAAATAATATGGACCGTGGCTCTACTCACTGGGGCCGTCTTTATCGACCTGTCTAAAGCCTTCGACATGGTACACCATCCTCTCATGCTAAAGAAGCTCCAATCCATTGAGCATCTGACCAAGCCCCTCCTGGTTCCATAGCTATCTTGACAATCTGACTCAGGTGGTAGCATTTCACAAAGCCCTTCCTTCCCCAAACATCTCCCATGGAGTTCCCAGGATCCACTCTTGGACCTCTACTCTTCTCCCTCTTCCTAAATGATATTCCCACCATGTCCCGCATAGCTGCACTCTTATGTCACGCAGATTACCTTGTTCTCTACTCTGGGTCAAAATCGGTTGCTGCCATCAACTCCACTCTCACTAATGACTTCCAATTCCTGCAGACCTGGCTCTCTAGCAACCACCAAGTCCTGAACCTAGAAAAACCTGTGCTATGCTATTCGGATCCTCTAAGAAACTGTCTGCCCCTGAGAACAGGCTCGGGTTCAATGCCTTGATGGCTCCCTCATCTCAAACACTGAGTCCTTCAAGTACCTTGGGGTCACTTTGGATCCCACATGACCTGTCTCAACATGTCAATATGGTGTGCCGTGCCATCAATGCTAAAATTGGCGGAGCTTATCGCGCGCTGCTCCCTCACTCCTTCCGCTAGACTTTCTGTTGCGAGAGGTATTCTCTACCCCAGCTCCAATATGCTCTGCCCCTCCTCTTGCTGCAAACTCTCTACACTCCACAAATGGGACACTGTCTACAACAACATCTGTAGATTCGCCTTAACTGCCCCACGCCTTACCCATCATTGTCTCCTTTACGCTGGCTTAAATTGGCTGTCACCTAAGGATATTCTAGCCTACTCCCTGGGCTGCTTTATTGACTCCCTGTCTAGACCTCCTGCCCTGTCTATCTTGCCAACCTCCTGACTCCTGCCTCACACACCCATACCCTCAGGTCTTCCTCTGCCCCCATGCTCTCCACTAGACCTTGCATGACAAAAATGGGTGAACAGACATTTGCCCATTTTGCTCCCAAATTCTGGAACTCACTCCCCTTATGGTGAAAACTTCAGCCTCCCATCGAGAATTCAAAAACTCGCTGTTCACCCACCTCTAGCCTCTGGCCAATGCAAATGCTCTTAATTTGCTTTGTCCCACTGCAGGCTGTCGGGTCTGACCCTGAGTACTACACTAATGTTCTCCCATGCAATACGCTTTGTCTAAGTAGCTATGAACCTTGATGTCTTTACTGTCCTCAGCTGTCTTATGGTTACCCTAATTGCTTTATTTTTCATCCTTATTATGATCTATGCCTAAAATGTACCCTTATGTAACTATTACTGTGCTACCCAATGTATATCTTGTTTTGCTCCTGTACACCTATATTATGTCTGTGCATTTCTGCATATTGTAACCAATGTCCTGTGCTCTCCGGTCGTGCTCTGGAAATAGGCAGGTCTGTTGCCTAGCGACTTACCCGTTACCAAAAGCTAATAAATAAATAAATAAATAAATAAGGATTACTGCTTGACCATCTCGAGTTGTTACTTTTTCACTCCCAACTCAAACTGAAAGTAGCTGCAAACAGTCTGGGACTTTCCCCAGGATCCAAAAGGTTTGGTTATTGATTTCTGTCAGTCACAACAAGCGCCCTCCAGGTTCATTATGGCTGCAAACTAGGCAGCTCTTAAAGAGACAGTACACTGAGACTATACAGGCACTCTCTGGCAACACGCTTAAACTGTTAAATGCAGGACACCAGCCTGGCAGTAAGCATTTAGACAAGCTCCAGGAAGACTTTTCGGGAACCCCATTTGTAGGGGGTTACATAGGTATGGGGAGGGTGAATCCCAGAGTCCCACTGGGAGTGGGGGATGTTGCAATGAGGGAGGGAGGAGTTAATAGCAGTGCCCTGAGAAGGCACTGATTATCGAGCAGACTTAATAGACCATAGGGCCTAACCTGCTGGCTTCTTAGTATGTTAGTATGTTAATATTTACAGCATATTTAATTTGCTCCACTGGCCTATGTCTACCCTATGTTCTTGTATCAATACTGTGTTTTCTATATCCTGTTTGATATTGCTACATGCTTGTAATCAATGTAATTAAGACAGCCATTGCCTGGCTCTGTGATATACACCTCCTACTTTGTATCCCTCTTGTACTTGTTGTTGTGAATACTGCACCACTTGTATGTAACTAATATTGGATCGCCCCTGAAAAAGGGCCACTTGATTCCAGTGGGCTTACCGGTTAACAAAATGAAATAAATAAATAAAGCAGCCATTTATTAGCTATATATATATATATATCAAAATACTCCTGTCTGTGATAAATATCTACCAACCATCAAATCACAACTAATTGTTTTTGTTTCACAAAATCCAAAACAGGCATATTTTACACACTCCCAAAGATAAATAGACTGGAAATCTCAGGACAGCCAGGTATTGGCACTCCTGCTGAACAAATATTGGGCTGGGTCGAGGGCATCCTCAAACCAGTGGCACAAAGAATTCCACACTTCCCAGACTTCATCCTGGAAACAAGCACCTATAACATCATAAGCACAACTACCAAATTTGGCAAGAACACTGGTCAGGAAGAACATCATTACAAACAGAAAGGGCTGCTCATGGAAGGGAGGTGCTTTTGGTACATACAGTAAAGTAAAGTAAACTTTATTTTGTAAGCTCTTTCAGATACCAAGGTGCTGTACAATAAAATTAACAAACAGAATAATCAGAATAAACATACATTAAAATGTTAAAACCTTCAGAAAAGCCTTATAAAACAAATAAGTTTTGAGCTCAGATTTAAAGTTCGAGAAGGTCAGGCATTCTCTTATCTGATGAGGTAGTGAATTCAAGGGTAGGAGCATAAGAAAAAGCAAGTGCCCCAGATGTTTTTAACCGAACATTGGGAATCTGTAGCAATCCCTCGCCGGTGGATTGGAGTGAGCGGGAGGGCAGTAGGAGTAAGGAGATCTTGCAGATACTGGTGTCCCTGTTCATGTAGGGCTTTGTAGGTCAGTAACCCGACCTTAAGGTGATCAGCCACTGTACCAGCAGCCAGTGCAGTTCAGGCAGCACAGGCGTGATGTGACTAGTCCTGGATGTACCAGTCAAAAGCCTGGCCGCCGCATTTCTGCACTAGCTACAAGGGATGGATATCAACCCCAGAAGCCCTAGGTAAGGCATCACAGTAATCAAGGCGGGTGGTTACAAAGACGTAGACTGATGTAGGAAGTCAGTCGAGGGAACCAGGTGTTTCACCCGTGCGATATTCCTAAGATGATAAAAGAAAGATTTGACAACGGCAGACACCTGCGATTTCAGGGTCAGGCCATCATCAAAAATAACCCCAGGTTACGCACCCAGTCTGAGGTCATGTGCTGGACATCATCAAGCCATAGGTCTGAGGGAAGCCCAGACCTAAGACCTGCCTCAGGGCGACCCGGTCCACAACCAACACTTCGCCTTATCCGGATTTAACCTCAGCCAGCTAGCGCCATCCAATCTCTGATTTCGCTAGATAGTTGTTAAGCACAGAGATCGCATCATCCTGTCCTGAATAAAGGACATATACAGTTGGGTATCATCTGCACAGCAGTGAAAACCCAAACTGTATTGCCTAATGATATCTCCTAATGGCAGGATATACACTGTGAACAGCATGGGCACCAATATGGAGCCCTGCGGCACCCCACAGGACAGACCGAGGGTATCAGAGGAATAAATTCCAGTGACAAGCCTCTGTGACCTGCCCATGAGGAAAGATCAAAACCAGCGTAAGACTGTGCCAGACAGTCCACAAAGAAGCCACAGGCACTCCAAAAGCACACCATGGTCCACAGTGTCAAATGCTGCCGAGAGACTGGTACCATGCAGTCGACATAAAAATCAGACATCTGCTGGTCTTGTTTTGTACTGTTGCACCTAAAAGAGCAAAATAAAATAAAACTTTGCATATTTTACTGTGTCCAACCTAAGGAGTGGAATTATTGCTGAGTTTGAGTAAGTGGACATTTTTAATAGTTCCAGGAATAACACTCCCACAATTCAAGGCGACACACAAGGAGCATATATACAGGTATGATAAACATATGGCATGATTGACACATGTGACTCTATATACTCTCCATTTACCAAACAGGAATACACAATAAAAGGGTCTTTCTTGTGCAACACCAACAGCTGTGCCTTATCTAATGTGATGCTCTAAATGTTCCTCATAGATAGAAATGGGAAATTGTTTACCAGTAACGGTGCACTAAGCCAAAGTTTGTTTTCACGTGGACCAGGGAGAAAAAGGTTAAGTGACTTGCTCAGGGTCATACAGTATACTAGTGGGGGCTGTGGGA
Organism: Neoceratodus forsteri; assembly: GCA_016271365.2. Classification (NCBI taxonomy): domain Eukaryota; kingdom Metazoa; phylum Chordata; order Ceratodontiformes; family Ceratodontidae; genus Neoceratodus; species Neoceratodus forsteri. The sequence goes on from CM028135.1 coordinate 992,022,327, forward strand.
TTCAAATCCAGGTCTCAAGTTTGTATCAATTTAAAAAAACACTTTAACTGCACTCTAGGGAATGGGCGAGTGCTTCAGAGGGCTGCCAGCTTGTAGCCAGTTTAAAAAAAAGCACTTTAACCGCGCTCAGGAAAGCGGTGGTGCACTTTAGAAGGCTGCTAACTCTGTTTGTAGCTCAGTATCTTTAACCACTACACCATACTACCTACGGTATGTAGAGTGAAATGGGACAAATAGTCCATAAATGCAGATCCACTATTATGCATTCAGACAACTAGACACCAGTGGCTGAGCAATTCCTCCAGAACAACCATTCCTGAATGATCTGAAAGTGGCAGTTTTAACAGAAAATTCAAAGACACTCAGACAAAACCTGTCTGGAATTCCAAATTCATGAGTCTTTTGGAACAGATATACAAGGGCTGAACAAAAACTGAGGCTTCCTTACACATTACCAGGTCTCAGACTGAGTTGTGATAGTTTCTGTAGCTCTGGGCCCTACCATTTACACTTTTGTAACCCCACCCTCCTTTTGGGAAATTAATTTATTTCAAAAGTTTTATTTATTTCAAAAGTTTCCTCAGGAAAGATCAGTAGGGTGTGATTTTGGGATTTGTGGTTGAGGGCAGGTAGGATCAGAGACTAATTGGTTTAGGTTAAGGGGCTTGATGTTGTGCAGAATTTGGATAGTGAGGAGAGAGCCAATTGTTATTAAAGTCCCCAAGGATGAGAAGTTCACTGGTCAAGGTATGAGGTAGCTTGTTTCCAGATGTATCCTGGGGAAGGGGCAGAGAGATAGAAAATATAATAAAGCAGCGCATTTACTGATCAGTTTTACAGGGATCCGTATGAAATCCGACTCTGGGATGACAGACATGAAAAGCCGACTCTGGTTTCCGTCCAGGTACGTGATCCCTTCACATTAGTAGCCGACATATGAAATCCCGACATGATACATAACGGATGCCAGCAACCTGCAAACAGCAAACAGAGCCTGTGATTTGCCAATTACTTAAATACTTAAATATGGCAGATAAGGCGTAGTAAACATTTCCTGGCAGCAGCAAACAGCATTTTAAATATCCAGGCACATACCTAAATACGGCAGATGGCTTGAAAGTGCACGGGCATAGCAAAAGTTTAAATCTTAAAGAGCAGCTGACAGTAGGCAGTGAAGGATTGTGACACTGTATAGGGTGGCACCAGCGACTGATCCTACATCTCAAAATGATGCCAGCGAGCTATCAGAAAACTCCACCATATCAGATATGACTGGTACATACTGTGTAATAAAATGCTGTCCAAAATAAGCGTGGAGTTGGGAGTTCAACAACACAGACTGGTGCATATAATAAAATGCAGTCCAAAATAAATGTCATGTACAGTATGTGCTCTGTTCTGCTGGTGGATTGTGCAGTTGTGGAGTCCTTTTATTCTGACTTTTCTGTGGATCCAGATGGTGTCCCTGGGAGCGTCTCTAACAGTGACTGTGGAAATGAGCAGCAAGGAAACTACAGGAAAACATTAAAAACATAATTTTCAGTGACACGCCACCAAAAATGCAGGGACACAGAATTTCAACACACAAACGCTGATTGGGATCTGACAGGTAACTTTCTTGGTGTCAGCTGCTCTTTAAAGCTTTAAATACCCCGGATACCAAAAAGTAGCAAACAGCATCTACATTGTAGCGCCTACACACCAACAGCCTTGCTGTATACATCAGTGCTTCAGGCATGATCAACAAAGGTCAGTCTGCCTGTAAGCATAAATTAAAAGATACGCCACAGCTTTATTGACAGGATTTTGAGTTTCGTAAACAGACTAAAACAGTAAGTTAAAAGTCGGGATTTCAGTGTCGGAATATAGCGTCGGTCATTTTCATGTTGGGAAAATGTACCAGACCCATATTTACAATATTGACAAAATATTTACAGTAATTACCATCAGGAGTAGAACCAGTGACATCAGCAATACATAAGCGGTAAGAGAGCTCAGCAACAAGGCAGCTTAACAAGTCAAGGCTGAAAAAGAGCAGGATAAGTGTTCCAGGAACTATCCAGGAGGAGGCTTATTCAGGGAATGGGGTAGGTAGCAGAGGGCTAGGCAGAGGTTGAGGGGGAAGGAGAAGATGTGGGGAAAGAACGGAGGAAGGAATAGGTAAAGTGGAGGAGCAGGGGTGGAGAAATGTGCAATTGTAAGAGGAATCGTTAAAGTCACGGAGAAGAGAGGAGAGGAAGTGAAGGGAAGTGGCAGAGCGTGGACAGGGGAGGGAATTCCAGAGTTTAGGGAGGCAAAGGAGAAAGCAGCCTGCCAGATGAAGATGACCTAGGCGGGAGGCAAGGAGCGAAGCCAAAGTTGCGAAGGGAGTAGGAGGGGGAGAGAGAGGTAAGAGGGAGAAGCTAAGCCAGTGCTTGGCAATGAAGGAACAGCAGTGTGCATGGTATCTGGCTTCAAGGGAGGAGAGAGAGTGCAATGTAAAGGGAGCAGTGGTGAGTGCGGGCAGTCAAGAGCAAACCGGCAGAAGGAGTGGTAGAGAGGATCCAGTCTGGCCAGAGTGGACTTTGGAGCAACGTTGTAAACAATGTCTCCATAGTCAAAAATAGGAGAATTATTTTCAGAAAGCACCCAGTTTTGGGTGCAGCTTTTGTGGCTGGTGTCCACTTGCTCACAGAAGTCGAGGTGCTGATCGGGCCACACCTTGAGGTACTTGAAGGAGAGGACTTGGAGGGACCCATCTAAGGTATGAAAGGAGGGAGGGATGTAAGACTGGAGAGCTTTTGCCTGGTTCTGAAGATCATTGAGACCATTTTTTTGTGTTGAGGGACAGCTGATTTGAATGGAACCAGAGCTGGACATTGTCAGACTCCAGCTGGAGGCTGGTCATCAGATCAGTGGGGAGGAGCCAGTGGCAAATAAACTATTGTCTGCATACATATGGATGGATGCAGTCATACAGGCAGTGGGGAGGTTGTTTAGGAAAATTGAGAAAGAATAGGACAAGCACAGATCCTTGGAGGATGCCAATGTTGATGGGGGGCAGGGAGTTACCAATTTTACCGATTGAGTTCTACCCACTAGGTATGATCGAAACCAGTTAGTAGCTTGGGTAGAAAGACTTGCAGCAGTAAGCTTACAACGGAGAAGGGGTGGGCTGTGGTGTGGAAAGCTTTGGCCAGGTCGACAAAAATACATAGAAACAGAAATTGTCAGCAGATAAGGACCGTGAGGCCAACCAGTCTGCCCGTAGGCCTTATACATTGTATGTGGCCACTGACCCTATGTGATAAATAGCTGTTCATCACTTCCTCACTCCCTCTCAAACTTTTCTTGTGCCTGTCCCAGGCATGCTTAAACCCTCCACTGTGCTTGCCCTCACTACCTCCAGTGGCAGACTATTCATTTTTCTGTCCTCATTTTTCTTTTGCACATATTTGTAATAGAATTAAGGATTAATGCATGTTCTTGTTAGTTCTACTAGTAAGCTAATTCTGTTAGTATTCTACTGTTTTTAAAAGTATTTCAAATTACTCTGTGAAACAGTTTCCTTTGTTTTAAAATAACTCCTAGACAAGGGTTCAAAATAGGAAGGTATAGATTAAAGTGATATAGCTTAGTGTATATCCTTATAACGGAGATGATCTGGCCCTGACCATGCCAGAGAGAATGGAGTCAGTCAGCCTGAGAAGAGAGGAGGAGGCTGAGTGGAATTTAACAAAACCAGACTGGAAAGGGGTGAAGAATGAGGATGAGTCAAGGAAGGAGGAGAGTTGAGAAAGCACTAGGTGTTCTTAAACTTTAGCAAGGGTAGGAAGTAGACAGATAGGCGGTAATTACCTGAGCAGAGGAGTCACCCCTTTAGGGAGGGTTATAACTGTGGCATGCTTCCAAGCAACAGAGACAAAGGTAAAGGAGAAGGATAGGTTTAAAAGAAAGGAGAGAGGAAGACTGATGGCAGTGGCAGAGAGATGAAGGAGTTTAGGGTCCAGCCCTTCCAGGCTCTTGCCCTTAAAGGGTATCCGTATGATTACCTACATGATTATTTAAACAGTTACCATAGCTGTACTGAAACTGACTGAAAAGGATACGTTTAGAAAAGGACTGTGATAAAACATTGAAAAATACTTTTAAATAGGGATATGTAGGCATCCATTTTGCAGACAGGAAGGGTGTTGTGATGATGTCACTGCCTCATCATTTTTAATAGTGTGCTGTACAGTGCAGCATGTGAGAACAGTTCGGCTGTGCTGTTAGGGATCCTATTATATTATGAAGAACAGCCTGGATTTTATGTTTGGCAGAGGGTAACAAAAGAATCCAGTGCTTTTCTTCATGATTTAACAGGATACCTGTCTGTAGGAGCAATTTGTTTTAACCTGCTTCATTGCACACTGTTACAGCTGGTGAGGCAGTGACATCATCACAGCACCTTGCTGGGCCACAAAATGAATTCCTCCACATCAAAATTTTAAAAGTATTTTTCTGTCTTTGTTTTGTAATCTTTATTTATCTCCTTATCGGTCTCAGACTGTCCTCTGTGGGCACTTCTCGATGAGTCTCTGCTGTCCGCCTGAAGCTCCCAGACTCGCTCTCTGGCTTCAGCTGCACTCTCTTCCTCTGATTGCATGACCCATGGCTCTGAGTCCCCGATGTGGGACTGTCAACTTCTGGTGCTCAATCTGATAATCTAGTGGAGCGACCGGAGGAAGGAGAGCAACCAGAGGCGAGCCCGGCATTGGGCGTGGGGACCCACCACTGGACCCCACCATCGCCTACCGAGGCAGAAAGGGTATTTCTTGTTCCTTTCCTCCCTGTGGGGCATGGCATGCAATGGTGTCCCGCGCAGCACCTCTACTACTGGAGCCTACCATCATCCCACCCCCAGTTTCTGCAACCCAACTTGCACTGTGCCACCATTCTCCACCAGAGGCTGCTACTGCATTGGGCACCCCAGACACCCACCCGGGAGAGGAGAACAGCCTCCAGGTGCTCGATCCCTCTCACCCTCTGATGACCCCAATGGCCAAGGCTCGCTCCTGAACCCAGGCCGCCGGCAGGCTAGTATGCACCAGTGCCACTGGGCCGGTTTGTATTTTTGTCTTATTGAAGACATTTTCTAAATATAATCCAGCCAGTTTACATACTTGATCCTCATAGTAACTTTTACAATAATTATATAAGGAATGTGAGGATTCTTTTGGGGTTTAGAGCTAGGAAGGCCTTGAGGGTGTCAGTAGGTGTGATAGGGAAGAAGGAGAAAGGAAGAGATGGTGAGGGCTGACGGGGTTGGGGGAAGGGGGGTGGGGGTAAGGAGGAAAGGGAAGAGGCACAGGAGGTGAAGTAGACATTGAATTCAGAGGTGACAGAAGGGGATCAGAGATGGTGGTGTCCCCACCTTGAGGACCGGGACAGAGGACTGGGCTGGGGGTGAGAACAGAGTGTGGATGACTTTCCAAAACTTTTAAGGGGTGGTTAATGTTGCTTTGGAAGGTGGCAGAAACATACTCAGCCTTAGCATGTTTGGTTGCTCTGGTGCATGCATTTCATTAGGCTTGGTATTTGTGTAAGTCAGCAGGGAGCCTGAGGACTTGCAAGCCTTCCATGCCAGATCCAACAGACACAGCAGGGAAGCAGTTCAGCAGAGACCCAGGGAGGTGGGGACCTCGAACCCTGGTTTTCCTGAGGGGAGCATGATGATCCCAGATAGACAGGAAACTGGACTTGAAGAATTTTGTGCAGAGTCAATGGAACAGGCAGCAAAGATGGCTGACCAGTCAGTAGCTGCTAAATCCTCATGGAGGGAGGACAAGTCCAAATACCAGAGGGATTGGATCAGAGAAGTTTGTGTGGGGCCTTGGGTCTGTGAACTTTATGCACAGTAGACCATGTGGTGGTCACTGAGGGCATCCAGGAGGGTGCCAGGTGCAATAATATGTGTGTGGGAGGCAAGGGCCCAGTCCATTAGGGTATGATTTTGGGATTTGTGGTTGAGGAGGGTATGATCAGAGACCAGTTGGGTTAGAAACATAGAAACATAGAATTTGACGGCAGATAAGGATCGCTGGCCCACCCAGTCTGCCCATTTCCTACCTGATGGATAAGTTGTAGATCCTAGTTAACCAGCAGCCTACTTCTTCCTACCCCACCCCCAGAATTACCTTATGACTGTCCCATGCATGCTTGAATTCCACCACTGTTTTTGACTCACAACTCCTCTGGAAGGCTGCTCCATACATCCACAACCCTCTTTGTGAAAAATACTTCCTTAAATTGCCTCTGAGCCGCCTCTTCTATCTTCAAATTGTGCCCCTTGTTCTTGCACTCCTTTTTGAAAGATGCTACCCTCTTGGACTTTGTTGATTCCTTGAGGTACTTAAAAGTTTATATCATGTCCCCCTCTCCCTCCTTTCCTCGAGGCTATACATATTAAGCTCCTTAAGTCTCTCTTCATATGTCTTCCGGTGCAGACCCTGCACCATTTTAGTTGCCCCCTCTGGACAGCTTCCATCCTGTCTATGTCTTTATGGAGATTGGGTCTCCAGAACTGCACGCAGTACTCCAGATGTGGTCTCACCAGCTGTCTGTACAGAGGGATAATAACTTGTTTACTACTGGTGATGCCTCTCCTATGCATCCCAGTATTCCCCAACCCTCCTTGCTGCCCTCTCACATTGCTTGCCCACCTTTAGGTCATCTGATATGACTACCCCAGGTCCCTTTCCATTTTTGTTGTTAGTATCTCACCCCCATTGTGTACTCTTCCCTGGGTTTTGTTTCCCAGGTGCATTACCTTGCACTTCTTAGCATTGAATCTAAGCTGCCATACATTTGACCATTCCTCTAACCTTGCCAAGTCCTTCTCATCCTTTCCACCTCACCTTGTGCATCAACTCTGTTGCAGATCTTTGTGTCATCTGCAAAGAGACATACTTTTCCTTCCAGTCCCTCTGCAATGTCGCTATAAAGACATTGAAGAGGACCGGTCCTAATACTGAACCTTGTACCCACTACTAACTCCCTTTTTCAGAGTGGACTCCATTTACTATTACCTCTGTGTCCTATTCTCCAGCCAATTCTTTACCCAGGCTGTCATCTTGGGACCCACTCCCAGGCTGGCTAACTTGTATATTAATCTTTTGTGGGACTGTGTCAAATGCCTTGCTAAAGTCTAGGTAGGCTATGTCCACAGCCCTCCCTGATTAACTACTTTGGTCACCCAGTCAAAGAAATCTATCAGATTTGTCTGGCAAGTTAGGTTAAGGGTCTGATGTTATTGCAGAATTTGGATAGTGAGGGAGAGGCCAATTTTTATTAAAGTTCCCAAGGATGAGAAGTTCACTGGTCGAGGTATGAGGAGATGGTGGAGGGAGGTCAGTGATAGTAGAGGAAGACAGGCCAGGCGCAAAAGACGCCAGTTATAAAGATGTGGAGAGAGAAAGGAAGAGAGTTTGATAAGAAGAGTTCATAGGCAGAGGGAGGAGATAGAGACTATTGGGACTAACTGAATGGCAGAGGTGAGGTAAATGGCAACCCTGCTACCCCTAGTAGCTAGATCCTGTCGGGTAAGTGTGTACCAGGGATGGCAACTTCAGAGTCTGGAATCTTGTGGGAAAGCCAGGATTCTGAACTAACCAATATGTCTGGATGAAGGCTGATCATGAGGTTGTAACATGTCAATTTTGGGAGAAGGCTACAGAAATTAACATGCACCACACTCAGCCCTTTGGAGAAGTAGGTAGAGGGGTGAGCAGGAGCCAGAATTGGGCTCTATATCACTGGCAAGATAACAGCAGGTAGATAAGGAGCTTAGTGGGAATAGTGGAGTGTTTGTGTGGCAGTTAAGTGGGACAGTAGGGGTGAGATGGAGGTTAGGAGGAGGAGAGCAGGGAGCTAAGGTAGCAAGATGGAGGTTGGGCAGTGGGAGAAGGGAGCAGTACGGAAGCCGGGGAATGGGAGAGAGAGGACAGCTGGAGGTAGGAAGGATGGAGGAAGTGGCGGGGGATAGAAGGAGGAGGAGGAAGAGGGGAGAGTCAATGGGTGGGAGGAAGCAATGGTAAACAAAATGGGAAGGAGACTGAGAGATAGGGAGAGTTGTAGCATGTTCTAGTGTCAGAAGACCAGGAGGTTAAAGAAAGTCAGGAGGAAGGGGTGGAGGGAGCTACACTGAGAGGAGACATGGGAGTAGCAAGCAGAAACATAGAAACATAGAATTTGATGGCAGTTATGTACTGCTTGGCCTACCTAGTCTGCCCATCTCCCTACCTAATGGATAAGCTGCAGATCCTAGTTAACCAACAGCCTACTTCCTCCTACCTTCCACTAGAATTGCCTTATGTCTGTTCCATGCATTCTTGAATTCTCCCACTGTTTTTGACTCCACAACCTCCTCAGGAAGGCCATTCCATGCATCCACAACCCTCTCCATGAAAAATACTTCCTCACATTACCTCTGAGTCACCCCCATCTTCAAATTGTGCCCCTTGTTCTTGCATATCTCTTTTGTGAAAGATGCTACCTTCTTGGACTTTGTTGATTCCCTTGAGGTACTTGATAGTTTCTATCATGTCCCCCTCTCCTCCTTTCCTTGAGGGTATACATATTAAGCTCCTTTAATCTCTCTTCATATGTCTTCTGTCGCAGACCCGCACCATTTAGTTGCCTCTCTGGACAGCCTCCATCCTGTCTATGTCCTTGCGGAGATGGGGTCTCCAGAACTGCATGCCATACTCCAGATTGGGTCTCACCAACTGTCTGTACAGAGGGATAACAACTTCCTGTTTCTACTGATGATGCCCTCCCTATGCATCCCAGTATTCCTCCAGCCCTCCTTACTACCTTCTCACATTGCTTGCCCACCTTTAGGCCATCTGATATGACTATCCCCAGGTCCTTTTCCATTTTTGTTGCTGTTAGTTTCTCACCCCATTGTGTACTCTTCCCTGGGTTTTGCTTCCCAGGTGCATTACTTGCACTTCTTTGCATTGAATCTAAGCTGCCATACATTTGGCCATTCCTCCAACCTTCCCAAGTCCCTTCTCATCCTTTCCACCCCACCTTATGTATCAACCCTGTTGCAGATCTTTGTGTCATCTGCAAAGAGACATACTTTTCCTTCCAGTCCCTCTGCAATGTCACTTATAAAGACATTAAAGAGGAACGGTCCCAGTACTGAATCTCATGGTACCTCGCTAGTAAGCCCTCTTTCTTCAAAGTGGACTTTGTTTACTATTACCCTCTGCATCCTATTGTACAGCCAATTTTTACCCAGGCTACCATCTTGGGAGTGGGACCCACTCCATGGCTGGCTAACTTGTATATTAATCTTTGTGTGGAGTTGTGTCAACTGCCTTACTAAAGTCTAGGTAGGCCATGTCCACAGCCCCTCCCTGGTCTACTACTTTGATCACCCAGTCAAAGAAATCTATTAGATTTGTCTGACACAACCTTCCAGCTGTGAATCCATGCTGCCTTGGGTCCTGTGCACTGCTGGCCTCTAGGTACTCAACTGTTCTTTCCTTCAGAAGGATTCCATCATTTTCCTACCACTGAGGTCAAACTGACAGGTCTGTAGTTTCCTGCCTCTGTCTTGCTCCCACTTTGTGAAGGGAATTGCATCTGCCCTCCTCCAGTCCTCAGGTTCCACACCATCTTCCCACAATTTGTTAAAGAGGGTAATCAGTGGTGTCACTAGTTCTACCCTTAGTTATTTTAGAATTCTTGGGTGAATCCCATCAGGCCCCATTGCTTTGTCCACCTTCGTTTTAGGAGTTCTTTCAGAACCCTTTCTTTTGTGAATGGACTGATATCAAACCCCTATCTAGAGTGTTTCTATTGTTTGGTTTAGGTACCTCCTCTCCTCTTCCTTTGTGAATACTGAGCAGAAGTATTTGTTCAGTATCCTGCTTTTCACTGTCACCCTCTACCCACATTCCATCCCTTTATTAAGCCTCAGTATCCCTCCTTGGTCTTTCTTCACTCCCTAATGTACCTATAACAGGTTTTATCCCCTTCTTAACAGAGTTTGCTATATTTTCCTCAGTTTGGGCCTTTGCTATTCTGACTGCCTTCCCTGCCTCCTCTGCTTTAACTGATATAGTTCTCGTCCTTCTCCTTCTGTGTTTCTTTATATTTCCTGAATGCTGTCCTTTTCCCTTAACCTTCCCCGCCACCTCTTTGAGAACCACAGTGGCTTTTTCCTTCATTTTGTTTTGTTGATTTGCTTTGCACAAAGGTTTGTAGAGCAATGGAGCAGGATGGAAAGGGGCTGTGCAGGAAAGTATCACGGAGAAGTAGTAGAACAGTGGGCCCAATAGAGAGAGTTTTAACTAGAGCACAAATAGGAGAGAGCAGAAACCTTAGTAACACTTAGACATACATATTGGTAGGCAGCTATAGCATAAACTGTAACCTAAAGTAGAGCACAAAGTAGGAGAGATCGAAAACCTTAGCCACTTTAAACAACATACATTGGGTATAACCAGCTATAATGTAAACTAGAGTACAACTGTAACAAGCTGGAGCACAAAACAGGAACATGAAAACTTTAGCTCTGTAAACAATACACCCACACTGGTGGCAGCTACACACACCTTTACTCTGAGTATATGGAGACAAGCAGAGTCAAATGGTAACCAAAGCATAAATAACAATACTAATTGACTATAGGAGGCATCTATTCAGACATCATTAACTTTCTGAATTGTCAGCCTCACACATCCTGCATTCTTAATTGAACTTTCTCCAAAGTTGCACCTTTTGTTATGGTTCCACTTTGATGCAGATCACAATTTTCATGTCTGATTTCTCACCTTTAAAGTCACATGAGGACTATCTCCTGATAGTCACCTCTGTTGTGTTAAATGACTTTACTTCCTCTACACCTCCTTTGTTAAACAATCTGTGATCCACAAACCCTTGTGTACATTCAGAAATGCTAGTTAGTTTCCTCCACAGCTGCTGAAGTGACACTGGATGTCTTGAAAGCTTGTGTGAATATTTTCAAGTTAGTCTAAATATATTACCACAAAATAACATATAGGAAACAACAGGGAAGGCTAAACATGTAGCATGATTCCAGTTCAGGGTTTAATGAGATTGATAATGCCACTCATCCTCTAGACTCAAGGTTTATCCTTCATTAAACCCCACACTGGAATTAGTCTCCTCTTAAATGATTTTTGCTATCATTAACTTCTTTGTGTCTAATACAAAGGAGAAACTACATTTTTACTTTCCTATGATGGCATACTATCGCAGGTTTCTACAGGCATGAGAAGCAATGATGAGCACTTAATGTTATGAATGTGTTTATTCACTTTAAAGTAATTATTTATGTAAATGACACAGTCCTGTTTTCCAGTGGGTCTGACATTTTTTGTATAATCTGTTTATTGAATTTTAACAACTTACAGAAATCAGACATCACAAAAGACTTGCCCAACTCAAGGCCCTCATGGTCTAATTTAAAAATAACAGACAGGACTTAAAAAAAGCTATTACACCCTGCCAAATTACTCTCATTTCATTTAATTTATTCACTTAATATAGCACTCTATTTCATTATGATTCAAGGTGCTGTACAAGTAAACAGATTCCGTATAGACAATAAAAATACATAAAATACAGCATTAAAATAAATTGATTAATTTAAATGAGCTCAGATCAACTGGAGGAAAAGCTTCTCTAAATAAAAATTTCTTTAACTCCCTTTTGAAGGTATTAACCCGATGGGGCCTCTCTGGTTGAAAGAGACAGTGAATTCTACAGGGTCGGTGCACAAACGAAAATGCCGGGCACCTGATGATTTCAGATAAACCCTGGGAATCACCAGGAGGCCCTCATTGGCTCACCGGAGGGGACAAGATGGGTGGTAAGTCTTTAGGAGGTCTTGCAGGTATCCGGTCCCAGTCCATGCAGGGCCGTATAGGTCAGCAAACTGACCTTGAAGGTGATCTGCCACCTAACCAGAAATCAGTGCAGAGAGCACAGCACAGGCATAATCGGACATGACCTTGAAAGACCAGTCAACAACCTGGCTGCCGCATTCTGCATCAGTGGTCGGGCGAAGAGCAACCTCTGACAGCTCTAGGTAAAGGGCACTGCAGTAATCAAGCCATGAAATCGCAAAAGCATGGACTAGCGATGGCAGATCACCTGGGGAATCAGGTGTTTAATCCTGGCAATGTTTGTAAGATGGTAGAATGCACTCTGGACCACGGCCGTAACCTGAGATTGAAGTGTTAGGCGCAATCCAGACAATGCCAAGATTCTTCACCTTGACAGAGGTGAGCAACTTGAGTCTCTGAGTCTAAGTCCGGAAACTTGACCAGGTTGCACATCAGCCCTTAGGTGACCAGATTCCACCTCCAGTACTTCTGTCTTATCCGAGTTCAACCTCAACTAGTTGGCACTCATCCAGCCTTGGATCTCGACAAGGCACTGATTGAAGACTGAGACCACATCATGTTGTTCAGGTGCAAAAGAAAGGTATAGCTGAGTGTCATCAGCATAGCAATGAAAACTCAGCCCATACCATCTTATAATGTCCCTAGTAGTAGCATAAACACCACGAACAACATAGGGACAGAATTGAACCCTCCGGGATCCAACATGAAAGGGGCAGTGGAGAAGAGTAGACAGTCCCCAGCACCGCCTCTGCATCCTGCCAGTGGGGAAAGAGTGGAACCAGTTGAGGACTGTACCAGCCAGTCCGCAACAAACCCAGAGGCTTCCAATAGCACCCCATCGTCCATGGTGTCAAATGCAGCCAAGAGATCGAGGAAGACAAGGATGGAGGGCTTACTCCATTTTTCACCACCAGGAGATCATTAAGCACCTGAACCAGGGCAGTCTCAGTACTGTGCCTTTTCCTACAACTCGACTGAGAGGAACTTAGATTTCATGAATTCAATTCAATTCAATCTTTATTTATATAAGGTGCCTTTCTGAAACCAAGGGCCTGTACAATACATGATAAAACAATAAATAATTAAAACAATATTAAAATTAAGCTAAACAGCAGTATTCAAAATTCATTGTATGCTTGGCTAAAGATAAGTTTTAAAAGCTTCCTTAAAGCTTTGGACAGTTAGGCAGTCTTGCACCTGACGAGGTAGAGAATTCCACAGGTTGGGGCCATAAAACTAAAAGATCTGGCCCCTGAAGTTTTAAGCAAACCCTGGGAATCTCTAGCAATCCCTCGCCAGTGGATCGGAGAGAGCGGAGGGGACAGTAGGGACAAAGGAGATCTTTCAGGTAAGCAGGTCCCTGATCATGGGGTCTTATAGGTCAGCAAACTGACCTTGAAGGTGATTCATTATCGATTGGCAGCCAGTACAGTCTGCAGAGCACAGGCGTTATATGACTGGGCCTAGAGGAACCAGTCAGTAGCCTGGCTGCCGCATTCTGCACTAGCTGCAAGCGGTGAATCTCAACCCTGGTAGCCCAAGGTAAAGGGAATTGCAGTAGTCAAGGGGAGGTAACGAAAGCGGACCAAAGTAGGAAGATCGTCTGGAGGAACCAGGTGCTTCACCCGGCGATGTTCCTCAGATGGTAAAAGAGGTTTTGACAACTGCTGATACCTGAGATTTAAATGTCAAACAGTCATCAAACACAATGCCCAGGTTCCGCACCTGGTCTGAGGTAGTTAGCTGGACACCCCCAGCCATAGACCCGAGGGGATCCAACCAACAAACCCGCCTCCTGGCGACCCTGGTCCACAACCAACACCTCAGTTTTATCTGGGTTCAGCCGCAGCCAACTCACATTCATCCAGTCCTGGATTTCGCAAGACAGTTGTTAAAGATCGAAAAGGCAGCATCTTGGCCGGGCACAAAGGACATGTACAGCTGAGTATCATCTGCATAGCAGTGAAAACCCAGACTGTACCGCCTAATAATTACTCCCTAATGGCAGTATGTACACGCAAACAACATGGGCGCCAAATGGAGCCTCGTGTACTTACGGATAGGAGAATGATGCTGAGGAAAAATCCCAGACACCACCCTCTGAGTCCTACCCTCGAGGAAAGATTGAAACCAGCTGAGGACTGTGCCAGACAGCCCACAGATAGACCGCAAGTGTTCCAATAGCACACCATGGTCCACAGTGTAATGCTGCAGAGAGACGAAGGACCAAGATGGAACGAGTCCTTTGATCTCTCGCTATTAGGAGGTCATTTAGTACCCGGACAAGAGCTGTCTCGATACTATGCCTTTTCCTAATCCGGACTGAGAGAGTCATAGACATTGTGGCTGGTCAAATGATTATCCAGCTGTGACGTGACCACCTTCTCAATAACTTTACCCACAAAGGGTAAGTTAGAGACAGGCCTGTAATTTGCCAGACTGCCGGGTCCAAGGAGGACTTCTTAAGAAGAGGCTGAACCACAGCCTCCTTTACAGGATTTGGAAAGATCCCACTCTCCAAGGACCTCAGACTATCTCAGTGAGGACGGGACCATTTTATCCACACAGCCCACTAAGAGACGTGTGGGGCCCGGATCCAAACCACAGTTGGTCGGACGACTGATTGGATGATCATCACAATGTCACTGATTGTGGGAAGGCTGAAGTCAGACCACACAAACTGGGTGTCCGACATCTCCTGCCGACTATCACAACTCCCATTAGAGAAGGTCAAACGGATATCAGACCTGATTGTGGCAACCTTATCTAAAAAGAATAGAGCAAACTCCTCACACCATTCTTGAGAAAAAGCTCTTCTGGACTGAAGACAGATTGGATTGCACAATCTGTCCACAGTCTGAAAGAGCTGAGCTGAGTCTATTCTTGCAGCAGCAATCTCTCTGGACAGGAATTCTGCCTTCTTATGAGAGATTGCAGATTGATGGACCAGATAGTGGTCCATCAAACTAAGTTTGTCACAATCCAGGCCCGACCTCCGCCCAGCACCTCTCTAACATTCGTTCAACTCCTTCAGAGTCTCATTGAACCAAGGAGACCTGGGGCGAAGAGTGAGAGGCGAACACGAACAGGAGCAATGGAATCAGGGGCCCTGCCACTGTCTTATTATAGTACCAGGTCTCCTGGATCCATGCAATCTCGGTAAGCCCGATAGGTCCAGCACCGCCATCAGGCCATCCAGGGAAACACCCTTAAAGGGCTTATACCGACCATCTCCATAGGGGCGGCCTATTAGGGTGGTCTCAGAACTGAACCCAATGGAGGATGATCAGACCATCCGACTGGTTCCACCACCAAATCGGATATCTCCATCCCCAGAAGAAACACCAAATCCAATGAATGACCACCAATATGAGTCGAGGAGGAAATAACCTGTGTGAAGCCCAGTGAAATCATTAACTGGAGGAAGTCTTGACCAAATTGCGAGAGTTCATCGTCGACTAGGCATTGAAGTCCCCAGAACCAACCATCTGGGGACCCCAATGTCAGGTCAACAATGAAGTCTGCGACTTCCCGCAGGAAAACATTCCGCCACCTGGTGGACGGGCACACCTAGAAGTATCCTACACCCCACACCCCCCATGATACATTCAAAGGAGTTGGTAGTTCCCACTGGTACCTCCACTAGTCCCAGTTCTGATCTAAAGCAGATAGCAACACCCCTGCCCTTACGATCCATCCTCAGGTGGTGTATCACCGAGTATCCGGCTGGAATTGTTGCCACCAAAACTGGTCCAGCATTCTCATCAGCCAGGTTCTCAGTGATGCACGCCAGGTCAGATGTTCCAACAAAATCAGCTATAATAGCAGTCTTGTTTCTATTAGACCTGGCGTTGCACAACACCGCCCGAGTAGGATGAGCATCCGAGGATGACCATGCTACTGAGTTGATAAATGGGCCTCCAGTTGAAGAGCCACCACCTTCTTAGTAACCTTCCCCACAAAGAAAGGTTAGAGACAGGTCTGTAGTTCGCTAGGCAGCCCAAGTCTAGTCTTCTTCAAGAGTGGTCTCACCACCACTACCTCATTTAGGGCTAAGGAAGACCCTCTCAGTAAAGAGCACTGGACTATCCCAGCAAGGACCGGGTCGATGGAATCAATGCATCCTACCAGAGGGTGTGTTGGGCCTGGATCCAGACTACAGTAGGTAGGCTTCAATTCCTGACGACCTTCATGACATCCACGGCCGCCAGCTGGTCAAGTCAAACCAGACAGATGAAATGCCCGTGACCCCTGGCTCATCACTGCATGCCCCTATAGAGTATGCTGACTGGATCCCTGATCTGATAGAGGCAATCTTATCAGCAAAAACAGAGCAAACTCGTCACATTTAGATTGTGAAAAAGCTCCATGGACTGAAGACAGGCCGAATTACATAGCCTGTCAATGGTCCAAAAGAGCTGAGCCAGTCTGTTAACTGCTGCAGTAATCTCCTTGGACAGGAACTCTGCTCTCTCATGAACAAATGATAGCTAATTAAATCCATGACATTAGGAGGCTCTTATGGCAAAGACATACTGAACTTGGTAAATAAATATATAACTATAATACATATGTACAAAGAAATGTATTACCTGAGATTCAGACAAGGCAACATCTATTATGAACCAAGAGACCACACTATAAGAAGAATCAAAATAGATATGAGCTTAATATGTCCTTCATACCATTGGGCAATTTCTTTCAAGTGAGGTGTGTGGGGCGACATACCCTAAAGCCAATGGGGCCTCTAACAGAGGAAGCTGCAGGACACACCACCCTGGAGCTGGGGGTGGAGACCCAACATCGATGGGCAAGGTGGCAAGTGGCCAGGAGCTACAGCTTACTGAATAATGCCCTTCTGAAGTAAAGTCGCTTCATTTAGTGGTAATGTATCACTATATGTTCCCCAGCTACGAAGAAATAATTCTTCTCTGCCATGCAAAATGTACGTTAGATGTTCTAAAGCCAAATACTGCAAAACCAAAGCCTTCCATTGACTCATGGTAGGTCTATTGTGTGATATCCAGGTATTCTGTATGCACACTGGCGGCCATTACCAACAATACCCACACTGACTTTGATACAGCTTCCACCCCTCCACCACCCAGATCTTCCACCCCAAAAAGGAGGGAAAATGGAGAGTCAGCTGTGTGAAGATTGAAAGCGTGGAAAGTTCCTGGGTGATCTGTGACCGGAATGGTTGTAAGTCTTGTCATTCCCAGAAATAATGAATATAAATGCCAAGTGCACTGTTGCATTGGCCACAAAAGGTAGGGCTGTGCATGGTCCGAATAGTATTTCCCGAATTCCACGAATAGGATGCTTGCGAATATTGGGATGGACATTCGAATAGTTCACTATTAGGCTACTATTCGGGATGTACTATTCGGTAGGTGAGATTTCAAAATCTCACAGAGCTCGCTGGCCAGTCAGAGGCTGCTTTTTGAGCTCAGAGCCAGGAACACCATGTGATCTCCTCACTTGAGTGTGTAGATGAGAGGAGACAGTTGTTTCTCAGAGAGCTAGCTCTGTTTAGTTTACCACTTGTAACTTTTATGACTGTTTAAAAATGTTTTGTGTGTGATCCAGGTTTTACATCTGATCACCTTGTGACTGCATCTGACTGCAGTTTTGTTTTTCATCCTTGAAACTAATCTCAGTTTCAAGGAAAGGAGAGTCTGTGTGTGAGTGAATCTGTGTGTGCGCTTGCTGCATGCTGACTCCCTCCCCACTGTTTACAGTTTCACAGCTCAGCTGAAGCAGTGTGGTTTGATTTTTGCTTAAGAACCAATTAGTTCTTATCAGGATTTTTTTTTTGTTAACAAAGTCCAGTTTGGCTTTTGCATGTGGTGAGTAACTGTTACTGGGCTCAGTAACAGTGAGTGGCTCAAGCTTTTGCTGACTGCCCCATCCCCACTGCTGTGCTTGCTTAACTTTTGTTCCAAATCCACACACAGCCCCTGTGATATTTTCTATTTCTTTTGTGAAGCAAATTGGTATTTTGCTGTAATCAGGTTCCGGCTTGGTTCCCTGCATAACTGAGGTGTGTGATTATCATCTGACTCCTCTTATTCATGCTAGTAGATTATCATGTGCACATCATCCGGTGTGCGCTTGGTATTGTTGTCCTTGTAATCTGTGTGTCCTGCAAGTGCATACACAGTTGTCTGCATGCATTTTTTTGTGATATATAAAGCAGTGTATTTTTTTCTCACTGGGTCAGGCTTGGCCCATTGAATTGGTGCTGACTGTAGTCTGGTTCTTGGTTCAGTTCCTGTACAACTGAGTAAGGAGGGTGTCGAGGTGACTCCTTCCTCCACAGCTCACTGTACCTGAGTGGTCTCCTGTGCATGTGAGTTTTTCTTTTTGTGTGTCTTCACCCCTGTGTGTGCACTACTGTGAGTGTGTACATGTAAATTTTCTGTGAACTGCTTTAGCATTTCTGTGTGTCAGGCGTGACTCACTGGGTTCTGTGTGTTGTAAGTTGTTTGGTGCACCTTCAAAGCTTGAATTGCTGTACTGTATGACTGCATACTGACACCGTATCACGGAAGTTGTTTGCTGACTCCATCCCCTCTAGTATCAGCTTGACTTTATTAGCTACTACATATCGGTGTTGCTGTTGTTGTTTTCTGCAAGAAGTACCAACATAAACAAAGACACTCATCACAAATAATATACACAGTAAGTTACAGACCATGTCTCATCAATCCCGTAGCGTGCATGGTCCAGCCCAAGCAAGTAATCTTCACCACCAGTCGTAAGTGGTGAGGAACAGGGTGAGAGAAGGTCTTTTGTATTCATGCCTAAAATAGTTTTCTCCCTGATAAGCCTTCATGTTCTGGTGTCAGTAAGATTGGGGTAGTACTAGTACTACTATAACTTCAACTGCTCCACTACTATTACTAGTACTGCATTTGCAGCACCATCATTTTATAAAAGTAAGAGGGCTTTACAGCTGACATCTCCAGTTATACAAGAACAAGAACCCACCCCCTACCAGTGGTAGTACTATTCACACAACTGCCCCCATAGAGGCAACATCACCTATCAGTGTGCTCCTCCCACCACCACCAGTGCCGTGATTTCAGCAACCAGAGCAAATCTTTTGTACTGTTGACAGTACCACTGCCATAACAGTGTGCACTGTTGTTTGTGCTACTTGCACAGCCACTGTCACCACAACTTTGCTCCATTAGTAGTCCTGAGTGTTCTGCTGCCACCATGACTACTGCTGCCAATATTACAACTAGCTGTAATATGATGCCAGTTTCTTTAACTGTAACTCCTGATTGTAATTCTGGCAACAGAACTATGGTCGACAGTGCTACTACCTTGCCAACTGTGCCCATGACCATAGGTACTGTGACTAGTACTGACCATGAGACTGTTACAATGACTGCACCAATTGTGTTGCCAAAATGTACTGTTGCTCAGCCTGCAAGTTTCCTCTCACCACATTTCCTTTTGCTGATGTGGAGGATTCCGAAGAAGAGCATTCATCTGGTTCTGAATATTTACCAGAGCCTCAAGACTTGCTAAGTACATCATCTGACAGTGATACCCACCTAGCGAATTTGGTGATGAGGCCAAATATGCAGCATATCTGTATGAGAAGCGTGAATGTGCAGCTGGCAAAAATGCAGTGCTTGTCGTGGCAAGCAGGCGGTCAGGGTCACCTCCTCCTCCTCCTCCAAAAAAAAAAACAGTCCACCCTGTCCTTTCAAAGAGTTGTGTCAAGTTAAACTCCATCTGATACACAAAGTAGTTTTACAATGACATCTGTTGTGGAGAAAGAAGGGTAGAACAACTGCATCCACTGCACCCAGCTCTGATAAGGAAAGGGGCCGATTTCCACTGTCAGTGCAAAGAAAAGTGTGGTGCGGCTGTACTTTAGTGTTGTAAAATATGATCCAACAAAGGCAGTATGCTGTGTGTGTGTGTGTGTGTGTGACTGTACTATAAGTCGTGGTAAAACCTTTCAAATCTCACAACATCAGTGATGAACCATCTCCAAATGAAACATTCCAGTGCACTTCAACGATCCACAGCTGTGCCTCCTCCACAACATGTGCCTGTCAGCCCTTCTTCCGGTACTGGTCCAGTAGATGCACAAAGTATTGTTAGTGATTCTATTACTGAGGCAGACAATGTACCTCAACTCCCCTACACCACTTATAGCGCATCCCGTACAGGAGCTTCACCCATTCTGCCTTCTTCTGCTCAGTCGCCTATTATTGTAACACCCTCCACCATGGGTTCAAAGTCAAAATCAGTGATCTGGCACCACTTTGACTACACCCATCATGCAAGCCTTCCATGCCCGCATAAAATACCAGGCATCACACCCAGCAGCACAGCATATCTCTTTATTAGATGGTCTCAAATATTTTTCTCCCCAAGCAAGCCTAATTGGTGAGATGATGGCCTTGGATCTACAGCCATTTTCCATTGTGGAAAACACAGGTTTCCGTAGGCCACTGCAGCATTTGCACCCTAGGTGTAATATACCATCACAGACCACATTTTCATGCACTTTAGTACCCAACATTTACCATGATTTGAGAAAAGAAGTTGCTAGACTACTAGCACAGGCTGTTGGTGGAGTTTTCCACTGAACAACTGACATATGGACTGAATTCAAATCATGCATATATGTCACTGACAACACACTGGTGTGTTGCAGATGTGGTAGTCACTGGTGGTTATGGTGGTACTGGTGCTGGTTCTGTCTCTTCCCCTCTCCTGCAGGTCTGCTTTGCTAAATGTCAGTGTTATGGAAAAGGACCACCGGGCTATAAACATGCTGTCATTCCTACAAGAGATGTTGAGCCAATGGATTGATGGCAACAATTTGCAGGTAGTGTTTGTGGTCACAGACAATGCCACAAATATGATAAAAGCACTTAGAGGTGGCAGCTTTGAGGGGATATGCTGCTTTGCTCATACACTAAATTTGGTGGTGACAAAGGCTTTGGCAAACACAGCGGAGGCAGATCACACAGTCAAAGTAGCCCGAGCATATGTAGCCACTTCCATCACTCTGTGAAAGTCACAAACCACCTGCATCAACTACAAGAGCATCTTCAAATGCCACAGCATCATCTCATCCAGGATGTACAGACCCAGTGGAATTCCACCTACTGCATGCTGCAAAGGCTTCTGGAGCAAAAGCGGGCCTTCATGAGATGAGCATGGAAACTAATATAGGGGAGTCCTCGGACATCAGGACTGGGCTGTGCTTGAGAGTTTGTAAAGTTTTAGCCCCATTTGAAGGAGCACTCATGACCTTAGCTCTGATTCTGCACTGCTAAGTCAGGTAATTCCTGCTGTACAGATCCTGAAAAAGTCATGAGGAGATTCAGTGAAAATGCTGAGAAAGATCCAAACCAGACACCAGGAACAGTGATATCCCTTGTGGAAAACCTCACCACAGAACTAGAAGTTAGATTTTCTGATCTCTGTTCCAATAAAAAGCACATATTTGCCACTATGTTGGATCCACGTTTCAAGTATGAGGTACTACACCTTATAATGCCCACTCACAGGGTTACAGACATTCAGAAGCAGATGTGCTCAGAACTTAGTTTCTGCATCCTTGGGTCAATGAAACCAGCAGGTAACCCTATTGATGAGCCAGTCTCAGAATCACAAACTGAAAGCAGTATGGAAAACCTTGAGAAGGAGGGTGACTGCTGGGCTGAACTCAGCTCATCACTACAGGCTGAGCAGCGGAAGAAAACAGAACAGCAGCCACAGTCGACACCCAGTCTGCTGAACAGTTATTTCAATGAGCCTCTGGAGTCATTCTACATAAATCCAGTGGAGTACTGGATCAAAAGGATGAAACATCTCCGCACTTGGCACAGTTGGCCCTTAAATATATCTGTTGCCCCTACCAGCGTACTTATCTGAACGAATGTTCAGCACTGCTGGGGATGTGGTGGAACCTCACTGATCCTCACTTGACCCAGCACATGTGGAACAACTTGTGTTTATAAAATAAATCTACCTCACCTTGGGTACACATATGGCCACTAACAATTGCATTAAATAATTGTCTTGTACTGGATACAACATTTGTGTTTTGTAGCATTGACCCATACACAAGCCATTCTGTGTTAACCATCATTGTTCTGTTAGCAAATAAGCATGTTAACATTCATATTCAAAGTCATACTAACACAAATCTGTGACCAGCACCCTTTTCCTTTATTACTTCCACTGTCATGGTGTATTCTTTTGAATGAGCATGCCCTGCAGTTCCCAGTGCCTAAAACTGCCACCCACCTATTGATTGCTTGATTGCTGTTCCCAATACAAAATCCTCAACTGGTGTTACTACATCTCTCATCCCCTATGTTGTTCGTGCTCATATTCCATCGATCCCTTTAACAGCTTCCAGGTGCCAGTTACCAGTGTGGCATCACTAGTCTCAAGTATTTCACGTGCATAAAATATAGCAGCTAATAGTGTAGCATCTCCAGTCTCAGTGTTTCCATGCCTGAAATGTGGCAGTTACAAGTGTGGCATCACCAGTCTCAGTGTTTCCCATGCCTGAAATATGGCAGTTACAAGTGTGACATCTCCAGTCTCAAGTATTTCACATGACTGAAATATTACGGTTACGAGTATGGTATCACTTGTCTCAAGTATTTCACATGACTGAAATATTCCAGTTACCAGTATAGCATCACATGTCTCAAGTATTTCACATGATTGAAATGTTCTGGTTACCTATATGGCATCACCATTCTCAAGTATTTCACATGCCTGAAATAATCCAGTTACCAGTATGGCATCTCCAGTCTCCAGGATTTCACATGACTGAAATATTCCAGTTACCAATATGGCATCACCCATCTCAAGTATTTTCCATGCCTGAAATATTCCGGTTACCAGTGTGGCATCACCAGTCCCAAGTATTTCACATGCCTGAAATATTCCAGTTACCAGTGTGGCATCACCAGTCTCAATTATTTTCCATGCTTGCAAAATTATTGCAAAGTGCTGCAGTATGCTGCAAGGAGCAGTGTAATTCAATGGCAGTTAATCTCTAGTCATCCAATATTCTGTGACAGCATTTACTAAAGTATTGAATTGCATCTTGTCTTACTTCACTGTATACTATTGACACATAATACAATTCCAGAGAAGGTGGTGAGATAGACTACATGGATGATGACAGACAGATGTCTCTATTAGATGGTCTCAAATATTTTTCTCCCAAGCAAGCCTTTTAGTTCTTGTAGCTTTGGGACTAGTACTACTACTACTAATACCACCAGCAGAACTATTACTACTACTGGTGTCACCACCTGTTCCATCTATACAGTCACTGTCACATCCTTTTGTACAGTAGTAGGAGGGCATTAGCATACATGCTTTGCCCAGGAAGCAGCAGACACCACCACCAGTGTTCCCACTGCTATCACTATGGCTGCTACATCTACAGTCAGTGCTCTTCCCACCACCACCAGTGCCATTCATGCAGCAGCCACCCTTTCAGCTGTCACCACTATGGCAGCCACTGTTACCACTATTCTTATGCCCATGGCCAAAGCACCGTCTACCCGTGTCTATGGGATTTATGTGATAACCACGGAAGCGCAATCGCGATTGGTGGCAGGGCAAGTATATATCACTGAAGATTTATTTCAGTGATGTACACCCCGATGCACAGGAAAACAGTGCCAGGGACTTCAATTTTGATTGTTCATGCAGTGGGCTGTGCCTTGTATTGCCCCACACACCCCTACTAAAGAATTCTTAACTCCAGGGGTGATGTCAGGGAGAGGGTGCAAAATCTGGAGAAAAAAATTGGGGTCCGGGCACACAAAAATGTAGGCGTGCCCAGACCCGAACCTGGAACCCTTGCACCATTAGGCTGACAACCAGCAACCACACTATGGGGACAGCTTCATAGCCCCACACCAACCACACCAGGCCAACCCTACCTCCCTTCCGCCACACTGACCCTCACACACGCATACATATAGTGATGTCCTGTCGCTATATGCCCCACCTTCCCCATCTGGTCACCTTTTCCTCAGCAGTAGCCCTTCGACATGCACCAGGATTGAGTTGCCGCTATTGCAAGCACTCAATCGCCGATGCCCATGTCATAGGCTACCATGTCTGTGACCATGAACACCCTCCAGTGCTGACCCAATGCAATGCTTGTATCGCTTCAGAGTGCTATATGTATGGTGTGGTGGATCGAAAGCGCAGCATGTAGCTTGTGTTGCATTAATGAGAGCTCTGCATTGGTGGTTGAAGTCTCATTGAGGTGTATATGCTATACCAGGTTTAATGGGTGATTAATGGTGTTGTTAAAGTGCTTTTTAAAGTTTCCTAAAAACACCTTTTCTGGCCGAATAACGAATAATCAAATACTCTAATACCTGGGACCCGAATACTGAGTATTTGGCTGAATATTCGGAAAAGGTATTCTCACAGCCCTACAAAAAGGGAGACCAGGAATTGAATTTATGAACTATGGCAGGCGCTGTCCCCTCTAGATCCACCAACCTGCCTCTGGGCCACGATTGACCCAGTCATGAATGTATCTCTGTTGGATGGAGACAAGTACCCCTTTAAATCTGGAAATCAACCCTCCATTAGCAGTGCTCCCTTTAACTTCTGTAGACTCATCTGAGGTTTATTTTGCCAGAGAAATCGATTAAATTCAAGTCCCAGTCTCTTGATATCCCACTGGTAAGTCCCATGGGAAGCATTTGCATCACATACAGGATGTGGAGTAGCACATTCAGTTTTAAAAGATTAATGCCCATCCAGGATATTAGAGAGCCTGCCAACATTTCAGGTCCAACAAGATATCACGAATCAAAGGCTTATAATTCAGATTATAAAGCTTGGTCACCTCACACTGACCTTAATGCCTAAATAGGTAAACATATGTAAGCCCCTGCAAAGAGGACTTGTATTCCATCTTAGGCATCCCTTTCCCCTCCTACCCCCCACCCAGAGCTAGGCAATGGGTTAGTGCTCTGGGGATATTGTCTGTTGGATGCCTCAAGATGGCAGCAGGGACTGACAGGAAGTACGTCTTCGAGCTTGGGCATTAGGCCTGGGGCTGGAGGGAGGCTGGAAGCACAGAGTTAGGAGCAGATGAGGTGAGCAAGTGAGGAAGCTCAGCGGTCCAGGAGGGCCACTGCCCCCAGAAGAGTATAGTCAGGATGACTTTTCCACGCATCGGGGCCGACAAGTAGTGAGACTATGGAGCTCCATGGGAGAAAATAGGTAGCCAGGTCCTGCATCATTGGGGCAGGGACAGTAGATGGCTTGGTAGGCCAGGAAAGTGTAGGAGCCCTTAGAGACCCCTTGCAGGTATACTCTGGGTTGCCGGGGCTGGGAGGGCAGTGACAGTGTCCTCCCTAGGAGGGAGCTGGTGGCAGGGTCTCCCTCACCCAGTGTGGCAGGGCAGCTCAGAGTGGTAGAGGGAGCCAGGGGCCTGTCCACCCAAAAACATGGGGCCTGCTTGGAGGGGCAGGTGCTGGGGTGCTGGTACATTGAGGTCTGGGTGGGTCACAGGCCGAGATGGCAGACACGGTAGCCCCTGTGCTGGAGGTTAATTCCAGCCCAGGTGGTGAAATTAGGGATGTGGTTTTGGCTGGGACCCCCAAGGAAGTAAGACCAGAAATCCCCAGAGTGAGTTTGGGCTGCCCATGAGAGGGCAGGTGCTGAGGCAGAGCAAGTGAAGGTGGCAGGTGTTGCATTAGCGCGGGGATAGTGCCAACTGTTGAAGAGGGTCGGGGCCTGGGCTGTTGGGAAAATTCCTGACGCCTGTGGCTTGGGCCAGCACCAAGGGGCCCAGGTGGGAAGGCCGCTTCCCGCCAGAGTTTGGGGGGGATGACCAGTGCCAGTGAGCAAGAGAGTGACCCAGAAGAAAGGAAAAGTTGGCTTACCAGATGTAAAGAAGCCTGGAGGTTGCAGGGATTTGAGTTTGAGTAGGTCTTGGGTAGAACATCTGAGATGGAGAATAGGAACAAGAAAATCCTTGCTTGTGTCTGCTTGAGCCATCGTTTCTGCTGCCTTAAATTTTCCAGCCAGTATTTGTAAAAGTTGAATAGCCCCATGGAACTGCCTATCTATTCAAAATGAAGTATGTGCCCTGTATTGCTTGGAATCATTTGCAGCACAGGCAAGAATAAAAGCTAGTTTGGGGAGGAAATGGTAGTGATGTGTCTTGTTTAAACTGAGAGAGGGAACAAATGAAATCAAAGGCTTCTTTTCCCTTTATCTTCAGTTTGATTAATTTTTCCATGAGTTTATTTTATTTTATTTTATTTTAGCCTTTGGTAACCAGGTAAGGCCCACTAGGCTCAAGTGCCTGTTTTCAGGAGCGACCTGGGAGCACTGGGAGGTTAAGTGACTTGCTCAGAGTCACACAGTATGCAAGTGGAGGCTGTTGAATCAAACCTATGTCTGCTGGATGTACCAGGCTCATTCACAGCTCATTACTCTAAGCTCTCGGCTATACTGTCTTCCAGTTGCAGTATTCATGCAGCCTGGTTGGGACCGTAAGGGCTCCTGAAACAGCTGAGGTGCAGAGCGGAGGTCCTTGTCCGTGAGCAGCTTCGGGAGGAGAAAATCAAATTTTGAAGGAGAAGGTAAAGTGTACAAGTTGAAGATACCTGAAAGGTAGGAATATTATTTTCCTGCCTTAATGTGGAAGTGCATTTGTCTTGATGTTGGCGCTTGAGAGTGCCCCTTTCTATTGCCCCGAACAACTCGAAATAAACTTATGTTCTAGACGGGGCATGGAGGGGTTATACTTAGAAACATAGAAGTTATTGGCAGATAAGGACCTCTTGGCCCATTTAGTCTGCCCAGTTTTCCCTGCTACTGTGCCACCGAGACCCTACTTGATCTCCAGTCATCTCCTCCCTTGCCTCACTACCCAGGTCCCTTGTATCTGTCCCATGCATGCTTGAATCCTGTCATCATTTTGGCACCCACCACCTCTGCTGGAAGGCTGTTCTAGGCATCCACCACCCTCTCCATGAAGAATTATTTTCACATTTCTTCTGAGCCTCCCTCCTCTAACTTCATAGTGTGACCCTTGTCCTCGAGCTTCTGTTTCTA
This sequence comes from Neoceratodus forsteri, assembly GCA_016271365.2. NCBI lineage: Eukaryota > Metazoa > Chordata > Ceratodontiformes > Ceratodontidae > Neoceratodus > Neoceratodus forsteri. Next base: position 992,049,341 of record CM028135.1, read on the forward strand.
TGGAAAATTTTCTACCCATCATTGCGTATTGTACCAGTCACTTGGTTGGCTCCCACTGCAAGGACGGTTCGACTATGCCTCTTGGTTGCTTAGGTGACAATACTTTGAGAGGTGGACACCTGTCCTGTGCTCATCCCTCCTCACAGGCAGAGTGGCAGCTAGGAGCCTCTGCAAATCATCCACCCCTGGTAGTTCCATGAATCTCCTCTACCTTGGGTAGTAAAGCCTTTTCCATCTCTGCCCCTCCCTATGGAACAGACTCCCCATATCTCTTCACTCTTTCACCTCCCGTCTCTCCTTCAAAACAATTTCAAGAGCGGCAACTGTCTGAAGCCAAATGCCACTGCTCTCCTGGGTAATCTCTGCATCCTCCCTCTACCCCCCACCTATTAGCAGTGTCTCATCCTTGCTACACTCACCACTACTGCTCCTGTCCTCTTCCCCACTTTTTTGCTGTTGCCTCCCTATTCTAAGTCCCATTACTATTTGCTAAGGTGAAGTGTTGTTCACCACTTCAGAGTTCCAATCTGCTCGTTGACCTGTGCACTATTAGTGTACCTGAATGCATTTTGCACTTTATGTATCATATCTGAGACTTATGTTTGGTCTCTGTGTTTTGTGACTTATATTTCAGTCTGTTGCCCGGCCTGTGACTATGTATTTTGACCTGTATGCTGGCCTTCTTTGACACCTTGTATTCTTATGTAATTGCATTTTATGTAATGACCCCTTGTTCTGTAATTTTCCTGCACCTCATGTTGAGGCCTGTGTTACTGTTGTTCTCCACACCTGTATTGCTTAATGTGCCATGCTGTGGCTCGGTCATGCCTGAAAATGGTCCTTTGGATCAGTGCACCCACCTGGTTATCAAAGACATAAATAAAATGCTACCTTCCTGTATCTTATTAATATCTGTTAGGTATTTGAATGTTTCTATCATATCCTCCTTTCCGTCATCTCCTCCAGAGTACATATTCAGTTCCTTGAGTCTTTCCTTAGGGCTTTTGGTGCCGGCCCTGCACCATTTTGGTAGCCCCTTTGTACTGCCTCCACCTTATCAATGTCCTTCCAGAGGTGGGGCCTCCAGGACTGGACACAGCACCTGAGGTGGGGTCTTACCAGTGATCTGTACAAGGGTAATATTACCTCCTTCTTCCTACTGGTGATACCCTTCCCTATGCACCTGAGCATCCTGCTAGCCTTCCCCACTGCCTCATCACACTGCTTGACTACCTTCAGGTCATCAGAAATGATTACCCCAGGTTCCTTTCCTGTTTGGCGGTTGCCAGAACTTCCTCCCAAATGGTACATATCCCCTGGTTTTCAGCCCCAAGTGCATGATTTTGCACTTTTTGCATTGAAACCCAGCTGCTAAACCCTTGACCATTCTTCCAACTTTTTCAAATCATCCCTCATCCCTCTAGTGTGTCTGCTCTGTTGTAGATTTTTGTGTCATCCACGAACAGACATACTTTCCTTCTAGCCCTTCTGCAATGTCGCTGATAAAGACATTAAAGAGGACCAGGCCTAGTACTGAGCCCTGAGGCACCCTGCTGGTCACATTGCCTTCTCCAGAGTGGACACCATTTACCACCACCCTCTGACTCCTGTAACTTAAGCAACTTCTTCCCAGTTTATAACTGTTTGACCCACTCCCAGACAGGCCAGCTTGCTCACGAGTCTTCTACAGGTATGTGGAACAGTGTCAAAGGCCTTACTGAAATCCAGGTAGGCCACATCTACTGCTCCTACCTGATCCACTACCCTGGTCATCCAGTCAAAGAACTCGATTGGGTTTGTTTGGCAAGATCTCCCCTGTGAAACCATGTTGCCTTGGATCCTGTAATCCACTGGTTACAAGGTATTCCACTATCATTTCCTTCACTAGTGTTTCCATTACTTTACCCACTATAGAAATCAGGCTGACAGGTCTGTAATTTCCTGCCTCCTGTTCCCACATTTGTGAAGTGGGATCACATCTGCCCTTCTCCAGTCCTCAGGACCTACTCTGTTTCTAATGATACATTGCACAGAGTTGTCAGAGGTACAGCCAGCACCTCTTTGAGCTTCCTCAGTATCCTGGGTGCACCCCATCAGATTCCATTGCCTTGTATACTTTTAATTGAATCTCTCTCTTTAAAAGGACAGTGCTTTACTTCCTTAAACCCCAAGTATTGCAAAAGGCTACCCCGCTCTCCTGCACAGTTGGAGAAGTTCCAACATTTAACTTGCACCAGAGAATACTACAAAGTCCCACACCACTCCAGCAGAACTGAACTGAAATCTGTGGCTCTGCAACGTACTAGTAACAAATCATCTGCATACAAAGTTATCTTATGCTGGTGTCCAGATTGTCCTCCACTCCCTTTATTTATTTATTTATTTATTTATTTATTTAAGAGATTAACCAGGAAGCATACTGAGCGGGGCCGCTTGTTTCCAGATGCGACCTGGGGTTACATAGAGAATACACAAGAGCATACATTTCGATACAATTTTGTTAAACATGGTTAGGTCCTAGACCCCAGCGTATACAGTTGGCTATTGCTTGGTTAAGACCTAAGTAACTCAGAGTGTAAACAGCAGAGAACATGCAGGTTTTAGCAAGTTGCTAATAGTGTAGTAACTGTCAGGGTACAGTTAGATGCCCTTGGTAGCGGTCTGGGTAGTTGGTGACAGTTGCATATGTCTAAGAAATGGTCATGGAGGAGCGGTTTAAGGAGCCTTGGGGTGAGGGAGAACCTGATGTCCGAGGGAGGTCGCTCCAGAGTTTGGGCAAGCGATATCTGATTGTGGATTGGCCCTTGAGGTGTCATGAAAGGGATCTGGAGTAGCCTGAGTCAGCCCTGAGTGAATAGATAGGGGAGGGTTGTGCTGTCAAGACAGCTGAGATGGGGGAGGGAGTTAGTCCAGAATTTGGCTATGACGCTTGCACAGTGTATCTGATAGTAGGCCTCGAGTAAGGGAGATGTAGGCACTGTAAAGGTCACAATGATGGGTGTTGGGGGGCATTCGAGGATGAAGGCCAGAAGGAGTGGAAGAGGGTGTCCAAGTTGGCCAAGGTTGAGGAAGGTGTTGAGCTGTAGACCACGTCGAGAATCAAATATAGGGAGGATCATTTTGTGTACTAATTCCTCCTGACTGTGGTGGGCAGACACGCTTTGTTCCGGCGAAGAGCTCCCAATTTTAGGTGCAGTTTTTTGTGGAGTGAGTCAATGTGGACAGAATAATCAAGATGTTGATCAAGCCAAATTCCCAGGTATCTAAAGGAGGTGCAGGCCTCCAATGTGGACCCGTCCAGGGTGTGGAAGGTGGGGGAGCAGGAGGCGGATAGTTCAGGTTGTGAGCCAAGGTTAGGGAGACTGTTTTATTTGAGTTAAGGACTATTTGATTTGCCCTGAGCCATTTTTGAATGGCATCAAAATCCTGTTGGAGACTGTAAACACGCCCCAGAGGAGGGGCCGGAGGCATATAGAACGGTGTCGCCTGCATACATTTGTATGGCTGAGTTCGAGCAGGACAGTGGGAGGTCATTTAGGAATATGGAGAAGAGTAAGGGGCCCAGGACCGAGCCTTGGGGACCCCATGGTGACTGGGAGTGGAGGGATACTGTGTTCCAATTTTTACCGACTGTTGTCGCCCATCAGGTATGCCTGGAACCAATTAGTGGCTAGGCAGGAGAGACTCAGTCTCTAGTTTAGTGAGTAGCTTTGGGTGGGAGATGGTGTAGAATGCCTTGGCTAGGTGTATAAAATGACCGAGGTGATATGTCCCTTGTCCATTCCAGAGGAGATATCATTTGAGAGTCTTAGAAGCGTGCGATGGTGGAGTGAAATTTGAGAAACCCCGATTGATATGGGGTGAAGAAGGAGGTAGAGTCGAGGAACTGTGTAGTTGGGTAAGGGCTAGGTGTTCCTGTAGGTTGGACAGAATTGGGAGAAGGGAGATGGGCGGTAGTTCCCAGGGGCAGAAGGATCTCCACCCTTTTGAAGGGATGACAACCTCCTGCTTCCAGGTGGTTGGGATTTGTGCAGTGGAGAAAGAGAGGTTTAGGAGGTTGGGTAGGGCGGTGGTGATAGCAGGGGCTGATAGGTGTAGGAGTTTGGCATCAAGTCCTAGAGGGCATTTGCCTTGTTGGGGTCAAGAGAACGTGAGTTTGAAGTTCTTCCGCCTAGACAGGACGGAATGAGAATTTGGGACGGGGGATGGTGGGTTTGTGGGGAGGGCTGAGGTGCATTGGTGGTTTGCAAGGAGTGAAGCAGTGCAGGTAGTGAAAAAGGTGTTGAAAGTTGAGGCAACCGCTGGGGTCTGAGACAGTGTTGCCATGGATAGTTAGGGTTGGGGTGGGTGGCTGGACTGGGGAGTGAGCAGGGTTTTGATGGATTTCCAGAATTTAGAAGGTGGTTGAAGTTAGAGGAGAGGGCGTCCTGAAATAGTTCTTTTCGCCTCCGAATGGCTTTAGTGCAGAAGTTACGGAAGGTCCGATAATGCTGCTTGGCTACCGGGAACCTGCTTGCTTGTGTTTTTTCCAGGCCTGGTCCCTAGCTCGACAGCTACCGATGATGTCGGCTGTGACCCATGGGAGATGGGAGCCCTTGACCCTTGTGCATTTTAGTGGGCGTGATAGTCCCATACCACTAGCACATTGTCTCTGAACGTGTCAAAAGTGTTATCAATAGAGGTTGACCGCTGAATGAAAGACCAATCTACGTGGGCGAGGTCATTTAGTAGGGACTGTAAACAAAGGGAATTGTATGCTCGCGTGAGGAGGTCCTGGGAGGTGGTGGTTTGCAGGTCTATGCACCTTTCTGACCATATAAACCATATGGTGATTGCTCAGAGAGTCAGGAGTAGTCCGGCTTTTATTATCCTGTGTGGGTGTTGTGAGGGCCCAGTCTAGGAGTGAGTAGTTTTGTGTTTTAAGTTTTGGCAGTGGGTTGATCAATTTGTTGGGAGAGGTTTAGGAGTGGATCTTGCTCGTATTTTAGCACAGTCTTTTCCTAGCCAGTTGTAGTTGAAATCCCCAAGGATGTAGAGCTCTCCTGCAGTGGCAGCGGACTTTAGAGTGGCTATGTGGTCAAGGATGATGGAAGCAGGGGTAGCTGGGGCAGTATATCCCTACTATGTATACTGAGGAGGAGTGAGGTAAAGAAAGCTTAATCAGCAAGGATTCTATTTGGGGTGTGGGACCTGGGATCTGGACAGGGGTGAACTGGAGCCTGGTGGATATGTATGTGGAAACTCCTCCCTTTCTTTTTGCCATGTCTGTCCTGCCTGATTACTGTGAGTCAGGGAGGGCTATTTCATAGTCAGTATGGTGTGATTTCAGCCACATCTCAGATATTATGCAGACGTCTGGGCGGAGGGTTAGGGCAGTGAGTTGCAGCTTGAGTACCCTGTTCAGGAGGCTGCAGATGTTTAGGTGAAGTAATCTAAGGCCCTTGGGAGGTAAGTGGTGTCGGTTGTGATGCTGGCCCAGGGTTAATTTCAACGCCCCCGCCAGGAGGAGAAGGAGGGTGATGTAGTGTAGAGAGGCGACTTTGCATTTCTGGATTTGAGCTTATGTTGGTTTGTTTGTGGGGAGTGGTGGGAGGCCACGGTAGCTATGTTGCGTAGGGGCCAGTAGACCAGTAGAGAAAGAGGGAGGAGGGAGGACAGAAGAGCTTAGGGACCATGTTTGGGTGGGCATGTATGTCTGGAGCACGGAGTTGGAGGCTGATGGGGGCCAGATATAGGGGCTGGCTGTAGTGAGGGTGTAAATTAGGGTCTTGCTGGGGCTGGGATGTTGGGGGAGTGAGGTAAGAGGGATGGCTAGGGAGAGGAGAAGTATGAGTGCAGGAGCATGGTTGCTGTGTGGAGGAAGCAGTGAGCAAACTTCTCAGTGTAGCGCCACTAGTGGTGAGACATTATAATCTGCTAATGTGAAAGTGGGCTGATAGGCTCTGTGCGTCACCTGATTCAGCCTATAAAACAGAGTGGCGACCAAGGGTGGTGGTGGGGGCGGTGGGGAGCTGGTACAGCACCGGGCGGGTCTAAAATGAGCAAGTTGTTCTTGTACCAGCTGTGTTGCAGCTGGCTTGGCGCCAAATCAAACAAAGAGAATTGCAGCACTGGTCCTCCATACCTGACTTGCTTCCTGGTATGGTTTCGGGAGGAGGGTCCTGTTGCACTCTGTGGGAGGCGCTTTCCTTAGCCCCTCGCGACCCACTGTGGAGAGAGAAGGTGAAGTTTAATTTATAGCTTGGGAAAAAGAGAGAGAAACGGGGCGGAGTTCATAGAAGCAGCAGGTAAGAGTTACAGATGGATTCAGTTACTTATAATTCCCTGTAACAGCTACTCCCTGCTCCTCCCTGATACGAATGGCTAAGTGCTCAGTAGCCAATGCAGACAGTTGAGGGCACCTGTTGTGTCCCTCTCCAGAGAAAAGGTCCCCAGACCTCTCTCTGTTCACCAAGATCTGTGCAGATGGGCCGCCTCGATACAATAGTTTAACCATTGCAATGTATGAGTCCCCAGCCCAAATTGCTTCAAGAGTTTCAAACAAATAGGGCTATTCTGTGTGGTCAAAGGTTTTCTGTGTCTAAGGACAGCATCGCTACTTGACCAGAATGCAGAGCATCCCAATCTATGACATTAAGGAGCCAGGGCATGTTATGGTGTGATGACTGCCCTGCACAAACCCATTTTGATCCAGATGTACCAACATTGGGAGGAGGGTCTCCAACTACTGGGCAAGGACCTTTGCATATATATATATATATTTTTTTTTTAAATCCTCCTGATTGCCCTCGTTGTTCCACTCCTTCAGGCATTGTTCATGCCACCCATGTCCCTGACAAGAGTCTGCCCCAGAGTGCCCCAGTAACTCCTACCTTCCTTCTCTCACCTCCATGGAGCACCTGCACAATGGGGTTCTGCCCGTGGATCTCTAGACTGGATGGCCTGGAATGGCCATCATCTAGGACTGCTGAGGTTGTTTTTCGTTTTCTTGTGGTCACCTTCCATCCCCCCTGAGGACGCCGGGCTGTAGGTTACGTGCTTACACACCATGCCTGCCAATCGCCTAACAATGTTCTCCCCTCCCGACTCCAACCCCATAGGAGCCACCAATGCCCCAAAGGTTGGTGCTCCCAAGCGACCCATTAAGAATGTCAGGTGCGATAGCACCCCTGGTAACCCACCCCGGGAGGAGATCATTAGTTGATGCTCAATCCTCCTTCCCCTGCTGATCCCTGGTGGCCCGAGTCCGTGCCTGGAACCCGGTCGCTGGTGTGGTGCTAGGTGGCGCCCAACGCCTCAACCCCAGTGCCACTGGGCCGGGCCTGCATATAGTTTAAGGTTGCAGTTCAGGAGTGATATGGGCCTGTAGGAGGCACAACCCAAAGGATCCTTGCCTGGTTTGGGGATAACATAGATCAAAGCTTTCAAACACAAAGCAGGTAAGCCTCCGCTGCTGGCCTCTTCCAACATATCCACTAGGGGTCCAACCACGCCTGCTTTCAACTCTTTGTAGTATTCCATTACGAACCCATCTGGTCTCTGGGCCTGACATTTTAGCGTGACAACCATCCTCCTGCTTGACCATGAAGGTCCAGACATGGTTCCTCGCCAGTAGGTTTGTCCCAAACATCAAAAAGGCAGTGACCATGTTATTTAGCACAAAAAATGACTGGCAAGAGTGCCTACTGATCTCAGAATCATCTCATTAAATGTTCCCTACACAGAAGTGGTCTCTAAATTCCACTATATGGACATCTCATTTGACCCTACCCTTAAATTCTCCACTCATATTGATTATTATTGCTTTTTTTTTTTTTTTATTTCTTTGTTCTCCATGGCTGGGGGTGGTTGTGCCTTTGGTTCCTCCCACCATCTAGCCAGCTGGCAGCAGCAGCCCCAGTCCCGGACAGAGCTTGTGCCTCCCATTTTGCACCTGGAAGGGAGCTGACTGCATCGGGACCGTGGCTGGCGCTCGCGAGCTGCCTTCATGTTGCCAGTGGGATTTTTAGGTGTAGTTCTCTGCTGGAGGAGGCATGCAGTGACGCCAAGAGATGGAGGTGCACGCTTGTATTCACTCCTCCTGGCGCAGCCTCCTCCCGCCTGCAGGTAGCATTGGTGGAGTTGCCCCCAGCTGCCACCAGGGGCAGCCATGCCGACAACTGATGTCTCCTCCCGGGAAGGAGAGCAGTCCTCTGGATGCTCGATCCTTCCCCTACCCTGCTGACCCCTGCACCCATGCCCATTCCCAAACACGGGTCGCCAGCGTGGCGCGAGGTTTTGGTGTCCAGCACCTCAACCCTCAGCAGCACCGGCCGGCCTACTCGTATTGGGATTATTTAGTAACCAAGCTACACCCTAAGCTAGGGTACTCAACCAGAGCAAAAATGCCTTCTATCTGCTGTTAGATGAGAGCATATCCAAAAGATACTTCCTTCCATAGACAAAGGGTTGTGATTCATGCTTCCACACCTATATCACAACTGAATAGGTTGGATACCGTGTTCAGTGCTTTCTGAAGGTTTGCATTAAACTGCTCCCAAGAACATACCACTGTGAGTTTGATTCACTGGCTTTCCAGAAAGTCCTAGTGCTTGCCCCATGCTATAACGTTCCTTTTTTAAATTATGGGTGAGCAGATTCCCTAGTTGTCTGACAGACTTGATATTCCAGGTGCAGCCTACTGTATGCTAGCTCAGGGTGCCAAAATCTAGGTGTCCAAATTCAGTCATACCAGTGCAGCTGGATGATTTACCTTCTCTGCAGGCTAGTTGCCCTGTGGTTCGTGACCGCCTTTGATCTCAGAAAATCCAGCTCCATGTTCATCTTTATAAGCCTTGTGCATCTCCATGTATTATACATGTGCATCTCCCAGCCTTTATAGGTGCTGCTAATCTGTACTAGTTCCTGATCTGAGCTGAGCCAGGTCAGTACTCAGTACACTGTACTGTAGTTTTGAGATACATACACACCACATATCTTCTATATTATACAGGCACAACTCTTATATTAGGGCTGAGTAGATGCTTAATTTTAAATCCCAGTTTTCGCATCTTAATAACTCCATCCCTGCTCAGCCGATTTACTTGACATTTGACAGGTCGTGAGCTGGGTGCCAGGATCTCTACAGCCTGAAAATGTGATGGCAATCTGTTCAGCATGGGCAAAGTTTCAGAGGTGCAGAAAATGTTACATTGCCCAAAATTAAGACTCTTTTGTTTTGCTCACCTATAACTAAAAATCCCAGGAGGATTTCAAACCTGAAACTTGCATGTTTGATAGTGTTTGCCCTAAGCTGTGTGCTTTTTGTATTTTTAAGTCCCTAACTTACCCTTTTTAAAAATGAAGAAAAACACGCTTATATATTGTCACATCACTCTGGTGCTGTGTCAACTGCACTGGCTGCCGTTAGGTGGAGAGTCCTCTTTAAGGTGGGTTTGCTCACCTTTAAGGCCCTACACGGCCTGGGCCCTGGTTACCCAAAGGACCTTCTTACACCTTCTGTCTTGGCCCGCCCTCCGCTCCCCTTCAGGAGCCTCCTCCTGATTCCCAGGACGAGGTTAAAAACTGCTGGTGACAGAGCATTTAGTGTCGCTGCCCCGGAATTCGCTTTTTAGCCATCAGGAGGCCCCTTCTGTGGAGGTATTTAAAGCCCACCTCAAGGCCTTCTTGTATAAGCAGGCCTTCCTGGACTGTGTTCTATAGTCCCTACCTGTCTTTTAGAATTTTATGCTTAAGTTAGCTTTTGGCTATTTTGAATTTAGTTGCTGTTGAGGGTAGTAAATCTTGTTTTAATTGCTGGAATATTGTACATTAATGTTTAATATTATGTTGTTTTGTATTTATCATGATTGTTGTATGAAGTTTTAATATGTTCGTGCCCAGAGCTCTGGGATGGGTTTCTCTTAAATAAAACTTGTCATGCCTTCGTATATGCTCAGTTTAAAAACTGAACACTCTAAGGACAAACATTTTTTATGACTATATTTCTTAATGTGACTGATAAAAATGTGTGCGTGTCTTTGGGGCGGGCCTAGCATGACATATCTGCGTATATTTCAACAGTGTTCATTCAGCAGGGATGGGGCAACTTGTAAGTGCACTGCCTGCCCCTGCTTAACGGAACTGTAAATGCCCAAGTGGTCTTTGGTGGCCATTAGCCACATCTGTGGCTAATCTTTACACTGGATATTAGGGTGCCCAGTCTCCGTGCTTGGTTAAGTGATAAAAATTCTGACACAGGGGTTAGAAAGTCCCTTCATCTGTTATTGTTTAAATATCCTCCCATCCACCACACTAACATCCCAACACTGGGGCTCTAGTCCCTAGTGCTGACTCAGACCACCCACCCCACCCCAGACCCAGCAATGTGTGACACCAGAGTGCCCACCCTAGTGTCACAAAAATCTAGATGACTTTGGGGTGCCTAGTCCCAGTGTCGGTAACTGCAAAACAAACAGTCCCTTGTCATCTTTATTGATATCTGTTGTGCATTCCTCCGCCACTCTTGTCCTGCCCCCTACCCACACACTCTACCCTCCCACGCAGCACCCACCAACCCCTACCCTCACACCCTCATTCACTTAAAATGGTCTGCCATAATAGATCCAGTCTCTGAGCTGAAAAATATTTTCCTCCTGCAACAGTGACCACGAACTGAGGAAATACATTTAGTTTAATTTAGTTAGTTTTTGTTGACCGGAAAAGGAGGGTTAGACAATTCTGCCTGATTTCAGCCTCATCCCAGGAAGGGGAATACAGATGGAAACCAGTTGACATAGAACCAGATTAAGCTGTTGGGGTCTTTAGTGAATGGGGGACATTTGGCCAGGACACCAGGGAAATTCCAGTACTGTTTTTGAGAGGGCCATAGGGATTGCTAATGTCCACCTGAGCAACCACCAGAACAGGCATACAGGACCTTGGTTTAGCTTCTCATCTGAAAGTCGGCACCTCAAGAGTGCACCACCCTCTCATGCTGTGCTACAGTGTCAGTATTGGGATTTAACCAGCACTGGTCCAAAGAGTGCCGACAAGAATAGCCAGCTAGAGAATGTGGTAAAATGGTGCTTGTTTTCTTCGAGGAGGACTCTGCCCCAGCACCCCCATCTTTAGGATTCTCTCTCAGAGGGGATTGGATCCCAGGAAAGTTAAAATTAATAGGGCAGTGGAATACTGTTTCCATAGCTCCATGTAAAACAATTCCAAATCCCCATGTGCAAAAGTTTCAGAGGCGAGTTAGAACCCTGGTCTCCACTGCTACTGGCTGAGCTGCTCTGTGCCCAAGCCTCCATGCCATGGGAGTAGTTTAACCAGGCTCCTGGATTCTGCTGTCCATGTCCATATAGTGATACCATGGACAGCGACCAGTGGAGCATATGGTTAGCTCTGTAAATCCCTGATCGCTGTCTCTGGTAGCTATACAGACTAGTGCTCTGACAGATGCTATTAATGTAGTGCTCTTCTGACTTTTTTGCCATAATAATTTTCATTTTCCTTTTCTTTTTAAGAGACAATATATAAGATTGTAACAAATAACGACATGTGACAAAATATACAGTTTCACACAATTGTTAAAAGTGGATATACTTATATTAAATACAACTTAGTAATAAATAGATGATTAATGACATGTATAAAAAGATTGTACCTTAGACCTTATAGCTATAATCAATTCAACTTATATAATTAATAAGATAAATAGAAGTTTAAAACATTGGTTCACTAATACCAGAGACCTATAATTATTTTATAAGATCTATAAACTGAAATACTATCCTTGGGTAATTAAATCAGTTCTTGAGGAATTCATCTTCTGTAGAAAAGAGTCCCCAAATGGTTAGGAATTGGTTTAGCCTGTCAGAGAGTAGATAAGAAAGTCTTTCGTTGTTGGCAGTGTAACTCATCAGATTTAACCATTCAGTTATGGAGGGTACCTTGAATCTTTCCAATTATTTAATATTAAATGCTTGGCACAGACAGAAGCCACTGACAACCATAACATTTGATGATAAGAGAGCATAAGAGTAGGTGGTGATATCCCTAGAATAAATATATCCGGAGAGGGTATAGTATTGGAAAACAGGATTCACATATTTTACCCACCTCTGACCAGAATTATTTTAACTTCGGACAATCCCAAAGCATGTGGGATATATTGGTGTTAGAGGAACTACACTTCCAACAGTGAGAGTCAAGAGAAATGCCATGTTCCTGGAGCTTGGCAGGGGACATATAATATCAATGTAAAATTTTGAATTGAATAAGCTGACCTTGAAGATCCTTGTTCCCATGATAAGCATGTTTCCAAGCTGATGCCCAGTCCTGCTCCTCTATTACAATTCCCAATTCTACTTCCCATTTCTGTCTGGCAGAAGAGGTAAGAGTTGAGGAAGTAAGAGAAGAGATAAGTGATTTGTAAACAAAACTGGCTCCTCTTAATGTTGCACAACTTTATCAATTGATCCCATTCCCTGCAGTTATTTAAGGAAAGATCCTCATTCAAAAATGTTCATATAATAGGTGTCATAATTGTAAAGTAGTAATGGAAGTGGAACCACGGGAGAAGGTATCTTTCTTTAATTTCCTTGAAGGACATTAAGGTGCCAGAGTCTTTGTGAAATAAGTCAGCAATTTGTTTAATACCTGCTTGGGCCCAAACACTGTTGGACAGTAGTATTTCTTTCTTTGTAAGAGATGGATTGGCCCAGAGGGGCATTGATTTCATGGGTTTAGTATCAGGATTAATAGCTTTATTCATCTTCCTTAACACCCTGAATGATACATAAACAGGGGTTGCCCTTCAAAGTTATGGGGGTGGGGAGATAGATATAGTCAGAGAAATAGTTGGGTCTTAGCAACACTGACTCTAATGATAACCAGAGAGGAGACCAAGAATTATCTACCGTGTTTGATTGTAGGTGACCCACAGCCTGTTAGAACAGGAAGGCCCACTGATACCACTCCCAGTGAGGAAGGGCCAGACCCTCAGCTCATATGGGGCACGAATTTGTTAATGCTTAGTCGAAGGGTTTTATCCCCCAGAGGAAAGTCTTTATTAATAGATTTAATTTATCAAGTAACGATTTGGGTAGTAGATTTGGGATATTTTGAAACAAATAGAATATCTTAGGGCAATGATCATTTTGATTGAGTTGACCTTACCCCATAGGGATAGATTAAGTCGGCTCCAACGAATTAAGTCTTGTTCAATACTGCAGAATAGAGGCAGGTAGTTAAGTTCCACTAAGGCTTGAGACTGGTGGAGATTTGTTGGCCCAAATAAGTAATGTGACTTTAACCCAACCTTTTTCAAAGATTTCATTAAGGTTTTCAGTATAAAGGAGAGGGGTTAGGCATAACGCTTGGGACTTGTCCCAATTAAACTTGTAGACCAGAAATAGAGCCAAAATCCAGCAATAGTTTCTTAAGAATCACATAGGACTGAGAGGGTCTGGATAAAGTTAATAACAAATCATCTGCAAATGCAAATCTTTTATGAGTAAATCAACAAATTTTAAGGCCAAAAATACCAGGATGTTCAGCTATAGCCCTAATCAGGGTTCAATTGCTAGAATATACAAATATGGAGACAGGGGCAACCTTGTCTGGTTCTGCAGTGCAGTGGAATAGGCTGGGATATATGACCATTTGTCAGTATTTAAGCAGAAGATCCTTTATATAGTAATGAGACCCAGGAGTTAAAGTTAATTCCACAACCAAAGTGTTGTAATGCGAGGAACATGTGGTCCCAGGACAGGAGTCAAAACTTTAAACAAATCTAGGGAGAACACTAGATAGGGTTCCTTGATCCTGTTGGCATACCATAGTACATTTAATAACCTACGAACACAATCTACCCCAGATCTACTATAAATGAATCCTACCTGCTCCTTACCAATTAGATCACAAATTATTTTTGATATGGAAGATTAGGATTTTGCAAGGATTTTATAGTCTGAATTCATTAGAGATATTGGACTTGAACTGTCACAACAAAAGGGTCCTTGTTTTTGTGTATGAGAGTGACTAGGGCCTGTGTCAGTATTGGGGGTAAGGAAAGTAGGTCATTAGATTCATGGAACATAATAAATAAGTGGGTGGATAACTTGGGACTCAGTAGTTTGTATGAAATAAAGCATATTCTGTATGTGCAGAAAGAAGTTTATTAATATCAAATTTAAGCAGAGTAATTTGATATATTAGAGTCTGATCAAATTGACCTGAAGAGCTTACTTTAGTTTCTAAATCCTTTAACTTGGCCTGTTTGCTGTCTAAAAGTCTAGCTCTCTTTTTTCTGGATGTTGAGAAGCTGATAATTCTACATTGAATGAAGGCTTTGTAGGCCTCCCATAGACAACCATGTGTAACCTCCCCATTATTATTGTTTAAGAAATAGTCATCCATCTCTTTAGTGACCCAATCCACAAACTTTTGTCCCTTAGAAGGGATACATTCATCCTCCATCTATGTGATTTTTGACGGCCCTCACCCAATACAACATTAAAGAAAATCAGGGCATGGTCTGAAATAATGCTGTCAATTTCAGAGTCCAAAATAGAATTAACAATAGTAGTTGAGGCAAATAAATGGTCAGTCCTACTGTGAGTATAGTACCGGTTGGAAAAGAAGGTAATCCTTGCCCTGTGGGTGAACCAACCTCCAGACATCAGCGAGAGATAACAATTCTAGAAGATTATGAAGAGATTTCAGAGCCCTAGGTATAAAGGAGCTGGCCTAGGAGGGTTCCTATCAAGTAAAGGGTCCATAACCTCATTGAAATGCCCACCTAGAATAATGGTATGATCTATATAGTCACTAAGCATAATAGACAGTGAGTAAAAAAAACAGATTGTTTGGAATTTGGTGCAGATCACCACCTGAACCCCATCTAGTGATCCTGACAATATTTGAAAATGACCTTCAGGGTTAGCTATGAGTGAGGTTTTGAAAAATTGACCCCTTCCTAAGTAGGATAGCAGTTCCTCTTTGCTTGCTATTATAAGAGCTAAACTTGACCTGCACGACCCAAGATCTGGGGAGTTTGGCAGACTACACATCATTCAGGTGAGTTTCCTGTAGCAAAGCAATATCTGCCCCTTTTTATTCAGGTATGATAGGACCTTTTTCTTTTAATGGGGATCCCAACCCATTCACATTCCAAGATATAATTTTATATGGAAACATAAGTGCTTGCTAATGATTATCTAACTAACAGGCACATATAGAGCAGATCAAAACTACATTGACAATAATGCTGCACGAGAATATATAATTTAAGCAGTTTAATTACTAAACAGCTATAACAAGATAGAAATACTAAACGATAAATAGCTTAAAGTAACAATGCAATAAAAAGCTGAAAGTTTCTGTACAGAGAACAAGCAGTAGGATGTAGGCTACTGCAAACCTAAAGTTCACCGGATTAATTAGTCCAAGGTGTGACAGGTGTAATGCTGGCAGGTAATATACATCCAGATGAACCAGCTGTAAATAAAATAAAAGAAAACAAATCAATAAAAGGACCAGAGCAGTATCATAAGGAGTATTACGTAGCGTCAATACAATATGACAAGTTATAAGGGTGAAGGCAGGAGCACCAGAGCTCTACCAAGGGGCTGCCAGGAGATATAGAACTTTGAGTAAATAACATGAGAGTAATGAGGAACTGAATAAATATAGAAAGGTGCTGAGTATCATAATTTGCTGCATAATTTGAAGCTATATCCATAGCCTCTGGCTAATATAAACAGATGAACTCTAAAGGGGACGTATATAGATTAAGAACAATTGATGCCTATTCAGACTGCATATAAGCTAGTTCTCTCCCCATAGCTTCAGCCAGGATTAGACAAATGAGACCACATATTTCTTAAGATTTTTAAAGAGATTAAAGCTAATGTAGAGGTGAGTCATTCTTTCCAGCTTAAGCCAGAAATGAGCTATTAACTAGCAGACTGTAGACCCCTTAAGAGATACTACCAGCACCTAGAGTATTCATAACATATAGACATAACAGAGACAGAGGGTGGTGGGGAGGGGGGATACCAGCATCCTTCACCAACATTTAACCAGTAGTTAAATAAAATTGTCTGGCACTGTATCATGACACCCCAAATAAATTATGGAGTGCTAATTAGCAAGAGGTCTTTAATTCTATGAGTTGCGCTCTTTTTCAGAAGTACTAGATCCCAACGTTAAATCCAAAGTGCATTGCAGACTCAAACCCTTTGATTATGGCAGAGAATAGATAGTCTCACCAAGATCATCACGAAGGTATCGTAACTTGTGAGAGATTGCATATGTGAGTGGATTACCAGAATTTTAGCAAGAAAATGGAGCGTTGTCACACAGGAAGCGGGTATACATCCCATCTGTGGCAGAGTGAGTTCACCCCGAAGGACCGTAGTAGAACGAGTATTTGCAGCCAAATAAGGACCTTGTTCACAGGAAACAGTAGCGGAGTAAGATTATGACAGCCCACCTCCAGGATGTCGTCGACACGCATTTCCACTTCCAGCTCGGGAGTATGGTGAGAGGAGACCAATCTTGAGCTTTCTCTGCTCCTTCCACATTTCCTTGGGTGCTGTCTCATGGATGTAAGCCTAATAATATTAGAAAAGTGGACCATCTGCCTGGATTTTCTGTTGATCCCCGATAAGCTGAGGTGATGCAATGGGACTGGCTGCAGCTATAAGAGCAAGGTGTTGAACTTGGGGGTAATTTTACCAAATTGGATTGTTGGGGAGGCCTTACAGAATCTTGGTTGCAATGTGTAACAGTGAGAACGTGAAGGGCAGAGGGAGCATGCGATGATGTGACTGACCCTTGTGCAGGCTTGAGCTTATGGGCATCATTGACCAACGATGTTTTTAAATCAAAGGCCTTGGAACTTTGGTAGTCTCTAATACAGTTCCAAGCCTCCCTACAGAGTCACATTTTATAATTTTACCCTCTTCCTGTTGAATAATCAGGAAGCTGGAGATTTAAAATAATAGGGGACACCATATTTATGCAACTGTTGTTTTGCATCATAAAACATCCTCCTTTTATTAATTATTTCTGAGGACAAATCCTGGAAAATAGAAATATGTTCCCTCTCCATACAAGGTTTCTTTTCCTTCTTGCCAAATAAAGGATTCTTCTTTAACGGAGAATTGGAGCAGATAAGCAATAATGGGCCTGGACTTGCCATTATTCTTTTTAGGACCAAGTGACCTGTGTGCCCTTTCAATTTCAAGTAACTAAGACCACTGGTAACCCAGAATTTCAGGCAGAAAACTTTGTAGGAATTGAATCATGTTTGGACCCTCCAGACCCTCAGGACACCCAGAATCCTAATATTATTTCATGATCTCTATTTTCTAGGTTGTCTACCTTTTCTAGTAGGTAACAAATCTGTGAGCTTTGTTTCCTAGTTAGTTGCTCAAGATAGCTAACAGAGTTAGTGAGTTTGTTAATTTTACTGTTATTGGTGCTGATTCTAGACGAGAGTTCCTCTGTATTTTTGTAAGGGTAACAGTAGTGGCCTTAATTTCTGTCATGTCCATTTGCAAGCCTTGAAGAATATGCTTGATCTGGGCCAAATCATCCTTGCTGGCTGACTGGTTATTAGGGTAGCAGTAGATTGTGAGTTGTCCCACGGCTGGAGACCTGGCTGAGGCGGCCCGCATCGCAACGAGCTTTCAAATTGCTGAAATCGAAAACAAGAAAACAGTAAGTAATTCCTTCCCACAACGCTGGTGACTGATTATATGAATGCCCTAGTTAAAGTAAACAAAAGTACTGCACCGGTCACTATAAATACAAATATAAATAATTAAATCATTTAAAATGCTGGTGTTGTCTGGAGCGAACGGTTAACCTGCCATCTAGTGTTAACGCTGGCACATGCTCTCTGCTCTTCTGACTGGGTACTGATTTAACCCACAGCCCTTCAGTCTTCTGGCCTCAGAGATGGTGAGCAACCTGCTGAGCCATTGACACTGCTCAAGGTAAGGTAAGTACTTATCTTACATAAAGTAGATTACTAAGGTAAGTGCAGTTAATGTATTTCCAATGCATTTTGAACTTAGAAACATAGACTTTGATGGCAGATAAGGACCGCTTGGCCTACCCAGTCTGCCCATTTCCTATCTATTGGATAAGCTACAGATCCTAGTTAATCAACAGCCTACTTCCTCCAACCCCACACTATAATTGCCTTATGTCAGTCCCATGCATTCTTGAATTCCCTCCACTGTTTTTGACCCCACAACTCCCTCAGGAAGGCCGTTCCATGCATCCACCACCCTCTCTGTGAAAAAATACTTCCTCATGTTGCCTCTGAGCCATCCACCCATTATCTTCAAACTGTGCCCCTTGTTTTTGCACCTCTCTTTTCTGAAAGACGCTGCCCTCTTGGACTTTGTTGATTCCTTCAGGTACTTAAAAGTTTCTATCATGCCTCCCTCTCCCTCCTTTCCTCGAGGGTATACATATTAAGCTTCTTTAGTCTCTTCATATGGTTTATGGTGCAGACCCTGCACCATTTTAGTTGCCCTCTCTGGACTGCCTCCATCCTGTCTATGTCCTTTCAGAGATGGGGTCTCCAGAACAGCATGCAGTACTCCAGATGGGGTCTTGCCAACTGTCTGTACAGAGGGATGACAACTTCCTGTTTTCTACTGGTGATGCCTCTCCCTATGCATCCCAGTATCCCCACCCCTTACTGCCTTCTCATATTGCCTGCCTACCTTTAGGTCCCTTTCCATTTTTGTTGTTGTTAGTACCACACCCCCATTGTGTACTCTTCCACTGGTTTTTGTTTCCCAGGTGCATTACTTTGCACTTCTTTGCATTGAACATAAGCTGCCATATTTTTGACCATTCCTCCAACCTTGCCAAGTCCCTTCTCATCCTTTCCACCCCCCTGTGTATCAACCCTGTTGCAGATCTTTGTGTCATCTGCAAAGAGGCATACTTTTCCTTCCAGTCCCTTCTGCAATGTCACTTATAAAGATATTAAAGAGGACCAGTTCCAGTACTGAACCCTGTGGTACCCACTAGTAACCCAATTTTCTTTGGAGTGACTCGCTTGCTATTACCCTCTGTGTCCTGTTGTCCAGTCAATTTTTACAAAGGCTACCACCCTGGAACCCACTCCCAGGCTGGCTAACTTGTTTATTAATCTTTGTGTGGGACTGTGTCAAATGCCTTGCTAAAGTCTAGGTAGGCCATGTCCACAGCCCCTAGTCTACTACTTTGGGCACCCAGTCAAAGAAATATATTAGATTTGTCTGACATGACCTTCTCACTGTGAATCCATGCTGCCTTGCATCCTGTGCACCGCTGGCCTTTAGGTACTCAACAATTCTTTCTTTCAGAAGTGATTCCATCATTTCCTATCACTGAGGTCAAACTAACAGGTCTGTAGTTTCCTGCCTCTGTCTTGCACCCACTTTTGTGAGGGGAATCATATCCGCCTTCCTCCATTCCTTAGGTACCACACCACTCTTCCATGATTTGTTAAAAGGGTAGTCAGTGGTGTCACTAGTTCTCCCTTAGTTGTTTTAGAATTGTGGGGTGAATCCTGTCAGGCCTCATTGCTTTGTCCACCTTCAGTTTTAGGAGTTCATTCAGGAACCTTTCTTCTGTGAATTGACTGTGTAGACCCCCATCCAGAGTACTTCTACTGTTTCATTTAGGTACTTCCCTCTCTTCTTTTGAGAATACTGAACAAAAGTATTCGTTCAGTATCTCTGTCTTTTCACTGTCACCCTCTGCCCCCGCCCCATTAATCCTCACTATCCCTCCCTTGGTCTTTTCTTCACTCACTTATGTACCTACAAAGGTTTTACCTCCTTCTTAACAGAGTTGGCTATCTTTTCCTCGGTTTGGGCCTTTGCTATTCTGACTGCCTTCACCACTTTCTTCTGCTTTAACTGACAGAGTTCTCTGTCCTGCTCCTTCTGTGATTCCTTATACTTTCTGAATGCTAGCTTTTTCTCCCTAACCTTCCCCGCACCTCTTTTGAGAACCATAGTCTTCTTTCCTTTATTTTGTTTTGTTTATTTGCTTCACATAAAGGCTTGTTGCCTCTGTGATGGCAGTTTTGATTTTTCCCATTGTTCCTCCATCCTCCTTCCTGCCCTTTTGCTCGTGCATTCCTTAGGCACTATCCCATTCTGCCAAAGTCAACCCTCCAAAAATCCAGTACCCTTGCTTTTGTGTGGCTTGACTCTATGGCTATGTTTATTGTGAACCACACTGTCTGGTGGTCACTTGTTCCCAGATGGCTACCCACTTCTAACCGAGATCGCCTTATCTTCCCCGCTTGAGAGTACCAGGTCTAAGACTGCTCCCTCCTGAGTGGGTTCCAACACTAGCTGCCTGAGGCATGCCCCTGTAGGGCATTGAGAATGGCCCTGCTCTTGGATATGGCTGCAGCAAATATGCTCCAGTTAACATCTGTCATTCAGGTCCCTCATCAACAATACCTCCCTTATTTCTGCCATTTTGAGGATGTCTCCTATCAGTTCCTTGTCCATTTCCTCCCCTGAAATGGAGGTCTGTATACAACCCTGTGCGGATTGTGGTGCCAGTTCCTGTCTCCAAGGTGACCACAGTGCCTCCTCTCTTCCCTGTTTACCCATAGTTCTGTTGCTTTGATCCCTTCCTTATGTAGAGAGCTACTCCTCCTCCTCTTTACCCTTCCTGTCCCTCTTGTAGATTGTGTACCATGGTATGTTGACATCCCAGTCATGGTTCTCTGTGTACCAGGTTTCTGTGACTGCCACGATATCCAAGCATCCCTCTTCCATCAAGGCCACTAGTTCAGGAAGATTGTTACCCAGACTATGGGCATTGGTACTCATCGCCCTCCATTTTTGATGGCCTTACCCCTTTAGCCCCATCCCTGTACTTACAGCCTTTGCCTTTTTCTCCATTTACCCTGCCCTGCCTCCTACTGACCTCTCTACCTTGGTGTTAGCCTCGCTAACTACCCTGTTTTGTGGGGGAGACTGGGAATTCCTGCCCTTTTCAGTGCCTCCCCTTGCATACTTTAAAGCTTGCCAATGAAGCATTTAAACCTATCACCTATGTAACCCTAGGTGGCGCTATCCCAAGGGCTACTACCCCTGTCTGCCTGGCTAGTAGCAGGTTAAGAGGCCTGGGTAATGAAACTGGTGCCTCCACCCGAGGTCAGGTTATTAGTGGTCAAGCTAACCTGGGCACAGCCCTCCAGGACACTGTAACCCCCCTTCCCTTCTAGTGGCCTGAACAATATACAATAATTACTTTCACAATGACCCTTATTCACCAGGCGATACCCACACTGTTTGCACTTACCACCAGGGCTGGTTCCTCTAGCTTGACCCTGGGGACCCCTGTAAACAAGGTTAAGCACAGCAAATAGCAACAGTACAATACTTTTGGCACCAACTGGAACCACAGTCAGGTTAAATGCAAACAAAGTTAAATCTGATTTATTCAGGGACTTGAACAAGGGAGGGATGTAATCAGGTTGAATTGCTGAAAGCTATATTAATCAGACAGTTATGCATGCAGTTCAGAGTCCCTACACAGTCACACACTCTGGGTACCCAGGTAGGAAAATGGTGGGCTAGCCAGGAACGTTGCAGCTGGTTGGGGCCCTGTGATGGAAGAAAGCAACATGCACAACACACACTATTTGTAATCCAGAGCCAGAGGGCTCAGTTCAGTGAAAGAAAAGGCAACAAGGCAATCAGATGACAACACTTTAGATTTAGCTGTTGTTGCAGGAGCTACCCTGATGTTTACTCATGATATCTACTACTGGACACAGGCAGGCTGAAATCGAGACTGCAGGCTTTTTGAGCTGGAGTGCCCGGAGAAGCAGGACCCACATGAATCACAGAGGCATCGTTCCTGTTCAAGGCATTGAGCAGGGGCTGATCCCAGGCTGGTCTCTCGTCGATGACTTTCTCTGGTAGCAGATATTCTGGCTGGGCCAGTGTAGCAGGGCCCAGAAAAATGGAAATGGATACGGATTCAGTCCGTGGAGCTGGATACAACCTCCAGCTAGCAAAACACAGTTCAGACACACAGTGGAGAACCAAATCATGATCCACGATAAGCATACAGCACATTCACATGTAAGGAAATTTCACTGTACCAGGCAAATAGCCCCCGGTCGCAATTACAGAGTCTCTGCACAATCCAGGAGTTCAGAGGTAGCTGGAATCCTGACAGGCCGATTGCATTCAGCATTTAGCAGTGTCAGTGGCTCAGCAGGTAGCACAATCGCCTTCAGGCCAGGAGATCAGAAGGCTGTGGGTTCTAGCCCCACACCAGATACTTGGGTTAATATCCCAATACTGACACTGCAGTGCAGCATGAGGGGGGTGCTGCACTCCTGAGGTGCTATCTTCGGATGAGACGTTAAACTGAGGTCCCATCTGCTTGTTCAGGTGGATGTTATCACTTTTCGAAAAGAGTAGGGAATTTCCTGGTGCCCTGGCCAAATTTCCCTATTCACTAAAAATACCACCAACAGCTTAATCTGGTTCAAAGTCAGTTGTCATTCATCTATCTCCTCCTCGGTCGTGCCTGAAAATAGGCAGAATTTATCTAGTGCACTTACCCGGTCATCAAAAACTAAAATAAAAAAAATAAAAAATCTTCGGTCTTCTTTAGGTTAAAGCCTGGTCACAATTCAGTGGCTTAATTCGGCTCTCCAAATTCGGATTCAGTCCGAAAGCATGTTCCTCTCAGGAACAGCAGGCATGTATGCAGGCCAAACTCAGGCCTTTCCACAGTTCCTCCCATGCGAATCCACTATGGATTGCTTCTCAAACTATCTCGAGCTGTTACTTCTTCACTTCCCAACTCAGATCTAACTGAAACTGCAAGCAGTGTGGACTTTCTCCAAGATCCAAAAGGTTTGGTTGGCTGATCTGTCTGTCAGTCACAACAAGGGCTCCCCACCAGGTTATTTTAGGCACCAAAATCCCAAAACTACCATTCCTACAAGTTTTGGCCCCACCAAGCTCCCTGTAGGCAGGCTCCATTTTAGAGTCCCAATGTACTGATTGGCCCATTCTGCAGTCCAGGACCAAGATGATGGAAACAAACAGAACTGTCTATGCTGCAAAGATGGCAGGTTAGAACAAACTGCAGTATTATTACTACTCTAACAAATGATCAGCAAACAAGTACATCTTCTAACAGAGCTCCTCTCAGAGTAATCATGACTGCATTCCAGGCAGCTCTTAAAGAGACAGTACACAGAGGCTATACAGGAACTCTATGGCAATACATTTAAATTGCTAAAATGCAGAACACCAGCCTGGCAGTGAGCATTTAGGCAAGCTCAAGGAAGACTTTTGGGAACCCCATTTGTAGGGGAGTTACACCTAGATTCTGGTTCCCTCCTGGACAGATGCAGACCATAGGTAGTATAGGCCTGTATCCTCCAGGTGGACCCCAGTCCCCAATGAAGCTAAAACCCCAGTTCGCACCAGTTTTCAACCATTCATTGAATCCCTGAGTGCGGAGTACCCTAGCCTCTCCCATGCCATAGACAGGCAGCACCTCTGAAAAGGTTGCTGTGCATGCTATTTGTCTAAGACCCTCCCAACTCCACAAACTCCTCCTGCACAGCCCTGATCCCATTCCCAGCTAGGTCATTTGCCCCTAGGTGGACAATGATATCCAGCTCCTTCTCCCGCTCAGCTGCTCCCATGATCCTGAGGATTCTCTTCCTGTCCCTCCTTGCCATGGCGCCAGGCAGGCACCTTACCTCCTCTCCCCTCAGTTCTACCCTAAATGATTGAGTTCCCCACCAGAAGTTCTATGCTGTGAAGCAAGATAGTGTCTCTCCAAATGGAGATGAAGAGAGGATCACAGATGTAGAAGTGGGTAGCCATCTGGGAACTAGCGACCATCGAACAGTATGGTTCACAATAAACACAGCAATAGATTCAAGCCATACAAAGGCAAAAGTACTGGACTTTAGGAGGGCTGACTTTGCCAAAATGGGTGAGTGCCTAAGGAATGCACTAGCAAATGGGCAGGAAGGAGGTGGAAGAACAATGGGGAATAATAAAACTGCCATCACAGAGGTAACAAGCCTTGTGTGAAGCAAATTAACAAATGAAACGATGTAAGAAACCACTATGGTTCCCAAAGGAAATGGCAGTGAAGGTTCAAGAGAAAAGAAAGCATTCAGGAAGTACAAGGAATCACAGAAGGAGCAGGACAGGAACTGTATCAGTTAAAGCAAAAGGAAGCTGAAGGCAGTCAGAACAGCAAAGGCCCAAACCGAGGAAAAGATAGCCAACACTGTTAAGAAGGGGATAAAACCTTTATAGGTACATCAGGGAGCGAAGGAAGGCCAAGGGAGGCTAGTGAGGCTTAATAAAGAGGAGGAGGGTGGGCAGAGGTGACTGTGAAAAGGCAGAGATACTAAACAAATATTTTTGCTCAGTATTTACAAAGGAAGTGGGGAGGTACCTAAACAAACAGTAGAAACACTCTGGATACAGAAGTTGATACCAGCCCATTTACAGAAGAAAGGGTTCTGAAAGAACTCTTAAAACTGAAGGTGGACAAAGCAATGGGGCCTGATGGGATTCATCCCAGAATTCTAAAAGAGCTAAGGGTAGAACTAGTGACACCACTGACTACCCTCTTTAACAAATCATGGGAGGATGGGATGGTACCCGAGGACTGGAGAAGGGCAGATGTGATTCCCCTTCACAAAAGTGGGAGCAAGGCAGAAGCAGAAACTACAGACCTGTTAGTTTAACCTCAGTGGTAGGGAAAATGATGGAATCACTTCGAAGGAAAGAATTGTTGAGTATCTAGAGGCCAGAGGGCTCAGGACCCAAGGCAGCATGGATTCACAGCGGAAGGTCATGCCAGACAAATCTGATAGATTTCTTTGACTGGGTGACCAAAGTAGTAGATCAGGGAGGGGTGTGGACATGGCCTACCTAGACTTCAGCAAGGCATTTGACACAGTCCCACACAAAAGATTAATATACAAGTTAGCCAGCCTGGGAGTGGGTCCCAAGATGACAGCCTGGGTAAAGAATTGGCTGGAGAACAGGACACAGAGAGTACTAGTAAATGGAGTCCACTCTGAAGAAAGGGGGTTACTAGTGGGTACCACAGGGTTCAGTATTAGGACCGGTCCTCTTCAATGTCTTTATAGCGATATTGCAGAGGGACTGAAGGAAAAGTATGTCTCTTTGCAGATGACACAAAGATCTGCAACACAGTTGATGCACAAGGTGGGTGGAAAGGATGAGAAGGGACTTGGCAAGGTTAGAGGAATGGTCAAATGTATGGCAGCTTAGATTCAATGCTAAGAAGTGCAAGGTAATGCACCTGGGAAACAAAACCCAGGGAAGAGTACACAATGGGGTGAGATACTAACAACAACAAAATGGAAAGGGACCTGGGGTAGTCATATCAGATGATCTAAAGGTGGGCAAGCAATGTGAGAGGGCAGCAAGGAGGGCTGGGGGATACTGGGATGCATAGGGAGAGCATCACCAGCAGAAAACAGGAAGTTATTATCCTCTGTACAGACAGTTGGTGAGACCCCATCTGAGTACTGCGTGCAGTTCTGGAGACCCAATCTCTGCAAGGATATAGACAGGATGGAGGCTATCCAGAGGAGGGAACTAAAATGGTGCAGGGCCTGCACCGAAGACATATGAAGAGAGACTTAAGGAGCTGAATATGTATAGCCTCGAGGAAAGGAGAGAGGGGGGACATGATAGAAACTTTCAAGTATCTCAAGGAATCAACAAAGTCCAAGAGGGTAGCATCTTTCAAAAAAGGTGTGCAAGAACAAGGGGCAGAATGTGAAGATAGAAGGGGCGGCTCAGAGGTAATTTAAGGAAGTATTTTTCACAGAGAGGGTTGTGGATGCATGGAATGACCTTCGAGGAGGTTGTGGAGTCAAAAACAGTGGTGGAATTCAAGCATGCATGGGACAGTCATAAGGCAATCTAGGGGTGGGGGAAGAAGTAGGCTGCTGATTAACTAGATCTGCAGCTTATCCAATAGGTAGGGAAATGGGCAGACTGGGTGGGCCAAGCTGTCCTTATCTGCCTTCAAAATCTATGTTTCTATGTTTCTATGTTTCCAGTTTCTAGCTCCTAGTTCAAGATTGTGCATCCTTCCCAGCTCCAAGTTCAGTTTTGCAAAAGCAACCTTTAACTTCAAAAGATAAGGCCTTTCTGTCTGAATCTGCTTACACATGTGTGGCTTATACAAGTCAGAACAGTTCTGAAAACTCCACACAAAAACTATTGGCTGACTATACCTGTGATGCAAGCGGCTCCTGAGGCCTTGTCTGGCTCTAATACACACTCGACCGACTGCAGGAATGAAAGAAGCCACCAGTGAAAACTTAAATGTTTGTTGCAAAAGTCACCAAAATACTATCAAGCTACAAATAAGGCACCAGATTCACAGAAAAAGGAAAAAAAATCAGCAGTATTTTAATCCTCTGTGTGTAAAGTAGCAATCCACGGAAAGATCAGCAGTATTGCAAACCCTTTCTTGATTCAAATGTAACCCCTAGGCGGCACTATTCCTAGAGTTACTACCTTGCCTGACCTGGCCACAACAAGGTTGAGGGGCCTGGGCTCCCAAACTTACTTTAAACTGGTCCTTTCCATGATTTTACCTTTGTGCAGTGCCTCCACCCAGAGTTTAGCTTTAAGTGGGCTAGCTGTTACCTGGTACAACCCCTGGGATGTCATACCAACCACCCGATAACATTTCCCACATGTAACTCCCTTGTTCCCAGGGGTTACTAGAATCCCAGTTAGAACCAGTGGCAGGCAGGGAAGGCAGCTAGTGAAATGCCAGTTAAATGGATTTCACACTGCCAGGCTCTAGTGTCAGTCTCAGCTGAGCAGAGGGTGATGCAGTAATCTCAGAACTATCGCAGCTGCATAAGTCACACTTATGCTAGTCTGGGGAAATAGCTTTAGAATGTTCAGTCATTCCTAATAAGGAGTTCCAGGAGTAGGCTGCAGATTGCTGGCCAGCGCCTCAGACAGCTCTGACAGAGAGCTACCACTGTGTTTTGGGTAGTTTGTTCTCACCCTAGAAGAAGAACATAGAAGACAGTGATTGAAGTGGTGGAGACCCTGCCAATTCGGTTTTCTTTGCCCCATCCCAGGATGGATGGGCGATCTTCAGGGTTCAGGGCAATCCCTCACCCTGTCTGTCTAGTGAAGCTGCCTGTGACAACTTCAGAAACTGTGAGTACTTTTGTGTCAGCCCAGGAGGAGCACCTGCAAACCTTAAGTGAATTTCTCTGACAAAGGGTCCCTGTCACCTAGACTGTGTCTATTATTTTAAGTGTCTGCTTACTATGGAGTCTAGAGAGAGAGTCTGTCCAAGCACAGAACTTTTAGTCATTTAGTATGTTAAGTGTGAAAACATTTCAAGATAACATCTACAAGTTTTCTGTGAGGGTGTTATTAACTAGATGAATGGCGAGTATAAACTTGGAAACAAAAGATGGAGACCCCCATCTCGAATAACCAGTTTACCTCTCCGGGTTCAGTTTGGGCACCAGTTCAATTTTCAGTCAGTGTATTTGGCCAGTGCCTGATGGAAATAGTTACCCAGACGTGGGTTTTGGATTCTCTGTTTTAGTTCACCTCAGTGTAGTGGGTGCTGGAAGTTTTGAGCCTGTATGTGCTCTTTGGTGGTCGTGTGTGCCACCAGTATTCCTCATGATATATGGGAAAGTGTCCTAGTACTGGCCATGTGTGCCTAGTCAAGAGGAAATGTACCAGTAACTGCCTGTGTGTGCCAATCTCCATTTCAGAACCTGAGA
The DNA here is from genome assembly GCA_016271365.2 of Neoceratodus forsteri. NCBI lineage: Eukaryota > Metazoa > Chordata > Ceratodontiformes > Ceratodontidae > Neoceratodus > Neoceratodus forsteri. The sequence continues at coordinate 992,077,173 of CM028135.1, forward strand.
GTTCGCTGTTTTGTGTCTTTACCCTATGCTAAATGGGAATGTCAGGAATTTCTGTACTCTGGAGAATCTGAAATACCAGTATGTGTAGCCCTGTTGGGGTCCATCTTTGCTTTGTGATTATTCCTACTCTGTTATGTGAATAAAAGCCACACTCTAGAATCCCAACCTAGTTTGGACAGTACTGTGATTGCTTCCACTGTGTCTAGATTTACTTGGGTGCCCTGTCCAGAAGTACAAACCCAGCACAATTATGAGCAAACGCTTTCTCCCAGGGACTTGGGTTTTGGCCATGGTAAATGGTCCCACCAGGTGTGTGCCAGGTAGTTGCCACACTTGGGTTGCATGTGTTGTGATAGCAGGCTCAGAAAAATTTGTGTAAGAGAAACTGTTCTGTAACCCCACCTCTCTTTTGCCCCTAGAGGCTATGTGGTGAGAAAAGCAGCCCTGCTAGTTAAACAAGGTGGGCGGTGGGGGTACACATATTAAACATCTTATCATTTAATGACTCTCTCTAATAATATGCTCATTACATCATTATTTGCAAAACAACAACAATAATATTTATTTATAGGGGGATTAGGGCTTAGGAACGGGAAACAAAGGAGCAGAGGTTATGCAGTATAATTATTATTATTTACAGTTTCTACATGTGATCTGGTTTGGTTTGGATTGTGCTGGTGAAAACTCTCCAGCTGGGTGAATATCTGGTTTCAAATCAGAAAAGCAATCACATTGTACTCAACATTGATACCCAGAGCCCTGGCTATCTAAACTGCATAGAATCAGATGGAACACATGAACATTTTACCCACAACTGGTACCAGTTCCCCAAAGATTCAATATGTGACCCGCAATCCCACACATTTCACCCTGGGTACCCAGTACTTTAAAGTTCTTGCATGTTGCAGGCCTGGTGGAAATTGCAGATGTCGTTGGCTGGCTTGATTAACAGAAATTTCCAATTAGATTTCCCAACATTAAATACTTGAACTATTCACAGTCTCTTTGGACTGTGCAGGATTGCCCTTGTGTTACAGTCGAAACATTGGTTAGATGCAACAAGCCAATCACACCGGGTGTGAAAGTCAAGTATTTCTTTCTGAATATCCATCACATTTATATGTTTTGGTACATTCAGCACATTTATAGTTCAGACACATCTGGTACAATCAAATGAAGGATACCGCTTTTAACCAGGGCCAGGATGGCCGCCTCTGGTCCATTTACATAAGAACAGTCATTTCCTGGTTACTGTAGTCAAATTTAACAGACTTGGGGTCTCAGTCCTATTTGTGGTAACTGGCTGTAGATTGCAGCTCCACTGGACATCTTGACTGAACTAGCTGGCAAATACAAGCACTGGACCTCCCAGGCAGTCAGGATGAGCCCCAGTACTGAGTGCTCCCTTCCAGTCCTGTAGGCTCCATAGCAGACATCACATATCAGCACATTTATACTATTTGTTGGGTTTACTTGGGTCCCCACAACAGTCAGGTCCACCTGCGCTGGTCAAAACAGGTGCAGTAGATGCAAGATGCAGACAAGTAGAACACACACAAATAGCAAGGTTTCAAAAAGGGTCCACCAGCCTGGTAAGGTTAAGCTAGCAAGATGCAGGGTGTAGACCAAAGAACAATCTCACATAGCACAGTCACTTGTGCATAGGTAGCCCCATTAAGCAATTTTTCTTTCATTCTTGCACGGGGGTACAAGAGTACTCACTCAGGCTCTTGGTAGTAGAACCTCACAATCAATGAAATCTTCAGTCCTCTCACAACTGAGTCCCAGGCTAGCAGGTTCTGCATTAACTAAATTACTTTAAACAGTTACTGCTAAGAAGACAAGCTCCCTCTTGGATAGAGAGGATTAACTGGATCTCCAGGCCCAGTTGCATGGCTGGGGACTGAGCCCTCACCCCATGGGGACTCCTGAGTCCTGCCAAATCTTGAAAATTGCTGAAAACAGTCTTTTATGGGGCTGTCCTGTGGTTTGATTGGCTGAAGCTATTGGATGCTTAGCTTCCAACTGCCTGGAGGGCCTGTCAATCAAGAAAATGAATTATTCATGAACCTCACCTGATGCACAGTTGGTTTACTGTTTTGGCACCTGAAATTAGGTCCCTGCAGTCCCCATGAGCACTTGGAAGTTTCCATGAGCTTTGGCTAATGTCCCACAAGTCCTGGCTTTGATATTCTAGCTTTCCAATTGGCTGTGGTTGCTAGTAATAGCTGCTGAAACACACAGTCCCTTAAGCAGCTCAGATACAGTCTTAAATTAAGTTCTAGTGCAGCCAGAATAAGTTGAATATTTGCCCAAAAGCCCCACAGTTCAATAGCCCTGGATACATACTTGCTGTTGCTGCCCAGAATTACTAAATTGCTCAGTCTGTTTGCCTGTCGCTGCAACCCCACCTATTGCAGAAGGCAGGCTGTCCTCTGAGTCTCAGTATTTTACTGGTGCATCCAGGATTAAAGGCCTCTTGTTTAAACACTGTCCTCCTGCTTAAACAAACAAGAGTACACAATGGGGGTGAGTTAATAACAACAACACAAATCGAAAGAGACCTAGGAGTAATTATATCAGATGACCTAAAGGTGGGCAAGCAATGTGAGAAGGCAGTAACGAAGGCTGGGGGATACTGGGATGCATAGGAGAGGCATCAGCAGTAGAAAACAGGAAGTTGTTATCCCTCTGTACAGACAGTTAGTGAGACCCCATCTGAGTACCTGCGTAATTCTGGAGACCCCATCTCTGCAGAGACATAGACAGAGTGGAGGCTGTTCAGAGGAGGGCAACTAAAATGGTGCATAGTCTGCACCAGAAGACATACGAGGAGAGACTAAAGCAGCTTAATATGTATACCCTTGAGGAAAGGAGAGAGAGGGGGACATGATAGAAACTTTCAAGTATCTCAAAGGAATTAACAAAGTACAAGAGGGTAGCATCTTTCAGAAGAAGAGATGTGCAAGAACAAGGGGCACAATTTGAAGACAGAGGGGGATGGCTCAGAGGTAATGTTAGAAAGTATTTTTTCACAGAGAGGGTTGTGGATGCATGGAACAGCCTTCCTGAGGAGGTTATGGAGTCAGGAACAGTGGGAGAATTCAAGAATGTATGGGACAGGCATAAGGTAATTCTAGTGGGGGTAGGAGGAAGTAAGCTGTTGATTAACTAGAATCTGCAGCTTATCCGTTAGGTAGGAAAATGGGCAGACTAGGTGGGCCAAGCGGTCCTTATCTACTGTCAAATTCTCTGTTTCTGTGTTTCTATGTTTCTTCCCCAAGCACAGATACAGCAGTTACAATTATAAATATTTGTTTTCTTTTTCTGCTATTTCTAAACACAGCTTCCTGATGGCAGAAACACCCTCATGAATAGTAATGTGATTGGAGCTCTGGCTCATTAATATTCATGAGCCCCAGTCATGGACACCTGATGGATCTCTTTAAATTAAATTTTGAAAAGAGCGGGTGCTCAGGGCCCTGTTTAGGTTTCTGGGTCCCACTCACCACATGGGGAGAACGGGACCGCTGAAACATGCTCCCAATCGACCGCAAGCTGAGCGATCGGAGATCAATCCCTGCCAGCACTGGCGTACAAACAAGCAGTGGGGGATTGAGGCTGAGATTGGAGCCCTGCAGTGCCAAATCTTACACTGGGGCTTGACTGGGGCAACTAGGGCACATAAAAACTATGGGCCAGAAGGGAGACCAAAAGAAAATGCAGACATTTCCTGGGGCGCTTGTCTGGAGAGAGGAACAGGAGCAATGGGCTACAGGTAAGCCCTCAATTTGGTAGAGGGGTAACACAAGAGCAAAAACGGTGAAAAAGTAAAAGTAAGGCCCACTTCCCTCAGAATACAAGCAAGATAGTGCCTTCCTCCAGTTTCCTAGTTCCTAGTCCGAGATTGTGCGTCCTTCCCAGCTCCAAGTTCAGTTTTGCAAAGCAACCTTTATCTTCAAAAGATAAGGCCTTTTTCTCATACTGCATTTTTAATATTTTTGCCCTAAATTTTTAGCATAGCAATCAGTGCATTACAACTTTGCAATATATTGCTAATTTACCTCCTTGCTGTTTGTATCTCCTGTGCACCTAAATGGTAAAAACACTCTTCTTCCTCTCTTGGATTGTACAGTGCCTTGGGATTGGTGAATGAAAGCCGCTAAAGCTTTGGCCTCATCAAGGAGAGCCCACAGCTGTGAAGGTGGAGTTTCAGTTTGAATCCCACTACTGCTAGTTACTCATGGTGTGACTGAGTATGTGCTTAATCTCTGTAGTACTGGAGCAGATGTCACTCATGGCTTTTTCTGTGGCCCTGTCCTTTCTCAGTTTTCCTAAATGACCTCACAACATCATGTGCCTCCTCAAATAGGCACACAGCGCTTTTCACTCAGGCCCTTCTGACTCTGAACTGGCTGTTTCCCTAGAGAGGACTTTTCCAATCTCCAACTCTGGGTCTGCTCCAACTGCTTACCCTAAATGCCAAAAAGAACAGCTTTATTAACCTTTGGCACCAGACATCTGGCCAACTCTCAGTCCGTAGTTGTCTTCACAATCCTTGAAGATGCACCACTGAGAGGGTCACCTTCTTCAAGTAACGTGGAGTTTGGATGGACCGCCTTGACTTTGTCTGTCATGCTGATTCTATCCACAAGAAACTTTACTGCAAACTGGAGGCACTCTGTTAGAACAAAATCTGTATCCCACTCCCACTCCAGCATGAGATCATTTTTAAGATGATCTGCTTGGTTTGTGATTATGGGATGTAGTATAGCACTGCATCAAAGCCCACTCTTACTTTTCACTTTACACCTTGCTATCTCTCCCATCTCTTGAGGGTAGACAACATGTCTATTGTGCTTCACTGATCTCTAACTTATGGTTTGGAACCCTCCCACCCTATCCTAGTGCTTTACTTACCTGTACACTTGCCCCCCACACAGCTCTATGTTTACATGTACTCAATAATTTGATTTGTATTACTGAGAAAGATTACTGAATCAGATTATACAGATCTATGTAAACAGGAGAATTTTATTATAATCAGATTACATAAACTTTTAGAAATCTGATCATATACCTGGTTTCTTGTTCAGATCTGATTACTGGCTCAGGTAAACAGATCTGGTATCAGTTCCAGATTGCTGACATGTTTGCACATGCCTGGTTGCATGAAATGTCTTCCAAATTATCTGAAGAGCACACATCAATATTGTGACTGAACAGGCATAATGAAAACTAAAAAGACATTTTGCAAATACAGTAGTGTTATTTTTATTGGTAAATATGATTTTCTAAAGTTTTAAAGAACAATTAAGGGCTACTGGGTGGGGGAGGAGTGATGAAATATTTTTGGGTGATTACGGGCTTCAGAGCCATCCAAATGATCATAAAATGATGCAACGCACAAAAATATTGGGCCAGCCTGCTCTGGCGCCATATTAAACAGATTGTGTGATCCAAACAGATCACGCAATTTTTTGAATATTGGACCCTGGATGTATGCAGCACTGCAGGGGTCGCCAAGTTCCATACAGTGCATCCATGGTGCGATAAGAACCACCCATAGGGAATGCAAGGCATACCTGTATGTGCCATAGCCCCATGGCTTATATATTCAGCCCAAACATGCAAAGGGCCTTATGCATGCCCAATATGGGCTCATTTGCATGGCTGCACCTGGCAGAATGCTCCGGCCAGCCCTCCAACTCTGATCTTCATAGAAATAAAGGATGCACCCCGAGCACCCTGGTAGTCTAGTGTGAACCCCTCCCAGCCCCAATCACAGATGTTATCAACAAAACTGATCCCCATTCCTGGTAGTCAAGTGGCCCCTCTCCCCAGCCCTGATCAAAGATGTCATATAAATAAAACTGATCCCTTTCCTGGTAGTCAAGTGTGACCCCCCTCCCAGCCCTGATCACAGCTGTTATTAAACAACATTGATCCCTTTCCTGGTGGTCAAGTGGCCCCAGTACATTAGCCAGTGACCCACCACCCGCTCCCCCAACCTGACCGGAGCCCGCGACTGGCTACAGCCAACCTCACACCACACTGCCAGCCGCTGAACTTACCAGAGGGCTGTACAGTATATGATACATGCCCATTGATTGACCATCCCTAGACTGTGCGTGGGGCACCAACCTACCCCATGCATTTTTAAAGTAGAGTTTCATGAGTGTAATTCATGCACCAGCCAGCTGGCCAGTTTTACGCTTTGGGAGATTCAGTATTGTGATGGGTGGTATACACGAGGGACCCTCATTTGCATAGGTGCATCACAATATTGTGCACTGCGGCACAGTTGGTGTATGGAGCATCGGTGGTTTTGAATATGGCCATGTGCCCGACAGCCCGCACAAGTCTGGGGATGCGGTGCATCCAGGAATGCATGGCACATCTTGTCTGAATGTGTGGCCCACATGTACAAGATGGATGTGTATTTGGATGAAAATGTTCTAGAATATTGGTTGAATTGTCTAAAGAGGAAGAAAAATGTTTTTAAAACAGAATTTTGTTTTTAAAGTAGAAGTGCATGTTAGGGTAAATAGTTTTACCTATACTTTTTATGCCATTTTAGATTGCCTCTACCTCCTGTCTTGTATGATACCTTTTTCCAAATTTTGAGCCTGCTTCAGCCCTTTTGTTTTACATTTGAAATAATAAAAGAATTTCACTTTTAATATGCCTCAGACCAGGTTTGCAGCAGTATTTCCAGACGTTTTTGTCCGTTGTTGTCCTTAAGGACAGGGAGCAGTGTTGCTTGTAGTGTGCTAGTTCATTTTAATCACAAGAAAACGGTGCTTGGGGAACAGGATGGGGTATACTAGATGGGATAAGTCTCAGGATGAGGTTTGGAAGGATTCCTAGATTAATAGGAGAGTTAGAGAGGCCAACAGTGAATATGAACACTGTAGCCCAGCAGTTGGCCAACAGGGGTTAGAATGTTCAGTAATTTACATTAACATGAGACAAATAATTTTCAAAAATAAACATAATTGTTAGTAAGTAAGCAGTAATCCGTAACAAGGTAGGCACGCCTGAAAAGTGCATTAAATATAGAATAATACATGGGTGGGTGTGTGTAACCAATTTTACTCACACATGAGGTGTGGAATGCTACATAAACGCCTGAGGGGTTTATAAAAGCATCCCACACTGAGGTGTGTGTAAAATTCTGGCTTTACACACATTCACCCATGTATTATTTTATTTAATTAATGGTCCTCATTTTTACACACACACACACACACACACACACACACACACACATACACCCTCTCTCTCAGTCATTTGCTCACTTGTTTATAGTCGTTAGGATGTAGCTATGAGCTCTGCTCGAGAGGTAAGAACGTCACTAAAAATACCACCAAAATACCACCAAAACAGCTTAATCTGGTTCAAGGTCAGTTGGCATTCATTTGTATTCCTCCCCGGTCATGCCTGAAAATAGGCAGGATTTGTCTAGCACTTACCCGTCAACAAAACTAAATAAATAAAATAAAATGAAAGGATCAACCAGATATATATTGAAAATATGTAAAAAATAACCTGGCAAGAAGTGAGATGGAAAAGATAAGCTCGGAAACTCGGTTAGTGAGCAATGGAGCCGCCATGTTGAGAAGATCGCCCATCCAGATGGAGAGTTACAGCCAATGAGTCATGTAGTCTTTGTTTGAGTAGCAGGCACTGATTGCAACCTCCGGTTGTAACCGAAAATGTCAACTGGGAGGTTGTATCGATTTAAAAGTCTGGTTATCCAGACTTAAAAAATGAGGACCATTAATTAAAATTCTTAATGCATACCCTGAAGTGGCTTATTGTGAATAGAAACTGGCTTGCTGCTGTTTTGTATAATATGTAAAGTGAGACATTTTTATAATTTTTACATAAACCATTTGTTTAAATAGGCTTTGTTTGGGGAGATAATAGGTAAAACTGCTGCAAACCTCCACTCCTGCAAGTATGATATTACTAGTGTCCACAACCACCAACACCACAGAACCCACCTTACTATTGCTATAAGGTCACTTGACTGTGGGTTGAATGTTGGGGTCACATGGGGTATGTATTAAAATTTGTGTAGCACCTGGTTATGCATTTGAGAAAGAATGGATGTCTCTGGGAGTCACATTCTATGTCTGAAAGGTTGTGGCCTCAATCAAGGACTGGGACCATTGTGGGGCAGATATTTGAATGTTGGATAACTGAGGAGCATTGTAAGGTAGTCCCCATACTCAAGTATCTACCACAACTACCCCATATCTCAATATCTGCCCAGAACCACCACAGACCCCAGATTATGCCCACAACCACTGTAATGCTTTAATATTTGCTCTGCAAATTGCCTTCCCTTTTTCAACTCATAGTTACACCCCAGTGCGTACCCATAATCAGCTCACACCCCAGTCGTAGCCATAATCAGCTCACACCCCAGCACGCATTTCACAATCAGCTCACACCCCAGCACGCACCATAATCAGCTCACACCGACACGCACTCCATAATCAGCTTACACCCCAGTAGCTGACGCTATACTTGTCTTCTCAGTGAAGCACGTAATTAGTTTAGGAATGGATGCCGGCACGGGCTGTTGTGGGAGCAAATACTGGGGTGTAGTGGTGGTTGTGGGGCAGACACTGGTATATGGGGTGGCTTAAACAGGTACTAGGTGTAGTGCAATTAGTGATATATACTCAGACTTAAGGGTATTTTCTGATCAGGTGCCATGGTATAGGGTTATTAAGGGGCAACAATAATGGTGAGTGTAGGCTGTGGGTAAATACATTGCTGGGTAGTTGCAGGGCAGATCCTGGGGTGTGGTGTTGTTAGAATAATATTGGATAGTTTTGAAGGTGGTACTGGAGTTTATTTGTGGGGCTGACACTGTGATTTGTGGTGGATACTGTACAAGTATGTGGTGTACTAGTTTACAGCAGATGCTGGGGTATGGGACAGTGGGCAGACAGATATATGAGTAAGGGATAGTTGCTGGGCAGATCCTGGGGTGTAGTGTTAGAATAACATTGGATAGTTTTGAAGGTGGTACTGGAATGTATTTGTGGGGCTGACACTGTGATTTGTGGTGGATACTGCAAGTATGTGGTGTACTAGTTTACAGCAGATGCTGGGGTATGGGACAGTGGGCAGACAGATATATGGGTAAGGAATAGTTGCTGGCAGATACCATAGTGTGGGGTAGTTATAGGGCAGATACTGTTGTAATGGATAGTGGTAGGGCATATACTAAGGTTTGGGATAGTGGTAGGGCAGAATGTTTGATAAATGTATGAGTGTTACTAGACTGGGGTAGTTGTGGAGCAGAAATTAGGTTATGGGGTAGTTGCAGGGCAGAATATCAGGTAGCAGCATGAGTGTTACTAAAGTGGGGGCAACTGTGGGGCAGATATTGTGGTGTGGAGTACTACAGAGAAGAATATTGGGTTACTATAAGTGTGGTACTTGAGTGGGGGTAGTTGTGAGGTAGACATTGTAATGTGGGGTAGTTGCAGTTCAGAATATTGGGAATCTGTAAGTGTCCAGTTCTGGAGATCACATCTCAAGATGGTCATAGACAAGGTGGGGGCTGTACGGGGGGCATCTAAGTGGTGCAGGGGCTGAACCAGAAGCCCTGTGAGGAGAGACTAAAGGATCTCAATATGTATACCCTGGGGGATATGACAGAGTCTTATAAATCCTCGCTGGATTGAACAAGGTACAGGAGGGGCGTATTTTTGGAGGAGAAGGTGCATGAGGACAAAGGGAGTGCCACGAAGCTGAAAGAGGAAAACATTTAGGAGGGATGTGAGGAAGTACTTGGCTGAAAGAGTGGTGGATGCTTGTAACAGTCTTCCAGCGGAGGTAGTGGGGCAAAACACTGGTGAGCTTCAAGCATGCATGGAATAGGCCCAAGGAAATCTTAGTTAGGAAGTAGGGATGAGGGAGGTAGCTGGAGATCAGATAGGGTCTGTGGTGAAAGTATAGGAAGGGAAAAGGGCAGACTTGGTGTGCCAAGTGGCCCTTATCTGCTGACAAGTTCTGTATTTCTTTTTCACTACAGTGGAGTAGTGTGGAAGCAGATACTGTGGTGTGGGGTGGTTGCAGGGCAGAATATTGGGTTACTGTGAGTGTATTACTAGAAATGGGGTAGTCATAGAACAGTTATTGAGTAGTGGGGTATTTGCAGGGCAGAATATTGGGTAGCTACAAGAGTGTTACTAAAGTGGGAGTAGTTGTGGGCAGATATTGGTGTGGTGTAGTTGCAGAACAAAATATCAGGTTGCTGTGAGAGTATTGCTACAATGGGGCAAATAATTGTATAGCTGTGAGTTAGAGGAGGTAGTTGCAGAAGAGATATTGTGGAGTGGGGCAGTTGTATGGCAGAATATTGGGTAACTAAGAGTGTTATTATAGTGGGGTAGCTGATTGGCAAATATTGTGTTGCGGGTAGTTGCAGGGCAGCATATTAGATTGCTGCAATGGTGTTACTGAAGAGGGCTAACTGTGGGCAGATATTGTATTATGGGGTAGTTGCACAACAGGATATTCAGTAGTTGTCAGTGTTATTACAGTGGGGGTAGTTGTGAGACTGATATTGGGTAGTGAGTAGTTGCAGGGCAGAATATTGGGTAGCTGCGAAAGTGTTACTTCAGTGGGGTACCTTGAGGCAGATATTGTGGTGTGAGGTAGTCACAGAGAACAATACTGTGTAGCTGTGACACTAACAATGGGCACTGTGCACTATTAGGGTGCTGGTAAGTGAAAATATTGCATACCCCGCCCACACAGCAGCGCACTCATGGACAGGTGCGCCCTACCGCATGTACAAAAGCCGGCCACCTGTCCGTGGCTCCACCCCTCCAGCGTGCAGGACTCCGCAAGGGCAGCTAGGGGAAGAGTCATTGCTGCGGCAGGCATCCAATGGAATGCCCCCCGACCCCCAAGTGATCCCTTGCATAGGGAGGCGTGGTCCAGGGCTGCATGATAATGCAGGCACCCGACCCGCACGGCACCATCCCGGCCCTTGTGCTGCCACTCCCGCCCATTGCCAGGCACTCACCCTGTCAGCTGCCCTGCCGTCTCCAGCTGCCCAGCGGTCAGGGGCAGCATGGAGACCTTATCCGGTGCCTCAGCGACTGGTGGCCTGTGTCCGTGGTGTGCACAGTGAGTTATGGCAGGGTCCCCCCGCCACAACCAGCGCCATTTCCACACCTATGCAGCCAGCACTATGCAGGTTCGTGCATACTGTGTAGTGCTGGTACGCCCTGTCCACCCTTGGTGTGTTGCTGTCTACACGCCTGGGGATCGAGTGTGTAACCCTGCATGCCCATGTTGTGAATGCTATGCGCCACCGGGCCCACGGCATTCACTGGCAGGCGATGCCAACGCGCCTAGTGTACACACAGGCACGCTAAGTATCGTGTATAGGGTCCATTGTCAGTACAGTGAGTAGTTGCAGGGCAGATATCATGGTGTGGGAAATTTAGCTGTAGCCTCTTATTTCCGCCTTTCTTTCCTTTGTTCTCCATGTTCATCCTATTTATTTACTTACTTACATGCTTGGTTTAAGGTTACCCTCAGGATTCCTGCAAGCTCCTTGTGTATATTGTTAATAGATATATGCCATTTTATTGTTTGCATATTGTTACATAACTTTATTGGCACCTATTCGCTTTGTATTTACTTGATGTGCGTCATTATTTTGTGTACTGCTTATGTGTACTTGTCCAGGTCCACTTTGAAAATGAGTATTCTCAAAGGTGTTTCGTCTGATAAAATAAAGATTTTGATTGATTGATTGATTAGTGCTACTAGAGTGAGGGTAGTTGTGTGGCAGATCTGTGACTGTGGGGTAGTTGCAGGACAGAATATTGGGTAGCTGTGAAGCGTTACTAGAGTTGGGGTAGCACTGGGGCAGGTATTGGGTGGTGTAGCTGCAGTGCAGAATATTGAGCAACTGCAAGAGTTTTATTAGAGTGGGGTTGTTATGGGGCAGATATTGGGGTGAGGTAGGTACAGGGCAGAATATTGGGTAGTTATGAGAAGATACTAGAGTGGGGGTAGTTGTGAGCAAGCTATCAGGGTGGGGTAGTTGCAGGGCAGAATACTGGGGAGTCGATATGAGAGGATATTAGAGTGGGAGCAGTTGTGAGCCAGGTATTGGGGTGGGGTAATTGCAGGCCTGAGTACTGGGGAGCTGGTTGTGAGCATTACTAAGCGAGGACACCTATGGGGTAAAGCTTGGAGTGTGAGGCAGCTGTAGGCAAAAACTCTCACTTATTTGTGGGCAAGATTTCTTTTGTCAAAATCCTAACTGTATACAAAACAAACAAATGGATCCCATGTAAAAATCCAGATTCGCCCCAGACATGTAAACAGCCACACCGAATCAGATTAAGAGAGTCATAGAGAATAGAAATATAGAATTTGACTGCAGATAAGGACTGCTTTGGCCCACCTACTCTGCCTGTTTTCCCTACCTACTGTAACACAGCTGACCCTACTTGATCTCTGGTTTTACAACCCTTTTCTTACTACTAAGGTTCTATTATGCCTATCCCATGCATTATTGAATCCTGCTACCATTTTGGCCTCCACCTCCTCCGCTGGAAGGCTTTTCCAGGCATCCACCACTTTTTCTGTGACAAAGTACTTCCTCTCATCTCCTGAGTCTACCCCTCCAGCTTCAGAGCATGACCCTTGTTCTTCAGCATCTTTGTTTTCTGAAAATGCTTCCTCTTGAACCTTATTTATACCCGTGAGGTATTTAGAAGACTATCATATGCCCCCTGCCTCCTTTCCTCCAGGGTGTACATATTGAGGTTCCTTTAGTCTTTCTTCTAGAGTTTTTGATGCAGACCCTGCACCATTTTAGATGCCTTCCTCTGGACTGCCTCCACTCTGTCTATGTCCTTCTGGAGATGTGGTCTTCAGAATGGGACACTACTCTAGGTGATGTCTCACCAGTGATCTCTATAGCAGAAACACCACCACTCTCTTTCTGCTGGTGATACCCCTCCTGTGCACCCTAGCATCCACTAGCTTTCTCCACTGCCTTGTCACACTGTTTGACCACTTGCAGGTCATCAGATACCTCAAAGTCTCTTTCCTGTTTGGTGGTCCACATGTGAACAGCACCATAGAAAACTCAGCTGAATTTTCAGATAATCTGATTTCTTCAGAAATCTGATTACTGCCTGACATGTCAGTATGGTACCTGGAACACACTCTCTCTCTCTGTCCCTTTCCTCACATTATAATGTGTATGTTTACCCAGGTATTTGGACCAATAATAAGATGGCTAACAACTGGGGTTATTAAGAATATTTATGTCTTGGTCTGTAGCAAGGTCAGCCTCTGTTGGTCCAAAGTCACCACAAAAGCAGGATGTGGTACACCGCAGCCCATCCCCGACAAAGCTCCATCTGAGGAAAGCACCGGACATTCTGGCCTTCAATAAGTTTGTTTCTGGCCCCTTCACATCAAGTTAATTAAGCTTTTGATTCTGTTTCTGACAGGCTTTCTCTGTTAAGAATGTCTGCTTGTTTCAGCACAATCAAAATGCAAGCATCAAATCCTGTTGTGACAGCCTGCCTTTATTTGGGACCTGGAAGCATTTACAGTAAAGTGATGCAGCCACTGAACACTGCAATAAATACATGTGTCTTCACCTACAGGTTTTCCTAGACTCTGTACTAGCCTGGACATTTTATTTGTTCTATGCCCTTTACTCTGAGGGTCCTTGGTCCTTCTTCATGACCATACAACCCCTGTTTGCTACTTTTTAAATAAAGGAGGGATTCTGTTTCAATGAGGAAGTGCACCAGGACAAGCAAGCATGCACTGGTGCTGGAATAGGGATGTTTCAGAGGGATGTGAGGAAGTATTACTTCACTGAAAGAGTGGTGGATGCCCAGAACAGTCTGCCAGTAGAGGTGGTGGGAGAAAACAGCGGGGCTTCAAACATACATGGGAAAGGCATAATGGAATATTGGCAAATAGGGAGAGGAAGAGTTTACGGAGACCAGATAAGGCCTGTGCAGATAGAATAGGCAGGAAAATCTGGGCAGACATAAAAACATAGAAGCTGTCAGCAGAAAAGGATCTTTGGCCCACCTAGTCTGCCCTAAAGTCCCTACTCACGGTGCTACCATAGACCCTATTTGATCTCTGGCCTCCCTCCTCCAGCCCTGTTACTAAAATCCCCTGTGTCTATCCCATGCATGTTTGAATCCTGCAACCATTTCTGTACCCGCCACCTCTGTGGGAGACTGTTGACTGGCTGGGCCAAGCAATACTTTTCTTCTAACAACTTCTATGTAACTTACATTTCTGCTTTTATCTGTCATGACAGTAGGGAGTAAGTCGGTGAGAGAGTGTAGTGAGGGCAGACTGGATGGACCTCCAGTTTCCTTCTGCCATCCTAGATTTTGTCTCTGTGTTTCTACCAAAGACTAAAATAAAAAATAAAAATATTACTGCATATATTATTTAAATTCAATACAAACCTGTCTCTGCACCTGTATAGCAGTATGTTTATCCCACTGCTGTCATGTTTCTATGCACTGACTTGATACATACTACTTTACTGTTTGTATAGCTTGGCTTGTTCTACTGCTCTCTATTACCTTGTTATCTCATTACAGTTTGATTGTTTTTATTGTGTTGCACTGTCCCGCCTCCAACATGTCTGGAAAGAGCTGCTTCCAGCTCAGTATGCCTGTCCTGGTAAACCTTTTGTAATAAACAAATAAAGATCTCACGCATCTATGTTTGCTATTTGAATCAACTGTGGGAATAAATTATACCAGTGCAGAGCTGTGAACCTGGAGCCAAAGTTTAAATCACACCGACTGCCACTTTCTCAGTGTTACTGTGCCTAGAATGGCAGCAACACTTTCTCTCCCACCCTGTCCTGGATTATGTAGTCCTTTGGGTAGTGTGAATCAATCCAGAATTCCTTTCTGTGCTCCCTTAACAATTTTTAAAAAGAAATGGACCTAATAGAATAACATTCTGCCAAAAACAACTCCCACATTGTTTAAATGGGCAGAATGAAAGGCACAGACTGGTATAAATAAATGTAACCCAGATTCCATGTGTCGGTGGGCTACTACTCCTGCCTGTTGGCCCTCTAACAGGTTAAGGGGCCTGGGTCCTGTAACAGTGGTGTTCAGGGTTCTATCCCAAAGTTAATAAAAAACAGCATGATGCCTTTACCCAGAGAGAACTAGAAGTGGGTCAGGTGACTGGCTGACACAGCCCCCTGGGATGCTGCACCTACCCACCTCCCTACCAACCACCCCACACACTGGATGCCCAACAGTTCAGTAGCACCAATAACCATGAACAGTAATGATCTGACAGACTCAGAGAATTCCTGCACCACAATTTCATACGGTAAACCACAGCTTTTATTGGGGTAAGGACTACGGAAGGGTTACCGGGAGAAAGGATGGCTATGGAGAGAAAGATGGTTACTAAGAACACGTAATAATAACCATTTGTGCCCATAGGCCTAGTCCACCCCAGAGGCCCACCCCACTGGTACCAGTGTCTACCCTGATAGTCCTTAGGGGTACTCATGAGGTGCAGGCCTGTTCATTGCCATGGGTTGGCCGCTGTTTGGGGCCCTGATAAAGGAGAAAATGATTTGAGGAAGCAATTGAATCCTTTTACACTCTTACTTGGTTTTCCGGGATCCAGGTCCCGGTACTGTGTTTTACAGAACTCAGACACTCCTGGGATGAATGCCTCCAGCTGTCCTGGACGCAGAGCTCGTGAAGCAATGGGCAGATGGAATCTTGTTTGAGGATCTTGCAGTTTGTCCCTTGATTGGAGGTCTGGCCTCTTGTCACTTTCAGCCGCTTCTGGCCCATTGCAGAGCTCTGTGGCAGGACACACCTGCCCCAGGAGGCCCAGACCCAGGAGTGGCAATAGCCTGGCTCCCCACTAGGATCACAGGTGCCCTTGCACTCCAGCATGCGCCAGTGACCTCCTGAGATGGTGAGCCCCCTCAGAAGGGGTTAGCTGATTCTCCCTGACTCCGGGTGAGAACTTCCAAATGGTGGGAGTCTTCCTGCAGCCCCTGCACTGAGTTTGAAAACGTGGAAATCACAGGCAGTAGCTCAAGCAAAGTCCAGTGCCAGTTAGCAGTAGGAGCTAGCCCTAGATCAGATGAAGCACAGATGCAAGCCACAGGGGAATCCAAATACAGCAGAATCCTGCACACCAGTCCACATTTTCCATTTAGAGACTGTCCACAATCCTTTCTTCAGCTACAGCTGAGACACAGCTCTCAGCCACTTCATCCAGTTTACTCGGGAGACGTATAACACCCGGCTAACACCCTGAAGTCCAGAGACACTTCGCTCTTCAAGATCACAATCGCAGTCCCACATAGGTAAAACTAATCCTCAGCAGCAACTGTGGCACTCAAATAATCAGCACAGTCCTCTCAGCCCAATTCAGTCCATCAGTGCAGGGTTTCTGCAGCACTTAGCTTCTCCAATATAATCACAGCTCACAGTACATAGGGAATTGAAGTATCAGTTCAGTCTCTCACTCTCTTTCCTCTGTTGATCATTTCCTGAACACAGCAGTCTCCACTAGAGACCTGGGAAAGTACAGAGCACTCTCACAGGAGACCTCTGACTTGTACAGAGCCCAGGAACAGACTGAATAAATCTCAGAAAGTCCACTGAATTCCACTTGAGAATACAAGGTTCTGATTGACCGATTGAGCCTATCAATTGTCCATAACTATAGCGATCAATATTTTCTGATGGCCCATTGGGGCATGATTTAGGTGCCTGAATTAGTCCTCTCATTTTCCCAGGAGTCCCTTGGTCACAGTCTTGGGTGCCTAACTAGATGATTGGCTGCTGTTTGGGGTCATAGTGTCTCAAACTTGGCTGCTCCTATTCAGTCTGCTGCAGTCCAACACAGGTCTTCACCTGTTCAGCCCTGGTGCAGCCAAGCAAAATCCTTTATTTCAAATAAAACTCCACTGTGGTGTAGCCTTTGTGCCCTATTAAGCGACCACATTTATTTATATGTACAATCAATCTTTCCAGTTGCTGCCCTCATAATGCATTTCCCATAGAAATCATTAATATTCATGAGGCTGCCACTGAATTATTCATGAGCCCTGATACAGCAGTTCCTTGTGCTTGCTTATTTTATATTTAAGAGGCCTCTGTATGGCCTTTCTATTGCCTTGCTTGGGTCCCTGGTCCCTATTCAAAACACCAAGGGAGCTGGGACCTGCAGAAACTCCTCCTGTCGACTGCATCAGTGGTTGACTAACTGTGTGTAACCCCTGCAAATGGGGGTTCCCAAAGTCTTCCAGGAGCTTGCCTGAATGCTCCAAGTCTGGACGGTGTTTGCCTGAGCTGTTTGAATGTGTTTTCAGGTGAGTGCTATTTGAGCCTCCATGCACTGTCTCTTTAAGAGCTGTCTGCTTGCAGACTTAATTAGTTTGTATGGGGGACTGTGTGTTCTAATGCCCGAATCCCGCCTGGTTGTTGTCAATTTGTTCGCTTCGCCATTGCTACATGTGCAGAGGGAGCCTTGTTGAAAGATATAACTTTGCCAGAAATCATTTAGAGTGACTGAGAAAATGTAATTTGTCTAACCTGTCTTCATTTCAGCACAAACTGTTTCAGTGTAGCTTTTTCATTTTGGTCCTGAATAGCTGACTTGGACCATTCAGGATGATAGGAGACCCTAAATGGAGCCTATGGATGAATTGGAACTTGGACTCTCAATTTTGAGCCAGCCACAAGGGGATTGTATGGGCAGTGACTCTGGGAAATGTAGTTTTAACCTTGGCGCCTTTTTCTACCAACAGAGGGAGTCTTATTGTGAGTGACAGCTGAATCAGCCAACAGAACAGTGTGGAGCTAAAGGAAATGCCTTGCTCTGTGACTGGAAAGATCAGATCAGTTGTGGCAGTGAAGAGAGAAGGAGCTGTGTGCTTCTCAGGTGGTAGTTTCACGCTGGAAGGCTGCGGTGAGGCCCTGAGTTTCGTCTGCAGTCTTGTGAGTGCCAGTTTGACTGAATCCTAGTTGTGAGGAGAAAGAAGCACCAGAAGTGTGGAAACTAGGTTCACCCTGTAGAAGACTGGAGAAATTGCTGAATCGCTCGGTCTGTCAGGAACTGAAGCTGCTGTGTGTGCTCCTGGGTATCTTGCAACTGCGATTGGGATCGAGAGCAGCCTGCCTGGTATAGTACTTTCCTTTTACATATGAATGTGCTGAGTGCTTGTGGGGAATCGCTATTTCAATCCCCTGTGCTGTGTGTGTGTTGAAGCTGGAAAGCAAATCCCAGCTTGTCTCAAACTAAATCTGTTTGCTATAAACTGCAGTGGGGTCCAGTCACAAGGACCTTGTCTCCATGCCCTGCTGTTTCTGACAACCGAGAAGAACATCCACCATCCGTTCTCAGCTTGGGTGTTGTGAGTACAAATCAGGTATTCCCTGCAGCCTGTTTTCAATCATAAGTGTGTCATCTAATTCTTGTCGTTCTTTGTTTCATGGACTGAGCCATCAGGCTCTGGATTACAATTATGTGTTGTGCATATATTTTCTTCTACAGGGCCCTATCCATCTGCACCTGCCGCCAACCCGGGCAATGGACCTGGCTAGCCCCCAACCTGGGTACCCAGAGTGTGACTTTTCAGACCCTGTATGTGTGTACAGTACTGTGATTTAATGCTATCAATTAACTTGATTTCCCTCCCGTGTTTCTGTTCCCTAAATAAATCAGATTTGTTGTTGTTAAACCTTAAACTGTCTGAAGTGTCAGTACCTTCATGCCAAGCACTGTATTGGTTTATGTATGCTGCTCAACCTTATTTTTCAGGCGGTCCTCAGAGACGAACCTGCGAATCAGTCTCAAGGGTAAGTGGTACCTTATGAATGAACAGTGTGTTACATGTGGGGTATTGGTACTGTAACTCCTGTGCATCGTGGTGGTCCACTAGAGGGATTAGAAGGGGTCTCAGTGTCCCAGAGGGCTGTGACCAAACTAGACCAACATTACAAACCCTGACCTCTGGGTGGAGGCACCGCCATAGAACCTAGGCCCCTCAACCTGTCAGTAGTCAAGCAGGCAGGGTAGTAGATCTTGGGATAGCGCCACCTGGGGGTTACATGTGTTTCCCAGTGCTTATGCGAGCTCCAGCCAGCTTCTAGAAAATGGGCGGCTCACGATCCTGCTTCGTGAGCTCAGTGGGGCTCCAAACAAACAAGGAGGCTGTCCAGGGAAGCACTGGGGCACCAGAAGGACATGGGGAAACAGACAAATGGGGGAGGGATGCAACCAGCAGCAGAAGAATGGGAGAAAATGGAAATATTCAGGTAAGCCCTCAAAGGGGGTTACTATAAAAGAAAATTATTTAATTTTTGACTACATAAAATATTTCAAAACACTCAAAACAAGCCCCAAAACACAAAACAAATCCTTCTGGTCTATCCTAGATGGCTACTTTTGCAAAGTTTAGAATGTTGTGGTACTCCAGCTGCTGCAGAGTCCGGCTCCTGTGTCTTTCCTGTTACTGTCTCTACAAAGCCAAGTACATAACAGGGCAGACAAAGTGAAAGCAGGGTGTCTACATGATGGCATTGATTTTGCAATAACATGACATCTGATTTACTCGTGGATCCACAGAATCGTGAGAGTAAGGCCTCCTCTTACAAGACTCAGGCCTCCTCTCCCATGGATCACTGCACACAAATGATGCTGGCCAGAGCTCCTGTTACCAGCGCCATTTCCTGGTGGCACGTACATCCTTATGGCCATGGGTGTCATGCGCCCCGCGCCATGCTGCACAGCACAGGACAATAATGGAGTTACTAAATGTACACATTAATGAGGTAAACACACAGGAGGAAACTGCATCCATTCTCCGTCTGTCCACTGTCACAAAAGCAGGCTTAGTCATCATGCTGAGAAACACAAGACTTTGTTAGATGCTCATTCTGATCTCAGTGACATAATAAAGTGAGTAGGCGGAGGCAAGCATATGTTTACCAATTTAACTGCAATAATATTCCAAGCATGCTTTACCCAGTCAACTGTTATGAGAGACTGGATGCTTTTGATCTTGTCAATAGGTTCTTAAAGTGAATAAGGATTTCAAACAAGAGTTTCCTTTTCCTGTTTCTATAGATTGGTAAACAGCTAAGTCTCAGTGCTTTTGTCACAGTTTTTTCTTTTTAGAAAGAGACCTGTTTGGGCTTGTATTAAAGATGCAGGGTTGCCAATGAAATGCACTCTTTTTTTTTTTTATCAGAGTGAATTTCTTTTGCTAGTCTACCAGCACAGAGACCATACTATGGACTGTGACATAGATAACTGGGTTGCCTCCCAGGCTCAGAGGGTTAGAGGGCTTGCTGGGAGGAGGAGGAGGAAGAGTCCATGGGTCTGTTGCTGTATGCCACCTGGGTGGTTACAGGAGGTGGTAAAGCATTGTCTCTGACAGAGTGAGGGTGCTGACAGGCTGGCATGGCACGCCTAAAAGCTCGCGCCTTGCACTTGTGTAATTGGCATCATTAGGTGGAGGTGGGAATAACAGATTAGCTGGACCATCCCTGATACACGAGGAGTTGGACAAAGATGGTCAGATTCATGGAAAACTGGCTAGGAAAAGGGCCTAAAAGGTGATGGTGGGGAGTTGTCTAGCACCAGGGTGGTGACAAGTAGCGTCCCACAGGGCTCAGTGCTGGGGCCAGTGCTATTCAGTGTTTTCATCAATGATATTGGGGAGGCATCAAGGGCACAATGTGTCTGTTCATGGACGACACCAAGTTCTATGGAGGGTGGACTCAGTCAAGGATACAGGACCTAAAGAGGACCAAAGAAACTTGAAAAGTGGTCTGGGATAGCAGCTGAGCTTCAATGCCAAGAAGTGCAAGGTTATGCACACTGGAGCCAGGAACCCCAGAACGGAATACTACCTGGGTGGAGTCTTGGTATCTTCTACAAGAGGAGAAGGATCTGGGAGTGATGATAACTAGTGACCTGAAGCATTCTATGCAGTATAAGAAGGTAGCGGCAAGGGCAAACAGGATGTTGGAAGCACAGCCAGTGGAATCAGCAGTAGGTGATAGGAGGTGATATTGCCTTGTACACATCACTGGTGAGACCGCATCTGGAGTATGCAGTGCAGTTCTGGAGCCCTCACCTCAAAAAGGACATCAACGTGATGGAGACGCCTCCAGAGGAGGGCTACAAAGATTATTTCTGGGCAGCAGGGTAAATCAGATGAGGAGAGACTGACGGCCCTTAACATTTACTCCTGGAGGACAGGAGGGAGAGGGGAGACATGATTGAGACCTTCAAGTACTTGACAGGGATTAAAAGGGTGAGCAGTGAGGGTCTCTTCAGGCTAAGCACCAACAAAACCACAAGGGGCACAGCCTTAAGTTGGGGGGTTAAGAGGGAAGTTTGAAGACACTTCTTCACAGACAGAGTGGTGAGCAAATAGAATGCATTGCCAGAAAAATGATCTCATTGAGGATGGTGGGCAGCTTTAAGACAGGCTGGGATAGATATAAGGGGAAGATAAGGGTAGTGGAAGGGAGGAGGAAAGGATGGAAAGGTCGGGAGGAGGGACTTACAGCCTGAGCTGTAATCGCTGTACATCAGCAGACTAGATAGACCAAAAGACCTTATCCTGCTGACTCTTTGTATGTATGTAAGAAACATTTTGGCACTTCTGAGTCCCATGCCACCAACTGTCCACCCCAGCATGGATGGTCTGGAGGGGATTCTGTCTCAGTGGTGCTGCCACTGAGGGTTTTATCATAGTTAGGGGTAACTGGTAGAGAAGGCGACTAGGACTGGTGGTGACCCAATAAATTAGAAAGTGGAAGTGCTGAAAGTAAGTGGGAACTAGAAATAAAAATGTAAATTTTAGTTTAGAGCTTTTTTCCATTTTATTCTCTGTATCCCCAGCACTAGCCTGTCCTCATAACACTATCCGCCTCTGTTCAGCTCCCTAGCCTCCTCTACTGTGAGGAAGGACCTGATTGTTACCAACTCCATCACTCACTAGGTGGAATACCCTATCTGTGGGGCTCTCTTCCAGAGTAACAGTGAGCTCAGAGAAAGTAATATCCAACAAGTGTAGTTGAGGAGATGTGCCAGTGCAGGACCTGGGTTTGACTTCAGCCACAGGGACAGGTCATGGGATGCTTCCTTATCCTATGGCAACATCTGCCGACATTACATAGAACATAGAAACAGAATTTGATGGCAGATAAGGACCGCTTGCCCACCTAGTCTGCCCATTTCCCTACCTAATGGATAAGCTGCAGATCCTAGTTAACCAACCGCCTGTTTCCTCCTACCCCATACTAGAATTGCCTTATGTCTGTCCCATGCATTCTTGAATTCCCCACTGTTTTTGACTCCACTACCTCCTCAAGAAGGCCAGTACATGTATTCACAACCTCCCTTGAAAAATATTTCTCACATTACCTGTGAGCTGTACCTCCTCTATCTTCAAATTGTGCCCCTTGTCCTTGCACCTTTCTTTTCTGAAAGATGCTACCTCTTGGACTTTGTTGGTTCCCTTGAGGTACTTGAAAGTTTCTATCATGTCCCCTCCTCCCCTTCCTCGAGGGTATACATATTATGCTCCTTTAATCTCTCTCTTCAGATGTCTTCTGGTGCAGACCCTGCACCACTTTAGTTGCCCTCCTGGACAGCCTCCAACCTGTCTAGGTCCTTGCAGAGATGGGGTCTCCAGAACTGCATGCAGTACTCCAGAAGGGGTCTCGCCAACTCTCTGTACAGAGGGATAACAACTTCCTGTATTCTACTGGTGATGCCTCTCCTGTG
The DNA here is from genome assembly GCA_016271365.2 of Neoceratodus forsteri. Classification (NCBI taxonomy): domain Eukaryota; kingdom Metazoa; phylum Chordata; order Ceratodontiformes; family Ceratodontidae; genus Neoceratodus; species Neoceratodus forsteri. The sequence goes on from CM028135.1 coordinate 992,100,021, forward strand.
CATCCCAGTATCCCACCAGCCCTCCTTACTGCCTTCTCACATTGCTTGCCCACCTTTAGGTCATCTGATATAACTACCCCCAGGTCCCTTTCCATTTTTGTTGTTGTTAGAATCACCCCCCATTGTGTACTCTTTCCCTGAGTTTTGTTTCCCAGGTGCCTAACTTGCACTTCTTTGCGTTGAATCTAAGCTGCCATGCATTTGACCATTCCTCCAACCTTGCCAAGTCCCTCTCATCCTTTCCACCTCACCTTCTGTATCGACCCTGTTGCAGATCTTTGTGTCGTCTGCAAAGAGACATACTTTTCCTTCCAGTCTCTCCGTAATGTCACTTATAAAGACATTAAAGAGGACCGGTCCAGTACTGAACCCTGCGGTACTCAGCTAGTAACCCTCCTTTCTTCAGAGTGGACTCAAGTGTACTATTACCCTCTGCATTCTGTTGTCCAGCCAATTTTTACCCAGGCTACCACCTTGGGACCCACCCTAGGCTGGCTAACTTGTATATTAATCATTTGTGTGGACTGTGTCAAATGCCTTGCTAAAGTCTAGGTAGGCCATGTCCACAGCCCCTCCCTGATCTACTTTGGTCACCCAGTCAAAGAAATCAATTAGATTTGTCTGACACAACCTTCCCACTGTGAATCCATGCTGCCTGGTACTCAACAGTTCTTTCCTTTAGAAGTGATTCCATCATTTTCCTACCACTGAGGTCAAACTAACAGGTCTGTAGTTTCCTGCCTCTGCCCTGCTCCCACTTTTGTGAAGTGGAATTACATCTGCCCTCCTCCAGTCCTCAGGTACCACATCGAGGAGCAGAGCTCCAGGAGGGGAGCTATTATCCTACATGACTCGCTCTTTCCCTTGGCAACCAGCGGCAGTCACAGAGCATTGGATGTGGTGAGGTGATGCTTCCCAGAGGCACTATGTATCCTATAGGAACTGTGCTGGTCCTCTGCTGGCCCAACTTGAATCTGAGTTCAAGAGATGCACCTGGGTTCCTCATGGAAGACAGAAAACAGCAGCTTAGGATTAAGTAAAGTAAACCTGATGCAATCTACTATACTGCAGTCATCAGTAAGGAAAAAAATGTTTTTGCACACAAAGAGTAATTTGGACTAGCCTCACACTTGGATGTGGGGCTCTTAGTGCTGACTGTTCCCTTTAAAAATGCTCCACTAGTAATTATAAAAACAAAACATCATTGAGTGTGTGTAAGTTGGAATTTAACACCCACCCACCCACGCATGCATCATTCTCTATACCACACTCTCCTAGACTTCCACTACTCTGGTTACTTATCTAATCTGACATCATAATTTCTTATTATGTCATCACAGTTGTTTCCATGACAACATATTTTGACGTTACAGTCAGAGAATTGTAATGTTAGATGTGACAAGCAGCCAAAGATGATGAAGTCTGGGGCACAGTGATCCTGCTCTCTCATTACCCTATTTAGTTAGACAGAAAAAGAGAGGAAGCACATTATAGAAAATCGATGAAATATAAGGAGAAATTTGTCTCAAATTATGTTTTTCCAGTTTCTTCTGCTATGTCAGTTTTTTTAATCCATTTTTTACATCCTGTTGACCGAGTGTGTTCATGCTTTGTATCAGTTCACAAGAAAAACAGAGTAATAAATTTTCTTTTTTTCTTTTTGCACCTCCACACCCCCAACGGCCACTCCATTGCCCTACCTACCATCCTCTGACCTCCTGCCACCTTCCACCAGCCCCATTGCAGCCTACCTTGAGTAGTCCGGCATATCCCTCTGCCGAGAGGGTCCCTCTTCCGGAGGGAATGGCCACAGCAGCTGACATCGTGATCTTAGGTGCTCATGGGCTGGATCCGGCTGGCTCCGGGACTTCGGGTGGCAGGGCCAAGGCACTCATCATCCAGTCAATCGGGCATTTTCCTGATTTCTGTGCCCCACCTACTGCAGTTCTTGGCCTTGTCTAAGCGTGATTCCTGGGGCGGGGTATGCAGGGGCGTGTTGAGGAAGCACATCTCCCAATCATACCACCAATCCACCCAGAGGTCCCAGGCAGAACCTCCCCCAGGAGGGAAGCATCCAGTGGACGCTTATGGAACCCTTCCCTTGCCGGTCTCCTTTCCTGGAACCCGAGTCACCAGCATGCTGATCGAGCTCCTTCTCTCTGCACCACAGAGCCAGCTGCAATAGATTTTCAAAGTATAGTTAATCAAGAAAATAAGAATCAGTGGAGCAATTCATTGAAGGTTGAGCAGTGTAACTCGAGTATTTAATTGCTGATATCAGCAATATGGCATCAATGTTGTTTAATAAATCTCTAGTGCCAGATATATACTATAGTCTATAGAGGCAGATGGCGGCACCCCAGCTGCTGTTAATTGAAGTGACAACACAAGATGACATGACAACCCAGACAAGCTGTACTTGAATTTGAAACAAGATATAGCCAAATGAAATTCAGCTCTAAGTGGTGCTAAACAGCTTGGCAGCACAACAGTCACAAGAAACAGATGATACCGCCAATAAAGTCTTGTATCTTACAGTACTGGTGGGTGCTCACATTAGAAACCACACAGCTACATTTAATGAAAATGACTGGATTTATCTCCATTTCCTTTACATTCCAGCAGTTTCTTTAAATTCTGTCACAAAGTTTCTTTGACATGTTGTAACATGTAATGTAATAAAATATTGAATGTATGTTGAGAAACATTAAAAGTAGAAAGAGTGAGGTAATTATCCCACTGTATACTTCACTAGTTCGACCACATTTGAGTATTGTGCCCTTCTGTAACAATACAGAACATAGGAAGTATGAAAATAATGGAGCAAGTGCAGAGAAAAGTAAAAAACAAATTTAAAGACCAAATCATATAAGGAAAGATGAAATACACTTGGGCTTTAGCTGCTACAATATAAGAAACTGAAGGGCAACCTTTGCTATGTTTATATAGAGAATAATGAATGGGTAGGGGTTTCAACGAGATTTTGCACACATCCCAAGGTGTGGATGCTGCATAAACCCCAAGAGTGAAGCTCGAGGGGTTTGTTAAGGCTTTCCTCACCCAGGGTGTGCGTAAATCTGAGTTTTGCCCACCCATCCATCTCTTTATTTTATATAATTGCCAGGTGCGCTTTCACCACAGCAATTATATAAAGTAAAGATTTCCTGAGAGCCATGAACCGGTTGGGTTTCAGTGTGGTCCGTGGTCGTGGAAAAAACTACTTGTGTGTATTTTTCTTTTTACCTACTCCAGTTTGCAGTTTTTTGCCAGTTATTTCTTTATTTTCTAATTTATAAAATGAACTTACTGCTAACTTGGGAGTGCGGCGATGTTTGTATCACTGGGGAATGGCAACGGAAAGTGGATGAGCGGTGGCTGTGCATGCTCAGAAGTAGGAAATGGGTGTGTTTGTCATTATAACCAGCTTGTTATAATGACAGAATTATAACTTGGTTTCCTATTGGAGAAAATGCTCCTAGTTATTATATAGAGAATAATGGATGGGTAGGGGGTTATACCAGGATTTTACACACCCTGAGAGGTGGAGGCCACGAAACCCCAAGAGCGAAGCTCGAGGGGTTTATTCAGGCATCCCACCCCTGAGGGGTGTGTAAAGCCCAAGTTTTAAGTCCCCTTCCCATCTTTATTTTGTATAATTGCTGGGGATTGTTTTTCACCACAGCAATTATACAAAATAATGTGAGTCAAGCCATGGACCATTCATTTCAGCGCGGTCCGTGGCAGCTCCTGACATAAAGCAGTGTTCACTTTTTTATTTTTATTATTTATTTATTTATTTGAGTCTAGGATTAAATACCTATTTGCAACCAAAATAAGCATTTATTGTGCCATATTTGAAAAAAACGACACCCACCAACTCCTACTGTCAGCAAAGTGTAAAGTGTTGAGGAGGGAAGGCAGGGGTGGAGCAGAGATGAGAAAGATCGTGGCAGGCACATGCCTGCGGTTAGGAAAATCAGCATATTTGTCATTATAACCAGCTGGTTTTATCGACAAAATTACAACCTGGTTTCCTATGGGAAAAACAATAACCAGTTATTATATAGATAGGATGGTTGACCATCCACAACAAGGCTGTGTTTCCATCAACTCCTGAGATGGAAACATGGCTTTAGTTGTGGATGGTCAACCATCCACTATTTTATAAAGTATATGGTTGCTGAACATTTAAAAAGGTTCATACCTTGTGTTCACATTTCCGCTTTTTATCTTATTCTCTCTTCCACTCGATGCAGTACTGCCCCAGATGTTACCGTTTGCCCGACTCTCGCCACAATCCCACTCTGCTCTGACACCCATAAACTGCGGCAGTAAAGAAAAAAAAAGAAAAAACTCTGAAAACAGACAGTTTGGACACAAAGAGCTGATCCTATAGTCCGTGTCCAAACTGTATAGTAGGTATAAAATGCCGCCTGACCGCCGCTGACAACGCCATTTTCTAATGTGTTTTGGAATCTCCGCTCCCAATCAGCCAATCAGGTGATAGGGCAGGTCGGAAAAGTTGTTGTACTATCAATGTGACTTCAGAATGATAGTACAACAACTTTTTGACCTTTGAACTGTCCTACATTAAGATTTTGAAAGTCATGGCTTTCTATTCATAATAAGCCCTAACCATATACTATAAAGCATTTCAGAATGAGCAACTATGGATAACTTCTGGGCTGTGTAGAAATGAAGGGAAGATTGACAAGGTCACATGAACTGCAACTGAAGGGAGAAATTGTTAGAACAAACAAGAGAAGTGAATGGTTTTGTCAGAGAGTGCTCAGTGCCTGAATGCACTACCTGCGACTGTGGTGCTAAGCAAAAGTTGGACCAGTTCAAAGAGAGCTTGATAATTATATGGGAGTGGAACAGATTACACAATACCACTGATATGTGACAAGTCACTTAAGGCTAACGCCAACGAACTTATTTCAAAACTATGAAACATAGTAATTTAAGATTGGAAGGGACACTAGGTCCATCAGGTCTTCCTCTGCTTCATAATCGGGGCTGAAATAAGTATGTTCTGCAAACATGTAGCAGTGGCGTTTTTAGAGAGGCAAGTTTGACTGGCATGTGCAATGCCCATTATGCAATGGTATGGGACTAACGAGTTCAGCTAGTACTTAAAGGTGAAGGAGAACTGCAAGTGGGTGCACCAGTGCATCTAGCAAAATGACAGGTTAGGGAAGGGATGTCTGGATTTAAATTTATGGAGGATGGATGGGCCTTCTAACCTAAAGGATTGACAGCACATCCAGAGCCTCAAAGGCAACTGGACCAGAACAGAGGTTGGATGAAGGACTCCCACCCAAGCTTTCCAGCAACAGCCGTCTCATTGTAGGGGAGCGGGACTGGGAAACACAAGGGTGGGGAAAAGGGGAGATCATGTAGGGTTCATTTAGTTGCACAGAGAAACTCCAAAGTGCTCCACCCAAAGCTTATGAACTAACATCTGTTTGCACTGGAATACAGTTCCCCTGCTGAAATGGGGAAAGTTCAGGCACACTCAACTTACTGCAGTGTATAGAAATCTTTTTATTAAATGACGCATAAACACAAGGTCATCGTTTTAATAAAAATTCTTTGCCAGCATCATATATGTCCTTCCTGATGCTTATCACATAGCAGGACAAATTATGGCAGTAACAAACAGTAGCGTCCACTACCTGTGTATCCACCTTTGAAAAGAGCAGTCACCACTAGCAAGGCTACATTAAGCATTTTTATGCAAGACTTGGCAGTTTGGAAGGTTTTAAAAAATGGCTATATGTAATTTGCTTCTTTTCCAGCAAATTAGGATAGTTCAATCTGTGGAGTACATTTTCAATAGATTTGTAGCCCAATTTGCAGTCCTACAATACAGTTTAACTGTTTCTCTTCCATACATCTCTGTCTGCCTGTCAAACATAATTTGATAAATTACATTTGCCGGTTTGAAAATCTTCCATAACCAGGGCCAGGGTGGCTGCATCCAAGGGTGTTGCAGGTCAGGATATGAGACAGCCCCTGGCAGCAACCTTCTCGGAACACTGCAACAAGCCATTGGCAACAGGAGAAGTGCCAGTGCCCTCCTGCACAAGTGTGGGGATAGGGAGACCACAGGAAATTACAGACCAGTGAGTCTTATGACAATAGTGGGCAAACCACTGGAGACAATAAATGAAGAATCGATAGTTGAATTTCTAGAGGAAAACAGGCTTAAGGATAGGAATCAACATTGGTTCACAAGAGGCAGGTCATGCCAAATGAACTCGAGTTATTTTTTGTAGTTTGGTAACACAGAAGGTGCTTCTACACACAGGTTTTAAAATGGAATGAGCATTACCTGTGGTGCCGTTGTACTCTATTGCATTCTTAGAATCCTTTACACTCTGCGAATTTTCCAGCAACTCACGCTCTATTTGTCTTTTGGCACCCCACAGAGCTTTGCTGCTCTATAGCTGTTTCTGCACTGCTTTGGAATGGCTGTTTTGCACAGCTGGATGAAACGGAACACAAAGAATGAACCGTGAAAAGCTGAGAATGTGGTTTGAGGTAACATTCACCAAGGGAATGGAACAGATGCGTTTTACACAAAAGGAAGGTAACAGAATACTGTTTCTGTAATGGTCATTCTGCTATAGAAACCTGTATGTAAAAGCCTGAGAGAGTGGATAGAGACCAAGCCATCAACATCTTGTATTTGGACTTCAGTAAGACAATTGACTCAGTGCCACCTAGGGGCTAACAAAAACGTAGAAGCCATAGTTCTAGGGAAGGGATAATTAGGTGGATTGGAGGTGGTTAATAGATAGGACACAGATAGCAGTCCTGAATGGAAAGTTCTCTGATGTCAGGAGGTTGCTAGGTAGAATGTCATAGGGATCTGTCCTGGGGCCAGTACTTTTGATATGTACATTAACGACACTTGGGAAGGGTTACAGGGAAAAATGAGTGTTGGGGACAGCAAAAGACTCCATGGGACAACAGACAGTGAGGAGGGACTTGGCAACCTGAAAAGGGGTGTACAGAGGTTGGACCAGTCTTCTAGAAGTTGACAATTTAAGTTCAGTGCCAAAATGTAAAGTGATACACATTGATTACAATCCACAGACAGAATATTGCATCTATGTAATTAAGGTGGAGCACTCAAGGGAGAAAAGGAAATGGGATGATAATTAATGGTAGTTTGAAAACCTCTTACCAATGTGTAGAGCCACCTCCACAGCTAGGGGTTTCCAGCATGGTTCCTGGTGAGGACACCTACAATGACTGTATCCAAAATAGTAGAGTAAGCGCAAATGGTGGCGGGGTGATCGTCCCTTGGGCGGCTAGCCCGAAAAGGATGATGTCCTTAAACCCACAACAGTTGGGATGCACTCAGGTGAAGGAAAAAGTAAGCACCTTAATTTTATTTCATTACATGGTCATAACCCATTTTTTCCACTGTCCACCCATTAAATACATACAGTTTGCCAATAGTTTTTTGTCAGTGATGTTTTAGATGAATGATACGACAGTTCACAATCCATGCGTATCTCCATATGGAATGATATGACTCATGTCACACAAGTCATATTGCAGTATCAAGTGCCAGTACAGAAAAGCAAGGCTTTAATTACCTCCACCCCAGACAGTTAACATGGAAAACCCTAGCACTTTGCTCAGCTAGAACTTCATCAGAGGGCATGTTAATACAGATTTGAACATGCAATATACTGTACACCCACAATGTAGTCCTTTGTCTCAAGAGTCTCCTTTTGTGGGTATAATCAAATTACCTACACAGTTCCTAATTTAAATGCCCCATAGCAAATATAGCACTGGGGCCCACCTGTGAGACAAAGTGCTTTAGTGCCATAAATAATACAGTGCATGATAAACTGAACCCAGTAAATACTGTTTAGCTCAGATAAAGTTAATAAATTTTAACAATAATTCTCATAACTTACTAAGATACATGCTATTATAATTCTTAACTTTAATCACTAAAGTAATTGGGGCTCTTACAAAGAACACTTTTTTTACTGGGTCTGGGAGATCTTGACTTACTGGTGTAGGTCAGGGTTGTCTGGTCTTCAGGTCTTCCCTCCCAGTCAGGAATGCAGCTTAAAAAGAATAGACTGGAGTCAGATATGAGGTGTATCACATATTCATTAATGTTCAGTTAAGAACAATATGCATGTCCACTCCAGTCATGAGATCAATAGATGCATAATATGGCTGGCCCAGGGGCGCTGAGGGTTGAGGTGCTGGAAGCCACCCTTGTGCCACGCCGTGATCTGAGTTCGAGAGTGAGCTTGGGCGCCAGTAGGGAGGGATTGGATTGAGCACCTTGGGGCTGCTCTCCGATCCTGGTGGGAAGGCATCAGGGTGCTTGGTGCTCCGCAGCCCTGGTGGAGATCGGGGTGTCACAGTAGCTGGACAGCATGTAACAGCGTGCCTGATGCTGGTAGGGTTGCCTTGCACCAAGTGTTGGGGTGCACGCAGGGAGGTGGGGTTGGGCAGAACAAGGGAGAAACCCAGCTCGAGGGATAGGCAACAGCACCTATCCTCCATGCCCAGTGCCGGGTTTGTCTCAGCCGGCTCTATCGATCCTGTACCGGGCCCCACCTGCATGCCAGAGTCTGCTCGCAAGGAGCCTAAGGTAAGGAGTCGGGCTACCCTCCCGGGTGGGTTAAACCGGGGTGCTGGCTGCAGGGGTGGAGAGAGAGGGGCTCAGGCCTACAGCGATCCTTAGGCACGGCAGCACAGAGATCGCTGCTTGAGAGAGTTCCCGAGCCGTGAAAGAGAGTTGAAAAAAAAAATAGATGCATAATAGGCATCTCTGCACCAGTTCAGTTTACAAACCATATTTTTAGCCCCAAGGCCCTGTAGGTCTGAGACATGGTTCCCCACCAGGGAACCAATTTTCTCATCCATGAACAGAGGCATAAGAGGCACTTACCTCCCTTACAAACACTGGGGCCTATGCATTATGGGTGTGAATTGCCTATGCACCACAGATCAGCAGCATATAGGTATTCTAAGTGTCAGTGCCACGTACCAGGGTCCCCATGGACCCATGCACAGATGCACAAAAAGAGACATGCCTCTCTCTTGCATTGAATCCCTGGTTGGTTGTGCAGCTTTGTGTGCAGCCAGACCTGGGGCATGTCTGAGGACGTGCCTGCACTCCATGCCATTCACTAAGGCACAGAGTTCCTGGCAAGGGGATGCAGAATATTGCAGCAGGACCCTACTGTATCTTCTATGCACCCCCATGACACACACCAGCTGTGGCGGGAGGGAATCCCTCCACCATGCTTCCTCAGCCCCCTAGGGAACAGGGAGTGCTGGGGACAGCCATTTGGGCACTTGCCCAAACTTCACAAAAGATGCTCCCATGCCTGCCCAGAATCCCTGTTCACATGGAGCTGGACATCCACTTCAGGACCTAGGACAGGCATCCGATTGGATGCCCACCTGTGTCACTTGTACTGCTCCCATGCAGCTGTACTACAGGGGTGGAGGGAGGGGTGGGCGGGGCTGTGGAGGTACCCTGTGCGGGCATGCAGTTGTGCATACCATGCATCCTGCACCCTGTCCACAGCTTGTAGCTATGTGGGCTGGGTACATGCGAATCGTGCATTCCCAGCACACCTTCTGCATAGCCCCTACTGTTTGCAAGACATTAGCCATTCAAGTATACTGCTGTGTTTCATTCACTCTATTACTTTTGCAGCCATGTCAGGGACAAAGCAGCACACTGGCAGTTCTACTTCAGTAAAGAGTTCTCCTCAGCAATCCAGGTTCAGAAATCCAGCAAACAACATGAAAGCCCACTGGGGAAGTCTAGTTCTGATAATTAGTCACCCCATTAGGGATCAAGAGATTGATACAAATACCATAGTTCCTGATCCTGCTTGGCAGCAGTGAGATTAGGAGGAGGACCCTCACCAGGTTCCTACGCACACTGTTCTGTTGTTTAAAGTTTCTTCTATAATGAGCGAAAGAGTTCAGGGTTATGGAGCCCCTCCCCACAAACATGAGAGGCTAACCTAGAGATAAATCTTTGAAAAGACAGGTACTGTCAATCCAGTTTACCTAGCTCAGAGGTGTTGCACCCCCAACACACACACACCTCCCGCTCAGCTCACAGAAGGGCTGGCAGTATAGCCTAGAGGTTATAGTAACGAGCTGTAAATAAATGAGCTTGGTATATCCAGTAGACCTGGGTTTGATTTTACAACATCCAGTTGCATACTGTGTGACTCTGAACAAGTCATAACCTCCCAGTGCTTCCGCACCACCCCTGAAAAAAGGCATTTGTGCCTAGTGGGCCTTACCTGGTTACCAAAAGCAATAATATGTGGACCAGAAACAACAGTTCTGGTGACTCCTCTTGTCATTGGAGAATGGTGAATTTGAGTCTTCAGATTTCAGCACTGATCAAGGATGCCAGATGGCTGGGTTTTCCTCAAGAAAAGCCTGAAGGTTTTAAAATGTTTGGGATTTCCTCCTTTGATCCAACATGTGGCCTGTGAATTGTTCCACTATGAGTTCTGCAGAAGGGTGGTCTTCTTGAACCACTGAAACATTAAGGTGATGGACTCTGTCTGGAAGTGTACCTGGCTGACTATCTGGAAAAGTTCAAGCCTGTAAATCCTAAGGGGCAGTTAGGATGCACCCCAAAATCATAGAAGAGCTAAAGCAACAATTGTCGGGGCCACTTGCAATAATCTTTCTTGAGTCCATCCTTACAGTTGGGGTGTCAGAGGACTAACAAATTGGCCAGTGTAGATCCCAGCTTCAGGAAGGGGGCAAGACCAGACCTAGCCAACTACAAGTCGTTTCCCTTCATGTCAGTGTTGAGCAAGGTCCTAGAATCCATTATCAAGGACAGAATAATGGATTACTTGATTGAAGCTAGGGTTCTTACTTAGAAACATAGAAACAGAATTTGACTGCAGATAAGGACCGCTTGGCCCACCTAGTCTGCCCATTTCCCTACTTGATGGATAAGCTGCAGATTCTAGTTAATCAACAGCTTACTTCCTCCTGCCCCCACTAGAATTGCCTTATGCCTGTCCCATGCATTCTTGAATTCTCCCACTGTTCCAGACTCCACAACCTCCTCAGGAAGGCTGTTCCATGCATCCACAACCCTCTCTGTGAAAAATACTTTATAATATTACCTCTGAGCCGTCCCCCTCTATCTTCAAATTGTGCCCCTTGTTCTTGCACATCTCTTCTTCTGAAAGATACTACCCTCTTGTACAGTACTTTGTTAATTCCTTGAGATACTTGAAAGTTTCTCATATGTCCCCCTCTCCGTCTTTTCCTCAAGGTTATACATATTAAGCTGCTTTAGTCTCTTCTCAGATGTCTTCTGGTGCAGACCCTGCACCATTTTGGCTGCCCTCCTCTGAACAGCCTCCACTCTGTCTATATCTTTCTGAGAATGGGGTCTCCAGAATTGCACGCAGTACCCAGATGGGGTCTCACTAACTGTCTGTACAGAGGGATAACAACTTCTGTTTTCTACAGTTGATGCCTCTCCCATGCATCCCAGTATCCTCCCAGCCCTCCTTACTGCCTTCTCACATTGCTTGCCCACCTTTAGGTCATCTGATATAATTACTCCTAGGTCTCTTTTGACTTTTTTTTATTAACTCACCCCCATTGTGTACTTCTCCCCAGGATTTTTGTTTCCCAGATGCATTACCTTGCACTTCTTTGCACTGAATCTGAGCTGCCACATATTTGACCATTCTCCAACCTTGCCATGTCCCTTTCATTCTTTCCACTCCACCTTGTGTATCAACCCTGTTGCAGATCTTTGTGTCATCTGCAAAAGACATACCTTTCCTTCCAGGTGCTCTCAATGTCACTTATAAAGACATTAAAGAGGATTGGTCCAGTACTGAACCCTTATGTACCCGCTAGTTACCCTCCTTTCTTCACTGTGGACTCCGTTTACTATTACCCTTTGTGTCCTATTGCCCAGACAATTTTTTATCCAGGCTACCACCTTGGGACCCACTCAAGGCTGGCTAACTTGTATATTAATCTTTTGTGTGAGACTGTGTCAAATGCCTTGCTAAAATCTAGGTAGGCCATATCCACAGCCCGTCCCTGGTCTACTGCTTTGGTCACCCAGTCAAAGAAATCTATTAGGTTCATCTGACATGACCTTCCGCTGTGAATCCATGCTGCCTTGGGTCCTGTGCCCCACTGGCCTCTAGGTACTCAACAATTCTTTCCTTCAGAAGTGATTCCATTATTTTCCCTACCACTGAGGTCAAACTAACAGGTCTGTAGTTTCCTGCCTCTGCCCTGCTCCCACTTTTGTGAAGTAGAATCACATTTGCCCTCCTCCAGTCCTCAGATACCACCCCATCCTCCCATGATTTGTTAAAGAGAGTAGTCAGTGGTGTTACTAGTTCTACCTTAGTTCTTACCTCCTGTTAGAATGGCTTTATGAGAGGCAGATCATGCTAAACCAACCATATCTCTTTCTTTGAGGGAGTAACCAGGGAGGTGGACATGCACATTCTGGGGGAGGGGAATCAATGCCAAAAATACAATAAATGACAGCAGTCAAAATCTAAGGCAGCAGCAAGTGAGTCTGATGCTAACAAAAATCGTGACAATTATTCTGTACAGGATTTAGTGGTGAGTTTTGAAGAGCCTTCAGCAAGTATATTTCACGAGATGAACAAAGTGCAAAGAGAAAAAGAACAAGAAGTATTAAAAAACAGAAAACAAGGAGCGGAGGAAGACAAAGAATGCAGAAATGAAAGGAATGAACCATAGATGCTGTGGAACAATCAGAAAACACAATAATTAATTTGTCAGCAAAGCAATGAACACTGATACAGCAAGAAACGTCTTGCACAAAGGTTTAAACATAATGATTACAAATCCTCCAACAGATTTAAGCTCGACACAGAATTCAAATCAAATTCATTTATTGTTCTTCCAAAAATATTTACAATTTGGGACATTATAAACATCAGATACAAAAAAGAGTAGATACAAAAACAGTCATACATTCGGAGTACAATTTTATATTATCAATAATTATTTCTGTTGAAATCTTTTCAAATAAGCCTTTTTCTTAAAACTGATTACAGTTGATAAAAGTTAAAACACATTTCAACATCTTTCACTGTCTCAGGATGGAGCAGAATAAATACTGGGTCACAGTCCAAGTTAATGTATCTGGACAAAAAGTAATTTAGAATCAAGTTTCTTCTCTTGTTGAACAAAGGGCATTGTATTATTATATGAAATAATGTTTTGTTAAACCTTTGTTACAAGACGATTCATTATTATTAGGGTTGGCTTGAGAGAGAGTGCATTAGTGCTGCATATTTAGAAGTAATTACCTGAATCTCGCCACGTTATCACCTTTCAATATTAGGTGCAATTGGAGAAGTAAATAATTTTCAAAGTCGAATCCATTTTATTCTTCCCATATCAAATGGCTTGTTTTTGAGATCGAACCATCTGTATCTGATTATTCTGTGCTAATTCAAATATATATTTTTGAATTTATCTCTATAGATATCAGATATTAAAATATCTGCCTGATGGTCTCTCCAGTGGTGCATACCATTTAAATGTTGTAAATTATTTAACAAGGCTCTTAACCAGGCTAGAGAAATCCCATAGAATAACATTTTCTTTTTCTTTAAGACAAAGTTTTAATAAGTTATTGTTATGATTATTAAGAATCCTAAGCCAATATGACAATAATCTAAGATTAACCAAATCCGCCAATGGTATTCTGCCAAGTTCAGCTCTTACTATAAATTTGGCCATTGAGAGAGGAACTTGAAGGATTGCTTTATAGTAAAAGATAAAGATAATTCAAATTTTGGGTTGAACTTAACCCCAAATTTCAGCACCATATAATAAAATAGGAGGATTTTGGATTCTCCGGCTTTGATATCTGGGACTACCGAAAGTCCTCCATATTTATAGTTAAACCTAAGGAGAGCTTTGGCTGCACACTTAGCTTTTATGATTTGCTCATTAATATGTAAGTTCCAAGAACTGGTTGAAGAAAATTTAGTGCCCAGATAGCAATATGAAGCTACTACGCCAATTTGTGAATTATTTAACTTTATTTTTGGATTTGAAGGTTTAATACCAAAACCATTAACTTTGTTTTTTCAAGATTTATTCCCAAATTTAATTGATGACATTTATATTTCAGTTGATCTAATTTGATCTGAAGTCCTTCTTGAGTTAAGGAAATGAGAACTAGATCGTCAGCATATGCTAAAATATGAATATGTTGATTATTAATGTTGGGTGAATCCAAAGGAGCTGATGTATCAAAATAAAGCAAGGAATCAATATAGAGATTAAACAAAAGTGGAGCCAAAAGGCAGCCCTGTTTAACCCCTTGTTTGTTCTAAAATATTCTGAATTAACACCCTTTAAGTCATATCTGATTGCTGTAAGTGTTTGAATATAGTAAAAAATAGGAGTTAATACATTTATAGACAGTTCACGTTCAAGTAGAATATTCCAAAGGCTTTTCTAACTACCTAATCAAAAGCCACAACGAAATCAATAAACAGTACATAGAGTTTCATCTTTATGTATAAACTGTTCAGAAAGATATGTTTCAAATATATCACCCCATAACATCATTTTAAACATCACCACAATAATATTGTGGTTAAGAATGTCGGGAGCCTTTACAGTGATAGGGGTATTACATCGTTACAGAGTTATGCCTACCCCTTGTTGCTGTATGTGTAGGCAGAAGGAAAGCAGTGGTGGGGAAGGGATAAGACAGCAGAAGATAATATACTGCCATGACCTCTATTTTTTCCTACAACGCTCCCTATCATGCCTAGCAAAGTTTATATCCAAGCATGGGATAAATTCATTTTATGATTTGTTTGGTGGGAAAGCCCCCAGGGTAAGGTACACCATTCTTCAACTCCCTAAAGACAAAGGTGGGATAAACTTGCCAAACGTGCATATCGCCCAGGCCTCTCACATCCGATCCCTTCTATGCTGGCAATCCCTGGCATATGGCGCATATCTGTAGGAAGCTTATAGAGCAAACCCTTAATGATATAGTTGATCTAACTCCATACCTCTTTGAAACCCACCTACGTGCCTACCCTCATTAAATTTTTCCCAATATACTGGCTGAGCCTTTTGCCGGTGGCTGTATGTGTTAGGCTAACTTTTATTCCCTAGCAGAAAAATTGTACTTTAGAGCACTGGCCAATGATACAGCTTATCTACAAAACAGGCTGGATAAGGCTATTAATTAGTGGTGTTGGTACAACATGTGGTGTTGGTACAACATTAAATTTGTCTATCAGCTGCTGGGACCTACAGGCCTGCTCCCCTTGTGTCACTGCAGTCTATTTACAGATTACCAAATTCAGATTTTCACAGATTTTTACAACTAAAATCCTACCTGCAGCCACATGAAGAAGCGTTGACCAGTATAGTAGAGGAACCCACCCGCTAATTGCTCTTATTTTATCCTATCTTAGGGATAACACCATGGATCATCTTATTAGCACAATCCATAAGGCCTTAAGGGCAGATGCCTCAGAATCAGCTTATACAATAAGAGCAAAGTGGTCACAGGAGTTAAATACCAATATTAATCTTGCAGTCTGGACTGATTATGCCCTCCCAGCCTATAAAGTATCCATGTCCACTTACTGGAAAGAATATGCTTGGAAATCTAGAGTTAGATTTTTTTTCGTACTCGCTGTTGTGGCCAAGTACACAAGCCCCAAACTTGGAGAGTGTTGGAGGGTGTGCTTTACCTCAGCAGATCTGAACATATATTGTGATCCTGCAGACTGCTTCCCAATACTGGTGGGATGTTTTGGAGGACATTGCTGCAATATATGAATGTCCTGATCTTCTTAGCCTGACATATATGCTCACAGCCATGGTGCCACAGAGGGTCAAAATTAAAGACACCTATAAACAGACAGCGCTCCTTTTATTAGTAGCCAAAAGGTAATAACCAGGCTGTGGCATACAAAAAAATACCCACTCGGGAGATGTGGCACAGCATTGCCCATGAAGTATATTCATTGGAGAAGCTCTCTTTCAGGTTGCAGGGATGTACTGGCCCTCTTGAGATTAACTGGTGCAAATGGGTATTACACCAGCTGTAGCACTGCTCAGATTTTGTACCATAAGGGAACTATATGGCCAGCCTCTCCTCTCAAGATTGGGGTTGTACTGTTACCTAAGCCAGGGCTTCACAAATAACAGGAGTAATAACCTTTCATTGTTCTTAGAGTGGTCTTTCCCTCTCTCTTTCTTCTATATCTTGTACTTTTTACCTACTCTTCCCATGAATATACTATGGGTACCTGCAATGGGCTAAATTATGAGTTTTTTTATTAGACTTACCCTTTTTCTAGTTCTTAACTGTTTTCTTACAGCAGAATAACAATAGTTGTTAGTTTCCATTGAAATGGGAACATAAGAAACAAAAACAAGACGGTAAAAGAATTATTAACTGTTTTTAGCTGAATGTAAGGAATACCGGCCTTGTATAAAAAGAACAATCTTTTTTTTTACCTTTCCCCACTGGCTTATTCATTTTATAGACTCTTAAGCCTTAAAATATAGTGTGAACAAAAGAAGAGTAGTAATATTATAACATGTCTAGAATTTGATCAAGCTTTTTTTATTCAAGTTATTACATTTTAAAGGTCCACTACAGAATATTCATTTAACTCATAGATTACATACATATATTAGGTGTAATCATCAGACTTAGTACATTTTAAAGTACATTTGACATAGAGGTATACCTCGTGTTACATAGACATAGTTAACATTTTAAAGGTAAAACTATCTATACATACTCATTTAAACTTTTCTTACAATTAGGTTCTCTGTCCTACTTGATCTCCGACACCCTTCAAAGTATCTATCTCTAAGGTTACTGGGTTTGCTTATCATCCTATATCTCCCAAATATGACTGGTAGTTCTGGGCACAGATGTGCCAGGATACTAGATTAGGGTCAGCTTCTGCCTGTAACCTCATCTGTAATCCATCTCCTCCCGGGATCCATGCCACATCGTCAACTGGTCCATCATCTGAGGAAAACTGGGTTTCTCAGATTAACTTTATCATCAGTTCTTCCATATGTTACATCTCTTCCATATTTAAGCCACTGTTGGAATGTAGGGGTTCAACAGTCAGCCATCTTCTTGTGATGGCTTTGTGTGCTGCTACTATTAATATGCCCCATATATATATAATTGGTCATTCCTTTTATTTCTGGTGGGGGCAGTCCCAGTAGTAGAATTTGATTAAGCTTAATGTAGTTGATGTATTACTCTGTCTTTTGCTGAGATGCCTTTCTGGCCTGTTGTGATCTTTGTGTATTTTATTAATAAAATGTTAAATTAAAAGAAAAGAGAACAGGAGGTGTGGTGCCTGGCTGAGCCACTACCCGATGGAGTGGCTAAGGGTAATTCTGGGTAGCGTGTGTGTGTGTGTGTGTGTGTGTGTGTGTGTGTGTGTGTGTGTGGGTGAAGCCCCTGAAACAAAGAACTCCTGCTGGTTTGTTAGTTTTGTGATGTGTTGGAATTTGTGTCGATCTATGTTTTCACCGACGTTGTTATTTGATTTAGATATTTTGGTTGCAGCGTTGTGTGCCGCAATGTTATTGTCAGCAATGTTATCACCTGGAACCGCTTTAAATATTGCATAGAGAATAAATGATGGGAGGTGTGTGCTATGAGATTTAATGCACACCCAAGGTATGTGATGCTACATAATCACCTGAGGGGTTTATTAAAGCATCCCACACCAAGGGTGTATTAAATTTGAGTATGCCACACTTCCACATTTTTATGTTTCGTAATACACTGAGCAGCAATTTTTCACATACACGCATTGCACACACACACTCACACCACACACTCACTCCTACCTGTCTTTAGTGTTCACACACACACACACGATACACACACAGGCTGTGACTCCCTCTTTCTGCTGCCTTCTCTTTCTTTTCTTTTTTTAATTCGGCCTGATGCTCTTTTTTTTAAATTTACTTACAGTTTATCACCCCAAAATCACATCTTAGGACGACGCTCCCTGGGCACGCCCGTGCCAAAATGGTCGGACGGCAGGATCAACCAGATATTTTGCAGGGTACAAGGTTGGATCAACCAGATACATTTTAAAATGAAAGAAGGGATGATCATGTTCTTTTTGCGGCAGGTTCTCCTGAAGCAACAGATGGAGTGCCATCTTTCAAAGACTGTTCAGCCGCCCACATCCATTCCTTGAGCCAATGCAGGAGCGGCATCAGTTGAGTCGATGGCACGTGACTGTCATAACAACCAGCCGGTTGTTACAGGAAATATCAACTGGTCTAGTCTATAGGAAAAATTGCTGACCAGTTATTATCATCTGTTAAAACCTAATTAAGGTGAAATAAGTGATGCTAGTATCTCTGTAGAGAATTCTGATTTTGAATTGTTGGATGATCAATATTTTTCCTTCTCTTTGTGAATAACTTCTTGACTACTACCTCTCTCTTCCTTTTAGAACCTTGTTGCTGACCATCCACTGTTGTTTTGCCAGTTACCACCCCTGACCTTCCTTCAGTTCAGTCTTTCTTGTTATGTTTGAACATTCCTAATATTTCTCTCTATATAACCTTACTGTCTTATTAACCCTTTCACTCCACAGGTCGGGTCCATGGCTTCTGCACTTATTATACTGTATATCTTACTGCCATTATCTGTATAATGCTTGCCATTATTTTTGTTGTTTCTACCCATTGTATTTTTGTAGCACTGCTGTACTGTTCCTCTATTTCTATTATTGTACCCATGTTGCTGTTGTTCAACTGTTCTCCTTTTGTTGTACTCTCCGGGTCGTGCCTGAAAATAGTAATTTTATGGCTAGTGCACCTACCCGTTAACAAAACTAAATAAATAAATAAATAAATAAAATTTGAATCTTGAACTGTCAGCAGATGTTCTAGTGAATGAAGTTTTGAATCAAATGGAAAATGAGAAAGTCATCAGCAGACTGTTGGCAAAGAAGAACCTTCAAGCAGTGATGTTTAGAGTTAAATCTGTGTTTGATCCACATTATATTATTTATTTATTTATTGAATTTTGATGACGGGGTAAGCCCTGGGCCAAGGTCCCTTTTCAGGGCGACCCGGGAATAAACATTAAGAGACACATACAGTAGATAAACTGTGGTAGTACAGAGTATCACGGTATACAGTATTCAGCTGTTTGCACATAGTAGACATGACATTGGTTAGCTGTTGATATAACAAGCATTTGTCAATGCTGAAAGTTTGCTTTCTGGTATTAGCATTGGAAATGCAGGAGTTAGAGAGATGCAGAATAGTAATGGCAGTGAAGTACTGAACTTCACACCAACCCCACCTCCACCTGCAGAGACGGACAGGCATTGGGGTATGCATTTGGGTCATTGCCCATAATGTTCATGCCATTTCACTTCACTCTATCATGCACACACTGCCATGTGTTGAGTTGTGCCTTGGGGTGTTTGGTTGTACAGTCACCCCATTCCATAAGAACATACGCTGAAATGGGTGCAGTATAGGAGAACAAGGTGAACTGTGGGACCAAGAGTTCATGGTACACCTCAATGCCTGTCACTGGCTGCAGGGTGGTGGGGTGGGGTGGAATGGTATGAGCATTACAGTCAGCAATCCAAAGGCACACTCTGATGCCTGTCAGTCTGTACAGAGTGGGACATTATGGTTAGACACCCTAAGCGCCCCAGGCATTTGTTGGTATTTACACTACATTTTCAACATGGCCTTTTGTGACCCGCCCACTTCCTGAAGCAAGTATTTGGGACCTCTTCTCATGAACAGTGGCACTGTGATTTTGTTAGTGTGTCGAACTTTGAGTTCCCACAGTGACCATGCCGTTCTGCACCAGATGTACAAAACACAGATCAGGCAGAATGTGAAGAATGACAGCTGTACCATTCATAGGGAGCTGTGAAGAGATGGCAATGTTGAAAATCTGTAGTGAAAATATTAAAAATACTCAAACTTCCGGCTTAAGTGGAAACTGCACAACGCATGTGCATAACACAGTCATTTAGTGGAATTTTTCATCAAATTTTCAACATAGGCATTTTGTGACCTCTGCTCATGAACAGTGTCACCAGGATTTTCCTAATCTGTCCTGAATATTGATTTCCCACAGCTATTGTGCTATGCTGCGTCACATGTGTAAATGCATATTTTGGGCAGGATATGAAAAATGACAGCTGTACTTTTCATAAGGAGGTGTAAAAATGCCAATGTTGAAAATCTGGAGTGAAAATATTAAAATGCACGTAACTATGAGGGTGCATGGAAACTGTACAATGTACACTCATAACACAGTCATTTCATGGACTTTTGTCACTAAATTTTCAATACAGGCATTTTGGCACCTCTGCTCATGAGCAGTGTCACTATAATTTTCTTTAATCTGTCTCGAACACTGACTTCCCACAGCGACTGCGTATTCTGCGCCCGGAAAGGCAAAACACATTTTGGCCAGGATGTGAAAAATGACAGCTGTACTGTTCATAAGGAGGTGTGGAAAAATACCAATGTTGAACATCTGGATGAAAATAATACAAATTTACGAAGTTACAAGCATACATGGAAACTGCATAGTGCATACTATAACACAGTCATTTTATGGACTTTAATCACCAAATTTTCAATATAGGCATTTTAGGACCTCTGCTCATGAACAGTGTCACTGTGAATTTCTTAATGTGTCCCAAACACTGATTTCCCACAGTGACCACGCTATTCTGCACCGGTAGTGTGAAACCACATTTTGGTCAGGATGTGAAAATGACAGCTATACTGTTCATAAGGAGGTGTGGAAAATGCTAATGTTGAAAACCTGGAGTGAAAATATTGCAGATTTGTGAAGTTATGAGTGTCTTGTAGCAACTGTGCTATACGCTAAATAAAACAGTAATTTCTTGGATTTTTCCACCAAATTTGCAACATAGACTTTTTGTGAGCCCCTCATGAACACTGGCACTGTCATTTTGTTAATCGGTCCAAAAGGCAATTCTGCACAGTGATGCGAAATCACCTTTCACAACTGAATAACGCCATGACAGTGCATGAACTCATGAGGAGGGTCCCAATAACCCATGTTGAAAATTTGTGCCAAAATTCCCCAAAATGCCTGAGATATGCACCAAAGTTGAAAAACCCTATTTATGCCATTATACAGCTTACCAGCATTTCTTCAGTTCGCGGTCAGTTTTGAAGAGTGCAGGCGTGTTCCTGGTCCACCGAAGATCACCGTGCTGTGCTACAGAGGAGTAAGTATAGAGGCGAGGGGGTGTGGGAGGCAGGGTGCACAGAGGTGGGCGCAGGTTGGGGCGGGGCCACGGAGTTGACGAGGACCATTTTCTGGTTTGCAGGTAAAAAAAAAAATCACAGGATGGTTTTCTGGGTTCACAGGGGGCATGCTGGGGTGGCTCCCAGCATGCTTCCTGACTGTTTCTTTTGAGGCTGCAGCCGACAGGAGATTGGGCACTCCTGTCAGCACATATCGAGGGGGTGCAAGAATCGAGGGGGTTGGGCACCTCGCAGAAAGCAACAGTTTTTTGGGGAGACATTATGCCGATGAGGAGTGGGCTCCCCATCAGCAAATTAAACTTGGGCAGAGAGGGACTGAAGCCGACAGGGATTGGGGCCCCGTTGGCAAACAAAGACATTTTTGTGGGGGGTGAATGATGCTGAGGGGGATTGGGCATCTCCTCAGCACACAACAAATGGGGGAGGGGTTACATCATGCCAATGGGGAGTGGGCTCCCCGTCAGCAAATTAACTGGGTTGGGGCTGCCGATAGATGGATTGGCCACCCCCAGTCAGCTTTCATGGGGCGGAGAGGTGGTGACAATCCACCGCCATGTTTACTTTATTGTTAGACTTGGAAGGTACCTCCCTGCAGTGATGGGTCGCTCCTCATTGCAGTGGAATGGCTGACGCTGCAATGACAAGGCGGCCCCTCATTGCAGCGCGAAAACATTTGTACTTGATGGCACTTTGGAGACCAGTGTCATCGGCACACTGTGCCTCCATTGGTCCACCAGTGCCAAGCCCCAAATGCAGTGCCTCCGTTGGCTGCCATAGTGCTGCACCTCCACACCCGCTTCTATCCTAAGCTGCCGTGACATTGTGCATGTTCGCGAAGCAAAACATAAAAGTGCAGCCATACTGACTTTTGAAAAAGCTGATATCGAATGAAATTAATGCTTTGTTCTTAACTCCTGTTAGCTGGTAAATAAAATTGAACTCAAGAAGAGTGGAGTACAGTGAATGAGATCAGAACATGGAATGACACTGTGGTAAAAAATCAGATATGCTGTAGGTGGAAACGTGGTAATTTGGCCTATAGAAGTGTATCATGCAGAAGCTTTAAGGTAACTGAGTGATGAACAGCATTACAGATGTTTACCTGTTAATCCTACTAATTTATTTAGTGTGGGTTTAGACAGTCTTTGGATTATTAATGGTGAATATGGTTACTTAAAATGAAACACCAACCATACCAACTTTTTATCTGTTGCCTAAGTTAAAAGCTAGAAAAAATCCATGAGGTTACAGATCATTTTAGGAATAAACTCGGTAAAGAGGATTATCAAGGTTCATTGACATCTTCCTGAAAGAAACTTTTGATACATTTTCATGCAGTTTTAAGGACACAATGGCTGTGTTATGCAGGCTAGAGCAAGTCAGATGGCAGAAGGAATAGTTATTGATTGCAGTGGATATAGAATAGAAGTGTGAATACTCAGGGTCACATAGGGACCCTTGGCAGAGGGGCCTAAAAGGACACTGCCAAGGAAGCAGGCAGGTAACTGGGACCCTGCTAAAGGGGGACGGAGGGACAACATTCTCAGGGAAGTAGGCGGATAGCCAGTGCTGGACAGAAGGAAGCAAGGCAGGAGGTGGATCAGACCTTATACTTAGTAACACTTCAATTCTCTTCTTCTGCTCAAGGATGGGGGGGATGTAGCCACGGCAGAGGTGGTTAGAGACGGAAAGGGTATGGGAGTGGGGGGCAGGAGGCAGGGCAAGATAGCAGGAAGAACAGGGGGGACCTGGAATGCAGGAGAATGGGGAGCAGTAAATCGGAGCAGGGGAAGAGGGAGGAAAGCACAAGGAGAAGGACCAGTTGGGAGGAAAGGTAAAGAAGGAACAGAAGTACAAAGATGATTCAGTAAAGAGAGCTGAGGGGTTAGGCCAGGAGCACGATGAGCAAGGAGGAACTAAATGGAGACAGGAAGGAAGGAGGATGAGCCAGGCTAGTTTAGCAGATGGGGAGAAGGACCAGTTATCGAGCAGTGAGGGGAATTAACAAGGTACAGAAGGATACTCAGGAGGAGGAGGGAGGCATAGGATTGGAGGGAGGGAGTGGCCAGGGTAAATAAGGAAGGGTGGCATGTGGCACCCAGATAGGGGAGGAAACAAGGAGCCAGCTGGGTGGGGGCTGGTAGAAAGGATGAGGGACATGGAAGGGGGAAATGGAGGAAAGGAGTGGTCAGAGTGCTCCTGCTGGGGATTCTATGATCAGGGGTATCAAATGGGATAGGGAGGGAGAAGCCTGGCCAGTTAGAACAAGATGCTTCCCTGGACTAACGTGCACAGGGCTAAGCACGAGTATTTCCAGCTGGCAAAGGACTGTGGGTCCCCAGACATACTGGTCCACCTGGGCACAAATGACATTGAGGGAAATAGCGAGCTAGAGATACAGGCAAGATTCGAGGAGCTCGCCAGGGTCTGTCATGACATAGGATGCACAGTTTCCTTCTCAGAAATCCTGCCAGTGCCAAGGGCTAGTGGGGAACACAAAAAGAAAAATTAGGAGATAAACCAGTGGCTCAGGGGTGGTGTGAGGCCAGAGGGTATGGGTTGATGGGATTGGGGAGACCTGGGAGGATAAGGAGCTGTATGCTAGAGATAGACTACATCTCAATTTGGAGGAGGGAATCCTAAGTTGAAAATGGAGGAGTTCATTGGTGAAAAGTGGGGTTTAAACTTGTGAAGGGGGTGGATGGGAGAAAAGGCAGTCAAGGGATGCCGATAAAGGAGGGACTCTGTCTCCACTCCCTGGGGACCAGGAGGATTGCAGGAAAAGACCAACTGGCAAAGTGCAGACCAGGAGAAAACAGAATTCCCAAGGGAACATGAGCAGGGAAATGAAACTATAGGGAAAGGGTGGAAGGTAGTCCTGCTAAATGCCAGGAGCTTGGGCAATAAAATGCCTGAGCTCCAGGCGATGTTAACTGAGGGAGCAGTGGATGTGGCAGCGGTCACTGAGACTTGGGCCACTGCAAGACATGACTGGGACCTGAACCTGGAGGGTTATCACTATGTTCAGGAAGGACAGGGGAGGAAGGAGGAAGGGGTAGCAATGATAGTAAAAACTCGCATTGGCATAGGGGGAGTTGAGGAGGCGGAGGGAACCGGAGGCGATTTGGGTCACCTTGATAACAAGGGGGGCAAGAGAGTAAAAATAGGAGTGGTGTATAGACCCCTGCCCTGGCGGAGGAGCTGGAGGACAGTCTGGTGGCAGATGTTGGGAGACACTGCAGACTGGGCAGAGGAAAGGTGGTGGTGTTAGGGGACTTAAACATGCCAGGAACAGACTGGGAGGCTATGACATCCTCTGTGACCAGGGAACAGAGGTTGTTGGATGTCTTTCAAGACGCTGCTCCTAACTCAGCAGGTGAGGGAACCGACCAGGGAGGCACGGTACTGGATGTGGTCCTGGCAGACAGTGATCAGATTGGGGCCTGGAGGTAAGGGACCCATTGGCGGGAGTGACCATGCCACGGTCTGGTTCTGCCTGGACCTAGGAGGGTAGAAGGCTGCACAAAGGCGGAAGTAACTGACTTCAGGGGGTGGATTTTAAGAAATGGGAAGGATCTCAAGAGCATTTGATGGGATTGGGTCAGACATGGACGCTGATAGTAGGTGGGAAATCATCAGGAGAGGGTGCAGGATGCTACCAGCACCTGTGCAAGAGTAAGACGAAAATGCGGTAGGGCCCAAAAACCCTGTTGGTGGACCAGGAGGTCCAGGAGGTGGTGCGGGAAAGAAAGCAGCCTATAAAGAAATTCAAGTGCTCAAGGAGTGAAAGGGATCGAGGGGAGTATGAGCTGTTGGTTAGAAGGGCCACTAGAGTGGTGAGGGCGGCTAAGGCAAGGAAGGAGCAGAACCTGGCCAGGGAAATTAGGAGAGGGAAAAGGGGTTCTTTAGATACATTGGGGAAAGACGAAGGGGAAGGGGAGATTAGCAGGATTAAATCAGGGAGAGATGGGCACAAGACCCAGAGGAGCAGGCAGAGGTACTAAATGAGTACTTCACCTCAGTTTTCACCAGGGAAAATGGGATGCTGCATCATACATGGGAGGAGACAGAGATAATGAGAGGGGCCTTACCAATTGGCAGGTCTGGGAGGGGTATCACTGGCA
Organism: Neoceratodus forsteri; assembly: GCA_016271365.2. Taxonomy (NCBI): domain Eukaryota; kingdom Metazoa; phylum Chordata; order Ceratodontiformes; family Ceratodontidae; genus Neoceratodus; species Neoceratodus forsteri. The sequence goes on from CM028135.1 coordinate 992,125,523, forward strand.
GGTGGGGGAGGGCTAAGCAGGGAGAAGAGGTACTGGAAGTGGAAATCACAGCAGAGAGAGTGAGGGAAGCACTCAGCTCCCTTAAGACGGAGAAAGCACCGGGGCCGGATAAATTACATCCTAGAGTGCTGAAGGAACTTGCAGATGTCCTGGCGAAACCCCTGGCAGAGCTTTTCACCATCTCTCTGAGGACAGGGTGGGTGCCCCAAGACTGGAAGGTGGGCGCATGTAGTGCCTATCCACAAGGGGGATCAAGGGAGCTGGCAGGGAACTACAGGCCTGTCAGCCTGACATCAGTGGTGGGCAAGGTGATGGAGGGCATTGTCAAGGGAGAGGCTGGGGGGCCCTGGATAAGTCAGGTGCCTGGCGATAGACAGCATGGATTCATCCCGGGAAATCGTGTCAGACAAACCTGGTGGAGTTCTATGACTGGGTGACAAGTGCCTTGGACCTGGTAGACCAGTGGATGTCCTCTTTCTGGACTTCAGCAAGGCATTTGACTCTGTTCCTCACATGGGCCTGTTGGATAAACTAGGAGAAATGGGGTGGAAACCAGATGATCCGATGGATAGGCAATTGGCTCCAGGACCGGACCCAGAGGGTCGTAGTTGGTGGGATAATATCTTCCCCAAGGAGGGTCATTAGTGGGGTCCACAGGGATCAGTCCTGGGCCCCTTCTGTTCAACACCTACATATCTGACATAAGGACAGAATCAGGAGTGAGATGAGTCTCTTTGCAGATGACTGAAACTGGGAGCAGTGGTGGATGGGGAGGAGGGAGGTGGCCCTGCAGGGGATCTGGAGGCTCTGGAAAGATGGTCTAGAAAGTGGAAGCTGAGGTTTAATGCAGGGAAATGCAAGGTACTCCACCTGGGGTCCAGAAACCCAGGCCAAGGTACACCCTGGGGATATACAAGTCTCAATGGCTGAGAGGACCTGGGGTGGTGGTAGATGTCAAGATGAACAACTCGGAGACTTGTAGGAGGGCAGCAGCTAAGGCCAACAGGATGCTGGGATGCACTCGCTAGGGATCACCTAGAAGGAGGGAAGTGATACTCCCTCTGTATAACTGCTTGGTGGAGGTCAAGACCTGGAGTACTCTGGGCGCGGCAGTTTTGGAGGCCACACTTAAAGAGGGACATTAACCTCCTGGAGAGGGTCCAGAGGAGGCAACCAAAATGATTTGGGGCTTGGGGGACAGGACCATGAGGAGAGGCTCGAAAGCTAAATATGTACATTTTGGAAGAGAGAAGGGACTGGGGGACATGATAGAGGTCTTCAGGTACATGAAGAGGGTAAATAGGGAGGAACAGTGAGGGTGCTTGAAGGAAGGAGGAAGGGGCCACTAGAGGGCATGGGTGGAAGCTTGGAGGGGGAAGATTCAGGGAGAAAGGAGGAGGTGCTACTTCACTGAGAGGGTGGTGAGCCATGGAATGCACTACCTAGGGGCTGGTGGAGGCAGAGACAGTGGAGGGTTCAAGAGGGGTGGGACAGGTACAGGGAAGGGTTCAGGAAGCAAAATCCAATGCAGCAAGAATATCCGGAACTGGGAAGAGAGAAGCCAGAGAAGGACGGAAGCAAGTCAGCACCCAGGGTGGGGCTGACCAAACGAAGAGACAAGTGAAGGCCATTAGGCCTATTCTGCTGGCATTTTAGTATGTTAGTATGTATGTTAGTATATGTTACGCTCCATTGAGAATGAATTTGAATTTCAGCCATTAGTAACATTTTAAAAGATCTTGATTTGGACAAAGTTACTAATAAGAAAATCCTGCTAATGGGTTTAGAAATGGTACTGGAAAATAACTATTTCACCTTCAGAAATATTATTACCAGTATCATGGAACTGTGATGGGTACAGAATTAACACCCTGGTCTGCTAATTTGGTATTTGGATGGGTCAAGAAAATTTTATTAAGACAGAGAAAAAACATTTCTTAGTCATATGGTAGGATGCTTGCACTTCATTGATGACATCTTAATGATATGGAAAGTTAATGCTTCAAGTGAAAGGCTTCAGACTGCGGCTTAATAAAAATAAATGGGGGTTAAGTTTACAGCTAATATTAGTGAAACACAAAATATGTTCTTAGATTTTACCCTAAAGGCAGTATGGTACATGGAGAGATTAAAACTGAATGGTATAGAAAGGACTTGCCTTCAAGTTCACATCCACGAAAACAAATAGAATCAATCCGTTTGGGCAGTAACTAAAACTGGTCTATTGTCAACAAAATTGCAGATATGGTATATAAAACTGAGAGATACTAGAAACAGATCTAGTTTTAAAGGGATTGATTGGAAATCACCATCGGTGGCATACTTTAGAGGTAAAAAATGGGAGATCTTGTATGGAACAGTCATTTCATCATGCCAGGAATACAACATCCAATAGTTGGTAACATGGTAAGACTGTTACCATTTGTTTTTTTCTGTTGTGGTAACTGCTCTGTCTGTAAAAACACACATTCCATGAAAATAATTTTGTGATATGAACAGTGGTAAAGATTATAACATCAGATTTCTGTTAACTTGTTCAAGCAGTTTAGTGATTTATGTTGTTTGGTGTGGATGCAAGCAATTATCGTGGGAAGACTGTATCTACAGCTAAATTGAGAATTTAAGAGGATATACAGTTAGTTAATTATGATGGTTGTGACAGTTCGGTAGGCAATAATTTTAAAAATGTTCATCATGGGGTCTAATGTGTATGTGATTCATGATAATTGATCAGATCCACAAACACCCTTGAGGTGGGAACAGAGACTTGATTTTAGAGCAAAGGAATGTTCTTGGAGTTACAGACTTGATTCAGTGAGCCCTAATGGTATGAATGAAGTAATAAATATGTCATTGTTTCTGTAATGATATGGAAATTTAAATCTTCTGAGTTCTTTAATTATATTAGAAAGAGTCGATTGAGGGCAAATGACTGAGAACATATGTGTTGTAGTACAGAAGAAAAGCTCTGCCTTATGCTGTGTGCAAAACCTTTCCTTTTAACTGCATGGAAAGTGAAAATCTATGAAGAACATCTTCAAAATACAATAGACTTTATTGCCTGATGCAAGTACCAGTTATGTTAAAACGGAAAGTGCTTCCATTCTGCAACTGTGGTTAGTCTGTATTCATGTGTTTTGTAATTTATTAAGCCTTAAGTTTTGCATAATTCTTTATAGAAGGTATGGAGCTTCTGTATAATATTTTATTAGGTGTTCAGTTCTGAAGTAGTGGGTGATTCACATCAATGAATCAGATTTATAATTATATCTAGTGTATCTGCACATTCTATAACAAACATAAAAATTCATATCAGACTTTATTTATTTTATTTATTGAGTAATCAGAATTGCAACCTTTGAGCTAAAAGCTCATTTACAAAGGATCCTTATCATAAAGGGAGGAAATACATGAGTTTGGGAGTCAATAAGCGGCTAAATAGGCATTGTCAGAAAAACATCATAATGTGATCAGTGGCAATCAATTATATTGGTAATAGCAGCACAACATAGGTATTAAAAGCAAAACAACACATAGCCGGGAACATGACTACCAGGGTACATGGGGCCACAGTACACCAGCAGGGCAGACAATACAGTGCATAAGTCTGTCAGGTACTAGTGGGAGGAAATCAGAGGCTGAAGCTATAAAGGAGCTTGTAGGGAGAAACAGGACATATGGCTGAACATCATTCCTGATACCTAAACTGGTCACTAGGCTACATCTGGGGAGTAAGCAAGCTGCGTAAACACTCAGGGTAATGGAAACTAATCAGGAATAGGTAGCAGAAGAGGAATCAGAGGAGGGAATGGAGGTTAGGCTCATGGGTAGGGAGGGTATGGACTAGGAGGCAAGGGCTAACAGGGAGAAGGTGAGGGAGTAGGGTGGGTTAGTGGTAGGTAGGCTGGTATGGCAAGTGTAAGGCAGGGAGCTTTAGGCCAATTTGCAGAGTGCAAGATGAACCTTGGCAGGCCCAGGGTTCAGGGGTTAGGTAACAGCCAGGTTAGGAGTGAAACATGGAAACATAGAATTTGATGGCAGACAAGGACCTTGGCCACCCAGTCTGCCCAGTTCCTACTGTAGATCCTAGTTAACCAGCAACCTACTTCTTCCTACCCCACCCCTTGAATTGCCTTATGACTGTCCCATGCATGCTTGAATTCCACCACTGTTTTGACTACAGCCTCCTCGGAGGCTGTTCCATGCATCCACAACCCTCTCTGTGAAAAAATACTTCCTAAATTACCTCGAGCCACCCCCATCTTTCAAATTGTGCCCCTTGTTCTTGCACACCTATTTTTTGAAAGATGCTACCCTCTTGGACTTAGTTGATTCCCTTGAGGTACTTGAAAGTTTCTATCATGTCCCCTCTCCTCCTTTCCTCAAGGCTATACATATTAAGTTCCATAAGTCTCCCTTCATATGTCTTCCGGTGCAGACCCTGCACCATTTTAGTTGCCCTCCTTTGGACAGCTTCCATCCTGTCTGTATCTTTGCTGGAGATTGGGTCTCCAGAACTGCACGCAGTACTCCAGATGGGGTCTGACCAGCTGTCTGTACAGAGGATAATAACTTCTTTTTCTACTGGTGATGCCTTTCCTATGCATCCCAGTATCCCCAACCCTCCTTGCTGCCCTGTCACATTGCTTGCCCACCTTTAGGTCATCTGATATGACTACTCCCAGGTCCCTTTCCATTTTGTTTTTGTTAGTATCTCACCCCCATTGTGTACTTTTCCCTGGTTTTTGCTTCCCAGGTGCATTACCTGCACTTCTTAGCATTGAATCTAAGCTGCCATACATTTGACCATTCCTCTAACCTTGCCAAGTCCCTTCTCATCCTTTCCACCCCACCTTGTGCATCAACTCTGTTGCAGATCTTTGTGTCATCTGCAAAGAGACATACTTTTCCTTCAGTCTATCTGCAATGTCACTTATAAAGACATTGAAGAGGACCGGTCCTAATACTGAACTCTGTGGTATCCCACTCGTAATCCCCTTTCTTCAGAGTGGAATCCATTTACTATTACTCTCTGTGTCCTATTCTCCAGCCAGTTCTTTACCCAGGATGTCATCTTGGGACCCACTCCAGACTGGCTAACTTGTATATTAATCTTTTGTGGGACTGTGTCAAATGCCTTGCTAAAGTCTAGGTAGGCCATGTCCACAGCCCTCCTGATCTACTACTTTGGTCACCCAGTCAAAGAAATCTATTAGATTCATCTGGCATGACCTTCCGCTGTGAATCCATGCTACTTTGGGTCCTGTGCCCTCTGGCCTCTAGATACTCGACAATTCCTTCCTTCAGAAGTTATTCCTTATTTTCCTATCATTGAGGTTAAACTACACCTTGGCAGGCCCAGGGTTCAGGGGTTAGGTAACAGCTGGGTTAGGAGTGGTGGTAGCAGTGAACAGGTGGGAGATAGTCTTTATTGCTCATGCTTGAGGACAGGGCTTGTGGGTTAAGAGTGGCAGTAGCAGTGTACAGGGGAGATAGACTTTCTTGGTTGGACTTGAAAGGACCGAGGTGTGTAAAGGTTGTGGCAGTGGCTGGTAGCTCATTTAACCAGGCAGGAGCCCTAACTGTGAAGGCCTGTCTCCCCAAAGCAGTCCTTCAGAACAGGACAGCTAATGCTTGCTTAGTAACACTTCTAGTGGCATGTTTGTCTGCAGCAGGATGGAATTAGACTGGCAGGGAAGGAGGTACAAGTCTGAGTTGAGCCTTCTTTCCCACAAGACAGGCATGAAGCTTAATTGTTTCCTGGCCTCGAGAGAAAGGCAGAACCAAAGCCTGTATAGGGCCCCTAGTTTCCTATTGCCTGCAGTTGTAATATTGCATATATGTTTGTCAAATGACAAGAACTCATCTATTGTGAGGCTAAGATATCAGAATGAAGACGCTTGCTCCAAGGAGGCAGTATAGCGCAGTGGTCTAAGGCTCTGAGCTGCAAATTTGGTGACATCCAGCAGACCAGACCTGGGTTTGAATCCCACAGCTTCCACTTGCATACTGTGTGACCTGAGCAAGTCACTTAACCTCCTTGTGCTCCCAGGTTGCTCCTGTAAAAAGCTTTCAGCTTAGTGTGCTATACCTGGTTAAACAACTAAATAAAAAAAAGGTTAGAGTTGCAGGTAATTGAGAGGGTGCAGTAGATCTTTTCTTTTGTCCTGTGGCAAAGAGCATCATCTTGTTTTTTAATGTTGAGCACCAAATGCTGTCCTTGAGCCATTCCTTGTAGTTGCTTAAAGTTGTGCTGCAGCTCCCTAGCAAGCACTTCTTGGCAGGATTACTGAGACAATACCACTGTATCATCTGCATAAAGCAGGATCTTAGATGAGGGGTAGGCATCAGGAGGTGGTTCACAAAGAGGCTGAATAAAAGCAGGTCCAGGATGGACCCCTGGGAGACCCCTACAGAGACCTTGCAGGTGTTGGAGATGGCATTGTTAATTTTGACTTTCTGAGATCTCCCAGATAAATAGCTGGAGAACCACCGAACTGTGACTGGGAACAGCACTAGGCCACTTAGCCTGCGGGCAGCAGTTGGTGATCTACAAGGTCAAAGGCCTTGGTTAGGTCAATGAAGATTGCCCTGACCAGCTGACCCTGGTTGAGTGCCTCGTGTATGTATCCAGTGAGATTAATTAGGTGGTGGTAGTACTATGCAATCTGTGAAAGCCGTGCAGTTGGGGGGAGAGGAGGTCGTATTTGTGCAGGTGATCCGTGGAGTTGGTTGGTGTGATCCTTCCCAGTCGTCAGAGAGAGGTGAGAGAATTGAGATGGGTCTGTAATTTGATACCAGTGACGATCACCCCTTTGTGAACAGGTGTGATAAGAGAGGTTTTCCAGACGTAGGGAAAAGTAGCCAGGTGGAGGGACAGGTTGAATAGCTTGTTGATGGATCTAATGACCAGGGAAGGATGATAGAGATCAGTTTCATGTCTATACCATCACCACCCATCCTTGTTTTGCCAAGGACTCTAGTAAGGTGTTTCTTTGTTTTTGATGGTTGCCCATCTGAAGTAAAGGTTGGGCAGGTCCTAGTTTTGGAAGGGGGGTGGTCAGATTTCCATCTGGGTATGTAGCTGGTTTTGGGGAAGATTGCACTGTAATCCGTAAATGCTTTGTTGAAAATATTGCCATAATGTCAGCATCTAGTATCATGTCATCATTGTGGTGAAGCATGGAGGGGATCTGTCATAGTTTCAGTGAGATTTTTAAAGAGGCCCAAAATCTATTTGCGTCACTCCAGCATTGAGATTGATGGTTCTTGTGGTATGTAGCCCAGCCCTGTCAGATTGCCCAAGTGCACCTGTTTCAAGCTGCCTTGTAGTTTAGGACATCTGTTGCAGTCCCAGATGTCCTAGTCTGGTGCTAGAGTAGATCCCAATGCCACATCAAGCCAAGAAGTTGTAGGATGACACAGCCCATGCTGCAGCCTTTAATCAGCTTCTTACAATACGGGCAAACTTATCCGCTGCAGCGTTGAAGTGGTTGAAGAATTGCAGGGCTGTGTCAACAGAGGGCATGGGTCAAGAGGCTCCAGTCTGTCCCTTTAAGGTGTTTTCTAAAGTTTTCCATTGCGCTTATTTTAATGACTCTATTCTTCACCATTCTTGGGATGGCTTGGTCTGTTTAGTCGATCACTCACATAGGATAGGTGAGTGGTCACTGAGGTGTCAGGGAGTACCTTGACAGTCTTTAGTCACTCTGGTGTGTTGTCAGCACCCAGTCAATCAGGGTGCCTGAGCCTGTGCAGTAATTTGTACAGGTGCAGTTCTTGACCATCTGCGTCAGATGAGCGTCCGATACCAGATCTCTGTGTGCAGCGCTGGAGATGGCAAGCCAGTTGGAGTTAAAGTTTTCTAGCACGATGGTCTCTCTATTCTGGCTTGCATGGGTGTAGAGGTTAGCAAGGCTTCAAGCCCACTAGCTGCCATCCTGGTGGGATGTAAACTGTTATAACAATCAGACCTTTACCCCTTTGCCTATCAGTATTTTATTGCTAGCATTTGGATCAGTATTGGTGGTCGAACAGCTGGACTCTGTTGCATTGCAGGTTGTTGCGGTAAAGATTACACATCTGCCTCCTTTTTTCCATCTGTGGTCCAGCCTATGCAGGCTGTAGCTGGGTAGGAAGACTGCTGAGTTGGATGTTCATGTAGAGAGCCAAGTCTCAGTCAATGCAATAACATCAGGCTGGGTATGTGTCACCTCACCCAAGCTTCAAACTGAGTCAGTTTGGCTAGGAGGCTGCATATATTCATAGTAACTATCCTAGTTACCCTTTTGTCGCAGGGGTCTGGGCTGGTGTGGCCTGGGTTGGGATGGTTGTTTCCTGACATCAGCAGTAGGATTATGATGGGTTTCCTACTTAATTTTGGGAAGTGGAGCTTTAGCTTTGACCTCACATGTTCCTGGGAGTTTCAGTTAGTTGCGGGTACTAATCACCCCACGTAAGCCAGAGAATAGCCATAAAGTCAGGATTGAGAGTCCTGCAAGAGTAGGGGACCAAGAGGGTTGTTCCAAGGTGTGTGCAAGAAGGGTGCTCTGATGCAAGTCTCCCACTGTGTATGTGCAGGCTTTTGCAGGAATGACAGGATAGTTAAGGTGGTGGGTGGTGGTCATTGAATCAGGGTATTTTTGTCACAGTATAGTCAGCAGGAGAAGGAGCAGTTGCAGAGATAGCTCTTGAAAGGGGTGCGCCTTTGGTGGTCATTTTAAGGGTAATAAGAAGAAGCCTCCTTCTTAAACAATTTTATATCTTAAAGCTCCTGCATGGATTGGTGTCGCCTTTCTTGTAAACTTCCAGATGCTGCTGTGACATAGTGAGTCCTGCAGTTGTCTAGTAAGAAGGAAGGGGTTAATATAGTACTGTGCTTTAGGAATCAGGACTTTGGGGTTTTAATCTAGTAATTAATTTGAAGCATGCTGTATAAATTGCAAAAGTAATTGCTAAAGAAGCATGCTTCTGCTGCGATGCTGCATGCTTCTTATAAACTTAATGTTGGCTTGTTGCAGGGTCGGACAGGCCCACCTGGATACCTGGAAATTTCCAGGTGGGCCCCCTCAGATGGGTAAGTGGTTACCTTCTGAACTCCGAAAACTTTTGCATTTATCTTCTTTTTCTAATTAAATGGGGTATCAGGACACTGTTGATAAATGTAAGATGCAAACACAGAGCTAGTGTATTAGATTGAAGTGGAATATTAATGTGAGTGGGTCAGCCTGGGCCTTCTCTATTGATTTTCCAGAAGCGGACCTTGTATCTTCTTTCCAGGTGGGCCCTCTGTACCCCAGTCTGACCTTGGCTTGTTGTATGTTATTAACTTGTCTTAATGCACTTGCATTTTCAAACATTATTGTAAATTGCACTGCAGAGTTTTTAGGGAATCACATTAGTAGTTGTGGAGTGGCATTTGAATTTCTCTCCCCACCCGCCATTTTGCATCAGTCAGTTTGATTTTAGAAATAGATGTGGTGAATGGCTGGAGGGTTAAGTACCAATTAATGTCTGCTGAGGTGATTTGAAATTAAAGATCTAAATATAATTATTTAGCATAAATCACACATGCTTTACTGGCTAGGATTCCAGTATAAAAGCCTGCACTGTGGTCTGAGTGGCACTCCTGATGAAACCTTTATTGTGATATGAAGCGTCAGGTGGTCTTTTTTTTCAACACTGCTTCAGTGTATTTGTTCCTGAAGTTGTATTTTGATTGTGCTACTTTTGCACAATAGGTCAGCACTTTTATTTGAAACAAAAGTCAAAAGGAAACATGATCTCAGTCTTCCATATTCAGTGGTATTGACAAGATTAAATAATCTGAGGTTTTTGATCTGGTGTGCTGCAGTGGGGCACAGGATCAGGCCCAGAGCTAAGAGGTGTATCATTTAGAAGTACCGTTAGGAAGCACTTCTTCTGCATGAAGATGGTGAACCTATGGACCTGCCTACTACCTGAACAGTTAAGATAAGGACTGTAGAAGGATTCATGGCGAGCCTAGACACATGTCTGTTTACCAATGGAATCACAGGGTGCCCTGGGTAATAAGATGGGTGGTGTATCTTTATGAATAGTAAATGTTTACATAGAAACACAGAATTTGACGACAGATAAGGATCGCTTGGCAAACCTAGTCTGCCCATTTCCTACCTATTGGATAAGCTGCAGATCCTAGTTAGCCAACAGCCTACTTCCTCCTACCCCCACTAGAATTGCCTTATGTCTGTCCCATGCATTCTTGAATTCCCCACTGTTTTGACTCTATGACCTCCTCAGGAAGGCTGTTCCATATATCCACAACCCTCTCTGTGAAGATACTTCCTCACATTACCTGTGAGCCGTCTCCCCTCTATCTTCAAATTGTGCCCCTTTGTTTTTGCACATCTCTTTTCTGAAAGATGCTACGCCTGGACTTTGTTGATTCCCTTGAGGTATTTGAAAGTTTATCATGTCCCCCTCCCTCCTTTCCTCGAGGCTATACATCTTTAGTTCCTTTAGTCTTTCTTCATATGTCTTCTGGTGCAGACCCTGCATCACTTTATACAACATCGTGTAAGCCTCTTAAAGAAAGTGGGTTGGTGGACTGAGCTACCTGATCATGGGATTGAACTGGGGGGCTCTGTGGAGGTATGACACATAGGCACTTTATGAAGAAACATGTCTTAGAGACCTGATGTACCCAGATCAGCCTTTTTGTCTATCTGAAGCATACCTCCACCCCCCACACACACTTTAGTCTCATTCTGACCTTCAGTTAGTAAGTTATTTTGTTTTATCTAATTCTGTGATAAGCTCTTACTGTACACGACATAGCAAAGGCTGCTCTGTTCCAGCTTCTAAGCCACTGTTGTTACGGCACGGAAGCCAGTTGCAAAAGGGATGAGTTGTAACCTTATTCTACTGATGACTAATAGAGCACATGAGTTCCCAGCAACAAGAAGCCCTTATGATAAGGTATGGTTCTGGAATTATCACAGAATCCTACTTACAATAAAATTGCACAATGAAGCAAGCACAGAATCAAAAACACCAGATCCAGAAAACATTGCAATAAATTACTCAAAGACTAAAGATAATGCATTTGCAGATAGGTTTTCAAAAAGAGGAACAGCACTTGTTTTTCTACAAAAGGGAGTTTCTTTATGGTGGGTCTACTGCCAAAAGGCTCTGGACCTGTGAAACACTCAGGATGGCTTACAGAATTCTCACAGGGAACTTAAGAAGTGAGAGGGGCATGGGGATGAGAAGGTCTGTGAGGTGCGGGTACCTCTTCAAGGCCTTATAAGCCAACCTCCAAATAAAAATCCAGTATATTATTTCACACTGCCCAGTGATCAGTCATCCTATGTAGGTAGCCAGGTCCAAACTTTTATAATATTATTTATTTGCATCCAACATCCCTTGTTTATTTTATTGATAAGCAGGAAAAGGGATCTTTTTATATTTTTTTTATTCTTTGGTAACCAGGTTAGACCCACTAGGCACAAAGCAGATTTTCAGGGGTGACCCTGGAGCATTGGGGAGGTTAAGTGACTTGTTCAGGGTCACACAGTATGCAAGTGGATGTTGTGGGAATCAAACCCTTTGTTGGATGTACCAAGCTGGTTCACAGCTCATTACTCTAGCCTCTATACTGGTTATAGACAGTGTTTCACAGTATAAGCCTTCTAACAAGGGGAATTAAACTGTCTGCTGCTGTCGGTGCCTGCAGGTTAGCACTGGTACCTGTAAATATCAGAATATATTTACAGATTTCGATACAGCAACATAAGAAATTTGATAAATAATGCAGATTGGACTTTCTGTATTTCTTCTGTTTCTTCTATTGCCATATAAAAATGTATTTTTATTTTATTTAAACATTTGCTGACTGGGATAGGCACACTGAGCTGAAGTTCGTTTCAGGTGCGACCCGTGGGAGGGGCGAGGAGAACATACAAAATCATAAAACAAAATAGACATTAGGCTGCAGAACAATGGCTTGAGAACACAACCATATCCAGTAGCATTACAAATATTTTTGGGTCTTAGTGACATAAAGATATCCAGTCGCAAATAATACAATGTTAACATAACATGGAAAACTTGAAACATTTCCTGGACTTAAGACAACTGGGAAAACAGAATACACAAAAGTAACTGCACACAGCGAGGACTAAGCCATTTTAATTGCAGTTGTGGGAATAGATCATCTGGAACAGTAGCTGGGGAACGTGGCAGAAGGTGTGGTTGCATCTGGCAAACGCGGTGAGAGGAGGAGTTTCTGGATGTGGGACAAGTTTGTTCCAGAAGCTTTGGAGCCAGTAGGAGAAAATAGCTTTGCCGGATGACAAGGATGGCTGAGGTAGATGGAAAGATCTTTCATTTCTGTGCCTCAGTACATAAAGGGTGTCGGGGCCAGAGAGAGACTGTCGACCATGTAGGATGGTAGCATGTCAAACCAGTATTTAGATATGAGGTTGAGAGAGTGGCTATAGCATCTGCGGGACAATGGAGTTATGCCTAGGAGGGAGTGAAGTTCACAGTGATGCGTTCTAAGGGGGTGAGTTGGTGGCGAAGCGGCAAAAGAGTTTAGGAGAGTGTCAAGGTTGGATAGGCTGGTTTCTGGGCAGTGCTGTAGATCACATCCACATAATCAAAAATGGGAAGGATCATTTTAGTTAAGATCTGACGTCTGGCAGGAGTGAGAGGAGTCGTGGAGCCGGAGAGCATACCAAGTTTGGGGTGTGTAGTTTAGAGATGGTTGTCTCAATGTGAGATGAGTAAGATAAGTGAGGGTCAAGTCACACACCCAGGTATTTGTATTTACTGACATGGTCTATGGGGGTACCATCTAGGAAATAATGGCGGAAAGAGGAGAATCTGTTAATCTGCCCTGTGCCAAATAGCATGGATACAGTTTTGGCAGTGTTTACTTTACGTGTCAGTAGCTCAGCAGGTAGCACACTTGCCTCTGAGGCTGGGAGATCAGAAGGCTGTGGTTCTATCCCACACTAGGCACTTGGGTTAATATCCCAATACTGACACTGCAGTGTAGCATGAGGGGGTGCTGCACTCCTGAGGTGCCGTCTCTTCGGATGAGATGTTAAACCGATCCCATCTGCCTGTTCTGGTGGTAGTTCAGGTGGATGTTAGCGATCCATTGCACTTCTCGAAAGAGTAGGGGAAATTTCCCGGTGCCCTGGCCACTTTCCCATTCACTAAAATAGCACCGACAGCTTAATCTGGTTCAAAGTCAGTTGGCACTCATCTGTATCCTCCTCTCCCAGGTCATGCCTGAAACTAGGCAGAATTTGTCTAGTGCACTTACCCGTCAACAACAACTAAATAAATAAACAAATAAAATTGGTTTTGTCTGAACCAGTGTTGGATATTTGTGAAATCACATGCAGGGTAGACTGAACCTCTTGAATTGATGAGCCTGAGGTAAAGAGGATAACTGTCATCTGCATACATGTGTATGTTGGATTTTTGCAGGAAGAGGGAGGTCATTCATGAAGAGGGAGAAGAGGATGGATCAAGCACAAATCCCTGTGGAATGCCTGCTAGGATGGAGGGAAGAGACATCAGTGATATTGACAGACTGTGACCTGTTGGAGAGGTAGGAATTGAACCACTGAATGTTGATAGGGGCAAGGCATGCTGCTTCACAAGGGGATGGTATACGGAGTTGAAGGCCTTAGTCAGGTGGACTGTAAGGAGGCCTTGGTCATCAGCAGTGTGATGTGGTTTGTGATATGTGGAGTGAGGAGACGTGGAATGCTGTTTCCTGAAACCTGACTGGTGTGGAGATAGGAGGTTGCTTGTACTGAGATATTCCGCCAGCCTGGAGTGCACCAGGGATTCCTGTAGTTTGCAAGAGCCGGGAGGGAGACCAGCCTATAATTACCAGGATTTGAGGGTCCCCACCTTTAAGGAAGGGGTAACTGAGGAAGCTCTCAGGCCTGAGGGACCGAGCCAGAGGAGAAGGAGAGGTTGAGGATATGAGCGAGAGGCTTAGAAATTACAGGTGCAGAGATTTGTAGAAGTTTTGGGTGAATCCCATCTGGGCTGGATTTGGTGGTATTTAATGGACTGAGGGCTGCGAGGACTTCATGTTCAGAGATTGGTGATAATTTGAAATCATTTTGATCGCGAGAAGGAGTGGGGACTGCAGTATGCTGTGAGGGGCCATGAGGCATGCAAGATCTGAAAATTTGTTGAGAGTAGCAGCAATGCTGATAGGGTTGGTTATTTGCTGATCATGCTGCTTGAAGGCAGGGGAGCGATTGTGATGCTGGGTCAAGGAGTGAGTGTACGACATTCCAGAAGCTGGAGGGATGGGCGGAGACAGTTGCGACTTGAAGAAGTCCGCTTTGCCTGCCTTATGGTCTTTGTACATGTTGCAGAGGCTGTTGTAGGCTTACCTATTTTTAGGGCTAGGGAGGGATTTGAAGACAGACCAGGCTTTATCTCTGGCTTTGATATGGTGAGGATGGGGCAGAGATCCTTTATGGTAACGCTTTTTATCCTCACTTTTTCTGTGGGGCATGGAAGCCCTAGATATTTGTTTGTGTGTGCAGGAAACTGGAGAGGCAGCATCAACATTCAGGGCTGAGTACACCTGACGCCAATCAATGAGACTAAGGGAGGTTAGGAGGATTAAACATCCAGAGAGTTAAGAGAGTGTGTATTAATGTTACTTGGTGCAGACTTGGGTAGGCAAGATTTTCTGATGCAGTAAGTAATGCAGTGATCACTCAGTGCATTTGCATGAATGCCGGATGAAGTTACCCTGTGCAGATGGGATGTGAGGATCCAGTCAATTAGAGTGGCATTGGGAGTGGGGGTTGTAGCAAGTAGGTCCGTTGAGCAGTTGAGTAAGTGTAAGAGGAGTCTGTTTGGAGGTGTGGATCATTGAGGAGGGATGAGCCAGTCCAGGTTGAAATCACCTAGCAGACCAGTTCCTCGTTGGACATCATGTCAGGAAAGGTAGCTAGGGTGAGATGAGGATTTGTGTGCAAGACAGAGAGAGGCATAAAGTACTCCAATAAATAAAGGGAGGAAGCAGGTAGGGCAAGTTGGATCAGAAGGACTTCATGGGAACCGGACATGATTCCTTGAAATAGACAGATCATGAGAGGAGTTGCTTTGTGTATATGGCTACACCGCCACCTTGTTTACTACGGTTCTGGCCTGAGTAGTGTGTAGTTAGGATAGTAAGGGATGTGTCTGGGATCCTTGTGGAGAGCCAGGTTTTAGTGAGGCAGAGGATATCAGGAGTGTTCAGTTAACCAGCAGGTTAACAGGCCAGTTTTAGGTAGGAGGCTTCTGATGTTTTATCTGGGCAATGGAGAGGCCTTTGGAGAGCTTAGTGGTTGGGGACGGCATGGGGACTTCCGGGTTGAGTTCTATATCTCCAATGAGGAGCACGATGAGAAGAAGGAAAGAGTATATAGCAAGGAGTTTAAATCTTCTGGTATGCAGGATCGCATTAGGATAGATCTGACAGTCCTGATAAGTGATGTGTAGATTGCATCTTGGGAAGCAGGATGCTGGACCAATAAGAGGGAGTTGTGTGGATGGGTCACAGGGTGCGGGCTGTGGAGAGGATAGGAGGAGAAGGTAGATTGAGCGACATGTGGAGCTTTAGGGATTAGGGGTCACAGAAGGATGGAGGCTAGAGGGCCACTGTGAAAAATATGAGACAAGGAGGAAGTAAAGGAAGGGCTTGTGCAAAGCCATTATGCTTTGAGAGAAGAAATTAAATGGGTAGAGTAGAACTGGGGAGAGAACCAATAATGAAAGGCTTTATGTCCTTATATACAAAAAGACCTCTAGACACTTTAAGGGAGGTCTGAAGTGGAGAACCTGGAAGAGAAAGGAGGAGCTAGGGGCGGTGCAAATAAGTGTTTAATAGAGGTGGGGTGGGGTGAGTGGGTGGCACAAAATACTCCTTAGAAACTAGCTCCCTGGTAAGAAGAGCTGCTGCAGTTTAAACCAAGCACCTAGTCAGGAACATGCGATGGCAGCCAATCAGGAGACACCTTTGTTCAAGCCGACCAATTGGGTATTTGGCTTGAGAGCCAGGCTTCCAAGCACTGAGTGCAGGCGCACCTTAGCGCTGGTGAGCAGGCAGGCTGGACCTCTGGAGTGGTCGGCTGGAATGGGAGCCAGAGACTGCTGGCGGAAGTGCCCGATCAATGGCAGGGTGGGTCCTGGAAGAGGGAAGAGAGGGTTAGATATGTAGGCCACAAAACACGGCTCGGGGAGAAATTGGGGGTGGGTCTGAAGTGAACAATTAACTGGGGAGTGAGTGGAGAAAGAGGATGGAGTCAGGCAGGGGAAGAAATTAGAGTCGGGCGAGGGGGTGATGAGGTAATGGCCAAGTCTCCTATGAGTCAAAAGGAGCAGGATGAAGATTTTTAGCAGGTTGAGGGAAGGAGATGAGGGCTAGATCACCTAAAAGACTGAGATGGGCAGGTTACAATTCAAGAAATTCAGCAAACCAGCTAAAAGGCTAGACAGTATAAC
Organism: Neoceratodus forsteri; assembly: GCA_016271365.2. NCBI lineage: Eukaryota > Metazoa > Chordata > Ceratodontiformes > Ceratodontidae > Neoceratodus > Neoceratodus forsteri. Next base: position 992,142,041 of record CM028135.1, read on the forward strand.
AAGGTTTTAACACAGTAATTGCAGTCACAACATTGGAGATTTCAGCAGTGCAGGTAGAAATAACAAGTCCCAGCCCAAGAACCACTACTAACTAGCAAAATACCCACCTAGAAACTAGCTCCCTGGTAAGAAAAGCTACTGCAGTTTAAAACAAGTGCCTCAGCCAGGGATAGACGATGGCAGCCAATCAGGAGACAACTTCAGTCTCGAGCTGACCAGTCAGATGTTTGGCTTGAGAGCCGGGCTTCCAAGCACTGAGTGCAAGTACCTTAGCATTGATGAGTGGGCAGATGGGTCCTCTGAGCAGCCGGCTGAAATGGGAGCCGGAGAACGCTGGCGTGATGTGCCTGATCTGGCAGGCAGGGTGGATCCTTAACTTTTGGTGAGTAGGCAGACGAGTCCTCTGGAATGGCCGGCTGAAATGGGAGCTAGAGAGTGTTGGTGGATGTGCTCAATCAAGAGCAGGGTGGGTCTTTAGCGGTGGTGAGCAGGCTGGTGGTCCTCTGGGTGGCTGGCTGAAATGGGAGCTGGAGACCACTGGTGTGAAGCACCTGATCAAGAGGCAGGGTGGGTATGCCAGCCCCGATGGCACTGAGGGCTGAGGCGCTGGATGCCACACCTTGTGCCACGCCAGTGACTCAGGTTCAGGAATGGACTCCAGGCCACCAGGGTTGGCAGGTGAGGGAAGGGATTAAGTGTCAGAGGACTGCTCTCCTTCCCGGGGAGGATTTGTGATTGTGCACTCCGGGCCACTCCTGACAGTGGCCGGGGCAGTACAGAATGCACACAAAGCAGATGCTTGGGGGTGAAGTGATGGCAGGCATTAGTGCTCCTTACCATGGATGCCATTGCACGTCCGCACTCTGCAGGGAAACAAAAATGCAGAAAACCCTCTGAGCACTGGGAGATGACAGAGACCCCAGGAGTGCACCCACTTCCCAATGCTGGCCCAGCACACCCAATACTGACACGGCTGATCTGGCAATGAGGTAGGTCCCCTAATTTCAGAAAGAGCCACCATGGTGGGGCTGGACCTACCAGAGTCACTCAAGGGAGAGCCTGGGGAAGCAGGGTTCAGGTCAGGAGTTAGAGGCAGCAGCTGAGAGGGTAATCTTGAAGGATGCCAGAGGCCCAGAGGAATAAGTAAAGTCTGTAAAAAGAAAAGGCAGGGTGAGTCCATAGCATTGGCGAGCTGGCAGGTGGGTCCTCTGGAGCAGCTAGCTGAAATGGGAGCTGGAGACCACTAGTGTGAAGCACCCGATCAAGGGCAGGATTGGGTCCCTTAACATTGGCGAGCAGGCAGGCGGGTCCTCTGGAGTGGCCGACTGAAATGGGAGCTGGAGACTGCTGGTGGACATGCCCGATCAAGAGCAGGGTGGGTCCTAGCGTTGATAAGTGGGCAGCCGGTCCTCTGGGCGGCTTTCTGAAATAGGAGCTGGAGACCACTAGGCGGAAGCACCCGATCAAGGGCAGGTGGGTCCTTAGCTGCTAGCAGGCAGGCGAACCTCCTGGAGGGCCGACTGAAATGGGAGCAGGAGACTGCTGGCAGCGACATGCTCAATCAAGAGCAGGCTGGGTCCTTAGCGTTGGTAAGTGGGCAAGCAGGTCCTCTGGAGCAGCTGGCTGAAATGGGAGTCAGAGACGCTGGCATGGAGTGCCGATCAAGGGCAGGGTGGGTCCATAGCGTTGGCGAGCTGGCAGGTGGGTCATCTGGAGAGGCCAGTTGAAATGGGAGTCAGAGACCACTGGCATGAAGCACACGATCATGGCAGGGTGGTCCTGGGTCCCGAATCTCCCTGTTATAAAGGAAGGAGAGAGTGTATCTATATCTGTATCTGTATCTATATCTGTATCTGTATCTGTATCTATATCTGTATCTGTATCTATATCTATATCTATATCTATATCTATATCTATCTATATCTGTATCTATATCTGTATCTGTATCTGTATCTGTATCTGTGTCTATATCTATATCTATATCTATATCTGTATCTATATCTGTATCTATATCTATATCTGTATCTGTATCTGTATCTGTATCTGTATCGTATCTATATCTATATCTATATCTATATCTGTATCTGTATCTATATCTATATCTATATCTATATCTATATCTATATCTATATCTATCTGTGTGTGTGTGTGTGTGTGTGATATGGCAAATGTGTCCACTCCTGCAGAGTGAGCTCTGGATATCTCATGAGTGCAGTACGAGTGAGATATCCAAACCTCACTGTGCAGGAGTGACAACATTCTGGGTAATCAGCAACGATCTGCCCTATCATGTTATTCAATATACAATAGGGCCAAGAGTTTTAGAAGTTTTGTTATGCTCTCTTGTGTTCTGTTCCTGTTTATGTGTTTGCTCATTCTGTGTGTGAGCTTTTCTGAATGGGCTGGCAGTGTTATGAACTCTGGGGACACATAAGTGTGTTTTGCAATGCTAAATGAGTTAGTTTTAGGTAGGAGTGAGAAACATACTTTTGTGAGGCTGTATTCTTTAGAAGTCTGGCTGCAGTGAAGCTGAGAGCATCACAGTAATTGTAGTGAGGAGAGGCAGAGTGTCAGAACAGCTGATACTGTTTCAGTGGTAATTAAGTTAGCTGCAGGCAGAGTGTTCTGTGAAATTGTGCTCTTTAGGATTCTGGCTGTAGTCATGCTAACAGTATCACAGTAATTGTAATGGGTGAGAATCAGAGTTTGACGAACAAGTGAGAGTGTGTTTCAGTGGTAGTTGAGTTAGCTGCAGGCAGTAGTTTAGACTGTTCCAAGTGAAGCTGTGCTGTTTAGAATTCTGGCTGCAGTCACAGTAATGAGCTGGAAGTCGGTGGTGGTGGGGGTAGGTGTGTTTTGTAATGCTCACTGAGTTAGCTGTGGTAGCAGTGAGACCTCTGAATTAGTTCCTGCGTGTGTCTATGGTAACAGCACAGGTGTTTCTTGCATGCTGAGGGAAAGCTGCCTAGAGTGATGACCTTTGTGACCTGTGTGTGTAAATGGCTGATACCATCACAGTAGAGCAGAGGATAAAATATCACACTGCAGTGGATGAAACACTGTTTTATCTCACTCATTTACCACTCACCCTATTGTGTGTGTGTGTGTGTGTGTATATATATATATATATATATATATATAGTCTCTGTTTGAGAATCCCCAGTGTCCTGACAACTGCCAGCTTGTTTTCAGTTAAAAGTAAATTAAATTACTGGGGACTTCTCTAGCTCATTCACTGCTTATTATGCCTTGTCATTTCCATCATCACCTTTATATTTTCTCTTTGTCTTGCCATTTATCACCTTCTCCCGAGCCTCACCCTTTTTCTTTCCCACATATGTATACCTGATTTTACCTCCTCTACACCAACTTTGCTATTTTCTCTTTAGATATTTCCTGAAGAAGACCTAAGGTGGAAACATCACTTTTAACTCTATATTCTATTTTCAGTGTGTCTGTAATAGAGTAGACACACCAGAGGGTGTGACAGAATGAGAAGGGACCTGCAGAAACTTGAAGAATGGTCAGGGTTTGGCAGTTGAAATTCAGTGCAAAGAGTGCAAGATAAAGATAAAGACAAGTGCTCAAGTGGTATGCAGTAGAACAGTGGACTGCTTCAAACGAGGATGGGACAGGACAAGGGGAGGGTTAATGAAGGAAGGGTGGAAGGAGGGCAGCTGCAGAATAAGCTAGCTGCACATTCGAGCAGACTTGATAGACCTCTAGGCCTTTATCTGCTGGCAAATTTCAGATGTTCTTATAATGCATATGCGCAAAAACCCTGGCACAATATATCAGTTGGGGTGAGGATATAGCATGTACCAAGCAGGAAAGGGATCTTGGGGTTATCATCTCTGATGACCCTCAATGTAGGGAAACAGTGTGACAAGGCAGCAGGTAAAGCAAATAGGATGCTGGGATGTATAGACAGGGGCATCACAAGCAGGAAAAGGAGGTCATAATTCCACTATACAAGACACTAGTGAGGCCCCACCTGAGTACAGTGTACAGTTCTGGAGACCATACCTACGTAAGGACATAGACAGGGTAGAGAAGGTTCAGAGGAGGGCAACAAAGATGGTGCATGGATTGCATCACAAGTCCTATGAAGACAGGTTGAAGGAACTGAACATGTATTCCCTGGAGGAGAGGAGGGAGAGAGGGATATGATAGAGACATACAAGTATCTTACAGGGAGGAACAGGGTGCAGGAATACACTATTTTTAAGTGAAAAGATATTCTAGGACTAGAGGCCATGGGATAAAGTTGGAGGGAGGACCATTCAGAGGAAGCGTGAGGAAGAATTTCTTCACAGAACGGGTGGTGGACAAGTGGAACACCCTGCCAGAGGAAGTGGTGGGGCTGAAACAATCACGGATTTAAGAATGCATGGGATAGACATAAAGGAATTCTGGAGGTCAGTGGTAAGGGCAACAGACTTCTAGGAAAACATAAACTGAACTTACAAGCTCAAATGGGAGACTGGGTGGGCCATAGGCCCTTATCTGCCGACACTGTCTATGTATCTATGTATCTATGTATCAGTGTGCATTTAATATTACCACTTTGTTTTGTTTTCAGACCACATGCTTGCACAGCACCTTGCTTCTGATTTTAAATGATGCTTATTTATTTGTGATAATTACAACCACATACTATATTCCTTTATGATGCTCCTGTTTTGTGCATCTTTCTCTCTCCTTCACTAACTTCTCCCTACCTTCAACTCTGAAAACATTCCAAGTCTCACTCTTCTAATCTCTCCTCCCCAAGACCTCTTCAAGGCAGGTGCATTCATTTATAAGCTCTGTCGGCACTGGTCAGACCTCCCAGCTTCCTTCCTCCATGTCACTTCCTCTGCTGCAGCACTGAAGTTGCTCTTCTATAACAAAACCCATATCACTACCTACTTCTAATCTCCCCACTCTTGTATCTCACCATACTATCTTTCTTTCCCTTTTTCCTCCTGAGTACTACTTTTCCTTGACTCCTGTACTGCCAATTTTTTTCTCCCCATAGCTAATCCCTTTCACTTCCCTGTGTCCCTTGTATTTGCGATCCACAAATCAAGATTACTTTTGATTAAAGCCTTTATTTTTGTGAAATGCTATGTTACTCAGATATGCTTTTCTCACTGAAGTCAGGAGAATTTAAATTGTGTTAAATGTACCATATGTAGTGACTGTTGTATTTGTAAATGTGTGTAGTATGCTTTCTTTGTTCAGTATAGATCCGGATCCCTTACACCTAGGATGCAGCTGGAAGCAAGATGTCCAAGAGCTCACAGTGCCCTCCTGGGCAACTATTTAAGAAAAATAAATAAAAGAATAATAAATAAATGCATCTTTCAATCCACTTGTAATCTTACATCCTTGTTAGTTACTTAATTCCTTCTTTGATTTATTTTATTTGCTTTTGGTAACCAGGTAAGTGCTCTAGGCATAGCAATGCCTGGTTTCAGGCACAACCGGAGGGTACAAATAACAAACAGTTCAAGCAGTACAAGAATTGGTAATACAGAGGGTACAGGTGCAAATACAATTACCAGTGAGATAGAAATACAGTTGGAAACAAAAGCAAGAGAGATGCACGTGCAGTTCAACAATATTCAGGATACAAAATATGAGAAATATCATTACAAAATTTCACAAAATACAGTAAAAGTGCATTTAAACATTGCCTTAAGTAGGAGCACAATAGAGTCAAATTGTGAGCAACCACAGGACTAAAGGTCCTAAGAAGTACAAGAGTGCTAGTTTATGGACAAGATCCATGATCGAGACCAGAGTGTATGTGCTATACTGTTGACCAGAAAGCATGGATTTAGAGGAGGAGAAGTAGGACATTTAGAGAGAGAGGGAGGTGGGAGGTGGTGTGAGCCTAGGAAAGGCAAGACCAAGGCTAGAAAGAAAGGAGGCTAATTCGACCTAATAATCTGAACTAATTTGACTAATGGCATGATCTGCAAAGGCCCCGGCCTTTTGCACGTAGTGGAGGACAGGGAAAAGCAATGGGGTGCTTCCTTTGCACAGGATATGGACCTGGAGGGCAGTTTAGACTATTCACAAAATGAGTGCAGGGAAAATTGCCCCTTTCCAGTTGTTTGGCTGGCTTTTGCAATAGAGATTCACAGAGCTATGACAATAACTCCACACATGGTTAAACATATGCTGCTTATCAATAGCGCACGCAACCAGCAACTCATTAAACATAATGGACACTGAGAGGTGGATCTCTCAATCAAATAACATTTAGAATAAATTCAGAGAGTAAACAGAAAGGTAGGTATTAAAGTTTACAAGTAGCATTACAGTTAACACAAAGAGTCCTGACCCTTCCTTATGTAGGCATGAGCTGGAGGGTGGGGGATTCAGAAAATTCTGTTCCAGTCACTGCTGCCTCGAGTTAATCCTGGTATCTTCTCTCCTTCTTTTTCTCCTCCCTTGGTTGGCAAGCAAAAGTCCAGATCAAGATTTAGTCATTTCCACAGTCACAAAGTCTAAAGGTACACTCCAAAGTTTCAAATTTGAATCTCAACTACTCATTCCATCACATTTGACTTAGAAAGAACATTGTAGACCTGGCATGGGTTAGGATTGAGTAATAAAAAAAAAACATGTTTTGTACAGTATAGGAGGTGTCTAGAAAAGTAGATCTGACAGATGTGCTAATATTTTATAAACTGTAGCTGAAACTATCTTTTTGGAAAAACATTTTTTGCACTGCTGCTTTAAACTGCACCTCAGCCACCATTTGGGAACATTAGTTTATCCAGTGTGGTCTGGGCATCATAGGAGCTGGGTTTGTACAATTTTGGTGGGGCCCAGGGGTCAGGGGTCAAAGCCCTGCCTTCTGTCCCAGGGGTCAGAGGTCAACCCTCCTGCAAGTGGGGCTCTCACGGGAGCAGAGCACCCTGTACAGTAACATGGGGGTTTGGAGGTTAGCCCCTGATTTCAGGTATGAGAAAAGAATCGAAAATACTCTTTAAAACTTTTTTTCTTTTCAACTTCAAAGATTCAACATCCACATTCGATGAAGGTAGCCTAGCACATCTACAGAACAGGACAGCAAACTCATGACAAAACAACACTATTTTCTGTAGCTCAGTCAGTGTTTCGCTATTAGACAAGCATTTGTCAATGCCGAATGTTTGCTTGCTGGCATTGGCAGTGGTAGTGTAGAAGTTACAGAGCTGCGTAATAGGGAATGGCAGTGAAGTATTGAACTGAAGCCAACCCACCACCACCTGCAAGAGAGTGACAGGCATTGGGTGTGCCTTTGGGTTGTCAGGCATAACAGCCACGCCATTTCACACCCCACCCTGCAGACACTGACAAGTGTCACGGTGTTCCTTGGGGTCTTTGGTCTTATGCACACCCCATTTCATTAGGAAATACGGTGAGATGGGTGCGATATAGGAGAATGGGGTGAACTTTAAATAAGAGTCCAAGGCATACCCTCGGATGCCTCTCACTGGCTGCAGGGTGTGGAATGGTATGAGCATTACAGGCAAGAATCCCAAGTCACACCCCTGATGCCTGTCATTCTCTACAGGGTTGGGCGTTATGGTTGGAAACCCTAATACCTCAGACATTCGCTGGTATTTTCACTCCAAATTTTCAACATTTTTGTGACCCCACCTCATGAACAGGGGAATCAGTTTGTTAGCAAGCTGCTTATGCACAGCGACTACGGCATTTAGCACCACAGGTGCAAAAACATTCCAACAGGATGTAAAATGACAGCTGTACTGTTCATGGGGAGGTGTAAAAAATGTCAATGTTGCAAATCTGCAGTAAAAATATTGAAAAAATGGTGAAGTCACGAGCTTACATAGAAACTGTGCACGCACCCATAATATAATTAGGCTGGGGATTTTTACAGCAGATTGTCAACTCAGGCATTTTGGTGCCTCCGATCATGAACAGTGTCACTGTGATTTTCTTTATCTGTGCCGAACAATGATTTCCCACAGCGATTACGCGATCTCTGGCGCTGAAAGTGTGAAAACACACTTTAGCCATGTTGTGAAAAAATGACAGCTGTACTGTTCATAAGGAAGTGTGGAAAAATGCCACTGGTGAAAATCTGGACTGAAAATATTACAAAGTCATGAACTTACGGTGCGTGGAAACTGCGCAATGCTCACTCGTAACACAGTCATTTATGGACTTTTGTCACCAAATTTTCAACATAGCCATTTTAAGACCTCTGCTCATGAACAGTGTAACTGTGATTTTCTTAATCTGTCCTAAACATTGCTTTACACACCAACAGCACCATTATGCGCTACATGTGCGAAAACACATTTTGGGCGACATATGAAAAATGGCAGTTGTACTGTTCATAAGGAAGTGTAATAAAATGGCAATGTTGAAAATCTGGAGTGAAAATATTAAATTCGCAAACTTACGAAGCATGCATGGAACTGCGAACGCACGCTCGTGAAACAGTCATTTTGGGAATTTTTCACCAAATTTTCAACATAGCCATTTTAAGACCTCAGGTCATGAACAGTGTCACTGTGATTTTCTTAATCTGTCCTAAACATTGCTTTCTCACACCAACAGCACCATTGTCGCTACATGTCTGAAACACATTTTGGGCGACATATGAAAAATAGCAGCTGTACTGTTCATAAGGAAGTGTAATAAAATGGCAATGTTGAAAATCTGGAGTGAAAATATTAAATTCGCAAACTTACAAGCATGCATAGGAACTGCGCAATGCACGTCAGAAACAGTCATTTTAGAAATTTTTTACCACATTTTCAACATAGCCATTTTAAGACCTCAGCTCATGAACAGTGTCACTGTGATTTTCTTAATTTCTCCTGTACTATTGATTTTCGCACACCGACCGCGCCATTGTGTGCTGCATGGGCGAAACCACGAGCTCGTGAGGAACTGTGCAACGACGCCAGAAAGTCATTTTTGATTTTGATCAATTTCAACATGGGGTTTGGACTTCTTCATGAAATGATGTCACTGTCATGGTCGGCCGGGTCGGTGATTTCGAGCAGTGACTGCGCAGTGACTGCGAAATCACCCTTCAGGCCTGAATACACACCATGACAGTGACATCATTCATGAGAAGGGGTCCCAAAACCCCATGTTGAAAATTTGGTGCAAAATTCCAAAAATGCCTGAGATATGCAATAAAGTTGAAACCCTATCTAGCCCATTATACAGCTTACCGCATTTCTCAGTTCGCGGTCGGCTTTGAAGAGTGCAGACATGTTCCCAGTCCACGAAGATCGTCGCGACAAACTCCGGAGGTAAGTATGGGGTGAGGGGTGTGGGAGGCAGGGTGTGCAGTGGGTGGGTGCGGGTTGTGGGAGGGGCTGGGAGAAGCGCCAGGGATCGTTTTATTTTGCAGATTAAAAAAAAAAGGACGACGTGGGACATTTGCCACGCTGGCACAAGGATGGCTGGGGGTAGCCTGTAGCCGACGGGGATTGGGCACCCCTGCGGCCATATGATCAGTTGCCACGCTGGGGTGGCCCCAGTGTGGCACCCAGTACTGGGTGAGGACAGTGGAGCCGATGGGGATTGGGCACCCTGTTGGCTATTCTATCAGTTGCCACGCTGGGGTGGGCACCCAGCATGGCATGTAGAAGGCTTGGGGAGCGCAGCACAAGCCCGACGGGAGAGTGGGCACCCTCGCGGCTGGCGACGTGTGCGGAGGGCAGCACGCAGTACGCGCTTCGTGTGTGTGTGTGTGTGTGTGTGTGTGTGTAGGGAGATGCGATGAGCAGGCGATATCTTATCGCTGCTCACTGAAGCATCGCCCCCTTTCAACTGTATGTCACTGCATTTTGGAGCTTGTCATAGACAGCTCCAGCATGCATTGGCTTACAGGCCGCGCCAACACACTGACTGAATTGGAAGAGGAGGTGACACACCTCCTAAATCTCGGATGATGGCACTATGTTTCTGCACATGCGCAAGCAAACATAAAATGGGCTTGAAACAAAAAGCATGCTGATTGGTTGAAAGCCATGGTCAGGCATGCATTTCTTTTCACTAGTGCCTGGCGAAAAAGTGCCAGTTTGGGGTATCACATTACTCAGGGTATCATTGGGCACCACAAACTGAACAGCCACAATTTTCCCTACTTGCTTAGCAACAGGAAAGACCCAGTCAGACTTTCTCTCAGTGACTGAGTGACTTCCCCAACAATGCACCTCAGCTGAGTAACTTGTAACTCAAAGAGCAAATATTCAGTAATGAATGGATATCTGCTCTTTAAGTTCTGCTCTGCCCTCATTGTCGAACTGACATTCAATAAGCACAGTGGTACTCACACATGCTGTAAAGCAGCGGCTGATCTTCCCTTCTCCCTTGGCAAAAAAAAAAAAAAAAGGCAAGCCTCAACTTATTTTAAAATAAAAATAAAAAAGAACTTAGCGTATGTACCGAACACTTTCCACACTCTTGGTGCATATCTCTTCTCCCTGCTTGTACCTGTCTTCCAACTGCAGTTTAACAGCGTGAACTTTCAGTGTCAGTAAAACTTTCTGTAACAGTGCTAGTCTCCCACCCAGTCATTTCATCTTCTGTCACCGTGCTGCCTCCTGCATGCTGTTTCTGTTATTGGCAAAAAGAACCTGGCACATATAGATTATATGATATATCCACAAAAATAAATAAAATAAAATAAAATTCAGGGATACTCTAATGAGAAATCTTTGAAAGTATGGTCACTGCTGGACCGGATATCAGACTTCTGCCTGGGCCACATATCATAAAGACATATTATAGAAACTAATTAAACATACAAACATAGAAGATGTCAGCATACAAAGACCTCATGGCCACTCTAGTCTGCACTATTTATCTGTAGCTACAGGTATACCATGGACCCCAGGTCAGTCTTCGACTCCCCACATACACATATACACACACCCCCATGACCATGCCACCCACATCTCACCATACATTTGTAGCAGTTCAAATGCCCATTAGGTGGCAAATGGCATTAATTTCTATGAAACAGTTAAAGGCAGTACATCACAGCTTTGCTGTTCACTGACCCACAAATCGCTTGGACGCTGAGCCAACACGCCACCGGTGACCACTACCGCCACATCCAGATGTCAGTACCAATGGGCATCTGCCCTCTCTGCATATATTATTGAGGCGAGTGACTGTTTACCACATGATCATCTCATCTGGACATAACTAAGTTCACAGCCTGTGCCTGTCCACCTGGCAGCAATGCTGAAATTCAAACCCATGGCCTCAGCAGGATGCAGGAGGTCAGTAGTACTCCTAATGTGCTACTAATACCAGCTTTAGCCACATTTTAAAGATCCCATGGCACTTATCGAAAGAGTAGGGAATTTCCCGTGTCCTGGCCAAATTTCCTCATTCATTAAAATACCACCAACAGCTTAATCTGATTCAAATTCAATTGCTTACCATCTGTTACCTCCCCGGTCGCCCCTGAAAAGGGACTTCTAGGCCCAGTGGGCTTACCGGTCAACAAAATTCAACTAACTAACTTATAAGAAAGGTAACAGCAAATAGTTGAGTGTATTGACTTCCCTATATTAGGTACCTGGCAACCTTCTAAGCTCTACAAATCACTGTTTTTATGATGTTTTAGAAATATGATGTGCCTTGTGAGTAAATGTAAGATGCAAACACAGAAGTAGAGTATCATATTCATATTATAGAGTGTAGTAGAGCAGCGATCTGCATAGAAATCCATCCTTTAAAAATTCTGTTCTATCACAGTCACTAGTCAGGGAATGTGATCTGCCTTCTGTGGTAGACTAGCATTCTAGAACCTCTAGAGACTACACAAGACTGTTTCACTATAAAAGAGAAAAACACAATGCACACATTTTACATAATACCTTACACTATAAAAATACAGGATGAGCAACTTTATGCATAACCAGAGTGTGTTCTGCCACCTCAGGGTTCTGATTTCCACCAACCTTGGAACCGCTGTGTGGCAGAACACACCAGTTGTGCATGGATGCCCATGCAGTATACTCTATGGTGTGGAATGGAATACTGATAAGTCTGTCACCTTGCACCCTCCCCACCTGATTTTCAAGGAATCCAGGGTGAGGGGCCCCCTTCATCAACTTTCCAGGCCGCCCCTCCCCAAACCTTAGTCCACCCTGTCTGGCAGCTACTGCTCACCACAGATCCTGGGTTAAATTGGGAAGGCAGGCAGAGGCTCATTGTAACTCATTTCCAACTTTCACACCAGCACACCACTTAAAAAATGTTATGATGGGCTCAGTTCAGCAATAGTGTAAATTATCGGGTATGCTTGCATAGGACTCCACGGTATGAGCGTAGAGCTCAAGTTACAGCATTTGATCCAATCACCTGTTCCTTTACTTTTCATTAATTTATTTGAGTTGGGTGGCTTTGGTTCCCACAACCCACTTAAAACAACAAGGGGTGTGGGGCCAAGCCTCACAACTCAAATAAACAGACAAAACCAAAATGAGTTTTACATGCAGTCCTGGTGCCTGGCGGCTTAGTCCTATCGTGTGGTCTGCTGCAAGAGTCTTCCTCAAAGTAAGATCAGCAGGCACAAGCCCTTGCTAAATCACCCATTCAGTTACTTTTTATTACTTTATTTGAGTTGGGGGCTTCCCCAACATCCCCTGCAAAAACAAAACAAAGTAAACAATGGGGGTGGGAGGCTGAACCCCCAACTCAAAACGAACTGACAACCCAACCGCAAACATGAAAATAAGACATGTGACCAAAACAGTGCTATACTCAAGAAGCTTTTATGGCAAACTTCCTACATGTACCCAATAATCTACACAGTTCCACACCCTCTCTGCTGTCCAAGTTCTCACCCCATGAGACACTAGTTCCTTGGCTTTCCTGACAGTGCCAGTTACATCACCCAAACTAAATTTTCAGAACAGCTTGGCACCTTTCAAAACTGACCTCTTTTAGCAGTAATGCAATCAGCAATTCCATAACAAAATACATTTCCAGAACAGTTTTTTGAAATAGCAACTTTTAAAATTATTTTCTAACCTCTTAAAAAATTCTCTAATGTACATAGACTTCCAAGTTTCTTATGCCTGTGTTTTGAACTGGAAGAGCCTCTTTCAATAGTAAATCAAGCAAGATCAGCCAGCCAAGCAAAGGGTTTCTGGCATGGCACGCACATATGGCAACAGATAAACTGCAGCATATTCCTTACAGAATCAATGACACTTTCTGGATGTAGGGAAATGGCAACTTCAGTAAATCCCCACATCTGGTTCTACAAATTATAAACAGTAAACAATTCACAATAATACAATTGCTGAACAAGAAACAGTAAGCTATGTGACTGTAAAGCTTCTACAGACAGTAGTAATAGTTCATATTCTGTCCCATGGATGAGGCTTTCATTTTTTTATTAGCTCATGCCCATTGATGTAGTAACTAAGCACTATTGATACCAGGCTGACTCTCTCCTACCATTTGCTCATTATAAGTGCGTTCTCCTTAACCCTGACTTCCCTATACCACATCCTCCCTTGCTCCTTTGCTTGATCCTTGATGGGCTGTGTAGAGAACTCTCCATCTACTGTGCTCTTTGTGAATAGAAAATAACAGAGCTAAATCGCTCCTTCTGTCTTCATTCTCATTAGACTGCAAATAAGGAACAACATCCTCCCTCGTGCCATCTTTGATAATACCACAGATCCCTGGTAGTCGAGTGGTCCCCGACACACAGTCTTCTTTCTCCCCAGGCCCTAGTGCCAGTGATGGCAACTGGCACAGAGCATTCACCTCTGTGGCCACAAGTGCTGCATTGCTATACAGAGATACAATAATACTGGTGCTTGGATGTGTCAGATGCTGTCCTGATAAAGAGGTCATGGAACAGTCTATGCCAGTCACTGCCCCGGTACTGTCTTTTTGGGGAGGGGGCAGGAGGACCAGGAGCAAGGTTAATAAGACTGCCAAGTACCTACAGTATTAGTATAGAATTAGAAATAGCATTGAGATTTATTCACATTCCAGTGGTGAGATGGGGTGAGGAAGGGTATACAATGGGGGTGGGGTGGGGGGCACAGACAATTTAATTTTATATTTACAATCCAATCAGAATCAGGTGAGTTAGTGGATATCACTGGCACCACACCAGGTTAGTTATTTACAGTCTAACAGGGATCACGCTGAGAGGGGAGTCTAGAACTGCTCTAGAACTAGTCTCTGCTTTCCTATAAACACAGTGCCACCGATGCCAGGGGCTGGATAGTGTACACCACTGTACAGAGCTTCCTGTAAGTGCATCACGAACCCATTAAATATACCAGTGCATTCACTGAATAGAAATATGGTATCAGTTGGGTGGTTCACTAATCCAGAGCTTAATTTCAGATGTAGCTGGGGGGTACATGGTGGAAAGAAATACAGCAGAGACAAACAAAATAATACCAATACTAAACAAAGTGCATGCAGGTACCATTTTTACCAACTTGCAATAATTTATAATGAGCTGGCAAATGTGAAAATGTAGAGTAATACCAGTGTATACAACCAAACGTGGGGTAGGGAAGGTATACTGCTACACCACCCACTCTGCTGCTTGATTAGTGCTGCCTGGTGGTCTGTTGTCTGGCTTGTTGCTGCTGGTCCTGTCCCGACAGGGGTTCCTCCTGTCTAGTACCGGGCCTGCTACTCTCTCTGGTGGTGGAAGTCATTACCCTCTGCTCCTCCGGGACTGCTGCTGGGGCTGGGCCCTGGCTTGCTCACCGATTCAGACCTTGTCCTACTCCCTCATTTTATGCAGCTGCTGGTGGCTGCCCAACCTCGCCACTCAACCGATGACAACCCTTACCCACCCGTTCATGGACTCCTTCTGGCTTGAGCTGAACCACTACCGTCCGTACCCACCACACATGTCACATTTTTCCCCTGGCCAGAATCCTGGGCCTGGCTGGCCGGCTGCCACCTCTGTTGCCCTCTGCTCAGTTGGATGAGTCTCCTGTCTTCCAAATGGTCCTGCAGCCCTAATTCCTCCTCCTCCCCTCTGGTGTCCCGGATGACTGCTGACTCTGGGTCTTTCTGACTTTCTTTGGCTGTTCTCTCCTGCTGCCGGCCACTCCTCCCTCCCACCACACAATGGAGACCGTCGGCTCCAAGTCCTCACACACACCTACACAATCATCCTGATGCATGCATGCACATCACGCCCAATACAAGCCCCCCAAATCACATGCATGAGTTTTAAAAAAGGCCACTGAACCTGTGAACCTTTCTGGGGGAGGGATCTGCAAACCAAAATTAAGGCACAAAGGGCGAACTTTAAATATAATGCCAGTCGGACCGCTACTTACCAGCCCAAATAAACAGTGGGGGAGGCGGGGAGGTGCAGCTATAGCAGAGGACACGCGCACAGAACCCAGAGGAAAAATGCCTTAAAAAGGCAGCATGTAGCAAAATATTGCTGGGGTTCAGTCCAGCTCAAAAATATTGCTGGGCTAATGTCCCACGGCCCATACAACCTGGCGCTTCATGCTGGGCATAAAAATGAAATAAAACTGTTGCTCTCAGAAACTCAGAAACATAGCAGCAGCAAGGGCAAACAAGATGCTGGGATGCATAGCTAGGGGATCAATAGTAGTAGGAGAGAATAGGTTATACTGCCCTCGTACAGGTCACTGGTAAGGCCACATCTAGAGCATGAAGTTGGTATTGGTGCCCACACCTCAAAAAGGACATGAACCTGCTGGAGAAGGTCCAGAGGAGGGCTACAAAGATGATATCAGGTCAGCAGGGCAGCATACAAGGAGAGGTTGAGGGCACTAAACATGTACTCCTGGAGGACAGAAGAGAGAGGACATGATTGGAACCTTCAAGTACTTGAAAGGGATAAATAAGGTGGATAAGGAGGGTGTCTTTAAGCTGAATGGCAACCATAACACAAGGGACACAGTCCTAAGCTGGAGGGGGAGGTTTAGGAGGGAGGTCAGGAAGCGCTTCTTCATGGAGAGGGTGGTGGACATTTGGAATGTGTTGCCAGAAGAGGTGGCTCGTTGAAGATGGTGGGCAGCTTCAAGAGAGGCTGGTATAGGCAAAGGGGAAGGTAAGGATCATAGTTAGGGAGGATGGGAGGAGTGGGGGAGGGACAGTAGCTCAAGCTGTGGACCCAGCTATAGAGCAGACTAGACAGACCAAATCACCTTCTTCTTCTGGCTTCTTCGTATGTTTGTATGTATGTTTGTTTAGTGCTTGACAGCAGATTAAGACCGCTTGGCCCATGTAGTCTTCCTGCTTCTCCCTACCTACAGTGTCATCAAATACCCTACTTGATCTCTGGCTCTTTCTCACTGACTCCATCCTTTCCACTAAGATTCCTTATGCCTGTCCCATTCTTGAACACCACCTTGCTCATATCAGCTAGATTTGGGCTGGCAGTGTAACCTAGAGGTTAGGGTAACAAGGTGTGAACAAGCTTGATACATCCAGCAGAACAGACCTGAGTTTGATTCTCACAACCTCCACTTACATACTGTGTGACTCTGAGCAAGTCACTTAACCGCCTAGTGCTCCCAGGTCGCCCTGAAAACAGGCATTTGTGGCTAGTGGGCCTTACCCGGTTACCAAAGACTAAAATAAAAAAAAAGGATATATAGAAATGAATATGGACTAGTGTAGGATCTGACCAAACAGGGTCACCATGAAGTGGTGGTCGGGCTTTTGCAAAGCCTAGGTAGCTTTGTTAACCAAGTATTCTTGTTTAAAGTGACAGAAAGATAAGTAATAAGTTAGGCAAACATTGCAAAATGTTGAGCATAGGCCAGTTGGCGGTATATGGGTGCGCACTGGATGTTGGTTACTGATGCTGATCAGTCACCACCAGGAGTACCCTAAAATATTTTTAACTTTTCGGATAAATGCATCTAATTTTCTTGCAGCACCACTGATAAGTGTGGTCCTCGTCTTCATGCGTGTTAAAAGTCACCAATGCAAAGACTTTGAGCGTTATGGAAATAAAGAAAACAGATGACTCATTCACCTTTTTGAATATCTACTTCTCCACTATCATTAGATATGAAAGCATGACTCATAGAGCAGGCTGATTAGCAGAGCTTGACTGGATTATAAAGAATAATATAAAATAAATCATGAACGCTCGTGTGTGTGTGTGTACGTGCAAGGCCGTTGTGCATTTCATTTACAGCAGGGTCTCTACACCAGCAAATAAATCACATGGCATCAGCTGCACTCAGTTGTACTACATTCTACTACAATTTGAACTGCAAGCAATTCTGTTCTTAATTTCTAAGGGGACTGATGTAAAACAAAAGTCTGCACCCTTACAATTCATCTACAGCTGGATCTTGTTATGGAGCTGAGGCTACAGTGTCCTGACTGTGAGCTGATAGTCATTTCTAAAGCAACAGAAGGAACATCCACTGTCATTATTCATGGTAGTCCATGTTACCTACTTTCATATCTTTATTTTTTATTTCTTTATTTATTGCCAATTCGAAAGCACCTTTGAGTCAAAGACTAGTTTACAAAAGCTGCATGTCACATTTAGTAGAACACTACAACAGTGAGTACAATTTCAAGGCATGACTCAGACAGATTTGTTACAGAGAATGCAGTAAATGGCTACCAGTCAGCTCCAAAGGTGTATTTGGACAGGTCTAAAGCAGCATGGTATAAAGACTCCAGGTAAAGAGCTGAGCAGGCTGCTCAGGAAGAGGTAAAAGGGGGAGCTGGCCAGAGGCCCTTGTCAGGAGAGGGGCAGGGAGTTCAACGGCAAACCGAGGGGGTGGAGGACTGGAGATGGTCTCTGAGAAAGGTTTTGAAGGGGCCAATTCTGGTTTCGTTAGTAAGTACACTTGGCAGACAGTTCAACAAGGAAGGGGCCCTGTGGCTGAAGGATCTTTGAATTGGGAGGTTCAACACCTGGGAGCCGAGAAGAGCAGCTTGCCAGAGCTACAGGTGTTTCTATGAGTTAGGGCTGGTTGGATAATAGGGGTGAGGCCAGTGGGGAGAGATCCAGGGTGATTTTTTGGCCATAAGGCATGTGTGGAACCGTATTCTACTGTCAAGGTTCAGCCAGTTAGTGGAAGTGTATAGAGAGCATGTGTGTGAGATGATCACAGCCAAGGACGAGGTGGCTGGCTTTGTTCAGGAGAGTCTGAGTCTGCCTAGGGTCAAGTGTTTGTAGCTCCATATATAAGAATACCATAGTCAAGGAGGGAGAGGACAGAGGAGGAGAAGCAGCTGAAGAGCTTCAGGAGTAAGACAGTGTTTGAAGCTACAGAGGATTCCGAGTCGGACATTAAGGGTGGTGGACAGGTGATGGATGTGCTGGTGAAGTTAAGGGCTGGGTCTAGGGTGATGCCCAGATATTTGAAGGTAACCACTTGCTCTAGGGGTCTGATTGGCAGTAAGGATTTGAGGGCAGAGCTCTTCCGGGAGTCCAGAGGATGGGAGAAGTACATTATTTTAGTCTTCTTGTAGTTTAGTGTAAGACGCTGGGTGGAGAACTATTTTTGGCATCAGAGAAGGAGGACTGGAATGAATTGTGTAGTAGGGTAGGGTCTGGATTGGAGGAAAAGGACAGCATCATCTGCATACATTAGTAGATTGCTAGAGCAGGATGAGGGAGGGAGTTAAGGAAGAGACTGAAGAGTAGAGGACCAAGGATGGACCTCTGGGGCACACCGGAGTGGACTAGTAGTCTGCTAGAGAGGGCGGTACCAATTTTGACCTGTTGGTGCCAGTCCGACAGGTAGTCCGTGAACTAGCTGAGGGAATCCTGAGAGAAGCCAATGTTGGAGCGTGCAGATATAAAGGGAGTGGTTGACCATGTCAAATGCCTTAGAGAGGTCAACAAAGACCTCACCTGAGATATGGCCTCTGTCTAAGGTGGAGTGGACGTGGTGTGGTGAACTCCAAGAGGGCTGTCATAGTACTGTGCTCTTTGTCAAAGCCATGTTGCTGTTTACAGAGTAGGTTGTGCTTGTTAAGGTGTTCGTAATCTGGTTGGAGACAATACGCCTCAAATGCCTTGATGGGGGATAGAGATGGGGCAATAATTGTTTGTGGCAGTATAGTCCCCACTTTTAAATATGGGGGGTAATGGAGGCAGACTTTCTCCGGAGGAATTTACCTTGGCAGAGAGAGTGGTTGAGAATGTGGTGAGAGGGTGGAGTACCTCATGAAGTGTGAGACGGAGAAGTCTCAGATCCAGTGAGTCACTACTATAATGGGAGTGGCTTAGGATTTTTCTAGATAAGGTTTGACTGACACCGGAGTGACGCATCAAAGGTGGAAAGGAGGGGCTGCTGGAGGGGTCAGAGTGCCGCTGGTAGGGGAGGGTCAAGAAGTTAGGAGGAAGGACATGGCTGAGATTTGTGAAGGCGCGATTAAAGGCTGAGGCAATATGAGTGGGGTCCAAGGACAGGCACCCATTGACCTCTATCTGATTCAGGGGGATTATGGTTCTCACCACAGATGTCCTTAATATTATTCCAGAACTTGTGCCCTACATCCCAAGCAGAGGTAAGGGAGGATTTGTAATACTCTGTTTTTGCTTGGTGTAATGCCCATGTGCATTTGTTCTGGGCCTCTGTACCTTTGTCTATCAGATGGCTGGCAGGTCTCATTGAGAGGTGCCATAGCAAGTCTTGGGTTCAGTAATCAGTGCCAGTAGGCAGCTAGTGATCCAAGGTGCAGGGTTGCCTTTGGCCATCCTTTTAGTAAGTGGGGCAAGGGAGTCACAGATAGCATTGAAGGTAAGAATAAAAAGGTTGAGGGCTTGGTCGGGTCAAGGGTATTCATTATGAAGGACCAGTCCAGTGAATGGAGGCGGATTTTAGGAGAGCAAGTTTACCAGGTCCAAGTTTGCATTGTAGTATTATTTTAGGAGGGTTTTTGGGGCTTTGCATGACTAGGAGCAGAGGACGGGGAGTGGTCACTTAGGGCATTAGGGGAGTACGGTGGTGCTTGTGATCTTGTGGGGATGGTTGGTGAAGACCAGGTCCAGCAGGGAAGAGGACCCAGTGTGCTGGTTCAGGCATGTGGGGAGTGGACTACTTGAGTAAGGTCTTGGGCAGTTGCAGTGTCGATGAGCAGGGCAGCAGTCCTAGCCAACCAATTCATATTGAAATCCCCCAGGCTATTATTTCATTATTTGACAGGAGGGTGGTGAGGTAGGACAAGACAGAGTGAAAGGCAATGCTCTGATTCCTATGACAGAAGGGGGTGTAGGGCATGTCCAGAGTAAGTTTGAGTGTAAGGGCTTGGGGTCCAGGATCCAGTGTAGGGGGTGGGAGAATTTGACCATGCAAGGTGTCCTTAACGATATGGTGCAGCCTCCTCTTTTACCCTGCTGGTCAGCCCTGTAGAGGTTGTACCCAGGAGAGTAATTGTCAGTTCTGGAATATGGGGGAGAGCCAGGTTTCACCCACGGCAATGATGTCAGGATGATGTTGAAGGACCCATCACTGGCAGGTGTCCAACTTTTAATAAGCTGCAGACATTGATGGAGGCAATGCGTGGCCAGTGGCCTGGTTGTGCCTGGGTGCGGAGGTAGTGAGCGGGCCAGGGTTAGGTGGATATTGCCAGACATAAGGTGGAGAAGGAGGAGGGATCTGAGGATAGAATTCCAGGACAGCTTTTTGAGATAGTGAGATTTGCATATGAGGGACCCAGAGTGCTTGACCATGTTGGAATGGGGAGGGTAAATATGTGAGTGGTAGCCAGTAAGAGAGGTAGCGGAGAGGGGAAGGGGTCCCGTGAACTAGTAGGGGTAGGATACTAGGGCCGAGAGGAGAATATGGAGTGCATCTGGGACAGTGGCGTGAGCTGTAGATAGTAGAGAAAGTAAGCAGAAAGGTGACCTCGTCCAGAAAAGAAGATGGTATCAGTGCAAAAGGTTGCCTAGGCAAAGGAGTCTCAACTGATTTGTTAGATGGACATCAGGGGAGAGCTGAAAGGCAGACAAACAGTTGTCAGGATATAGGAGGTTGATATCTGTTATGTGTATTATAGATCGAGGCAGTGCTCCTGACCAATCAGAGCACTCCTTTCCCGCGTGGGAGACACTCTTATTCTGTGAAGAATGTTACACACAGAAGCCCTGGAAATGGGCACATTCCAGGACAGTTTAAAAAAAAGCGTTATTGGTTGCTCAATCTATATATAATATGTCCCCTGTCATCATTGTTACGGGATAAGAGTGATTTCACTTGCATGCTACTTGAGCCAGGACAGCTCAGCTTTGCTTTGCTGTTCTCTCTGAACAGAATGCACGTGAAACCACTCTTATCCCACAATTAGTGGCTCTGGGGACATATTAATATATATTATACTACACTCCAAAGCATACACAAAGTGCTTTATGCAGAAACATAGATTTTATTGGAAGAAAAGGGTTCCTGTCTGTTCCATCACCACTGACCCTAGTTGGCCATAGGTGTCTTTCCTTCCCCGCTCCTCTACCTAATATACTCTAGTGCGTATGCCATGCATGTGTGAAGCTCCCACAGTCGTTGAACATTTGTTTTCTTGGAAAGGCACTATATAACAAAATGTACATATGACGTTGCTTACAAAAGATTCTGCTTCAGCCTGCTCCACTGTACTGGAAGTCCATTGACCCAATTTTCATAGGGTCTGGTATGGCTCAGGGATCAAGTCCCAGTGTACAGCTCACCAGTGTAGTGAAAAATCCCTTGTGCCAACTAAAATGCTATTTTAGCATTGTTTGGGCTCAGGTGGCATTTGTTTTCCTTTTTGCACAAATTCTGTTCTTGGTAATACCAGGCATAGTATATGTGCAAAATATGTATGCAAGCTGACATAAAATTGATAAAAGTGTTAAAAGCAGCCTTTCTGAAAATCCTGTGCATGCAGCAGAAGTTGCGGTTGCCAAGAGAACTTGGAAAAAATGTTTCTGGCCTGCGTGTGCAGTTTTTGCAGATATATAAATTAGGTCCCTGGGCTTGGGGGCAGATCTCAGGCTTCCCACCCAGGGACAGGTGGTGGTGGTGGTGGGGCAGTGGTGGAGGCAGGGCATATTGTAAATGTGAAATGTTTATCTCTTGGGAGGAAGGATGCAGGCTACCCTGCCTTTATGCACCACCTACAGAATGACCATAGAGTAGCATTGACTGTGACTGCAACTGCTACTTGTTTTGTGACCATGGTGTCTCTCATATTCCTTTGGTGAGTGGGGAAACTCAAGGGCCCCAACACTCAAGTGTGAGACTGGTCCCAGTGTGCACTTTGTGTGCAAAAACATTTTGGTGTACTTATTGTTTACTGTAGTATAGTATATTGTAACAGACTAGTTGTAGGCTGACATCTTCTGTTACTACAAATCCCAGAATCCCTTGCAGATCACATCAGAGCAGAAGGCAGCTGTGAGAAGATTCAATAGCCTTTAGTGCATGTTAAAGTTTATAGAAGCTCTGATCTTTCGTTTGCAGGTCCCACTGTCCTCCATGGGCAATGCACAGTTGGAGGACTGTACTTAACCCCTGAAGAAAAGCAGTCCTGGAAACATCTGATTGGAGATTATAAAAGCTCTAACATGCACTGCAGTCTATTGAATCTCCCACTGCTGCCTACTGCTCTTATATCAGTGCAGGGGGTCTGGGATGTGTAGTAAATAGAAATAAAGTATGGGTCAGTGTGAACAAGTTTACATATCGAGGGGTTAGATGCTACATAAACCCAGAGAAGCGAAGCTCGAGAGGTTTATTAAAAGCATCTAATTTCGAGGGTGTGTAAACTTTGAGTTTACACACACGACCCATAGTTTTATTTTATAATTGCTGGTTTGTCTTTTTTCCCCAGCAATTATATAATATGAATGCAGGTTGCTGTGTGGCCTGCCCGGGTTCAATTTGAGCATCTAGTCTGTGACTCGTGGTGCCATTTTCAATTAATTTAAAACTTTTTGGGAGGGAGGAGGGTGTGAGCAGTAGAAACAGGTTCTCTTTACTATTGCAGATTCTGTTTAAAATTAAACTTACCGAGTCCGATTCTGAGGGCGTGTTCAGTGTTCCAGGGAAAGCATGCAGTAGAGTGTTCTGAAAGGAAAAGCTGAGTGGGGCATGCAAGCAGCACCGAAGGAAACCGTAAGCATGTTTGCCGTTATAAATGCTCCTTTATAACATGTACCACGCCACGGTTTCCTATGGGAAAAAGGCTAAGCCAGTTATTATAAGATGTTAGCCCACAACGAAGCAAAATTAGTCCGATATACTCTACTATACTATAGTAAACAGTAAGCGCAGATCCAAGACTGGATGTCATAGAGCTGGCTGAGACTCAACTGATAAAACTGAAGTACTGGTGGTCGAGCTGGGTCAAGAGGGAGAGTGGCTGCTGCAGAGAGAGAGTTTGTTTCAGCTTGGTTATGTTGGTCCGGTGGCTTCTGCTAAGGCAAGAAATCTAAGAGTCATTCTGGATGAGGGGCTGACATTTGAGGTGCAGGTGTTGGCAGTGTTCCGGAATGGTTTCTACCATCTAAGAACTATCTCCCAGACTAAATCCCTAATCCTGACTGATGACCTGGCCACACTGGCGCACTCTTTGTGACCTTGAGGCTTGACTACTGTAATGCTCTGTACCTTGGGGTCAGTGGAGGCATGCTGCAAGGAGTACAGCTAGTGCAGAAAGGTCTAGTCATGTCTTCCTGGCATTACATGAACTGCAATGGCAGCTGGTTAAGTGGTGTATCTCCTTTAAAGTTGGGTTACTAACTTCTACAGCCCTACATGGGTCGAATTCAGGTTACCTGTCTGATCTCCTGCATCCCTACATTCCTCATGCTCCCTCCACTCCACTGAGGGGTGGGGGCGCCCTTGTTATTCCCAGGGCCAGGTTGAGACCCTTGTGGGACGGGCTTTTGAGGTGGCAGGCCCAGTCCTATGGACCTGTGCTCCAAAGGCCCTGAAGAAGGCTTCCTTGGTGGAGGTTTTAAAAGAGGTCTAAAGACCTATTTTATTGCACAAGCTCATGGGGAATAAGTGCTTCCAGATCCCATGTTATGTTATCCCTCTACTGACTTCTAGTCTATAGCAGCTATTTATTCAATTATTTATTGGAATCTGTTGTTTATGATATTTACTTGTTGTATTTTAACGTCTGCTTTTTGGTGATACTGTTTTGCTGTTTGTAATGGTGTCCTGAGCCTCAGGGGAAGGGTGTCAAAAGAAATAAAATCTACTACTAATAATACTACTACAAAGTAAACCAAAGGGCTGGAACTATTGGCAGGAGCTCTGAAAATTAATTTTAATCCAAAACAAGTGCCTCAATAATGTTTTATATGGGTTCCATGCAGTTGCTTTATACTAAAGCACAGACACAGACAGTGGAGTGTTCCAAAAGCTTGCCTGTGTTCAGCCAACTTCTTAACACTGTTTACTAGTGTCTTCTAAAAATAGCAAGTTCTTTACATCATATCCCTATATTGCCAAAGTCATAAACCGTAAACCACCACGATGAGTTCCCTTTATAAGAATCACTCAGTTACCTCTTAACAAATTTAAAAGGAAAACCACATACAGTCAAATTTCTGATTTACAGTCTCCATATAATAACATGTTCTTTCCAGCTTAACACAATCTGTCATTAACCCTAGCCTTTCTGAATCTGTTGGAGGCTGAGCATTTTCCAGTTGCTGAAATTTAGTTTTGTGGAATTAATCTATATTAAATTTAATAGTGCTTCTATTTCTGCTTCTAATGTGAAGTTTTCTAATCCTAATATTATTGTCCCTGGTTGTAAGGAAAATCTACACCTATGTCATGAGAAGCTAGCTGAATCTTGAGCATGTAGCAAACATACAAATTAATGAACCATTTTGTACGGTATCTTGCAGCATGTATCAGGAATTATTGGATTACATTTACTCAGTCTTGCTGGGGCGTAATAGATCTTATGAATTACATTAAAGAGCTAGTGAGACCAAAACAGGCAGACGGGAAAATACAGTAATACAAATTTTATGAAGTAGAACATTGTAACTTTTATTTCGAAATATTTTCTTTTCTTTTGCTCATTAGCAAATCTTCTATGTGATAATGTTGTGTTGGATGTGTGGAACAACTCTCGGACTTTAAGCTGACATATCTATCTCAGTCCTCATCATCATCAGCAGTTTGTCCTCACTGACAGTGACATCCCAGGTGACTAACCTGGCACCTAAGCAGTGATGTCACTGTCAGTGAGGTCAAATGCAGATGATGGTGTGTGTGTGTCTGTGTGTGTGTGTGGTGGAGGGGGAATACAGATAGGTATGTCAGCTGCCAGGCAGAGTGCTGTCCCACACATGACACTACTAACATCAGGTAAACAATCTTTGCCTTAACCAAAGGAAAAGAAAAAGTACCTCAGATATAAAGGTAATGGTTGATTACTTTTAAAACTAATGTTAGCTTTAGACAGTAGAAACATAGAAACATAGAATCTGACAGCAGATAAGGACCGCTGGCCCACCCAGTCTGCCCATTTCTACCTAATGGATAAGCTGCAGATCCTAGTTAATCAGCAGCCTACTTTTTCTACCCCACCCCCTAGAATTGCCTTATGATTGTCCCATGCATGCTTGAATTCAACCACTGTTTTGACTCCACAACCTTCTCTGAAGCTGTTCCATGCATCCGCTAACCCTCTCTGTGAAAAAATACTTCCTTACATTACCTCTGAGCCGCCCGCCCCATCTTCAAATTCAGCCCTTGTTCTTGCACACCTCTTTTTGAAAGATGCTACCCTCTTGGACTTTGCTGATTCCCTTGAGGTACTTGAAAGTTTCTATCATGTCCTCCCTCTCCCTCCTTTCCTCGAGGCTATACATATTAAGCTCCTTTAGTCTCTCTTATATGTCTTCCGTGCAGACCCTGCACCATTTTAGTTGCCCTCCTCTGGACAGCTTCCATCCTGTCTATGTCCTTAGGGAGATTGGGTCTCCAGAACTGCACACAGTACTCCAGATGGGGTCTCACCAGCTGTCTGTACAGAGGATAACAACTTGTTTTCTACTGGTGATGCCTCCCCTATGCATCCCAGTATCCCCCAGCCCTCCTTACTGCCCTCTCACATTGCTTGCCCACCTTTAAGTCATCTGATATGACTACCCCAGGTCCCTTTCCATTTTATTGTTGTTAGTATCTCACCCCCTACTGTGTACTCTTCCCTGGGTTTTTGTTTCCTAGGTGCATTACCTTGCACTTCTTAGCATTGAATCTAAGCTGCCATACATTTGACCATTCCTCTAACCTTGCAAGTCCCTCTATCCTTTCCACCCACCTCGTGCATCAACTCTGTTGCAGATCTTTGTGTCATCTGCAAAGAGGCATACTTTTCCTTCCAGTCCCTCTGCAATGTCGCTTATAAAGACATTGAAGAGGACCGGTCCTAATACTGAACCCTGTGGAGCCCTCACTAGTAACCCCTTCTTCAGAGGACTCATTTACTATTACCCTCTGTGTCCTATTCTCCAGCCAATTCTTTACCCAGGCTATCATCTTGGGACCCACTCAAGGCTGGCTAACTTGTATATAATCTTTGTGTGGGACTGTGTCAAATGCCTTGCTAAAGTCTAGGTATGCCATGTCCATAGCCCCTCCTGATCTACTACTTTGGTCACCCAGTCAAAGAAATCTATTAGATTCATCTGGCATGACCTTCCGCTGTGAATCCATGCTGCCTTGGGTCCTCGCCCCTCTGGCCTCTAGGTACTCAAAAATGCTTTCCTTCAGAAGTGATTCCATCATTTTCCCTATCACTAAGGTTAAACTAACAGGTTTGTAATTTCCTGCTTCTGCCCTTCTCCCACTTTTGTGAAGCGGAATCACATCTGCCCTCCTCCAGTCCTCAGGTACCACCCCATCCTCCTATGATTTGTTAAAGAGGGTAGTCAGTGGTGTCACTAGTTCTACCCTTCGCTCTTTTTAGAATTCTGGGATGAATCCTATCAGGCCCCATTGCTTTGTCCACCTTCAGTTTTAAGAGTTCTTTCAGAACCCTTTCTTCTGTAAATGGGCTGATATCAACTTCTGTATCCAGAGTGTTTCTATTGTTTGTTTTGGGTACCTCCCTCTTCATTTGTAAATACTGAGCAAAACTGTTTGTTTAGTATCTCTGCCTTTTCATAGTCACCCTCTGCCCACCCTCTCTCCTTTATAAGTCTCACTATCCTCCTTGGTCTTCCTTCACTCCCTGATGTACCTAAAAGGTTTTATCCCCTTCTTAACTGAGTTGGCTATCTTTCCTCGGTTCGGGCCTTTGCTGTTCTGACTGCCTTCCAGCTTCCTTTTGCTTTAACTGATACAATTCTCTGCCCTGCTCCTTCTGTGATTCCTTGTACTTCCTGAATGCTTTCTTTTCTCTTGAACCTTCACTGCCACCTCCTTTGAGAACCATAGTTGTTTCTTACATCGCTTTATTTTGTTTATTTGCTTCACACAAGGCTTGTTACCTCTGTGATGGCAGTTTTATTATTCCCCATTGTTCTTCCACCCTCCTTCCTGCCCATTTGCTAGTGCATTCCTTAGGCACTCACCTTATTTGACAAAGTCAGCCCTCCTGAAGTCCAATACTTGCCTTTGTATGGCTTGACTCTATTGCTGTGTTTATTGTGAACCATACTGTTCGATGGTCGCTAGTTCCCAGATGGCTACCCACTCTACATCTGTGATCCTCTCTCCATCTCCATTTGAGAGAACCAGGTCTAAGATTGCCCTCATGAGTGGGTTCCAATACTAGTTGTCTCAAGGCATGCCCCTGTAGGGCATCTAGAATAACCCCACTCTTAGAAGTGGCTGCTGCAACTGTACTCCAGTTAACATCTGGCATATTCAGATCACCCATCAGCAATATCTTCCCTTTTCTGCCATTCTAAGTATACTTTCTATCATTTCCTTGTCTATTTCCTCCTCTGAGAGGAGGTTCTGTATACAACCCCTGTGCGGATTGTGGTGCCATTGCCTGTCTCCAGATTGACCCAGAGTGCTTCTTCTCCTCCTGTTTACCCTTTTGTTCTGTTGCTTTGATTAAACCTTCCTTATGTGGAGAGCTACTCCTCCTCCTCTTACCCTCCTGTCCCTCCTGTAGATAGTGTATCCTGGTATGTTTACGTCCCAGTCATGGTTCTGTGTGTACCATATTTCTGTGACTGCCACGATATCCAGATGTTCCTCTTCCATCAAGGCCACTAATTCAGGAAGCTTATTACCCAGACTACGGGCATTGGTACTCATTGCTCTCCATTTTTGATGGCTTTACCTTCTGTAGCAGCATCCTCCACTGACCTTTCTACCTTGGTCTTTTCTCATTTAGTACCCTGTTTTGTAGGGGAGGCTGGGATTTTCTGCTGCTTATCAGTGCCTCCCCCTTGACTAGTTTAAAACTTGCAAATGAAGCATTTAAACTGATTGCCCAAAAGACTTGTTCTCTTCTGGACAGATGCTGACCATCCTGCCAGTATAGTCTGGTGTCCTCCAGGTGGGACCCCAGTAACCAGTGAAGCCAAACCCCTGTGCTCCACACCATTTTTTCAACCATTAGTTAAACTGCATGGTGCAAAGTACTGTCGCCTCACCCATGCCACTGACAGGCAGCACCCCTGAGAAGGATACTTGTGTGCTACATGTCTTAGGGCCCCTTCCCAACTCTACAAAGTCCTTCTTCACTGCTCCAATCCTCATGATGAGCCAAGTCATTTGTCCCTAGGTGGACAATGACGCCCAGCTCAGACTCCCATGCAACTGTTCTCGTGATCCTAAGGATGCACTTCCTGTCCCTCAAGCCATGGCACCAGGCAGACACCTTACTTCAGTTTTCCCTGCTCCCCAGTTCTATCCCCTAATAACTGGGTCCCCACCAGGAGCTGCTTCCTTTCCCTGTGGTGTCCTCTGCCTCCTTCCTGAGGGCCTCCCTTGTGACAGTTGTCACTAGCTCTTTAAATTGAATTTGTTTGAATTTGTTTTTGATACTTTGCAAGGCGAGTTCATCAGGGACAACCATTTTGTCTTATTACAATATTCAGGTCCATTTTGCCAAGCTTCTCTGAGACTTCCAATTCATTTTGTTTTAATTATCATGTGCTCTGTCCATAATGTTTATTTATTTCTAGATTGTTAATTAACCAAAATCGCTTCAAGAGCCATATGTTTTGTATCAGAAAGATCATTTTATTTCTCCTGACAAAATCCCCAACCTGCACATATGCCAGATAGTGCCCTGTAACAAATTATACCACTCCTTAATCACCCCAAAGGAAATAATGTTACCACCAATATACATATGCTCCGGAGCTGGTGTGCTTCTTTTCTTTTCCAGTCAAGGAATGATTACTCTGTAAATTTTGATGGGAGTCCAATATTATTATAAATTGGGGATAGAACAGTGGACTGCTTCAAAGGGGCTGGGACAGGACAAGGGGAGAGTCAGTGGAGGGAAGGGTGGGGGAGGGGCAGCTGCAGAATAAGGGTGCTAGCTGCACATTTGAGCAGACTTGATAGACCTCAGACCTTTATCTGCTGGCAAATTTCATATGTTTGTATATTCGTAATCTATGAAAGTTTATAGATTACAGAAAACAGAGAAGGGGAATGTCACAGGTAAGAGCAAGATAACAGACAGTAAGGAGTGTGACCCTGTGGGTAAGGGTGTGATGTAGTGGGTAAGGTACAAAATGTCCAAAATGGCAATAATATAGACAATCAGTAGAACAGGGCAGCAGGCAGACCCAGACAGTAGTAGCTTGAATGCCAAAAGTCTAACAGCAGGATAAGTGATCTGCAGGCCTTACCAGAGGATGTCAGGTCAGCCATCATAACAGTTATGGATACGTGAGGGTACACCTTAAAATCACCTGGGACCTCATGGTCCCAGGCTATGCTTTATTCAAAAGGGATAGGGAAAAGGGTAAGTGAGGGTTATCTTATGCCCAGGAGAAGATCAAGAAAACTGAGGACATTGGGTAGTACTACAATAAACTGAAACTCTGTTCCACGAGTTCATTAGCCCGACATTGCTCTCAAAACACATGCTCGATATTCAAAATTCACCTGCAGTGGAGTTAATTATATTAAATGGGGGGCATAAAATTACCACTGCTGAGACAAATTTTGAATGTCGCACAAGTGGTTTGGTCAAATGGTGTTGGGCTAATGAAAATCCAGGAACCGAGTTTGGTTATTTAATATATCTGGACAGTGAGACAGGAAAAGGAAAATAGAAATGCTATGGGTATACTAAAGCCACTGAGAAGGTTGGTTGATCCATATATCACCCACCCAGACTAAAAGGTAGATGAGGAACTGAGGATTGAAGTAATGAAGGTGGCCGGGGGACTGGTTCTGGTGGATGATTCAACTTGCCTGACATCAACTTGGGTGTCAGCATTCAATGTTATGTAGATGAGTAGTCCTTTGTATGCCAGTGCTTGTTTCACGAACCTGTTTGTATCTGTAATTGCTATGTGTTTATATACACCCTATGCTAATTATTTTTGTTATGTAATGTATGTTTTTATGTACTCTGGTCGCCCATGAAAATGGGTCTTTGCCCATGGACCTACCAGATTAAATAAACAAAACAAACAAGAAGCACCAGAAGTAAAATAATGGGAGATACCTCCAGGACTGCTTTCTAAACCAGTATTAACAGGAACAAACCAGGAAGGGAACATCTTGGATCTAGTCCTCTTTTTGCAAATATAGTTTTTATTAAACAAGTCTGTATGGCACATTCATGATACAGCAGTGAGAAACAATAAAAGTGAGTGGTAAAGCCACACAGATACAACAGATTCATTAAAATTATTAATGGGTGTATGTAGGCCCTGTCCTGTGACCTTAGGCACAGCACGATGGGGTACATGTGTAATCCGAATAATTAATTAATTTGATAGTAGTCAAAGTCAAAGTTTTCTAATACAAAAGATGTATAAAACAGTACATTTATCACATCCACCACAGAACATGCATAAAGTATTAATCATAAGAAAATAAATAAATCACTGTAAAACAATGTTATAAAACAGCATAAATAAGAAAATTGTAAAATGAGTTATACTCAGGGTTCATTTTTCATCTTATTGCAACATTGCCGTACCATACATTGTCTTAATATTTTCCAAACT
Organism: Neoceratodus forsteri; assembly: GCA_016271365.2. Classification (NCBI taxonomy): domain Eukaryota; kingdom Metazoa; phylum Chordata; order Ceratodontiformes; family Ceratodontidae; genus Neoceratodus; species Neoceratodus forsteri. The sequence continues at coordinate 992,173,155 of CM028135.1, forward strand.
AAGCAGGTGCTTCATATACATACCCTTATTTTCCAGCTTATCTACCGAGATCAGAGGGTTATCCATTTATCTCTTCTTTTTTATTTCATCACATACTAATAACTTATGTTGTAAACTTTCCACATTATCCTTATTACAATTACATTTTCCCATTCCCAAACTGACCCACCATTTGTTATATTGTAAATTTACAATGCCCAGACTTTCCAACCTCATATTACACACGTTATTCCTATGTTTTTATTTTCACAATATGCCAGATATGTTTCCATTTTCCCATTTACTTTTATATCAGAACAGTATCCATATCTATCTAACTCATGTATTCTGGAAGGTTAGTTTGTAGCGCCACATCAGAAAATCTTTGAATAACTGCCTTTGTAAACAGGTTTGCATTAATCATGGCTTATTAGACCATATATCTTCCATACTGAAATTCTTTACTAAATTGTTCATGCTTTGGAACCACCCATTCATATCAATCTCTCCCTTAATCTCTCCAAAAGTCAATCCAACATAATTTAGGAAGCCTATCCATGGACATTTTCACTATCTTCTCCCAATATTTTATAGCTCTAATATTAATTTTAACATTTAGAGCAGGGGGACCTGCTTCCAATCTCATAAAGGCTGTTGGGCAATCCCGGGAGCTCCAGCATATTTCTTAGGAAGGCATTCTGGATAGATTCTGATTTTGTGTCTCCTGACAACAGGCCCCATACTTTACAGCCATATAACGTCTGGCTAATGGTTTTAGCTTCAAATGTTCTCCTTAGAGAGCATGAAAGAATTGTTAGCAAACCTGTTGGCGAGCATATATAGCACTCATTGAGCTGTATGATTTGTTTTATATCTAGCGTATATGAGCATCCCACTTCAGGTTATTCTCAAATATGATTCCCAGATACCTGAATGATTTTACTTCTTCTATTCTTTTATTGTTAATTTCCCAGAGTGTTTCACATAATTTTTTCCCCAAATGATATTATTTTAGTTTCTCAACATTCAGCTCTTGTTTCAGTTTGTGAAATGACTCCATCAGACTTGCCATTTCCCTCTTTAGAGCCTAAAGGCATTTGTGAGATGATCAAAGCATCGTCTGCATATAATAATAACTGAATTTTTTCCTTATTTATTGATGGGGCAAATTATCGATCTTAGCCATATCTCTAATTACTGTTTCAGTATATAAATTAAACAATATTGGGGCTAGTAAACAACCTTGCTTAACCCCTTTCCACTTTTATCTGTCTTGAGAGTGCACCATCTCTAGAATGACACACACTAGGGCAGTGGTATTATAATGTAACCTTTGTAATATTTTAACAAATGCTTATCTATATTTAACATTCAGAATCTCCCACAGTTTATTTCTATCCACCGGAGTCAAAAGCAGCTCTTATGTCAGCAAAGCATACATAAAGTACACATTTTCCTCTGAACATATAATTCCAACAGATAATTCAGAGTAAAACCAAATCCAATGTATTACAATTTTTCTTAAAACCACATTGATACTTTGAAATTAATTATTTTCTTCCACCCAAACTAATATTCTCTTCAATAACAGTGGGTAAAATCTTTTGGGAAATAGGCAATAAAGTTATTGGCCTATAACACAGAGTCATATTTAGAACCTTTTTAAATAGCAGAATAATTACCCCTTTGTTCCAATTTAATGGTAACACAAGGGATTGAACAAGTGCTACAAATGGTCATAACAAAACGTTTGCCCAGTGGTGGACATTATGTAAATAAACTTCAGCGGTACACCATCAATTCCTGGGCTTTATTCCTTTTGAGCTTGTATCGCCTCCCTTACTTAGATCTGGAATATGGCAGCTGAAATTCCATGTCAAAAGTGTGAGGTTATTTACTTGGGGAGAAAAATAAAAAGTGACTATTGGATGGTGGTTGTACACCTGGCGCAAACTACTGAGAGTGGTATACTGTTCCCACAACAGCGGGAACACAGTGAAGATTATCATAGTGACAAAATCGACTGTTTGCTTGATGGTCTGCTGGTTTCCTGATGCTGCTGTACCTAGGGTGTTAGCCTCCCAGACCAACTCTGACTCGGAGTTGGTTATCTAAGTGCGGGGTGACCCTGCAAAACACACTTTTAACAGCGACAGCACAATGCCACCATGTGTTGTGCTCGCATAATCTGTGTCACTGTGGCACAGGAAACCCTGAGGAGTGACCTAGAAGTCATAAATATCGATAGTCTTAAACCTCAGCACACTGTGGCATACTGAAAAGTGAACAGAATGTTGGGCTTCGTTGGGAGGGCCTTCTTGAGTAGGAGGAGGGAGGAAGTGATTCTACCCATGCAAAGCTTGTTGGTAGGCTGCACCTGGAGTACTTGTTTGGGTGTGGAGCATGCACCTGAAAAGGATAGGACTAGCTGGACGTAATACCCCAAAGTATAACACTTCCAGTAAGGAACCCCAGGAGCCCCAGCATCTCCCAGTAAGGTGCCCCTCTCAGACCCCAGGCCCAGGATAGGATAGGATGGCATTAGGGAATAGACAGTAAATGAGGCCTCACACACAACGTCTGCTTGCTTATACAACATTTATTTTTAAATTTTGTCTCTCCTTTAACTGCAACCTTTTTTCTTAGCCAGTTTCCTGCCTTGTCTTGGCACAAGCCTAGTACCAGCGCTATTTTTATAAATATGCCTCATGCTGGTCCTTTGGTAGCTCCCCACTTGCCAGGGACTCAGCATCCGAATGTTGGGGATATAAAGGCTCTGGCAGTGGCGGGAAAAGAGGGTGTTGAGCACTTGGTCAGGTGCTTTGGCGTACAGTCAGGCAGTAGTGTCAGGCTGAGGGAGAGGAGAGGAGAGGTGTTCAGTGCTAATTTTGCTTTGATTTTTTATTGTATTAGTTAAGTCCCTTGTTGTCATCAGAGACTGGTGATCAAGCAGGAGGAGTGGAGACCCAGCTGTGGTGGTTAGTAGCGTCAATGGGTGGCGAGTCAGTGGGGTTCAGGTCCTGCAACTGACCACCACAAATCTCCCTCAGTGGCAGTGGCAGCAGTGACTTGGGCAGCTAGGTCCCAACTAGCCAGCCTCAGTCACATCCTCCAGGAATGACCTGGTCAGGGGTGGTGAGTCACAGCTGTACAATTGGGCAGATGGTGATCATGAGATTGTTCATTAACAAAAAAAAAAGTATATCACCGCAGGTAGTGGGGAGGAAGGCCTGACTAAAAGAAATGCCTAGGAGGAGGCGGGTGAGAAGCCAAGTGGGCAGAACTAGCCCTGATTTAAGGGATCAGCAGAGGAGGGATTATGGGGCAGGGCTGGCCCCATTTAAATTATAGAACCACCAGGTGGGAGAATGGGCAGACCCCAGCAGTAACCACACAGCAGGCAAGCAACAAATTGGGCTAGCCCAAAGCAGGACCCATAGCAAAGAGGGTAGTAAATACAATTAAATAATTTATTGAACTGCAGGCTAGTACCATCCAGGAGCAGAGGAAGGGGAGCAGACAGGCCCAGTGAGCTACCCAACAGCATAGCTAAAAGACAAAAAACTCAGCACAAAAAGCACTGAGACAAGGTTACCCAAAAGGGCATTTGCAGCAAATCCAGGTTTTAAAAGATATACAAAATCACACATACCCCATAATACAAAGCATCATGGGATGTATATGCAAATCACCATGCAAATATATGCTGGTTCTGCTTAAGGTGGAATGCTTGTTGCCAATGGGGCTCTCATACAACCGGCAAAGGCTGAGAACAGAAGACACAGACATGTGTTTGTCTACTCAGGACCGTCAGTATGCCTCATAGGTACCCACCCCAGGTGAAAAAATGAACAAACCCTGAAGTGGCCTTATGGGTTTGGGTCATAGTGGGCCAAAATAAGAAAACAAGATAAAAGACAAGAACCTCAGCACAAAGCACTGAGGCAAGGGTTACCCAAAGCAGTATTAGCAACAAAGCCAGGTTTCAAAGAAATACAGAATCACACATACCCTATAATGCAAAGCATAGAAACATAGAACTATAGGCTCAGTTTCTATTGGCCCTTAGTTTAGTGTAAGGTGAAAGCGATCTATGGCTGTGGCAAACTCCAGGTGCGTCAGGGATCCTGCAACGTACTCTACAGAAAATGGGGTCCCTGCTACAAAGTCCCAAGACTTGCTACAGGCACAGGGTTGTGTCAAGCTTTTGGCGCACCTGAGGGTTTGATGGAGGTCCTGTCAAGCCCCCAGCCTGTTGCAACCCTAGTGGAGCCGTGAAAGTGGTGGTGGTGGGAATATGTCTGCAAGGTCAGGGCTGGAGGCAAAGGGACAAATGGGGGTGCCATGGGGCAATAGGGAACAACGGCAGTGGGAGGGGCCAGAGGTGGCACCCAGTGAAGGTGCCATATCAACAGGGACAGAGCTGATCAGCCCAGGTACATGGAGGTTGGCAGGAAGGACCCTGCCCCAGATTCCAGGTGGCAACAGCCCTGGGACTTACCCCAGAGGTGCCACAGTGCCCTGCTTGCGACCGATGGCATTGGCTGCAGGTTCGGGTGCAGCTGGTGGTGGGAATGTTCCTTGGGCACTGCGGCATTTCCTAGTACACATTCCATTGCGTGGAGGCTGGCTGATGGCCAGCTACACTGTCAGGAGCTATGTCACCTCTGGGGCAGGTGCCCGTGCTTTGCCACCTGGGGTCTGGGGCAAGGTCCATCTGTGCTGACCCCATGTACCCAGGCCCACATGCTCTGTCCTTGCAGGCATGGACCTCTGCTGGGTGCCACCTCTGGCTCTTCCCCTGCCTGGTTCCCCTGCTTCCCCCCTATAGCACACTCACTGATCCCTCTTCCCCCCAGTCCTGAGCATGCCCCTCCCATTCGCCTCCTCAAAGCAGTGGCTCAGGGCCCTTAGACCAGCTCATGCCTGGTCTAAACTCAATCCCCTCTTGTGACCACAGTGAGGCTTCTAAAATTCCAAATAAGGGGATGCTGCAGCCCCACTGTGGTAAGCCTCCTTGCACCCTGGAACACGGCACTTCTGCCACAGGGTGGGACAGAAGGACTTTTCTGGCACAAAGCATCTCTATTTTAACCTAGCCTGCATTTTAAATCGGGTTTGCCACAAACATTGGCGCAAGGTGCCACTTGCATCATACACCTTTGGCGCAGGCACCTTGCACCAAAGTTTGAGCTTTTAAAATCGAGCCCATAGAATCTGTTGGCAAAAAAGGACTGCTTGGCCCACAAGTCTGCCCAGATAATTCCTGCCTAGTCTGTCTCCACAGACCATAACTAGTCTTTGGCAACCCTCCCTCTTCCCTACCTATTTACTAATATTCCCTATATCTGTCCCATGCATACCTGCAGCTCCCTACTGTTTTTGCTTTCATCACTTCTGCAGGCAGTCAGTTCAGGAGTCTACCACTCTTTTAGTGAAGTAATGCTTCCCTCACATCCCTATTAAACTCTTCCCTCTTGCTTCATCACAGGCTCTCTGTTCCTGATGCTGTTTCTCATTTGAAGGAGACTCCTTCCTGCACCCTATTCACCCCGTGAGGTACTTGTAAGGTCTGTATTATGTCCTCTTTTGCTCTCCTCTCCTCCAGGCGTACATGTTGAGATCCCCCAGACTCTCTTCATGTGGCTTTGATGCAACCCTGCATCATTTTAGTTGTCCTCCTCTGGACTACCTCCACCCTGTCTAGAGTACACCCTTCAGAACTGGACACAATACCCCAGGCAGGTCTCACAAGGAAACTATATAGCGGCAACTCCTCCTTCCCTGCTGGAAATACCTCCCCTATGCATCCTGGCATACCACTGGTCCCTACCCACTGCTTTGTCGCACTGCCCTACCACTTTGAGGTCTTCAGATATGATAACCTAAGGTCCCTTTCTTGCTAGTGATTATCTGTACCTCTCCTATCACATCCTATACTCAACTCTTGGGTTCTTATGCTCTAGGTGCATAATTTTGCACATTTGGCATTGGACCTCCAACTGCCATGCTCTTGACCACTTCTTGAGTTTCTAAGGACCCTACACACTCTTTCCATCCCTCCTGAGTGTCCACCCTATTGCAGATTTTGGTGTTATCTGCAAAAAGGCATACCTTCCCTTCCAGTTCTTCTGCAATGTCACTTATGAAGACATTGAAGAGGACCAGTCCTGTATTCAGCCCTGCAGCACCTCACTGGTTACTCTTCCCTCACTGGAGTGAATGTCGTTAACCACCACCCTTTGTTACCTATCCATGAACCAGTTCCTTACCCAGTTCACCACATTGGATCCAGCCTTTAGGCTGTTCAATTAGTTTATCAGTCTCCTGTGTGGTACAGTATCAAAGGCCTAGCTATAGTCCAGATGAGCCATGTTTACTGCCTCCCTGATCTAGTTCCTGGTCACTCAATCAAAAACTCAATCAGATTCCCTGGCGTGCCATCTCATGGGACATCGAAACTGAATCTGGCAGAGAAAGAGGGAGTTATGAGTGTCCTATGGATGCTTCCTCCCAGGGGGCGGTCTGAACCACTTGTTGGTGGCCTCTGGTGCTGGCTTGTGTTCATGGCAACATGAAGCCTCGACATGTTGCAAACACCTCCCCAGGCTGCTGTCACAGTTGGACCAATACATGGGAGGGGGTTAGGTTGGGGATAAAATGGGAAAATCAGTCCTTGACTGACTGGATGACAGTGGCTGGTCCTGTTCACGATGAAGCCCAGAAGTGTCCATGCAACCCGAACCCTATGTCTCATGTAGAAGGAAGGCTTCGGGCAAGTCTCCTCTCTGGTTCCCCCTGCCCTGGGAGGGACTCCTAGTGAAGAGATACATCAGGTCAACTGGGCTGTGGCAGCATGGGGTGGTGGAATGGTGGCGGGGACTGGTGGCAGGACCCTAGGACATCCGAAGGGTGGTCGGCTGGGGTCTCAGGGAGCATAAAGAAATAACACAAAGATTCATCTGGCATGACCTCCACCCCCAGGAATCCATACTGCCTTTGATCTTGAAGCCCATTCAATTCAAGATACTCATTTAAACTTTCCTTTAACAGGGCTCCATTAATTTCCCCACCACTGATATTAGACTGACATACGAACATATGAAAAGCCAGTAGAAGGCTTTTGGTTTGTTGCATCTGCTCAGTAACTGATGCAGGTTTCTCAGCTTATGCCAATGACCCTGCCCCCCATTTCCCCTTCCCTCCTCAGTCCCATGGCTTCCCTATGTGTTTTTCCCAGGCCTCTTAAAGACCCCAACCATCTTTACTGAGACAACATCTTCTGGCAGCACATTCCATGCAGCCACCACCTCTTCATAAAAAATGAGATTCCTAACATCCCTCCTAAACCTCTCCCCATCAACTTTAAGCTATTGCCCTTGTGGTTCTGTTGTCACTCATTTTAAAGAGACCTTCTATTTCCATTCTGTTAGTCCTCCTCAAGTATTTGAAGGCCTGTGACAAACTGGCCTCAGGACTCTCTGCTCTAGAAATGGTCTGTTTCTCAGCAGCAGGTTTCAGCTTTTCCATAAGGCTCTCTCAATACTTAATCATTCTCCTTGGCTTTCTGCTCTGGTTCCTGCCTCCATTCCACCCTCCATCTTGCAGGGTTCTCTGCCTAGAAGACTCTGCTCCTGCAGCAGTTTCCACCTTCTAACTCACTCCTTGCTGGATTCTCTCCCCTTTCAGCAATCCTCTAATTAGCAACACCTGGAGGCACCCCCTTTGCCTGTTCATGTCGCATTCCCTGCATTTCCTCAGCCTCAAACAAGAGGTTAACCTCTTGTTTTCTAGTGTATAGTGTTTACACTGTTACAAGGTCTCTATCATGTCACCCCTTTCTCTCTCTTTTCCATGGAGTAGATTCTTAGGGCTCCCATCCTCTCTTTGTAACACCCATCCTCTCTTTGTAACACCATCCTCTCTTTTTAATACCTATTCTGTTGACCCTGGATCATCTTGGTTGGTCTCCTTAGAACCCTCTCCAGCATGCTGATGTCTTTCTTAAGGAATGGATGCCAATACCTTACCCATATTCAAATGTGATCTTACCATTGAACTCTACAATGGCTAAATGACCTCGCTCCTCCTCCTACTGAATCCCTGGCTCTACACCCCAGCATCCTGCCAGCCTATAGTTGCTAGCCTCCTCTCTGCGCCGTCTCATGGAGCAGAGCACACCTGCTGGAACCATGGCTGTTTCTAGTGAGCTGCTGAATAAGGCTGTCAGTGGTGCAACAAGCACCACCTGAGTTCCTTTAGTACCCTGGAGTGTATCCTGTCTGGCCCATAGCCTTGTCTACTTTCAGGCTCCAAGTCCCTTCAAGAATTTTTCCTCTGAAAATGGACTTATATTATCCTCCACATTGTTTCTGCTGGTTAGAAACATAGACTTTACGGCAGATAAGTGACCACTTGGCCCACCCAGTCTGCCCATTTCCCTACCTATTGGATAGCTGCAGATTCTAGTTAACCAACAGTCTTCTTCCTGCAACCCCCACTACTATTGCCTTATGTCTGTCCATGCAGTTTGAATTCCCCACTGTTTTAGACCCAACAACCTCCGCAGGAAGGCAGTTCCATGCATCCCACCTCTCTCCGTGAAAAAGTACCACTCACACTTGCCCCTGAGCCTGTCCCCTCTCTCTTTAAATTGTGCCCCTTGTTCTTACATCTCTTTTTCTGAAAGATGCTACCCTCCTGGTCTTTGTTGATTCCTTCAGGTGCTTGAACATTTCTATCATGTCCCCCGTCCCTCCTTTCATCAAGGGTATACATATTAAGCTCTCTCAGTCTCTCTTCATATGGTTTCTGCTGCAGACCTGCACCATTTAGTTGCCCTCCTCTGGACTGCTTCCATCCTGTCTATGTCCTTGCGTAGATGGGGTCTCCAAAACTGCACACAGTACTCAGATGGGGTCTCACCAACTGTCTGTACAGATGGATAACCACTTCTCTTTTTCTGCTGTGTTGCCCTTCCTATGCATCCCAGATACCCTGGCTCTTCTTACAGCTTCTCACATTGCTTACCAACCTTTAGATCATCTGATATGACTACCCCAGGCCCTTTCCATTTTTGTTGTTGTTAGTACCTCTCCTGCTTTGTGTACTCTTCTCCTGGGTTTTGTTTCCCAGGTGCATTACTTGCACTTCTTTGCATTGAATCTAAGTTGCCATATGTCTGACCATTCCTCCAACCTTGCCAAGTCTATTCTCATCCTTTCTACCCCTTGTGTATCAACTCTGTTACAGATCTTTGTGTCATCTGCAAGAGGCATACCTTTCCTCCAGACCCTCTGCAATGTCACCTATAAACATGTTAAAGAGGACTGGACCCAGTACTGAGCCCTGAGGTACTCCACTAGTGACCCACCTTTCTTCAGAATGTGTTCCATTCACTATTACTTTCTGTGTCCTGTTTTGCAGCCAGTTTGCTGCAGGCTACCACCTGGGACCCACTCCCAGGCTGGCTAACTTGATTATTAATCTTTTGTGCGGGACTGTGTCAAATACCTTTGCTAAAAGTCTAGGTAGGCCATATCCACAGCCCCTCCTGGTCTATACTTTGGTCACCCAGACAAAGAAATTTGTTAGATTCGTCTGACATGACCTTCCTGCTGTAAATCATGCTGCTTTGGGTCCTGTGCCCCGCTGTAGCTCTAGGTACTCAACAATTCTTTCTTTCGAAGTGATTCCATCATTTTCCCTACCACTGAGGTCAAACTAACAGGTCTGTAGTTTCCTGCTTCTGCCTTGCTCCCACTTTTGTGAAGAGGAATCACATCTGCCCTCCTCCAGTCCTCAGGTACCACCCCATCCTCCCATGATTTGTTAAAAGTGTGGTCAGTGGTGTCACTAGGTCCTCCTTAGTTCCTTTAGGATTCTGGGGTGAATCCCGTCAGACCCCATTGCTTTGTCCACCTTGAGTTGTAGGAGTTCTTTCAGGACTCTTTCTTCTGTAAATGGACTGGTGTCACCCCCTACAGAATACTTCTATTGTCTGGTTTAGGTAACTCCTCCTTATCTTCTTTTAGGCTCCTTGATGCCCAAATATATACCCTGAGTGGGAGGAGATGGGGTCTAAATGAGCTCATTGGCAGAAAAATGAGAAAGGGATGCATGCTTCTAACACATGGCTGGCTGCTCAATGCAGGTGAGGGTAGTTGCATAACTATGCATGGCCTGGAACTTGAGAACATGAATTAACACTGTCAAATGCTGCAAAGCAAAATGCAAATGTAGCATTATACCATGGACACAAGTGAACAGCCAATGAAATGGTCGACTGGCAGTTTACCACGGTGTAAATCCTATGATAACCAATGGCTGATGATGAGCAAATAATGGTAATTGTGGTGGTCATCTACGTCCTAGTCATCTGCAGCACAGGAATAAACACAATAAAATAAACAAATAAGAGCAACCTCTTTAAAAGTTGTATTTTATTATAGTAACAAAATGAACCTTGGTATAATCGCAATAAGCCACTTGGAGGATGTGGGTTATTGGAAGATTCATGTCTAGAGGATTTACCCACTTGGCTGCACCTCGTGGGCAAACCCTCAGCCGTGGTAAATCCTCTGATAACCCATACCCCTCATAGTTTGTGCTTAAATATACCTAAGTGGACTTACCTCTATGCAGTGTTTTGCTCCTCCTCAGGCAGGCAACGTGTCCCACAGTGCGGAGAAGGATACATACAGAGATGGCTTCCAGAACAAGCTACCATTGTGAACACAAGTCAATGGAAAAAATTATGAATGAAGCAATAGTTTTTATTGCCAAGTAACAAATAATACATGAAACACTTACTGGGATCAACAACTACTAGGTTACAATGTAACACGTCTCCAGTTCACACCGCCTGGTACCACTATATGCCTATATGTGACATTTCGTAGGCAATCAGTTTAAATAGTGTGTGGGTTAATGACATCACAGGCACAGATCTCATCCATCGAGACAAAACAGAATGGGCATGTAGGAGTTCAAACTGCCCATTGCAATGGAACACACACAGAATGTGAACATATGTGAACACTGGAGGCCTCACAAAACTAAGAAAATACTTAACTCAATGGGATTGGTCCCCATCTTTTGGGCCCCTACTATAGATGAAGCCCTTGATTATTTCACCTGTTCTTTTAATAAAGCATGTGACATCATGCCCCACTAGCAAAAGTGCAATCCAAGAAAATGTAGTGCCTCCTGGGTCACGCCTGCACTGCTCCAACAGCTAAAGCACAGAGATGATCTCTGGCATAAAGCAGTTGCATCTGGCAGCAGGCAGGCAAGCTTCATAAAGCGTTTTGTAACAGATGCACTTGGGCCATAAAACAAGCAAATCAGGCAACACAAAACGACCCTTGCTTCCTCCTGGAGGAATGTTCGGTTGTTCTGGGACAATATCGAGGAACTCAACAGCAAATCCGGCCCTCTCCACTAACTGTCAACAATGTCCCTACCACCGCCCACTGACCATCACCAACTGACTCAACTCATTATTCTCTGACCTTAGTGCAGTACTCCCAAATAACTTTTAACCCCACTCCTACAACCCCACCTCCTAACACCCAGCATCCCCCTTCCATCTCAGGGTGATCTCTAAAGCACTCAGTGGCTCTTGCTATTGCAAAGATTCTTTTGATATACGAATCCTCAGTCTAGTACTAGATACAGTCCTCTCCCGCTGACTGACCTCATTAACCACTCCCTAAGTCTGGGGCAGTTCCCAGCAGCCTGGAAGACTGCCACAGTCACTCAATACTGAAGAGTGGTGACAGCACCTCCCCAATAACTACCATCCCATATCCATTCTCCCATCACTCTCAAAGCCCTCGAAAAAAATTACAGCCAGCCAACTCACGGTACCTGCTTGCTCATAATCTACTTTGCAGGGAACAGCATGGCTTCAGATCTGGGCACAGTAAAACTACGTCTCTCACTGAGTTCTCTAATTTTATTCACTCTGCCTGGATAGAAAACACCTAGCTGGAGCTGTGTTCATCGACCTGTCAAAGGCCTTTGATATAGTCTCCCACCCCTTACTCTTAAGCACACTCCGCCACATAGGTCTGTCCCAAGGATTCATCTTCTGGTTTACCAGTTGTCACACAGCTAGATCACAACGTGTCAAAATAAGCAACACCCTCTCAACCACCCTGCCAGTCCGCTCTGGGGTTCACCAGGGCTCCATCCTCAGCCCTCTATTATTCAGCATCTACCGAAACACCTTGCCCAATTCCTGCTCCAGCAACCTCTATGCAGGCGACGTGGTTCTTTTGCCTCACACCCAGATCCCACAGTATTGCAGTCTTCCCTCGAACACGCATTTAACCAGATTGAAACTGGTTCATAGACCAAAGACTTGTGGTCAATGCAAAAAGACAAAGACCATGCTCTTTGCCCACTGACAGAATAAGGCCAAGAATGCGCAGCTAACAATCCTCTCCCACTCTCTCCTTCCTGTAGAACAGGTCCATACGTATAAATACCTGGGCCTTACATTTGATTCCAGCCTCTCCTTCCATTCACACATTAACACTCGATCATTAGCCATAAATGTCCATATAGGCCTGTTGTATCGGCACAAGGATTGCTACCTCGGAAGCCCATAATCTGGCTGTCAAATCCTCAGTCCTCTCCCTAGTCAGTTGTGGGCTCACTATCTACTCTGCCACTGACCACACAGCCCTTAACAAAATCCACCTGGCCATAAACAAAGTGTGCCGACTCCTCTCCAGGGCAGACAAGCATACCATACTTGTACCCTATATGCCCTGACAAATCTCCTCACCCTGGATGAAAGGCTATTTTATCAAACATGTCTCCTCACAAAGAAAATACACCTAGGGCTTACCTCCTTGGGGGTTTCTGCCTCTCTTCTATCTTCCACACCTCGGTGAACACCCACACTGCCAACCGACAGGTGTGGTCCATCGAGGTTAGAACCTCCTTAGCCTAAAGTCATTCCCACATAGGGCCCCATCTGGTACAATGAACTCCTCTCTGACATCTCCTCCATCTCCAAATTAGGATCTTTCAAGTCAGCCCTCAAAGAGCACATTCTCGCTTCACAGCACTGCCAAAGTACCACCTAGTTCTGGGTCATCTATCTATCATCTACGGGACCACCCCGCCATTGAGCTCCTACCAATAAGGCTACCAAACATTTCCTATTAACAATACCTCCTTTGGCTGCACTCACAAGGTATCTGTCTAATTCTCTACTTCACTGTAAATATCAAACTTGTTACTCCCTCTATCAGCAAACTTATTGTTCTCTTGAAAACTGTAAAATACATCTCGGTAACACATTCAATGCAATGTATAGTGATCTTGATTCTGCAATGTTGTATAACTGAAAAAACTGTAACTTTAGCTGCCATTCTATGTATATATGTATTAAGTGTTTGTATTTGTTTTTCTGATGCAGAGCTTTGTAAATGAGTCCCTGACTCAAAGGTTGTAATCCTAAAGTCTATTAAAAAATAAATACATAAATAAACATATGCAGTGAGTGCATCAAGGCAGAAATGGGCGCCTCCATACTGGAACAGATGATTCATGTAGGTGCCATGTAAAAGCGCTATAAGAGACAGAATTACCTACAACTCCCTAAATTAAGATGTTTTCCTGCACACTGATAATGAAAAATCTATATCAGTTTAAAACCTGGAACTTTCAGCTGCAAATACGCTTGGGACTTGCTGTAAAATTTTTGTCATTTTTTTTGTATTTCTGATCAGGGCTGGGTAGACTGTTCTGCAGGAGATCCGGACCCTGGATCGAACCCACATTCTATGGACCTGGATAAATATGGACTTCACTGTAAAAGTCTGGTTCTGGGTCCATGGAGATGCTATTTCCTTATTATTGCCATGGGGATGGTGTCAGCATGTACAGGTGGCGGTGTCATCCAATCAGGCAACAGAAGGTTACATGGCCTCATGGTATATAACCGTGTTGAGTGCCACACAGCCCAGAAGAGGAGGACTGGAAGAGCAGAAGCGAGGCTGCGCTCAGCAGCAGAGAACTAAACTGCCAACTTCAGCCACCAAAACACACACACACAAAAAGTTTAAAACCACCAGAAAGAAATCAATTGAGCTGGAGGAGAGAACAACAGAGGAAATTAGGGAGGGAGAGAAACTGATCATTGGAGGTGGGTGAAGGTGGTCGGGACTCTGGGAGTTGGGACTGGGGAAACAGTGGTGGCTGGGTGGATGCAAATTACTGTACTGTGTGACTGGCTGTGTATAAGCAAGAGCAGGCTGGAAAAATCTTTGACTTGTACCATTCTATCCAGATCCAGAAAAGAGAGGAGAGACTACTGGGGCCCAAGAGAGATTACAGTTACAGAAAATGCCAAATTAAAGTTTTTTTCTTTTCTTGGCCTCAGACAGTGTAGCTGTGTGCACTTGAGAAAGGGCAGGCTGGCAAAATCTTTGACTTGTGCCATTCCAGATCCAGAGGAGAGAGGTAGAGACTACTGGGGCCCCAAGAGATTACAATTACAGAAAATCCCAAATGAAAATTTTTTTCTTTTCCTGGCCTCAGACTGTGTGGCTGTTGTGTATACTGAGAAAGGGCAGGCTGGCAACATCTTTGACTTGTGCCATTCCAGATCCAGACTGAGGAGAGGAGAACTACTGGGTCCAAGAGAGTTTACAGTTACAGAAAATCCCAAATGAAAGTTTTTTCTTTTCTTGGCCTCAAACAGTGTAGCTGTGTGTATGTACTGAGAAAGGGCAGGCTGGCAAAATCTTTGACTTGTGCATTCCTGAGCCAGAGAGAGGAGGGAACACTACTATGGGTCTCAGAGAAATTTTACAGTTACATGAAATCCCAATTTGTTTTCCTGGCTTCAGTGCAGCTGTGTGTACAGGGCAAGAGCAGCAGGGTGGCAAAATAAATCTTGGACTGTGATGTCGGGGTAAAGAGAGAGAGACTGCAGGGTGTACCACAATAAATGTAACAGTTCCAGAAATCCCAATTTTTTCCTGGCTTAAGTGCGACTGTGTGTACAGGGTAAGGGCAGCAGGGTGGCAAAATACATTTTGACTGTGACGTCCAGATGAGAGAGATAGAGACTGCAGGGTGGCCCAAAATAAATATAACAGTTCCAGAAATCCCAAATAAATTTTTTTACTGGCTTCAGTGCAGCTGTGTGTACAGGGCAAGGGCAGCAGGATGGCAAAATAAATTTTGACTGTGACGTCAGAGTGGAAATACTGCAGGATGACCCACAATAAATGTAACAGTCCCAGAAATCCCAAATAACATTTTTCCTGGCTTCAGTTTGGCTGTGTGTACAGGGCAAGGACTGCAGGGTGGCAAAATAAATCTTTGACTGTGACATCCAGGGGTGGGAAGAAAAGAGAGAGAGAGAGAGAGAGATTGCAGGGTGGCCCACAATAAATGTAACAATTCCAGAAACCCCAAATAAAATTATTTTCCTGGCTTCAGTGCAGCTGTGTGTACAGGGCAAGGGCAGCAGGGTGGCAAAATAAGTCTTTGACTGTGATGTCCAGAGTGGAGAAAGAAAGACTGCAGGGTGGCCCACAATAAATGTAACAGTCCCAGAAATCCCAAATAACAATTTTTCCTGGCTTCAGTGCAGCTGTGTGTACAGGGCAAGGGCAGCAGGGTGGCAAAATAAATCTTTGACTTGTGCCATCAATCAGGAATCATGATCACTTATGTTCATTTATGATTTTCATGTATGAAAAAATATTGTTTAGACAAACAACATACAATTTGAGGCACCTGACCTGTGTTGCTGGCTGTGGGTGGCCCAGGGATAATATGACTTTGTGACTTGTGGCAGGCTGTTTACAGTACAACACAAGTAAAGTACAAGTACTACACATAAGTGTCATCACCATCATCACTCATTTCCAATTATTCCTTATTAGCATTAGTTTTATAGTATATCGCGTGACATTACGTATAAGCATTAACCACCAGTGTGGGACTGTGCTGCATCGGGCTATGCACCAGATTATCTGCATCTCAATTCAGATTCTGAGGCACACTAAATGGTTCCTGAATTTGGCCACTTAACAGTAACTGTATTGTAGGAACCAGTTCGGTAATCTTGGAAGGAAGTGGTGGTGGACTGCTGTGCTGTTGGTGTGCTGTGTACAGTCATGAGTTACAACAGTAAATTCGTCCCTGGTCTGTGGGTGGGAGTCATCAGAAGGACATCACATTAGAGGGTCTTTCGTTACAAAAAGGATCAAAGTGTTTCTGAGGCACATTCTATGTCTCAGGTAGGCAGTGGCACTGCAAAGACAGCAGTCAGCCTGAAAGGGAAAACAAAATCAGACTCCAAAGAGTGATTTTTTTCACGTCTAAGGTTCGTCTTTGAAGTGAATGCTTGAATCCAAAAAAGGTGAATGTCTCGGATCATCATCATCAGTCCCAAGTAAAAAAAAAGTTATGTACTAAAAAAAAACTAAAAGGCGTGGTGGGTACCACCTACAGAGCACCAATGATATGGAACAATTTCATACTATGCTATTGCCAGTCCCTCATCCAGTGCTTTGGAGGTTGAACCCAATGAGGTAATACTATTGAAAAAGATGAAGAGAATGACCAGGCAGCACAAGGTTTACTTGAGGGATGGATACAGTTGAGGAAGAAGCAGGCAGAAATGTTTTGGTTGTGGAGGGCAGTGGGAATAAACCACAAGAGGAACAGGCCCAAGAAAATCCGGGGGGCCTCTGAAAGGTGTCGGTGTCATACCTTCCTGGGAAAAAACTAAAAAATATCATCTTTGTTTGGCTGTACTTTCCCATTAGTGCTTCCAATGAGTTGATAGCAACATGTGCTATTTGTAAGCAGCCAATCAGCAGGGGTAAAAAGAAAGGAGCATTGGGAACTTTAGCATTGAAAAGCATCTAAACAGATGTCATAACATTACTGAGAACTCCAGTTGTGAGTCTCGAAGAATGTGACAGTGATAGCTCACTACACTCAGGGGTGCCCATAGATGAAAGCAGTGGCAGCCCCACAGCATTACTGAAACACCTCCACCACCACTTTCTGCCATTGAAGGACTCCTCTGACTGTTACTGAAAGTGACCATGTGTTCAAGCCCTCCTCCTTCAATGAGACAGCATACCATTTCAGAAACATATGAGTGTAAAGCCAAATATGCCTTGACTCATCCTGTTGCTGTTACAATAACTAAAAAATGTCAGAATTGATAGCTGTTGATTTGCCCTACCAGGTTAAAATGTGCATCGCAAGAGTACAGCAAAACCCTGAAACTGCAACAGCGCAGTGTAAGACAACAAGAGGTGCAATACCACAAATGGGTCTATGCCGTACTGCATCCTCTCACTGTCCCAGGCAGAGGATAAGACCTTTGCTGGGGCAGGGTTCTGCTGAGCAGCTGCTACATAGAAACAGAAGCTGATGGCAAATAAGGACCACGAGGCCCATCCAGTCTGCCCATTTCTTTTCTACCTTATGAATGTGCCATCAGCTTTGCTCTGTCAATGGCCTATCTATTCATACTCATCTGTATTGCTCCCTTATGCTTATCCCATGCCTGTTTGAAGCCCTGCACTGTATACCCGATGAGCCACTGGCAGCAGGGAGCTAGAAAATGCATTTGGGACCAGGTTGGTTACCGGTCCCAGAAGCATGAAATTTTCTTTTTCACTTTGTGCAATATTTCCTTTAATCCCCAAAGTGAGTTATTTTACTTGGGGGTGTTTGAGGTGCAGGTCTCCTTGGGAAAAAAGACTTATGCCACATGGAATATATTGTGCTGTATTGGCAGAAATGGTATTTGTATCGGCATAATGTCTTGCGCCATTATGACCCTGTACCTTGATTTGCTACAATATAATGTGGTTGAACACATAGGATTCAGGCAGCTGCTTGAGTAGCTCGAGCCTTAGTATAGTATATCCTTGTGTGGAAATACTTCCTGACAACAAAGATTCCAGATCTTTACAATGTCGTATGTAAAAATTAAGATGTGTCTTGTGCAGTGCTGTTGGGAGGGTGGTGCATCTCACAGCAGATATCTGAACAAGTTGTCAGCCTGAACCCTTCATGTCTGTCATGGCACATTGTGCATATTTCAATAATTCACGTGGGACTGGGGACAATGAAGCATGCACTTGCTCTTTCTAAGAATGTTTCATTTCAATCTGAACATACCTCATACAAAATCAGTGAAGAGCTGCAAAACCCAATACAGCAATGGCTCACTTCACAGGGACTGTCAGTTGGTTTTATTGTTGCAAATAATGGGTCCAGCATAAGGAAGGCCTTGGAGGAGGGGTTTTGTTCATATCCGCTGCTTTGTGCATTGCTTAAATTTAATAGTTCACGGTTTGTTCGATGATGACAGGAGATTAAAGGAAAGCTGAGCAAAACACTGTTGCCAATTCCCAGAGCTGCAGAAACACCCATTTAGCATTACTTTTATGTGGTCACAAGCCTCCAGCTAACCTTTCATCATTAATTTGCCCATTTCTGTGCTCCTGAGCTCTCGCTGAAGCTGCCATATGGACACTGCCGCACGCGGAAGACCAAGTGTGCAATCTGTTCAGCAGTTTCCTTCCTCGCTCTACTGGAGCGCTCATCCGTGATGAGCTAAGCAAATTTTATGGAGGAAAATGAACTTATGTGGCATGTAGTACTCATGTAAGTGAATGTTTAGAAGTAAGCCCGTTGAAAGCGGAGCATGATAACCTGTTTAATTTTGAGTTGAAAGTTGAAGTTCTGAGTTCGGACATGCGCATTATCTCTGACCGATTGTTTAGTTCAGCTGGTAACATCATTACTGACACACAATCCTATTGACATCAGAAAATGCTGAATGCCTTACATTTCTCAAAGTCAGCATCCCTCAATTTAATTTCAAATATGATACCTGAATAAAATATACACTGACTGCACTGAGCAGGCCCTATCCACAAAACACTTTTAAGAATTTGTGCCTGTGGTGAACATCTTTTGTGAATAGGGCTCTACTACATGAGGTAGCAATTCATTGCAACAAGTCAGATCAGACGGACTAGACCAGGCCACTATTACTTGAATGATCACATGAGCAGCACTGAATAGAAAAAGAAAAATAACATCAGTGGGTTCAGAGACCAAAACAAATGCAGCAAGCAACTGCATTTCATGTCACAAACTTACTTGATGGTACCTGATGCCACTATCTGATCTGGAATGTAGAGTATTGCTGTCTACTACTACTACACTACTATCGTTTTTTGTCCTCATGAGTCACAGTAATACTTATCACTTTTGTCCTTACTCCAGTCCTTACTACTACTACTTGCCAGTTTTTGCCCTCAGCAACTGATCCTGACTGTACTGTTTTAATTTTTGTACAGTACATGGCTTAGCAGATGCTTGAAACCCAGAAACTGAATATTCTTTGTATATTTCTCAAGTCCCCATATTTGGCTGCGAATATTTCTAGAAAAAAAAATGCTACTAAATTGAAAATTCATGTACTTTCTTTATTGTTGTGTGTCGTGGTATGTCAGCCTGGTTACATCTTACTTACAAGTAACTGGGCTGAGATTATTATATTACTGTATTTGATTTTTGATACTTAAATTACTTGGCAGTGGCTAGCAGCAATTGTGGAACTAGGAAGGATGTAATGGTGTTGTGTTGTGTGCCATCAGGTCTTCAGGTGGCAGTGGCAAACTTTTTATGACTGCACTGCACTTGACCAATCGCGATGTGTGACCGGCTGCCTGCCTGCTGGGTGGTGATCACTTTGTCTTTCATTTTTCTTCTTTAAGGAGTCAGCGTGTTGATCAGATTAAGTAGAAGTATGTTAGTACTAGAAAACATTGCCGCCTCTTGGACCAGGTAGTGTACCATATGCCAAAGTACACCAGGGCATGCAAAGCAGTTGCATCATTCACATGGGTAGGGTGGGTGGGCTCTCTTAGTGCTGCTCATTTGATCATTCATATCCATTTATTTGGCCTGTTGGGCTCTGACTGGAACAACCATCAAAATGATACCCACACAGCACTATTAATAAAAATAAAATCTTAGCTGCCTGGCAGTATCTGCAGTGCTTGGTGGTGTATGATATAGGTATTTGCATCTATCTGTCTGTCTGTCTGTCTCTCTCTCCGTCTCTCCCAGCACACTCCGTCACGGGCCCTTATAGGATGTGCCACCATTATAGGCCAGCCATGAAGGGGCTAGTAGTGACTGACTGCTTTTTTTAGCAGTTTTACTTTAATTTTTATACAAATAATCCATTAAATTATTTCCTTTGGGCCTCTGTGTAAAATGTGAGCGACTTTGGCCACTTTTATGCATTTTGTTTGCATTTTTCAAATATTGGTCAAAAAATCCTTAAAGTCCTTTAAGTTAGAGATGATAAAGTCAGCCTTCACATAGCTATAATGGAATGTTTTATTTATTTATTTATTTTTATTTATTATAGTCTCGGATTAACACATTTGAGAACAAGCTCATTACATAGGTTCCACGTCAGAGAATTAACTAACAGTGATTAAGGCAACAAAGAGATGAGCAGTAGAACTGTAAGTGCTGGCAAGTGACAAATGGGACTCAGCAAACAGACCAAAATTATAAACATAATGACAAAGACAAAAGAATAGAAAGGCTAATAATGGCACTACGGTAGCATGGAAGGAAATAGGAAATTAAGGGAGAAGTACAGCACAGGCGGGGATGGGAGGGAGGAGTAAGGAGCAGAAGTAGTCCATGGAAGCAGGATGAATGAGATTGAGAGGGACTGGGGAGGCTCAAGGGGAGCCACACCTGAGCCATCTTGCAGAAACAGCCAGAAGGCATTGTTGAGAATAAGTGGTTGGGGCTGAGAGTTGGTTGGGTGGGGAGAGAAGGTGCGGGGGTATGGGAGGGAGGGAGGAGTAGAAAGGAGGCAAGAATAGGGGCTGGGTTGCAGGAGGGCACAGAACAGGAAGAGCATGAATGGAATGGTACAGGGCCAGTGGCAGAAGGGGAGTGATACCAAGGCATGAGATTAAACAGCAATTGAGGGGTTAATGGAAGCAGTCACAGGCTTTAGCAGTGAGATGTTCTGAAGTTCATGTTTGAAGGGTCCTAAGGCTGTTATTGAGTAGATGATGGGAGAGAAATCATTAGTCCATTTGGGGCACGGTGGGCAAAAGCTCTTTGACCAAGGAGGTGCGGCACCTAGAAACTATAAGGACCTTGGTATCAGAACTTCTGGTGGGGTGACCATTTACATGGGGGTGAGGAGCTTTGATACACCCAGAGGTATCTGGCCCATGCACACTTTATTGGCCAGGAGGCATGTGTGGTACTGAAGCCTACCAATAAACTGGAGCCAGTTAGCTTGGTCATATAGGTCACATGTATGTGAGCCATGTGAGCCAGTTAGGAGCCTACAGGCTTTATTTTGAGCAACTGTAATATGTAGAGTACAGTGTCTGATACTGTAGTCAACAAGTGAGACCACAGAACGTGGTTGGTGAGATTTATGTGCCTTCGGGTAAGACTATGTTTATGTCTGTGAAGTAATCCCATCTGATGCTCACAGCCTTAGCGACATTTTCAACATGGTGGGCAAATGACATAGTGCTGTCCATTGTGACCCTCAAGTATTTAAAATGCTGGATGAGATCCAAAGTAGAACCAGACATGTTAGTTATGATGAGCAGGTGTGAGCGATGTCTATTGGGGACTGGAAAACAACATTGTCTTTGTTTTCTTGTAATTCATAATAAGTTTTTGGTCTCTGAACCATTGTTCAATCATGGTGAAACTGTCCTGAAGTTTACACTCCAAGACAATGGGTCAGGGTCACTTACATACAGGACTGCATCATCTGCATAAAGCAGAATCGGACAGCTACTGGCCAATGGGAGTCTATTCAGGAACAAACTGAATAACATGGGAACCAGGATGGAGCCCTGAGGCACACAGATCTACTGTCTGATAGGACACTGTCAATCTTAACTTGTTGAGAGCGATTTGTGAGGTAGCTCTTAAACTAGGTAAGTGTATCTTTGGAGAGACCAACAGAAGCAAGCTCCTCAATGAGCAGGTCATGATTAACTGTGTCAAAGCCTTTGATGGGTCGATGAAAGCCGCACCGACAAGTGTGCCATGATCCAAGGAATTGTGGATATGACCAGTTAACTCAAATAGCGCAGTGTTGGTGCTGTGTCCTTCAAAACCCATGATGTTGTGGGCACTATATGTTGTGCTTTTCTATATATTCCGCTAACTGGTCAGCAACTATTTTTCAAGTGCCTTAGATAATGGCGGGAATATTGAGATTGGCCGATAGTTACCTAGTAGGGACTGATCTCCACTCTTGAAGAAAGGTGTAACCAGGGCTGCTTTCCTACCTGTGAAAACTGAGATACTTTGAGTGAGGTGTTGATTATGTGAGTTAGCGGTGCCAGAATGTCTTCATGGGTTAGAGCCACAAATTTGAGGTCAAGGAGTCACCACTAAATCATGATTTACCCATGACCTTTTGGAGGTATTTCCTAGCTTCCCTTTGAGAAATAGCTCTAAAGTGGAGGTGGGTGAGACAGAGGTGGGCCTATGGGGCTAGGTTTGGAGGATGAGACTGTTTTGGAGGAAGAAATCAGGGAGAGGATGCCACTGAGATCTGAGAAGGCATTATTGAGGAGTTGGCAATGGAATTGGGGTCTGTAGTGGGCACACCATCAGTGTTCAGCATGGTGGTGGCAGGCTTAGTGTCCTTGCCAGTGACTGCATTGAGGTTAGCCCAGAACTTTCTACCGTCGCTCCAAGCTTGGGTGAAGGCTTCCTTGTAGTGTTTATTTTTGCTGTGTGAATGGCCCTAGTGCAGTCATTCTGGCTCTTTTGTAGGCTTGAATGTCCACTTGTTTGCCTGTCTCTCTAGCTATATGCCATAGATGATCCCTTGAATTCAGTCATTCAAGAAGCTCAGGCAAGAACCAGGGATTGCTGTATCCTTTAATTTTCATTTTAGCGGGCATGCAGGTCACACACACACACACTGTTGAACAGCAGTATGAATTGGTTTAGGGCTTTTCAACAGAGCTGGAGGAGTAGACTGTTGACCAGTTTTGCCGATGAAGGTCAGCTTTTAGCAATTCAAGATGAACTTGTTTGAGGACCCTATGGGTTATAGTTTTAGGTGGGGGTTTGGAGAAATGGTTAGCCCAGTGAAACAGGACTGGCGATGGTCACTGCATGCATCTGGGAGCACGTGTACTGAAGACCTGCCCGTATGGATGTTGTCCACTGTTGGTTGATTGATTGAAATATTGAAAGGTTGCAGACCGAAGATGTCCCCAATAATGCAGTGGCTTCAGAGGGAGGATTAGAAGGAGAGGAATCAATGTTGCCAGTTTTGAATGGCAGAAATGTAGTAACGCCAGTGAGCAATGAGTGGAATACTCGGGAGGATATCCATAAGATGGAGGTTTGTTGGGCTAAAATCCTGATGAAAGGTCACATATGATTCTTGGAAAATATGGAACAGCCAGTTCAGTGAGCGGGAGCAAATGCTGTGTGATTGATCTCGTATAGGATGGGACTCTGACAGTGGTGACAAAGCATGGTGGCACACAGGAAATAGAGGGAAATGGAAGCTGAGCTTGGGTAGCATTCACCATTAGAGATATTGGCAGGTGTGTGCTTTCTTCCTAATATATCCGGGAGAGGTAGAGGAAGTGGAGGACAGTACCCATGTGTTTCAACATTACAGAAACTTCACTGACTGATAAAACTTTCTTAGTTAAAGTGGTAGGTTATGAGATTTCCAAGAAGGGTAGGCATTGAGCAAGGAAGCTGCATATAGGAAGGAAAATACTGGCAGTCAGAGCAGGGACAAACCACTCACTCTCGGCATGGCTCTCTTCTTATCAAGTGCTTCCTTTCCGTTAATGATATCTATCCCTCGGTGGTGACCCGTAACAGAATGTAACAGTGAATGGACAGATAACTTGAAAAAGAATGACTGCAGATAATGCATCTGAATTCTGTTGACTATGCAGTTCTGACATCGATGGAGTGCTATGGACAGTAGTCTTTGTAGAACATGGAGGCTGGGGTATGGAACAGTAGCAGGTATTGTACATCAATTGCACATCTAGAAGCTGGAGTAGGTGTGAAGCCAAACTGCAATAGTAATGATTCCATATCATAGCTCTGTTATGAATTGCACTTGGTGAACCTGAATCCACAAATTGCAGAGATCATGGCAGGAACTGAGTAAAATGAGCTTGTTAGGTGCAGGATCTCTAGCAGGCTGAGAATAGCAGCCACTAGCTAAGTCATTCAGGTCTTCTACGCTGGATATGGAAGCAGCATACTGAGGTGTTTAAGTCGGACAGAAGTTCCCCATTCCTCCCTTCCAGTATCCCAATCAGGGCCTCTGAGCCCTCACTCCCTTCCCTTCCAGCCCCACCTCCCCTCCCACCCACTACACTTGCTTACCTTTCTGCAGTATCTCTGTTGGGATCTGGACCAAACTATCAGTCCACTTCTCTCAACCCCCCTTGTTCTTCCCTTTGCACTTTTATCTAAAGCCCAACCTCCCTCTCTCAAGGCACTAATTAACTAATTCAGGTATCTCACATGCTGTTGTCAGTTACTAACCAGCTTTCTTTTATGCCACCTCTGCTGGAAACTAACCTGTTCCATCCTTACAATAGCTATTCCCTACTACTATAACCATTCTAGTATGAGTATGTGTTAAATGCCTGGGCTTCACTTTTGCTCCTCCCTTATACCCTAATTTGCCTACAGTAAATTACAGCTATATGTTCTTTGTAATGGAAATGGTTGTCGTTTGTACTGTATATTCCAATTACCAACTGTATGTTCACTGATTGTAACTGATGCCTTGGAGCATCTTGTGTGTTATTCTGTTCATCCTCTCCTTCCCCAGGTTGCACTGGGAGATGAGCAACCTGTTGCTCAGTGTGCTTTCCTGGCGAATCATTTCAATAAATAAATAAATAAGAAGACGTGAGGCAGTGATGACTGTAATGGAGTAGATTTTGAAGGATTTCATGCCTGAAGAGTCGGGGGGCATGAGGACTTTCTTGATCTGTAGATGTAAACCAGTAAGAGTGGAAGAGGCGCCATGAAGTGTGGCTATGAAGTTTTTTTGCAAGATTGGTGCATATCTGTTGAAGTTTGATGGGAACTCTTGGGCTGCTTGAATCCAATGAAACAAAACCAGGAGTGGTTGTAGAACTTTAATTAAGGATGGATGTGAAAATTTTGGAAGTTGGTGTGTGTAGGAAGAAGTCCAAGGGGAGCCTTGAACACCTTATTCAGAGTCAAAAGGATGAAGAACAAGTAGAAATGGAGATGCCTGAGTGCCAATGCATGGCTGTGTATTGCACTTCAGAGGGATGAACCCTGGGCAGAGAAAATAGAGTTGTTTACTTAACCTTGGAAGGATAGGGGATAATGTATTCTCTCTCATGCGATGGGTAAACTTCTTCTTCTGGTGGCAGAGAAAGAATGATCCCCAGGCAGCTGAAGGCCAGTTACATAGATGGAACAGCTTCAGTGATGCTGCATTCCTTCAGCTTTTTGGTTGCAATGTTATGAATGAAGTGAAAGTTACAGACTCCCATCTCTGGGAGATAAAGTCAGTTGTACCTACATTAGTAGACCTCATGAAGGAACGAGTTAAGGAGATGGAGTCCACAGGGCTGTTGGTGAGGGCTATGAGAAGAAAAGAAAAGTGCTACAGAATTGCTGAACATATTCTGTTCGAGTTCAGGCTACTGTTAATGTGACAAAAATAAGGAGTACAGAGTTAACAACTTGGTTCTCAAATGAAGGGCCCTCTGGATCTTGTCACTGAAATAGAGAGGCAAAAAGCAAGAATTCTCTTCCATGACTTTGAGGAGACGTGGATGACGTCAGTAAGGAACAGGCTGAACTTGGCTGCTTTATGACAATGCTGCTTAAGGCTTCTAGCTATTTAGTTATTATGCTAGTGCAGATGGGTGATTAGCTGATCAGAGAATGCTGTTCGCTCCACCTGGCAGGAGCTGATGATGAATTCATTATTGCTGCATTCTGAATTAAAGGCATTGTACTGAGCCCAAGAGATTAAACCATTGCTAGATTATTATCGTGTCTAGGATAACAATGAATGAACTGACTTGATAAATGCATTTAGAATGGTTTACTTAGGGGTTCAGACTTTAACCTTGTTTTCATTACTATTGAGCAGAAATGTTGCCACCAAGATAGCACACGAATGGAAATAATTGTTTCAGAGTTTACAGATACACATGGGCACTTGTTCACTCTGAGGAAGCAATCAGATTGACAAAGCAGAATATTCTTGTTGATTTTGTCAGGTGTTAGATGAGAATAAGTAACTGCAGAGCTTAAGATGAAATGTGAAGTTCTTGCCTGAATCTTTGTTTCTTACAAATCCTGGTTACCTACTGTGCCATGCTTGTCTGTAGTGCTTAGAATATGCTGTCAGTCACTGAATTATATAATAATTGGCAGATTTTGTGTTATTTTACTGTATCCGAGTGATGCTTTACCTCTATGGGTGCTACCACAGCAGACTGTAGCATGATGAAGCCGATGGAGCTGTCAGTGCATGTTTTTATTGCTGAAAGCCTGTACTTATCAATGAGGTTAGCAGAGAAGGCGAGTCTGAGAAATGTTGAAGCAGTAGGTTTAACCAGGTCGATGCAGGTTGCGGCACAAACCTGGAAGCACGGACAGCTCCAAGGAACAAAAACAGATCTGAGAATGGAGCAAGTAGAGAAAATGGCTCCAAGAAAAGAGCAAGTAAATAGGAGGGGACTACCAAAGAAACAAGGAGGAAGACAAATGAGATGAAGGAGCATGGACAGAGGGAGAGCCAAGTGACATACCGGGAGAAGAGGCAAATGGGGGAGGGGTGGAGGACCACCAACCAGAAGGCCACAGGGCAGTGAAGGAACAGGAGGCAGCAAGGGGAGGGAGAGAAAAAAGGGGTGGGAACATAATGGGGAAACAGAGGATGAAAGGACAGAGGACGGTGGGAAAACAGGGGACAGAGAACTGCTGAGAGGAAGCTGCAGCTGCGGCAAAAGATAAAGAGAACAGGAAGCAGCAATGGCAAACAAGTTGAGAATAAGCAGAGAAAGGAGAGCACAGCCCACAGACCACACAGCTGCTCAGGTGCATTGAAGGAAACATGCTGCGCATGGGTTGCTGTCTGAGCTGGCTTATATTTGGAAAATGGGAGAGTTATTCCCCACATTTGCTCATTGGGCAAACCCTCTCATAAAAGCAGTGCATCAAAGAAGGGCAGGGATG
The DNA here is from genome assembly GCA_016271365.2 of Neoceratodus forsteri. Classification (NCBI taxonomy): domain Eukaryota; kingdom Metazoa; phylum Chordata; order Ceratodontiformes; family Ceratodontidae; genus Neoceratodus; species Neoceratodus forsteri. The sequence goes on from CM028135.1 coordinate 992,200,446, forward strand.
GTGATTAGCCAAGCAAATAATTCAGGCCACCCAAACAGTGTTATAGGCAAAGCTTCCATATGGGCAGGGTCATTGTACAAGCAGTGTTGGGTAGCTGACTAAATAAAATACTCAGTCCACCCAGATAGGGTGTTGATGAGGCCCCCAGTATGGGCAGGGTTACAGTACAGACAGGGTGTAGGCAATTTGATTAAGCATAGAACTTGAACTGGACCAGGTTAAGGTGCTGGCAGTGCCTCAATGGGATCTGCAACTCGCCAGCTTAGGGTAGTACAATCAGATCTAGTTCGTTGTCAGCAGTGGAGAATGATTTCAAACAACCAACAACTAGCAAGTAGATAATTAGGATCACTCTGTTTGGGTGTAGTCAGAGGAGCAGGAATTCAAACTCAGCTTTCAAGTTGTAGCAGGGTAGTTTGCAGCAGCTAAGTAAGTGGATGGTTGTGACAATTCCCACTATGGATTAAATGCAGTAGACAGTTGCAGTACTCTACCAGTAGCATATGCAGCACATTATAGGTTACAAGACATACTTTTTCCCAATTATTTAACCAGGTGAGACACATTGTTGAAATCTTGTTTACAGGTGCAACCTGGAAGCACAAGGAAGTTAAGTGACTTGCTCAGGGTCACACAGCATGCAAGTGGGGCTGTGGATTCAAACCAGGTCTCAGATTTGCAGCTCAGAGCCTTAAACCACTGCGCCATACTGCCTCAAGACTGTATGGTAGAAGTTGGACAAAGACCCTGGCGTCCTGATGTCTCCCTCTGGGGACTTCCACTCCTGCAGTGCCACTCATGCTGGGACCACTAATGCAGGATAACAGAGTGGCAAGCTGTAAAGAAGGAAGAAAGTCTAAGTCCCGCCCTGGCTAACAGCACACACAGCACTGATTGGGCACTAGATGCAGCAGTCCCTGCTGCTGGAATTAGCAGGCTGGTGACTGTGCTGAGGGAGAGCTACTGGAGAGTCAAGTATTGCATTTCATTTGATATGATCACTTCTGCTCACTAGGATCCAGTCTAGAGAGACTGGTTTCCTATCTTGGTTTTAAGATGAATGTGTCCATTGATGATTTGACTGAGCTGGAGGTCTTGTTAGGGAGGACTTAAAGTTACAGGGCCAACACCAATCCAATTGAAGTTAAAATCTCCAAGGATTATTAACTTTGCAAGTTTAAGGTCCCTAGGCAACTGATATACACATGTATGCAGATGATTCTGTTTTGTATGCCTCCGGTACCTCCACCCTCTGATGTGGTGACCAGCCTACAGCTGGACTCTGGTAATGTCCACCGCTGGTTTTGCTCAACTCAACTGTCACTAAATGCCAAAAGACGGTCTCTATGACCTTTGGTACCAGGCAAACGCTCACCAGGTTTACTGCCACTCCTTCCTTTCATACCCTTGAAGGGTCCATATTGAGGACTCTCCTCCTTCAAATAGCTTGGGCTTTAGCTCAACAGGAACCTTGACTTTGCTGGTCATAAGGATGCTATCCACAAAAAGCTTCTTCCAAACTGTGTGCTCTGTACAGACACAGTAGCTGCCTTCCTCATCCAGCCCATTGGGAGATCCTTTAGAAGATGATCCTCCTATCTTTGACTTTGGTGACATAGTCTATAGTGTTGCCTCTAAGTCCACCCTTACCAGACTGGACACTCTCTTCAACTCCTTCTGTCACTTTGCTCTTGCCTGTCCACCATGTATACATCACTGCGACCTCTACACTGCTCTCTTTTCCTCTCTCCTGGGGCCAGACATCTTGCCCACAGTGCTTCATTAGTTGGGAAGTACTGGCTTGGCTCCCTTCCACCTTACCTCAACGCCCTCTCTCCCTCCCACCCCCACCTACTCCCTCCAACTCCCACCATGGGACCCTAACCTCCTCTGCCTGAAATTCCACTTCAGGGAGAGCTGCCATCTCCTATCACTTTCCAAACACCTGAACTCCTCCCTTAGAAACCACTCTGCCCCATTTACTCGCTCTTTGTCCTGTCTTCTGTGTCTCCACATTTCTCCATCCTGTAATTGCTCCTGACCCACCTTGCCTTCACTACCTCTCTTCTCCCCTGCTACTGTCTAGTTTACCAACTTCACCCCTTCTGAATCTTTCCTTGGCATGCTGTAAGCCTAACACTGGCTAGGTTTACATCGAGCAGTATGGTTCAATTGCTGCCCCCACAGCCTCTCTGGCTTCTGTACCTCATCACCTTCACTATCTCTCTTTCCTATACTACTGTTCTGTTTTTACAAACCATAATCCCCTTCTGCCCCTTCCTTGGCTTGACTTATACCTATAGCACTGGCTGTGTTTACATTAAGCAGTGTGGAATCCATTTCTGAGGGAAATGATTTTCCTACCACTCCCCCATGCCTCCTCTCTCCTATTCAATTTTTCACAACCTTATCTGCATCATGTAGTTATTTCATCATAAGGCTGTCTGTTCTAGTGTGTTATGGCCTTCCTCCCTTTTATTTTAGGTGCTAGTGCCAGCTTTTCTGTCCTCCGTCTACCCCAACTCAACCCAATGTTCCTCTCCTGTTTGCTGTCAAATCCCTTGAGGGTATGCATCCTGGAGATGAAAGTGAAGGTGCCCTTACTCCCACAGTCTCTCTCTCTCTCTCTCTCTGATCCCCCAGTCTGGCAATGCCCACACTTACTACTCAAGAACTAATCCATCAATTGTATCAGTGGTAATGTGTCTGTGTGTATGTATGTGATTTATGTCTAAGTATGTTGTATGGGAGTGTTTGTTTATATTTATATATATTTTTCTTTATTTTTATTTTACATGTGTGTTGTATGTAATTGCATTTATATGCGTGATCGTTATCTGGTTGACATGTGCTGCCTATGTATACCACAAAATGTTTGGATAGCTTTTAATGTATTAGGTTGCATGTCCAAACTTTGCTCTATGTATATGTACTTTGATTTTTTATTCAAATGTTCCCCTCTCCCCTTCCCCAGGATGCATCTGGAAATGAGCTATTGTAGCTCCGTATGTCTTTCCTGGTGAAACTTTTGAATCAAATCAAATCAATGAAGGCAGGTCTAGCCATGGGAGGGGTGTTATGGACACTACCTATGAGTAGTGCTCTTGTGTTGTCTAGCAAGATCTTCACTAGTAGACATTCACAAAGAGGACTAACACAGGGGAGAGTAAGGGAAGCACCGTCACCTGCAAGGTGTCTCTCACATGTAGAAGGACACCATTCCTTGGACACCACCCTGTTCTTCAATCAATCAGTCAATCAGTCAATCAATCACTCAATCTTTATACATAGATACATAGACAGTGTCGGCAGAATAGGGCCTTCGCACCCAACCTGCCTATTTGAGCTTGTAAATTCACTTTATGTTTTCCTAGAAGCCTGTTGCCCCTCACCCTGACCTCCAGAATCCTTATGTCTATCCAGCATTCTTAAATCCTGTGATTGTTTCAGTCCCCACCACTTCTTCTGGCAAGGTGTTCCACTTGTCCACCACCCATTCTGTGAAGAAATTCTTCCTCACGTTTCCTCTGGATCGTCCTCCTCCAACTTTATCCCATGCCCTCTAGTCCTGGAACATCTTTTTCGCTTAAAATAGTGCATTCCTGCACCCTGTTCCTCCCTGTAAGATACTTGAATGTCTCTATCATATCCCTCTCTTACTCCTCTCCTCCAGGAGTACATATTCAAGTCCTTCAACCTGTCCTCATAGGACCTGTGATGCAATCCATGTACCATCTTTGTTGCCCTCCTCTGAACCTTCTCTACCCTTAGCCAGGCAAAACATTGTTGAGAAGACTCATAACAATAAAAACAGAGGATACAAATAAGGTATACAGCGTGATACAGCATACATTAGGCATAGTATACAGGTCAGTTCATACAATAATGATTACATACAAGAGAACAAATTGATAACATCAGACAACGTGTAAATAGAGGAGGGATAGTAATAAAGTGGGATAAGGGATAGAGAGGAGGGGAAGACAGTATAGTTTTAGGATGCACAGTTACAATTTTCAGTGACAACCCAGGTGACCAGGGTTTTGAAGGTAGTTAATTTAAGTGGAATGGTTATTTGAAGGGTCTTTTGCAGCTTGTTCCACAAGGAAGGGAATAGCTTATGGCTGATTTACTGAACTGAGTTCTAACTTTAGGAACAACTAGGGAGATGTAGGAGAGGCTTCCCAGCGCATAGTTACCAGGAAGGCAAATGGTGAGGCTGTCAGAGATATATAGGGAAGTTTTAGTAAGTGCTTGGTAGGTCCCATAGAATGCATTTCTGTAACCTCTGAGGCTAAGTGAGGTCCACCTGACTAGAGTGTATAGAGAACAGTGGTGAGTGGTGAGTGGACTAGGGCACTCCCGTAACGAATCTTAGGGCTTGATAATATAAGATGTCCAGCTTTTTAATGCTGTGTTTGTCTCTTGGCCATAGAGAGGATATCCCTATAGTCGGGTAGGGGTAGGAAGGTAGCCTGGACGAGTCTAGTTTCACTTCAACTGTTAGTAAGTGCTTGATGCAGAAAAATATGCCAAGCCTTTGTTTAAGTTTTTGGTTATTTCTTATATATGGTCAATGAAGGTCAATTTATGGTTGATCCACATCCCCACGTATTTGAATTTAAGCACAAATTCGAGAGGTTCATCGAGGAGGCTGGTAATCTGAGGTGGCGTGTCCAATAAGGTATTATGGTGTGTCTTGGAGAATGGAGAAAAAAGCACAGGCTTAGTTTTTTCACATTAAGAAGTAATTTTAGTTGCAATAGGTTTTTCTGAAGGAGGCTAAACTCAAGTTGAAGGTCGGAACATGTTTTGTCAATGGAAGGTCCAGAGGTATACTATATAAGACTGTGTCATCAGCGAATAGATGAATATTGGCAAATTGGATACCAGTGTGGATATTATTAATACACATTCTGCAGAAAGGGGCCAGTATAGAGCCTTGAGGTACAGCTCTCAGTAAGGTTTTCAGGTGGGGAGGTCTCCTTCTGCTTTGACCTGCTGGGTATGGCCTATAAAATAACAGTCAAACCATTTAAGAGACAGTATCGAGACCAGTGTTATGAAGGATGTCGAGAGTAGGACATAGTCCACGAGTCGAAAGCCTTGTTGAGATCCAAAAACAATGCACACACATAGAGTTTGTTGTCTAAAGCATTCAACCAGTCATTAAGTGACTTTGCGAGTGCAGAGATCATGCTGTGGTGTGGTCTGAAACCTGACTGTATAGGAGTGAGCAGATTATGTGAGTTTAAGTGTTCTCTAATCTTCTGGCTAACTAATTTTTCCAACAGTTTGGCCAGGGTAGGAAGGAAGAAAATGGGGCCATAGTTGTTAAGATCAGCAGGATCACCTGATTTAAACAGAGGGATGACATGGGTGGTTTTCAAAATCATGGGAAAGGTGCCTTGCGAGAGACAGAATTAGAAAGGTGGGTAATAGGAATGGCTAGAATATTGAAGCTAATTTTTAGGAAGAATGGGTCTATGAGATCAGCCCGGTGCTCTTCTTGATATCTATTCTGAGCTGATTCTTTCTGAAGGTGGAATAATGAGGGCTGGTTGCTTTGTGAGGAGGATGCTGGATTTCAGCCAGGTTTGGTCACAGCTAGGACATCAAGATTATAGAGGGACAGCCATGCTTATAGGTCAGGTAATTTGGGCCTGAGGCTACTGATATTCAGATGTGCTATTTTAAACTCCTGAACGGGTCTGAGTGTGAGATTTTTCCTGAAGTCAAAGTAGAGTTAATCTACTGCTTGTCCCTTGTCCAGTGCCCGAGTTATCCAGTTTTCTTAGACATAATTTACCTAAGATACATAAACAGCCCCTGATGTGTAATGAGAAAGTTTGGGAAAACATACCATTTAGGCATGTCGACTGATATTTCATGAATTTTCTACATGTAGCTTTCATGCTTACTCTACATCCAAGGCCCCTGTTCTCTGCGAACTGTAGGCATAATTCTATGGTAGAGACTCTGAACTTCTGTGGAATTGTATCTGCTGCAAAGTTTAAAGTTCTCGGCACATTTATAAATAAATCACACAGAGGTAGCATTACAGTTTTGGGGGACACAGCAAGGATGGACAGCCAGTAGACAACAGTAAACAAACAGTTCCTTTTTTTTAGTCAGTTGTAAATTCCTCTGTCCCAGCAAGCACTTTCCCTCTGATGGTTTTAAAACAAATAAAACCCACCCCACCCATCTCAGCCAAACCACCTTCCTAAATAGCTTTGAGAGTGCCAGTGAGTGGCCTTGTAGTTTAAATTTGTTATTATCCTGTCCAACACTGTACAATGATCATCTGCCTCTTCCTTTCTCAAAAGTGTTGTAAGGTTTCCTCTTAGACATCACCCTGCCTCCTCATCAAACAAGAAGAACCTACCCTGCATATCTAAACACAACACCCACTCCATCCAGAGCCACTTTGAGTCATTCTGATTTTTTATATTGGCACACTTCTGTGGAACTGTTACATCAAGTTCTGCTGCAAAGTTTAACATTCTGCATTTATAAATAAAGAAATAAATCATACAGTGGTAGCATTACAGTTTTGGGGACCCAGCAAGGATGGCTAACCAACAGGACGACAGTAAACAAACAGTTCTTTTTCAGTCAGTTGTTTAACAAATACAGAAGAGATGATGCAGCAGCAACAACTTAAGCAAAGCGCAGCTCAGCACTCAGTCAGCATGCAACATGGACGTACTCTGATACCTCCTCTCAGTCTGATGTTCCTTCCAGGCACCATACCACCACCTGACCACATAGCAGCTGATCAGGTGATGCCATAGTGGTCAGAAATGCGCCTGACAGTAGCATACACAGGCTTGCTGTCGCAGGCTGCCCCCAGCTCCCAAATACCAAACAACGAGGAGCGCAGCTGGAGCAAGTAAGCAGCGGGATCAGGAAGCAGCAGCAGCCGGGAGGAGGTTGACTTTGAGCAACGGGCAGACGATGTTACTAGGGCAACCTGAACCAAGTGACTTGGTACAAGTGGCTGAGCATGTGACCCCACGGTGTGCCACTGCCAGCTCTGTGAATGCACAATTATTTAAAGGGCAAGGCAGACAAAATTAAACTACTTGGTCTTGCATGATGTAAGAGTTGCCAGGCTGTGCCCCAGCATGAAAAGAGGTGCCTGGTCTGCGCCCCGGCAAACCCAGCACAAATTAAGCACTGCTCCCAGCCCCATGCACAGCTACTGCTTTATTAACACCAAAAAGGATTGCAAATTTCCTCTGCCCCATCAAGCACTTTCCCTGTGGTGGTTTAAAACAGATAAAACCCACCCCGCCCATCTCAGCCAAACCACCTTCCTAAATAGCCTTGAGAGTGCCAGTGAGTAGCCTTGTAGTTTAAATTCATCATTATCCTGTCCAGCACTGTACAATGATCATCTGCCTCTTCCTTTCTCAAAAGTGTTGTAAGGTTTCCTCTTAGACATTACTCTGCCCCTCATCAAACAAAGAAGAACCTACCCTTCATATCTAAGCCACAACACCACTCCATCCGGAGCCTCTTTGAGTCATTCTGTTTGTTTTTTATATTGGCGCACTTCTGTGGAACTGTTACATCAAGTTCTGCTGCAAAGTTTAATGTTCTGCAGCACATTTATAAATAAATAAATAAATCATACAGAGGTAGCATTACAGTTTTGGGGACTCAGCAAGGATGGCCAACCAGCAGACGACAGTAAACAAACAGTTCTTTTTGCCTCAGTCAGTTATTTAACAAATACAGGAGATGATGCAGCAGCAACAACTTGAGGCAAGCGCAGCTCGCACCTCAGTCAGCATGCAACATGGGCGTACTCTGATTCTGCCTCTCGTCTGATGTACCGTCCATGCCATGCCTCACCACCACCACATAGCAGCTGATCGGGTGATGCCATGGTGGTCAGAAATGGCGCATGCACAGTAGCATACACAGGCTTGCTGTCGCAGGCCGCCCCCGCTCCCAAATTCCAAACAATGAAGAGCCACAACTGGAGCAAGCAAACAAGCGGGATCAGGAAGCAGCAGCAGCGGGAGGAGGAGTTGACTTTGAGAGATGGGCAGACGTTGTTACTAAGGCAACCTGAACCAAATGACTCGGTACAAGCGGCCGAGCATGTGACCCACGGTGTGCCACTGCCAGCAATGTGAATGCACAATTATTTAAAGGGCAAGGCAGACAAAATTAAACTACTTGGTCTTGCATGATGGAAGAGGTGCCAGGCTATGCCCCAGCATGAAAAGAGGTGCGGGTCTGTGTCCTGGCAAACCCCAGCACAAATTAAACACTGCTGTCAGCCCCATCCACAGCTACCTTTTGTGCTTAACCCCAGAAGGACTGCAAATTTCCTCTGCCCCAGCAAACAGTTTCCCTCTGATGGCTTTAAACAGATAAACCCACACCCACCCATCTCAGCCAAACCACCTTCCTAAGTAGCCTTGAGAGTGCCAGTGAGTAGCCTTGTAATTTAAATTTATTATCCTGTCCAACACTGTACAATGATCATCTGCCTCTTCCTTTCTCAAAAGTATTGTAAGGTTTCCTCTTAGACATCACTCTGCCCCTCATCAAACAAGAAGAACCTACCCTGCATATCTAAACCACAACACCCACTCCATCCAGAGCCTCATTGGGTCATTCTGTTTTGTTTTTATATTGACACACTTCTTTGCTCATCACTGTAGGATAATCCTTTACTGCTTCCTATTACTGCTGGGCTCAAATGCTGGATTCCACCCAATACAGCTCTATGGAGCCCCAGAAAGCACTACTGGGATGAGGAAGAAGCATTCTAGCGATTAGCAGAGCTAGGAAAAGGCAATGGGTCATCAAGCTACCTTCTATCAGAAAAGGGTGCCATTATAAAACAAGCATTTGTCAATGCCGAATGTTGTCGCGCTGGCATTGGCTTTGCAGTGCAGAAAAGGGAAAACATTTTGGGCAGGATGTGAAAAATGACAGCTGTACAGTTCATAAGGTGGTGTAAAAATGCCAGTGTTGAAATGTGGCATGTAAATATAGCAAATTTGCAAAGTTACAAGGTGTGTGGAAAATGTGCAACACACACTTGTAACACAATCATTTATGGGTTCAGCACCAGATTTTCAACATAGGCATTTTAGCACTTTTGCTCATGTACAGTGTCACTGTTGGTTCCTCAAAATGTCCCAAAAAGTGATTTTGCACAGCGACCGCGCTATTCTGCGCAGGAAGTGCAAAAACATTTTGGGCAGGACATGTGAAATGACAGCTGTACTGTTCATCAAGAGGTGTGGAAAAATGCCAATGGTGAAAATCCAGAGTGAAAATATTACAATCTTAATGCAGTGCGTGCAATCTGCCAAAACGCACTTCATGAACACAGTCATTGAAGGAGTATCATACAAATTTTCAACATAGGCATTTTAGGACCTCTGCTCATGAACTGTGTCACTGCCATTTTCATAATCTGGCCCAAACACTGATTTCCCACAGCGACTGCGCTGATTATGCGCCAAGTGCGGAAACACATTTCGGGCAGGATGTGGAAAATGACAGCTGTACTGTTCAGAAGGAGGTGCACAAACATGACAATGTTGAAAATCTGGCATGAAAATATTGTGAATTCTGGTGAAGTTACGAGCCTGCGTAGCAACTACATAACCTGCGCTCGTAAAACAGTAATTTTTGGATTTTCACCAAATTTGCAACATAGGCTTTTGAGAGGCCACCTCATGAACACTGGCACTGTTGTTTCATTAATTGGTCCCAAAGGTGATTCCACGCAGTGACTCGCGAAATCACCTTCGAGGCTGACAGTGATAGAATTCATGAGGAGGGTCCCAAAACCCCAATGTTGAAAATTTGGTGCCAAAATTTCAAAAAAATGCCGAGATATGCAGCAAAGTTGAAAAAACCCTATTCATTCCATTATATAGCTTACCAGCATTTCCTCAGTTTGAGGTTGGCTTTGAAGAGTCCAGGCGTGTTCCCGGTCCACTAAAGATCGTTGCGCCGGGCTCGGAGGTAAATATGAGGTGAGGGGTGTGGGGAGTCAGGGTGCACAGTGGGTGGGTGTGGGTTGTGGGAAGAGGCCAGGAGACCACCGAGGGACCGTTTCCTTCTTTACAGGGAAAAAAATAAATAAAAGACATTAGGGACCATTTTCATTTTAATAGGTGCTTTGTACGCTGGGGTGGGCTCCAGCGTGCCACCTGTGTGTGTGGGTAGGTGGGTGATTTGGCTGACAGGGGTTGGGCACCCCGTTGGTAAACAAGGAAAGGGGGGAGCCGCAGGAGCTGAGGGGATTGGGCACCCCTTGGCAATCAAAAGCGGAAGGGGACCACATTATGCCGACAGGGAGTGGTCTCCCCATCGGCAAAATTCAAGGGAGGAGGCAGGGATACATGCCGATGGGGATTGAGCACCCCTGTCAGCACACAATAAAGGAAGGGGGTTCACAGGCAACAGCGGCAGTCACTGCCGCCATGTTGCCTACGCGTGGAGGCGTGTTGTGGTCACATAGCATGAGAGCTTCGGCTCTCATTGCAGCAGACCTTTGTCAGATCTCTTCAGCTCATTAGCCAGGCAGGGTGTCAGCCCTTGCTGCTGGCTGATTGGGAAATGCGGATGCACCTACTGGTGCATGCTCTGCATTCACCCAACAGCAACCGCACCCTCAAATGTCCACTGCCATAAGATGTTGGCTGCGCAGCGTGCCAACATAAAAATAGGGAGACTCAAGGGGCTCTCAGGATGTGGGTGGGGAGAGTCTGAGAGGCTGAGATGGTTAGGGTAAATTTTAATTTTTATAAAGCTACAAGCAGACAGAGTAAAAGGCAGAAAGGAGTGGGGGCAGTCTCTGTCTAACACTAGACAGTTTCAGTATGATTTCTGTGGCCAGACCAAATTCTGTAGCCAGCCAAAAATTCTGTGACTGGCTTTGATTTCTGTGGCAATCTCTGCATGCTGCAGAACCACAGAAAACAGGGGCCTTGACGATATCTCAGCACATCAAAATGAAACCAAGATCACTAGCCATTACACTATATCTGTTCTGGCAGCAGTCTATACCACACATCACAACTGTCTATTGGTCATATTTGCTATGGATATTATTTTGATATCACAGAAGAAGACCTTGATGACCAGCACAGTCAAGCAGCCAGAACAGACAGTCAAGGAGACAGTGATCTGGATACTATGTTTAATGACCACAGTTCACAGAATCACAGAGCGTGACGGCAGAAAAGGACCTCCAGTCCATCTAGTCTGCCCGTTACCCCCAGTCCAATCTACCAAATTCTGAGACCCCCCTTCCCTTAGTCCCATGTGTCTGTCCCAAGCAGACTTGAATCCTCTATGGTCTCTGAATTCACCACCTCTTCCAGAAGCTCGTTCCAGTTCTCCACCACCCTCTCCGTGAAAAATTGACCTCTCAAATTGCTCTTGAAGTGGCCCCCTGGGTCCAGTCTGTGCCCCCTCACTATGTTTCCTTCCTTCAAGTTGAATAACTTTTCCTGGACCTCCTTGTTCATCCTTTTGATATATTTAAAGATCTCGATCATGTCCCCCTCTCTCTTCTGGTCTCCATGGTATATAGCCCCAACTCCTTGCACCTCTGTTCATATGGCTTGCTCTTCATCCCCTGCACCATCTTGGTCACCCTACACTGAACCCTTTTGATCGAGTCAATATCTCTCATGGTGGGGCCTCCCAAAACTGGACACTGTACTCAAGGTGTGGCCTCAGAACTTGATACAGGGCAACTAGGACCTCCCTAGCCTGCTGGTGATCCCCTGCCAATACCGTCCAGCATCCCATACACCCTCCCAACCACCTTCGAGCATTGTTTCCCTACCTTGAGGTTGCTGGAGACTTTACCTGCAAACCCTCTCGTTCTCTGTCACCCTGACTCTCTCCCTCACAGCATATACTCGGCCCTTTGGTTCCTGTGTCCCAGGTGCATAACAGCACACTTCTTGATGTTGAATTTTAACTCCAGGTCTCCACCCTCCTCCAGTAATCTCAGGTCCCTTTTCATGTCCTCCACCTCCCGGGAGTCAACTCTGTTACCTATTTTCATGTTGTCTGCAAAGAGGCCACCCTTCATTTCAGTCCATCCGCAATGTCCTGTACATAGATATTGAACAAGAGAGGTCTCAGTACTGATCCCTGGGGTACTCCATTCCTCACCTGCCCAGTCCCTGAGTACACCCCATTCACCATGACCCTCTGACTCCCTATCTGTCAGCCAGTTTTCAACCCATCTTGTTTTTTGACCCCTACTCCTGTGCTATCCAATTTGTTGACCAGCCTCCTATGGGGTACAGTGTCAAAGGCCTTACTGAAATTCAGATCGGCCACATCCACTGCACCCCGGTCCACTACCTGTGTTGCCCAGTCAAAAATTTGATCAAATTCGATTTTCATGACTTGCCCCTAGTGAACCTGTGCTGTCTGTCATCAAGCAGTCCATTCATCTCCAGGTAATTCATCACCCTTTCACTGATGAGTGCCTCCATGACCTTCCCACCACAGCCATCAGGCTGATGGGGCAGTAGTTTTCTCTCAGATACCTGCTTACCCCCTTGTGTGTTGGCACCACCATCACCTTTTCCAGTCCTCCGGCACCTACCTGTTTCCAGGGTCAGGTTGAACAATCTAGCCAGTGGGGCAGCCAACTCCTCCCTCAGTTCCCAAATCACCCTTGTGTGCAGGCCATCTGGCCTCATGCCTGTTCCACTTACACTCTGGCTAATTCCTCCTAACTCTCTCCATGGTGAAGGGTTCCGATACCATCCCTTGCTTCCTCCTCTCAACTCGCCTTCTACCCCCTTCCTCTGTAAATACAGAGCAGAAATACCTGTTCCAGTTAACAAAGTAAAAGGTGAAACTCAATACAAAAAAATCAAATTTAAACTGGATTATGTTTTAAAATGTATTTAGTTTTAAAAGTTATCTCAAGATATCACTGGGTCTCCTTACGAACAGTTCCAGGGTAAAGTAGCTTCACACAACTTCTTCCAGAGTTTGGATGCTCACATTATCTCTTATTGAAAAATTCTGTGCCAACATCTCTGAGCATGCAGCTGCAGGCTCTGACAATCTTGAGCCCAAGCTACTAAAACTAGCTGCACCATTCATAGCTGCTCCCCTAGCTAAGATCTTTACTCTCTAGTTGTGCCAGAGTCACGTCCCTCATATATGGAAGATGGCTAGGATAACCCCTGTTTTCAAAAAGGAGACCCTAAAGACCCTTCCAACTATAGACCTATAGCAATCCTGTCTGTTCTTAGTAAAATTCTTGAAAACTTGTAGCCACTCAAACCATAGACTTTCTCCTGAAATATGACCTTCTAACTCCTGCTCAGCATGGCTTCCAAAAGGGACATAGTACAACTACTGCTTTACTCAAACTTACATCGGATGTCCTAGTGGCCATGGACTCTGCTTTTCTCACTAGGGCTATCTTCATTGATATGACCAAGGCGTTCAATCTTGTTGACCACTCCATCCTCATTGCCACACTTCGGTCTCTAGGCTTTTTGCCAAATGTTGTAAACTGGTATGGTAGTTACTTATCTGATAGAACTCAAATTGTAAAATATAACTCTACCCTCTCTGACAAGTCTACTATTAACATTGAGTACCCCAGGGGTCCATACTAGGTCCATTGCTCTTCTCTATTTTCATAAATAGTATCATCTCTAACCTCATGAAGACTGCCACCCTGTTGTATGTGGATGACATTGTCCTGTACACTAGTGCTAAAAGCATTGATGACATTAATCAATGGCTCTCCCATGACTTTCAACTCATACAACAGTGGCTTGATAGTCACAAACTAGTCTTAAATGAGTCAAAGACCCAAGCTATGCTATTTGGATCGAACTGCAAACTCAAACACACCCAACACAGCTTTAAAGTCTCCATCCTAAGTGTCACATCCATTGGGGTGGTGAACTCTTAAATATCTGGGGTCACTCTGGACCCCTCTCTAAATTCGATATCCATATCCTACAGACCTGCAAGTCGGTCAACACTAAACTTGGTATTGCCTATCCAGACCAGCTATGCTCTCACCCACTCTGCTAGGCTTGTCATAGCCCATGGGATACTCCTGCCCTCACTTACCTATGGGTTGCCACCTTTACCTCCGCGTGTAAATCAAGTCTTCGAAAATGGGATGTCACCTACAATAAAATCTGTCACTATGCATCCTCCTCTTATCGGCTGAAACACCACTGCCTCCTCTATTCAGACATTGGATGGCTTCCTCCTCCTTACCAAGGTCATATGTTTTGGCTCCATTATAGACAACGTTATTAGATCATAAATTCCCAAGCCCCTAGTGGATCTCTTTCAAAATCAGGCACCCTTCTATGACCTACGCTCTGCTGATAATGCCCGTTTGTGTCCCTAGACATACTGTCTCAAAAGGCGCTAGTGCTATTGCCTGTCTTGCCCCTCAATACTGGAACTCTCTCCCACTAACTATTTGCCATGCTTGTCCCATGTCTCTTTCAAGAAGGAACTACGAAACCATCTCATCCTGTCCTGCAAATGCTCCTGTTTCAAACCACCTTGATCTTTTGACCCTAATCTCTGCACCTCCTGCCTATATTAGATTTGTCCTCCTCAACAATTTGCACTTACCTGCAGCCTGTTTGGCTTACCTCCTTTATATTACTGTCTCACACCATCTTCCTTGATTGTATTTCCTTACTCTAGTCTACCTTCCTAGTTCTATCTCCCTACTCCTATCCTTCCTCTAAATTTTTCCTCTCAATAACTATAGTATTACTGTTATTGTTGTTTTTCTTCCTCATTCCAATGTTTGGTCTATTTTGCAATGTTCTATTTTTGCTATTTTGTCTTTCCTTCCTGCATATTTTCTGTGACACTATATTTATATTTTACCTGTGATATTGTCCTTGCCTGATTGTACAAATTTCATTGACAATTTATAAAAACTGTATGTAATTGTATCTTACATTTTGTTGCTGTACCCTCCTGGTCATGCCTGAAATTAGTCATTATTATGGCTAGTGCACCTACCAGTAAACAAAAACTAAATAAAATAAAATGCCAATTCATGTCAGAGAGAACAAGTGATGCTAGAAGAAGTGTTGGTATGAAGTTTAAAGAAAGAGCTAGCAAGCAGGTAGTCTCTCTGAGTACTGCTAGATAGGTATGTAATGTAAAACTGAATATAACCTGTAAAATTTTATAAGGAGTACAGTGCTAGTATGCTAGCAACTGTCCAGTTCAGATTATGGCCACCTCTGACAGTAGTTGAAGTTGTGCTTCAGAACTGCCTCAGTGCATTCAAAGATTTTGCCTATATTATCCATCATAAAAGTGTCAGTCAACAGTAGCAAAGACAACACACTCACTTTGTCAGCGATGAAAGAGTTTAACTGGCAAAAACAAGGTTTAATTTCTAACTACTCAAAACCATAGGGATCGGGCAGGGGACACAAGGCATCTGAAAGTGGGGAGGGAATTAATAAATAAAATATGGAACCAGCAGGGTGAGAGAAGGCATCCTGAGTGTAGGGATGCTCTTCTCCTGGAGGTGGTGGGGGTTGTCGCTGAGGCACAGATCGGGAAGCATAGGAAGACCAGGAACAGTTGTAAAATTCATAAGTAGCATTTTATTATTATCAGTTACATTAGAATACAAATAAAAAAATTGTTCAAGATAGTGATATGCAAAGGTAGTACAAACAGAAAACAAAGTCCTTTATCTGAGGGTTTCTTTCCAGTTTCAGAAAGTCTCTCTCCAGCAAAGATTGCTACTCTGTTTATAACAAGTCTTTACCTCACAATTAACTTCTTCATCCTGAGCTCATTAAGGAAACATCCTGTTTCTCACAAAATGAATCAGAGTTCTTGTCATATTCTTTGCAGAGCAGGCTTGCCATAAGAACAGTGTCCCAAGCTGGCTTCCTACTGACAACTCTATCAAAAGTTTGCAAACAAGCCTGAGAGGAGCTCAAACTGCATCTCAGGTTAACCCCCAAATTCAAGTATCTTTTGCAATCATTTCAACAGTATAACTATATACATTTTCAAACCATGGGATCCCATCATCACTTACAGTTTCACATAGATTCACATATATTTTTATATGTTGGCTTGGCGCATCGCAAAACGATATGTGACAGCTAGGAGAGAGAGCGGGTTGTGGAGGTGCAGCACTGTTACAGCCAAGGGAGGCACTGCATTTGGGGGCTTAGCAGTGGTGGACCAATGGAGGCACAGTGTGCCGATGACAGTAGTCTCAAAAGTGCATCAAGTACAAGCGTTTTCGCGCAGCAATCGAGGCTGCCTCATCATTGCAGCATCAGTCATTGTGCTGCAATGAGGGCGACCGATCATTGCAGGATGGAGCGTTAGCTAGCCTGATACTGTTTGTGAACATGGTGGACAGCTTGCCACCATGTTCACAAACAATGCTCTAACCCGTGCCAAAGGTGCCCAATCCCCTCAGCAGCATGTGCCCCCAAACACTCTTTGTTTGCGATGGGACCCCAATCCCCACCGGCTTCAGTCCATCAGTCGCTGGATCATGTGCCGATGGAGGCCCTCCCCATCAGCATAATTCCCTCCCCACAAAACCTATGTTTGTGCGAGGTGCCCAATCCCCTCGGCTATTGCACCTCCCATATGCTGACGGGGTGTCCTGCGTCAGCTACAGTTGCCCCCAAGAAAATAGGTTGGCACACTGGGAGCCCACCCCAGCATGCCAAATGTCCAGTTAAAAGACCCTGCAAAACAAAAACCGTCCCACAATGTTTTTGTTTTTCTGTAAAGAAGAAGCGGTCCTTGGCGGTCACCCTGCCCTCCCACAACCCGCACCCACCCACTCGCATCTTGCCTCCCACACCCCACCCCATACTTACCTCCAGGTCTGAGTGCGGCGATCTTGAGGTGGACCGGGAACACGTTGCACTCTTCAAAGCCGACCATGAACTGAGGAAATGCCGGTAAGCTGTATAATTGAATAGATAGTGTTTTTCAACTTTGATGCATATCTCAGGCATTTTTGGAATTTTGGCACCACATTTTCAACATGGGTTTTGGGACCCTCCTCATGAATTCTTTCACTGTCATGGCATTAATATTTAAAGGTGATTTCACGGTCACTGTGCGGAATCACCTTTTGGGACAATTAACGAAATGACAGTGCCAGTGTTCATGAGGTGGGCTCTCAAAAAGTCTATGTTACAAATTTGGTGGGAAAAATCAAAAAATGATCTGTTTTACAGTGTGCTTTGTGCAGTTGCTATGCATGCTCGTAACTTCAGCGAATTTGCAATATTTTCACTCCAGATTTTCAATATTAGTATTTTTATGCATCTCCTTATGAACAGTGCAGCTGTCATTGTTCACAATCTGGCTGAAATGTGTTTTCAAGGTTCGGTGCAGAATAGCGTTGGTTGCTGGGAAATCCATGTTCGGGACACATTACTAATATCACAGTGACACTGTTCATTAGCAGAGGTCCTAAAATCCTATGTTGAAAATTTGGTGAGAAAAGTCCATAAATGACTATGTTACGAGCATGCATTGGGCAGTTTCCATCTGCGCCTCGTAACCACACATTTGCAATATTTTCACTCCAGATTAGTCAACACTGCCATTTGTCTGCACCTCCTTATAAACAGTACAGCTGTCATTTTCACATCCTGGCCAAAATGTGTTCTCGCACTTCCGCTAGAATAGCACGTCGCTGTGGGAAATCACTGTTTGGGACACATAACAAAATCACAGTGACACTGTTCATTGCAGAGGTCCTAAAATGCCTATGCTGAAAATTTGGTGATGAAAGTCCATAAAATGATTGTGTTACGGCGTGCATCGTGCAGTTTCCAACGCTCATAACTTTGCACATTTGTAATATTTTAACTCCAGATTTGCAACATTGCCATTTTCCGCACCTCCTTATGAACAGTAACAGTGACATTGTTCATTAGCAAAGGTCCTAAAATGCCTATGTTGAAAATTTGGTGATGAATGTCCATAAAATGACTGTATTCTGGCGTGCATTGCACAGTTTCCATACGCTCATAACTTTGCACATTTGTAATATTTTAACTCCAGATTTGCAACATTGCCATTTTCCACACCTCTCATTTTTCACATCCTGGTCAAAATGTGTTTTTGCAGTTCTGGAGCACAATACCATGGTTGCTGTGGGAAATCAGTGTTCGGGACACATTAAGAAAATCACAGTGACACTGTTCATGAATACAGATCATAAAATGCCTATGTTGAAAATCTGGTGACAAAACTCCATAAAGTGACTGTGTTACGCAATGCATTGCGCAATTTCCTGTATCTTCAGTTGTGCGAGCATTTTAATATTCCACTACAGATTTTCAACATTGCCATCTCTTCATACATCCCTATGGATGGTACAGCTGTCATTCTTCACATCCTGCCCGATCTGTGTTTCGTGCGTGTGGTGCAGAATGGCACTGTCACTGTTGGAAGTCAGTTTTCAGGACACATTGACAAAATCACACTGCCACTCTTCATGAGACGAGGTCCCAAATGCTTTCCTGAGGTGGGGTCAGAAAAGGCCATGTTGAAATGTGTATTGTAAATACCAACAAACATCTGAGGCATTAGGGTTTCTAACCATAATGTCCTATCGTATACAGACAGACAGGCATCGGGTGTGCCTTTGGATTGCCGACTGTACTACTCATGCCATCCCACCCCCAACCACTGACAGGCATCGAGGTGTACCTTGGACTCTTAGGCCCAAGACTTCACCCCACTCTTCTGTGCCCATTTCACTGTATGTCCTAATGGAATGGGGAACTGTAAAGCCAAACACCCTAAGGCACACCTCAGCATGTGTCGATGTCTACAGAATAGGTGAGGTGACATGCTTGACCATCATGGCCGATGACACAAACACTTACCCCAAATCCTGTCTGTCTCTACAGGATGGAGGTGGGGTTCACGTGAAGTTCAATACTTCATTGCCATTCCCTATTCTGCATCTGTCTAACTCCTGCATTTCCAATGCTAATACCACCAAGCAAACATGGCATTGACAAATGCTTGTTATAACTGCAGATATACAATGGGAAAAAGACAGAAATAGCAAGTGAAGGCAGAGAGATAGTGAGAGGTGGAGAATTGCAAGACCAGCGGAGTGATCAGTTCCTAGGTCTCAGGAGAACATCTGGTTGCACAACCAGACAGACAAGACACAGAAAAGAAAGGATAGAACAGATCCTTGCATATAACTTCTACGTAATGGGCCTTATTCAACCCTGTCACAGAGTTGAGCAGAGAACTACTCAGAAAGCAGTTTCAAACCCCAGGAATCTCCTAGTAGTATTAAACATATGCAGTCAGCTCAGAATCTCTCACTCCCTCGGAGCTATGAAGTAATGGGAATGTCTGCAAATCATGGACCTCAGAATGATACATTCAAATTGCTGCCTCTTGATGGACTGTGTTCCATCTAACTGCCAGATTTCATTTTTCTGTTCAGACAAGACACCTCAGAGCTGCTCACAGCAACTTAACTGCAAGATTGTTTTTCTGTCAAAAAGTGGTATTTCACACTGTTTTGTTCAATACTCTGCCGCTAGTAGTTTTTATAAAAATTTAGAAAATTTGCCATAATTTACTCATTCTTAGCAGTTCCTCGTGGTTCCCAGGAACCGAGTTTTCAGTTTATATCTACTGTTTGTTGTGATGCTACCACTAATTTATCTTCCTAAATTTACTGTTTTTAGCATTTTATTAAGGATTTTTACATTGTTTGTGACCGGTTCCTGTTTTTAGTCAGGAACCGACTGCGTTGTTTAAAACTAAAGAAATATTGGTTCAATTGTGGTCCCTCTTCTTTAAAGAAGCCAACTGTGATTTGTGTTTTTTTCCCATTTGGGGAAGTTTGGTTTAGTCTACTGACATTTGACATGTCAGAAAAACCTAACAAGAGGGCCAGGACCCACAGGTTTTAAAAATCATGTTAAATGTTTTCAAATATTTGTTAAGGCTGATCATCATGATTTGTGTTTAGAGTGCCTTGGTCCCAGTCATATTTTTTCTGACTGTGAAGTGTGCAGTACCTTTTGTTCTAAAACCATTAAGAAAAGAACCAAAAGATTAGAGGAAATGGCTCTGCTCCTAACTCAGTGTCACCAAGCAACCTGAAGAGGCTCTTCTTTCCACACTAAAACAAAACAGGAGAGACCCTCTAAAGATTCTTCAGACCCCAAAATTACTGAGAAGGGTCTGTACATACTAAACACAAAGAACAACTGAGCAGGCTCCTGAGTCTGTCACTGCTAAATATAAAAAATAGCATGTTGCTGTGCCACCTGCTGAAAAAGCAAAGGAGCTCCCAGCAGACAAAGATAAAATACCCTCTGCAGAGGAAATTGCCAAAGCCATGAAGGCCATTCAGGCCTTACAGACTGCAGGTTCCATACTGGGTTCACTGGTTCAAGTCCCACCACCAGTTCCCATGTACCAGGGCTTAGAGGTTTACATTGAGGGGAAGAGGAGGATCAGATCTGGGAACCCATTGAGCTAGAGGAATCCCCAGATCAGAGTTTGGTACCCCTCTTTGTGGGCATGATGAGTTTTCAACCCACTTTTCATTCGTCAGGTAGATGGCTGACACTTTGGGCATCTCTTCACAGGGATCTATGGAAGATGAGGAGGAGGCAGAGTTTTTGGATATGATGGGGTTGGCTTCCACAAAAGGTGTCTCTTTCCAACCATAATTCTCTTAAAAGGCCACTTTGAAAATTCTACATACACCTTCCTCTGTCTCTGGAGTTTACAAGAAGGTGAAGAAAAAGTATCAGCTGGATAGGGCTACTGCTGTTCATTTGTATACCCATCCAGATCATGAAGATATAATACAGGCTGCTGCCTGTGATAAACTAAAGTACCCTGGCATCTCATCCTCCAGATAAAGATTCCAGAAAAATTGACACTATGGATAAGAAGGGTTACTTATCCTCTTCCTTCTTCTCTGACAGGCAGCCCATATGGCATATGCTGCACAATACCAGAAGGCCTTGTGGAAATCTGTACTGGCTTTAACTGACAGAATTCCAGGCGATGTGGCACAGGATGTGGCAGATATTGCCAGGGCAGCTTTGAATGCCACAAAGTACCAGTTTTACATGGCTGTGGATGCTAAGGACACTGCATCCAGATTACTGGCCTTGTCAGTGTCACTAGGAAGGTGTGCCTGGATCAGAGCAACCAGTCTTGCCCTGACACTCAATTGAAGGTTATGGATTTTCCTTGTGAAAACAATTCCCTTTTGGTGACAAGACTGAGGAGTACATGAAAAAGGTGGAAGAGTACAAAACTACCTATAGGAGTAACTCCACGAGAAGAGAGAGGCGAGTGAGAGGGACTCTACTTCTACTTCTTTTAGATCCACAGGAAGGGAGGTAGAGGTAGGGGTACTACTCCAGATCTTAAGCTCCATACTGTATGCCTGTGGAGTGCGCACAGGTCAGAGGTTACTACAGAGGCAGGGGCAGGAGGTCTTCTAGGAAAGCTAGATCAGCTCCAGCTCCAGCTCCAGCTCCTAGACCTCAGTCTGGAACAGAATTCCTGACTGCACAAAACATGATGCTACCCCTCTTACAGTGGGGCAGGCTGCCTCACTACTTCCAATATTGCAAAACCATTACCACAGACAGGTGGGTTCTGGAGGTGGTGAGTCATGGTGTCTGTCTACACTTCAAACAGTTTCCAAAACCCCAGAGCCGCAGTTTTCCAGACTTCAATTTCTGCAGAAACAATTCTGCTGGAGTTGGAGGTAAAAAGCTCCTGCAAGCCAAGGCAATAGAGCCAGTCCCTCTTGCCTAAAGGGAAAGGGCATGTACTCAAGATACTTTTTAACCAAAAGAAAAATGAAGATTGGCGTCAGGTCAGGACAGACAACACAGCCACCATGTACCCATCAACAAGCAAAGGGGTACAAGATCCTCAAGGCTATGCACAAAAGCCATGAAGACTTGGTCTCTTGCATATTTCCTGGAAGTGCAACTGACGGCCATTCATCTCCAGGAAAGACAATATCACTGGCAGATTCACTCAGCAGGATCAGTCAGGATCATTATGAATGGGCTTTAAACAAGCAGGTGTTGGACACAGTTTTCAGACGTTGGGACATCCCAGAAATAGATCTGTTTGCCTCAAAAGAAGATCACCAGCTTCCTCTTTATTGCTGCAGGTCCCCATCCTTGGGCACAGTGCCCAGAGAGCGTTAGCCCTGGATTGGATGGGAAAATTCCTATATGCTTTTCTTTATTTCCACTGGTATTGAGAGTCCTTCTCAAGCTGAGGTGTCAGTCAACCCATTTGTCTGCTGTGAGATACAATCTCCTAACAACTGTTCAAGGTCAGATAGTCTTTCTGAACCTCAAGAGTCTTCACCTGAAGACCTGGTTCTTGAGGAGTTAGCATTTTCTGAATTTAACTTGTCAGAACAGTTTCTTAAGGTCCTGAAAGTTTCTAAGAAAACTTCTACAAGAAAGACTTATGCTTCAAAGTGGAAAAGATTTTCCATCTGGTATATGCCTTTGCAAATCAATCCACTTAAGGCAAGCATATCTACATTGCTTAATTATCTGGTGCATGTGCAGGTCTAGGTCTCAGGCCTGCAACCCTTAGGGTTCACTTAGCAGCAGTATCCGCTTATTGCCTGCAGGTGCTCAGAGAACAATAGCTTCACATCCTATTTTTAGGACATTTTCAAAGGCCTGGAACATGTGTTCCCTCCTGTTAGGGAACCAGTTCCTCCTTGGGATCTGAATTTATGCATAGCCAAACTCATGTAACCTTCCTTTAAGCCAGTGGCTACGGCTGACCTGAAATATGCCACATGGAAATCCTGGTGGCAATTACTCAGCAAGAAGAGTGTGTGAGCTCCAAGCTCTTTGCACTGACCCTAATTACATTATCTTCCATAAGGATAAGGTGGTCCTTAGGACTAACAGAAAATTCCTTCCAAAGGTGGTATCTGAATTTCAGTAGAGCCAGTCCATCACCCTTCCTGTATTTTTCACAGCCAAGTCCAGTTTAGGGCATTGAAGCTTCATAGCTTGGATATAAAAGGTCTCTTAGCTATTACATCACTCCGTACTAAGGACCTCAGGGATTCCCACTCACAACTGTTCATTACCTATGGTGAAGTGGAAAAGGCAGACCTGCCTCAAAGAGTTCAATTGCACATTAGCTAGTATCCTGCATCCAATTCTGCTACAATACGGCTGAGAAACAGCCGCCACAGAGGCCTCAGGGCACATTCCACTCGTGGAACTAGTGCCTCTGTGGCAGCTGCAAGGACATTCCTTTCTGGAAATCTGTAAAGTGGCTACCTGGAGTACAGTCCACACCTTTACAAAAGCACCATTGCCTGGACGTCCAGTCCAGGAGTGATATAGGTTGCTCTCTTTTCCTAAATAGGTTCTGTACCACCTCCCAAGGCACTGCTTGGTAGTCTGCATATGTCTAATACTACTGGGAGATTCCTTGGGTTTGAAGACAAAATCACTTACTATAGTAATATTGTTTCATCCAAGGATCTCCCAGTAGGATTATACTTCCATCCTACCTCTCCTTACATAACCTGAATCAGGTTCAGTAATACTTTAGGGAGGATTTTAATGTTACCGTTAATCTTTGGCTTGACTTAAAGGAGAAAGGAAATCATTTTACATAGTTAACTGTCCTCCATCTTCCTTTCCATGCCAGTTATGTATTCTGATATGCTCTGATGATTTTCAGAAATTATTTATTTATTTATTTATTTATTTATTTATTTATTTATTGTCTTTGTTTACCAGGTAAGTGCACTGATCCAAGGACTGTTTTCAGGCATGACCGAGCCACAAACAATGGCACAGAACAAACAATTTGAGATATCATACAAGCCAAATAGTAGTAGCAGGTTACAGGCAATACAGATAAATCACAAGGAAACAGTACATAATAGAGTAAGCAATGGTACAGAGAGATAATGCATGATGTGCA
Source organism: Neoceratodus forsteri (assembly GCA_016271365.2). Lineage (NCBI taxonomy): Eukaryota > Metazoa > Chordata > Ceratodontiformes > Ceratodontidae > Neoceratodus > Neoceratodus forsteri. The sequence goes on from CM028135.1 coordinate 992,224,467, forward strand.
GTTGTAAGTTTCAGAACAGAGTAGACAAAAATTTGGTACCAGCAGTAAATATTAAACAGAGACATGGCAAACAAAACCTAGAAGGGTAAACAGTTTGCAAGCAGAACAATACCTAGGTGGAGGTGAAACGAGGAGAAGCAGGGGAGATGAGTGCAGGTAGGGAACAATAGAGTCAGTTCAGAGTCTAGTTATCTAGTTTTGGGGTGCCCTCAGATCTACATTGAGTTCCACCTCCTCACCAGCTACTGCACTTGATTTTCATATTTCTAAGACATTCTGTGACATCAATAACTCCCATTCGTGCACTTCATCTGAATGTCATAGAATGGGAGTTTCTGATGTCATAGAATGTTCAGGCAGTATGAAAAGAGAGAGCAGCAACTGCTGAGGAGAAGTATTCAGGGAGTTACAAAGGTAACAACATTAGATTATTAATTTAACAAAAAGGTCAAAAACATATCCAAATACTGGGTAGCCAATAAAGAAGAGCTGGACAGGATCTGGAGGTGTAAAACTGTTTCCTATCACCTTTAATGTTTTGATGCACACGGTATGACTAGGGCACCTAGCTCTTCTTTCAGTGTTTCTTCTTCTTCTTGTTTGGAACCCGTCCTCTTTACCAAGAGGAGGTATTATTATTATGGTTGTTAAGTTACAATTATTTAATTGGTATAGTCTAGTGTTTTTCATCTACAAAAATGAATCTGGCAGTTAGCTGAAACACAGTCCGCCTAGAGGCAGCTTTTGAATGTAACATTCTAAGTTCCATGATTGCATGCATTCCACATTACATCACAGCTCTGGGGGCAGTCAGAAATTCTGAGCTGACTGCATATGTCTAATCCTACTGGGAGATCCTTGAAGAAACAATATTATTATGGTAGGTATTTTTTTCTTTTGTTAATTCCATAGTGCATTGGCTGACATTGGTGACCTTGCATTGGCTGCAGTGCTCCCCAGTTTACTGACTTCTGTGCTTGCATAGAAGGTGTGATGATGGAGAGACTCAGACCAGTAGAAATAGCTTCCTTGGATTGCCAGATAACCAAAATCATTTTGAGCGGCATTCCACTTGTTCAGGACCACACAGTATTCAACTGGGGGTTGTGGGTTTTCAAGCCAAGGCATATTGGGTTTCAGGTTTACAGCTTGGTGCTCTGATCTCTAGACTGTGTTGCCCTGTAATAATTAGAAGACAGATAACAATTTACATTCCTATCCATTATTTTAATACCATATTAGATAATATGATGCTGGGTGGGTGGGGGGTCCGACATGGAAACATAGAATTTTTTTTTTTTGTGGGGTTACCTCTTTTACAACTCCTTGACAATAGCAACACAGGACCTCTCAGAGAGCCATATTAAACCTCAGCTCACATTGCCCACATGGAACGAACCTGACCAGGAGTTGGGGACAGACACCCCCTACACCAGCCCCTCAGACTTCAGCCTGACCACCAGATCTATACCACTTGGGGCGTGGCCACCAATGCCTTACTGGGTGTCTTTTCTTAGATCCCAAAGCTGGGGTCCAAGAGCAGAGTGATGGCTTGGGATAGCTCATCGGGCTGTGTACTGTGCTGGGCAAGTGGACCTTGATCCCAGGAGGCCACCATTGCCATCATGAGTGCCATGGTACTTGCACTATAGGTTGTGAAGTCCAGAATGATGTGACTTGCAATGGTGTCTGAATGTGATGTGCAAGCTTACCCAAACATGTGCAGGACTTCCACCAACACCATGAGACCAAGTATGTACCACTGCGAGCCACATTGCTCATGGCTGCCACCTGGAGATGGCTGGAACTGCATGGAGCATCACGCACCATCCCATTTGAGGAGATCAGTCCATCCAACGCTAAATCCTGCTGCTCCCCTGCCAACCAACTATGGCGCAAGTATGCTCCCGAACCAGGGTCGCGGGCATGGCCGGCGTGTGGTGTCCTGCGCCTCAACCCTCGGCGTCACCATGAGGGACCGGAATCATAGAATCTGACAGCAGATAAGCACTGCATGGCACATCCAGTTAGGTATTTTTCATTGTATTGTGAAAAGCTGGTGATCCTACTTGATCTTCACACCTATGTCCTCCATTGAACTGCCAGGGTTCTCATATGGCTATCCAATGCAGTTTCAAACAACACCACTGTCTTTGTTACCAACTACTATGTTGTGAGGCTGTTCCATGCTTCCACCACTCTTTTGTGAAGATGTACTTTCTCTTGTTGCCACTTAGTCTAGCCCTTCCAGTCTCATGTTATGTCATCCTGTTCTAGACCCACTTTTCATCTGAAAGATGCTGCCCTCCTGCAGCTTATTTATTCCCGTTAGGTACTTGAAAGGTCTCAGTCCTGTCACATATCTCTTTTCTCTCCTCATGGTGTACATATTGAGCTCCTCCAATCTGTACTCATATGATTTCTAGTGTAGGCCCTATACTTTTTCTTTGATCTCCTCTGAACTGCCTCTGCCTTATCTATGTCCTTGTGGAATCACGGCATCCACATCTGAACGCAGTACTCCAAATGAGGTCTCACCAATGACCGGTACAGTGGTATTACCCCATCCTTTCTTCTGCTGTTGATTTCTCTCACAGTGAACCTCAGCTTCCCATTTGCTGTCACCACCACTTTGGTGTCTTGCTTATCCACCTTTAGGTCATCTGATATGATCACCCTCAATCTCTTTCCTGCTGTGTGGTCTCCAATAGCACACCCACCATCATGAAATGCTCACATGTGTTTCTGCGCCCCAAGTACATGATTGTGCACTTTTTCACAATAACTCTCAGCTGCCACACTCGGGACCATTCCTGCAGCTTAGGCAGATCACTTCTCATTCTCTTCACCCCTCCTGGGCTGTCTAACATATTACAGATGTTGCTGTCCACAAAACTTAAGGTGAACAAAGCAATGGGACCAATGGCTACTCCAAAGGATAATGAGAGGAGCAGCGAAGAGAAGCGTGCAGCGCCTCTGGCGGCCATGTTCACTGAGTCGCTCAACACAGGAGTGGTCCCAGTGGACTAGCAGAAGGAAAATGTTGTCCGTCAATGCAAAGAAGATCTAGGGATGAGGCGGTGAACTACAGGCTGCCTAGCATCACCTCAGTGGTGGGAAGATCATGTAGGCAATGCTGACACAAAGGATAGTGGCACACCTGGCATCAAACAGTCCCAAGGATCCAAGGAAACATGGATTCAGTGCTGGAAGGTCATGTCAAAATAATCATATGGATTATTTGCATTAGAACAAAGGAAGTACATCAGGGAGGGCGCTGCACATTGCCTACCTCGATTTCAGGAAAGCCTTCCTCAAAGTCCTATATAGATGGCAGGCGAACAAGATGGATAGTCGGTGCATGTGGCAAAGGTGATAAACTAGGTTAGAAACTGGCTGTTGGACACAAGGCAGAGGTAAATGGGATCCAATCTGGGTATAGGGGGTGACTTCTGGGATCAGTCCTGGTGCCAGTCCTCCACAATGTCTTCATTAGTGACATTGAGTAACGACAAGAAAGAAAAGACTGCCTGTTTGCAGTTGACACCAACATCTGTAACAGAGTGGATGCTGCGGGGGTAAATGAGGAGGGACATGGAGAGCTTGAGCAATGGCCAAAGGTAGCAACCGAGGAACAATGAAAATAAACTGTGAAATAATGCACCTTGGAAGATGGAACACTAGGGCCAGCTACAGGATGGGGATGGAGGTGCCGACAATCACCCAGGAAGAAAGGACCTGGGAGTTATCATTTGTGATTCACTTAAGGTGTTAAAACAGAGCACAATGCTGAATGAAGGGCCAGTGGCATGCTGGGTGCATCGAATAGGTATAACTCTCCAGCGGGGAGTTGGTGATGACATTGTGTAAAACACTAGTGAGGGCCTCACCTACAGCATTGTGTGCAATTATGGAAGTCGCACCACGTGCAACATTGACAACCGCAGTTGAGGCGGTCATGATAAGTACAACAAGCTGGTACATGGCTCGCACCACAAAACATATGAGGAGAGATTACTGGACCTCAATATGTATTTGCTGGGGCAAGGAGTTAGGGAACATGATCGAAACCATCAAGTACCTCAAGAGCATAAATAAAGTGCAGGATGGAGACATGTCCCAATGTAGAAGGTGTAGAAGAACGAGGGGCATGATATGAAGTTGGAGGGGTAGACTAAGACAGGATGTGAGGACATTTTTCTCCATGAAGAGGGCAGCGGACACATGGAATAGCCTGACCTGCGTGGATGAGGAGCATGCACAGTGGGGCTTTAATCATGCCTGGGACAGACAAAAGAGAATGCTGAGGTGGGAAGGAGTGATGGAAAACAACTGACATGAGAAGGTGGCAGTCCACATACAAGTACAGGGCAAATGGGTAGACTGGATGGGACAAGCGGTCTTATCTGCACAATCGCTATGTTTCATAAATGTATTTCATGGCCAAATTTAAACTGAACAAAGAAACATAAATAGGCAATGGGCAGATAACAAAAATTAATAGCAGTAGTTGTGAACAAAAGCGTTTCAGTAAACAAGCGTAATTATTAAAGTAGTCGATGCTCAATGGTGGCCAAAATTAGGGAAGGAGAAAGAATTACAACTGCTGACATATGTGGCAGAGAAGTGCTCTGGCATTACTGTACTGAATTATTTTACTGTAGTAAATGGCACCACTGAACAGGTATATTGCTGTCTGGCTATATCTGCTTGTTCAAGTGTCTCATTTCCGTTTGCAGTTCTGGGTATGGGATCAACAAGCATAACAAATAGAAAGCACATGGCACAGCGCAGAAAAGCGGACCACTGGAAACCATGTGGAGCTGAGCATGACAGTGGGTATAGGTGGCATAAGTTGTCTTTATGAGCTGCAGTGGGTATTTGCTGCTCTGCACACCCTGAACTGCGCACCAAGAGCATAACAAGACGTGCTGATAGCTGGCTCTACATGGGATACACTGGCTGTGCATTGCACGTGCAGTTCCCTGAAAGGCGGTGGAAAAAGTAGGCAATGTTAGAGTGGTTCACCGGGACAGGCAGAATCAGCACAATATTATCTGCTGCAACCATGGTGCACAGGAGGTGAAGTGACTTGACCATGGTCACAGAGTATGACACCAATATATATAGATATATTGTTCCAGTTATTGTTACAATATATATGTATATATATTTGCTAATCACATTGTTTTCATGCATTGTGCTAGGTAGATATTTTGTCTATTGGACATACTGCAACGACTGGTAATATTGACTGACCACCGTATGTGGCAATACCAGATGATGGGAAACTGTGCTGATTGCGCTGCAATTACGTTGTTACTGCCACATATGTTGATTGGTCAGTACATTGCTATCCATGCTGATTTTTTCTACATAAAGTGACACAATTACAAAACATGGTGCCTTACTTAGCAATCTTTGGAATTCAGAGGCAGTAAATTGATGTATGGTGGGACACTAACCCACAAAACAAGCAAAAGCGACATGCGCGGTGATCACACAAGATGAGGCGGCAATTCAGATCATGCCGTCGTCAATGAACAAGTGAAATAGGCAAAGCTATTCGGGATGTGCCGTGCCCACCCCCTTCAAAAGACAGCAATGTAGCAAAGAAAGAATGTCCACATCTGGGGATAACTGAAGGTGCAGTCATACCAGTAACAAAAAGTGTGGGGACAGACTCGTAAATTACTGAATGCTGGCTCTGCAGTGACCTGTCATGTCACTGGTGTCCCTATTTTCCATTTGCCCCAGAAGAGGCAGATGGAAGCTCAAAAGTATATTTTGGTAAAGGTTCCGTACTTGCAGAAGAGTTCTGTGTATTCTGTATTTTATACTAGCACAAGCCCTGGGGTACCACAATTTCTGACTGACAGCAGGGTCAGAATACAGCCATGCAGTACAATCCCATTCCTGTTGCAGACATTCCATCTTTTGTGACCTGTGACTTTTGGGACCCTCAGACATTTGTGACCCATCACAGCCCAGGTAACTCTCCCCGGCTCAGGTTAAATAGAAATGTTTATTTTGTACCCTCCCACCGACCTCTGAGATGCCCAAGCCAGGTGTTGCCCTAAACCCAGGGGTAATGCCTTTCCATTTATTGCTGTTGCCTTGCCTGTAAAGGGGGGTGGGGTACATGAAAACTCCATTAAATTCCAAACTCCATTAAATTCCTTTTACTGGAGTATTCCTCTTACTCTCAAACCCCATAACATTCTGAATTCATTAATTAAATTAGTTATTTATTTATTTAAAAAGGGCCCTACCTCCTTACATAACCTGAATCAGGTTCAGTAATACATTTTTTTGGGAGGGTGTTACCATTAATCAATAGCTTGACTTAATGTTTTGATGCACACAGTTATAACTAGGCACCTAGCTTTTTTTTTTCTTCTGGCTCTTCTCCTCCAGTCTCCCACTCCACTCACATTTCCATCCTCAGGCTTACCCCATGGGCCGCCATGGGCACACCCCATCTGTAGCGGGAGCTGCTGCAGAGATGGGGACCGGCCATTTGCAGGCTGGCATTTTTTTGTGAGGTTTTCCTGGGGGCGGGACATGCAATGATGCCAGCATCCACCCCACCCCCAGCAGTGTGTTGTGCCAGCCGCGATAGTACTCCCAGCCTCTGCTAGAGGTCCGGATTGTGCTGGACACTCTCCCACCTCCCCAGAGAAGGAGAGCAGTTTCTGGATGCTTAGTCCTTCTTTCTCCAGCCGCCTTCTGACTCCTGGGCCGCACTGAACCTGGGACTGTGGAGCCATAAGCAGACGCCTTTGCTGCCAGCCGCCGCACCTAGCTCCTTTTAGTTTTTCTGGTTTGGAACCCATCCTCTATACCAAGAGGAGGGTATTGTTGTTATGGTTGTTAAGTTACAATTGTTTAATTGGGATAGTTTAGTGTTTTTCATCTGCAGAAATGAATCTGTCAGTTAGACGGAACACAATCTATCTAAAGGCAGCAGTTTGAATGTATCATTCTAAGTTCCATGACATACATACATTCCACATTACATCACAGCTCTGGGGGCAGTCAGAGATTCTGAGCTGACTGCATATGTCTAATCCTACTGGGAGATCCTTGGAAGAAACCATATTACTATGGTAGGTATTTTGTTTCTTCTGTTAGTTCCATAGTGCATTGGCTGACATTAGTGACCTTGCATTGGCTGCAGTGCTCCCTATTTTACTGACTTCTGTGCTTGTGAGACGATGTGCTGATGCAGAGACTCAGACCAGTAGCAATAGCTTCCTTGGATTGCCAGATAACAGCTCCCAGAATCCCCCATGCCACTTGACCCCCAGTATACCATCAAGGTCACAGCAGGCAACATCCTTGGCAGTAAGTGCCTCCTTCCCCTTCTAGAGGGAGCAGGGGTCTGCCCCTGCAATGGGTTTTGTGGTCTGAGATGCTGGAGGATGTGGGAGAGGCAACCATAGCCAGCAATGAGAGTTTAGTCTTGTAGGCATCAAAGAGGAATGGGAAGACCTCTAAAAAGAAATGTTTACAAACAACACTGGGTTAATTGATAGGAATTTTCATCTTTAGCAAATGTTTAGAAATGCAGGAGTACAGCTCTGTTACAGTTGGGTCAGTGAAGGTGCAGCTGTGTCCCCAGAGCCAGCTAGCCCTAGGAGGGTCTGCTAGCAGCCTTGAATGTGGCAGATATGTGGTGGTGGGGTGCTGTGGATGCTGCCAAACCCTTTAACCTCAGGAGACTAGTGTGGTCAGCCATGGTGCAGAGGAAGAGGCGCTGCTCCAAATCCTTTTGTCCACTATAGGTTTCAATGGTCTTTCCTAGTATTTCCAGGACCCATTCATCCATGGTGCTCACCCTCCATTTTAGCAGGTGAATGGAGATCCTTCTACTCACTTGTGCTCCCAGAGGCAACAGAGGAGGAGGAAGTGAGGAGCCAGAAGGTGCCGGGGCAGCAGGGTCGCCTGAACTGGAACATTTGGTTAACTTGGAAGGGTCACCAATGGTGGAGCCACCTGGAGGGGACTGCCTCCTCAACCACAGTACTGTGGACAGTAGCCACAGCCACCATGGACTGTAGGCCTATGAAATGCACATCTACCATGTCCTTTGTATTTTATGGGTTCAAGGATTTCATAGATGCCACAGTCATTTTGGATGATTAAAGCTCATTTAGTGCATTATCCACATCTGTTCCAAAACTTGGAGCCCTAAAAGGAGCATTCAGTATGGTCTGCTGTATATCAGCAGCAAAGCCAGCTAGTCTGAGTCAACAATAACTCCTCAGGCAAATGCTAGAGGCAGCTCTGGCAGAAGCATCAGATGAATCATATGCTGATCGTAATAGATGATTACGAGCATCGATACCAACTGATGCGGCTTTAGTGAGTTCTTCCTTTGCAGGGCTATCAGGGAGAGCCTGAATAGTAGTCAAGGCAGATTTCCACGGGATATTTTGATACTTAACCATGTAAGCCTGGTAATTCGCAGTTCTTATCCCCAAGGTGACAGAGACGTAAGTACATCTGTCCATTACATTCAGCCTCCTAGATTCTTTGTCAGGAAGAAGAGTGCACACCACTTTAGAGGCTCTAGGGAGAGCATAAGCAGCCATGGTTATCACAGAATCAGTTTCTGGCTGTGCAGCATAATATGGCTTGAGAGGTGGAGCAGGGTACTGCTTGTCAGCCTTCTAGGGACTACAGACAAAGTACTAGGGACCTGTGCCAGGGAGCAAGGTAGCATCCTCCAATACAGGGTATAAAGACACTGTAATAGTAGGTGGAGATATAACTTGTAAATGTAACACCTTGGTCTCCTGGGGTTACTAGAACCCTTCCATGTAGTTTTTTTTTATATTTTTATTTAGTTGTTTAACCAGAAATAGCACACTAAGCTGAAAACTTTTTACAGGAGCAACCTGGGAGCACAGGGAAGTTAAGTGACTTGCTCAGGGTCACACAGTATGCAAGTGGAAGCTGTGGGATTCAAACCCAGGTCTGGTCTGCTGGATGTCACCAGAATTGCAGCTCAGAGCCTTAAACCACTGCGCTTATACTGCCTCCCAGGACTGGGCAGCACAAAGGTGAAAACCCTGTAGGGTCCCTTTAAGAATCATTTGGTCAGTCTGTGCTGAGCCAGGGATGCTGAATGGAATTCTGAACTCGCAGCATCATAAGGCCCTTGCTCTCTGAGCTGCAGTTTTGATTCAGTAGTCAGATTGATAGAGTTTGGAGTCTGAACCAGTTGGTGCCCTGCCAGCTGGCAGCCCAACTTCCAGAGGGAAGTGCCTCTTGTTTTCTCACCCTAGTTTGGCGGTAGCGGTCTGTGCACCAGGTCATGGTGGTGACCATCTGTTGCAGTGCCCCGAGGGGGTGAATTTCATCGCAAGTGTGATCATCTGGATTTGTATCAGTGAGTAGCTGTTGGGGCAATCCCCACACTGTGTCACTTTCGCAAAGTGCTGCCCAGAATGGACAGTGCTTGACATCAAAAGCTCTAGCCTTGTAAAAGTTAGGTACCTGGGATTTTTGTCACTTTGAGTACAGTGCTTCAGAAAGTCCTACAGCCTGGGGCTCCTGTGTGTTTACTTCAGTGACTTTCTAAGTATTTTACCATGGGTGGATTCCATGGAAAAGGAAACCGGCAGGTAAGTGAGAAATGCTGGTTCTGTGGGACCGTAACAAGAAATGTTAATATGGGCATACTGTGCCTAGCACAAAGGTGCAGTACAATGTTTTTAGAGGCCAGCAGTGCCTGGAGAAAATGTGAATATTGTTATTTCAGAGGAAGTCTGGCTTTGAGCTAACCACTCAATCCAGGTTGCAGGGGACAAAATCTGCTTACAAGTGTTTTGGTGGTAACTTGGTTCCCCAGTTTTGAAAGTTAATAAATGGAGGAAACAAGGTGCTCCCACCGGGTCAGGAATGTGTGCCAGCAGGTGTTCTTGGTGAATAAGCTAAAAGCAAAATAGTGTGAGCAAGACTATCACAAACAAAATGGCATGGCAAGAGCTAATTGAAATAAGAGCTAAAGAACCATACAGTGTGACAACATGCGGGCAGCCCAGACGAAAGTGACTCATGCATAACAAAACACACAGCACATCGAGTGTTGCAGTTCTGAACACAAATGTGTATTATGTACTGTTCACATGTGTCATTTTCATCTGGCTGCCCACATGTTGTCATGCTGTATGGTACTCTAGCCTTACTTCAATGATCTCTTTTGCCGTGCCAGTTTGTTTATACTAGTCATGCTTACATTAGTTTGTTTTAGCTTATTTCACCTAGAACCACCTGCAGGTAACTCTTCAAGGACTCAGTGGATCCATGGTCTGTGCTCTAGTGTGGGACCCTATGGGTCTAGTTTCTGCTCCTTAATGGTGTGCTCTGGGTCTGCCCATTGCGATATGTGCTCAAGTAGTCCTGGGGATCACTGGTGCCCCTGTTTTTCCATTTGCCCAAGAAGAGGGGATGGAAGCTCAAAGAGTTCACTTCGTAAAAGTTCTGTACCTGTGGAAGAGTTCTGTGTACTCTGTATTCTATACCTGCACAAGCCCTGGGCACCACAATTTCTGACCAACAACAGTGTCAGAATAAAGCCATAGAGTACAATCCCTTCCTGTTGTGGACATTTCATCTTTGTGTGACCTGTGACTTTTGGGGCTCCCTCAGATATGTGTGACCCACCACAGCCCACGTAATCTCCCCTGGGCTTAGGTAAAATAAAATGTTTATTTTACCTTCCTCTGACCTCTGATATGCCCAAGTTAGGTGCTGCCCTAAACCAGGGGTAACGCCTTGCATGTATTGCTGTTGCCTTGCCTGTAAGGGGTGAGGGGCTACATAAAACTCCATTAACTCCCTATTACTGAGTCTTCTCTTTATTCTCAAACCCTATAAGCATTCTGAAATAATTAACTTGATGATAAGAGAAGACAGACTGGCTGGCAGCTGTGTGGAGACAAGGAAGAAGGAGTGAATTTGCTTGACCAGAGCTTGAAATGAGGGATATTTATCAGAAGACCTGGGGTTATAAACCACACTGTTTTCACTGGAAGAGGAGAGGGTATAGATGGAAACCAAACCCTCATCATAGGGACTCTTCCTCTTCATCCTCCAAATTCTTCTCCAAGTCCAGGCAGTCAGGACTGTATTCTACCTCATTGACATCCTGAATGGTAATGGATCAGTCAATAGAGCCAGTGATGGAGGCGGCGGCTGCACTGGAGGAACTACAGGCATGCTTTTAAGTCCCATCGATGACATCAGTGCCAACAGGGAGGCCTTGTCAATGGAACTCCAGGCACAGATGCTGTCAGTGACTGGAACAGGTGAGTTAATATTTTGAAAATGACACCAGTATCGGCCAGCAGCACTGCAGCTGTGTGTAACCAGGCCTGTGCTCCTTTTCCCATACAAGCCCTTATTGGTGGCCTGCCACTACATTACAATCTTATTGACAACGCCTCAGGCTGCAAATTACTGCCTCTCCTCAGCCACCTAATCTCTGGTTGCACTAACTACTGTCTAGCTACATCATTGTATAGGCCAATGTTATTACCCACCTGTAAAATAAATAAATGCCATAAAATACTGGCTGTAGGCATAAAGCTCTACTCTGGCCTTGGTTCTGAACTATGTAATAAAATATCTGCCTCAACTTATCTGTTGTGAAGCAACCTTGCAGCTATGTACTCTTGTATATCCTGTAAATATCTGCCTGTCTGTGAAATTTGAAACTCATGTAACTCTGTAACTATGTGATTACCTGTTAATCTGTGTACCTGTCTATGTCTATGTCCTATTTTGACGATGAGCCTTTGGAAACGAATCTTTGACTCAAAGGGTTGTAATTTGATTATACCAATAAATACATACATACATACATAAATAGCCTGGGAGTCGATAATGCCTGTATATGGGTTTGTGACTGCTGTCATCGCCAGGACAGAACCTGACGGAGGCAGTATACCATCCATATTAGGTACAATAGCACCAGAGCCAGGCCTCATCTTTGGTGTGTTAGTGATGCTCGGGGAGCTGTAGTCGACGTCACCGAATGGACAATGAGGACTTACCCTCCTTCAGTAGAGACCTCAACCTTACTGGTGGAGCATGTTTATCTCTATGCTTATGGTGGCGGAGGAGGAGGGTTTGAAGATGATTTTTCTTTCTTTTAGATTTCTCCATCATCCTAGCTGACCTCAACAGCAACAGGGTTGTCAACTGCATGGGTGTTTCCTTCCTGAAGTGGTTGGGTGTGAGGAAAAAGCCAGCTTGAAGCCCATGGTCATTGTGTGTGCTTCCATGGCCTTGATGGCAATGAAGGTTTCTGGTGCCTCTGTCAGCATCTCCTTGTGGCCTGGTTAATCCTTGGCAGATCTTACAGGCCCTCACATTGTTGAACAGACCCCAACAGCAAACAAAACAGTGTGAATGTCATCCTTGTAGATCTTGTATCTGCAGGTATGAACCTAAATAAAGATTTTTCAACAGTGGCATACAGGGACAATGTTGACAAATTTAATTCGAAAATAAAAGTATAGAAGAAAATGATAATGCTATTTCTGTGAAGGTCTGACAAGCAGTCAGCAGTGCAAAGAGAACTAAGGAGCCATGGGGCTGCTTATGTTTTATAGGTGCCGATGTTGCATGTCATCCTGGGTGGCTCACAGCTAACAAATGATCTTACTTCGAGCAAGCTCTTGCAGCAGGTAACACATGTAGGACTGACACCATCTGGTGGCAGATCTCGGCAATTCTTTTCTCCAGTAGTACCGATGTGGGACCACCCACCCAACACCGCCCCTCCGACGACAAGCGACAAAACGGAGGTGGTCCCCATGTGCTCCAGTTCTTTCCCACTGGGCACATGTTAGTTAGCTCTCGGCCTCTGGCTAGTTCCATTCACTCTAAGAACTGCTTTTTACGTAGTTTCTCCAAAATCGACATATGTCCACTTCATCTATGGGGCACTGTAACAAGTGTTCTTGCGGAGACAGATCCCCCAAGGACGGTCACCCACCTGCCTTTATTGCCTGGGCCCAGACCACGACTCCAGTGCCTATTCCCACTGTCAGACCTTCAACAGTCGGATGAGAATCAGGCGGCAGAAATTGCTCAGGCCTTCCATGCCCAGCAGCGCTTGGCCCAGATATGCCATGACTCTCGTCTGGGAGGGAATCCTGTTCTCCTTCTCCCGCAAAAGAGGCACAAGAAGGGTAAGCACCACCACCGGATTGGGACCAGTCCGAACCAGGCCCAGATCTTCCAGCTCTTATTCAGTCAGTCACTCTGGCTCCTCTGGGCATGAGGCCTGGCTTACCTCTCTCAAGTCTCCCAACTCAACTGCTCTCTTTTGGGCTCTAGTCTTCAGCCCATCAAGATCCGGCCTCCAGACACCGGATCTTCAGTGGCACAAGGTAAGGCTCCTTTCCGCTCAGCCTCCTCTCCTCAGCTGATCTCCGGAAGCTAAGAAGGCCTCCAGGCACTCCTTGAGGGCATTGTCCCTCCCATCAGAATCTAAGTCTGACTCAGTTATGGGCGCTGGCCCAACGCCAGAGAAACCACTGCTATCACCCCTCCAGCACTGGCCAAACCATCGGCTGAACTTCCCCGCTGCTGGCCCCTTCGGCTCGTGCTGACACCAGTCCTGACATCACCCCACCTACAGACCTGATGCCTGTTCACCAGATGTCAGACCCTGAAAATGGTGTTTCTCAACCACCACCGCTATCTCCCGTCAGACCGATGCCAGACCTACCTGACACCAGTACAGGCGAGGCATACTGAGGCCCTCCCAAACCAGATTCTCCCAAACTGGGTATTTCCCAGGTCAAGGAATTGTTTTGCTACTGGTGGGACACAGTGAAGCAGGACCTGGTTCCCAATCCTGCTCCCACCTCAGCCTTCCCACATCCCAGAACCAGATGCCAAGGGGGACAGAGTTCCGCTCAGAAGACCCTGATTCCTTCCTGGGGATACAGAAGAATGGCAAATCTCCACCAGATGACCCCAGTTTCATGGAGGTCATGAGGCACATCCAGGAGAATATGGGGTGGGATACAGAGCCCTGGACCCCAAACACTTGTGCCTGGTGAAATATCTGTGCCAGAAGGATCCAAAGCCATTGGTCATCCCACCCTTGTGGACATCTTTCAAGATGTCGATATGCCACTTGGAAGCATCCACATGTATCCTCTGCTGTGCCCAAAAAGGCACATAGACTGTACTGAGCCCCCAAAGACCATTCCTTCTTAGTGGAGCACCCCATCGCTGACTTGGTGGTCATCTCTGCTGCACACAATCATTCAGAGAGGCCTAGCACCTGAGCACCCAGCTCGTCAGACAGGGAGTCAAAGCAACTGGATCTCTTTGGGTTGCAAGGTGTACTCATCTGCCACCTGCAGTATTCGCAGTTGCAATTTTTGGACACACATGGTCCAGTTCCAAACACCCTTTGGGATCAAGGTGTTGACATCTTGAAAGGTGTACCCAACTGACCTCAAAAGGCAGAATTTGTCAAACTTTTACAGACAGGCTCGGACATTGGCACGCGTGTCCTGTGGGCTGCCTATGACTCTGTGGACACCTCAGCAAGGACGGCCACTTGGTATTTGCCTTCGTGCCATTCTTGGCTCCGGTCTCGGGTTTGACCCAGATGTTCAGATCAACCTCTGGATGCCCTATTCAAAGGCTCTGTTCTCTTCGGTGAAGACACAGAGAAGGTCATTTCCAGACTACAGTACTCCGGTAAGGCCATCTGTACTGTGCAGTCCATGTACCGCCTGAAGCGGAGCTTCACAAGCCCCATTTTCATGGCAGAGGGGTCATCAGCCTCAGCAACCCCTTCAGTCCCAGCCTCAGTGGGAAGCTTGGTCGTGGGTGGGGCCAAAGGCTCTGCTTCCACCACCTCTAGACAGGCTAGACCTACCGCAGCCACTCTCCCACCCTCCCACAGCCTGACTATTCAGGCGACCCCTCCCAGATTTATCATCGGAGAGCCAGTGGAGGCTGCTTTTCTCACTACACCAAGGCTTGGAGAGAAGTGACCTCTGACCTGTGGGTCCGCAATCTCGTAGTTCGGACATTCCATAGAGTTCGATTCCTTACCACTGACAGATCCCCACCTCCATCCCATTACCCAAGAGACCACAGAGCTCCCATCAGACAGGAGATTCAGTATCTCCTTGCCAAGGATGCCATGGAGTGCATCCCAAAGGCAGAGATAAACTCCAGGTTTTATTCCCACTTTTCTTGGTCCCAAAGAAACGGAGGAGCTAAGACCCATCCTGAATCTCAGTGATCTGAACCAGTGGGACTCCTACAAGAGATTCTGCATGGTTTCCTACCCAATCTCCTTCCTCTCATCTCGGTTGGAGACTGGATGGCTTCCTTGGACATGCAGGATGCTTATCTGCACATTCCCATCACCAAAACCATCGGAAGTTCCTGAGATTCAGGTTCAAGGGTGATCCTTCCAGTTCAAGGTCCTCCCTTCAGTCTTTCTTCTGCCTCCAAGGTCTTCGCAAAGTGCCTGGTGGTTGTCACCGTAGCTCTACACAGAGAGGGTCATTTTTTTCCCTATCTGGATGATTGGCTCCTGCTGGTTCCATCTCGTTCCTGCCTCTGGGAAACCATCCAAGACACCCTGTCACTTTGTCTGAGACTGGGGATCACTGTGAATCCAGAGAAGTCACAGTTATTTCTTTCTGAGGCTCCAGTTCATAGGAGCCATACTAGACACTTTGGTAGGAAGATCCTTCCTTCCCTCTGACAGAGCGGAATGTCTCAGTACCCTGTCCCTCAGCTCTATTCAGCATCCACTGTACCAGCCAATCCCGTACTTCAACTGCTGGGACACATGCCCACAGCCATAGTTTCAGTCTCCTTTGCTCAGCTGTGCATGCATACCATTCATTGGACGCTTTGGGTCCAATGGGACCAGACCGAGATGATCTGGACATGCCTGCCAGGATCACAGAGCCAATCCCGGGAGCTTTGCTGGTGGGGGTCTCCACCAAACCTTCTCAGCAGTCTCTCCTTTGACCCGATCCTCCCATCCAAACCCTTATGACAGATGCCTCAGTAACGGGATAGGGCGACATCTGGAGACACTCAGGACACAGGGTTTTGGTCTCTGTCAGAGGAGAACCTGCACATCAATGTTTTGGAACTGAGGGCAGTCCTGTACTCTCTGCAAACACTGGCCCCATTTTTGAAGCCGGCCACCTCCATCTGCAGATGGACAACACTCGGTGGTGTTCTACTTCAACAAGCAGGGCGGCACTCACTCTTATCCTGTCTGTGGGAGGCCATGAGGGTGTGGACTGGGTGAGGAGCATTACCTCACTCTTCTGCAGCTCATGTTCTGGGTTCCCAGAACATGATATCAGATGCCCTCAGATGATCAAAGCCTCTCATTCATGAGTGGGCATTTCTCCAAAGTGTGGCGGACAATTTATTCGCCAGGTGGGGGACATCAGAGTTAGATCTGTTTGCGCCTCATCCAACGCAAAACTGCCCAATTTCTGCTCGCTGCTCAAGAGCCTGGAGCTTTCTGGCAAGATGCATTGTCCCTATCCTGGAGGGAAGATTCCTGTGTGCTTTCCTCCCTTCCATCTTATTCAGTGGGTCCTCCTCAAGCTCAATCAGAGAGGGCAGCCATGATCCTGACAGCCCCTCTGTGGCCCAGACAGATTTGGTTCCCCTTGCTCAGGTGTTTGATGGTGGAACCTCCTGTCCCTCTACCAGTTTCAGCTCAGCTTTTATCTCAGGACAACGGAGCTCTGGTTCATCCCAACCTTCTCTCCCACCACCTGCATGCTTGGTTCCTCAGGACTTAGCCAAGCTCAGATTTGGGATCTCAGACAAGGTAGCTCAAATTCTTGTTGAGGCACGAAAGCCCACCACCAGGGTCACTTACGCCATGAAATAGAAATGCTTCTATATCTGGGCCACAGTTCAGAGGGTGGATCCTCTTGTCTGTCCAGTTAACACAATTTTGGAATACCTGTTATCCCTTTTGGAGTTAGGTCTCAGCTACCTCACCATTATGGTACACCTGGCCGCTGTTTCTGCCAATCACCAACTCATCCAGAACAGGACAGTGGCTCAATTGAGGTTTCTAAAGTGTTCCTCAGGGGAATTCTGCATATCTGTCCCCTCATTCGGGATCCTGTCCATCCTTGGGATCTGTTATTCTTTCTAGAGAGGCTTATGCTTCCTCTGTTCGAACTGGCTATGAGCTGTGAACTCCATTTCCTCTCCTGGAAAATGCTGCTCTTGGTAGCGGTTACCTTGGCTAGATGCATCTCAGAGCTCCATGCCTTAATGTAAAGAACCCTATCTCATGTTTTACAAGGATAGGGTAGATCTCGACATTAATCCTAAGTTTCTGCCGAAGGTGGTTTTGGAGCTTACACTCAATCAGTCAGTTCAACTTCCGGTTTATTACTCAGATTATTCCAACAGAGGGAAGCTCTTTTGCACACCTTAGATGTGCATAGAGCCTCACACTGTTGTCTTTCCAGAACCAATGAGGCTAGACAGTCCGATCAATTTTTGTGTCCTTTGTGGACAGGTCCTTGGGGCGTCCGCAACCAAGCAGACGCTGAACGCTGGCTGGTAAACTGCATCTCCTTCTATTACCAGAAGGGTGGAAAACTCTTTCAGGAATTATCAGGGCACATTCCATTAGGGCTGTTGCCACTTCCTTTGCAGCATTAAGAAGAGTGTCAGCGGCCGACATCTGCACCGCAACCACCTGGCACTCCATCCATACCTTTGTCAGGCACTACAGCTTGGACATAAATTCCAGGCGAGGGCAGATTTTGGCCTTGCAGTTCTGCAGGGTCTGATCTCATGAGATCTTCCTGTTCCAGCTGTGTCTGTATTTTTCCTTCCCTCCCAAGGTTTGTCTTAAGTTTTATACTACTTGGGAGTTTGTCTGTGTGTTTCTTCCCTCCCAAGGGTTGTCTTAAGTTTTATACTACTTGGGAATCAGTCCTACATGTGTTACCTGCTGCAAGGCTTACTCTCAGTAAGATGGTACAGTTACATAAGAACTTACCATAACAGTAGATTTTCAAGAGAAGCTCAGCAGGTATGCTTCCTCCCTCCCTCCCCTCCTTCCCCAGGACTAGGTCTCTCCTGCTAGGGCCAAGGTTTCATGCTGCAGGGCCAACTTGGCCTTAATTTTTGTGGAAGCTCCATTTGCATTTTCCACTGCAAACCTGCCTTAGGCTGTCAAGAACTGGAGCACATGGGGACCGCCTCGCCTTTATACTGGCTGACGCCGGGAGGGATGACGTTGGGTGGGCGGTCTGACGTCAGTACTGCTGGAGAAAAGAAATTGCCAAGATCTGCCACCAGGTAGCATCAGTCCCACATGTGTCACCTGCTGCAAGAGCTTCTCTCAAGATCTACTGTTACAGCAAGTTCTTACGAACTGTACTTTTCTGAGTGGTCCTGAGGCTAATGGCTTACAGTTCCAAAGGTGGCACAATGGAGGAGATACCTCTTTAAAGATGTTAATGTTCATAAGCAGAATGCTAACGATGTACCAACAGAACAACAAAATAAAAATAATCACTTAGATAAAACGCAGGTTAACATCTTTCCGAACTTGGTATAGACTGGGACACAGGCATCCCATGCGAACAATTTTAAAAACTCCACAAAGTACCAAATGCATCGGACAGCAGTTGTGGAAGAAAATTTGTACTTGGGGTACATTTTCTAAAAATTGTATAGGCTTCCTTTGCATCTGTTTTAATTTGTAATTTATTATAAAACATTGATAATGTATTTATTTAACCAAATAAATACATTGTGCACTTATAGTTCATTCACAAACACTTAAATCTGACCCTCTAGTTTTAAATTATTTAGAGAGCTACATTAGTTTAAAGTAGTTGTTTGTGTAGAAATGTAAAGGAGAAATAAGTTGCCATATAGTTTTAGTTAATTGTCTCAGTGTTCGTTTTTTAATGCAATGTTTTTAACAACCCCCAAAGCGATATTTCAATATAATGCCAATATTTATTTATTTATTTATTTGTTTTTGTTAACCGGGTAAGGCACACTAGACAGCCAAGTGCCTATTTTCAGGTGCGACCCAGGAAGGTTACAAGGGTAGAAGCATACAATAACAGTGAGGGAGCTCAGTTACATACAGGCATACAATAGCAGTAAAGGAGTCAGTTACATACAGATGGTACAAAACAGCTTAAGATAAGCAGCTAACATAGTAGGTAAAAGAAAACAATTTTGGCTAAAACAAGAAAATAATAGACGTAACCTTGGAGGAATAAGGAGCAATACATCATAAGAGTTCAGTAGAACATGTTACATCCAGGAGTGGGACATGTGACGATAGCTGGACAATTGTGGTGAGCTTGGGGAGGGCAGCAGGAATAGCGAGTGGGTGACCACTACCAATTCAGGAAAGTAAGTGCAGGGGGGCACTGAGGGGCCCGCCAGTGTACAGGTGGATTAGGTGTACTACGAGTACAGGGACATATGGTGGGAGGAATCAGGAAGTTCTAGAGAGAGGTTTTGAAGCGGTGGTGGAGGAGGAGGACCGGGTAGGGACAGGAAGGAGTTCCAGATTTTGGGGCATAGGCGGTGAAGGCCCGATCACCCGTGAGGGAGCGAAGTTCTAGGAACCATACGATCTAGTGCTGCTCTTGACCTGAGATGATGGGGGGCAGGGTTGGGGGGATGAGGGCGGGGTGGCTGATCTGATGATGTTGTCAATGAAATTTCAAGCACGAAGGAGCAGTGCTTTTCTGGAGAGAGCCACTGCAGCCGGGTGTAGAGATCACAGCGGTGAGTGAGGGGAGGGGCAGAGAGGGCAGCGGCAGATGTTATTATAGGCTGAGTTCCATTTCAGGAGGTTGAATGTGGGTACAGGGGTGAAGGTAACCAGCCCATAGCAGAGAGTAGGAGGAGAACCTCTGGCAAGGGCCAAACGTGCAGCTGGGGTTAGGCAGCTTTTTGCTCTGTAGGCGAGACTGAGCTTAAAGTTTGTAGCCTTGCAGACATCTCGAATGTGCAGGGTAAGATCAAGCTGTGGATCCAGGGTGACACCCAGGTACTTTACTGCAGCCACTGTCTGCAGAGGGAGCCATCTGCACCATGTATTTGAAGGGGATGGGGCAAGATTTTATCTTGTTCTGTGACCCAAACAGCATTGCTTGGGTTTTCTTTAGGTTGATGGTGAGTCTATGTTCCACCAGCCAGGTCTGAATGTGTTTGAAGTCCTCATTTAGTTGGGAGTTTATGGTGGCGGTGTCGCGGGCACTGGCCAGGATGACAAGGTCATCCGCATACAGGGTGGTATGCCCGTGTACCATGGTGGATGGAAGATTATTGATGAAGAGGGAGAAGAGGGTTGGGCCGAGGACAGAGCCCTGAGGGACCCCACAGCAACAGGAGAGAGGTGGAGAGGGTGCGATTAAAGTTGGTGTACTGCTGCCTACCGGAGGTAGTTGAGGAACCACATGTGGGCAGGGGGAGAAGCCAAGGGATAGGAGAGTGGAGCTAAGAAGGGTGTGATTGACCCGATCGAAGGCTTTGGAGAGATCCACAAAGATGGCACCGTGAGGTTACCCAGGTCGGCAACAGTTCTGATGGTAGAGGTGACTACAGCAAGGGCAGTGGCCGCGGTTATGTCCTTTATGAACCCATGCTGAGCCGGTGAGAGGAGGTTGTGGTTCTGTATATACTGAGATAGCTGGGAGGCCACAATTTTCTCAAGAATTTTGGAGGCCAGGGACAGTATGGCAATGGCTCGATAGTTCTGGGGATCCTTGGGGTTGCCTTGTTTTAGGACTGGGACAACCTTCGCCACTTTCCAGATATCTGGGATGATCCCAGAGTTAAGGAGGCATTGAAAATGTGAGTAACTGGCCTGGCAAGGAGATGGGCCCCTAGTCTGAGCAGTCTTGGCTTGAGGCTTTGTGCCCAGCGCGCTGTGAGGGAGAGGCGGCGAGGAGCTTCTGGGTCTTGTTTACAGACACTTGTTGGAGGTAGAGTGGTGGTCTGGAGTTTGTACCAGGAGGAGGGAGTCAGCTGGCTTTGGGGCAGTGGACTGGGAAGGTGAAGCAGATATTTCAGAGAAGAGATTTAAAGGCGCTGGAGATAGTATGAGGGTTGTTACAGCTGACCCCGCCTATGAGTAGGTCAGTGACTTGCACTCTGGCAGACTCGCCTACCCGCGCTTCTGATATTCTGCCAGAAGCGCCTCGGGTTGAGAGCTGAAGAGAGCAGGGTGGATTGACAGTACTCGCTTTTGCAGAGCGGATGGCTTTTGCATGAGTTTCTGAGGGATCTGTAGGCAAGGAGATCAGTGTTGCTTTGGGAGGCTTTAAAGGACGCCAGCTTTTGTCCCTAAGTTTCATAAGATAATGCCTATCTGACATAATACATGTAGGTTAGGTAGCAAATCAAGCAAAATACATAATTTTGGCCCTTTATTAATTTAAATGTACAAAAGGATCCTCATGAAATTTGGGGAGGTGGGGAGGGACAAGAGACCCTAGGACTGAAAAGGTGCATTCCAATTGTCACAGTCCTAGGACGAAACACACAGAGATAAAGCTCTATAAAAATATCTTTTTAATGAAACCCTAACACAACCCTAATTATACTGGCACTACTATGCCAATATTGTATATATAATAACGGTTCAGCAATTTTTTATAGGCTGACCGAATTATTATTTGCTGTTATAACTCATGGATTATATGCATGGCACAAGCTGAGTCACTCAAAAGAGCAACTCCCTGATTGGCTGTTCATCTCCTCCTGGGCAGGCTAATCCCATTTGTCAGCATGGCCCAGTTGATAATGCATCCGCCTCTGGATCAGAAGGTTATGGGTTCTCGTCCCACACCGATTGGACTTGCACCTAACACGCTGGCAATCCAAGTGAAGTATTAGGGGTGCTGTACTGCTGGGGTGTGCTGTCCTTCAGATGAGACATTAAATCGAGGTCCCTTCTACCCATCCTGGTGTTGTCCTGGTGGGTGTCCAGGTAGAAGTACAAGAACCCAGGGCACTCTTTGCAAAGAGTAGGGGACATTCCGTGTGTCCTGGCCAACATTTCCCATCCCATAAAACTGGTTCATGCAACTGTCCAGGTTGTGTGTAGGTGTTGATGTGATATGGCCACCACCACACATTCAGTCACTTCACTACCAGTCTAGCATTGCTTGTAAAGCATTTTGGGATACACTGTGTATGAAAAGTGCTATATAAATGCTGATTCTTCTTCTTCTTCTTTAGAAACATGGTGGCTCCTTATCCCATATAGCAAGGAGCTGTCAGACCAAGAGTTCTCGTCTTTTCTTTTTACATAATGCTTGCATGTTTAACATAGAAAAACAAACCAAAGAAATCTATCTGGGTAATCCTGTTGTTAGAAGCTGCAGTGGACAACTGCCAGCAGAAATGGCTCCGAGGTGACTCACTGAGGTAAGCGTGATCATGAGAGCTAAATGTACAACTCTGCAAAAAGTAAAAGCCAAATGAAATAAACAAAACAAAACAAAAATTCAGCTCCACAAAAACAAAAGGGCGTGTGTGTGTGTGTGTGTGTATCTGTAAGACACAGCAACAGTAAATTCAGTTTGGCAAAATTGCTGACCAGCAATTATAAAAAAAGAAAGATTAAGAATGTGTCTACTCGAATTTAATGAGGTAAGCCTCGGTGTGGGATGCTTCAATAAACCCCTCGGCTTCACCCTCAGAGTTTATGTAGCATCCCACACCTCAGGCTTACTATTAAATTCTCATAACACACACTTCTCCATCCATTATTCTATATATTATAGTGGCACAGTAGTGCCACTATATTTAGGTTGAGCAGGGCTTTCTATGTTAAACCCCAAATTTTGCATTTTAATAACTTTGCAACTGCTCAATGGTTTACATGAAATTGTGCATGTGCTGTAGATCTCTTAACTTGCCAAGTTTCATTCCAGTTGGATGTGTGGATTCTGAGCTGTGGATAGCGAAAAAATGCAAACAATTGTATATTTTTTTTTGCCATCGTGTAGCACACATATGGTTTGGAACTTTGATCTAAACTTTTCAGGGTAGAAAGGGCTTGCCTCAGAAGGATTTCCTTTGCTGGTTTGGTGAAAAAATATGAATGCATTCCAAAGTTATTAAATCTAAAAATTCTGGGTTCTGAGCATGCTTAGTCAGCCTAAAAATAGCGCTACAAAGTTTTCATATGGGAATCCTTTTTGTGAGGGCAATCATCTTTTCTTGATACTGCCATCTTGTTTTTCCCCTTAAAATTCAAATTTGGAAAACCACAAAAATGACATTGTGGAGAGCGACCAACACATGTAGATAACTTATTGGGACTCCTTAACTGGATTCTGTATTTAACTCTTACAGAAATGTCCTGAAATGTTCTTTTTAACATTATAAATCTTTTTCGTGACTCATGTTAGGAAAAAGATTATTTTATTCATATCATGAGTCATGAGAAAAGATCCTTTTCATGAGGGGAAAATAATTTTCCTTTGCAGGCATCTCTTCCCTGGTGTTTAGTGGCACACCCATTATCTGATCGCATTCCCTGTAATAACATATTTCCTGGTGTCTAGTGGCACCTCCACCCTCCGATTGCCCTCTCCTTTTTTTTCTGTTAGTAGCATTCTGGATGTATACACACCTCAGGACATCAGAAATCAGTGCATACATCTGAAATTGCACACAAATGGAATTACGAGTTTGTGATCCTATTATAATAAACTACAAGGATGCCAACAAACAGTTATGAAAGCTCATATCTTTAATGTGAAACAACATAGTTAAAACCATTAAACATGCTATAAATATGATAAAAACATTTATTTTTATTTTATTTATTGAGGTCTTGGATTACACCAGTGAGCAGATGCTCATTTATAGGTTCTGTGTCAGTTACATGGACAATACAATACAGATGACAGGGTTACATATGGTACAGGTAAGTTACAGGGTACAACAGCATTAAACAGCTTAGGCAGTATAGCAGCTAGCCGGCATTAGAGTTAACACCCTACTTGGAAGCTCTCAGAGGTGAGAAGAAGAAGAAGAGGTTGCAAACATGGGAGGAATGAACAAGGTAGTTGGGAGCATCTGAGGGTAGGGAAGTGGGAAGCGATGTCACGATTGGGGGGTAGGTGTAACCTAAAGTGCTGGGATTGGGGTCCCTCAACCTAGTGAGTTGTCACGAGGTAAGTGCAGGTAGTTGATTGATGCTCCGGAGGGTGCTAATGGTAGCAGTCACGCTTATAGATTTTACTAGGTGCTGCCAGAGTCTGCATTTGAACGAACCAATAGATGTGGCATTGATGACATCAGGAGATAAGGCATTGGTCCATAGTGGAGCATGATAGTAAAGGCACATTGTGACAGGGCTGTGCAGACATTTGGAACTTTGTAGGTCTGAGGAGGAGTTCCTTGTGGGTCGGGTGCTTGAGTATGGACTTAGGGGTTCTGGACCCTGTGGGTAGTTGGCTGAGGGAGCATTTCTTGGCGATGGAGGCAGGTTTGGTAGTTTATTCTGTCCTTCAGTTGTAATTAACCTGCCTGGGTGTAGAGCTCACAGGTGTGCATTAGTCTTTCTGCACCTGTGAGCAGTCAGCCCGCTTGTTTAGTGCAGTGGTGACGTGGTTTAGGGCTGTGTCTGTCGCGACCCATAGATTGCCAGGCCATGGTCAACGAGGGAGACTATTGAGCTGTTGATGGCTAGGTTCAATGCCTCATGTGTTAGGCAGTGTCTATGCCTGTATAGGATCCCTATTCTTGTATTAATTGCCTTTGCTGTGTTATCAATGTGTTGGACATACGAAAGTGTAGAGTCAAGTGTGATGCCCAGGTACCTGAACTGCTGGACATGTTCCAGTGGTTCCACATTGGCATCCCTGATTTAAGTATAACATTTAAAATCAATCCAGCTGAGTAAATCAAGTAAATGCAGTAGCAGCTTAATCTGTAAACTAATGCTGTAAAGAGCAACGTGTTGTGCAGGTACTGTAGCTCATTTTAACTTACAGTTCAGTGAGTTAATTCAGTTCATTGATTTCAAGTGACTTCTACCTCGGGGATATCAGCTTGCTCATGCTTAAAAAGTCAGAAATTAGGGACTGTTTGCAGTTACCTGCGGCAAGTACTGAAATATGGTGTTCAAAACTGTGCAGCCAGGAAAATTCATTCTGTTCTCTAGTAAGAATGTAACACTAAGCTGGCCTGGTGGCGCTGAGAGATGAGGTGCTGGATGCCACACCTTGAACCATGCCAGCAACCCAGGTTTGGGAATGAGCCTAGGCTGCGGGGGTTGTGGGGAGAGAGGATTGAGCATCCGGAGGACTGCTCTCCTCTCTCAGGGGAAGGGACTAGTCGTCCACTCACTGACTACCCTCTGGCAGTGGCTGGAGGCAGTATGGGTCGGGAGGCTCAAAGCCGACATCCTTGCATCGGCAGGGAGGGGCCGGGCAAAACAGGAAAACCGAGCCTGGCAGGCTTGATGATGGTCCGCCGCTCCGGGAGCAGTCTCCCAGACTCTGGATTAGGTGTCCAGGAGGGGAGAAACCAGCAACCTCCTCCTATCCCCACCATGGGGGCAATCCATGGGGGAAATACTGGGGCTGCCTAGCACAGGAGCATGGGACTGGAGAGGAGTCCCCCAATCAGGGCTGTAGCCGCCTGCCAGGGCTCAGGTGGAAAAGTACAAATGAAAAAAGAATGTAATGCTAAATGTCCCGCATCATAGTCCAAACTCATTTGGTGGATGGTGGGTCAGTGTCAGGCTCTTCAGTATCATCTTCAGGCTCCATATTAGAGCCCATAACTGACTGGCTGATTTCCTCCTCCATTGGTGGTCCATGTGTTGGTTTGCACTCATCCATTGATACATATGTAGAGAACCTCTGGGAGCATGCAGGGAGGGGTACATTAAGGTGCTCTTTGGTGGTGTGGCGTCTTCTTCATTTTGTTTCATCAGAATGGCTTTCACAAAGCAGTGCTCCACATTTGTTGGTGAAACTTCACACCATACTGAGTGTATCAGATGGATGGCATCCAGAACACTGATGTCTTTTGAGAGATTATGGAAATGGTGCTGTTACTCTGGTGCTTCTAGCCTTCTGAGGGTCTTAGTTAAGATTTGTTTTCAGTAGGGCTGCTTTAAGATCTGTATGACACCATAGTCCATTGGCTGTATGACAGCCGAACAGTTTGGTGATAAAAACACTAAGTTGGTGTTAAACAGCTTTACAGGGTGATGTGCTCGACAGTTGTCAAGCCAACATACAGATCTTTTTCTTTTCCACCACATCTGTGGTGCATGTCATGAAGCTAAGAATGAAAATGTCTGCTGACATCCAGGCATTACCATTTGCTGTGTGACACACTGGAAGGGCATCCACATTAACCCTCTGGAAACATCTTGGTTTTAGGACTTTCTATCATCAACAGTGGAAGTTTTTCAGTGCCTGTTGCATTAGAACAAACCATAACAGAAACAAACTCCTTCACTTTCTTATGGCCTGGAAGAGCTTCTTTTAAGAAGGTATTAGACCCCAAAAGGGCTTACATTTGGAGCTTAGCTGCCGGCTACTCTGTGTCACTGCCGGTGGTCCCTGGTGGATTCAGACCCAGGGTTGCTCTGATTGCTCCACAGTTTTGGCCGATGGATTCCCAGGTGCCTCGACCTTTGGCAGGTGGACCAAGCACTGGGTCTGTGCTTCCATGTCTTCAGGCACGTTTCTGTTTTGGGGCTCATTTCTTGTTGGTCTGGGCTCTGTGTTTTGAGAAAATAAATAAATAAATAATGTAAATAGTTATGACTGTCTGTGCTGCAGTGCATGTGTGGCCACCTGGGAGAAATTTAAATGTGCTCTTGCTCCAATGCAGGGGGTAGTTCAGCGCCAGGTGTAGAGTAAAAGAAGCCCAATGTAAATAGTTATTTATCAGGGCTACAGATTGCGTCAGTCATTGGGAGCATTTTTTTGCGCTCTTCTGGGAAAAGATTTAAGGGAGAGAGCACAGGAGTTGGGAAAGATCCAGCCGAGAAGTGTGGGAAGGACTGCTTGGCCATTGAGACTTCATTTTATTTTATGTGCAGTCTAATTTGGTGGGCAAGAATGTAGCCACAGCCGTGGGTTTAGAGTCCCAGCTTTGGGGCAGCTTAGTTGATCCTGGCCCTGGGAATGGGAAGAAGACAGAAATCTTGAAGGAAAGATCCTGTGTCTGAATAGAGCACAGCCCAGTGGTGACCAGGAATGATAGGTGCAGCAGAAAGAGCTCAGGAAGATGTTACCTGAGTTTGAAGAGGAGTGATGCAGGGGATGTGAATGAAGAGACTGTGAGGTGAGGGGTCCAGTGGGTCTCAGGAGACATCGTGGCACAGCCCTTGGTCCCAGACTGCCTTTCTACATGACAGCACAACTTTTAGACTGCCCAGTTTCTGAGTGCAGAGCCAGGTAGGGACGCTTCACCTTTTCTACCTTTGGGTGAAGTCACCTGCCGGGTTTCTATCAAGAGGATCCTGATGCTGAGGGTGGCCATGGGCAGGGTTGGCCATCCCTTAGGAGGTCTTTGCCCTGTCTGGAAGCTGAGGGAGAGTGAGAGAGACCATTTGCTGCTTGTAGTTAAAGGCCTGATTCGAACCCAGCTAGCTGCTTGCAATTAGATATCTAGTTGCCTAACTATGGGTAGCTGCTTGGATTTAGAGCTTGAATGTGACCTTCACAGTCCAGAGTACCTTACTAGCTTCTGATGTGACCTTCACAGTCCAGAGTACCTAACTAGCTTCTGATGTGACCTTCACAGTCCAGAGTACCTAAATAGCTTCTGATGTGACCTTCACAGTCCAGAGTACTAAATAGCTTCTGATGTGACCTTCACAGTCCAGAGTACCTAACTAGCTTCTGATGTAACCTTCACAGTCCAGAGTACCTAACTAGCTTCTGATGTGACCTTCACAGTCCAGAGTACCTAACTAGCTTCTGATGTGACCTTCACAGTCGAGACCAACCAGTGTGTGTGCTTTGTTGCTCCATGGAGTGATTTTTTCCTGTTCTAATTAACTGTTTATTAAATGGGATCCCTGTTCCTACAGTTTGGAGTTTGCCTGGTTTATTTTTGATGTTACTAGCATGAACTTTGCCTCCACAGCTCAGCACCCAGTGATCAGTGGGCACCCCAGTTCCAGCAAGGCCTGGGAAATGAGGCCATCTATATGTGTTTCTGCTGTTATACAGTGTCCCCTCCCACTTGTAACATCTGGTATACCCTAGACCAGGGAGGGAGCTTACAAAGGTTAACATGCCATCAGGGGTTGCATGAAAATGAAGCGTTTCATTGACATTATAAATTTCACTGGTGTGTACTGACTGATTAGTGTGGGCAGGACATTCTGTAGCCAGTCAGCCATGACACTTAAACCAGAATCTGCCATTTTGCCATGTATGTGGTAGCATGAAATAGCATGGCATTATTTCCGTCTTGATAGCCACCCTGAAGCTGGTTCAGACTCAGTGTCCATTGCCTGGGCAAGTTGTTTGGCCTTTTCCAGCATCACTAGGCTGGAGGTGGCAATCCCCTGGTCCTGGAGGTGGCAGACCATTTCAACAGAGCTTCACCCACTCATGAATCTTTGCTGTCCGGTTTACATTTCCTGCTCTTATTGAAGCCCTTTCCCCAATCCTCAGTGCTCTGTTGTTCATTCATTATCTTCTGGTGGACATTTTGCTTCAGGTTAGCAATGAATAATATGGACTTCATATGAAGCTATTGGAAGTAATGAGTTACAATCCTGCACACACAGGAGACATCAGTGCTGAGCTTGGTGGCAAGGTCTTTCCCAGTCACTGCTGGTCTGTCAGACTTTAAAGAAGTTGCAGCTTCTGTTCTACCAAAAGAACCTTGCACTTGATCTTTCCCTTGTTGAATAACTTTTTTAAGAAGTGATTAATTGTAAGGGTTTTGAAGACAGAAAGCAGGTGAGTGAGAATTGATCTTTTAGCAGCTAATGAGACTGCTAATTGCTATACCACTTGGAATGATTTTTATTAAAAGAATTTTAAGGTGAGGTGTTTGAGGTCACAAAGCAGATGAGTGAGAGCCGAGTCTCATAGAAACTAACGAGACCGCTAATTGCTTAATCAGCTTTGCAGTCAGGGTAATGAGGTGCGAGGTAAGGTGAGATCAGTGATTGAGCACTGGAATCAATGTGATGTTGGCATTCTTCTGTGCACACAACCAAAATTCACTGTACACAGAAATGAAATATTTAACACTACAGCATAGCAGAAAGGTTAGGGCGTGGAGTGTTGTGCTCATAACCAAAATGTGCCACATCCAAAGTGCACACAAGTGGAATGCACTATATAAATATTTTATATTTTTCACGGTGCCTACTGGCACCCTCCAATCAATCAATCAATCAATCAAAATCTTTATTTATCCAGGCGGGCACCATTGAGCAAGACTCATTTGCAAGGTGGACCTGGTCATGGATACATCAAAGTACAGTACAGAAGCAGGTATACAAAAGCAATAATATACAAGGAAGAAAAGTATATACAGTGTATACAGTACAGTACAAGGTTGAAATAAAAAATAATAATAAAAACAGCAATATTTTACAATTGGAGAAGTCAGCAGATGTACAATCAATCGTAGGCATACAGAGCTTATAAGCAGAGATCTTTTGAGTGAGGCAGATGGCAACTACACATATAGGGGAAAGAGGCCGTGTATGGGTGGCAGGTTAGAGAGTAAAGAAGAGGAGGGATATATTACGACGACTGGAGGAAAACTTGGCTAAAACACAGAAATGACGATGGCTGTCATGTACTTGTTTATTATGATAATGACGGAGGAGGAGTAGATAATTGGGACACTACTATGGATGGGGTGGGACTTTAGCCAGGCTGGAGTGGACAGGAAGGGTGGGTGCAGCAGGAAGAGTTAATAGGGAAGAGTGAGAGCCAGGGTAGAAACATGGCGGCGTCAGGATGGAAAGGGGAGTTATGGAATTAGTGGGCTAGTGGTGAGGAAAAACATTTGCAAGGTGCTTTCATGTAGCGAATGCTGAGCCTTTGAAGACATTCAGGCTAACATGGCAGCTCAGCTTCAAGTTCCTTTGTAAACCATTCCACAATGTGGGTAAAGAGAAGATTAGAGCAGCTTTGCCGAAATGAGTGTTGACCCTTAGACTGGAGGGCAATTAGAGAATAGCTCCTTAGAGCGTGGGTGCCTAACACACTCTGGGGAATACAATCTGAGACATATGAGGAGCTTTGTTGGTCACCGCCTGAAGGCCCATAGGGTGCATTTTATTCCTCCTATAGTGAAGGGAAGTCCAGCCTAACGATGAGCACAGGGAGCAGTGGTGTGTGAAAGTGGAAGGCCAGTAATGAACCTGATAGCTCTGTGGTAAAGGGTGTCCAACTTAGCCAGTGCAGAGGCAGTGCAGTGGCTGTAGAGCAGGTCCGCTGAATCTATTAAAGATAGGAAGGTTGCTTGAACCAGTTGAATCTTGGCCTCCTTTGTGAGCAGGTGGTTAATTCTGTGGAATAATCCTAATCTTTGCCTTAGTTTTTCTGTAGTTCTTCGAGATGGTCAGCGAAGGAAAGTTTATGATCGAGCCAAACTCCTAGATATTTTAATTTAGCTATGTACTCTAGTGTTTCTCCAAGAACAGTGGTAATTTGTAGGTAGCCCCCGCAGCAGGAATTGCCGTATGCAAGGAGGGGAGAAGAGCATGGTTTTGTCTTTTCGCATTGAGCAAAAGCTTTTGTTTATGAGCTGGTATTGTAGAAGGTGACTAGTGGCACCCCACCCTCCGATATCCATTGGAAACTGAAAAAAGAAACGGTTCCTTGATGTCTTTTTATCTGTAAAAAAAGGGCCTTTGGCCCCTCACCACTACCTCCTACTTAGCATCCACCACTCCACACCATCCAGACCTCCCAACACAACCTCACGCACCTGAACAGGTCCCAGTGTGAAAATCCACTCTCCAATCGAAGACATGTCTTGATGATGGAACCGGCTGACTGTTCTATGGAAAATAAGATAAGTGCGGTTCAATGTATTTCAATGGGATATTCAACTTTGGTGCATAACTTTGTCTATTTTAAAGATTTTGACTCTAGATTTTCAACATATCCTTTTTGGTATTTTGCAAATCCTGACCAAAAGTTGATTTTATGCGGTTGGTTGGTGAAATCACCTTTCAGGCCGGGTTTCAAAATCTTTACCATACTTGTTAAGGAAGCTGGGTCATAAGAAGGTATGTTGAACATTTGGGTTCAAATATGTTAAAATGGCAAAGTTGCATCCATTGACATTCGCTACACTTGCTCATAACGTTCGTAATTTTCAATATTTTCACCCCAAATTTTCAACATAGCCATTTCTTTACATCACCTCATGAATATGACTGCTGCCATTTTTCAGATCTTGGCCAAAATGTATTTTTGTGCCTGTGGTGTGGAATGATGCTGTGGTGGTGCGGAATGGCGTTTTGGTGAGGATTTGACAATGTTTAGTACTGGATTCATGAGGTAGGGTAATAAGCAGGCTATGCTGACAATTTAGTTGGTATTTTCCTACCATAAACATACATGTACACATCTATGGAGGGATGGTACACTCCATCAGAGAAATAATGATACGATTACACTATCTGCAAAGTATGCATGCATGGGAGCACAGGGCCCAGAGTGCCCTGTGCTGCGCTCCCACAGGCAAATTAGGATACAATTAAACTGCCTCAAAAGTAAATAAATTGTTGCAAAAACTGTGTTAATGCAACATTTAGGGTTCAGGCTAAAGCGACAAAAGTAGGGAATGTGACTCTAGGGTTTCCAACCTAAAACTCCAGCCTGACCCCAAAAGCAAATTGGGGTGGACTCTTCCTAAGGGTTGTCAGCTCTAAAGCTCACCCCATTAGTGTGTATGTTTCTGGAGTGTATAGAATGGGGTGAGCTTTGGTTGACTACCCAGGAAGATTCCACCCTGATTTGCTTTAGGGGTGGAGTTGGGGTTTTAGGGTTGGAAACCTAAGCCACATTTCCTACTTTGTTGCTTTAGCCTGAACCTTAAATGTTACATTAATGATTTTTTTTGCAAAGATATCTATCTATCTATCTATCTATCTATCTATCTATCTATCTATCTATCTATCTATCCATCCATCTATAGCTATATAAAATAGGTAAGATAAATCTGTGAAAATCCAGTCTCCTGACTGGACAAAACACACCACATGACTGTGCATTATTCTACAATGACTGCATGCCTGCATGTCTTTTGATCCTCAGTACCTTATGGACATTTAATAAAACAGATAATCCACTACAGTCCGTGCAGTCGTGCTCTAATATACGCACATCATGGGTGATTGAATGCACTCAGCCTGCGGCCTCGTGCCTCACAACCTCTCTCTCTCTCTATATATATATGTATATATAAAACAGGTGTCAGGATAAAAACTGGCACATAAACACGTTATCTGAGTCACTGTGTGGATAAATGAGGTATGGAAGTAATCACTATGGGAATAACTTAAGTTATTCCCATAGTGAAATACATCATACCATTATCCACACAATGACTATATCACTGTCTCCCCCTTTCCATCTGCCGACACTGCCTTCTTTCACTGTACCGTAAAACGAAAGTGCACGACTTCAGTGACCCCAACACTCCACAAATTCAAGCAGCCAACAAAATCCTAACCATTCCTGTATATCTATTCTCTTTTCCTGTTCTTGAGCTTTTTTGTTCTGTCACCAATACACATTATAAATGCACCTCCTTCAGTAACAATCTGCCCTGTACCTCACTCCCTCTCCTGCACTCTTTGTTTTGGTCATGACACACTAACCCGTCACCTCCTTCAGCCAACCCCCGCTTGATGCACACTATAAAAAGTAACAATTCCAGCAGTAGCTTAGTCACTTTCTAACTTTTCCAATAACATTTCTGAGTGTGTTTTCTTCCATTTTCATTCTAAAATTTACCTTCTGTACTCCAGACTGAAGTCTAGGAAGCAGCTCCTCCCTGAACTTCAACACTTCCTGCTCCTACTCCAACATTTCCTCAGTACCCCTGCCATTGCTTTCAAAAATCAGTAACTTGTTTTTAAATAAACAGAAATAAAAGAAAGAAACGCCATGTAAAGAAACTGCCCACAAAGTTCTCCATGGTCATTTGCACTTTCTCTCACTTAGTGGATCCTCTATTTTTCATAAACTTTTTGAAACCTCCACCCTCCACCAATGAGAAGAGACATTTTCACATCAATAAGGCATAGCAACCAGCCATGGGAGATTGGGGAGAAGTGGAAAGCAGCATTTAAAAAAACCCTAAACCTCCAACACAATTACAAAAAAACTACAAGCATACAAAAATAAAAAAAGAAACAAATGACACTAACACAAGGGTCGTATAATCCAATATCACGGTGGGCACCTGTGGGATAACCAAGTTATGTGTAGAGTTGCCTGTGACCTCTCGTGAACATCGGGCCAGGCTTCGCCCACTCATAAGGTTACCTGAGGTCACAGGCAACTGTCCAAACAACCTGGTTATCCACAGGTGCCCTCTGCATAATATATATATACCCCTATAGTTAGGTTGAGTAGCCTGTTTAATGTTAAACCTCAAATTTTGCACATTAACATCTTTGGCCCTCTTTGACAAAATGAGTTGAAATTTTATATGTGTTGTCTAGGAGGCAAGGTCTTGATGTGTGAACATTTTGTGACCGTAGCTTGTGCAGTTTCTGAGATCCACATGTCATTTTTTTGAAGAAAAAACACAACTTTTTCCTATGCTTAGCATTGTTTTTTGCTCTTGCCTACAGCCTATATGGAAAGGATTTTTTGCCAAGCTTGCAGAGGACACATATCATGTAGTGCCTTTGACAGGTCTGGTGAGAAAATATCAAAGGGTTCCAGAGTTATTAGGCTTTACATTTAGTGTTTTCCTACCTGTGCTTGTGCAGTAGGGTTTTCAGATAACGCTCTGTGGCGAAAGTAATAATTTGATGCCATCAATGCTGGTTTTTGGTTTTGTGTCACTGAATTGTCACGGCACCAAACATCTTTTGTGGCGTCAATCGCCATCTTGTGGATCTTCCATGAACCAACAAACATGCAAAATACATAAAATACCAGGATTTAAAAAAAGCAAACATCACAACATAGGTAAACAGGACCCATTTAGCTAGATTCTCATGTTTGTTACTGAACATACTGGCACAAATATATTCTGGGCACCCAAAGTCCCGGTACCCAGCTTAGTGAGACGAGCCTTCCCACATTCTCTGTATGAGAACAGTGGGAATTTTGACTTCTGCAGCTGCAGCTGAACTCGTGCTGCCTGCTGCAGTGTGAGCTTTGAGCCGCCATTTCCCTAGTGTTTGTGGTGCCCCACACACACTTCATTGCCATTCCTGGCAATGTGTGGTATTGCCCTGGTGTCAAGTGGCACCCTCCTGCCTTTCTGATCACTGTCTCCTTGCTCAGCTACAATTTCCTGATGTCTAGTTGCACCTCACCCACCCGATCGTTGTCCCCGTAAATGAATAAAATTGCGTCATTGAAGAAAAAGTTTCACTCACTGTTCGGTGTCAATATTAAAGGAACTTCACACAGGATTCATTTCCAATACTTTATTAAGTCCAAAAGTTAAAATAGCAGACATCAAAGGTTACCTGGTATAGCGGTACAGGCAAACAGGTAGCACAAAGCCTTACATTTTGCCCTGCCCACCTCAGGGCTTCACCTTTTGCCTGTGCTGCCTATGCCAAGTAACCTGCTATGTCTGCTATTTTAACTTTTGGACTGAAGAAAGGACTGGAATTGAATCTTGTGTGAACTTTTTCTAATATTGACAGGAATGGTGAGAGAGGCTGTTTTGTTCAGGAATATCTGAACTTTTGAGCTGGCACCACCCCTTGTGCTCACCTCTACAGAATCAAAATCCCCCACCTAAAGATCGCTGTTCATGTTTTCACTAGTGCCTAGTGGCACCCTCCCCACCCGACGATTGCCGTCCCCTGATGAAATTATATATTCCTGTGTCTAGTGGCACCCTCCAACCTCCCATTTTAGGCACAGCTCTGAAATAAAGAAAACGGTCCCATGATCATTTTTTAACAAACCCTTAAAAAGAAAACAGTCCCTTGCCAATCAGACCCCCACCCCAACCACTCACCCAGCATCCACCTCCCACACCCCAGTACACCCACACACATCCTCGCTCACCTGAACATGTCCCAGGTTTGAGATCCACTCTCTGACTGAAGATACGCCTTGCTGCTGGAACCGCAACTGCAATATGAGAAATTAAGGTAAACGTGGTTCAACGTATTTCAATGGGGCTTTCAACTTTTTTCATAACTCAGCCCTTCTTTGACATTTTGCAGCAT
The DNA here is from genome assembly GCA_016271365.2 of Neoceratodus forsteri. Lineage (NCBI taxonomy): Eukaryota > Metazoa > Chordata > Ceratodontiformes > Ceratodontidae > Neoceratodus > Neoceratodus forsteri. Next base: position 992,259,910 of record CM028135.1, read on the forward strand.
ATTTTCTACATAGACATCTGGGACCCCAACTCATGAACAATGTGACTGTCATTACACAGCTCCTGCTCGAAAGGTGATTTCGTGGTCACTTGGATGAATTTACCTTTGGGTGGATTTGTAGTGGCAGTCATATTGTTCATGAGGTGGGATCATAAGAAGGCTGTGTTGAAAGTGTTGGGTCAAAATAGGTAAAATGCCAAAGTTATGACCATTCATTGCAATTTTGCTACACACACTCAACTTTGGAAATTTTCAATATTTTGACCCCAGATTGTTAACATAGCCTTCTTATTAGCCCACCTCATGTACATCACAGCTGTCATTTTATAAATCCTGGCCAAAATGTGTTTTCACACCTGTGGTATGAAATGGCATTGCAGTTGTGCAGAATTATGTCTTACAAAATGAAATATATTTTAAATTATATTGCTAACAATATATTTACATATAGTGAAATATATTCCAATCTACTTGTTTTATAATATATTGTAATGTATTGAAAATAATATATTTCAATATATTTTAAAATTTGCAAATATATTGCAATGTACTGTAAATATACATGCTATGGTTGCTTTAGTATAATATGTATATTGCAAAATATATTGATTAAATTCCAAATATATTAAAATAAGAATGGTAAATATATGTTATTGGTATATTGCCAATATATGTATAAATATATATATATTTTACATTTCAAATGTTTCCTATATTTACAAATATATATAAAATACATGTGTAATTGATATTAATATAACTATTAACTTACTCAGACAAAACAAAGGATCTATGTACTTCTATCTGTACAACCAGAGTTCATCTTGTTATTAATCATGGAGATATTTGCATTGAATTAGTGTTTCACAGTGCAGCTTTAACTCAAACGTACATTTTCTATATTTATCCTTACACATATGACATATTTCACAAGCTTATGCTTCTAAGCTGCTCAAATTGGCATTTATACGACCCAATTTTGTTTCCCTTTTAGGTCAGGGTGAGATCCTAAATGTACTTGCTTTATAATGTGTACCTTTCTTTTCAGTCTGTAAGCTAATGTTATAAATTCGAAAGTATTGTAAAACTAGAAATGATCATGATTTTGGCTGATATACTATGTTTTTGAAATATGCAAATTAGTTATGCAAATGTACACATGGGACGTAAACTAAGCATTTGCAAAAATATATGTAACATATATAAAATATATATGTAATGTATAAAAATATATGTAACATATATAAAGTATACATAACATACAAAGCATACAGTATATATTTTGAAATATACTAATTTATGCAATAGGTGTGAGACCAAAAGCCATTGAATAAATCCATTTATTTCCACATATATGGGATAACTCTAACACTCTAGATTTATCCCACATATGTGGGATAAATGCAAACTGTCAATCAAAGCTTTTTGTTCACTTTTTCGACAAACAAATGTGAATAACTTTAAAACAAAAATGATAGCATAGTACTGTGAGCACAAAAATGTTCAGGACAAAAATATCTACAAAATGAGTGGTGTTTCATTTATAGATACCATTTAGTTTTTATAATTAGCAAAAAACAGCAAAAATCCTATTTTCTTTCACTTTTCAGACAAACAAATATAAATAACTTTAAAATGAAAAATGATAACATGGTACTGTGAGCATGAAAATGTTCAGCACATAAATATCTACAAAATGAGTGGTGTTTCATTCATAGATACCTTTTAGTTTTTTATAATTAGCAAAACACAGCATAAAATCCAATTTTCTTTTCACTTTTTAGACAGACAAATGTGAATTACTTTAAAACTAAAAATGATAGCATGGTACTATAGCACAAAAATGTTCAGCATGAAAATATCTACAAAATGAGTGGCGTTTCATTAATAAATACCTTTTAGTTTTTTATAATTAGCAAAACTGCATAAAATTAAATTTTTGTTTCACTTTTTCATCAAACAAATGCGAATAACTTTAAAACAAAAGGTAGCATGATACTGTCACCATGACATTTGTTCAGCAAGAAGTTCTCTCACAAAACGAGAGGTGCTTCATTTAATAGCAACCACCCTGCTAAGCAGGACATACACCAGGAAAGTTAACCGAAAGTCCCAGAAAGTCCCAGAAATTATCATTTAAAAAAGAAGATAAACAGTCAAAACCAAATGTTCCCACACTGATAAGAAGCATCCCTATTGCATAAATGGAATATACAATGGTGAGCTGTCAGATAAATGATTTATCTACACTTGTGCTGTCTGACCTGGACACCTCACTGCTGGCTTACGCCACTCGTGAAGTTACCCGAGGTCAAACAGCACTTGTGTAGATAAATCATTTATCTGACAGTTCACCATTGTATATCCCATATATATTTCAGATAATCTATTACTTAATAGAGTGACATGCTTTCAAGCAATGCATGAGGCAGAATACATGGTTTCAGTATATGCTGAAATATGCTGTGTATTATATTTCATTGTGTCAATGTATTTCTCAATATAGTGACATATATTTTTGCATACTGTGGGTTAGAAATATATTATGTTAATATATTTGAAAATATATTTCATAATATATTATATAAAATATTACATTGAGACAATGTATTTCTCGTGTATTGACATACATTAATGCATATTTTTCAATATATTGCAATATTTTCCATTTTGTAAGGGACGTTTTGATGGGGATTAGAACATTTTCTGTACTAGGTACATTATGATATGGGAGTACGATGGCTATGCTGACAATTTGGTCACTGTTGTCCTACAGCATAAATGGAAGCTGGGCCCTGTGGTTCCACAGCTACATACATATATACATCTACAGAGGGATGGGCATGCAGTGCCTGGAGGGCCCTATGCTTCCACAGCTACATACATATATGCATCTACAGCGGGATGGGCATGCAGTGCCTGGAGGGCCCTGTGCTTCCACAGCTACATACATATATGCATCTACAGAGGATGGGCATGCAGTGCCTGGAGGGCCCTGTGCTTCCACAGCTACATACATATATGCATCTACAGCGGGATGGGCATGCAGTGCCTGGAGGGCCCTGTGCTTCCACAGCTACATACATATATGCATCTACAGCAGGATAGGCATGCAGTGCCTGGAGGGCCCTGTGCTTCCACAGCTACATACATATATGCATCTACAGCAGGATAGGCATGCAGTGCCTGGAGGGTCATCGCTCCACAGGCTAATAAGGATATGAATAAGCTATATCAAAAGTAAGGGAAATAAATTGCAAGAAACTGTGTTAATGCTCTTATTAGGGTTGCAGCCACAAAATAGGGAAATGTGGCTTTGAGTTTCAAACCTATCACCCCACCTCAATGCTTGCACACCAACAGGCATCGGGTTATGGTCTTGGTTGTCAGCCCTAATGCTCACCCCATTCTTCTATACGGTACCCATCACAGCTTTTTACTTATGGAATGGGTGAGCGTAGGGCTGACAACCCCAAGGCACCCCTGATGCCTGTTGGTGTGCACAGCATGGGTGTGTGCTAGGTTTGAAACCCTAGCCCACATTTCACTACTTTTGTGGCTTGAACACCACTTAGATCATTAACACAGTTTCTTCAATATATATATATATATATATATATATTTATATTTATATTTATATAGTACTGGGAATACAGCACAGATAAAACCATGCATGAAATACAGCGCTGTAAGAAGCACTAATGGTTCTGCAGCAACAGGTGTTTAAGCATGCAGTTATAACTGCTACCTCTGTCGCTGTAGACTGCGAAGGAAACTGAAGGATGCCGCGGGGGCGGTGCCTGGCCAAGCCGCCCCATGGAGGAGTGGCTAGAGCACCTGCTCTGGTAGGCATCGGGGCCTGGGCTGTGAATTCAATTCTTCCCAGGTCCCACTCTGCTGTGGCCTTTAAAAACAAACAAAAAACAAATAGTCCTGGTCTGAGTTTTTCTTTTCTCCCAAAGTCCATGATCCCTGGAGCTGATTATAATTAGTCCGGGGTTTGTGGGAGCCCACCATATTGGGGTGTCCCCACAAAACTAAGATATTTCTCTGGTGTGCACTGTCTTGTGGTCCTTGGCATTTTGTGGTAACGTTGTTTTGCCACACGCTGCTTATGCATGGCATTGTTGCTCTCACGTGGTTTTGACCTCAACATTATGACCCCATTCTGATATATATATATATATCTATATATAATAAGAACTGGTATATAATGATGAACACATGCTGAGTTTCCCTCATTCCACGATGTCCACACTGTCTTCCCCTATGCACACACTATGCTTCAGCTGAACCGCGCTACTGACTAGCATTACCAGAACCAACTGCTTCCTATAATTTGCTGGGTAGTGTTTTTAAGGTGAAAACACTGCGGTATTATATAAAACAAAACATAGGAGGTGTGTAAAACTTGAATTTTACACCACTTGGTGTGGGATGCTTTTATTAACCCTCAGCTTTGCTCTCAGGATTTATGTAGCATCCTCACTGGGTGTGTGTAACATTCTCTGTTTTACACACCTCCCCATGTATTATTCTATAGCAAGACAGATAAATAGATAGATAGATAGATAGATAGATAGATAGATAGATAGATAGATAGATAGATAGAGTTTAAAGCTCTTGGAAGTAAAAGGTACAGCATAGTAGTCAAAGGTACTGTAATTATTAGTCTGAGCAGACATGATTACTCTCACTGGAGGTTTTCCTTGTCAAGGTATGGAAGGAGTTAAACATGTTGAAGCAACATGAGCTCTGAATGCAATAGGCCCATTTTTTATTTCAACTACAGGTTATTTAGGGCAGGGTTATGCTGTTAGGGAGCTGGGGTCACCTGGAAGGAGGAGGGAGGAAAGAAACAGAAATTTTCTGTGTATCTGATTTGATATAGAGAGGAGGGGATGGGGTGGAAAGCCCTCCTGATACACCCCAGCATCTTATTCACCTTACTATAGGCCTTGTTTGTTTGATTGTTTGAGGGTGTCACTGGCGATAACTCCCAGCTTCTGTTCCTAAACCATAGTGCTAAGTCTTACCTCACCCATCAAGTACTCTGTCCTGGGGTTCTTGTTCCCTAGGTGCATCACCTTGTACTTTTGGTGTTGAATTTTAACTACTAAATTAGAGCACCTTTCTAGCCTTTGCAGGTCACTCTGAATTTCCCTGATTCCTTGTTGCTATCCACCCTCCCAGAGAGCTTAGTGTCATCTGCGATAAGACACAACCCATCCTGGATTTCTTTCTCCAGTGTTGCTAATGAACATATTGAAGAGGACCAGACCCAGAACAGATCCCTGTGGTACCCCACTCATGACCTCTTTCTCTCTGACCCTGTTAACCACAACCCTTTGCTGCCTCCAGTTACCTACCTATCTTTCTATGTCCCTAGTCCCACCCAGATCATCCATCTTTTCAGCCACCGCCTGTGAGGCACTGAGTCAAACCCCTTGCTGAACTTGTAGTAGAGTAAATCCACAGTGTGGCCCCTATCCTATGCCCTCTTCACCCAATCACAGAAAACTATCAGGTTAGGCTGACAAGACCTCCTTGCTACAAACATGTGCTGTTTACTATCCTGGAGACCATTACAGTCCAGGAGTTCACAAGGTCCTCTTTGACCAGTGACTCCATCAGCTTCCCTAAAATAGAAGTAAGAATGGCATCTGTAGTTCCTCATTTGTTCCTTGTCCCCCCATTATGGAGTGGAACTACACCCGCCACCCTCCAGTCCTTCTATAACTACCCCATCTGTAATGAGCTATTATATAGTCCTACCAGGATTCAACCAATTCCACGGCCAGATCCCTGAGCACTCTTGGATGCATCCTACCCAGTCCAAGGGCCTTATCTATCTTTAGGGTGGCTTGCCCTTTCCGTACCCTTTAGCTGTAAATAATGGCTGCCTTATCCCTGGCACTCCCTTTGTGGCCACTTGATGCCATTCTCTGACAAGAGCCGGTTGTCCTGCTAGTGATGACAGAGCAAGCGTAATCATCAATGATAGCAACCTTTTGCACGTTCTCCTCTACCACCATACCCCCAGATAGCCTAAAGATTCCCCTTCTTTCTTCCTTGTTTCCTAATATACCAGAAAAATGTTTTTCTCTCTCCTTGACCCTCTCTATAATATACAGCTCTGTGTCCTCTTTGCCTCCCTAACACTCTCTTTGCTTCCTTATTTCTCACTAAGTCTTCTCCCATTCTTTCTTCCCCTGCTTTTCTTTGTACCTGGAGATGACCTTTTCTAACCCAGTAATACTCAGGTATTCATAACTTTCTGCAGTAAGCCTGAAGGTTTGGACTGCAGAGAGAATGGAACGTATGCAAATGATGGAATCATCAGCACGTGATAACTTTTCAAATGCTGCCCTATACTAACTGCCAATGTTCTAAACCTCCTCAGATTTTACTCTCTGCTGAACAGTCTAGTCGCTTCAGTGTCGCTCTTCATCATCTGTCGAAGTGAAGAAACTTATAAAAACATATAAGTATTCCTTTATTTATTCAATTGCTGCCTTATACTGATTGTTTTATTTAGCTGAACTTGTTTTGTAGTAATTTAGTTATTTTTGCCGTTCCTCTTGGTTCGGGATAACCGGGAGGAACAGGCTAGTTTTTGTAGCCTAGGGGTTTTCTAGCGCAAAACCCGCTTTATTTTTGTTTTAAAATATTGTTTAAAAGTGTTTTTGTAACCGAAGTTATTGGTTACTGAACTGCTAGTACTGGTTCCAGAATTTTTGTCGGTTTGGTTCCTCGGTTCTCTTTGGTTCCAGAACCGAACATAACACGTATTATTGTTTTAAATGTTTTGCCTTTTGCGGTTCTCTTTTGTCAGTTTAAATGGCAGAAAAAATGAAGAAGAAGACCAGGAGCCTGGTTTTAAGAATTGTATACAATGTGGGACGTTTTTTGTAAAGGCAGATAAGCACACTATGTGTGTTGCTTGTCTGGGTTATGAGCATCTTAAAGAGGATTGTCAAATCTGCCTGACTTTCCTGAAAAACAATTGAAAAATGCCTGGAATGGCTAAAGAAAAAGCTCCCTAAGGGTCCCTCTGGCTCTGACCAGCCGATATTCTCTGTTACTATGGCTGAACCCACACCTGTAGTTACTTCCACCCCTGATACAGGTGATAAAATTACTAAGAGGTCTTCTGAACCGCTAGCTCCCCGTTCCCTCTAAGAAAGCATGCAAGCTGAAGCATACTGAACCCCCAAATGTTAACCAGGGACTTCTGTATCTGCTAGTGTCATGCCAACTCTGAAATTGCACAGGCTTTTAAAGTTATTCAGGTTTTGCAGGTTTGGTGCCTCCTGCACAGCAGCCACCTGTCATGGCAGGTCAGCCTGGCATTATTCCCCTATTGAAGAGGAGGAATGCAGTGATTATGAGGAGGATGAAGGGGAACCCATCTTGCCCAAAGTCTCCCTGAGCAGGACTTTGGATCCCCCAAGGACATCTGAAGATTTTTCTTCTCACTTTACCTATGTGAGAAAGATGGCAGATGCCCTTGACATCTCCACAAGGGAAGAAGTGGAGGATGAGGAGGAAACAGAATATCTGGAGATGATGGGTTTAACTCCCACCAGGCCCTCCTCCTCCCAGTCAATACATTTTTAAGAAAGATGCTCTAAAGTTGTTGCAGACCCCAAATTCTGCCCCCGGATAAGAGGCTGGACAAGAAATATCAGTTGGAGAGGAAGGGGCAGAGTTCCTCTTTCTCATCCGGATCACCAAGGGGTCATCCAACTGGCAGCCTCGATAAGGCTAGAGTCCCTCTGGCATCCTACCCACCAGATAAGGACTCTAGGAAAATAGATAGTATGGCTATTAAAGGATACCTGTCAGCCTCCCTAGCCATGTGACAAGCTAACGTCCACGCCTGTGCTGCCCAGTACCAAAAGTCCCTGTGGCAGTCAGTATTGGCTATTTCACAGAAAGTTCCCTCACCCTGTCTGATAACCTAGCAGAAACAGCTAGGTTTGGGCTAGAGGCAGCTAAGTACCAATTCCATTTATCTGCTGATACCAATGATACTGCAGCCAGATGGATGGCAAATGTAGCCCAGAGGAGATTTGTTCGCTGAGGGCCACAAATCTTACTGCTGACACACAGTCTAAGGCCCTGGATTTTCCTTTAGAGGAAATGCTCTATCGGAGAATCCACTGTGGCATACATGAAGAAGGTAGATGAGTACAAGGCCACCTATAGGAGCAACTCTAGTAGAGAGAGAGAGAGAGAGAGAGAGAGATTCTCCATCCACCAGACCTTATGGAAGGAGGCTGGGGCAGGTCCTTCAACACCAGGCCCTTTTCCAGCCAGTGGCTATACCCAGTACCAACAGTACCCACAGCAGGGTACTTTAGGGGCAGGGGTTGAAGGAGTCTGGTGTGGAGCCCAAGCACAACCTCCACCCCAAACTAAGCAGACTCCCTGAAGTACAGGCCACCTCCTCACTCCCTGTCAGAGGCAGACTTTCCCACTTCCTCCAAGCTTGGCTGACCATCACCACAGACAAGTGGGTCCTGGAGGTAGTCGATCAGGAGTCTGTCTCTGGGTTTCAGATCCCTTCCTCATTTAACAGCCAAGGGTTTCAGTGCACCTTCCTGGCAGAAAAGATTCTGCTGGAGGCAGAGGTCCAGAAACTGCTACTTTTAAAGAAGTGGAATCTGTCCCAAACCCACTGAGATGAAGGGCTTTTAGTCCAGATACTTCCTCACCACAAAGGAAAGTGGGAGTGGCACCCTATATTGGATCTCAGAGCCCTAAACAAGCATCTAAGAAAGCCAAAGTTCAAAATGGTAACTTTAACACTGATTGGCCAACAATCCAATGGGGAACTGGTTGGCATCACTGGACTTGAAAGACGCTTATTTCCACATTCCCATAAAAAGTCTCACAGGAAATACCTCAGATTCAAACTCCCTTCAGGTCATTACCAATTTTCATCTCTGCCTTTTGGCCTTTCTTGACCCAAAGGTGTTTACAAAGTGCCTAGCACCAGTGGTAGCACAACGTCAAGGTGTGACAGTTTTCCATATTTGGATGACTGGCTGTTGGTGGGCAAATCACCTCAACAGGTCCTTCAGTGCTTAAACCTTACTCATGACCTCCTGGAATCCTTAGAATTCATTATCAATCTCAAAAGTCAATCCTCACTCCTGCATGAAGGTTGCAGTTCATAGGGGCAGAGATAGACACCCTGCAGGGCAAGGCCTACCTTCCACTAGACAGGATCAAAAATTTTCAGCTAGTGGCAAATTCCTTAGCCTTGAACAGGAGCAAGCCTGCAAGACAGTTCTTGCAACTGGGTCATCTGGCTGCATCTACAGCCACCGTGCTGGGTGCAAGATTTCAAATGAGGGACATTCAGTTCCACCTCAGGACTCACTGGAGTCAAAGGAAAGATTCTCTGTCAAAATCCATTCCGGTCACCAGAACCCTGCTGCAGGCCTTGCAGTGGTGGAAAGAAGTTCCCAATCTAAGGAAGGTGTTCCCTTCAGAAAGACAACCCCTCAGTTGTTCTCATAACAGATGCATCCCTTTGGGCTGGGGCATCCACTTGGAAGATCATATAGTACAGGGCACCTGGTCAGCTTCAGAGTCCCTCCCGCACATAAACGGTTTGGAACTCAGGGCTGTTTTCTGGCTGTAAAAATTTTTTCAGGACTGGTACAGTCAAAGGTGGTACAGGCCAGAACAGACAATACTACCACAATGTACTACATCAACAAACAGGGAGGCACGGGTCAGGGCCCCTTGCACAGAGGCCATGAAAATGTGGACCCTGGCGTATTCTCTGGAGTCTCCTTGCAGGCAACATCTACCAGGAAAGGACAATACCCTGGCAGATGCCTTAAGTTGAATCAACTAGGCCCACCATGAATGGACTCTGAACAAACAGGTGGTGGACATAATTTTCCAAGGTGAGGCACTCTAGAGGTGGACTTGTTCGCATTCCACCAGAACCACCACTTGCCTCAGTATTGTTGCAGGCCACCAGATCAGGGCACTTTGCCACTAGATGCCCTGACTCTAGATTGGTCAGGGAGGTTCCTCTACACTTTCCCTCCTTTTCCCTGGTCTTTAGAGTGTTGCTCAAGCTTAGGTCCCATTCAGCATCCCTGATCCTAATAGCTCCGGACTGGCCCAGGCAGCCATGGTACTCTCTAGTGCTCTCAATGTCTGCAGCCAAACTGATAAAACTCCCTCTGAGGCACAATCTATTGACCTCAACCAGGGACCCTGTTAAACCCGAACCTCAAGTCCTTCAATCTCAAAGCTTGGTTCTTGAGAGTTAGAGTATGCTAACTTGCAACTCTCTGAATCGGTACTTCACATTCTGAGAGGCTATAGGAAACCCTCTACTAAAGCGTATTCCTCTAAGTGGAAAGGTTTTCCATCTGGTGATCGAACTACGGATTTGATCCCATTACAGGCTGGGGTCCCAGCTGTTTTGGATTACCTCTCTCATTTACATTCTCTGGGTCTATAACCAAATTCACTCAAGGTACACCTTGCAGCATTGTCTGCTTACATTTCTGCTGGTGCTAGGGTATCGCTAGCTTCAGACCCCATTTTAAAAGGTTCTTCAAGGGTTTGGCTCATTTGCACCCTCCCACAGGGTACGGTGCCAGCATGGGACCTTAATGTTTGTATAGCCAAGCTCGTGGGCACCTTTGAGCCCTATGGCTACAGGTCAACAAATATGTCACTTGGAAACAGTTTTCCTACTGGGAATTACTTCTGCTAGAAGAATAAGTGAACTACAAGCTCTCTCTGTGGAGCAAGATTATATCTCCTTTCATGGAGATAAGGTAGTTTAAGAACAAATAAAAATTCCTACCAAAGGTAGTTTCTGATTTTCATCAACCAGTCCATTACCCTACCTGTCTTTTCACTGAGCATTCTACTTCTGGTGAAGAGGACTTCATAGTTTGGATGTAGAGAACTCTTAGTTACTATATTACAGCCACTGAGGACCATAGGCAGGACAGAAAACAGCTGTTTCTGACCTTTGGGGATGTGGGAAAAGGTAATCCAGCTTCTAAAAGATCTATTTCTCATTGGATAGTCCAGTGTATTCAATTCTGCTACACAAAAGCTGGTAGGGAGCCTCCAACAGGGTTGAGGCACATTCCACCAGGGGACAGCTGCTACACTTGCAGCTGCAAGGGATGTTCCTCTAGTGGATATCTGTAAAGCAGCTACCTGGAAAACAGTACACACCTTTACAAAGCATTACAGTCTAGACATCCTGTCCAGAAGTGATGCTTGGTGTGGCACAACAGTCCTGCAGAGTCTATTTCCCAAGTAAATGTTCTGTGCCACCTCCAGAGGTACTGCTTTTTGTCGGTGCAGAAAGTTATGAATACCCAGCATTATGCAAGAAGAAAAAATCACTCACCTTAGTAATTTGTTTCTTCCAGTGATACTCAGGTATTCATAACTTCCCACCCTACCTTCCTTCCAGAACTCAAGCCTCTGCACTCTCACATGCTACTCTACCACAAAGGGTACACCACAATGTGTATATATGTTGCCACATAGTGGTACAAGTTAGTAAACAAGGCTCATGGTCTTTATTTTTGCATGTTTTGCTGGCATGCTGATTTTTCAGTAATGTTTCTGTGTTTTCTCAGTTGGAGTTTTCTCTTATGACAAATTAGGGTCATTTGAATTATCTCCTTTTCAAATACTGTTTGTTTTTACAGGGTTGCTTGTCTTTTCAGGCTCCTAGAAAATCTGAGGAGGTTTAGAACATTGGCAGTTAGTATAGGGCAGCATTTGAAAATTATCATGTGCTGATGATTTCATCATTTGCATCGTTCCATTCTCTCGGGCAGTCCAACCCTTCAGGCTTACTGCAGAAAGTTATGAATGCCTGATGATCACTGGGAAGAAAAGAATTACTAAGGTGAGCAATTTTTTTTTCTTGGCCCTCACCACTTCCTGACTCTTGCCCAAAACCATGATGATCTCTTGTTCCTTTTGGTAACTCTTCTCATTTATAATGTAGATGCTTTGAAAATGGCCCCTTTATTGTACCCTTCTCTCTTCCACCTCCTATTCTGTCTACTACAACTAATTTGTCCCAGACCAACTCCATCAACCTATTGAAGGTTGCCCTTCTGAAATCAAGGACCTCAGCTCTCAAATAGGGTTTTCGGTCCCAAAGGCCAGTTCAAACCAAATAGAGTTGTGGTTGCCCTTCCGTAGTGGGTCCCCTACTCTCACAGCTCCTATCACCTCTGAGTTGGTGAGCACCACATTGTGAAGGGCCTTCTGCCTGGGGGCCCTTAACTAGCTGTACCAATAGACAGTCCTGAAATGTATCCAGCAAAGCTTGACTTCAGGTACTCCTGACTCCTGGAACATCCCAATCGATGTCCAGCAAGTTCAGATCACCCACTGCCACTGCTCTCCTCTGCCAACCCCATTTCTAGTTCTTCCCCAGGCTCTCTGTCTCTATTCCCCTTGCCTTGGTGGTTTGCAGATCACCCCAGCATAGATTCTTGCCTGAGGCCACTGTGAGTTGCACCATGGTGACTCTGTCTCCCCATTACTACCACTGGTGCACACATCTTCTACAACCTCAGTGCCAGCTTTGACATAAGGGCTCGTCTCTCCACCTACCTTTTCCTCTATCCTCCTGAACTTTAAATATCCAGGGAATGTCAGGTCCTAGCCATTATTTTCTGCAGCCTAGGTTTATGTGACAGCCACAAGTTCCATCTCATTGTCTGCCATCATTGCCTGGAGCTCACTGATTTTATTATCCAGGCTCCTGACATTAAGGCAGACCTCTTCCATCTATCTCCTCTACCCTTTTACTATTTGCCTGTCATTCTTCCCCGGTCCTCTTAGCTCGTGTTTGTTGTGGTGTTTGCACACTTTGTGCTCCCTCTCCCTAATGTCCCTTCTCCCAGCTCAGTTTGGACCTCACCTCTATTTTTACCCACTGTGCTGCTATAAGCCTCCAGACATGGGGTGTACAAGCTAAGTTTCCCTTCCTTGCGCATGTCGCCATGGTTCCTCTCATCCCAGTCTCCTCTGCAGTGAGTTTAAATGCGTAATATAGACATCAAGCTTCTGCCTAGTGCACTGGCTCCTTCTCTTGTCAGGTGGAATCCATCACCGAAGGTCCTCCTGTCCCAGAAGTCCCCCAGTCCCCACAAAGTGCTACCCCTTCTCCCTGACACAATTCCTTAATGCACCCACTAAACTCCTCTGTATCACCATACCTACATCCCTTTTCTTCCCTGCACCCATCCTCTCTGTTCTGTCAGTATTCCAGATGACTGATACACCTGGAAAGCATCTGATGCTCCTTCTCTTCCCCCATCACTTTCTCCATCCCCTTTAGCATTAAGTCCCCAACTGCTATGATTTTCCTTGCTGCCATATTCTGACCCCCTCAATGGGTGTTACCTTGTCAGTCAGCTCTCACTTCCCAACCCGCTTCCAGACCCCCTTCTCCCCAACCCAGGGAATCAGTTACCTGTTCCTCTTCCAGTGGTACAAAATGATTTGCAGTCAGTGTCAGGGAGCTTTTGACTTATATTCTCATGTCTGTCCTTGCTCTCTTCCCTTCCTTACTGCCCTCCATCCATCTAGGCCAGTGGGCTGCTGGGGGGAGTGCAACATATATCTCGGATGCTAACTCAAGCCAGTGACACAGTAGAGATATCTCATCCTGTGCTGCTACCAGTTGTGCTTGGAGCTTCACAAATCTTTTACACAAGGGCAATGTTCCACCCTCCTGAGTGTAGCCCAAGTAGAGTGCCCATAGTCACTGCAGCTGGCTACCCTGTCATACCTGCACTTCCTGCTGCCTATGGCTCACCTGCAATAGTCCCCCTCTTCCAACAGTCACTTTCATTCCTTTGCTCTGTTCTGTATCACCCTTCCCTACAGTATATAAGAGTGATACCTCTACTATATTGGGCTGCAGGTATCTAGAGGCCAAGGGGCACAGGACCCAGGCAGCATGGATCTGCAGCGAGAAGGTCATGCCAGACAAATCTGATAGATTTCTTTGACTGGGTGACAAAAGTAGTAGATCAGGGAGGGGCTGTGGACATGGCCTACCTAGACTTTAGCAAGGCATTTGACACAGTCCCACACAAAGATTAATATACAAGTTAGTCAGCCTGGGAGTGGGTCCCAAGATGACAGCCTGGGTAAAGATGGCTGGAGAATAGGACACAGAGAGTAATAGTAAATGGAGTCCACTCTGAAGAAAGGGGTTACTAGTGAGAGTGCCCATGAGTTCAGTATTAGGACCAGTCCTCTTCAATGTCTTTATAAGCGACATTGCAGAGGGACTGGAAGGAAAAGTATATCTCTTTGCAGATGACACAAAGATCTGCAACAGAGTTGATGCACAAGGTGGGGTGGAAAGGATGAGAAGGGACTTGGCAAGGTTAGAGGAATGGTCAAATGTATGGCAGCTTAAATTCAGTGCTAAGAGGTGCAAGGTAATGCACCTGGGAAACAAAACCAGGGAAGAGTACACAATGGGGGTGAGATACTAATAACAACAAAAATGGAAAGGGACCTGGGGTAGTCATATCAGATGATCTAAAGGTGGGCAAGCAATGTGGAGAGGGCAGCAAGGAGGGCTGGGGGATACTGGGATGCATAGGGAGGCATCACCAGTAGAAAACAGGAAGTTATTATCCCTCTGTGCAGACAGCTGGTGAGACCCCATCTGAGTACTGCATGCAGTTCTGGAGACCCAATCTCCATAAAGACATAGACAGGATGGAAACTGTCCAGAGGGAGGACAACTAAGCAACTAAAATGGTGCAGGGTCTGCACGGAAGACATATGAAGAGAGACTTAAGGAGTTTAATATGTATAGTCTCGAGGAAAGGAGGAGAGGAGACATGATAGAAACTTTCAAGTACCTCAGGGAATCAACAAAGTCCAAGAGGTAGCATCTTTCAAAAAGAGGTGTGCAAGAACAAGGGGCACAATATGAAGATGGGGCGGCTCAGAGGTAATTTAAGGAAGTATTTTTCACAGAGAGGGTTGTGGATGCATGGAATGGCCTTCCGGAGGAGGTTGTGGAGTCAAAACCAGTGGTGGAATTCAAGCATGCATGGGACAGTCATAAGGCAATTCTAGGGGGTGGGGGTAGGAAGAAGTAGGCTGCTGGTTAACTAGGATCTGCAGCTTATCCATTAGGTAGGGAAATGGGCAGACTGGGTGGGCCAAGCAGTCCTTATCTGCCGTCAAATTCTATGTTTCTATGTTTCTATATTGCACTATCTGCTTTTGAATTCCTGCCTAACTCCCCTTTCCTAATCTGCTCTATCACCCTGCACTAAGTTGTGTGTTAGCTGATAACAGTTTGTTTGTCCTCTCTGTCTGTGACTTACCTTTCTGGGCTATCAGGCACAAAGTCCACTATGGTACTGTGGACTACCAGTAGAGTCCTCACCATGAATGAGAGTCTGAGTGCTTTTGCACTGGACCAAATACATAAGTTGACGCAGATAAGAACCGTAAGGCCCATCCAGTCTGTCCATTTCTTTTTCTGCCTTATAAATGTGCCATTGGCCTTTGCTCTGTCAATGGCCTATCTATTCATACTCATCTGTATTGCTCCCTTATGCCTATCCAATGCCTGTTTGAAGCCATGCACTGTATTCATATCCACCACTTCCTTAGGTAGGCCATTCCATGCATCCACCACCCTTTCTGTGAAAAGAACTTCCTCACATTACCCTTAATCGGCCTCCCTCTAATCTCATGCTGTGTCCTCTTGTCCTACTATTTTTCTTATATTGAAACATGTTAGACTCTTTCACCTTGTTAATGCCCTTAAGGTGTTTGAATGTTTCGATCATATCACCTCTCTCCTTTGTTTGCTCTAGGGTATACATATTGAGCTCCATTAATCTGTCCTCATATGTTTTCTGATGCAGTCCCTGCACCATTTTGGTTGCCCTTCTCTGGACTGCCTCAATCTAGTTAATGTCCTTGTGAAGGTGTGGCCTCCAGTACTGCAGTACTCCAGATGGGGCCTAACCAGTGTCTTATAAAGAGGATTATTACCTCCCTTTTATGACTTGTGATACCCTACTAACACACCCCAATATCCCTCTAGCCTTACTTACTGCTTTAGAGGTCTGCTTGGATGATTTCAGGTCATCGGTGATGATAATGCCCAAGTTTCTTTCTGAATATAATAATATAATAATAATAATATTTTCATTTTAAGGCACCTTTCAAATGCCAAGGTGCCGTACAGATTAAAATCAGAAACAGATCAGAATAAAACAGTCTTAAAATCAAACAAACATCATAAATACCATTACACAAACTAATCATTCACCATAGGCCTGCTGCCACAGAAAAGTCTTTAGGGCTGATTTAAAGCCCTCCACAGTGATGCACTCTTGTAACCTGACGAGTACAGAATTCAAAGTGTAGGAGCCATGAACATAAATGATCTGGCCCGAAAATTTCAAAAGTACCTTAGGAATCTCTAGCAACCCCTCACCCGGCTGAGTGGGTGATCACCCAGAGGCGATAAGAAACCAGGAGCTCTTTCAGGTAGTCCTGGCCCAGTCCATGTAGGGCTTTAAAGTCAGCAAGCCAACTTTAAAGGTGATCTGCTACTGAACTGGCAGCCAGTGCAGTTTTCCAGTAATAATATAATAGGACCGAGAAGATCCTGTTAAAAGCCGGGCTGGCGTTCTGCATCAGCTGCAGGTGGCATATTCCACCAGAAAGCCCTAGGTATAGAGAATTGCAGTAATCTAAGTATGAGGACACAAAGGAATAGACCAAAGCAGGAAGGTTGCTGATGGAACCAGATGCTTAATCCTGGAGATATTCCTTAGATGGTAAAGGAAGATTTGAAGACAGCCGACATCTGCGAATGCAGGGTCAACCCTTCATCAAAAATGACCCCCTGTTTCATACCTGGTTAGAAGTCATGAGCAGGACACCCCTGAGAACAAGTCAGAGGGTGACCCACCTCCGAACCTCCTGTCCAGCGATCAGGTTCCACAACCATCACCTCAGTCTTACCAGAGTTCAACTTCAGCCAGCTCGAATCCATCCACTCCTGGATTTCTTTGAGACAGCTATTAAAGACCGAGAGAGCTCTATCCTGGTCAGGCTCAAAGAATGGTGGAGCTGGGTATCATCGGCATAACAATGAAACCTCAGCCCATACCTTCTTAAAATGTCTCCAAGGAGTAGCATGTACACCGTGAACAACATGGGCAGCAAACTGAACCGGAGCGACCTCACAAGACAGAGAAACTGGATCTGATGAAAACACTCCAGATACCACTCTCTGAGTTCTTCCAGTGAGGAATGATGTAAACCATCTGAGGATAATTCCCGTCATTCCACAGATGCACATCATATGGCTAAGTAACAATCCATGGTCCACAGTGTCAAATGCTGATGATAGATCCAGGACAACCAAGATGGATCAGCTCTTCCGATCTCTAGCCATCAGGAGATCACTGAGCACGAACCAGCGCTGTCTCAGTGCTATGTCTCTTCCTTGTGACTGCCGAAACTCCCTCCCACACTACCACGTGGCTTCAGGGTTTCTCTTCCCTATGTGCATGATCTTGCACTTCTTTGCATTAAACCCCAGTTGCCACTCTTCAGACCACTTTGCTAGTTTATCCAGATCTCTTCTCATTCTGCCCAACCCATCTGGATCATCTACTCAGTTGCAGATCTTGGTGTCATCTGCAAACAGACAAACCTACCCTGCAGTCCATCTGCAATGTCATTGATGAAGATATTGAAGAGGACTGCCCCAGGACTGATCCTTGAGGTACCCACTTGTGACTTGCATCTCTTCTGACTGTATGCTGTTTACCACCACTCTCTGTTTTCTGCTGTCAACCAGTTTGCCACCCAGTTGACCAACTTCTCACCCGCCTCAAGCCTACCCAGCTTATTAATCAATCTTCTATGTGGAACAGTATAGTAAGCTTTGCTGAAGTCAAGGTAGGTGACATCAACTGCTCCTTCAGTCCACCACTCTGGTTACCCAGTCAAAGAAATCTATGAGATTAGTTTGACAGGACCTTCGTTTTGTAAACCCATGCTGTCTTGGATCCTGTGCTCCTATGGATTCCAGGTGTTGCACTATCCTTTCCTTAAGGAGTGCCTCCATAATCTTGCCCACTACTGAGGTAAGACTGACTGGTGACTGACTGGTCTGTAGTTCCCTGCCTCCTCCCTGCTACCACTCTTGTGGAGCAGGATCACATAAGCCCTTCTCCAGTCTTCTGGGACCTCTCCTGTGCTCAGAGACTCACTAAACAGTTCTGATAATGGCTCTGCTAATTCCACCCTTAGCTCCTTTAGTACCCTGGGATGTATGCCATCAGATCCCATTGCTTGTCCACCCGAGCTTATCGAGCTCTTGTAGGACTGTTTCTTTTGTGAAGGGACTAGTGCTCCCCTCCCCCCGTGTCCATGGTGCTGAGCTGTGGGCCCTGCCTACCTCCTCTTCAGTAAATACTGAGCAGAAGTATCTATTTAGGATAGATGCTTTACATAGTCCTCCTCCTCCATGCCCCTTATCTCCTTTGATCTTAGCGGTACCCCTCTGGACTTTCTCCTTTCACTAATGCATCTATAGAAAGTCTTGTCACCTTCTTTTACTGTCTGTGCTTATGTTTCCTCAGTTTGGGCCTTTGCCTGCCTTACTGCTGTCCCTGCTTCCCTTAGGGAAGTTTGGTATGCCTCCCATCTTCATCCCATTGCGTTCCCTTATATTTCCTGAAGGCCAGCCTTTTGGCTCTGACCTTTTCTGCTACTGTTTTTGAGAACCAAAGTGGTCTCCTTCTTCTTTTACTTCCTTTTCTCTCTAACACAATGGGATGTTGCTTCAAGTATTGCATCCTTAATGCTTGCCCACTTTGCCTGTACCCCCTCACCTGTATTTATTTTGCCATGGCTAGCTTAACTCTGTTGGCCATCTTATCAAAGTCAGCTCCTCTGAAGTCCCATATTTTGCCTTGGAATGGGATGATTTAGTTGTAGTGGCCAAACTGAACCATATCATATGATGGTCACTGGCCCCAGGTGACCTTCTACCTAGAGATCTGTGATCCTTTCCCTGTTAGTCAGTACTAGATCTAGAATAGTCCTGTCTCTTGTGGGTTGTTGTACCAGTTGTCTGAGGCCTTCCCTTGCAGCGAATCCTTCATGTTTCTAGTTCTGGCAGATGTTCCTGCTGGTACTGACCAATCTGTATCTGGCATGTTGAAGTCTCCCATTATCAGAACCTCCCTTTAGCTGTCATGTTTTGTATATCTTCTAACAGTAATGTGTCTAGGTCCTCCCCTGGTCTGGGGACTGTAGACAACCCAGTTCTTATGGCTGCTCCATTCCCTGTTTCAGTGCAACCCACAGTTCTTCTGGCTCCTTATGTGTATTCTGAATTTCTGTAGCTTTGATATTTTCATTGACATACAGGGCACTCCACCTCCCCCTTCTGCACTCAGTCTCTTCTGAACAGTACATAGCCAGGTACTGAAGTCTCCCAAGTGTGGTTACTGGTAAACCATGTCTCGCTAATTGCTACTATGTCCAGTTTTGCCTCTGTCATTATTGCCTGCAGGTCTGGGATCTTGTTTCCCAGACTGCAGGCATTCTTACATGATTTTCCATTGGCCAGATTTCAATTGTGCTAGTTGTTGGGTGAGGCCTGGCATTTCCCCTGTGCATCGTATGGGGCTGGACATTTTCCTTACCTGGTGATGCAAATGAACTGCAAACACGCTGAACTCCTGTTTGACCGCTAGCTGAGGGGAGGGTTGTTCTTCCCATTTGACGTATGGGGTGCTGCACCTCTCCCAATTGCTAGTTTAAATATTCTGCAAGGCGTCAAACATCTGCCCCAATGCACTGACTCCTTCCTTAGTCAGATGCAGTCCATCAAATTTATAGAACTTTCGCTCCCAAAACTGTTGCCAGTTCCACAAATCTGTGTCCTTTTTCCTGGCACCAGCCCTTGAGCAACATGTTTAGCTCCCTATCTCCCTTCTCTGACCTTCCGTCCATCTGCTCCCCTCTCCCAGACTGGCAGGATCTCAGAGAAGGAGATGCCAGATGAAATGGATGATAGTTTGTCACCCAGCCTGGTCAGGTGTTCCTTGGTCTCCACAAATGGCAGGTGACTTAAATACATGGAACCACTTCCTCAGGTCCCTATTGTGTTCACCCCAGGATAGTCCTTGGGATCTCTCTCGGGGTATAACATTGGGGATGGGAAAGTAAGGGTGGGCAGCTGTGATACAGATGAGGTTTGGTGCACAAAGAAAGCTAACTAATCTGGTCTGGGTCATAGGACACTGTAGAACAATTTCCCAATGAGCTTATAGCGGGCATGGATATATGGTTTAATGTGCTAAATCAAATAATTCTACAGAACTGTCAGAGTGAAAGCTAGGTGTGCTATGTTTATGTTGGCTCAAGACATAACAGATCCTTCACCTATGTACAGTTACAGCTTTATCGGTTGTTCTGCTGTATTGCTAAAATGTACAATACATTTTGTAAGCACGAAAAAGGAAGTGGAATATCGCATTCTAACTGAGATGGGAATGACACTTGACAGTGACACCATAAAAAGACTCAACTGGCAAATGTTGCAAACTGGATAGTTAACAAATGAGTAACTTGTTGATTTGGTCAAATGATAGTCAGAAGCATAGCTGTATGAGTCATTCACAGCCCTGCCCACCACGCACACCCAGCCCTGCTCATGTTATTTACTTGCTCTATCTTTTTGGGGCTGGCCAAATGCCTAGTTCAGTTTCTGTCATCAGATGTGTTTGAAGGGTCACATAAGGTCAAGTGCTGTTGCTATAAGCACTCTTATATGAAAAGGTGTGCAATTATACTAAGTCCCCACATGCCTTGGGTGGGTTGTGAGGCACATGAGGCAGAGCCATCGATCACCATTTATAGCGTCACTGAATGTCCCGGAGTGTGTTATTGTTTTTTTTTATTCTTAATCCGTTTATTGAAAAGTACCTTTAGCGCAGGAGCTTGTTTACAAAGGTTCTGTGTCAGAGTAACAAAATTCATTAGGATACAATAACAGCAGCTTCAAACAATTCCAGAGAAATAAGTCAATGCAAATACAATAAGTAAACACAAAGGCAACTTCAAGAGATTTCAATGGAATACAGTCAGAGTACAGTCATAAACAACATAGTCAGTTATGGCAGAGTCAACAAACATGCAAGATTCGGTTAAGTTATAAACAGCTACAGTAACAGTTGCAATGAACAGACAGTGATGACCGAAGAGATCTTTTAAATTGGGCAACATCTGAGAGACTAAGCAGAGAGTCAGGCAGTTCATTCAACCACTCAGCAGCCCTTACAGCAAAGGGCGCTGGCCCAGTTTAGTTCTCAGAAGGGCAGTTCTAGGCAGGGCATTCATTGGCATGCTCCTAGTGTTGTACTAGCCAGCAATGGGGTGGAAGCAGTTTTTAGTGCCAGGAGGAACCAAGCAGTGCCTTTTTGCTGACAGGCGTTTGGTACTTTATTCTGCTAGGTAGTGATAGCCAGTTACTTAGGCCCTGTCCACACTTACAATTAAAATTTGTTAATGGTTTTAAACCGTTACAGGGCTTACCATGCTGCCACATCCACACTTATCGGGACCATGTCTTAACATGGTTCTGTAGCGTTCACACCTCCGAAATGAAAGCGTGTTTTAACACGCTGTCAGCTCGCTGCCAGTGCAGATGAAATGTTGTATCATGGGCGCCAGGAGGATCACTGCAGGGAACATGGATCGGATGCCCGTAACACTGGTAAGTAAAAGCGTTTCTCACTTAAACCATTTTCAAAACAGTGCTAAAACCCTGATTGTTTCAGGGTTTAAACACGGTTTTGAAACTCAGTCGATAACGTTATCAGTGTGTGGACGCGAACGTGTTATCTCGATTTTAAACGTTACAGGGTGTCTGTAACATTTTAAGATCCCAGTATGGACAGGGCCTTAGGGTGTACAGGGAGCAGCTGTGTGTATGCTTTTCAGCTAACATGAATCGACAGGCCTTGTTGCAGATCAGCCTCATTGCAGATCATCTTGCTTCTGTTTAACATGAGTCACTTGCAGATGAGTAGATGGGGAGGCCATAGTCGATGGTGACAGAACAGAACTAGACACAATAGGGTCTCAGTCTCCAGTTAACCGTAAGTACCAGGTTGTCTGCATGTGAGGCAAAAGAAAGTGCATCATCTAGAATGACCCCAAGGTATTTTTAAAATTTCCACTAGTTTGAGTTTTAGACCCTTTTCTTTAAGAATGTTCAGAGGAGGAACCTTTTTCTCAGTTGAGGACTTGTGCAGAGTGTGGTTTTAGTCCTTTTGTTGTTAAGAACCAGTTTGTTGTCAGAGAGCCATGTTTCTATAGTCTCAAAATTGCACTGAAGGTCAGAGGTGAGGTTACCAAGATCGAAGTTTTTGGTATAAATTATGTCATCATCAATGTACAATAGATAGAACATTTGCATACTGACAGGCATCTGGCAAGCAGTTGATGAAAAGGCCAAACAGGAGGGGCTACATATGAAGCCCTGGGCGCACCACTAGATACACTGCTGTCCTCAGACAAGGAGCCGTCAGTCTTCACTCCTGTGAGCGGTTTGAGAGATAGTTTTAGAACCAGGTTACCATGTTCTGTGATAGACCAAGGCAATTTAAGCTTGCTAAGCAACAGCTTGTAGTTGACAAGGTCAAAGGTCTTTGTCAGGTTGATATAAATAGCCCTGACCATGTCACCATTGCCAAGGGCTTTGTGAGTATAGCTTGCATATTCCACTAGTGCAGTATTGATGCTTTGGTGTTTTCTGAAGCCATGCTATTAGGCACACTGGATGTTGAATTTTTCTAACAGGAGATGAGTTGATCTGATATCCATTCTCTCTGGGCCATAGACATAGGGAGAGGACTGGGACTGGTCTGTAGTTAGCAAGGGTAGAGTGGTCTCCACTTCTAAATACCAGTGTGACCAGTGTAGATTTCACGTCACAGGAACTGGGATTACTGCAGGGAGAAATTGAATAATTTTGTTATAGGGTTGGAAAGTTCCTCTAGGGTTGCAAAGTTCCTCTAGGGCTGGGCGAGTAGCTTGATATCAAGTGTATCTCTCCCAACCTCAGTTTTGCCTAAAACCTTTTGATATAATGTAGGTGTCACTTACAGTGACCAGCCCGAATAAATTTGGGGTGACCCAGGTCCAAGTCCAAAAGCTGGTGCATTTCTATACCAGAATCTAGGCAGGGCTGCTGAGCAGGGTCAGTGGGGATGATGGAGCTAAGGTCCGTAAAGACTACATTAAAGAAATTTGCAATCACAACAGGATGTAAGATCTCTTTCTAATCAATCTTCTTGAGCATTGTAGTGGATTTTTTCTTTATCAGGAGCTTGTCAATAATTTTCCAGAATCATGTCCTGTTGCTCAAATTTTGGGTTTGTTGAATCTTGCAGAAGTCGGATTTTGCCTAGCCCCCATGCAGTTGTTTAGGCTTCCCTGTATTTTTGGTAGTGTACTGGGGACTCTGACACCCTAGCCAGTGCCACAGATTGTCCCTCTCTTTCATGCTGGCCAGGAATTCAGTGGAGCTCCAGCCAGAGGGAGTACCACTTACCTGATGTTTTTAGTGGCCAAATTTGTCACGGGCTTTATTGAACTCCACTATTAAAATGTAAGGGCCAAATCAATGTCAGGTATGTCATACAGGTAGCTTCAATCAATTTGAGTCTTGGCTGACTTAAAGTCAGGCACCTACCTTTGTTTAGGCATGGCTAGTAGTGAATTGGAGGCTGGCTTTGGCTATTTAACTGCCCACATGCATTGTACAGGTGAGTGGTGGCTTAGGGTGTCAGGAAGTACTTTGACTACTGTATGTCAGAGTGGGTTGCCAGAATCCAGTCTATTAGAGTCATGCTGCCTGTTTTGTAGTTGGTACTTGTGCATTTTGAGACCATTTGGGAGAGAAAAAGGCTGGCAATCATGTCTTTGCAACGGTGCTGGTCTTAGCAGTCCAACTGGTATTTAAATTGCCAGTGACTATGACTTTCCAGTTCTGGTTCATTTGTTTGAAATAGCTGGAGAAGGACTCAAAACCAGTTTGGCATTTTTCAGGTGGGGTATAAACTGTCATAAAGACAAGAGATTTGATATCTCTACCCAGCAACCATCTCCTGACAGCCAACCCCCACTCCTTGCACATGTTTGGTCCTGGTTCGCCACACTCGCTGCTACCCAGCTACCCCTTTACCCCCATGAGTCCTCATTGACAATGCCATTCCAGACATCTACCTCTACCTCCCCACCTCCTATCCCCTTTCAAGGTTAGGCAAATTTTATTTAAAAGACACCCAATCCGGAGGCTCTGGACACTGTACATAAAACCAATGTCATATCATTCATAAATAAAATAACAATAAAACTACAATATACTTGCATAGAAAAACAGCCAGTAAAACACCAAGACATTATAACAGGTCAGGCTAAAATGATATTTACAATACTGAGTTGGGAAAGGCCTGCTCGAACAAGAAGGCCTTGAGGCGTGCCTTAAAACCTCCACCAAAGGGGCCTCTTCACACTCTTCCTGACAAAGCCACTACTGGCTGCTACCTCCCCTACATAGTAACAAGATTATTTGCACTTAGTAACAGGATTATTTTTGTTTGCTGCAAATTTACTGGAATTAAGTTAACCTGTCTATGTAACTATGAGTGCTTGTCTTGAAATCTGCTTTTGTATTTGTTTATACAACTATGTCCCGCTGTGTTATTATAACTGCTTACCGTGTCACATTTCTGTACTGAATGTTTTTCTGTATGGTAATGTTTTGTGTCCATTGACTTGGAGCCTTTGTAAAAGAGCCACCTTGGCTCAAAGGTTGTAATTCTGAAACTGAAAAAATAAATAAAAATAACAGCCATGCATTCACTATCCCTATTTTAACCCTTGAATTCTATTTTGGAGCCTTGCAGGTCAGACTATAGGTAAATTAGGTTGCCCCACCTCGCTTGTCCTGCTGGCCCTCTGTAAAGAGGTTAAATCCTGGCAGGAGACAGCAGCATCATCTGATATTTTGGGAGTGAGTCAGGTTTTGGTAAGACATATGACATCAGGTTGCACGGACACCACCCAGGTTTAAAACTGTGCAGATTTTGCAAGGAGACTACCAATATTTAGAGATGATTTTTGTTTCCTTTGCTACCAGAACCTGATCCTAGGATTTGCTGGGCCTGGGTTGGGGTGGGCATTGACAGATAGTAAAAGTAAAATTAGTGCAAAACCTCTTGTGGCTCTTAGGCAATGTCTTAGTCCCCAGGAATTTCTCCTGAGGATAAGGCTCACAGACGATCCTGGTAAAACATAGACCACGTGAAATAACGTAGCATTCCCCAGGTGTTACCATGGTACCCCTTCAGCTTGACACCTGACAGCGAAACATGAAAAAAAGACCATTATGGCGACAGTCGCTGTAATGGTCCTTTCGATGTTTAGCTTTCCCTCAGTGTTCTGCCCCTCCCTGGACCAACTCAACCTGGAGTTGATATTCCTTAAGTCTGGGGGTGTGGGGTGCATCCCTCCACAGAAAACACTACCATAGATTGGTGGCACAATACCTGCATTGGTATTGTGCCGTCGCTATCTTGGGAGGTCGGCATTTTCACTGTCGATCTCCTTGGTGCTTCTGTGATACCATACTTATATGCTTATTAGGGAGGGAGTTGGGCTTGGAGTCTTGGGTACTCAATGGGTGTGCTGGAGCACCAGGGATTGTAGGCACAGTCAACCACCCAGGGCTGAGGTGACCTCAGCCACTGTAGGCTTACAAGCTCACAGAACCTTTCATTCAGCAATTGGGTCACTGGTATTAGTGCAAGTAACATTTTCACAGTGATTGTAGTTCCAGCATAAGAAGATATTGTCCCAGAGTAATGAAGCATAAAACCAAAAGACAGGCTTAGGTTGCATTATCTCTAGTAACTGGCACAATTAGAGTAATAATCTTAAGCAAATTACTCAAGGCAGAGTTCCCCAAGTTCACACAATGCAACTAATGTTGCCAGACACAGAGTACCTCAGATAGGGTGTTGCAAGGGGTGTTCCTGGATGTGTTCAGTAAACAGAACCCCTGCACAGGCGATAACAGTCACGGGGACCCCTAGTAGCATGAACTATGTGACACTCAGATACCTCAGTGTCCTGAGCGACTGAGTAATGCAGAAACCTACGTGCTGTCTGAACAGAGTATGCATTAGAACCTTACACAAAAATGTCAGAATACTAGTTACAACATATAGAATAATGGCTGGGTAGGAGGTTATAAATTTTACATCCCCCATGGTGTGGGATGCCACATAAACACCGACAGCAAAGCTTAAGGGTTTATAAATTTGAGTTTTACACACCTTCTCAGCCTTTATTTTATATAATTGCTGGGGATTATTTTGCCACTGCAATTATATAAAATAAATGGACATCACTAGGAAGCCAAGGACTATTCAGGTTTCAGCACGGTCTGTAGGATCATGGAAGAAACATTTACTTTTTGGGGAAGCAGCCCAGTAGTATAAAAGTTAAGAAATATATTTTATTTGGCCTGCTTATTTTTTTTTAATAAACTTATTGCCAGCTTTGAGTCCGGTGAATGGTCCAGCGTTGAGAAGTAGCAGCTGCACAGAGGAAGGAAGAGTGGGGACTATCAATGCACCAGTACAAGGAAACCTGGAGCATGTTCACTGTTATAATCAACTGACTATAGCAGCAAGTTATAACTATGTTTCCCTTGGGAAAAATAACTAGTAATTATAATGAACTAATGAGCAAATATCAGTACACTGGGTTCATCCAGATAGGGTATAGGTGGAGAACATCAGATGATGCAAAGGGCTGTTAGCAGTGGAAAATATGGGTTAAGGAATCAAAATGAAGTCCACCCAGATAGGGTGTAAGTGGGATCCCAGGTAAAGTGGAATGCTAGCAGCAGCAAGAAGTCTAGTACAGTTATCAGAACAACTGGGGCAACCCTTACAGTGTATTGGAATATTGCACAGTGAAACACTGCAGCAAAATTAACACAGTACAGGTAGTGTAGCCAGGCACAGAGTACAATGCACTATAGTTCAATAGCTGGGTGGCCTGATAACACAGTCTAACAGAGTACTTTTGTGTCTCTACAGGTAGATGTTTGCCAGGAGATGAGATAGTGGGTGGGGTGGGAGGGTAGCATGTCTGACTGCCTCCATGGCTGACTCAGGCAGACTCCTCTCTTTCATTGCCTTTTGCACTGAAGTCCTTAGCACTCTGACTACAGCATGGAGGCCCGTTAGTAGTGACCTTACTTTTCAGAGGGCGAATGGCTTTAGGTGGACTTGTGGAGACAGCTTCTCATTCGTGGGTGGTGGGAGGGAGGCACAACTTTGTAGCAGCAGCATAATCGATTGGTTGTTGCAGTATTCTGGAAGCATGACTTTCAGGATAGCTTGCTCTGTGTGTTGTCTGGATGCAGCTTCTGAGGAATCAGTGGTATACTGCAGGAGAAGGGTGCTTTAGGACAGGGACTGGACCACTGAACCTGGGGCAGGATCGTCAACAGTGAGCCAGTGATTGGAATTAGGCTGGCAGAGTGAGTTACAGCTGCCTGTGTTAATCGACAGAGACTATCCCAGCCTCAGGATGACTTGTGGAGGTGTCTTCTCATTAGTGGCTAGCTGGAGGGAGGTATGATTTCATAGCAGCAGCTTCATCAACTGGTGGCCAGAGTATACTGGAGGCATGGCTTTCAGGATGGCTTTCTCTGCTGCGACATTTGGATGCAGCTTCTGAGGGATCAGCAGCGTATTGTGGGGAGGGTGCTTCTGGACATGGACTGTCTCTCGATTCCGGCAGGATCTTCAGCGCAGGTCAGTGGCTGGAATCAGGCTGGCAGAATGAGTTATAGCTGCCCGTGTTTTAAATCTAAGCAGACCATCCTGGCTTCAGGCTGACTCATGGAACCTATGAAGCAGTTAAAACTGGCACCAGACACCACATAGAAATGGATAGATTTATTTACTTTTGTAAAACCTACATGTACCAAATACCAGAAAAATGTGTAGAGGTGCAAGCTTCCTGACTGGTTTTGCACATAATGCATCTTCCGGGGAGGTGGGGTGCAGTACCAGACAGCTATATAACCGATGGTTTAAAGTGACAAGTGCTGGTGCAATGAAATGTGCAAATTTAATATGAAAGAAATGTGCAAATCACAGTTGGAATTGTAAGTGCATATAGCACAAGTGCTTCATGAGTTCAGGATAAACATACGTTCACTTTAAAACAAGTACAGTAACTTTTTCTACTTACATTTTATTGGAAAAATTTGTTCATACAAACCATCAAACTCTATAAATTGTAGTACTTAGTAAAGAAGAAGATAATGACATATATCTAAGGCTTACACATTCCTGTAAGTAAGACCATTTTACATAACCTCCCAGTAGAATTTTTAACATCTTACTCAGGCAAACAACCTTGTGCAACTCACCCCAAGTGCCAATGAACAGGCTTTTATCTGAATCAAGGAATAATATACGTAATGTATCATGGTGATATATAACAACCATAGGTTCCATCTGTTCTGGATTTTATCTTCTGTTTTTGAAGATAAGGGTCATTTTCCATCCTATACATGTCTAAATAATGTCCTACCACGAGTTATTGTAGGTGGGGCCTGACTAAGCCAAAGGCAAGTAACAGCTTTTTTAGCTGCAGCTGAGGAGATACCCAGAAGGTATAGATGTACATAATTTTTGACTGAGTCTGGGCATAACAGTAACAGAGATGCTTGTGGGGTTAGATCCCCATAGCCTGTTATAATAGATTGGACCTCAGTGATGAAAGTGAACAGGAAGCGCTCAGGAACTCGGTTCCTGTACCTTTTGCAGCAGGAGCGGAGTTCCTGTACTTCTTCCACTGACACTGGAACTGAAATTCTTAAACCAGTAACATAATGACAGTTTCTGGCCCTGTGACCTGAAATCGGGGTTTCCATAACAGCATTTGACTTGTACAACAGTGCGGTTTTGCTAGAAATACTTCAGTATCTTTACCTGACTCTACCAGTGTCTAAACAGATAGGCGATGTCGTGACACGCTATCCTTCAGATTGAGGTCTGCATTCTGCATTTCGTATTTGCCAGTGCCTGAGTTTCTGTACTTCGGTCTGCCACTTGCACCATTGTTGGACCTCCTTTTAAACCCGTTTCCAAAAGGAACTTAGGGCAGGACAAATCCAAAAGATGTGTGTGGGTGGCGACCTCACATCCACAACCCGCCAGCTGGAGGAATTGTGTGTGGTGGAGAATTTTGAACTAATTAGTGGCATTCAGAGTATCTGATCACTGTTATCCAACTAAATTCTCTCCATTTGTATTAATTCGTTACCTCATGTTGCCAAAACCAGATAAATGCCCAATCCAGGGTTCAAGACAAATGAATAGTTCAGCTTCTCAGTTTAT
This sequence comes from Neoceratodus forsteri, assembly GCA_016271365.2. Taxonomy (NCBI): domain Eukaryota; kingdom Metazoa; phylum Chordata; order Ceratodontiformes; family Ceratodontidae; genus Neoceratodus; species Neoceratodus forsteri. Next base: position 992,289,453 of record CM028135.1, read on the forward strand.
TTGACTTTGCTGTACATCTACATCATTGGGACACTGCAGCGAGTGATAACAGCAAGAAAGAAATGACCAAGCCATGTGCCATGTAGTACAGAGAGAACAAAATGGACCATCCGGGTTATCTGAGCTTCATTGACCTTCAAGCCCAGCTGTGCAGTTAAATAATGTCTCATTTGGAAATATCGATATAGATCCTGCTGGTCCATATTATACTGTTCCTAAAGATGCTGAAAAGGCTTCAGTTGCAGTTACTCTTGTCTGCCATGAAAAAATGGGCTACTAATCCATGGCAATTTAACCCCCTAAAAAATTAACATCGTGGGGACTAGTAATCCTATATTCAGGGCAATGTCTGCATGCTGTATAAAGCTATCGAGCAATTTCAAATCCAGACATGGAGCAACTAAACACACACATGTAGAATTGCTTCATGCAGCATCCACGTGACATCCTGAAACAAACAGCTCTACTGAAGGGCTTCAATAATAACCAGGCTTCAATTGTAGCAGCAGTCAGAAACATATTGCTGGAAAAAAACAGAAGGGCAGGGATAGAGTAGCCAGACTGGAACATCTGTCCTGCATTTAAAAAGAGACATAAGAAAACAGACATTGAGCCATATAATTTCATTTGATCAGGATGGGCACGATATTAATTCTATCATTTAGTCCAGGTGCAGTAAAAGCCCCAGAGTGTAAATGCAGAATGACTTTTTCAAAAGTAACCAAGCTAGATCTCCCTTCTTTCTCCTGGACTAAGCCTGTCAATAGCACAGAATGTAAATCGGTATAGGTTGCCCTACTGCTAACAGACTGAACATGGACTGCCAGAGCATTATTCTCATCTCCTTCTACTATGCTTCAAAGGTATTCACTCACCCTGACCTTATATGGGTGAGTGTTTTCCTCCATCATGAAAAGTCCCACAAGCCAAGATAATTCACATTGTAACACATCTGGTAGATTGCCTGATGAATTACGATCCGTATTAAAAGTGGTAAACTTACAGTTCCTACAGGTATCACAACCACTTGGCAGTGATAGCAATCATACCCCAGGCTATTTTTGGTTGGAGACTATCTCAGTCTATCATTCAAATTAGCCCTCTTTTGTAGACAAATCTAGGTGTCAAAACAGTTGCTGTTATAAGTCTATCATACGACTGGAGGATGTGCCTGTTAATTTGCACCATTTTTCAACTGCCCTTGCCTATATGAAAACGTGGTTACAAAACTGAGTCTTGTGCCCTCTTCTCTTTCTCTTGTTGACCACCAGTAAACTACTCCTGTCCTTGTCTCTTACTTCCTGTCTGGCTCTAGTAATGAGGTCCCAATTATACCTCTAAATAAAAACCTGTCCTGAAGCTAAACTTTTAATTCATATTCGGGCTTTTACTACAATTGCGTGTTACCCTCAACAATTGGGACTTGGGAATGTTTTGAGCTGTATGGCACTGATGGCAGCTAGTAGAATGTAGGAACGTATTGCTGTCAGTCTCATTTCTACAGGGATTGGTACATAGTGTTCCGTCCTTGTTCTTCCTGACAATAAGATCCAGGAAGGAGACCTGCATACTGTCTGCCTGGAATATGAATTTAAGGTTTGCGTTCCACTCTCAGGCAGCTAACAAATTGCTCCTATTCCCAAATCTGGGAATATGAACAACACCTATCTAGGGTAGGAATATATAATGATTTAAACAAGGCATGGGGAGCAGAACTAGAAATAAACAGAAAAGGAAACTAGAAACACCCATTCAGGGTGAGGGTACAAGCGTATCTCCAGGCAACAGAGGAGACTAGTGGTTGCGAATGCTGGGAGAGGTGCAGTGTGGTGGCTCGGGGCAGCATTTTCAGAAAGACCTTCTAGAGACTGTGCTGCTACTCCATCTGCACACACCTCTTTGGTTGAGGGAGGAGGTCACTACACTACAGGCTGAGTTGGCTACGATTTGGGTAACCTTCACCCACCTATAGATCACCAAATCTGCCACCGTTACCTCAGAGGATGCCAGGATGAGGAATGACCAGACTGTGGGGATTCTGGAAGGGTGAGGGTGGTAGGACAGAGGCACATTGCTTTAACGGTACCTCTCTAAAATGTTATGCCACTCTGGTGGAGTGGGACTGCCAGGAGGAAGCACCTGTGGTTGTGACCAAGGGGTCTGTTTGGGTCCTCCATAGTAGAGACCTCAAGGACAGTGAAAGAGGACGCCAGAGAGAATGAAGCAACTTCTGCTGGGGGACCTCAGTTGTGAGGGGAGGTAGATTTTGGAATAGCAAGGGGAGAGGCAGGTTAGGTGCCTACCTGGTGCCATGAAACTCAGGGATGGGAAGCAAATCCTGAGGATTGCTAGGGCAGCAGGATGAGAGGGAGCACTGGATGTCATTGTCCACATGTGGACTAATGATCTGCCTAGGGATGTGGCTGAGATAGTGCAGGGGAGTTTAGGGGCTGGGGAGGGTCTTAGACAGGTAGCTTACTCATTGGCTTTCACTGAGGTGCTGCCTATCTACGACAGGGGCAGGAGAGGAACTCTGCACCAGGAGCTTCAACTCATGGCTGAAGGAATGGTACAGAGAGGAGGTTTGGCTACCTTGGGGCTGGGGACTGACCGAGGTGGATAAGGGCCTATACAAGGGTGATAGCCTGCATCCATCCAGGAGGGTGAACTGCAGTCCTCAGTGGACAGTTTAAATGTTACTTTGATGAATATTTAAAGTAGCAAGGGGGTGGCAGAGAAACGGGAGTCAGAAACTGACCCCCATAGGCTGAAATAGAGGTAAGGAGAACATGAGGAAGAGAATCCCCAGGGTGCAAATTAATAAAGGGATCAGGGTGATACAGATAAAGGGGAAAGGAACAGGAGCATTAAAGAGAGGTGGGAAGGAGGGAGGGCAAAAAGGAAAAAGGAGGGCAACAAGCAGAGTGGAAACAAAATCTGGAAGGCCATGTGTGTGAATGCTATAAGTCTTGGAAATAAGATTTCAGAACTAGAAGCCATCATAGCAAAGGCTAAACTGGATATTGTGGCCCTTACTGAGTCATGGTGCACTGAAAATCATGACTGGGACATAGCCTACCAGGCTATACTTCAGGAAGGATCAGGTGGGAAGGAAAGGAGGAGGTGTGGTGATTTATGTGAGGGAGAGCATAAGACACAGAAATAGAGGTGGAGGCAGAGGTACTGTGGGTCACACGGGAGGCAGAGGTACTGTGGGTCACCCTGGAGATGGGGAATGGAGCTACTATTTGCACTGGAGTGATATACAGACCTCCAGCATGGGGAGGGGGGATTAGACAAGGTACTGCTGGAAGCCACTGGCAAGATGGCAGAAAAGGGGAGGTGCTGCTGGTGGGGGACTTCAACCTACTAGATGTGGATTGGAGCCTCCCCAGCAGTGGCTTCAACTAGAAGGAGAGACATCCTGGACTCTCTACAGAGGGCATTCCTCAGGCCACTAGTCAGCGAACCTACTCGTGATGAAGGCAATACTGGACGTGGCATTCACGAACAGGAGCAGTCTTGCAGATGTCAAGGTGGAGACCACTTGGGGACCAGTGATCATCATATGGTGTGATTCTATATAAGGACGGCTGTGGAATTGAACCACACAAGGGTGAGGGTCCTGGACATTAGAAGGGCAGATTTTAAAAAGATGGGTGAATGCCTCGGGCTGACCTAGCAGTGGTGGGTGACCTGGGTGGAGTGGGTGGAAAAACAGTGGGCAAAGATAAATGGTCTTCCTTAAAGGATGCCAAATTTGCAGGGATGGCAGCTGCAGGGTCCAACAAGCCTCCTCCCTATAAAGACAAGAGGTAGAGTGTAGAGCCATGAACGACATGTCCAACCCCTACATGGCAAGATAGGAAGCACAGAGCAAAAACACCCAGATGCTCCCTCTCCAGCTGGGACCCTGCAGTAAACAACCCTAAGGAACAAGTTAACCCTGAGAATGCTTCTTTTAGTAACTTGCCTCAAACCTGGGTGTGAGAAGCTGGTTACACTTATGTTCTGGGGGTGCTCCCACTGAGGACTGCAGACTGGCCTTGGCATCATGGATGACCACACATGTCATCCCCACCCCACCCCCACCCCCAAGGCCTGACATCCTGTCTGTTACCATGAATTTCTCTAGTCTGGAACTTCCTGTCCTGACAAGACAACTGTTTAAGAGCACAAATCGTTTTTCTTAACTACATTTATTTTCAATGTAATTTCCAGCTCCGTGCAGCCATGGATTGCCACTCAAGTGAAATTCCAAATGAAAAAAGTTTTTAAAACATGTTTAAGTCCCTGTTAGGATTTAAACCATGGTCTCCTCGAAAACTACAAATTACTGTGCTTTACTTGCATTCAAACCACTGATCCTTTGCTTGTTAACAGACCATACAGTACATCCAAACTGCAACAAACTGCACGAACTGAACTGCAGTTTGTGTGGTGCAGAGCGTTAAGCTATAAATTTAATTGTGAAGCAGGCGACCAGGGTTCTAATCCCAGAAGGAGCACATGTACTGTAAACTATGTAAACAGAAAAAAACAAAGGTGCTGTGTCACAGTGTGGTCTGTAAACAAAACAAAATGGTAATATTAAATGCATGCTGAAAATAGAAAATGGAGTTAGAATCGATGTTTTGACCTTAAGTATTCTTTAGGAATTATTTGTAAGAAAAAAGCAAAATTAAACATAGCATGTTCCTGACAGGAACATTTCAAGGAACATTTCTGTATACTGTAGCCCACCACCAGTGCGGGCTGACAAATGATGTAGGAAGATTATGTGTGGTTCATAGCTCAGTGCTTATGTTACATACTGTAGCTGAATGATGTAGATGGTTGTTGGATACAGAGGCCAGCTATTAAGTAGACAATGGTTGCTAGGTACTAGTAGTATGAAATGATTTGTGCTTAGGTACTTCAGCATGAACATGATCAAGTCAATGGTTATAGTACATATGAATCGGATAATATGAGCAATGAGCTTGGATGCTTGAACTGAGAATCGTTTGTTATTATTTGATAGTTTTGGCTTTTCTCTGTATCCCACCTGTGGGGAGGAAGCTTTGTCTAGTATTAGACCCCCTGGTGGGATAAAGTGCCGCAGAGGAGATGGTGTCAGGGAGGATGGTGGGTGAGTGCGACTCGCTCTAAGCAGGCGGGAGTCTGCTGCAAGGTTTAAGAAGGATGTGGGAGGGCTCTTCCCCACATAACCACGAAGCATGCACCCTTCAACTCTTGGTTTTCAGTTTAATTCCAGGTCGTGCCTGAAAAAGGAACATTTGGACGCCGTGCTAATACCTGTGTAACAAAATAAACTAAACTAAGTCGGAGGGTCTTGCCGATGAGAAAATTCTGGCTTCTGGAGAATTACAGTTACTATCAAGCTCCCATATCATAGAGGTCCAGCACCACCCCTGTCTTTGGGCTGGGAGTCAAGGGTGTCAATGCCGCACCCCAACCAGAGATGAGCCACAGTTGATCTGAAAAGAGGGAGTGAGACAAAGCACGGAAGCACAGGGAGAAAATCAGAATGAAAAAAAAAAAGGCTGTGGTGGGGGAGGTGTAGGAGGGAAACCTACAGAATGACTTCCTTTTTGTTATCAGGCATTAAAGGCCTTAAGTGCATTTTAATCAGGAAACTGTTTTGTAGTCAAACATTTTAATCTTGTTCTTCATTCACCCATTGTTAAAAATATCAGCGATATCTGTAATATCTTGTGTCTAGCAGTGTGACTCTATTGACAGTTGGTAGACTTGACTGAAGAGATGGTGCAGGTACAAAGATGTCCTTCTCCCCCACCCCTGTATATGTCTGTTGCACAATCAAGTAAATCTATGTGTAAAAAAACTACAGACGTGCATTCATGTGGAAATACCAGTTTAGTTTAACTCGATCATTCTGCTTGTACTCATTCACCTTTGTACGTTATGTCCCCCACACCACCTCAGAACTCTATGTCCTAGATGATTTTAATCTTAACTGGTTATCCCGCAGTACGGCAAAACACGCAACGACATATCCTCCTTAACCTGACCCAACTCATCATGGAACCTACCCATCTCAACAATAAATCTCTCAATCATTCATTCACTCACTGATTGGGCCTCACCTCACACCCCCACCATGTTATTGCTGCCGGTTTATATCATGATGTCATAGCGACCACCACCTTATCTACTTTGTACGTAGATCCACCACCACAAAGCATCCCAAGGTACATTGTGACTTGCTCCTATAAAACCTTGACCTCAACCTTGTACTTACTGACCTATCGACTGCCAACTGGACCCGTTCACTTTGCTTCCTCCATTGACCTGGCTTAGGAGTTCTTCTGCACCAAATTCCTCACCATCTGGGATAAATATTCCCCCTCAGGTGGGTCAGGAGGGGTACACAACCTCCCTGGATCACCCTGAACTCCTAGCTTGTATTACGTGTGTGTGACATAGCCTGGAAGTCTCACAAATCCTCAGGCTCCCAAATGATTTCCAGCTTTATCGCACTCTCACAACTCATGCACCGCCATAAGGTTCCACAAGCAGAATACATCCAACCCACCTTCCATACCAACCTGAACCACCGTTTAAATTCTAGGAAGTGGTACAAGCCCTTTTCTCCCCTCAGCCCAAACCCTGTCCTGGTTCTCCATGACACTGACACTGTAATATCTGACCCCTAAGCGGTTGCCTCAAATTTAACTCTACTTTACTTCTTGTGCTGCCGATCTTCTCAGTTCTCTCCCCTCACCCCTCATCACCTACCCCTACAAACTCCTCCCCCTCACCATTCCTTCTCTTTCTCCACTATTCCCCTCCACCACCCTCAAGGCCCTTCTTGCCATGAACCCCTCTTCTGGTACCTCCCTGAAGGTCTTGACCCAAAATTAATCTTCCTATCAGCCTCTGCTTTGCCAACCTCTCTCTTGGTCCTGAATCTCTCCTTTACCTATCCTCAGTCCCTGATGCCTGGAAACACGCCTCAGTCCCCTCCCCAAAGGGTGCAACTCCTTCTCTCCTGGCAACTATTGGCCAATCTCCCTTTCCCTAACCTGTCTAAGCTCCAGAACATCCTTTCTTATCTCAACTCTCCTCCTACCTTGACTCCACTTCCTTCTTCACCACTTTCCAGTCTGGTTTTAGGAAGAATCACTCTACCATTACCTCTCTCCTCAGACTTACTAACTCTATACTTACCAATGTGGACAGTGGCCTCATAACCTCCACCATTTTGTTGACCTTGCCAAGGCATTTGACATGGTCTCTCATCCCATCCTTTTTACCAAACTCTATTCAGCTGGGCTCTCTACCTCCGCTGTTGACTGGCTCAGATCCTACCTGGTTGACAAAACCCAATTGGTTAGGATTACTGACTCTGTATCCCCTCCACTCATATCCAGACAGGTGTCCCACTGGGCTCTCTTCTCAGCTCCCTACTCTTTCTTATTTTCTTAATGATCTCCCTGCTGCCTGCTCCACTACTAGCATCCACATGTATGCAGGCGACACTGTTCTATAACATCTGGCCCATCCCCACTAGTGTTACTACCAGTCTACAGCTGGACGATAGAGTCCAGCACTGGCTAGTTTCTCATCAGTTATTCCTCAATGCCAAAAGGCTATTGATCTTTGGCACTGGTCAAGATGTTAAGCTTCCCTCCTGCCTCTTTCCACAGCCTTGATGGGACAAAACTGGAGTATACTTCTTCAGCTAAGTATCTTGGTGTCTGGCTTGACTGGCACCTTTAATTTTCTGTACACATGAATAAGATTGTCAAACAACTTCACCCCAAGCTTGGTGCTGTCTACCAAAACTGCAACTGCATCCCACTGTCTACCTACCTCACTGTAGTGCAGAAAATGCTTCTCCCAGTTTTTGATTACGTTAACGTAGTCTTCAGTGCTGCTCCCAAAACCTCTTTGCCAGACTGGACACCCCTTTACAATTCCTTCTGTGATTCAGTGCTGCTCCCAAAACCTCCTTAGCCAGACTGGACACCCTTTACAATTCTTTCTCTCATTCAGTGTTGCTTCCAAACCTCTTCCAGCCAGACTGGACACCTTACAATTCCTTCTGTCATTCAGTGCTGCTTCCAAAACCTCCGTAGCCAGACTGGACACCCTTTACAATTCCTTCTGTCATTCAGTGCTGCTCCCAAACCTCCCTTCCCAGACTGGGCACCCTTTACAATTCCTTCTGTCATTCAGTGCTGCTCCCAACACCTCCCTTTGCCAGACTGGACACCCTTTACAATTCCTTCTGTCATTCAGTACTGCTCCCGAAACCTCCCTTGCCAGACTGGACACCCTTTACAATTCCTTCTGTCATTCAGTGCTGCTCCCAAAACCTCCCTTTGCCAGACTGGACACCTTTACAATTACTTCTGTCATTCAGTACTGCTCCCAAAACCTCCCTTGCCAGACTGGACACCCTTTAAGATTCCTTCTGTCATTCAGTACTGCTCCCAAAACCTCCCTTGCCAGACTGGACACCCTTTACGATTCCTTCCATCATTCAGTGCTGCTCCCAAAACCTCCTTGCCAGACTGGACACCCTTTACAATTCCTTCTGTCATTCAGTGCTGCTCCCAAAACCTCCTTGCCAGACTGGACACCCTTTACGATTCCTTCTGTCATTCAGTGCTGCTCCAAAACCTCCTTGCCAGACTGGACACCCTTTACAATTCCTTCTGCCATTCAGTGCTGCTCCCAAAACCTCCTTGCCAGACTGGACACCCTTTACGATTCCTTCTGCCATTCAGTGCTGCTCCCACAACCTCCCTTGCCAGACTGGACACCTTTACGATTCCTTCCATCATTCAGTGCTGCTCCCAAAACCTCCTTGCCAGACTGGACACCCTTTACAATTCCTTCTGTCATTCAGTGCTGCTCCCAAAACCTCCTTGCCAGACTGGACACCCTTTACGATTCCTTCTGTCATTCAGTGCTGCTCCAAAACCTCCTTGCCAGACTGGACACCCTTTACAATTCCTTCTGCCATTCAGTGCAGCTCCCAAAACCTCCCTTGCCAGACTGGACACCCCTTACGATTCCTTCTGCCATTCAGTGCTGCTCCAAACCTCCTTGCCAGACTGGGCAACCTTTACGATTCTTTCTGTCATTCAGTGCTGCTCCCAAAACCTCCTTGCTGGACTGGACATCCTTTAAATTCCTTCTGTCATTCAATGCTGCTCCCAAAACTTCCTTGACAGACTGGGCAACCTTTACAATTCCTTCTGTCTTTCAGTGCTGCTCCCAAAACCTCCCTTGCCAGACTGGGCACCCTTTACAATTCCTTCTGTCATTCAGTGCTGCTCCCAAAACCTCCTTGCCAGACTGGGCACCTTTACAATTCCTCTGTCATTCAGTGCTGCACCCAAAACCTCCCTTGCCAGATTGGACCCTTTACAATTCCTTCTGTCATTCAGTGCTGCACCCAAAACCTCCCTTGCCAGACTGGGCACCCTTTACAATTCCTTCTGTCATTTCAGTACTGCACCCAAAACCTCCCTTGCCAGACTGGGCACCCTTTACAGTTCCTTCTGTCATTCAGTGCTGCTCCCACAACCTCCCTTGCCAGACTGGACACCCTTTACAATTCCTTCTGTCATTCAGTGCTGCACCAAAACCTCCTTGCCAGACTGGAAACCCTTTACAATTCCTTCTGTCATTCAGTGCACCCAAAACCTCCCTTGCCAGACTGGACACCTTTACAATTCCTTCTGTCATTCAGTGCTGCTCCCCACAACCTCCTTGCCAGACTGGACACCCTTTACAATTCCTCTGCTACTTTGCACTCTAACTCTCTCTCTCTTCCTCTCTCTTGAGGATAGGAGACTTCCAACTGTATTTCCTTCACAGCAAAATATTGGTTTGGTTCCTCCCTTCCTATCTCTCCTCCTTTCCCCACTACCCACTCCCACCCCTCCCTCCATAAGTTACGACCCTCACTCTCTAACACTTCCAGAAGATCCACTCTAGAGGCCAATCTACATTACCCTACTGCCTACCTAAATTGTGGAACTCTCTCCCTCTGCCCCTTCCCCTCTGCTCTCCTCTCTCCTTCACAAACCTCTTCCCCATATCTGCCCCTGTTCCTAATTTTACCTCTATCACCCTCGACTCATTACTCACCTCCCTCATTCCCATTACTTGCCTCCTCTAATTATTCCAGTAACATCTGCCCTCTCAAAGGGCTGTCCAATGGTTATGTTGCATTTCCTGCAAAAGTAATCTCAATAGTGCAATGTGCTTGTAACAATATTTATGTCTCCAGTATCTTATTCGTCAATTACTGTACCGTTCATTCTAAAGTTATTACCTGTTGTATTATGTTATGTATTTCCTGCTACATTTTTATTTATTTAAATTTTCTGATACAGCCTTTGAGCTCAGAGCTCTTGTACTGAAGGCTCCACATCAAGGAGAACAATACAATGGCAGACAAGCATATTGGGTACACAGCAACAAGTATGAATATATGGAGCACATAACATCAGTAGTCAAACCAAGTACAAACAGCGCTATACAATAAGATAAAAATATGACACATAGACGAACTATAACAAATGTGGGAGGTATGGGGATCCATAGGCCAGCAACCAGAGATGTGGGATTGTCACAATTGTATCAGTAAAGTGAGCATGGGAGGCCAGAAAGTGAATTTAGGTACATGTGGTTAGGAGGGGGAGGAGGTTCTATGGGAAGGTACAGGATTAAAGGTGTGCAGTTGAGGTTGGGTAGGCAGAAGGGAACAGGAATTAGAAAGAGGAGGCTGTTGGCAGGGACATGAGGTGGATGTAAAGGTCAAGTAAAGGTCCCTGGGATAGGACAGGTGAAGTTAGCTTCGCTGAAGCAGAAGGGAAAAGCAGTCTCAAGGGTGAAGAGTTCAAGGTCGTTTGGCAGTTACAGCTGCTGGAGGTAGCTAGGTAGTGATTCAATTCTTTTTAAAAGAGCTGATGTTGTTGGAGTTGGCTAGATCAGCAGGGAGTTCATTAATCCAATGTGGGTCTCTGTAAGCAAAAGCGCTTGAGCTAGAGAGGTTCTCCTGAATGTTTATTTATTATTTATTTAACAGATTTTAGGATTACAACCTTTAGTCAAGGGACTCATTTACAAAAGAACTGTGCATCAAAAAAAAACATAAACACTTAATACATATGGACATATAATGGCAGCTACAGGTTACAGTTTTTTAGTTATACAATATTGCAGAATCAAGATCAGCTATACATTGCATTGAATGGGTTGCAGAGAGCTGAATTTACAGTTTTCAAGAGAACAATAAGTTTGCTGATAGAGGAGGGAGTAACAGGTTTGATATTTACAGAGAAGTAGAGAATTAGACAGATATCTTGTGAGGTGCAGCTAAAGGAGGCATTGTTAATAGTAATGTTTGGTTGCACTATCGGTAGGATATGGTGCAGATAGTGAGCATCTGCACGCCCGTGCAGTGCTGGGTTTTGCCAGAATTGTAGTAGGTTGTGGATGGCAGGTGGGGGTGAGACCAAGAAGTGCTTTCTTTCCCATGAGGCATCCCTGGTACTTTACTTGCCCTGGTAGGTTTAGCCATTGTGTTCCGGCATGCAGCTTGCATGTGGTTGAGCCTGTCAGCGCCCAGAGGCATATTGTATATTTGTTATCACTGTATTTCCCTCAACCCCTTCCCCAGGACACACCTGGAAATGAGCCTTGGCTCAGTGTGCCTTCCTGGTGAAACGTTTTAAATAAATAAATAAACACTGCACCCAGCCTCACATTGTGGTAACAGAAAAAACATGGGTCTGGGCCTGGGCAGGCTTCAGCTAATAATAATTTTCAAACCCCTTTTTGTTTTGAAATTTTTATTGTTCGGCACTTGCCATTACAAGATACCACAACAATAACACGATTCAACATTTTTACAAAGATAAATAACTAAAAAATACATATCCGTGCAATAAGATCATGATGTTCACTATCACAAAAACAGAGATGTTACAATTAAAATAACATTTAAGTCAGCATAAGCTTGATAATATAAGAATGTGATAGTTATTTTATATGTGCAATATGCTTGCAAAATGCTCCACAAAGAGGATGTAAACCAATTTCCAACTACAGTAATCACATATCCTAATGAGTGAGGAGACAAAAAAATGATAAGGATTTGAGTGTCATCAGAGAAATCTAATACATAGACAATAATGGCATCCAAAGTCAATACATTAGCAGATGTGGATAGCTGCATTGAATCCAGACTAGCCAGAACTCTTTTGAATTAAAGAAATCCAAATTATGACTCAAAACAAAGCAGATGCACATGTTAACAAAAATCTAATCGGGTTTCTTAGCAGAAGAAATTATGACATTGGATTTCTTTCAGCACTTACTGATCTTTTTATAGAAATGGTTTAGTTTTCCTGATGTGTTTTGCAATATGAAAAAACTCACAAGTTGATTAATTATAAATGTGTCCTGTACCATTAATAAAAAGGACACAAGATCATCTGGTAGCATACAAGCCCAGTCAGAACTGGACTAATCCAAATCTGTCTCCCTTTTAAAATTGCAGAGAAATGTTTCCGCTGCTGTGTACAGAGAATCAACCAGACTGTACAATTTTAAAGAAGCAGGATGGTGTCTGTAGACTGCTAGTGAGCATTTCTGGCAAGCTTGTTTTTTGGGGAGGGCGTCACCACAACCTAAACCTGATGGACCAACTTAAGGTAGCTGGTTCATTCCACTGCGGTGTTATACAGATGAGGCACTCTGAGGAGTCCTGGTAGGACGAAACACGTGTCTGTGTCTTCTGTTGGCACCCATTTCAAGCTGTGTAGAGGGCCTTCGGCACCATGCATTTCTGTTTAAAGCTGAACCAGCATAATATTTTGTGGTGATTTGCATATACAGCCCATGATGCTTTGCATTATGGGGAGTCGTGTCTTATTTTCTGGCAAAACTATCCAGCAAATCTAAAATGAATGCACAAGTCTGAAATCTCTTAGAAAATCTCCCCCATGAGTTTAATTACTTACTAGCAAAGAAGCATGTAATTATGAGAGTCATATTCCTAACCAGTCACTGCAGTGCTCAAAGTTCAGTTTCTGACGTACAGGGTATTTGCAATCACATTTATTATTTCATGTTGGTTATGTGGTTATATGTTGATGAGGTGATCTAAAAAGCATCAGGTGTTCACAGATTTGCTTAAATATTGAACTCTCCTTAGCGCCTGTGCCAGGGCTATCCGGCGTGCCAAAGCTGAATATTTGTTAGCCACCTTCCAAGAGAACCTTAACTGTCCATCCAAATTCTGTAAGGTGGTCTATACCCTAATTGCCCCCCCCAATCTCCTCCTCCAGTTCTAAAGGTAGTTGACATCACCATCTCAACCCCCCCACTGTAGCTACCAAATTCAACATCTTTTCACTACTTGTGCTTCCACCCTTCTTGCATCCCTTCCTATCAACTCCCCACTGCCAGCTTATTTAGCAACTACTTCCTCTTCCGCTGCTTCTCCTTCTCTCCAGTCTCCCTGTTGATACCCTAAAAGGTCTTCTAGCCCTTAACCCCATAATTGCAAAAGCCTGGATTGGCTTGATCCTAAGGTCCTGCACCCTCTGCCCAGGCTATTGCTTTCCCTCTCCACTCTTCTGAATCTCTCCTTTATACTTGCCACTGTCCCTGATGCCTGGCTGGCCACCATTGTCCCTCTTCTCAAGGTGGCAGCTCCTCTATCTGGTAACTGCTGCCGACATCTCTGCTCCTATCCTTGAAAAACTCCAAGGGCACCTGGTTCTGGCTCAGCTTTCTCCTTTCCTTGATTCCTCCTCTTTCTTCACCCCTTCCAGTCAGGCTTCCACAGGGCCCTCCACTACTACCTCCTTCTTTGGCTCATAGACTCCATTCTATTTGGCATGGATCAGGGTGCATCACCTCTGCCATCTTTGTTGATCTGGCCGAAGCCTTGATGCTGTTGCCCATACCCTCCTACTCAACAAGCTTACAGCAGCTGGCCTCTCTGAGACAGCTACTCACTGGTTCCATTCCTATCTTTTGGTAGGAGCCAATCAGCCAGGATAGGCAACTCCACTCCGCCTTCTCCCCATAAACACTGGAGTCCCTCAAGGTTTGGTACTCAGACCGTACTCTTCTGGATATCTTTAGATGACTTACCGACAGCCTGCTCTACAGCTGATATCCACATGTACGTGAATGAGACTGTTTTGTATGCCTCCAGTACCTCCTTCTGATGTGGTGATCAACCTCCAGATGGACTTCAATAATGTCCAATGCTGGTTTTGCTCAAATCAACTGTCACTAAATGCCAAAGATGGTCTCTATGACTTTTGGCACCAGGCAAAACTTGCCAGGCTTGTGCCACTCCTACCTTCCATACCCACGAGGGTCCATATTGAGGATGTCTCCTCCTTGAAATACCTCTGGCTCTGGCTGACCAGAACCTTGACTTCGCTGGTCATGTGGATGCAATCCACAAAATGCTACTTCCTAAACTAGGCACTCTGTACAGACACCATCGCTGCCTTCCCCTTCCAGCCACGGAGATAGTCCAGAAGATGATCCTACCTATCTTTGACTTTGGAGACAGTGTATAGTGTTGCCCTAAGTCCACCCTTACCAGACTGGACACTCTCTTCAACTCCTTGGTTGCTTTGCCCTTGCCTGTCTACCATGTACACATCACCGTGACCTCTGCACTGCTCTCTTCTTCCCCCCTCTTTGGGCCAGAGGTCTTGTCCACAGTGCCTCATCAGGGAAAGTTCTGGCTTGGCTCCCTTCCACCCTACCTCAATGCCCTCCTCTCCACCCCTCCACCCCTCCTACTCCCCCTTAACTCCTCCCATAGGACCCTTTCCCTCCCAGCCCAAACTTATACTTCAGGGACAGCTGCCTTCTTCTATTACTTTCCAAACATTGGAACTCCTGCCCTTTGGATATCCACTCTGCCCTGTCTACTCACTCATTGTCCTATCTTCTTGACACTACATTTCTCCACCTGCAACTGCTCCTGACCACATACATTCTTCCATCGGCAAATGCTCATGACCCACATCTCCATCACTACCTTTCTTTTCCTCCACTACTGTCCTTTTTACCAACTTCACCTCCCTTCTGCCCATTCCTTGGGATGCCGAGCATGTAGCACTGACTGGGTTTGCATCGAGCAGTGTTCATACCCTTGGGTACCACTCCTGAGGATTATGGCTTGCCTCCCACCCCCGACACCTCTCTCCTCTTCAGTTTCCTAACTCGTCTGCATCATGCAGTTGTTACCATCGCATGGTTCTGCTTCAGTGTGTTATGGTCTACCTCTCTTTATTTCACCCCCTTATGTGCCAGTGCTAGTTATTCTGTCCCCCTACCCCCAACATTCCTTACCTGTTCCTTGTCAAATCCCATTGTGGGGTGTGCATCCCAGAGGGCAAGGTTCACCTAACTCCCACCATCTCCCCAGGCTGGCAAAGCTCTCACTTACTACTCAAGAGCTAACCCATGAAATGTTATCTGTGTTAATATGTTTTGTGTGTATGTTTATGATTTATCTCCATTGGTGGTACCTCTGCCACTGACAAAAATGTGATAGTAGACCATCTCGACAACCATTTTGCAACAGCAGGGCTAACATTCAATACCTCACTGGCCAACATTCTATGGGACCAACTGTGTGATCAGGACCTTGCGTGTCTGAATTCAGACTTCGCATCCATGATTCAATCTTCTCCTTTTGCCCTGTCACTTTGAAACAAGTTGAGGACTTGTTTCTGGAACTGATACTAGGAAAAGAGCAGGTGCCGACCTTATCGAGCCCTTCTATCTAAAATTAGGACACCATGTCCTGTCTGCTCCAGTCACCCACCTTTTAAATTTGTCCCTTGCCCAGGCACTCTCCCACCCATTTGGAAAACTGTTCATGTTATTCCCTTATTTAAATCTGGTAACTCAAATGACCTAAATAGCGACAACCAATTTCTCTGCTCCCAGTCTTGTCCAAAATGTTGGAAAAGGCAGTCAATACACAACCAAGCCGAGTACTTGGAGAATTTCAACCTGCTAAACCTAGTCCAGTCTGATTTCAGACCTCGTCAGTACAATTTCTGCACTTGTAAGGTCACTAACGATTGGCAGAATGCATTGGATGCCAGAAATTACGTGTGCTTTGTTTCTTGACTTGAGCAAAGCTTTTGACACGGTGGACCATGACCTCTCCTTGTCATACTAAGAAACATTGGGATAGACAATTTGGCCCTAAAGTGGTTCTCAAATTATCTTTCAGGTCGTTACCAGCAGAACAAGGTGGATGGCATACTTTCCCGATGAAAACACTGTTAAGAGGCATGCCCAAGGGTTCACTCTTGGTCCATTACTATTTGCCATTTGTATAAATAATTTTAAACACTGGAATCAAGTCCACTAACATCCATTTGTTTGCCAATGATACGTGCTTTATATAAATAGGCCCTCCCTGAGCTTGTGTGCAGAGATCTCCAATCGAATTTAATCATCTTCAGAAAATCTCTCTTACACCTAAAGCTCCTGTTAAATGCCAAAAGGCAAAGGCAATACTTTTGCCTCCTCCGTCCATGCACCCAAACCTAGCACATCAGGGACAGTCCCTCAGGTACTAACTCTGTTGGGCAAGCCTTTAGAATATGTGGAGAATTTCAAATATCTGGGTATGTGGCTAGACTTTAAGCTGTCCTTTGTAAACCACATCAAGGAACTCTTGGAAAATTAAAATGAGGCTTGGCCTCATATCGAATCAAGCATTTACTGGCGTGGGGAGCAAAATTAAGGTTAGTGCAAACTACCTTTATGCGCTCTTGGACTATATTAACTTCCTATATGGGCAGGCCCATCCACTGCACACTCAAGCTTGACACCCTATTCCATCATGCAATTAGGTTCATCACTGGACATCATACTCCACCCACCACTGTTAGCTGTATGCTAAATAAGGTTGGAGTTCACTTGGTTTCCGACAGCATAAAAATGCAGTCCTCTGGACTTACAGAGCCATCATCAACAAACTACACAGTACATCACAGACTGCCTTCCCATCTGTAGTACTAGAACTTACCATAAGAAGTCTTGCATACATCTCACTGAAATACCCAAGGTTAGAACACAGTTTGGAAGGGTGGCTATAAGTCATGCCCTCCCAGTTCTCTGGAATAATACACAAAAACCCTGAGACTACTTAGCTACAGACTGACCTTCTTTAGAAGCTGTTCTGAGCTCCTTCAAGGAGGTGTGCAATTGCTTTTGCTGATGGCCTTAAACCTGGCCTTTTATGATTTCACCTTGCATCTCCCCTCCTTTATCGCCATAGTCCCATAGCCTTCCTCAGCAAACCTTTTCCTTGTTGCCACTCTCCCAGCTTTGTTGTTCAATCTCTTTGATCCCTAACCTCTATATCATGTGGGCAGCCCCTTCACATTGTATTTTTTCTCATATTGTGTTTTGTATATATTGTACATAGGTTTGACTGTATACATCATAAGTTTGGATTGTTTTCATACCATGCTGCCTAAACGCTATTTATTTCATAAATCTGCATTGTATATACTGTTTGTATAGTTATGTTACCATGTACCTAGACTATCTCTGCCTGAAATGTTCTTGTCAAAATAGTGTGTGAACTCTATCCAGGTCCATCTTGTAAATGAGTTCTTCTCAATGATGTTATGCCTGGTAAAATAAAGAATTGATTGATTGATTGATTATGTCTATGAGTATGTAAGTATGGTAGTGTGTATATACAGTATATATATATATATTAATTGTAAAAACACTGTTAATGCATCAGTTAGGGTTGATAGCACAGTGATAAAAAGCATGGAAATTCTATGTTAGGGCTCCACCCTACTCCCACCCTCCACACACCCACAGACATCAGAGGGTGTGCCATGAGACATCAGGACCAACTCTCATACCATTCCATATGTTAACAAGCTGGCATGCTGCAGTATAGGAGAATAGGGTGAGAGTTGGGCCTGATTGACCTCAGCACATCTAACATCTGTTGGTGTGTGGAGGTGGGGGGTGGTAGGGGTGGAAACCTAACATTGAATTTCCAGACTTTGTTGCTGTGCTATCAACCCTAACTGATACTTTGATGGAGTTCTTTGCAATGAATTTCCTTCTTTTGAGAAAGTATAATGTAACTGGTAACTGGTATGTGGTTGTGGAGCACAGGGCCCTCTGGGCCCTGCACTCCCTTCACACTGCCCATTTTTGCATAATGGGGTATGCATATGTGGAGCGTGGGCCTCTTGCCCTGTGCTCCACTTACAAATAAGTACAGAGACATACCGCAGCCCTATAGTCATGAAAAGGAACCCATCTAACACTAATTTGGCAATGTCTCAGTAACCGTAGCAACTATGAAAAATACCACTGCAGTTGTAAAATGACTTGGAAACCTCCATGCAGGCTTAGCACCTAAAGGTGAACTAAGCCTTGAGACAAACAATATGTATCTTGAATAGTTTTGAGATACAGATGCTAAAAAGCGCAGCAGACGCTGCAATGTTATCCTATGGGAAATTTCTCAACTTTGGAACACTGTAACTAAGGAACCATTGGATTTTATTTCACCAAACTGCCAAAATGCACATCTGTGGGGCCAGGGCTTGTCACCCTGCAAATTTCAGCCCCAAAGCAGTAACCGCTTAGTTGCAGCGAGGTGGCAAAGAAATGAAGTTTTTGAGCCAGTATTGTCACAAATTGCAACACTTTCGCAAAATGTGTGAAAATAATAAAGTGTCGATCCATTTTTCACAAATTTGCGAAAAATAGGTTCCAATGCTGGAAAACATATTTCCAGCTCAAATTTTTTAATTCTGATGACAGCATTGGGTTCCTCAGGTTCAATTAGGTAAACACAACTGTCAGTGTTTACCTAGGGCAGTAAAATTTAAACTACAGATGTTTTCTCCACTAACTAAAAACAAAGATGGCGGTGACACGACACTACAGAAACTGCGACGGTAAAATGTAGTGGCTGACAACTTTTAAAACCACATATATTTTTTCCCCATTGACTATAATAGGAATATTTAAATTTGAATACCTTTTGAACGAATTCATATTTTTTACCAGATCTTCAAGGGCACATCAGTGAACCAGACTGCATATTCCTTAAATTTCAGACCAGACAGACAAACCATTTAGGCTGTAGCCCCAAGCAAAAAATGGCCAAAAAGTCTGTTTTTTATTAAATTTTGGTGCTGCACAGCTCCATAACCGCATCCAACTGTATAACTTGCCAAATCCATATATATATAAAATTATATGTATATGTGTGTGTATGTGTGTGTATATGTATAATGCATATATGTACATAGTCTATACCTGGATGCCATATGCTGCCTACCTACACTTTAGATATGTTTGGCCTAGTTTTAAATGTATTAGTTTGTATGCACAGGCTTAAATCCATGTATATTTTACTTTGATCTCTTATTCAAATGTATCCCTTTCCCTCTCCCCAGGACCCATCTAAAACAAGCTATTGCAGCTCAGTATGTCTTCGTGGTGAAACTTTTCAAATAAATCAAATAAATAATGCTCGCAGATGTGACACACAGTTATTATTGTCATAATGGTTATGTGCTTCTCAATGTGATTCTGTTTTCTTGCCTTTTAAAGGTGATTTTATACTGTTAACTACCCTCCTGTTTTCCTTTCTATGACAGCCATGAACTCTCATAGGCTTCAAGGCTTTAACCATTTTTGAACCCCATGTCCAAGCTTGTGAACCTGTAGCTCAGTGGTAGAGCACCAGGATGGTATTCTGGGAGGTCTAAATTCAAATCCCAGTAGATCACATTACTTCTTTCTTACTACAATGTGTGATTTAATTGGTAAGCAGTGGCTAATACTGTACCAAAACATCTAATTGTTATCTCTGTTCTTCCTAGTTGCAGTATATGCAATGCCAGAGAAAGGAAGTGTGTCTGGGAAACATCAAATCTGACCACATGAGTCTATTGCTCAGCGGTTAGAGCATGGGGATGGTATTTTTTGGGGAGGCCTGGGTTCAGTTCCCAGTAAGTCACATTATTTCTTTCAATACCATTTGTGATTTAATTGCTAAGCAGTGGCCAGTACTGCACCAAAACATCTAACTGTCATCTCCATTTTTGATAACTGAATAAGTAAGCCTTGTAGTGCTCTCAGATCTATACTGTATTGTGTTTCCTCTCCTCAGCAGCTACTAGTCTTTATTTTCAAGTTTCAAGACATTCTATGGCATCACTTGTATCATTCCATGGTCTTCATCTGAATGGCATAGAATCAGTTGCAGACTATGGAGGCTATGCACTATGCGGGCTGGGTATGCACAATTTGTGTGTATCCTGCTTGCAGACTCCATGCCTGGGGACAGGTACAGGGTGCATGATATGCAAAACCACACACTTCTGAAGGGTGCCTGTCTGTGGCCCCGCCTCCTGGTGCACATCTGCACAGGGGAGGCTCGAGGACACAGGTGGGTATCCAGTTGGATGCCAGTCCTAGGTCCTGTAATGGATTCCTGCACCACATGAGCAGGGGATTCTGGGAAGGTGCAGGACTGGCTGAATGCCTGAATGGCTCCCTCAGCCCTCCTTATCAGCCGGTGGGCTGGGGCAGCATGGAAGGGAATCCATGTCCTGCTGCAGCTCGCAGGTGTCATTCAGGGGCGGCGCAACAGATATCGCAGAGTCCCTGCTGCCATGTCCTGCTTTCCCTTGCCTGACACTCCACACCACAGTGCAGGGCATGTAGTATGGGCACACCCCAGACATGCCTCCAGACCAGCCTTGGCAAGTAGCTGCATGATTGGCCAGGGGACTGGGTGTGCATGGGGCATGCATCCCTTCTGTAAATGCTATCAGAGGTCTGCTGGACCCCTGCTTGCAGCATTCCAACTTACCAGCATTACCTGTGCACCACAGATCTGTGGCATGTAGGCAATCTGCCCTTACATAGGTTTCATCAGAGCTGATATGGACTTTTGTCCTCGATGCTCACTTAAGCTACAAGTGAAGCCCTTTTGACGTATAGTAATTGTCTAATTCCAATTTAAAGTCATTCATTGTTGCATTTTGTGGAGGGTTGTGGGATAACAGATGGACCAGACACCAAACTTCAGGTTCAACACACAAACTTTGTGTGATGTTTATTCAAAATACAGGACATAACGTTCAGGGATGGCATGTCCCTTCTTAATACATCCGTTTGCAGCAACAGACTATGAATGTCTTTCCTCTGCAGTTAGTCAGCACCTACTAACTCACTAATCTACTGATCTAACTTTTAGTGAAAACCTTGGCATCGCTAAGTTTGTCTTGTTTGCTTGGGTGGTGTTGGGGGGACTCACACAAAAACCCAGACAAGCTAAAGACAATAACCTCAGTGCAGAAGCACTGGAAGCAAGGGTTACCCCAAAGGACATTGGCAATAAGCCAAGTTTCAAAGAAACACAACATCACTCATATTCCAATAATGTAAAGCATCATGGCTTGTATATGTAAATCACCATGACATTTCAGATTGGCAGTTAACAGCAAGAATGCATGGCACCAAAGGTCCTCTCAAACAATTTGTAATTTATATGCATTTAAATAACACAACAGGGGTTTCTGATGTCTCTACTCCAGTAACTTAATTTCTATAATACAGTCACCTAGTACTTTTACCTTTATCAAAAGCTCCTAATGCCATGGTATTTTCAACATTTATAGTTTCATATACATAAGTTATATACATCAAGGTATTTTATGACATAATGCTATTGCATACTAAATCCAACAATGAAGAACACAACCTGTTTTACATCAGCTCAGAGGTCACCACAATAACTTCCCTGTAGGAGGACCTGAGAGGAAATGGAAAATTGAAGAGGATACTATAGCATAGTCAAGAAAGGGAGGGTTTCCATAGGTGGCCAACCTTGTGGACTAGAAATTGTAAAGGATAGATTAGGCTAAGAAATAGAAGAACTGTTGCAACAGATTTAATAAAAGGTTGGTCCTCCAAGAGTGGTAGGATCTTTCTGTCACAGACTTCCCACTACCTCTAAAGGCAGAGCATTCCAAACTGGTACCACTCTCTGGCTATACCATTTCTATCTTCTTACCAAATTACATTTTCTCCCTTATTGTAGAGTGTGTGCTCGTGTATTGTAAATTTGGTCTCTAAATTCCAAACCCCAACTTTCCCATAACTCACTGTCTGTGTGTGTGCTTTGTATGATAGACACATATCCCCGAATCCTTCCATATTCCAAGGAGTACAGGTTTAACTCCTCAGCCTAGATTCATAATATTTTCCCTTTGGTCTCTAACAGTTCTTGTGGCTCTCTGCACCCTTCTCAATCAAGTCAATTTCTGTTTTCTTTTATGGTGTCCAAACCTGGGCACAATACTCCAGTGATGGTCTCACCAAGGACCCATACAGCTTAACCACCTCTCTTTCCCTACTTGAAATGTGCCTAATTAAACACTCTGTTTGCTTTGTGGACTATGTTCTTACAATGCGTTTTAAACTGGAAATCATTTGTTATTTGTTATTCCCAGATTCCCTTTCTTCAGTTACACTCTTGAGGTAGTATTGTTTAGAGCAGGGTTTCTCAAATGGAGGGCCAGCCACCCAGAGGAGGCCCCAACCTGTTCGAGGAGGCTCAAGCAAGCTTTAAAATGTACTATATTTAAATGTCAAGTTTTGGATGCTTTGTGTGAAAGGATGCAGCAAACTGAAAGGGAATAATGGCATGCAATTTATGTACAAAATGGTTACCAGGAAAACACACTCAACAAACACTTGTTTCCTGGTATGACATGGGGAAAAGCTGAATGGAGGAAATACAATTCTTGGAAACTGTGCAAAACAAAATGCAAAATAATACAAATGAATAGGAACAAGATAACAATTGACCCATTATATTGGCTGCAGAAAAGCACAAATCAGAAGGCTAAGCAGAGAGATACTAGAGCAAGGCCAGGAGGGAGCAAAATGGTCCCCAAGAAGGTGTTGAAGAGCAGGGTAAAACTGACAAAGAAAACAGTCTGACTCATGGAGGTATTGCAATGAGGGCCAAAACTCAGATGTGTGGAGCAAGCAGGCTGACCTGGAGAAGGTGGTTATAGACAGGGAGAATAACAGTGTCAATAAAATGAGAATAAACTCAACTACTCACATGTACTTCATTGTATTCTTCCTGTAATGTGCAAAGTATGATAGTTGTTCTAACTATGGGGAGGCACCAAATTATTTCTATATTAGGGAGGCTCAAGATCTCTTCCAAGGATTGGAGGCTCATTATGACAAAGTGTGAGAACTCCTGGAAGAGAGTAACTTGTATTTGGATCTTTTCTTTGCCCAAGTGCATAACTGTGCATTTTTGCAGACTGAGATATAATTTTGTTTAGTGGACCATCCTTGTATATAGTTTAGTACACCCTGAAGTATTTTAGCATCCTCTGGAGTGTTTATCTCTGCTCCCAGTCTGGAATCATCTGCAAATTTTGTCAACCATATATTTTCACGAATGTATTGTATGGAAGTGACATACACATTAAATGAACACGGTCCCAAGACTGACCCCTGGGAACCCCACTTGTCACCTCAGTCCAGTCTGAATACACCCCCATATGCTTACTCTCTGCTTTCTGTCAGTTAACCAAGAGTAAATCCATTCAACATATAGGGGCTAATATGCACACGCTAGTGGAGCGCTTGAATACAGAAAATGAATCCCATACATTTGTTATGCACTGGGGCACAGAAAATGAATCCCATACATTTGTTTTCTAAGTTACAGAATAGAATGACACTGGTGCTGTTCTGTCTGCTCTCCAATGCCTGATGTCCAATGGGGAGTGAGGGGAAGCATACATGGACACACACACACACACACACACACACCACTTGCTGCTCAGTACCATGTGGCTTCACCAGAGGCACCATCAGCCGCAAAGCTCAGTCAGCAGTCAGGAGATTGGCTAGATGGGCAGCCGTAGTGTGCATATGCATGTGTATGGCATGCTTAGCATGCTTGCAGCTTGCCTGCTATTATTGTGTCTGCTGCTGCCTACTGGCTGAATGAGGCTTGCTCCAATCATCAGGACAGTTGGATCATTGAAAACGTCTGGTGGCCATTGACTCGATCAGGAGCTGTGGGTGGTCTCATTCATGCTCATGCATGAGCCAGCAGAAAGCATAAGTTTCATTGTTTTTTTTCTTTAAATAATTGTGTTGAAGAAACCCACAACACCCACTGCTCAGTTCTGCCTGGCATTACTCGCTAGGCCATCTTTCTTAACTTCATTTTAGCTTAATTAAGTGAAAGCCTTGGTTTTAATGGTTTTAATGGTGCATCATCTTTGCTCAGTGACTCTGTGCGGGCTGTTCTGGAGGAAAGATAGTGGGGACTGCAGGGGTTATCTTGACATTGCATTACATATTGATTTACACGTATTGCTTATTGTTTGCATCAACCATTGCCTTTCCATTCCCAGGTCCCTGTTCCTGACTTTCCCCTAATAAAACTGCTCCCCATGTTTGACTGTAGTCACTGTGTTTAGCTGCCTTATTGCAGATTGCGGTAATTCTCTTACTGTTACTTTGTCTTTGCACAGACTGCAGGGAGGCTCTGTTTGGGTCCAGAGTAGTATTTTCCCAGGACTGACAACCTGGCTGCTCTTCTAGAAGGTTAACCAGCAACCTGGGTGGAGGCCCTGTCATTTTGTACTTTGTAAAGACCTAGACTTACACCAGTGGCTCAGGTTCCACTGCTAAAGATCATGCCCCAGCCAACACCAGTGGACTGAGTAATGTGCCTAGGTAGTAAAGGGTACCATCATTTAGACAAAAGAGGAGAAAAAATACAAAACAGTGAAGTTAAACATAATTGTTCTCAGTATCATAGTTGTAAGTTTATTCTTTTAGTAGAGGTTGGCTCTTTTAAGATTCATGAGGAGGGTGCAATACCGCTGATTAACACCCACCTCTGTATAGGGTCATCAGAACTACTGAAGTTCTAAAAGATTAGAACCCGGGGGGAGTTCTAATTTAGAATTAGAACATCCAAGGGTTCTACATACTAATACATTTTTGTATTTTTTATTGTTCAAACATTTCAAAAGAGGAGATGCCAATCTGGAAAACAAACTAGTTATTGAATGACACTACAACATGTTTTAGTGAGAACATGTTGCATTTATACCTGTATACAGCTGTGCCAACCACAACACATCAGTTGTGACTCCTGCACTGGAGTTTTGAATGGCACACAGTCAGTGTTGGAACTACAGGGGAGCTTCCTAGAACTCGCCCCTAACTCTAGATTCATAGATTCATAGATATGTGTCAGCAGAAAAGGCAAAGAACCTCTGTCACGCAAACACTGAGGCAAGGGTTACCCCAAAGGGCATTTGGCTGGGAAGCCAAGTTTCAAGAAAATACAAAGTCACACATGCCCACACAATGCAAAGCATCATGGGCTGCATATGCAAATCACGACAGAATATTATGCGGACCTACTTGGCCCTTGAGTCTGCCCATCCCCCACTTTTGCCTCCTCTCCCATAGATTCCACCTCCACTCTCTAATCAGCCCCTTGTGTTTGTCCCATGCCTCTTGAATCCCTCCACAGTTCTGGCCCCCACCACTAAACACTAAAGCGAGTCCCAGTAGCTATTCATCACTGCCATTGACTTATAATGGGAAGAGGGGCTCAATTTAAAGATATGACCCTTATGGGCCCCCAGCTCCCAAAGCTCATATAGTTTAATTCCAACACTGCCCAGTGTTCCTCTTTCTTTCTGCATGTGCAGTGAGACAACAGTATTGCTGTGCTGAGAGGGCATGCCTTTAGTTTTGCTCTCCTCCCACTCTATCGCTATCTCTGTCTCTCTTCTGTCCTATATAATAAAGAGTTTGAGTTCTAAAACGATTAGAACTCTAGAATTATTAAAGAAGTTTTAGATCTGATCCAGAATCCAGTATTTCAGTGGGTTTTGGCAACATTATTTCAGTGGGACTGGGGAGACTGCAGCATTGGACATTGTGGGTGATGTTGATCACTCAAGTCACCGCTCACCTGAAGTCCAGCACAGCGTGCAGGGAGGGGATATCATGTAAAAGAGGTGATGGTGAATGGTGGAGGAGAGAAGTAGGAGCAATAATACCCAGAGATTTCATTTATTTATTTTCACCTTGATGTCTTTTTTCATTTTATTTGTTTTACCAGCTGGTGGCTAGGTTAAAAAGTCATTTAGAGCCTGACCTAACCAGTAGACAGTAAAGAATATGTCCCACAGTACAAAGATCATAACGTAAATAATCAGCAGCACAAAGCATAAATAATTAGGTTCACAAATCCAATCCAGTAGTGCAGTGACATTCAGATTTATTCAATAAATTCAATAAATACTCTAAGCTTAGCTTTAAATGGACAGGAAATCTGTTACTTTTAATCAAGACACCATCCTGGTAGTCATACACCTTATCTCTTTTTTCATTCACCCTTTGTTTAATGAGTCAGGATCTTGCAAATGTTTTGTTTCAAGCAGCGTGACACTATGCCAGTGGGTGTACTTGATTAAACACACAGAGCAAATACAAGTATACCTATCTGGTCCTCCCTCCCGAGCATATGTCAGTTGTGCTGAAATAGATTTATGGAGCTATTACCTAGATCAACATCATTCCTTCTACTGTTTTGTTCTACCTACTTTTTCATTATCTTCAGTGCACCCAACTTTCCATTGACAATTATTTTATTTATTTAGTTCTTCGAAAACACCTTTGAGCACAAGTGCTCATTTGCAAAGGTTCCACGTCTAAGACAAGAAGAGGATACACAAAGCAGTAAACTTTAATAATTTCAGTAAACTTTATAGTAACAGCTGCTCCAGTGGAACATAGTCAGCAGAAAATAAAAGGAAGATCTGAGTAAAACAGTTACTGCAATCAAACTTGGTAGATGTTATCCACTCTTGGTTTGTCAGTAGGGATCTTAGACTAGCATTATGCCGAAATATGGTTAAAGCGCAGACATTGGGGGTGGCAATTGCCTCGCCACATAAAACATAATTTACTGAGAATTGGGAGTGGCATTTGACATTGTGGGAATCACCCATTGCTGGATGTATGAATGCTGGCATAATATTCATGGGTGCTGGGGTAACAATAGATTTTCATTTAATTTCTTTATAATTCTTCATTAATGTCTTTATAAGTGACATTGCAGAGGGACTGGAAGGAAAAGATGCTTCTTTGCAGATGACACAAAGATCTGCAACAGGGTTGATACACAAGGGGGTGGAAAGGATGACAAGGGACTTGGCACAGTTGCAGAAATTGTCAAAAGTATGGCAGCTTAGATTCAATGCAAGTAAGTGCAAAGTAATACACCTGGGAAACAAAAACTCAGGGGAAGAGTACACAATGGGGGAGGGGAGGTAGTAACAACAACAAAATTGAAAGGGACCTGAGTGTAGTCATAGCACATGAAATAAAGGTAAGCAAGCAATGTGACTAGGCGGTAAGGATGGCTGGGGATACTGGGATGTGGAAGTTAAAGGCATCACTAGTTGAAAACAGGGAAGTTGTTATCCCTCTGTACAGACAGTTGGTGAGACCCCATCTGAGTACTGCATGCAGTTCTGGAGACCCCATCTCCACAAGGACATAGACAGGGTGGAGGCAGTCCAGAGGAGGGCAACTAAATGGTGCAGGGTCTGCAACAGAAGCATACAAAGAGAGACTAAAGGAGCTTAATATGTATACCCTTGAGGAAAGGGGGGAAGGGGATGTGATAGAAACATTCAAATACTTCAAGGAATCAACAAAGTCCAAGAGGGTAGCATCTTTCAGAAAAGAGATGTGCAAGAACAAGGGACACAATTTGAAGATAGAGGGGAATGGCTCAGGGGCAATGTGAGGAAGTATTTTTTCACAGAGGTGGATGCATGGAATGGCCTTCCTGAGGAGGTCATGGGGTCAAAAACAGTGGGGAATTCAAGAATACATGGGACAGACATAAGGCAATTCTAGATGGGGGTAGGAAGAAGTAGGCTATTGGTTAACTAGGATCTGCAGCTTATCCAGTAGGTAGGAATGGGCAGACTAGGTGGGCCAAGCGGTCCTTATCTGCCATTAAAGTCTATGTTTCTATGTTTCATTTTATTTTTATCCTGAGAGCAAGATGAGCTAAAACGCCTTTTTCACATATGACCAGTTGTACAGACAGGTAAAGGGTACAGAACAGACAACATCACAATAAATACAGGAGCGGTAATAGAATTAAAAAGTGGTAAAGGTACAGTTTTAGGATGTTGCACAGGAAGGTTATGACCTACACTAAAGGTATAGGGCAAGCAACATCACAGTGAATACAGGGTACAGTAAAAAATTAACAAGTGTGGATAAGGTGCAGTTTTACTATGTAGAGAAATAGTTATAGTGCAGACTGTCTGACACATGTTGGTGAAACCTGGAGCTGAGGGAATGAATGCTAGCAATATCAGTGAGGCGGGTGGATAAGTGGTCAACACCCTCTGTCCTGTGGTGGTTTTCCTGAATGGGAGTATGAAGGTAAATCTGGGCTGGGAACTGAGTTCCCTGTGAGTTGGACAAGCATTGGAAGAGCACAGATATGCATGATGGGGTCATCCTGAATGCCACCTTGTGGAGAAATACAGCTGACGTATGGGTCAGGCAGTCCTCCAGGGGAGGGCAGGAGGCAATGAAATACAGACGGCAGTGGTGGCTGCAAAATGGCAGACCAGTATAAAGCAGCATACCTTGTTGTAAACAGTGCATATCTTGGAGAGGATCGGGGGCAGCCGATATATCATGGAGCCATTTATTTATTTTATTTTATTTATTTATTTCAAATGTCGGTAACCAGGAAAGGCACACTGCGCCAGGGCTCAGCTTCCAGGTGTGACCCGGGGAGAGGGGAATGGGAGCACACATAAAAGCATTACAGACATCCAAGTGTAAAAATACAAAAATCATAGGCACTCGAACCGAAAAGATTAAGTGAGCGGTCAACTGAGAAGATTAAATGAGAAGGCACATAAATTAACAACAGTATGGAACCTTACATTAAATAAAATGAACAGTGTGTGGATTCATACATAGTTACACTGAAAATGTGTGCTAGAGTGCATAAATTATGCACCACCCTGACTAGAGAGCAGACTGAGGACAAGAAGTGCAGCCCAGATTGTAGCGAGTCATAGGCAGGTGGGGGGCTGTGACAAAAAGGATGGAAGGTTCAGAGGGAGTGACAGGTATGGGAGGAGCAGGAATATTCTTTCACAGATGTCTAAAAGTATGGAGAGAGGGAGAAGAAGGGAAGTAGGTTCCAGAGGGAGGGAGATGGTAGGAGAAAGCAGATTTCCCAGCACATGAGTGAGGATGGGGAATGGAGAAGGTGTGGGAATACCTGGAGCATACAGAGTAAGAAGAGGAGAGGGCAGGGAGAGGAGTGAGGAGCGGTAGGAGGGAAGAGAACCAAACCAGTATTTGACAATGAAGGTGGTACAGTGGGACTGGTGATGTAAAGGTACTGGGAGGAATAGAAGGAGCAATGGTGAGTACATAGTGGAGAGTTGGTAGTGAGGCGACAGATGGCATTATAGAGGGTGTCCAGTCGTAGTCAATTAGAGGTAACAGGAGGCTATGGACTAGCATCCTCTTAGTTTTGGGACTAGGAACCTTTTTATTCAGTAGAGGGAACCAAGTCTGATGTGAACAGATTTTACAAGGTGGTTTACATGGGAGTCAAAATTGAAGGAGCAGTCCAGGTACAGATCCAGATATTTAAAGTGAGCAACATGCTTTACCTCAGTGTTGTCCACATCAAAAGCTGTAGATGGGCACCAGTCAGCTTTTTGTGCATCCCGTGAAAACAGATTTTATGGGTTTTCTTTCTTGGTGTTCAGAACTAGCTTATGCTTTACAAACTAGTACTAGAGCAGGTCAAAGTCCTGCTGAAATGACATAAGAACACAAGAATGTATTGGCAGAAGGGACCGTGTGATCCATCTAGTCTGCCCAGATTGCCTACCATTCTGTTCTTTTTCTGAGATTACCGCAGTACTTGTCCCATGCTACCTTAAAAGCGGTGACTGTTTTGGCCTCCACAACCTCTGATGGTAAACTATTCCAAGGGTCTACCAGCCTCTCTGTGAAGTAGAACTTATGAATGTTGGTTTTAAACTTACCTCATGGTAGTCTCAAACTGTGCCCCCTCATTTGAGTGATCTAATTTCTGTGAAAGAGGTTTTCTGCTTGTACCTTATTTATGCCCTTTTGTATTTTTTCTTTTCTCCCCTGGGGCCCGGCCACGACCCTGGTGTCTTCGATCCTTAGCTCTGGCCACCATCTGACCAGCACCGGGGTTAACAAAGCAATCCTGTTTCCATTCAGGACAGAAAATGGGAGGAGGCAACATTATCTCTTATGGTTTGTGGTCTCCGATAAACATAATACAGACCAACTTCTACTACACTTTTCAGTTTAGCATCTGTGTTCAGAATGGCCCATGTGTGCTTTATAATGTCTGTTACTAATGTTGACTGAGTACTGTAAGTACTCACAAACTTACAACTGTTCTGTGGTACTGCATCTTCTCTTGATTCGGGATTAAAGTAGTCTCTTAGGGTGATAATATGAACAATGTTGTGAATCAATTAACATAATAATAGGCTGTTACAGACCACCCTCTAGGGTTCTAGAACTTTTGCCTCATCTACATGACTTTGTAGACACGAACACAAACGAATCAATATGACTAGGTCTATTGGTTTCTGTAATTATCCCGCCTTTCAGATGAGACGTTAAACCGAGGTCCCATCTGCCTGGATTGGTGGTAGTTCAGGTGGATGTTAAAGATCCCATGGCATTTATTGAAAAGAGTAGGGAAGTTTCCCGTGTCCTGCCAAATTTCCTCATTCACTGAAAATACCACCAACAGCTTAATCTGGTTCAAGGTCAGTTGGCATTCATCTGTATCCCCTCCCCAGGTCGTACCTGAAAATAGGCAGGATTTGTCTAGTGCACTTACCGGTCAACAAAAACTAAATAAAAAAAAAAATAATTCTTGGTGACCTGAATTTAGAGCAACTTAGCTCAAAATCTAACCCTCTAAAGAATCTCTGTGATGGTCTGGGCCTAAATCAGATAATTACAGAAACCAATAGACCAAGCCATAAAAAATCATCGCATCAGATTGCTTATAGACGTAGTTATTACATATAGACCTTACAAAATAATACAAGAAGTTGTTTACGCAATGATCTTAGCGATCATAATATAGTAGTCTGTGTTAGGAATCTAATAAAACCTACCCCCATTAACAGTTTTGTTACTAAGAAGAAATTGGGAAGTTTATTCCACCAAACTTTTACCAGACCTGAGGGACATCAACTGGCAAAAGCCTTTACTTAGCACACAATATCAATGAGACCTTGCAAATCTTTAACTCCACCCTTAGTTGTGCCATTAACAAACGTGCTTCGATGGTTAAATGCAGAGTAAAGAAATCCTCTTGTCCATGGTTCACTGGGGACAGTAAAAAGCTTTGCTAAAGAGGGACCAGCTCTGGGCAACTGGCAGATGCACTAAATCTCCTCAGGACTGGACAGCCTTTAGGGCTTGCCACAATGCCTGTACCAGACTGGTAAGAAACACCAAAGAAAATTATTACTTGAACATTCTCAAATCTGCAAAAGGAAAACTCTTCAAAAATTTGGTGCACTTTTAAATTAGTGGAAGGTCATAAGGAACCACCAACCCTGCCCAATAAAATAAATTATCATGGCTCAATCATCACTGACAAATCTTTGATACGTGATAACTTTAATGCACATTTCGACAACAGCAGGTCTTGCATTCGACTCTTCCCAGGAAGCTACTCTTACTCTTCTAATACACCTACCTGAAATGAAAACAAGTCCTTCCACACAGGACGCCTTCACCTTTCTATTGTAACCCATAGGTAGCGCTTATCCCATGGCTACTACCCCTGCCTGCTTGGCTAGTAGCAAGTTAAGGGGTCTGGGTAATGAAACAGGTGCCTCCACCGGAGGTCAGGGTTGTTAGTGGTCAAGCTAACCTGGGCACAGCCCTCTGGGACACTGTGACCCCATCTCTTTCCTTCTAGTGGCCTGAACAATATACAATAATTACTTTCACAATGACCCTTATTCAACAGGCAGTTACCCTCACTATTTGCAATTACCACCAGGGCTAGTTCCTCTAGCTTGACCCTGGAGACCCCTGTAAAACAAGATTAAGCACAGCAAATAGCAACAGTAAAATACTTCTGGCACATACTGGAACCACAGTCAGGTTAAATGCAAACAAAATTAAATCTGATTTATTCAGGGACTTGAACAAGGAGGGGCGAATCAGGTTGATTTGCTTAAAAGCTATATTAATCAGACAGTTATGCATGCAGTTCAGAGTCCCTACACAGTCACACACTCTGGGTACCAGTAGGAAAATGGGCTAGCCAGGAATGTTGCAGCTGGTTGGGGACCTGTGATGGAAGAAAGCAACATGCACAACACACACTATTTGTAATCCGGACCCAGAGGGCTCAGTTCGTGAAAGAAAAGGCAACAAGACAATCAGATGACAACACTTTTAGATTTAGCTGTTGTTGCAAGGAGCTACCCTGATGTTTACTCATAATACCCAATACTGGACACAGGCAGGACGTAAATCAAGACTACAGGGTGTTGAGCTGGGGTGCCGGAGAAGAAGGGCCCACGAATCACCGAGGTGTCGTCCTGTTCAAGGCCTTGAGCAGGGGCTAATCCCCAGGCCGGTCTCTCGTCGATGACTTTCTTTCATGTAGTAGGTATTCTGGCTGGGCCAGTGTAGCAGGGCCCAGGCAAATGGAAATGGATACAGATTCAGTCCATGGAGCTGGATACAGCCTCCAGCAAGCAAAAACACAGTTCAGACACACAGTGGGGAACCAAATCATGACCCACTATAAGCACACAGCACATTCACATGTAAGGAAATTCCACTGTACCAGGCAGATGGCTCTCTGGTCGCAATTATAGAGTCTCTGCACAATCCAGGAGTTCAGAGGTAGCTGGAAGTCCTGACAGGCTGATCGATTCAGCAAATCTTTGGTCTTCTTCAAGTTAAAGCCTGGTCACAATTCAGTGCTTAATTAGCTCTCCAAATTTGGATTCAGTCCGAAAAAGCACAAGTTCCTTCTAAGGAACAGCAGAGGCAGGCATGCAGGCCAAACTCAGGCCTTTCCACAGTTCTCCAAGAAATCCACTATGGATAGCTGCTCGAATTATTTCTAGCTCTTACTTCTTCACTTCCCAGCTAAGATCTAACTGAAACTGCAAGCAGTGTGGGACTTTCCCAAGATCCAAAAGGTTTTGTTGGCTGATCTGTCTGTCAGTCACAACAAGGGCTCCCTCCAGGTTACTTTAGGCAACAAAGCCCAAAACTACAATTCCTACAAGTTTTGGCCCCACCAAGCCCTGTAGGCAGGCTCCATTTAGAGTCCCAAATGTACTGATTGGCCCATTCTGCAGTCCAGGACCAAGATGATGGAAAAGACAGAACAGTCCTTGGTGCAAAGAAAACAGGTTAGAACAAACTGCAGTATTATTATCACTCTAATAGTTAATCTGTAAATAAGCACATCTTATAACAAGAGCTCCCTCTTAAAATAGCGATGGCAGAGACGACAATTATCTGGCAGCCGGTGGGACTCGAGCATAGAAACACTCAGCCCCTCCCAGGTTAATTATAACTGCAATCCAGGCAGCTCTTAAAGAGACAGTACACAGAGGCTATACAGGCACTCTCTGGCAATACATTTAAACTGCTAAAACACAGGACACCAGCCTGGCAGTGAGCATTTAGGCAAGCTCAAGGAAAACTTTTGGGAACCCATTTGTAGGGGTTACACCCTTCCTGCCTGGAGAAAACTTGGAGTGTCGTCAAGTCTGTACCATCACAATATCAAAAT
The DNA here is from genome assembly GCA_016271365.2 of Neoceratodus forsteri. Classification (NCBI taxonomy): domain Eukaryota; kingdom Metazoa; phylum Chordata; order Ceratodontiformes; family Ceratodontidae; genus Neoceratodus; species Neoceratodus forsteri. Next base: position 992,323,462 of record CM028135.1, read on the forward strand.
ACAATATAAACGAGACATATATATATAATTAGCTATACCTTTCAATATACTTAGCATTACCACATCCATATGGACAATACTTATACATGTTTCATACAGGTCATGCCAATTCCACTATGATTAACATATTAGTAACATCACAATACTGCTTCAGGTAATAACTTCTTACACATTAAACAATGTAAGATGGGCTCTTCCTATCAGCTAACTTGGGTCTGGATAGGGCAGGGACACCATGGTGAGAGGAAAAACAAGTAACCTGGAATTGTCCATCAAGCTCAATTTGGGCAGTGAGCTTGACGAGACGATAAACCCCTTTGAACCACATTGAGAGGCAAATCCACTGGCCTCCCAGGGGAATCATAACTAAAGCGTAGTACTGGCTTGACATCTCGGCCAGTTTCTGGGAGCAGCACAGTCTCAGTACTTTCAGCACTAACGTTGGAGCTTTTGTCACTTGTGAGGGGTGCCTCTGCATGGATGGGAATGTCCAAACGGGGAGCACCATCAGCTCCTTGCTCTGTAGGCTCTGTTTCTACAACACTTTGCTCATTATTATCCTCTGACAAAGGCCCAGGCTGCTCATTTTAGGAGGCTCTAGCACAATCAGGCTTTGCGGCACTGAAGCAGGGCTGTCAGCACTCTCACATTGTTCTTCAGGTTCTGGAGTGTCACCAGGAGACTCAGACCATCAGCCCCTTCTTTGGGAAATTCACACAGTTCCACAAAACACAGAGAGTCCACAACCTCAGATGTGATGCTTTGCACCTCACTTTCAGACAGCATTGGCTCCAAGGATGAAGCTGGGGGTTAGGCAGTTCAGAAGGCCCAGCTTCATCCCACAATTCGTCATAGAGGTTACCTCAAAACAGCTGACTCAATTCACAGGAGGGTAATAGGCATTGTCACATTCACTATCATCAGAGGTGGACTGACAGTCATTATTAATCTGGGCCTGCTGCGGAAACTTTCACTCTGTAACTACTTGGATAAGTTGATTCTGTCTCTTTTGCAGCATCACGACAGTCTGCCAGACAGCCCACAGATAAACCATAAGCACTCCAATAGCACACCATGGTCCACAGTGTCAAATGCTGCAGAGAGATCAAGAAGGACCAAGATGGAATGAGTCCTTCGATCTCTCGCTATTAGAAGTCATTTAGAACCCAGACAAGAGCTGTCTCGGTACTATGTCTTTTCCTAAATCCGGACTGGAGAGAATCATAGACATTGTGGCTGGTCAAATGATCATCCAGCTGCGACACGACCACCTTCTCAATAACTTTACCCACAAAGGGCAGGTTAGAGACAGGCCTGTAGTTAGCCAGACAGTCCGAGTCCAAGGAGGACTTCTTATGAAGGGGCTGAACCATAGGCTCCTTCAGAGGATTTGGAAAAATCCCTCTCCAAAGACCTCCAGACTATCTCAGCGAGAACTGGACCAATTTTATCCACACAGCCCACTAAGAGACGTGTGGGGTCCGGATCCAAACCACAGTTGGTCGGACACAATAATTGGATGATCATCACAATGTCATTGATTGTGGGAAGGCTGAAGTCAGACCATACAAACTGGTGTCCGACATCTCCTGGCCGACCATCACAACTCCCATTAGAAAGGGTCAAGCGGATTAGATTCTTTCGCTCTGTCCATGGGTTATAGTCAAGGGAGGAATTGTAATGGTTAAACTTCCTCCTTGAATAGTTTAAAATTGTACTGACTGGAGTGGCAGTACATCCACCAGTCATCTCCCAAAAAGTGGAACTTTCAGTACTTGCACTAAAACTTTATAGATATGTCAAACACTTTGATTTGATTCCTTATATTCTGTCCTACATGTGGCACTGGTAACAAATTCAAGAATGCTACTGGATCTGCTAATGACCCCAGCCAGCTTACTGCCTAGCTCCAGGCTGATGAGTGTTACCTCCTTTATGCCATTATTTGTTTTCTAGGACATTTGTACCTTGCAGCAAGTAAGCCCCTCCCCACACACACAGATCAGTCTCTTGATGTGGCCAAATGGGCATACTCACTCCTATAACTATAGATTTCTCTAAGACTTTGATGCATTATTTCTCTTGTTGATGCTGTGTAAGTCCCCCCATGACCCATTCTTGTTGGACAGAGCCATGCCCTCAGGGTAGCAACTTCAACTTCCATTGTGGAGCAGTTCTATACTAATTCTGTTGTTAGTGGGGCAGAGTGATTCTGAGCTTTACTCCTGTGACCCCTTTCATGCTGGTTCCAAGCATCCTCCTCCCCAGCCAATCTCACTGTCCATCCTCCGTGTGGTCACGTGGTGCATGTTGAAGTAATGGGCATGAAGCACCCCATGGTCCTTGTTCTGTGTTCCTTTGCAGGTAATGGCATACATTTCAAAGTAATGAAACGTAGGCTGGAGAAGCACATACCACAGTTCTCAAACATGCTAACAGTTGAAACAACTGCTAGAAGGAACAGAATACTTGGCACACACCACATTTAATGTAAAATAGTTACTTAATTTATTTTATTTGGGGCCTCATGAGGAAAACTCATGTCTTTAAGTTGATTAAATAGGGGTGTAGCTTCGGTATCTGTGTTTAAAATGAACAGCTGTTTCCAGTTTGTCTGGTGTGCCAAGACTTCTGTTACTTCGTGGCAATGCAAGGCAATTTTTTCTTTATAGCACTTTATGCTGAGGGCTCAGCACTCAACAGCATAATATACTGCTATTTAAATAAATAAATATAAGATCAAATAGAGGTACAGTTATTAAATAATAAGTCAGTTCTTGTCTAGCATGTGCACATAGTTGGTATTGTAGCCCTCTGTTAAACACCTGTGAGAGAATTCCTGAGGTAGAAAGGTGATGCATTAAAACAGTCGGGACCACTGCTAAGAGAGCCTAGTCACTTGACTGCTTTAGGTGAGATCTTGGGATGGCCAAGCCAATGGCACCCTTGGAGTGGACTGAGTGATCAGGTGTATAACAAGCCAAGAGATCTTTTAGATCATCAGGGCCTTGTAAATTAACAACTCAGCTGGTCAGGCCACATCTGGAATATGGGGTCCAGTTCTGGAGGCTGTACCTGGAGAAGGACATGGAGAGGGTGGAGTGAGTTCAGGGCAATCAAGATGGTGAGGGCTTGACCACTTGCCATATGAGAGAGAGACTGAGGAATCTAAAGAGGTTATCACTGGAACAGAGGAGGGAGGCGGGAGATGATAAAGATGTTTGAATACCTAAAGGGTATTTATTTATAAAGTGCCTATGACAAACCTCTTCCAGGTAAAGGGTGTCCCACGAAAAGGGATCATGATCTTTAAATTGAGGGGAAGTTTAAGTGAAACATTAGGAAGTATTCTTTACTGGGAAGGTGGTGGACACCTGGAATGGGCTGCCTAGGGAGGTGGTGGAGGAGAAGACAGTAGTGGGGTTTAAGAAGGCTTGGGATAAACACATAGGGAGGGTAGAAATGGGGAGGGCAAAATGAGCATGCATAGAGGACAGCTAGGTAGAATGGACAGACTGGGTGGGACTGGGGTCCTTTTCTGCCATCATCTTCCTATGTTCCTATGAAGGTGGCCAGGGCAGATACCACAGTACAGGTGTGCTGTGTTCGGAATATATTATGCCAGCAATCAACCTGTCCTTATCAACTTGTCTACAGCATTCTGACTAGGCATTTAGCTTGTTGGGAACATCATTCTGGACTGCTAAAAGTCACCAAAATGCACCATTTGACTTTAATTTTCAAAATTCTCCGAGTCATGCCCTGGATCCCCTAGAGGTTGAGATTTTGTGCCCCTCAGAATTTCTGAGCATGATGCCCCTGACCAGGGAATATCCAGTATAAGCAGAGAATTTTGGGGTCGATCTCCTGCTCAGTACACTACCCCACCAACTGGTGTACAGCCATTTTACTGGGGTAGCTATTAATCTTTAACCATAATTTATAATTTTGGCCACTAGAAGGCAGAAAATCCACAGGTGAGCCTGCAAGATGTAACCCCTAGGTGGCACTATCCCAAGGGCTACTACCCTTGTCTGCTTGGCTAGTAGCAGGTAAGGGGCCTGGGTAATGAACAGGTGCCTCCACCCAGAGGTCAGGGTTGTTAGTGGTCACGCTAACCTGGGCACAGCCCTCTGGGACACTGTAACTGCCCCTTCCTTCTAGTGGCCTGAACAATATACAATAATTACTTTGCAATGACCTCTTATTCACTCAGGCAATTACTCTTACACTGTTTGCACTTACCACCAGGGCTGGTTCCTCTAGCTTGTCCCTAGGGACCCCTAAAGCAAGGTTAAGCACAGCAAATAGCAACAGGATAATACTTTGGCACGTAATGGAACCACAGTCAGGTTAAATGCAAGCAAAGTTAAATCTGATTTATTCAGGGGAGACTGAACAAGGAGAAGTAATCAAGGTTGATTTGCTTAAAAGCTATATAAATCAGACAGTTATGCATGCAGTCCAGAATCCCTACACAGTCACACACCTGGCTACCTAGTAGGAAAATGGTGGCTACACAGGAATGTTGCAGCTGGTTGTGCCCTGTGATGGAAGAAAGCAACATGCACAACACATACTATTTGTAATCTGGAACCGGAGGACTCAGTTCATGAAAGAAAAGGCAACAAGACAATCAGATGACAACAATTTTAGATTTAGCTGTTGTTGCAGGGAGCTACCCTAATGTTTACTCATGATACCCAACACTGGACACAGGCAGGATGAAATCGAGATTGCAGGATATGGAGCTGGAGTGCCCCGAAAGCAGGGCCAACACGAATCACCGACACGTCATTCCTGTTCAAGGTGTTGAGCAGGGGCTAATCCCCAGGCCGTCTCTCATCCATGACTTTCTCTGCATAGCAGCTATTCTGGTTGGGCCAGTGTTGCAGGCCCAGGCAAATGGAAATGGATATAGATTCAGTCCGTGGAGCTGGATACAGCCTCCAGGAAGCAAAACACAGTTCAGGCACATAGGGAACCAAATTATAACCCATTATAAGCACACAGCACATTCACATGTAAGGAAATTCCACTGTACCAGGCAAATGGCTCTCTGGTCACAATTACAGAGTCTCTGCACAATCCAGGAGTTCAGCAGTAGCAGGAAGTCCTGACAGGGTGATTGTATTCAGCAAATCTTCGGTCTTCTTCAAGTTAAAGCCTGGTCACAATTCAGTGGCTTAATTGGCCTCCAAATTCGGATTCAGTCCAAAAGCAGATGTTCCCTCTCAGGAACAGCAGACAGGCATGCAGGCCAAACTCAGGCCCTTCCCACAGTTCTCCCACGCCGAATCCACTATGGATTGCTGCTTGAACTATCTCAAGCTGTTACTTCTTCACTTCCAGCTCAGATCTAACTGAAACTGCAAGCAGTGTGGGACTTTCCCAAGATCCAAAGAGTTTTGTTGGCTGATCTGTCTGTCAATCCAACAAGGCCCCCCTCCAGGTTATTTTAGGCACCAAAAGCCCCAAACTACAATTCCTACAAATTTTGGCCCCACCAAGCCCCTTTAGGCAGGCTCCATTTATAGACCCAAATGTACTGATTGGCCCATTCTGCAGTCCAGGACCAAGATGCTAAAAAGACAGAACAGTCCTTGCTGCAGAGAAACAGGTTAGAACAAACTGCAATATTATTATCAATCTAATAGATAATCAGCAAATAAGCACATCTTATAACAGAGCTCCCTCTGCACAAATAGCGATGGCAGAATGGAGCAATTATCTGGCAACCTGGGTGGGACTTGAGCATAGAAATACTCAGCCCCTCCAGGTTAATTGTAACTGCAATCCAGGCAGCTCTTAAAGAGACAGTACACACAGGCTATACAGGCACCTCTGGCAATACATTTAAACTGCTAAAACACAGGACACCAGCCTGGCAGCGAGTATTTAGGCAAGCTCAAGGAAGACTTTTCAGGAACCCCCATTAGTAGGGGGTTCACCATCATCTCTTACAAACAAGCTGAAGACCAATTAATGAATTTATACACCAAAAAGAGTGCAGGAGCAGATAACATTCATTCCTTCTTCTTTAAGCTAGATTACCACTACCTGACAGCTCCCATTACACACCTATTCAACTTGTTGCTAACACAGGAGAATGTATCTTCTGAATGGAAAATAGCTCACATACTGCCCCTCTTCAAGTCTGGAGATCCTAGTGATGTGAACTACTACAGGCCTATCTCAATTTTGCCGGTTCTCTAAAGTTTTAGAAAAATGTAGACACATTACTGTTAGAAGATATACAAAACATGACAGCTAAAGGAGGTTCTGATAATGGGAGACTTCAACATGCCAGATACAGACTGGTCAATACCAGCAGTAACACCCATCAGAACTAGACACATAGTGGATTCCCTGCAAGGAGAGGGCCTCAAACAACTGGTACAACAACTCACAAGAGACAGGGCCTATCCTAGATCTAGTACTGACTAACAAGGAAAGGATCACAGATCTCCAGGTAGAAGGTCACCTGGGGGCAGTGACCATCACATGGTATGGTTCAGTTTGGCTACTACATCTAAATCATCCCATTCCAAGGCAAAAATAGGACTCAGAGGAGCTGACTTTGATAAGATGGCCAACAGAGTTAAGCTAGCCCTGGCAAGAAGAAATACAGGTGAGGGGGTACAGGCAAAGTGGGCAAGCATGAAGGATGTAATACTTGAAGCAACAGCCCACTGTGTTAGAGAGAAAGCAAGAGCAAAAGAAGGAGGAAACTGCTTTGGTTCTCAAAACATTAGCAGAAAAGGTCAGAGCCAAAAGGCTGGCCTTCAGGAAATGTAAAGGAATGCAGCGGGCTGAAGATAGGGGCATACCAAACTTCCCTAAGGGAAGCAGGGAAGGCAGTAAGGCAGGCAAGGTCCAAACCAGGAAATACTATACGAACAGCAAAAGGGGATGAGACTTTCTATAGATACATTAGTGAAAGGAGAAAGTCCAAAGAGGTATTGCTAAGATCAAAGGAGATAAGGGGAGTGTGTGGAGGAAGACCAAGGAAAAGCATATATCCTAAATAGATACTTCTGCTCAGTATTTACTGAGGAGAAGGTAGGGCAAACCCACAGCTCAACAATGTACATGGGGGAGGGGAGGGAGGGTGCACTAGTCCCTTCACAAAGAAAGGGTTATACAAGCGCTCACTAAGCTCAGGGTGGACAAGGCAATGGTACTTGATGGCATACATCCCAAGAGGTATTAAAGAGCTAAGGATGGAACTAGCAGAGCCATTAGCATAACCGTTTGTGTGAGTCTCTAAGACAGGAGAGGTCCCAGAAGTCTGGATAAGGGCTCATGTGATCCTGCTCCATAAGAGTGGCAGCAGGGAGGAGGCAGGAATTACAGACCAATCAGTCTCACCTCAGTAGTGGGCAAGAGTATGGAGGCACTTCTTAAGGAAAGGATATTGCAACACCTGGAATCCATAGGAGCACAGGATCCAAGACAGCATGGGTTTACAACAGGAAGGTCCTGTCAAACTAATCTCATAGATTTCTTTGACTGGGTAACCAAAGTGGTACCAAGGAGTGCAGTTGATGTTGCCTACCTTGACATCAGCAAAGCTTCGATACTGTTCAACATAGAAGATTGATAAATAAGCTGGATAGGCTCGGTGGGTCGAAGTTGCTCAACTGTGTGGCAAACTGGTTGGCGGAAGAAAACAGAAAGTGGTGGTAAATGGTATTCCGTCAGAAGAGATGCAAGTCACAAGTGGGGTACCTCAGGATCGTTCTGGGGCCAGTCCTCTTCAATATCTTCTCAGTGACATTGCAGATGGACTGGAGGGTAAGGTTTGTCTGTTTGCAGATGATGCCAAGATCTGCAACAGAGCAGATGATCCAGATGGGGTGGGCAGGATGAGAAGAGATCTGGATAAACTGTCAAAATGGTCAGAAGAGTGGCAACTGAGGTTTAACGCAAATAAGTGCAGGATCATGCACATAGGGAAGAGAAACCCTGAAGCCACCTATAGGTTGGGAGGAGTTGCTGGCAATCACAAAGGAAGAAAGAGAATTGGGCATCATCATCACAGATGGCCTGAAATCTCTCAAGCAGACTACTAAAGCAGTAGAAAGGCTAGACGGATGTTGGGGTGTATTAGTAGGGGTATCACAAGATGTAAGAAGGAGGTAATGATCCTCTTTACAAGACACTGGTTAGGCCCTATCTGGAATACTGTGTGCAGTACTGGAGGCCGCACATGCACAAGGACAGTAACAAAATGGAGGCTGTCCAGGAAGGGCAACCAAAATGGTGCAGGGACTGCATCAGAAAATATGAGGACAGATTAATGGAGCTCAATATGTATACCCTAGGGCAAGGAGGGCGAGAGGTGATATGATCAAAACATTCAAACATCTTAAGGGGATTAACAAGGTGAAAAGAGTCTAACATGTTTCAATATAAGAAAAATAGCAGAACAAGAGGACACAGCATGATATCAGAGGGAGGCCAATTAACAGGTAATGTGAGGAAGTTCTTTTTCACAGAAAGGGTGGTGGATGCTTGGAATGGTCTACCTCAGGAAGTGGTGGATATGAATACAGTGCAGGGCTTCAAAAAGGCATGGGATAGGCATAAGGGAGCAATATAGATGAGTGTGAATAGATAATCCATTGACAGAGTACAAGCCTATGGCACATTCATAAGGTGAAAAAAATGGGCAGACTGGATGGGCCTTTTGGTCTTATCTGCCGTCAACTTCTATGTGTCTAAAATTGGTAGCACATGGGTTAGGAGCTCGATGAGCATGAGTTGGTTAACCCACAACAGTCTGGCTTCAGAAGTCATTATAGCACAATTTCTGCTTTGTCTAAAGTAACAAATAATTGGTTAGAGACCATAGATAACAAACAAATTAAGGGGTTGTATTCTTGGACCTTAGTAAGGCCTTTGATACAGTTGATCATTACCTTCCTCTAGACAATATTAAGAATAATGGGTTTGAAAGCTCTGAGGTAAAGTGATTTGCCATCTATCTAGCAGATCAACAGCAGCAAATTAAAGCTAATGGGTCTTCTCCTCCTTAATTCCTTGCAAGAGGGTGTCACAACCCCACTCAGCAGGTCAGGCCCTCTGCTCCCACAGTGCCTCCTCTGAGCGCAGTATTGTGAACAGGGTAACAGAACAGGTAACCCTCCTGTCTGTTTTGTGGGTCCAAATCACCTTTGGTCTCAAGTTCTAGGGGATACAAACTGTGAACCTTCTGCTAGTGTACCCCAATGTACAGGCTCAGATAATTCTGCTCTTGGGGATTGCCAGATATCTTTCATCAAGGGCACCTAACCAGGTACAAAATGAACCTAAAAACTCCATGAAAGACTTTAGATAAATTCTTACCTTTTCCCAGTTTGGTATGACATTAAGTTTATGAACAGTGTTGTCAAAATTTTAACCATCCATGCATCACAGGCAAACAATTTTTGAAGACACAGGCAGTCTCTTTAATATAAGAGGTTTACTTAGAAAATGGATAAAAATGTAAAATGTAACCACAGAACAAAATATCACAATGCATACAATCACTTAAAAGAACAAGGTAAAAAAAAGTGCAAACAAATTCCTACTGTTGTACAATTAGGCTTGTCTATCTAATGTATATCTTCTAACAGTGCTTCAAGTAGATGTTTCAGAGAGTTCAAACAGGAATGTCTCTGAAAAACAGCCACAGTATAGTTAAACAGTCTTAGAACCTGCCTCTTCCATGATGTCACCTTAACTCCTCCTTGTAAAATATAAAATTAATACACACAGGATGTCCCATCACTCAGGAGGTATATTAAATCTGTGACATCAGCAAAACTAATTTCCTTATGACCTTTGATCTTGAGTTTTCCTGCTTTTCTCCAAGACATCAAAGAACCTTTATGACCAACTCGCCATATCTCACTTAGGTGTAATATGCTTCTAACACCAAGTGAAATTAACTGTGCTTCCTGAGGATGTCATAAAATGAATATTTTCATTTCCTTTGGCGTCAAAGCAAACTGGGAAGTTAACCACCTACAGAGATCTGCTGTTTAACATACCCTGTCCTTTGAAGTGATACCTGGGGGTGGGGGATCATCCCAGGAGCACAGGACTTCTCATGACAGACAATCACACTACATTTTATATTACAAAATCATAGAGCAAGCAGAACTAGCTGGCCAAGTGTCACAGAGGGTACCCCAGGGCTCCATTCTGAGACTACTGCTTTTCTTGTTATACTGTACGTTATTAACCTGAGCAGTAACATTGGACATTCCAAAATCCACCTCTTTGCAGACAACATGGTGCTATTCATCTCAAACCCTCATTTGCGCAGACCTGTTCTGTGATTCAGTCTGACTTTAACCAACTGCAGTACAATTTAATCAAATCTAAACTTTTACTGAATGCCAAGAAAACCAAAGTAATGTTCTTCTATCCACCTATTCATCAAGCTCTTACAATTCCTGCACCCCTCCTCTGCCTATCACTAGCCTTCCTGGCGATATGCTCAAGTAGTGGATAGGTTCAAATATTTGGGTTCCTTGCTTGATTCTCACCTCTCCTTTTCCTTCACCTCGATGACTTAATTAAAAAATTTAAACAGTGGCTTGGGTTTTCTTCCATAACAAAACTCTTTTTCCCAGACCTCTAGATGGAGATTAGTCCAGGACATATTTCTGCCTCTCTTGGACTATGCAGATACCTTATACAATAACTGTGCAATTACCTCACCGCAAATTAGAGTTGTTATACCATCGTGCTATCCGCTTTATCACCGATGCTCCAGCAGAACCCATCATTACTCTCTATAAAGAGGTGAACTGGATCTCTGGTGAACTGGACCTCCCTGGCTATGAGGAGACTTGTACATACATACATATATGTGGATACATTAAGCACTTATAAATAAGCTACCTCCTTATATTACTTCTCTCCTCCATTGCTCACATAATTCTTATGCACTATGGAAAAACATATACATTTCTTTAGGAGTGCGAAAACTTGTATACGTTATGGAAAGGCATCCATTAGCTATGTAGTTCATGCAGTCTGGAACAAACTCCAATCATTGATAAAGCTACAAAACTTAATCCCTTAAATGCATTTAAAACATTTATCAACAAAGTCACTGCTGACACCTGCCATTGCTACTAATCTCCTAACCCCCCAACTTTCTTCCCTGTTTTACTAATCATCTCCTATATTAGGGGCATAAACTATGCCTGCACCTGTTATGTTCATAAATTGCACTGGTCTGTTTTCGCTATTAAATACAATTGTATTGGCCTGTTTTCTCTATTAAATACATCGACATGGGTGTCGTTACTGTAAATATTGTAAATACCATTTATTTAGAAACTATTATTCCTATTTATCATGTCAAACTATGTATCCTTGTTACCTTCATTTTGTATTTTATATTTTTCCATGTATTATCTTCTTGTCATTAATGTACAAGGGACCTTCTTGCAAATTAGCTTGCTAAATGGATTTTATTCCTTCACAATAAACTTGACCTTGCCCATTTCCATGGCTTTGCAATTCTAGTTGTACTGTACCCTTGCTCTTGTAACCTGATATTTTGCTTACTCTTTCTGCTCTCAAAACTTGCTGGATTGGTGCTATTCAAGGGTCCTAATTAATTGCCTTTTCAGTATGTTATTGGTCACATGATGGTGACAGCTGTTAAACAATAACAAACTGTTTCTGTTTCTTTCTGATACAAGTCTGTGCCAACATTACTGTTTTCAGATTTGCTAATTCTGAGATCTAGAAAGTCTACGTTATCATGATCATTGTTAGCTTTAAATTTTATTCTAGCCATAGAACAAATTCAGAAAACTAGATGCACTCCCACGGACAACTAATATATCATCAATATAGCAATGCCACAAATCCAAACATTCAAAAAATGGATTTGTGGCTTTGCTATCAATATTTATCCTCAGCAGCCCGTGTACACATTAGCAAAATTGAACGTCATCGTGGCTCACATAGCTGTTCCTAAAACTGTTCATAGAATGGATTCTGAAAGGTAAATATGTTTAGACTCTAACACAAGTTTTAGCATACTTATAATGTACTTCGAGGGACGCTGGCATGCTTACCTACTTTGTTGTCCAAGAAGTGGGCTAAGGCTGCTAGTCCTCCTGGTGTGAAATTACTGTGTATAAAGACTTCACATTCAGGGCGGCAAAAAAACAAGTGTCTTCCATGATCAAATGCTGCAGATGCCCCCACCGATGGGAGGAAGGTCGTGAGGGCCTACACAAGGGAGCCCTACCTACAAGCTGTTGCAGGCTACCGGCGATCGAACACTGCGGATGCCCCGATGGGAGGAAGGTCATGAGGGCCTACACAGGGCCCTACCTACAAGCTGTTGCAGGCTACCGGCGATCGAGCTGGGATGCCCCCCACTGATGGGAGGAAGGTCGTGAGGGGCCTACACAAGGAGCCCTACATACAAGCTGTTGCAGGCTACCAGCGATCGAGCAGCTGCGGATGCCCCCTGATGGGAGGAAGGTGGTGAGGGCCTACACAAGGGAGCCCTCTCTGCAAGCTGTTGCAGGCTACCGACGATCGAACACTGCGGATGCCCCCGATGGGAGGAAGGTCGTGAGGGGCCTACACAAGGGAGCTCTCCGCACAAGCTGTTGCAGGCTACGATGATTGAACACTGTGGATACGGCCCTCCCTTACAAGCTGTTGCAGGCACGAGGAGAATTTAACAAGAAGCCACGCTGGGTCCGAATGGCAGCCGCTGCACTCTCTGACTGGCCACAGTTGAGCCCCACCACCCCACCACCACTCTTGGCAGATTCGGGCTTATATTCTGGAGTTCATGTGTGTGTCTGAGCCTATCAGCTCACTTCTCCATCTGCAGCTTCTCAGCAGCTACCCGCTAGAGCTGCCCTAGCAGAATGCCTGTCCTACTATCACTGCACTAACTCTGCAGTGAGACACTCCTCTCAGCTCTGGCCAGTTGTGCAGCATTACAGGTTCCAATTTCACACCCTAGGAAAGTAGTCGAGAGTGTGGCTGTGGATCCCCATGACTCCTGCAATTGCTGCTATCCCCTGTGCAAAGGATCCTACCAGCAATTCTGATCCAAGATCAAACTTAGTAAGGCAAACACACCTCATAAGGCAAATTGAGCGTCTGAAGGTAGGGAACCCGCACCCTCAGCACCACTCTAAGGTCTGGAGGCTCAGAGGAATATGCACCGCATCAAAGTAGCCCAGCCATATTGCCAGCATCGATGGTGCTTGTGGCTGTACCAAATCCTGCTACTCTCAGAGTTCCAGTACTGTTACTTCTGTATGCAGCTGCACTAGGATGGGTAGATGCAAAATGAGTGTCTGCCAAGACTCTAACTTGCCTAGGGTGCACAGGACCATCATCTACACACCTCACAGATTGCCCTGGATCAGCAGTCCTGCACTCGCTGGTCCTAGAGCACAGATTAGAACACAAGGAGTCTGCTACCTCATCTTCTGGTATGCATGATAAATGATCAAAACTATCTTTCTTCACCTATTGAGGTTCCTCCGCCTCATCCTGCTAATACTGATATTGCATGCAGGTGACATACAGCCCAATCCTGGGCCACCACCGCTAATTCCATACTGGGATCTTCTAGTGACCCTATATGGTGTCACATCAAGAGCCCTGAGTGTGGCTCACATAAATATGTGTAGCCTATGACCCAAGATGCCTTAGGTGCAATCCTGGGTAGATACACATAGGCCGATGTGCTAGCCATATCTGAAACATGACTGAAGCCTCACATATTCCCTCACAAGTAGCACTCGACCACTACGACTCCTTTAGATAGGATAGAGGGGGAAAAAGGAGGGTGTTCTTTATATGTGAGCTCCTCCTGGCAGCTTCCTTGTGCCCTGTCGACACGCCAAGCCCTACAGGGCTAGAATTGACATTGTCAGAATTGTACTGGGACGTGCAAAGCACCTGACTATAGGCTGTATCTACTGTACAACCCTCATACTGGTGGCACCTCAGCACTCCAGAACCTAGCCGCTCCTTAATGGGGCACAGCTCACAGAGCTGCTGGTCCTGGGGACTTCAACTTGAAGTGGAATCTACCACTGAGCAAACCTACAAGGCCGCACTTGATGCAAACTTGACCGAGGTCATCACTGAGGTCCTAAGGCATAACCAAAAACAGGGAACCACTCCATCCTTGACTGGATACTTGTCTCCAACCCCACTAACATACAAGCGACTGGCATGATGTTGGATGCCCAAGCGATCACTCACCCACTTTCTGCATATCGAAAAATCAGCCTCCCAGGATTCCACCTAGGCTCATAGTGGCCAGGGGCTTCTATGGATTCTCTGCTGAGGCCTTCCAGAGCTCCTTGAGAAATACTGACTGGTTTGCCGATTAGACTCAAAGGCAGCACTGATGCTGCTGCTCAGTACTTCAGTGCACCCCTCTCTGCGGTGGCCAACCTAGATGCTCTGGTTAGGAGGAGACGCTAAAGGCCATTGCCACAAATGGATTTCACGTGAGCTAAAATCGCTAATGATAGCAAGAGACAAGGCATAGAAAAGGCAAGGAGCTCTGCTAGCTCTGCAGAAATCGCTGCCTATAGATCGCTGCAGAACCAGTGCCAAAAATCTCTAAATCAGACAAAGGGACTACATAAAATCCCTCCAGTGGTGAACCTTATCAGACCCTAAGTCCTTCTGGTCTAGCATCAACACCCTGCTAAAAGGTACAGATACACCCCAGCAGGGTAACATAATCAGTAACAGCATAACTCTTATGGATGGAGTGGAGGCTGCCTCAGCCTTCAATTACTTCTTCACTGACCTGGGGACATTCCAATCCAGCGCCCCAACATTGCCCTCAGGGTCCTCCAGCCACTGAATCTCAGGACCCTCAATTGCCCATTTCACCTGCAGACAGTGTGAGCCAAAAGTTCTGCCTCCTACAATCCTTAAAACCTAACGGATCACCAGGACCTGATGGACTAGACCCTAGGCTACTTAGGGCAGCTGCCCCAGCCATTGCCCTGCCTGTAGCCCTGTTAATAAACAGATCCCTGCAGGAAGGAACAGTACCAATAAAATGGGAAGCAGGTCCATGTAGTCCCAATTCACAAGGGTGAAGCTAGGAAATGATAGGCCATTATAGACCTATCTCCACCCTATGTCACCTGGCAAAGATCCAGAAGCTAGTATACTGCCAACTAAGAGACTACCTGGAAGCTAACAGGTTTCTGGCCCCTCACAACATGGCTTTCGACAAAAGCATGGGACCGACACTGCCCTAATAAGATTTACCTCCGATGTCCTGGACAAGGGTATCCCCACTGGGGCTGTGTTCATCGACCTCTCAAGGCCTTTGACCTGGTAGATCACCCACTCCTGCTAACAAAGCTTAGCCAATTTGGACTTGACCAGCACTCCTCAACTGGTTCCATAATTACCTCACTGACCGCTCTCAACAGGTCAAGTGGAGAGGGGTCACCTCGAACCCCCTACCTTTAACTGAGGGGGTCCCACAGGGCTCAATCTTAGCCCGTTGTTGTTCTCCTATTCATAAATGACCTTTATAGCCATTGCAGGGGCAGCTCCATAGTACAGTACACTGATGATGCAGTACTGTATAGAACGGGGAGCACCCATCCGACCTAGGACCCTGCTCCAAGCAGACTTCACCAAGGCCGAGACTTGGCTAGTTGAGAATCGTTTGGTCCTTAACCCTACCAAGACATAGCGATACTGTTCAGGCCAAAATCCCTGGGTCCCTCCCAGGACCACCATCTTCCACTCGCTACCACACCTGGATCCAAAATCGAGGTACTAGGGTCTATCAAGTATCTTGGCCTCACACTAGACCAGGGGCTCACATTGAAGCCCCATGTGGACCAGGTAACAAAATCATCCACCAAAGGTTGGGCCTCCTCTATCATCTAAGCCATAACATGATACAGAGACTAGACTGGCAATCACACAAGCATCCTTCTCCCTACCTTAACCCTCGCAGCCTCTATCATACTCGACATCTAAAATTGGACCACTGTATACTACAAACTTTATACCACAAAATTGCATGATTTGCATCCAAATACCACCGAGGACCTACCACTGTGAAGCCCTTGCAGCCCTCAACTGGCCCTCCCTGAACAACAGGCTCTAGTACCCCTATTAAGCTGGACCTACAAGCCTTGATGTCCAACCCCGGTAGGGCTGAGTCGACTACTTGCCCCAAAGCGGACCAGATGACCACTCTGTTCCTCAAGCAAAAAACTACTGGAAAATCCATGGCCAGCTCGGTCACAGGGAGTAAATCCTTTGCTCACCTAGCCCTGTATCATGGAACAATCTCCTCAGCCACCTTCAGGAGGCACCTACCCTAGCCATATTTCAAAAGGTACTGCACACTCACCTCCTTAACCTTAGTCCCTGCCCCTGTTCCAATGGCTAGCCTACCTCACTTTGTGTCAATTGTGTTACTACAAAACTGCTCTCCTCTAAAGGTATCTACTAATGACTGCATAAACTGCTTCCTCTCAGGGTATCGACTAATGACTGCATAAACTGGTACACTGTCCTATGCAGAACTTGTTATGTACTCTTGAAGCATTTACCACCCCACATCTATCTACCGTCGCTGCTGCATTCTGTAATTGTAATGTTTCTACTGCCCTTTTCCACAGAAACTGTATACTGTCATTATACCCTGGATGATATGTCCTACACTGTACTGTTGTATCAGTAACGTAATGTACATACTGCCCTCTTCCATAAGCTGTATACTGTCTCTGTTATCCTGTATGATATGTCCTACGCTGTATTACCTGCCTGTATATGCAAAATTATATGTAACTAACTCCAGGTCACCCTGAAAATGCACCTTCGGGCCCAGTGGGCTTACCCGTTAATAAAATGTAATAAATAAATAAGATTTTCGATGAGATTAATCAATTCCATGGAATCACATACCGTATGTAAGACAGGGAGTTTTAACAAGTGCTTGTAGATAGCGGTTCATGAATTTTGAGATAGTTTCAGTGACTCACCCATTACCTGATATTATGGATCGTCTGGGTGGGTTTCTAAAGTCTTTGTGGGCTTTCGTACACGATAGATTGTAGGTACTACCAGATGTGCAACTGTCAATATTCTGGAGGTGACATCTGAAATACAGCCCTTCAAATAGCCTTCACTAAGCAGATTGTCCACTCCTTCCTTTTATAGTTTCATGGAGTTGTAGAGGAGCTTGGCATAAAATCTGGCGTTAGCTAGTTTTCTGTTTCTTTCCTGGACGTACATGATAGTGTCCATTATTACCAAAGCCTCCCTTGTCAGTCGGCTTTATGGTAATTGACTTATCATCTGATAAAGATTTTAAAGCCAGTCTTTCATCCCTAGAGCAGTTGTTATATGCTGAAGCATTGTGTGTAGTTTTCAGTGCCTCGAGATCTTGATCACATTTTTCCAGAAGCATGGTAATAGTAGGACTTAATGTGGGACAATACAGAGACCTAGGCTGGATAAAATGGTGGTCTGTGTCTGAACATCCTGCTGTCCATCCATCTAAGAAGAATAGATGGATTTTAACATAAGTGTCTGAACTAATAAGTGTAAATGTAACCCTAGGTGGCTAACCAGGGCTACTACCCTGCCTTTGACCACGGACAGGTTGAGGGGCCTAGGTCCTATGGTGGGTGCCTCCACCCAGAGGTCAAGGTTTGTAGGTGGTAGACTAGCTTGGTCACAGCTCTCTGGGACACTGAGACCCCCTTTATTCCCTCTAGTGGCTCACACAGTACACGGAGTTACAGCCCCAATACCCCATATACACATTGTTCACTCATATAGATACCACTTACCCTCGAGACTGATTCTGCAGCACGCTCTGAGGAACCCTGTAAAATAAGGTTAAACAACATACACAGCAAAACACAATACTGTTTCCATAAGTACCAACACCACAGACAGTATATAGTATAACAACAGCAGATCTGATTTATTTAGGGGCAGTAATACGGGAGGAAATCAGGTTAATTGGTGGCATTAAATCACAGTACTGTGCACACATACAGGGTCTGAAAAGTCACACTCTGGGTACCCAGGTTGGGGGGCTAGCCAGGTCCGTTGCCGGAGTTGGCGGCAGGTGCAGATGGATAGGGCCCTGTAGAAGAAAATACATGCATAACACCTAATTGTAATCTGGAGCCGGAGGCTCAGTCCATGAAACAGTGAAACAACAAGAATTAGACGACACACTTGTGATTGAAAAACAAGCTGCAGGGGAATACCCTGATTTGTACTCACAACACCCAAGCTGAGGATCGGATGGAGAATGTCCTCTGGATTGTCAGAACAGCAGGGCATGAGGTCAAGGTCCTTGTGACTGGACCCCACTGCAGTTGATAGCAACGGATGTAGTCCGAATTGAGCTGGGGTTTACTTCAACTTCAGCACACAATTCACTGTACAGGGATTTGAAATAGCGATTCCCACAAGCACTAAGCACATTTATATGTAAAAGGAAAGTACTATACCAGGCAGGCTGCTCCTCGATCCCAATCGATACTACTGCAAAATACCCGGAGCACACACAGCAGCTAGTTTCTGACAGACCGAGCGCCATTCAGCAATTCCTCCAGTCTTCTACAGGGTGAGCCTGGTTTCCACACTTCTAGTGCTTCTTTCTCCTCACAACTCAGATTCAGTCCAAACTGGCACTCACAAAGGCTGCAGACCGAAACTCAGGAATCTCACACGCTCTCCCAGCAAAACAATATACACCGCAGTAGCAAACACAGCTCCTTCTCTCTTCACTGCCACAACTGATCTGATCTTTCCAGTCACAGAGCAGGGCATTTCCTTCAGCTCCACACTATTCTGTTGGCTGATTCAGCTGTCACTCACAATAAGACTCCTCTGTTGGTAGAAAAAGGCGCCAAGGTCAAAACTACATTTCCCAGAGTCACTGCCCATACAATCCCCTTGTGGCTGGCTCAAATTAAGAGTCCAAGTTCTGATTCATCCACAGGCTCCATTTTATGGCTCCCTTAACCCAATTGGCCCAGCACAGCTGTTTAGGTCCAAAATGGAGAGCTAACACACACAGAGCCCCAGCTGCAATAAAGGCAGGTTAGACAAACTACAGTTTTGCTAATGCTTTAAATGATTACAGGCAAACAGTTACAGCTTTCAGATGGGCTCCCTTTGCACCTTCAGCGACCGCAAAATGGAGTGATTACTTTGCAGCTCAGGAGAGATTAGAGCATTAAATACACAGTCCCCATACAAACTAATTAAGTCTTAAAGAGACAGTACGTGGAGGCTCAAATAGCACTTACTTGCAACCACAGTTAAGCAGCTCAGACGCCAAACAGCACCTAGGCTTGGAGCATTCAGGCATGCTCCTGAAGACTTTTGGGAACCCCCATTTGCAGGGGATTACACCCTTCCTGGCCTGGAAAAACTTGGTGTCGCGTGAAGTAAGTACCCCATAAGTTTCAATACAACCATATATATTTACATCAGTATCACATTAGGCTTATACATGTAATTATCAGTCAACATATCACCTTACCAGAAACACATTTCTAAAACTTTCCAGTACATCACTTTTCACAGTGTTATACACAATTGTACCATAACTCAGGTTATTACCTCCTGCACATGAAACCTGAAGAGAGGGTCCTTCCCTATCAGCTACCTTGGGGCTGGACAGGACAGGGCACCATACCTATTGGGCAACACAAGTAACTTGAAGTTAGCACTGATGTTCAGTTTGGGCAATGATCTTGGGGACACATACACTCCTTTATGGACAACATTGAGAGGCAAGTCCACAGGCCTCCCAAGGGAATCATAACTGAGGTGCACCACAGGCTTTACAGCTTGACCAGTCTTTCTAGGGGGAACTGTTACAGTCTCTGCATTCTGAGCCTCATTTTCAGCATTGTCCTCACTTGTCAGGGATTCTCCATTGAGGGTAGAGGCTAGAACTTGGGGCACTTTCAGCTCCAGGAGTTACAATCTCTGGAGTCCACAACACTTGGCTCACATGGAGAGCTTTCGGACACTGGCAGTGGACTGTCAGGGCACTCAAAAATCTCTTCTTGTTCTGGTTTATCACCAGTCTGTTCCAACCATCATTTTCCTCCTCTGAAAGCTCAAACAGTTCAACCATACACAATGATTCCATATCATCTGACTTGATGCTTTGCACTTCACTTTCTGGGAGCATTGGCTCCAGGGACAAAGCTGGGGCTTAGACAGTCTGGAAGGCCCAGCTTCATCTCCAGACTTGACTAGGGATTGCCCTGAAATAATTGACTCAGTTCATAAGAAGGATAGTATTCAAAGCCACACTCACTTTCCTCTGACATGGACTGACAGTCATATGCAACTGGGACTTGTGGAGGGAACACTTTAACTCAGCTTCTGTAGGTGCAGACTTTCTTGATTCGTTCTTAGCAGCAGCTCTAGTCACTGGTCCAGAGGGGCATTTTCTGGGGCTCAGACTCAATCAAGATTTGTCCAATGGGCAGTAAATTATTTCTATGCATTGTTTCACATCTTTGAATTATTCTCAGGCCTTACTTTGTACACAGGCAGATCATCTAGTTTGCCCACTACAGTGTGAGGGAGATGGTGCCATCTGTCAGCAATCTTATGTTTGCCATGCAGTCCCAGATTTCTTAGCAATACCGATCTCCCTCCTGGAGTTCCTGTGCTTTCACCTTTTATCATACCTTTCTTTGTTGGCCAGATTTCTTTTGGCAGCCATGGTTTGAGCCAGTTGGTATGCATGATTTAGCTGGGCCTTTAACTTTTGCACATACTGTAAATAGCTGTCAGCTCGAACCCCATCAGGAGAAACTCCAAAACATACATCTACCGGCAGTCGAGCTTTCTTCCAAACATAAGGTGGTAGGGAGAACCCAGTGGCATCACTTTTGGTGCAGTTGTAGGCATGTACCAGGGTGCTAATTTGTTGGCTCCATCTAGACTTGTCCTTTGGGTGGAGGGTGCCTAGCATATCTAGCAAAGTGCGGTTGAAACGTTCAGGCTGTGGGTCCCCTGGGGTGGTAAGGGTGGTTCTGGACTTTGCACTCCCCACAGAGAAAGCATCTCTTTGATCAGACGACTCTAAAGTCTCTCCTTGATCAGAATGGATTCTTTGAGGAGCCCCATAGTGAACAAAAAGTTTTCTACAAGTACTTTTGCCACAGTGGACGCTTCTGGTCCTTGGTGGGAAAGCTTCAGCATATCTCGTAAAATGGTCAGTGACCACCAGCACATTACTAATATTTCTTTGATCTGACTCCAAACTCAGGAAATCAATACAGACTAGCTCCATGGGAGCACTGGTGGTGATGTTAACAAGGGGCAGCCCTCTGGGGCAGGGCTTTCCTCTGTAAACAGCGACTACAAGTTGAATGTGTTGCTCAACATCAGCCCCATCTTAGGCCAATAGAATTTGGATCTCACCAAGTCAAGTGTTCTGTCTATGCCAAGGTGCCCCATGTGGTTGTGTAAGGACCTCAGTACTGAGTCTCAAAGGCAGTGGCAGCACTAGTTGTTGTTTGTCTATTTGTCCCCTCTGTCTACTGTTTCTCTGTAAAACAGTCATTGATCTGTTTCAACTTAGGACCTTCCTTGTATAACAATGCAGTTCTCAAATCAGTGGAGCCTAATTTGGACACATCTTTCCTGCGTGAGGGCTTCTAAAGTTAATTTGATCATAGGATCTCGGGATTGAGCCTGCTAAATACTGTCATTGTCCAGCTGAGGCAGTGCACAAAGTCCACTGCAGAAAAGTGGCAATAACAGCAGGTATGCAATTCTCAGAGGGTCCCAAACAATCCACCATACAGTCCACTGTGTCCGTGGACATTTGTTACTCCTGTCAAACTTCTGGCAGAGTGCTTGAATATCAGGTTCTGACAGTCTGACCCAGTCATTCCGGGAACAGGCCTCCGAGAGAGCATCAGCATCTATGTGGTTCAGGCCTGCTCTGTATTCAGCAACATAGTTGTATGTAGATAATGCAGAAAGCCACCTATGGCCAGTGGCATCCAACTTAGCTGAAGTTTGCACACAGGTCAAAGGATTATTGTCAGATTTCTACTAGTATCTTAGCCCCATACAAGTACTGTGGAACTGGTCAACAATGGCCCACTTCAAAGCTAGGAACTCTAACTTATGTCAGGGATAGTTCTTTTCAGATGGGGTCAGGCTTCTACTGGCAAGGTCACTGGTCTCAGGCCATTCTTGTGTTCTTGGTACAATACAGCCCCCAAGCCTTGCAGGCTAGCATCAGTGTGCAAGACATAGGGCTTTGCTGGATCTGCATAGGCAAGGACAGGAGTGTGGGTAAGTCAATATATAATCTCATGAAAGCAGCTTCACACTCAGGTGTTCATCTGGCTCAAATACTTCTTTAGGATGGAAATACACTCTCTCAGGCTAAGAAGGAAACCAACCTCTTATATTTTTGTTAGTAGGAGGGTAATCTTGAGTAAGATTAAGTAAAGGATGAATCACTCTTGAATAGTCCTTGATGAACCGCTGATAGTAACCACAGAATCCCAGGAATCTTTGCAGTTCTTTTAGATTGTGGGGCTGTGGCCAGGTGGTCAAGGCCTCAACTTAATCGGTCTGTTTCTATTCCTCGGTGGATACTATGTGTCCCACATACTTTACAGAGGTTTGGAAGAACTGACATTTATCGATGGATAGTTTAAGGCCAAAGTCTTCCAGTCGGTCCAACACCTTGAACAATCTGCTCTCATGTTCCTCCAGTGAGCTGCTAAACACAATAACATCATCTAGGTATACCAGGCACTCTAACAAGTTCATGTCCCTCACCGCACGCTCCATCAGTCATTGAAAAGTGGCTGGAGCACCTGAAATCCTTGAGGCATCCTCATGAATTCATAGAAACAAGCGGACAGATAAAGGCTGTCTTTCACGGTCTTCTGGGGCCACGGATCTGGTAGTACCCACTGCGAAGATCCAACACAGAGAACCACTTACTACCATTCAGACAGTCTAAGGCATCCTGAATGCGGGCATTGTGTACTGATCAGGAATAGTCCACTGGTTCAAGGTGCGATAATCCACGCACATCCTTACTGTCCCATTCTTTTCCTCACTACCATGATAGGTGAAGCATATGGGCTTCTTGATTCTTGTATTACACCAGCAGCAAGCATCTCTTGCAGATGCCGTCTCACATCATCTATGTTAGCAGGTGCCAGGCGTCAAGATCTCTCACGAAATGGCCTTTCATCATGTAGCGGATATGGTGATCAGCTCCTTGCATGCATCCTACATCCCATTTCTTTAAAGAAAACACCTGGTCTCTCTGGACAAGCTTCTCACTGATCCTCACTTTCCATTCAGCTGCAGCAGGGAGTCACGAAATCAAACAAGCCAGGCGTTACTCTGTCATTCTTCCTGAACTCTTGCTACTGGTAGCACTGCAGTGTCTGCACAATGCACATTAGCCAGGTGCAACCTCTGTTTACTCGAATCTCTCTGTCAGACATATTATGAACTTGAACCATTACCCTTCTGGCATAAGCATGGGCTCTAGCAGGCAAAATATTAGGCTTGACCAGCAGTCCTCCGCAATTTTCCATCGCCTTGGTGCATCCAACATTAATATTTTATTCTTGACATCCTTTCTGATACAGACCTCTCCCCTAAGGTACACTGGGCATTTGGCACCATGATCAGAGACTCAGGATCCTTTCCAGACAACTCCAACCAGTTCCTCTGGTTCCACTTTGTCAGCATCTCTGGGCATCGCAGGCCTTCCTGATCAAGGACAGAATTCTTAGAGCTCTACCAGTCCAAGGCCCTGTTTTTCATAACACAACTGTGCCAGCCATCCAAACATATGTGCATTAGTCCCAATTAGTAGAGGAACCCCATCATACAGTGCGGTAGGGGGACACACTAAGGCCAGGGTCTCTATTTGCTTAGCCACTCCAGCCACGGAGGTGGGAAAAGACAGCCAAATTCGGATACATCCAGAGTAAGGGTAGGCTTTCTCACTTAACCCCAGACATGCAGCCCCTCCAACAGTTGTAAGGTACATCAGACAAATGCTTCTGATACCAGTCTTGGAACATAATTGTCACTTGGGAGCCACTGTCTAATACAGCTCTTGTAGACACTCCATTCACCTTTATAGTGGTCTCCATGGAGGGACCCACTATTCTGGACCAGTCTGGAGAGGTGGTAGTGTGGGCCTGGGCAACTGACCCTGCCACAAGGGACGTGAGTTAGCATTTTGGGGCCCTCACTGAGATCAGTTTGTGCACCTCTTAACCACTGATTTGTTCTCCGAAGCTTCTCCTTGTAGCCTATATGCAACTTTGTCTGTGTCTTTTAGGAAGTGGCATTCTCTCTTCATGTGCCCATCCTTCCCACAATTATAGCAAAACATACTTTCTGGAGTTTGAGTTGGCTGATGCGTCACACTGGGAGCCAGGCGAGGTACTACTAACTGGAAACCGTGGTGCCATCTCTGTCTGCAGCGTGATAAGCATTGGAGACATCGCGTCATTTCCCCACTTCCATGGTCAAGACACCGAGTTTTGAGCTGTTGTCAGCAGGAGATGCAGGTTGTTACCCCACCCCATAGCAGATGCAGTCGAATGAGGGTTGGGGCCTGTACTTGCATGGCGGCCTTCATAAAGAGACTGTTTTTATTTCCTGAACTCTCTCAGCAGTTCACCCCATGGTAGCACACCCTCATTGGTCCCCATTTCACAAGGACCTTCCGATGCTGTGATCACTTGGGCTGCGCTCACCCCAGAATTAAAATCCCTTCCTCATCTTCAACCTCCTGAAGTTCTTTTATTAAGTCACAATAGTCTGGTGGGTTACCCCTTCTGTCTAGGAGCCTTAATTGAAGGAGCTGCAATTTAGAATGCTTTGCATGTTGTAGTAGGTGCTCCAACCTTACACGGTTTAAGTCACTGGCGGCAACACAATCTATCAAGTGCCCCAATCATCCTCCCCTGAAGGGGAGGATGCCAGAGAAGATCCTCAACCTTCGTAAGAGTCGTGACTAATGGCAGGTGCAAAATAGGAGCCTGCATTTGTTCAGCCACAGAAAGAGGGGCAATAACGGGTGCTGGAGTGGAGGGGTGTTGGGGAGGAACACTCTCAGGTGACAGAAATAACTTCTTTAAGTCATCCACAAGTTTCCTTCCTCCAGCAACAACTTAGCAAATTTCTCCTCAAAGTTTCAGATAGTGGGAGGCTCATTTCCCCGGTCTTTACTGTCTTTAGTTATCACTCTCCAGGCAGTGAGGGCTCCTCTGGGGTAATAGTCTGTGGCACATTGGAGCTATCTATGGGGTCCTTATACTCTACTAGGCCATGAAAGTGTGGGTGAGCAGATCAGCATGTTGACCCACCACCACAGGGTTTTGTAAACCTTCCACCTTGGAAAGTACTCCCTGTACAGTGTCCGTATTGATATCCAGGGGATGTCCAGGATAAGCATAGCATTTGGGGTCGATCTCCTCCCCAGTACACCACTCCACCAACGGTGCACAGCCACTTCTGTCGGGTACCCATTTATTTTTTTAACAGTGGTTCATAAACGTGGCCACTAGAGGACACAAAATCCCAAGCAGTGAGCCTCCAAGATGTAACCCCTAGGTGGCGCTATCCCAAGGCTACTATCCCTGCCTGTTTGACTACGGACAGGTTGAGGGCCTAGGTCCTATGGCGGGTGCCTCCACCCAGAGGTCAAGGTTTGTAGTAGTTAGACTAGCTTTGGTCACAGCCCTCCCTCTAGTGGCTCACACAGTACACTGGAGTTACAACCCCAATACCCCAAGTATACACACTGTTCAGTCATATAGATACCACTTACCTCGAGACTGATTCTGCAGCACGCCTCTGAGGACCCCTGTAAAATAAGGTTAAACAACATACACAGCAAAACACAATACTGTTTCCATAAGTACCAACACCACAGACAGTATATAGTATAACAACAACAAATCTGATTTATTTAGGGGCAGTAACACGGGAGGGAATCAGGTTAATTGGTGGCATTAAATCACAGTACTGTGCACACATTACAGATTCTGAAAAGTCACACTCTGGATACCCAGGTTGGGGGGCTAGCCAGGTCCGTTGCCTGGGGTTGGCGGCAGGTGCAGATGGATAGGGGCCCTGTAGAAGAAAATACATGCACAACACCAATTGTAACCGAGCGGAGGGCTCAGTCCATGAAACAGTGAAACAACAAGAATTAGATGACACACTTGTGATTGAAAACAAGCTGCAGGGAATACCCTGATTTGTACTCACAACACCCAAGCTGAGGATCGGATGGAGAATGTCCTCTGGATTGCCAGAAGAGCAGGGCATGAGAACAAGGTCCTTGTGACTGGACCCCACTGCAGTTGATAGCAAAACGCGGATGTAATCCAGATTGAGCTAGGGTTTACTTCTAAGCTTTACAATTAAGCTGTCACAGGGGATTTGAAATAGCGATTCCCCACAAGCACTATGCACATTTATATGTAAAAGGAAAGTACTATACTAGGCAGGCTGCTCCTACATCCGATCATAATTACTGCAAAATGCCGGGAGCACACACAGCAGCTTCAGTTCCTGACAGACCGGGAAGCGATTCAGCAATTTCTCAGTCTTCCACAGGGTAAGCCTGGTTTCCACACTTCTAGTGCTTCTTTCTCCTCACAACTCGAATTCAGTCCAAACTGGCACTCACAAAGGCTGCAGACTGAAACTCAGGGCCTCTGCACGCGCTTCCTGCTGAAACATACACCAAGAAGCACACAGCTCCTTCTCTCTTCACTGCCACAACTGATCTGATCTTTCCAGTTACAGAGCAGGGCATTTCCTTAGCTCCACACTATTCTGTTGGCAGATTCAGCTGTCACTCACAATAAGACTCCCTCTGTTGGTAGAAAAAGGCACCAAGGTCAAAACTACATTTCCCAGAGTCACTGCCCATACAATCCCCTTGTGGCTGGCTCAAATTAAGAGTCCAAGTTCTGATTCGTCCACAGGCTCCATTTTATGGCTCCCTTAACCCAATTGGCCCAGCACAGCTGTTTAGGTCAAAATGGAGAGTAACACACACAGAGTCCCAGCTGCAATAAAGGCAGGTTAGACAAACTACAATTTTGCTAATGCTTTAAATGATTACAGGCAAACAGTTACAGCTTTCAGATGAGCTCCCTTTGCACCTTCAGCGACACATAAAATGAGCGATTACTCCACAGCTCAGGTGAGATTCGAGCATTAAATACACAGTCCCCCATACAAACTAATTAATCTGCAAGCAGACAGCTCTTAAAGAGACAATGCGTGGAGGCTCAAACAGCACTCACTTACAGCCACAGTTAAGCAGCTCAGGCGCCAAACACCACCCAAGCTTGGAGCATTCAGGCACGCTCCTGGAAGACTTTTGGGAACCCCCATTTGCAGGAGGTTACATAAATATATAGTTGTTTGAAAAAAAATTATATCATTTGTTGGTGCAAAGGAAAGGCCCTTGTTTAATAACAATTCTTCTGCTGGTGATTGGGCTCAACTAGAAATGTTAGTACTATTTGATGCTGGTGGGGTATGTTTGTGGGAGTTGGTCTTGCAGATTGATCATCACTGTTGCACTGTGACTGCCTATATTTGCTTTCCTAGTATTTTTTACCTCTGCCTTTGCCACAACCTCCCCTTCCCCGGTGTTCTGCCTTGGTAAAATGGTTGTTGGAGTCTCATCTTCGTTTGCTCCTCAGTGGGCGTGTAAGGATCCTTTCCCTGATCTCTGGTTGGGGATTGTTACAAAAAACTTGAACTCAAGTTATCAGTGTCACTGGGCTCTGAAGTAGTGTAGAATTAATTATTTTAGCTG
This sequence comes from Neoceratodus forsteri, assembly GCA_016271365.2. Taxonomy (NCBI): domain Eukaryota; kingdom Metazoa; phylum Chordata; order Ceratodontiformes; family Ceratodontidae; genus Neoceratodus; species Neoceratodus forsteri. The sequence goes on from CM028135.1 coordinate 992,351,357, forward strand.
TCTTTTTATTCTCGTTATATTCGCAGGTGTCAGTCCATGCTAAATTAAAGTGACAGCATACTTTGATCAGCATCATACTTTATTATGAACTGAGGATCGTAAATAGAGGAATCTAATTGGGCCAGAGTCTTTGAAGCCATGATGATATCGGGCTACATCATCATGGAATCAAAAAGTTACAGTGACACAGCCTCCTTGCTCTCTACTGTCTGAGAACTATTTTTTAAAATGCACTTTGCACCACTCAAAAACTCATTCATAAAATGTTTTAAAACCTGTTTCTTTTATTTTTTATTTATAAAACTTGAAACTTAGTTCATAATAGCAATAAGTCACTCCAGGGTGAAGTATATCATGGGATATCGTCGCTACTCAGTGGTTGGATGCACTCGGCCTGCAGCCTCGTGCCCATCCACCCGGCGTGCGATATCATGATATACCACACTCTGTCATGCCTTGTTGCTGAATTGAATACGGTGTATAATGTGTACTCTGTCTTTATTCATTTTTTGGGGTGGGCACTCTACGCAGCTCCTGCAGTACTGAGTCTGCAATTTTCAAAGACTCTCCCATGCTGTCACTAAGTGCAGTAGCACTAATTTCTTCCAGCACAGAGATGTTTCTTTTTCACAACTTTGCCTGTCTGCAACCACTGTACAAGTGGCATTATTGTGTTTAAGCCAGACAACAAAAGGAAGCAGAAAATGTCTGAAGTGAGCCTTGGTCAGTCAATTACTGCTCGGTTTCAAATGTACTGGTAATCACCTGATAAACTGAGTTCTGTACTGTCATTGTGGGTGATCACAGTTGATTACTGTCTGCCTGTCATGGTGAACAGCTGATTGATTACAAAAAAGCTGATTGCAGAGCCTGCTGTATTACCGTAATAGCTAGAGTTAAGTGCAAACACAAAATAATGCCAAGTCAGTGGAGCTACTTCTGCAAAATTAAGCTTGTGCCTTACAGTTTTACAGTAGAATCTATCACAGTTCTGTTATTAGATGTACTGTCCTTTTTATTTTTAAGATGGATGTTAAAGATTGCTATGTTAATCTTTTCTTGCCAGTCATAAACTTGATTTTTAGCATAATCATTGGCATCTCGGTTGAATTTCTTTTGTTTAGAAATGTTTATTTGTCATAGTATTGTAGGTCACTTCCTCTTCAAGCATCGTGTGATGCTTTTGCATTTCTTGCTTAGTGATCAAACTTTTAATTACAGTTTGTCATTTATTTCTTTGGACACCTGGGGCCAGATATTCAAATGTTAGCGCCAGTGCTAAGGTAGTTTGTCCCAGCACTACCTGGGTTTCTGCTTGTGCTGAGGGGTCATATTCAGAGGCCCATGTGGCGGTCCCTAAACCTGTTAATGCACAGGCACTAAAATAACACTGTGCCCATGCATGAAGTGGTCCCTTACGCATACAGGCACTGTGGCATGTTCAAGGTTTGTGATGGTAGTAGATGGCCCTCAAAGAGGTACTATTTACTGCTGCAAAAATCACGACTTAACTGGGTGCTAAGCCCACCCCCACCTCAGCAGTGGTAGGGAGGCTGTACTGCAGCCACCCACTCACAATCACTTGTCATGCCAGTGAGGTTGCAGTCTCTGGTGACTAGTGGCACCTTACCCTTGAACACTGGTCCCATGTTCGTTTGCCATGTCTACTGTGTATGCATTACTGTCAGTTCATATGGCAGCTAGCTGAGGAGGTGAGAAGAGGGCTGTGCCAGTTGCTGTATCAGGCTTCCCAATGCAATCAGCACACCATGACAAGGGAGGGTGGATGGGTGGTGTTCCATGAGTGAGTGGGTGGGGCGCTGAACTGCCAGTGCGTACTGTTCTGTATGTTGATGGGCATTCAGTGGATGGGGTACCACTGAACACCAGAGCATTCTGTGTCATTGTACACAGAAGCTCAGAGAGTGTGGGGCCACCAACCACTAGGATATGCCTCTGTACTGTGCATGGAGGTGTTTGGGAGTGGGGTTTGCCACTAGCCACCAGGGCAGCTCTCATGGGACAGCTCTCATGGGATGGGTGTTGGGGGTGAGGGATACCAATGGACACCAAGGATATGGCATGTGTATGTGGGACAGGCATTCAGGGTGGGTGGTACCACTGGACACCAAGGATATGTTATGCTAATGCAGGACGGGTTTCTGGGGGTGGAGGGTGCCACTAGACAGCGACATGGGATGGGTATTAGGGGGTGGGGTGTGTCACTGAGGCAGCAGGGCTGTGAGCACCTCACATGTGACAGGTGTCTGGGGGTGAGGAGTACCGCTTGACACCAGCGATATTGTAACCTGATCATGGAACCAGTGTTAGGGGTGGGGGTGCCACTGGACATGAGGGATATGTAATGCCACCATGGGAGGGGTGTTCAGGGGTGGAGGTGCCACTAGACAGCAGACATCTGTCATGTTTATGTGGGATGGGTGTTCAGGGGTGGGGGTGACACTAGACATCAGAGATATGTCATGCTTATGCTGGATGAGTGTTCAGGGTGGGGGTGTCACTAGACACCAGGGCTGTGGACACCTCACATGTGACAGGTGTTTTGGGGGTGCCACTTGACAGCAGTGATATGTAACCCAATCATGAAACCAGTGTTTGGGAGTAGGGGTGCCACTGGACATAAGGGATATGTAATCCCACCAGGGGATGGGTGTTCAGGGGTGGAGGTGCCACTAGACAGCAGGCATTTGTCATGCTTATGTGGGATGGGTGTTCATGGGAGGAGGTGCCATTAGGCACCAAGGTAGTCATCTGGTATAGGCAGGATGGGCACTAAAGAGCTGCAGCACGCCATGCAAACAGAGCCCATAATGGGCATGGAAAGTGTCCCTTAGTGCCTTGCATGCCTAATGGGCTCATTTGCATGGTGTTCTGAAGCCCCTTTTGACTCCATATAAAACATACTTGTGCTGCAGCTTAAAACTAGTAAACAAGAACAGGCAGCCTGAGGTTTGTACCAGGAAATAAACTGTGCTGCTTCAAACAAAATAGCAATGCACAGGAAAATGGTAGAGCACCCAGCAGTAAAACAAAGTTTCAAACAGGAATATTTAATTACTTTCTTGCCATTTATTCAGATACTGGTATGTACACTGTGAACACAGGACTCCAACGCTATGCACAACAACTGCATTGGCAGTGTACAAGTGATGTCATGTCAGGACTAACACACCCAGCATTTCACCCAGAGCCTTCAAGGATTCATCAGAGATAGCAAGTGTGATGCTGTGCAACTCCTTAAATAGTGTGCAATTAAAGGGATATCAAAAACAGTGAATATACATATTACACATATATTAGAACTCTTATGGTCCAACCGGCCCAGTGGCTAAGGGCTGAGGTGCTGGGCACCTTGTGCTATGCCAGTGACCAATGTTCGGGAATGAGCATGGGCCATCGGGGTTGGCAGCGTGGTGGAGAAGGATTGAGTGTCCGACGGACTGCTCTCCTTCTCTCTGGGGAGGGCCATCAGTGATCGGGTGCTCTATTGGCCCCTAGCAGCTGCTGGGGGCAATGTAATGCTGCAACAAGGGGAGGAGATGGGGCAGACGCTTAGAGAGAGCACGGTGGAGCATGAGCACCTCTCTGCAGGCAATCACTGCACGCCCCACCTCAACACAAGGGAGAAAATGGAAAAATGCCCTAGATACATGAAGCTATCCCCACGGCTCCACCTCTTTAGACGGCACATCCCTGGCAAGGATCCATTGTGGGTGGGTGAGACACTCCCCATCACCCTTCCATGAAGGGTAAGTTATGAGTGTAAGGGAGGGGTCTGGCCTTGAGGTTGGCGCTGGGGTGATGGCTGAAGGCAGCAGTGCCACTGGGGCTCAGGAGAAATACCAACAAAAAAAAAACTGTTGTGGTCAGTGATCAAGTACAAGCTTAGTTTGAAATGGCTGGACAGGAAAGAGACAAAACTCACTGTATATTTCTAAAGGTGCTACCAATACTGTTTTAAATAAATGCCATAGACAGTATAAGAAAGTTGGGAAAACCCCAATACACTAATTGAAGTGATGACTCAAACTCGGCTTTAGTAGCCAAATCCGTAAACCTTTAAACTTTTTTAAAGAAATTATGTAAATTTGGCATGAGGGAGGGTATGGGATTAATGATTCAATTGATTTAATGACTTTCCTGTGTAACCCTTAGATGGCACTATTCTAAGGGCTACTACCCCTGCCTGTATGACTATACACAGGTTGAGGGCCTCAGTTCTCTAATGAGGTGCCTCTACCCAGATGAATGATATTGGGGTTGCTTATCTGCTCTGGTATAGCCCTCTGGGAAACTATATCCCCACCAACCCTCCTAGTAGCCTAATATAGAACACAGTGGTAAATTCACAATCAATAGGAAGCAGTAATAATGTGCTCACACTCTTCTCTTACCACCAGGGCTGGACCTGCAGCAACTGCCCTGGAGACCCCGGAAAATAAGGTTAGTAATGCAGCAGTACACTCTTAATATAGTAGCCAACTAATAATATGCACACTAGCCAGGTTAAACATGAAAAAAGACAATCAGGTTTATTAAGGGACGTGAACAAGGAAGGGACATGAATCTAGTCATGTATTCTGAGTCCCAAATATACAGTTCCACAACACTGGGTACCCAGATTGTTATTGTAACCCCCTGCAACTGGGGCTCCCAAAAAGTCTTCCAGGAGCTTGCCTGAATGCTCAAGTCTGGGTGGTGTTGACGTCTGAGCTGTTTAAATGTGGTTCCAAGTGAGTGCTATTTGAGCTCCACGTACTGTCTCTTTAAGAGCTGTCTGCTTGCAGACTAATTTAGTTTGTATGGGGGACTGTGTATTTAATGCTCAAATCCCACCGAGCTGCTGTCAATTCACTCCATCTCTGCCATCGCTACATGTGCAGAAGGAGCCTTGTTGAAAGATATAACTGTTTGCCAGAAATCATTTAGAGTGACTGAGAAAATGTAGTTTGTCTAACCTGTCTTCATTTCAGCACAAACTGTTTCCAGTGTAGCTCTTTCATTTTGGTCCTGAATTGCTGACTTGGACCAATCAGGATGATAGGGAGACCTTAAGATGGAGCCTGTGTATGAATCAGAACTTGGATTCTCAATTTTGAGCCAGCCACAAGGGGATTGTATGGGCAGTGACTCTGGAAAATGTAGTTTTGACAGTGGTGCCTTTTTCACCAACAGAGGAGTCTTATTGTGAGTGACAGCCAAACCAGCTAACAGAATGGTGTGGAGCTAAAGGAAATGCCCTGCTCTGTTACTGGAAGCTCAGATCAGTTGTGACAGTGAAGAGAGAAGGAGCTCTGTGCTTCTACGGCATATAGTTTCGCGTGGGAAGTGCGTGTGAGGCCCTGAGGTTCGACCTGCAGCTGTTGTAAGTGCCAGTTTGGACTGAATCCCATTTGTGAGGAGAAAGAAGGAAGTCTGAAGAGTGGAAACCAGGTTCACCCTGTAGAAGACTGGAGAAATTGCTGAATCGCCGGTCTGTCAGGAACTGAAGCTGCTGTGTATGCCCCGGTATTTTACGGTAATTGCGTATCAGGATGTAGAAGCAGCCTGCCTGGTATAGTACTTTCCTTTCACATATGAATGTGCATAGTGCTTGTGGAGAATCGCTATTTCCTATCACCTGTGCTGTGTGCTGTGTGTTGAAGCTGGTTGCAAACCCCAGCTTGTCTCGGACTAAATACAATGCTATCTCCTACAGTGGAGTCCAGTCACAAGGATCTTGTCTCCATGCCCTGTTGTTCTGGCAACCCAGAAGAACATTCACCATCCGGTTCTCAGCTTGAGTATTGTGAGTACAAATCAGGGTATTCCCCTGCATCCTGTTTTCAGTTACAAGTGTGTCATCTAATTATTGTTGTTTCACTGCTTCATGGACTGAGCCATCTGGCTCCAGATTACAATAGAGTGTTGTGCATATATTTTCTTCTACAGGGCCCTTTCCATCTGCACCTGCTGGCAACTCTCGGGCAATGGACCTGGCTAACCCCCAACCTGGGTACCCAGAGTGTGACTTTTCAGACCCTGTATGTGTGCATAGTACTGTGATTTAATTCTGCCAATTAACCTGATCTCACCCTCCAATATTTTATTCCCCTAAATAAACCAGATTTGATGCTGGTAAACTTTAAACTATCTGAAGTGTCAGTACCTACATATCAAGCATTGTATTGGTTTGTGTATGTTGATTAACCTTATTTTACAGGGGTCCCCAGAGACGAACCTCAGAATCAGTCTCAGAGTAAGTGATACTTCATGAATGAACAGTGTGTCATGTGGGGTATTGGGACTGTAACTTCTGTGCATTGTGTGAGCCAATAGAGGAATAAAAGGGAGAGACAGTGTCCCAGAGGGCTGTGACCAAGCTAGTCTAACCACTACAAACCCTGACCTCTGGGTGGAGGCACCACCATAGAACCTAGGCCCCTCAACCTGTCAGTAGTCAAGCAGGCAGGGTAGTAGCCCTTGGGATAGTGCCACCTGGGTTACATCATTTAGGCTAGCCTGAAACATTTCCCATGGGTGGCCGGCATTGCAGCTGATGTTGGGGCCCTTGGTGAAAAGGAATGCAGTTAGACATGCAAACAACTCAATTATTTGTAATCCAGGCCAGTTGGCCTAGTCCTTTATAAACCCAAGAAAGAGAAATAATTAGATGGCACCACAAATATTTAAACCTTTGTTGCAGGGTGCTACACCTGATTGTACTCACGCTACCAGGAATTCGCTGCAAGACATGTGATATGCAGACCTTGGGTGATCATCAATTGGCAGGGAAGCTGGGCCAACATGCACACCTTCAGATGGTCACAACCTCGTGATGTTGTTGTGCAGGGGCGAATCCCCAAGCCGTCTCTCGCTGAAATGGTCTCTGGTGCAGGAGTAGCCAGCTGAGGACACTGGAGAGTGGGCCCCCAGTGGCAGTGTTATAAATGCATTCTAGGTGGTGCAATAGACATAGATGGAGTGTTTTCTTAGTTGTAGGCATGCAAAAAATGCAGAGAAGTTTTTTTATTTCAGGTTTTGACACTGAGTTGGATAGGCACCCCAGTGTCAGTGTTATGTTTGGGGTGGGGTGGTGGGTGCTGACAGGGAAGTTCAGTTGGGGGTGACAATTACAGGGGCACCAGCAGTGGACACTGAGGTTGGGCACCCCAAGTCAGTGTTATGAAGGGGGTGCAGTTATGATGGACTGCAATAGACATTGATGAACCATTTTTATTTTTACAGGCGTTAAATAAATAAAAATAAACTAGGAGGCAGGGGTTGCAGCTATGGCTGCGACAGACATCAGTGGACCATTTTCTTTTTATAGGATATTAAAAAAACACACACTAAGGGAAGGTTTTCTTTATTTCAGACTTGACACGGGGATTGGGCACCCCAGCATCAGTGTTATGTTTGGGGTGTTGGGCTGGTGGGTGCTGTGGGAGGATCGGGTGGGGGTGACCATTAGAGGGTGCCAGCTGTGGACCCTGAGGATTAGGCACCCCAGTATCAGTGTTATGTTTGGGGTGTTGGGCTGGTGGGTGCTGAGGGAGGATCAGGTGGGGTGACCGTTAGAGGGGTGCCAGCTGTGGATACTGGGGAACTAGGCACACCCAGTGTCAATGTTATATTTGGAGAGATGTGGGTGGTGTGTGCTGAGAGGGAGGGTGGAGTGGGGAGAGGTTACAGGGCACCAGCAACAGACATTGATGGATGTTTTTGTTGTTGCAGGGCTTGAAATAGCAGCTGCATACCTGTGTGTCCGTAGCAAACTTACAGTGTGCAGCTGCAACTATTTTGAAAGCTGATCAGCTGTTTGCCGATGTGACTTCATGCCTTAGTGAAACAGTTTGGGCGGGCGGGAGAGATCCCAGCTCCTGTAGTTGAAAGCCGATCAGCTTTTGCTGACACGCTTCTTGCACATCAAAGCACGAAGCCCTCTCTGATTGGAGCAGCTTCAGTCCTTTGAAGTACAAGTTGCAGCCCAAGTGATGTCAGGACCACAGTGTGTGGTTATTGATGCAGACTGTCAAGTTTGTTGCAGTTGCAGTGGCAATGGGCTCAACAGTGACACCCCCACACAAGTCCCATAGACATCGTCCCAACACGCATGTGCGTAAGCGCAGCAAATGCAAAATTGCTATAAATGTAATGAGAAGGATAATGTATCACAGATGCTTCAGCAGGTCAAAATGCCATGAATTGGAGGTGCAAAAATAAAATATGCTGGGCAAAAATTACAGCTTCAGAAATTAGTAATGATCATTTATTACTGGGTGTTGAAAACAACAGTCACTGTTGCAACTGAGCAAGTAGACATACAGTAAATAAAAAAAAGTCAGTATTGACTGGTATCAATTTCTGAGGACATGTGTAGATGGAAGTTGCTGCAAGAAACAACAAAGCTTGGTGGTGAAGGAAAATCATTCAGACAAACAACTCTGCCAAGTTTGGGAAGCAGTATAGTGCAGTGGTCTAAGGTGCTGAGCTGCAAATCTGGTGACATCCAGCAGACCAGACCTGGGTTTGATTCCCACAGTTTCCACTTGCATACTGTGTGACCCTGAGCAAGTCACTTAACTTCCCTGTGCTCCCAGGTAAACAAGCTTTCAGCTTATTGTGCTACTCCTGGTTAAACAACTAAAATAAAAATAAAAAGTTCATGCCAAATACAACAGAGGCTGAAACACAATGGCCTCTGATCGATGGAGTGTTTGGAATCTATGATGTTGAGCAATCCATAGGCTTTCTTACATTTGTAGAAGAAAGGGATGCAGCTACTCTACCACTAATTATTGAAAAAATGTTAATGCCAGAACTGAAATACACACTGACTAGTGGGCTGCATATAATGGAATACCAGACATAGCAAACAAGAATTTCACACGTAGAACCATCAGCCACTCAGAAAATGTTGTGGACCCATGAACGGAGTGCATACAAACTCTACTGAGAGTTATTGGCTCGAGCCAAAAACAGTTTAAACAAATGAATGGGACACAAACATTGATGGTACCTTCTTATTTAGACTCATTCATGTGGTTCGAGAGATATGGATGGACCACTACAGAGACTTGCAACAACATCCTGTTACATACTGTATTTCACTATGCCAAGAAGAAAGCAGCAGAGCAGAATGGTGAAAGGTATGAATTTCAAGTCGAAAATATGCCTCCTCTGTAAGTAAAACTGTTTACATCACAAAAAACAAACAAATTAGCAAAGTAAAAATAAGGGGTGGGGTGGTGACAGAACCCCACACTAGAAATACCATATAGCTAATTAGGTGTCTCTGTTAAAACACAAATTTCCATGGCTGGATTTTAATGTTTTCCCATTATTTTAGGGTTGTGGTGGATTCCACTGAAATGTATAATTATAGTTTTTTTTAAATGGGGCTGCACCCATCCATACCCTCCCTTATTCCCATCTATAGTACAGATCAACTACATTTCATTGATATACATCTAACATTGAAATCTTATGAAGGTGACCGTAATCAAACGTCTTATGTATTTTTCTTTTTCATACAGAAACTGAATTTCTATATGGATGCAAATGGAAATATCAGTACAGAAAACAAAGTCTTAGACCAAAAATATGTATTTTAAAAGTGCACAACTTTTATTTTTCATCAGTCATAATAATTCTTCTTTCCAACCTTCGAGACTGTTAAGATCTCTTCTTCAGGGATTCTGGCTGAATTATTAGTATGATAAACATAAAATTATAAAACATGCATTCATCTGATACATTTGACTATGATTGAAATAAAAATTGTAACATGGAGTGGAAAAATGTCCACATTACCGTGTTGCCTTTGCCATGTGTCTTAAACTGCAGATGTGATGTCTCTCTATGTGTCTCACTACAGCTGACCTCATCTCTATTCCTGATGGCGCTTTTGTGTTCTGATATCCTTTTTTCAAAGGTCTTGTTATTTTGCCTACATATATTAATATGCATGGCATTTTAACATGTAGACCACATGTTCTGAATCACAATTTATGTAGTCTTTTATCAGAAACTTTTCATCTCTGCTAGAATTAAAACTTTTCACTTTAATTGCTTCTTGAACACTGGACACATTTTCCACAGCTGTAGAAAACCTTGATCTCAGGTCCCTGACACTGAAAAGTTATTTTAGGGGATCCAGTGCTGAGTTTAACAACCCTCTGTCTAATTCTTTGTGCCTTCCTCGCTGTTATCCAAGGCCTATCCTGAAAACTCCTTAAACCCTGGTCTGTACCCTGCAAAACATGCCAATGTCTGAATACTGTGTATTTGACCTTGCTAAAGTGTTGACTATATGTGGTAATCATGGAAATGCGATTGGTTATCATGTTTCTTCTCCCTCTGTTGTTTAGGATGTCCTCACTTGTTGTACTGTCTGTTCTCTGTAAGGCCTGATTTATGTCTCTTAAACCTATCTAACAGTTACCCCTTGTTTTTGTAATTTCAGTTCATTCCCACTGTTTCTTTTATACCGTAACATCTGACTGTGCAGTATGCTTTCAGTCAGTTTTGTGAAGTGGAATCTAGTGGTGTGTAAAATGTGTTTCTACCTATAGGTTTCCTATATAGATCTGCAGTAAGAACCCATTTTCTTTCAAAACTAGTAGACCCAGAAAGGATATTTTCTTCTTGTAAACTTCCATAGTAAAATTTAAAGAGCCACTGATCCATCCAGAAGAACTTTGAAAAACATAATATTTGGAAAGCAGCTTGTATTTCCCATGAGCTCTGCTTTCTTCTTGACATCATTTATTACTGAGGTCATATGCATGAAAACAGGATTTCGGTTCCTTGAGGGTCATCAGCTCCTCTTGCTTATTCCCAACCTGATGTCATAATACTCTGTTTGTGACATCACCGTTATCACCATGGCAACCAATTGTGATGTCACAAGAAAGCATTATGATCTCAAGTAGGGAATATGCTGCAGGGCTGATGAAGTCAAATGATACAGATATTTTTTTTCTGTGGGAACTTCCTCAGTATTAAATAAGAGGGAGAATAACTCTAAAGAAGCAAGATGACAAACAAACTGAATTGTGTCTAAATATTACATTTTTCAAAGATTTCCCAGAGATGTCAACAGCTGTTTATGTTTGTCTGACAAGTTTTCAAATGGTCAAAATATCTGTTAATGTCATCCATACTGCCTTCCCACAACACGAAAACATTATCAATGTCTGAAATGTTTTGGTTGACACACCAGATGACAGATGAACCTGTCTGGAAATGATTCTGACTGTAACAAAATACAAGAGTTCAGTGTTTGTTGGAAATAATTAAGGTAACAATTTGAAATGAGCATTGAATTGTTTGACACTGGATCAATTAATGGTTGAAAATCATGAGTAGTGTTAGAAATAATGGATTCACATAGTATTTGATGGAAAAATGGATTGGGTTGCCAAGCACTGATTATTATATTTTTATAAAGCAAATTATGTTATATTTAGTGAATATGGAGTGACTTATAGCTTACTGGTCTCAAGTTATACTAAGGAAGCAGAATATAATGTGGCTGTGCATTCATAAAGTTTTTTGGTAAAAAGCATATGAAGTGACAAAATATGTTTTGAATATTTATAAATTTAGATTTTTTGAAAAGAAAATGTAAAATTACAAGCAGCAAGTAGAAAGTGCATAATCAGTTGGAGCAACAAGGTAATGTGGAGATTTTTCACTCCATGGTACAATTTTTATTTCAAACATAATCAAGCGTATCAGATAATGAATGAATGTTTTATCATTTCATGTTTATCGTGTTAATATTTCAACCAAAATCCCTGAAGAAGAAATCTTAATGGTCTCAAACAGAAAAAAAATTATGGCTGATGAACAACAAAAGTTATGCACTTTTAAAATACATCATCCTTGGTCCAAGACTTTGTTTTTCTTCTGTACTGATTTTAGTCTGGTCTTATAACTTGGACCACATGGAATATTAATAAGGAAAAAAGAGGGACATTGTGGACTTTTTATTTATTGCAAATGGAAATATGACATGGATTTAAAAGCTGCATTCTTCAAGAAAATGCATACTGTTTGAATTAGTTATGGTTAATGTAGATAGTTTAGAAATAAATGAAAAAAGCATTTGTTTCTTCATCACGTTCAATTTATATGTTTTTCTTAACAAAATGTTCCTGTTACAGAAAGGTTTCGACTTCTGGTATCTTGCATAAACTGATCTTATATTCATAGTTCATATAGAGGTGTCTTTGAATTCAAACATACAGAAACTCAGAGTGGTAATCAATGCTAGTTTTATTATTCAGACAGTGGATCCATGTTTGTTTTGAAATTCAGAGTGGTAATTTTATTTTAAAATATGGTTTTAGTTTAAGTTATGTAGTTAAGTTAGTGGTTGTAGCGGCAGCTGGTAGCAAGGTGATCCGGTAGCTGGTAAGCATTCAGGACCGTCAAGCGCGCGGGTGTCAATGTCACGATGCAGACATTGACACCGACATATCACACCTTTTAGTGTAAACAATACAGTAGCATAAAGGGGTTTGCAGTGCTACACTGTAAGCCATAAATTGTCTCTTTGCACATGTAATTACCCTCCTTGAGGAAGGGGCAGCAAGCTCCAAAGTGTTAGAGTTTTTTTCTGATGGTTCACACTATCTGCAGTAATGTTGCGGCTTTTTGTACTAAGGTACTACATTTTTTATTAAGAATTCAGATAATGCCTTTGAGCCAAAGGCTCTTTTACAAAGGTTCCACATCAAGTACCAAGGACATGAAGAAAGCAATAAGGCAAATACATAACATTTATTTATTTATTTACAAGTTTAACCAGGAAGGCATACTGAGCAGTGTTGCTCGATTCCAGATCGACCTGGGGACAAGACCCAAGACAATTGCGCAAATCACAAGGTACAGTAGTTAAACAACACAATGATGGCCATCCGCCAAACAGATGATCGGCAGATAGATACAGGAAACATTACAGAGAAGCACATCTGAGGACACAAAAATACAATTACACAGTTGGCACTAGCTAAAGCAAGAGCAGCTGGAGGAGAAGTGTGTGCTAAGTAGGAGATTGAGGTGACTGGGTTGGGTGAGTGTCTGATATCAGCTGGCAGGGTGTTCCATAGCTGGGGATACAGAATTTGAAAGCTGCCTGTCCTTTGGTTGTGCACATGAAGGGGGCGTGGAGGAGCCTGGGGTCCATGCTTCTGAGGGAGTAAGCAGGGGAAGTTGTGGGGAGAGGATAGAGGCCAAGTAGGGGGAAGGGAGTGGGACCAAAATTTGGCTGAGGACCCAGTATAGTGGGTTAGTCTCGCGGTCTTGGAGGGACTGGCGGGCTAGGGAGCTATATAAGGTGCAGTGGTGGGTTGCTTGTGGGCAGTGAGGATAAAGTGACAGAAAGAGTGGAAAGGGTGTCAAGAATGGCCAAGTCAGAGGAGGGGTGATAGAATAGACTATGTCGCCGTAGTTGAGTATTGGGAGGATCATCTTATGAACAATAGCTTTCCTGGCATGACAGGGAGGCAGCTTTGTTCCTGTATAGGCGCCAAGTTTAGGGAGTAGTTTCTTGTGTATGGAAGCAATATGAGTGGTGAAATCAAGGTGCGGATTGAGCCAGATGCCTAAGTATCTGAAGCTGGTGCATTGTTCCAGTAGGGTCCCATCCAGGTTTGAAAAGGGGGCAGGGGGCGGCGGGAGAGTCTTTGCTGTGAGCTGAAGGTTAGTGACATAGTTTTCTTAGGGTTTAGGAACAGTTGGTTTGACCGGAACCATTCCTGGATGGCATTGAAATCCTGCTGTAGTAGATTTGCCACCTCACTTGTGGAGGGCCCATGGCATACAGTACTGTGTCATCTGCATACATTTGTATGGATGAGTAACAACAGGCTGATGGGAGGTCGTTTAAGAATATGGAGAAGAGCAGTGGGCCCAAGACTGATCCTTGGGGACGCCAGCAGTAACTGGTAGAGGGTTAGAGATGTGTGAGATGACTTTTACAGTCTGGTGTCTGTCCACCAGGTAGTCGTGGAACCATGTGGCAGCTGGTTTGAAGAGACCGGCTTCTTTTAGTTTAGAAAGGGCAGAGTATGGGAAATGGTGTAGAAAGCCTTGGCTAAGTCTATAAAGATGGCAGAGGTGATGTGGCCTTTGTCCATGCCGGTGAGTATCAATCAATCAAAAATCTTTATTTATTCAGGCGGACATCATTGAGTGAAGCTCATTTACAAGATGGACCTGATAGGTCAAAAGCGACATAAAGGTACAGTAACATACATATACAAATAGAGAGAAAAAACAAAACTTTAAAATAAACAGGTACAGTAATGTAAACATATATACAAGCAAGGTAGCTAGTGGTTTTGGACCCCAAAGCAGAGTAAATCAGACAGATTTGACTAAAGTATTGGTAAGGTATTGGGAATGTGGAACTGGTCTGGTGTGTTGTAATTGGATAGTTGCTAAGCAAATAGAGATGGGGGAATACAAAAGAAATGGCAATGAATTGCAGGAGATGTTATAGCTAAGGTTTGGCAAAAGCATATAAAGGAGATAAAAAGAAAGGGGGTACAGGTAATTTGTCAGTGTGTCAGTATGTTGTCAGTGATTCTTAGCAGGGAGGTGATAGTTGAGTGTGATTTGTGAAAACCGGATTGGTATGGAGTGAAGAAGGAGGAGGCGTCCAGATAGGGAGAGAGTTGGGCGAGGACAAGGCGTTCCTGTAGTTTGCCAGAATCGGGAGTAGGGAGTTGGGCGATAGTTACCCAGGAGGTGGGGTCGCCCCTTTAGGGAGGGGTATGATGGTAGCCCATTTCCATTCGGTGATAATTTGCCCAGTGAGAAGGAGAGGTTGAATAGCACGGCTAGTGAGGTGGCTATGGCTGGAGTGGACAAATATAACATCTTGGCATCCAGGGACGTGGGGCATTTACCTTTGTTAGGGTTCAGGGATCGTAAGGATTTGAGTACTTTGGCTGGGGATACAGGCAGAGGAGAACTGTATGGTTGGTGGGAGTGCTTTTGGTGGGGGAAGGGGTCCCGGGTGGGTGGATGCTGGAGGAGGCCGATGAAGCGAGTCAGTACAGCTGGAGAAGTAGGCATTGAAAGCAGCGGCAACCTCACAGGGATTGGTGATGTAGGTGCCCTGAACTGACAGTGTCGGAGGTGGCGTGGGTGGGGGGAAGGATTTGAGCGATTTCCAGAAGTTAGTCCGATGGTTAAGGTTTGCGCTGAAAGCTGATAGAAAATAGTTCTTTTTGCCTGTACAGTATAACATACAAAGAAGCAGCCATAGGCATTGTCAGGATTAAAAGGACTGAATGATGCAATGGAACAGTACACATGACATTGTACAATGTATGCTTTTTAAATGCCAATAGATGAATCAGAACGAGCAGGTGTTACAGGTACAGAAGGCAGCTTTGGATTCTGGGTAAAGGGGATAGGTAGAGGCGGCTTAAGGCATTGTCAAGGAGGGAAGGAGGGAGTAGAGGGTATGAGAGATGGGGTGGGGAAGAAGAGCAGGCAGGGATAGAGAGAGGGGAGGAGGAGGGAACAGGAGGACAGAGGAGGAGGGAATGATGGTGAGTGGCTAAGGGGTGGGTGTGCTGGGAGTAAAAAGAGAGTTAGGGAGTGGTATTAGGGTAGGAAGACAGATGGAAAGGGTAGAAAGGACAGAAAGGCTATAGGAACTAGGGAGCAATCAGGCAGGATTTAAGGGGTGGCCGTATGTGTCAGGGGATGTGGGAGGAAGGGAGCGGTGAGGTAGGGTGAAGACAGCAGGGAGGGAGCAGGCATGAGGCAGTTAAGTGAAGCAACCACAGGATGAACAAGCCACTAGGTGCTGGCGTAGTTTGCGCTAAAAGTGCCAAGTGTGGTAATGTTAGTGACTTTCACGGAAGAGAATTGAACCAGTTCGAGGCTCCTAACATTAAAGGAGCACTGTCCTTGAGTAGTTCGGCAGTGAGGAATGGAGAATGTTTGACTATCTGAACTTCTGGTTAGGCGGGGACACTGAGGTTTGAGTATCTGTTGAACTCCTGGAGGCAAGAGACCAAGCGAGGACTTTTTGCTATGATGCAGGTATGATATTTTACTCTGCCAAGTACTGTAGCTCAGCCAATTAGCCTGCTAGTAAATATCACAGGTTTGAGAGAAGTGTGGGGCAGAGGTGAGGAGTCTGCAGGCCTTGTTAAATAAATTGATTTTATATTTAATTCTCTGAGTGCATTGATAGTTCTCTTGTTTCAATAGTTGTGTACAGTTGCCCATATACTGTACTGTTCTCTAGTATATGGTTTACAAATTTCATTTTTTTTAATGACATGGAGTTCAGTTTTGGAACAGTTAAAATGCTGTACTGAACACATTTAAAGGCACCAGTAACTGAGTAAAACTGTTTCAAATAAAAGTTCTGAACAAGAATAATCAATGAAGGCTATTGCTGCTCATTTAAGCTTGCGATTGAGTCAGTGTTTGTCGATTGTACAGAGAGAGAGTGATGGGAGAGAAAAACAGTAACTTTCTACGATTATCTGCGATCGGCAACCTCACCCCACCTCCAATCCAGACTGTGTTAGTAAATTTAGCCTGTTTAGAGACATGTTTGGAATACATTTCAGTTACCATTAGTATGCAGCCATGACAGAGCTCATTTCAAGTTAGAGTGAAAAGTACAGTTAAGCGCTAGCTCATGGGGACAGTGTGGTGCGTGTTTCAAGGCAGAAACGTTGTTGTAGTATCGTTGTGACATCAGAGCCATACTACAACACCTTGTCATGACCTTTGAACTGTCCTACAACAAGAAAATTGCATGTGTAAATCCATTCACATTAAGGGGCAACCATATACTATATTCCATAGTTGTTACCCAGTCCCTTTGTACACCCATATTACTAAGTTTTATGCATTTAGCATTATGTTTAATTCAAAGTGAGCACAATAATCATGTTATAACACTAGCAGGAGTGGAAATCAGACAGTCACGAGTAACAAAATCACTGGTCAGGCCCAGAAGTCCACCTCCTCTTCAATAAACTTATGGCAGTGGCTTACATGTAGTATGTGTTCCTACACCCATGTCCTTCAGTCCCATCCCCAGACACCTCACCAGTTTCCAGGAACATTTTTAATTACTGTTTACTGAAGTATAGTAGATTGCATCAGGTTAATTCTGCTGACTTCAAAGCTGATATTTTCTGCAACCAAAATCTCAGAATCCCCTACAGCTGACATCAGAGGATGGATGCAGCAGTGGGATAGCTTGCAGTATATGGTAAAGATTTTATAAAAGCTCTGATGAGAGGACTGCTGGTCCAGCTGTTCTCCAGAGCTAAGTACAATCCTCAGTGACTATTCGTGAGCCCCAGGTGTGGACAGTAAGACAGCAACAAGCGATCGGAGCATATGAGCTGTATCACGCACTGCAGGCTATTAATTTCCCCCTACTGCAGCTCTCCTGTGATGTCAGCTGCAGGAGATTCTGGGATTTCTGGTTACAGTAAATGTCAACTTAAATGACAGCAAAATTAGGCTGGTGCTATCACTGTACTGCAGCAAACAGCAAGTTAAAAAACAATTTTTCACGTTAAGTACTAATTGGTGACCAATCCCACACTTGGGTGTGAGTCTCTCAGTGCTGACTGTTCCCTTTAAAATCCTCTACTAAAGGGTGGTTGAAAATGACAGCTGAACTTTCCTGTGGCTTCTCCTGCTAACCCAGAACTCTGAGCTTGGCTTGTGTAGACGTTCATTAATTCTTAACAATACAAACCCAGAAATTGCAGGCCCAGTGGTGTGAAGGCTGTGCATTGCTCTGCCTGCTGGGAGATCTGGGTTCAAAGTGAGTCCCGATTTCCACACGAGTCCACCTTTGGTTGGTGAGCAATGTGAAGGTGAGTTGCTTGGCTCTTGAAGGGTGTGTGTGGGTGGTCTGGCATTTACATACCTCTTCTGCTGTCCGATCTAGGAGTTGTATTAGCTGTGGAGAAGCCACTCACATGTCCTCCCAGCTGCAGGAAAGCTGTAGTTTGGTGTGTGAAACAGCATGAAATAAAGGTGAAACAGAGGCCCACATATCAGTGTACAGCTAGGAAAATCATATTTGTAAGCCAGAACCCTTTGGCACCTCTATACCACCCTGTTGTAGGCATGCCAATATCTGTTACCCAGATCCTTGTACCCCTGTATTGCTTAGTTCTATGCATGTAACTTTATGTTCAAACAGAGCACAGTGATCATGTGCAATATCAGTAGGGTAAAAAAATCGCTGGTCAGGCCCAGAGATCCCCCCTCTCCAATAAACTTGTAAGCCGTGGCTTACATGAAGTATATGTTCCTACACCCATGTCCTCCAGTCCCCATCCCAGACACCTCACCAGTTTCCAGGAACTATTTGCAGATCATACCGTACCATGGCTGACATTTCCCCATCAATAAAACCAGTCTGTATACCCCCAACAGATGCACCTGGAAACAAGCTGCTATCAAAGCTTGGTTTGCCTTTCCTGGTCAAAAGGAAATCAAAGTACCAGGCATTACATGCTTCAGCTCTTTCAATAACCTTAGATGCCTTTGGGATGTAGTCACCTTCAGCATACCCTAGTTGTACAGTAACTAATTTAGTGGTGATATACAGTATATTATGCTATACAAAATCACACGAGCCCACAATGCAAAGCATCATGGGCTGCATATGCAATTCACCACAGAATATTATGCTGGTTCAACTTTAAGCAGAAATGCATGGTGCTGAAAGGCCTCTCACACACTTTGCAAGGGTGGCAACAGTATTATGCTATTGTCATCTTCTGCAGTCCCTTGAATGTCTAATCCTGATGTCACAAGTCCCCCAACACTTTGTAGTGAATAGTCATGTGAAATATTAATATGGCCTTTATGCATCCAGTAAAACATGTGATATTGTACCTTCCCAGGGTCTGTGCTAGTGGTCCTAAACTATTCTTTTCCTCTGATGTAAGTAAAATTAATTTATTTAGAACTGTAGAAACTGCTTTCAGATACAATATGTTGTAGGAAAGAGAGTATTAAAGTGCACTTTGCACAGTATTCTGACAAAGTAAAATGTAATAAAAATAATTGTCTGAATGGATTTTGAAAGCAGTTGTAAGATGCGAATACAGTGCTGGATTTTGGTCTCGAACCATGGGGAATAAGTTAAGACATCAGCTGTATATAATTGTTTTATTTTCTGCACCATTCTGTATTAAAGACAGCCATAATATCTATAATGAGGCTCAACATTCTGTATGTTAGATGATTGCGTTTAAGTTTGTTCGCACTTTGGAGATTTTAGTTTTTCTCATAGTCTATTTTTGAGTTGCTCCATCAATGAAACTATTAGATTAACCTCACATATAACACCATGAAACACAACGGTGCCCATAACTTTAAAATAGCCTCAGTGGGGAAAGAGGGTGACGTGGTAACACGTTCTGTTACTGAGACAGTGGTTGCATATTTTTAGGGTTTGACATTATGCCTAAAACAGCAGTCTACAAATACCACAAAGTAAAGCTAAGAACTGCAGTCACTCACTGTTACCACTTAGAATGCTTTTAGCAAAGTGAATTATTTATTAAATGGCATTGTTGATGAAGGAGGTGACATCTCTCTACCAACTTTTCTCTACCAGCTTACATGTTTCCTTGGGGATACACAGTAATAAAACACAGCTGACTCATCCTTGAATGGCTGGTTTTCATGAATACACAAGTGTATACTGAAAGGTCAGAATCTGGGGAATATAGTCAGGAGGAGATGATTCTGTGCAACATGCCTTATTAAATGGATCATTTATTATATTGCAAAATTAATATATATTTATATAGGTAGACAGCTAGATAAATAGAAAGAAAGACAGACAGATAGATAGGTAGTCAGAGAGAGGTAGATAGCTACTGTAGCTAGATAGGTAGATCAGTTTATCTAATTGATGGACTTTTCCACAGTATGGTGGGATGCAGGCTACCTTGCCATGTTCACCACCAGGCGGTTCTTCAACCACACATCATAAGCATCATTTGAATGCTCAGTTTCATTGCAACAGCTGCATAGCTGCTGGTTTGCCCTCCTGCATCCTCTCTGCCCCTCCTTCCTGGCTCCTGACTACCTGCAGTTTTGGACATTCCACCCACTGTTGTCAGTGCTTCCCCTCATCTGACATCCTCTGTTCTGCTCCTGCTCCTCAGGTCCTGGCTCTGCTGACTGTGCTCTACCTTCTCACTGGCTGTGACCTTGCTTCCCTGTTCTGTTCACTTGCACCTCTCAGGATCCTGCTGTTGTCCTTGTTGGTGTCTTTGTTTTCTTGTGGATTCTGCTCTGGCTAATTTCCTGAGAGTTCCTTGGTCCCCCTGGCTCTAGACCTCTCCCTGTGCTACCTGCTCTCTTCCCTGGGCCTCACTGCTCCTGCCTGCCCTTTGTTGCTTGTCCTTTACTTCCTCTGCTTTTGTGCTGTCTTCAGGTTCTGCTGCCCTTGACCAGCTGGACTCTACCTCCCTCCCTCCCTGCCTTATTCTCAGCCAGTATTCCGCCTGTCTTAAATTGCTCTTTTGACTTCCACTTCTTCCTGCACCCAATGGCATTTTCTTGCCTTCCTTGCCATACTACCTACTACCTCTCCTTACCTTACTGCCTACCCTTGCTTCCCATGCTATCTACTAACTCCTATAATTCCCTCCCTGTAGGACAAGACCTGGTAGTCAAATGAATCCTCCCTGCCTTTGACTATGCCGACATAGTTTTCAGTGCTGCCCCAGTCACCTCCTTAGTTAATTGGATGTCCTTTTCCATGTTTTTGTTGGTTTGCCTCAACTCCCTTCCACTAACTCACCACTGCAAACTCTACTCTATCCTTTCTCTTCAGCCACTTGTGCAGAGGTGTTCCTCTCACTGCTGTACCTTCATAGCCAAGTATTGGTTTGGGTCTCTTCCTTCATACCTTGCCTCCCTCCTTGCTCCCATGTCTCCTCTCCCTCTCCCTATAATTCTGGTCCAGTTGTGCCTGCACCTCTTCACTCCCTTGTACAAGCATTCAATCCAGGGTCCCACCCAGGAGGTCATGAGGGGCTGCTGTTACCTGCCCTCCCACTCCCACCCCTGAAGCCTGCAACTATTTGAAGGTGCAAATGCTCAATCCAGGGTCCACCACCGGAGGTCGTGAGGGCTGCGGTACCACTCCCCCACCCCCTCGAAGCCTGCAACTATTTGAAGGTGCAAACGCTCAATCCAGAGTCCTGCCATGGAGGTTGTGAGGGCTGCGGTACCTGCCCTCCCCACCCCACCCCCAAAGTCTGCAACTATTTGAAGGTGCAAACAGCTCAATCCAGGGTCCCGCCACGGAGGTCGTGGAGGGCTGCAGTACCTGTCCATCCCCACCCCCACCCCCGAAGCCTGCAACTATCTGAAGGTGCAAATGCTCAATCCAGGGTCCCACCACGGAGGTGTGAGGGCTGCGGTACCTGCCCTCCCCACCCCGAAGCCTGCAACTATTTGAAGGTAATTTACTGCCTAATCTAACCTGGGGTGCTCTCTGTAGCGCCTCTGAAGCGGACATTACAAGGCTTTTCCTGAAATTCTGGACAATTGAACTAGAGGCAGAAATGAGCTGAAAACATACCAGCAATGCCAGGCCTGCTCTCCGCCATGCTGGTGCTCCTCCAATTGGTGCTGCATGGAGGTTTGAACTTGGCGCCTTTCTGTTGGGCGCATATGTTTAGATAGTTTTTCCAAATGCTAAATCGTCGCCCTACCTGCTGTTAGTAAGGCTCTATTAAGTTTACTTTTAGGGATATTTGTTTTACATGTAGATTTAAACACCATCTAGTTTACTTAAAGGGATTTAGTTGCTACATACAATTCGGGACTGCACTGTTTGTGCCACTTTAAGGATTGTTACAAGTTGAATCGTCGCTCTATATGCTGTTTTAAAAATGCAGTTAGGGTTACCTTAAATTATTTTGATTTACATGCATTTGAGACTGCACTGTTAATCTGTTGAGCTTTTTGTTGTTGTACTGTGCCTGATTTAGAACTATAGGACACTCACTCAGTGCTGTTCAGTGTAGTCTGTACCTGCCTGTACTCTGCTGTACCTGACCCTTCCACCTCTCTGCTCTAGCCCCTTCCTCTGCTCTTTCCCCTGTTCTCTATCACCCCGCTCTGTATAAAAAGCCTCACCTCCTTCTGTTTTCCAGGTGCAAGCGCTCAATCCAGGGTCCTGCCACGGAGGTCATGAGGGCTGCAGTGCCTGCCTCCCCACCCCACCCCAAAGTCTGCAACTATTGAAGGTAATTACTACACAGATCTAACCTGGGGTACTCTCTGTAGCGCCTCTGAAATGGACATTACAAGGCTTTTCCTGAAATTCTGGACAATTGAACTAGAGGCAAGCTGAAAGCATGCCAACAGCGCCAGGCCTGCTCTCCGCCATGCTGGTTGCTCCTCCAGATTGGTGCTGCATGGAAGTTTGTCCCCACCGGCTGCCCACCGCCCCCACCACCACCCATGGTCATCACTAATTTATACCATTGATCATGTGAGGCTGTGTTGGCGTGGTGGCGGCGAAAACCTATCAGCCCACTTTACCATCGCAGGCTATACTGATTCTCCACTAGGGGCATCATACATCGAAACTGCCTTTTAGTACAATGCAGAGTCAGTCCTCCTCATACTGAACTGAGCTACCCTTGGGAACTTACACAGCTCTCACAGAACTGCTGATCCCACTCCCCTTCTTTCTCTCCCAGCTTCTTGCTTATGAATTGACCTCTAAAACAGAACTACCTTTCAGGCTCCAACATAAGCCTCGCCCTCTAAAGTTTTCTCCCTCCCCACCCCCCATTCTTCTCCCCATTAACTGCTGACCTTGTCTTCCTTCTTCTTCAGGCGTGATCATTCCTCCATTGGGAACCTCGTGCTCACTAGCGGGATTCAAAAGCTAGGGCCATGGCCCCTCACGCTCAGAATGGAAACCTTGTCTGCTGCCAAGGACACCCACCCATCCTGGTTGCTTTCAAGCCCCCTCGACCTGGCTAACCGCCAAAGGTTTAAAAACGCCCACCTCAACATCCGCAGCATCCTCCATAACCTGGCGAACTAAGGCCTGGGTGGCCCATTACAAACCTGACATTATGGGCATCATGGAAACCAGGCTCAAGCCCCACATCTCTGACTCCACCTGTGCCCTCCCGGGTTACAGCCTTGTCCGGCAGGATAGGGCAGGCAGTAAGCGTGTGAGGTGTGTGCTCCTATATTTAAGGTGCACCTAAATGTGGCGACAGTTGCACATATACCCCTGCATCCCCAGCCTGTGAGTTCCTTCACACCCTCCTACTGCTTGGGAACACTAAGAAGGTGCATCTTGTCTGCGCCTACAACCCTCCAAAGGGATGCTCAAGGGCTGTCCTCACTACTGGACTGGCTTAGAGATAAGGTTGGTTCAAACGAACTGCTAATCCTGGGGACCTCAACCTAAACTGGCTGGGGCCCAATGCTAAGCAGCTCGAGCCTCTTCTCTCAGGTCTTGCCCTCAGTCAGATCATCACCGGAACCTACAAGGCCTTCCTCCCAGGGGACAAGGATCCCTCATTGACTGGGTTATGAGCAACAGACTGGATAAAATCATCCACTCTGGGATCCTCCCGATGCAATATCAGATCACTCTAAACATACTGCATCGGGGCCACAACTCACCCAAAGTCCCCAGCAGAGTGATCCAGATGGGGACTATTCAAACTTATACCCAACAATTACCTCGAGGACCTACGACGTGTCGACTGGTCCAGGGTCACGTCCACAAATGACCCTGTAGTGGCCCTGGATCATTTCCTAGCTGTATTTGTTCCCCTACAAAACAGGCATGCACCCACACCAAAAGGAGGGTGTGGGGCACAGTCTAAAAATGGCTCCATGGAGGCCTTTTCTCCCTCATGAAGCAGAGGGACAAATGCTGGGTAAAACACAAGATCTCCATAGCGACAATGACCTCCTTGAATATTGGCAACTCAGAAACACCTGCAAGCATGCTATACGTGCAGTGGCGAGTACTGCCAAATCTGCCCTGCTTGCCTCAGTAACAACCCCGGTGTTTTGGAAAAACATCAAACATCAAAAACCTTGTTGGAGGGTCTGTCAGGAGCAGTTCCCGACATGTATATCAGGGGACCAACTGCAATAACCCCCAAACCATCAGCCACCGCTTTTAACTGCATGTTCTCAGATCTGCGGTCCCCCGACTCTCTGCCTCCGAACCGCTGAGAGGCACCCCACTTTGTCCGCCCTTCTACCTCAAGCGGATCACAGTTGGTGAGACTCAGGAACTCCTGGCTGGACTCTTCCACCACGGGGACTGGATATGACTGCTTGAACCAAAACTCCTTAGCCTCGGGCTCCCTCCTCGCCCGACCGTTCGCTCATATCTTTAACTCTTCCCTCATCTCGGGATCATCCCTGATGTATGGAAGATTGCCAAGGTGGTCCCTGTTTACAAACAAGGTGACCCAAAGATATCAATAACTATCGCCCATTGCAATACTGTCCGCCACCAGCAAGCTCCTTGAAAAGGCAGTTGCTTCCCAACTCTCACTACCTCCAGGGTTACACTGTTCTCTCCCTGCCCAACATGGCTTCAGAAAAGGGCACAGTACATCGACAGCACTTGCCATGGTTATCTCTGAGATCAGATCCGCGACTGACCAAGGGAACATGACCGGGGCCATATTTGTCAATCTTTCCAAGGCCTTTGATCAGGCTGATCACTCCCTCCTCCACTCCACACTGCACTCCCTCGGTTTCTCCCACGAGCCCTCGAATGGTTCTCCAACTACCTTGCAGGTAGGCAGCAATACCTGCTTCAACCGCACCATCTCAGCCCTCTCCCCAGTAAACTGCAGGGTCCCCAGGGTTCAGTCCTTGGTCCCATTCTGTTTTCTCTGTTCATTAATGAACTGCCCTCCGCTATTACCCACGGGCTCCCAATTTTATAGGTGGATGACCTCATCATCCTGGCCAGCTCCTGCGATATCAACATCAGCAACTCTAGGCTAAACTCCGATTTGATCATATCCAGAACTGGCTTGAGGGCCTCAAGCTTATCATCAACCTGAAGAAGATCCAGGCCATACTATTCGGGTCAGTGGCTAACACCTCTTCCTGCCCGGCACCCCTAAAATCTATGGAGAAATGGCTCCACCCTGCCAGTCATTGACTTGGCGAAGTATCTAGGGGTTACCTAGATCCTCAACTGATCTCACCACACATATTCAGAATGTTTGTAAAGCCTCGAATGGCAAGCTTGGCCTTGCCCACAGAATAAGGACTGCCTATAGAAGACTAGAAGACTTGGTTTGCTGTCCAAGGCACCTAGCTTCACCTGAGCTCTTTTCTTCTAAGACTGCTTGAAAGGCAGAGTAGAAACTTACCAGAGCAAGGGAGAAGGATTAAGACTTAGTTTGGCTAAGCAGATTTACTGTGTGGTGGTGTTTTTATTTTTACTCACAGGGATTGCTACTGTTTGTTGCTAACATTTCATTGCTTTATTTTTCTCTGATTCAAATTGTTGTTGCTGGTATACCTTCTTCTGCGTTATTACAAGGTGTGCCTACAGGTGTGTGCTAACAGATTACTGCTGTAATCTTCTGATTCAAATTGTCTTTGCAAGGTATTTCTTCTGTTACTGCTTTATTTTCTCTGGAGCAAAGTGTTTCTTACAGGGTATATCTTCTCTGAAATTATTACAGGTGGTGCTTTACAGGTTTTACAGTTTTATCTAACATTAGGATAAGCTTTCAGGGTTACTGCATTTGTTGTTGACTGATTGTTTCTGCTCTTACCCTTGTTCTTTCATCCGTGGTTCTTCTTTTTAGGAAGGAAGGGCCCAGCCACCACCCATCCCCAACCATCCCACGGTACACCTCCTTTTATAGGGTACCACAGTTGTGGCATTTCCTGTGCAGAGCAGGAAGGGGGCGGATCAGTGGGGCCTCCACAAGGTAATCTCATTTACAGGGGCACTAGTAATTTAACTTGTTATAACAAGTTAAACAAAACAAATTAAACCATTTCTTGCATTTTTCCTTTTTTCCTTCTAATTACTCTGACTAGGTTACAAACCCAGCAACTTATTTGGAATGGATTTCATTAACTGCAGGTACTGTGGAACAATTTTCAGAAGGACCTTTGGAGATCTTAGGTCTCAGCTCCGGGCAGCATGGGCAGAGATTGCGCCTCAAATTTCATATTGAAGGAAATACATTATAAGAACCACCCGCCATTTCCCCAGCATCCAACAGAAAACCTCGACCACAGAGGGTAGTTGGTCCAGGAGGTTGGCAGGTGGTTAGGAGGAGCAAATCAGGTGTCCCATCACTCCCTGCTCTCCAACACATTACCTCAAAAACCATATAAACACTACAAACAGGTATCTGCCTCTATCTCTGAAATCAAATAAAGAGGCAGAAGACACTGCAGAGCAGGACACTGCAGCACAGGAGCTAAGCACAACAATACTCACCCAAATCAGGAACCAAAACTAAACAAGCACAAAGGAAATCCAAAAACTTCTGATCATAGGAGACTCCATGATTGGGAGTTGATACCCATCTCCAGCCAGGGTGATGGTCAGATGTCTCCCAGGTACATCAGCATGAAGAGACACTGACCGCATTGCTAAAATTGTTCACAAAGCAGGAGAAAACATTGATGTCCTAGTACACATAGGGACTAATGATCTCGCCAGCTGGTCAGTTGTGGAGACCAAGGAACACCTGACTAGGCTGGGTGAACTATCATCTATTTAGTCCGGCATCCCTCTCTCTGAGATCCTGCCAGTCTGGGAGAGGGAGCAGATGGACGGAAGGTCAGAGAAGGGAGATAGGGGAGCTAAACACGTGGCTCAAGGACTGGTGCCAGGAAAAAGGACACAGATTTGTAGGGAACTGGCAACAGTTCTGGGGCGAAGTTCTTTAAATTTGATGGACTGCATCTGACTAAAGAGGAGTCAGTGCATTGGGGCAGAAGTTTGATGTCTTTGCAGAATATTTAAACTAGCAAATGGGGAGGGGTGCAGCACCCATCGTCGAATGGGAAGAACACCCCTCCCTCAGCTAATGGTCAAACAGAATTCAGCGTGTTTGCCGTTCATTTGCATCACCAGGTAAGAAAAGGTTTGTCTCCCATACGACGTACAGGGTAATGCCAAACTTCACCCAACAACTAACACATCAAAATCTGGCCAATGGAAAATCATGTACACAAATGCTCACAGCCTGGAAATAAGATCCCAGTCCTGCAGGCAATAATGTCAGAGGCTAAACTGGACATAGTAGCAATAGTGAGGCGTGGTTTACCAGTAACCACACAGGGAGACTTCAGTACCTGGCTATGTATTGTTCAGAAGAGACCGAGGTGCAAAGGGGGAGGAGTGGCCCTGTATGTTAATGAAAATATCAAAGCTACAGAAATTCAGAATACACATAAGGAGCCAGAAGAACTGTGGGTCACCCTGGAAACAGGAAATGGGACAGCCATAAGAACTGGGGTTGTCTACAGGCCCCAGACCAGAGGAGGACATAGACACATTACTATTAGAAGATATACAAAACATGACAGCTAAAGGGAGGTTCTGACAATGGGAGACTTCAACATGCCAGATACAGATTGGTCAATACCAGCAGGAACATCTGCCAGAACTAACTTATAGTGGATTCCCTGCAGGGGAGGCCTCAAACAACTGGTACAGCAACCCACAAGAGACAGGGCTATCCTAGATCTAGTACTGACTAACAAAGAAGGGATCACAGATCTCCAGGTAGAAGGTCACCTGGGGCCCAGTGACCATCACATGGTATGGTTCAATTTGGCTACTACATCTAAATCATCCCATTCCAAGGCAAAAATATGGGACTTCAGAGGAGCTGACTTTGATAAGATGGCCAACAGAGTTAAGCTAGCCCTGGCAAAAGAAACACAGGTGAGGAGGTACAGGCAAAGTGGGCAAGCATTAAGGATACAATACTTGAAGCAACATCCCATTGTGTTAGACAGAAAAGGAAGTCAAAGAAGAAGGAAACCACTTTGGTTCTCAAATACAGTAGCAGAAAAGGTCAGAGCCAAAGGCTGGCTCTCAGGAAATATAAGGGAACACAGCGGGATGAAGATGAGAGGCATACCAAACTGCCCTAAGGGAAGCAGGTAAGGCAGTAAGGCAGGCAAAGTCCCAAACTGAGGAAACACTAGCACAAACAGTAAAGAAGGTGACAAGACTTTCTATAGATACATTAGTGAAAGGAGAAAGTCCAGAGAGTGTGCTAAGCTTAATGGAGAAAAGGGAGCATGTGAGGAGGAGGATCCTGTAAAGCATCTATCCTAAATAGATACTTTGCTCAGTATTTACTGAAGAGAAGGAGGGCAGGGCCCACAGCTCAGTATCATGGACACAGGGGAGGAGGTGAGCACTACTCCCTTCACAAAGAAAGGGTCCTACAAGAGCTTGCTAAGCTCAGGGTGGATAAGGCAATGGGACCTGATGGCATACATCCCAGAGTACTTAAGGAGCTAAAGGAGGAACTAGCAGAGCCATTAGCAGAATTGTTTAGTGAGTCTCTGAGCACAGGAGAGGTCCCAGAAGACTGGAGAAGGCTCATGTGATCCGCTCCACAAGAGTGGTAGCAGGAGGAGGCGGGGAACTACAGACCGGTCAGTCTTACCTCAGTAGTGGGCAAGATTATGGAGCACTCCTTAAGGAAAGGACAGTGCAACACCTGGAATCCATAGGGTACAGGATCCAAGACAGCATGGGTTTACAAAGGAAGGTCCTGTCAAACTAATCTCATAGATTTCTTTGACTGGGTAACCAGAGTGGTGGACCAAGGGGAGCAGCTGATGTCGCCTACCTTGACTTCAGCAAAGCTTTTGACACTGTTCCACATAGAAGATTGATAAATAAGCTAGGTAGGCTCGGGGTGGTCGAAGTTGGTCAACTGGGTGGCAAACTGGTTGACTGGCAGAAAACAGAGAGTGGTGGTAAATGGTATACAGTCAGAAGAGATGCAAGTCACAAGTGGGGTACCTCAGGGATCAGTCCTGGGGCCAGTCCTATTCAACATCTTCATTAGTGACCTCGCGAGATGGACTAGAGGGTAAGCTTGTCTGTTTGCAGATGACACCAAGATCTGCAACAGAGTAGATGATCCAGATGGGTGGGCAGAATGAGAAGAGATCTGGATAAACTAGCAGAATGGTCAGAAGAGTGGCAACTGGGATTTAATGCAAAGAAGTGCAAAATCATGCACATAGGGAAGAGAAACCCTGAAGTCACTTATAGGCTGGGAGGAGTTGCTAGCAGTCACAAAGAAGAGAAGAGAGACTTGGGCATCATCATCACTGATGACCTAAAATCATCAAGCAGACCTCTAAAGCAGTAGGTAAGGCTAGGGGGTGTTAGGGTGTATTAGTAGGGGTATCACAAGTCGTGAGGGAGGTAATAATCCCTCTGTACAAGACATTGGTTAGAGCCCCATCTGAGTACTGCGTGCAGTATTGAGCCACACCTTCACAAGGACATTAACCAGATTGAGGCAGTCCAGAGAGGGCAACAAAATGGTGCAGGGACTGCATCAGAAGACATATGAGGACAGATTAGCGGGCTCAATATGTATACCCTTGAGCAAAGGAGGAGAGAGGTGATATGATCGAGACATTTAAACACCTTAAGGGCATAAACAAGGTGAAAGAGAATAACATGTTTAAATATAAGAAAAAATAGCAGGACAAGAGGACACAACATGAGATTAGAGGAGGCCGATTAAGGGGAATGAGGAAATTCTTTTCACAGAAAGGGTGGTAGATGCATGGAATGGCTTACCACAGAAGTGGTGGCTATGAATACAGTGCAGGGCTTCAAACAGGCATGGGATAGGCATAAGGAGCAATACAAATGACTATGAATAGATAGGTCACTGACAGAGCAAGGCCGATGACACATTTATAAGGTAGAAAAGAAATGGGCAGACTGGATGGGCCTTGCGGTCCTTATCTGCCGTCAACTTCTATGTTTCTATGTTTCTATGCCTCACCCTGGCCGCCCGACTCGCCATAGCCAGGGGATACTCCTTCCACACTCTGCTATGGGCTCGTAGCCTTTGTTCCTGTACCATACTCAAGTCTTACGAAATGGGACACTGCCTACAACAAAATATGCCCGCTTCGCACTCTCTGCCCCACGCCTTACATCGATGTAGGCTCTACTCACGGCTGGAGTGGCTCCCCTGAAAACACCGTGCCTTTGTCCTTGGCAACTTTATCGATAACATAGTCCAAACAGCCACTCCTCAGTACTAGCCCTTCCCTTAAAACGCAACCCCTGCCTACCATCTCAGATCTTGTGCTGCACAGGCCCGACTGGTTCCCAGGACCTGCACCCTCACAGGTGACCGGCCTTCTCCGTTCATGTGCCAAAAATGTGGAACTCCTTCCCACCCTTGTTCGTGCCTCTCCTTCCCACCACTGCTTTAAAACATCACTATGGAGCTTCCTCAAGTCTGCTGCGGCCTGTCTATGTTCCACATAGACCCATACCCTCTACCTCTCCTGACTCTCCGGGGGACCGCCTTGAGAGCTGTCTGAATGGCTGCTGTTGAATCCCCACTGAGAAACTGGCTAAAAGCACTGACCGTCCCCCTCTTTGTATGGCGATCCTGTCTTATCAGTACCCTCCTCCTTCTGTATAGTATTAACTATCTCCCATGTTAGGCGATTATTTTTAAGGTTATTGCTAACTAGTACTGCAAATTCTTCATGTTAATCTTATTGGTTATTTCTCCAATGTCATTTTGAGATGTGATTAGTTTATAGTTATTTATCTCTGACTCCTATGTTGTTTTTGTAACCTATTGCTTGACTGCTTGCCTTACCATGTTTGAGCATGAGCTGTACCTCCCACCTGTTGGAGCCTGCGGCTCCTGTTTATTACTCGACTCTGCATTATGTTTCCTGTATGCTATGTAACTCTCCGGTCACACCTGAAAATAGGAACTTGGTTGTCTAGTGTGCTTATCTGGTTAACAAAAGCAAATAAATAAATAAATAAATAAGTATCTGAACCTCTGCTGGAAAACTCTCTTTCTCCTCTGAGTTTTCTTCTCTTGGAACAACCTTCCCCCCAAACCCGTCTTTCACCCTCCTTTCCCTACCTTAAGCACTTACTCAGACCAACCCTGTTCACCTCCTGCAACTGTTCCCTTCCTAGCTCTCCACTGACCTTAATATGCCTTAATTCCACTCAATTTTATGATAAACCACTGTATAATAGCTGCACTCTTCATTGTATTTACTCTACAAAGTTTTTGTATCTATCTGTACATTGTTTCTAATGTATACGACTGTACAGTTTACATGTTCTGTTTTCTTCTCTGCCTGTTACTGTGTTATTTTTGCAGTTGTATCTGTCATCCTCCTGTTACCCCTCCCTCGGTCGCACCTGGAAACAAGCTTGACTCACGGTGCTTTTCGGTTATCAACTTTTAAATAAATAAAATAAATAATTCAGACACTCGCTCTCCTCATTATTCCTTACCTGGCCTTCTTTTCCCCATTCCTCCCAAGCTCAGTCCTTCTCTCATGCCCTTCTAAGGCTATTATTCTACCCTGAGGTCAACGTGCTCTCTCTGCTCTGTTCAAGTTCACATCTAAAAGATGGGGAGCTGCTGGGTGGGGGTTCTTTTAGCCATACTGATTCTTACACACCACCTCTCAGCATTCCCATTCCTTTCCCCCACTGGGAAGGTGGGTTCTCACTCAAAAGGTCCGCTTAGCTGTGCAGATTGACTCAGTTGCACCTTGTGGTGTGGTACATATGACTTCTGCTTATTGCAGGTGGAATGTCTTCACTCCTGGGCATCCATTGGCCATGCAGATCATTTCACAGAGCAGTCCTCTTTAAGTCTGCCTATAGTCTGTTTTTTCTTTATATTTTAGTGTTATTTTGTTTAGTATTATAGCATTTGTATATTAATTACCGTGAGTGAATATACAATGCATTGCCTGTACTGATGTCATTATGCAAGCTTTTACATGTATTATGTTTATTGTGTTGGTTTACATTGTGTGCTTGTATTGTACCTTTGGTCTGCCTGGTCTCACTCCATATCCCCTTCCTTTAGTTCCTCTTTCACCAGTCATAGGTTAGTCCTGCTCACGGACTCAAGGTAAGTCATCCAGCAGTCACTAGTCTCCTTGCCTCATGCCTTGAGTGGGGATCCTCCTTCTCAGAGCAAACTCCTCTAGCTGTGCAGATCACTGTGGTGGCACCTCACAGTGGTAGCCCATTAGAGGGTAGCGTGAGAGCCTTTCCTTCAAACTGTTCCCCTGAATTGGATACCAAATTCTGCAGTGATCTGAGTCATCATGATAGTATTCTGTACTAAGAAGGATGTTAGCCAAGGTGTTGGTTCCTAGAGGCTTCCCTCACAAGGGGTTTCCTCTCCTCCATGCTAAAATTTTTTTTATGTATATAATAACATTTCTCCAAGACTCAGAGCTGGATGATGGTCCTTCACTTCAGTCTTCCTTTCCTCCTGATTTTGGTATTTCTCTCCAGGATGTATCCTTCTCCAGGCTGTCACTTCTCTCCAAATGGAAGTAGGTGCTTGTCTGTTCCTCATTTGAGGTTTGGGTCTTCTTCCTAAAGTACATTTGGTCACAGGGATCTCGTCCCTGCAACATTTCTAATGGTGGAACCCTCCTAAAGAGGGTTACTGTGATTTTATGGCATGCCAGAAGAGTGGCAGAACCTTTAGCAGTGTCAGAAAGAGTGTAAGCCAAAGTTACAATCAAGTTGCCCAAACATTCTACATACCAGCTACCAGACAATCTCAGTACTCTCCTCTGAATCATTGCCTCCTACCAAATCAGTCTTAAGCTCTACCAATCCTAACTTATATAGAAACATGGAAGTTGTCGGCGAGATAAGGACCTCTTGGCTTACCTAATTTGCTCTATTTTCTCTACCTACAGTGCCACTGCAGATCCTACTCGATCTCCGGTTTGCACCACCCTTGCCTTATTTCTGAGATCTTCTTGTGTCTATCCCATGCTTTCTTGAATCCTGTAACCATTGTAGCCCCCACCACCTCCGTTGGGAGGCTGTTCCAAGTATCCATCACCCTTTCCGTGAAGAAGTATTTCCTCCATTTTTCTTGGCCTCCCTCTCAGCTTCATAGTGTGACCCCTTGTCCTTGAGCATCTTTTTCTCTGGAAAATACTCCTTCCTGTACCTTGTTTATACATGTGAGGTATTTGAAAGTTTCTATCATATCCCTCCTTTCTTCTAGGGCGTACATATTTACAGGTAATTCCTAAGCCTTTCTTTGTAGGTCTTCTGAGGCAGGCCCTGTACCATTTGGGTTGCTTTTGTTTGTACCGCCTATACCCTGTCTATGTCCTTTCGGAGGTGGGGCCCAGAACTGGGCACAGTACTCCAGGTGGGGTCTCACTAGTGATTTATACAGGGTATTATTATCTCCTTCTTTCTGCTGGTGATACCTTGCCTATGCATCCAAGCATCCCACTAGCCTTCCAACTGCCTTGTCACACTGTTTAGGTACCTTCGGCTATCAGAAATGATTAGCCCCATGTCCCTTTCTGTTTTGTGACTACTAGTACTTTTCTCCTAGTTGATACTTTGCTTCCGGTTTCTGTGCCTCAGGTGTATGATTTTGCAGTGTTTTGCTTTGAAGCCCAGCTGTCAAACCTATAACCATTCTTTCAGCTTTTGGATCTTCTCATTTTCCACCCCCTACCCCGGTGTGTCTATGCTGTTGCAGATTTTTTGTCATTTGCTGAACAGACATATCTTCACTTCCAGTCCTTCTGCAGTGTCGCTTATAAAGCTATTGAAGAAAACTGGGCCTAGTACTGACCTCGTGGCATCCCACAGGTCACTTTGCCCTCTCCAGCGTGGATGCCATTTACCACCACTCTCTGACTCCTGTTGTACAGCCAGCCAGCTCTCTACTCATCTTACTACTTTAGAACCCAGTCCCAGGCTTCTCGGCTTGCTCCATCAATCTTCCATGTAAAAGGTGCTGAAGGCCTTATTGAAGTCCCGGTAGGCTACGTCAACCATTCCTCCCTGGTCCACTGCCTTGGTTACCCAGTCAAAGAACTTGATCAGGTTTGTCTGGCAAGACTCCCCCCGTGAACCCATGTTGCCTTAGATTCTAAAGACCATTGGAAACAAGGTACTCCCAATCCTTTCCTTCAGTAGTAATTCCATTACTTTGCCCACTACCGAAGTAGGCCTGTCTTTGCCCACTACGAAGTCAGGCTGACAGGCCTGTAATTTCCAACCTCATCTCTGTTTCCATTTTTGTGGAGTGGGATGATATCAGCCCTCCTCCAGTCTCCTGGGACCTATCCTGTTTCTAGTGACAGGTTGAACAGGGTTGTTAGAGGTGCAGCCAACTCCTCCTTGAGCCCCTCAGTAACCTGGGGTGCACCCGTCTGGTCCCATTGCCTTGTCTACTTTTAAACTTGACAATTCCCTCAGGACTCTTTCCACTGTAAAAGGGCCAGTGTTCCTTCCTTCCCTTAATGCACTTGTCTTTTATCATTGGCTCGCTACCTAGTCCCTCCTCCGTAAATACTGAACAGAAGTATTTGTTCAAAATGTCTGCTTATCGGTGGTCCTCTTCACACACACCCTCCTCCCCTTTCAGCCTTATTATCCCTACCCTTGGTCTTTCTCTTTCACTTACAGTATGTATCTAAAAAATGTCTTGTCCCATTTTTTACTGATTTGCAATATTCTCCTCTGTTTGTGCTTTTGCTCTCCTAACTGCCTTCCCTACCTCCCTTTGTTTATCTTGATAAGTCTCTCTATCCTCCTCTTTCTGAGTTTTTTTTATACTTTCTAAAAAGCCTTTTTTTGCTCTTACTTTTCCACTAACTCACTAGAGAACCATAGTGGTTTCTTTTAGGGCTGCAGGTAGGTGGGAGCCTGCAGCCCTATTGCATCAGCTCTAAAAATGAGCTACATGATTCAGACTGTAGAACACTTCCTTTGGAGTTTTCAAATGATCCTTCCACCTCTTTGCAGCACTTCAGTTTAATCCTTGCAGCGCTGCAGACTGAACATCTATTCAGAGCTCAATCAAATAGACTAATTCTAGTTCTTTCAGCAGCCTAGGGATTAAGAAACACATGCTCTGGAGAATCACCTCTCCTCCCCAATCTTGTAGTGTTTCAGTGAGTACAGAAACATGTTTTCATTTGAATCCAACTTGGTAAACAGCTATATCATTCTACCCTGCCTGCAGTATATAGCACTGTTTCTAGAGCCCTTAAATAATTGTGCCTCTTAAAGAGCATAAGGCAGTAATGGCTGTAATTTCTATTGAAAACACATTCATCATTTCAAGAGCATGTAAGATAAATAGCTATGGAACAGGTAACTCCATAAACAATGAAAATATTATTTATTTTCAATGCCACTTCTTTTCCTGCACTTTAGCATATTTACCTGATTCTGTAGCATATGTATTGATTTCCTGCAAAATGTGTCTTTAAAACTAAGATATTTATAATAATTAGATAGTTAATGTAGTTGTGTTCATTTTCTGGTATTTTAATGGTTTCAACTCCCCTGTTCTCAGATTCCTTACAATACATTTGAGTCTTAACATTTGATTATGCTGGTCATTAATCTTCAGCCTTCTTGTGTGCTTTTATATACATAAATGTTGACATTTTATTTTCTTCTTCAGTACTATAAAGACATTGTGTTTTGCAGTGTTTTTGCAAATTCCTCGCCTCTTTCATTTAATTTTTCTGTCCAATGTCCACATCAAAATTTGCATTTTTATTTCTATTTCATCAGTTTTGCAGCATGTAAGTCTAGCAACAGTGGCAGCTTCCATTGGTTACCAGGGCACTGGCTAGGCACTACAGTTGGAAGCCAGGGCACCTATTGAAACTGGAATGGAAAGCATATGAGCATATTCATGAATGCTTGCTTCTTGGAGTATTTGAACTAATGATGATTGTTATGTTTCTAAAAATAGAAATGCAAATTCCATTTAATTTTTTACAGGGGATGGCACTGCTTCTCCTGTCTTGGGGATGTAGGGGTATGGTGGCCTGGCTTCTCTTGGCTCGGGATGGATGGCTGGCTCTGCTTCTCCTGGCTCAGGGAGGGGTGTTCTGCCCCTGCTTTCTCTAGTAGGAAGCTGGGCCACATGACCCAGAAGATGGGCCACCCCAAGCCAGGAGAAACAGGGAGATACCCTCCCCTCAGCCAAAGAAGCAGGGCCATCCTCACCCCAAGCTGGGAGAATCAGGACCTCATCAGGAAAAGCAAAGCTATTCCCCGGGGCAGGAGAAGTAAAACCTTCCCATCACCCGAACAAGAAGAAATGGCCATCCCAACCCTTTACAGCAGGTATCCACCTTCCAAAATGGTCCTCAATGGACTGGCCACCTGCAGTGGTAGGCCAGGAGATTGAGGGCCATGCATTCTCTCTTTGAGTCTCTCCTCTCCTTTCCCCACAGCACTGAGACATTTTCAAATAAACCCATTCACTTATCTTAACAAAAGGCACAAGCAGTCAGAAACCTGTCACTCTGGTTCTGCAGGCAGTTTCTTTCTTGGCTGTTTTTGCTGCTGGCAGGACTTTACTGAGGGTCTGAGTCTGTGCTGCAGCTACTGACTGGGCAGGGTGGCTAGCTGGTGCTGCACTCTCTCATTACTGACCAGACTGTGCTCTAGTATTTTATGAAAAAAGCACAGCATAATACAGCTCTTTTAAGGTTAGCAATACTGCTGGGTTGGGGAGGCTTCTGTGCTGCAGCTTGCAAGCAATGGCAATGTAGTTCTGGTTTGGTGGGCATGGTAGGCTGGGTGACTCCTGATTCAGGCTGCTAGATAGTCACCAGGAGCCAAGCCACAGTGCCACTCACTGCCTCCAACACTGGGTGCCCAATTATGGGGTAGGTTGGTAAACTAAAATAAAAGCAAGTAGCCACTTGCTGCTCAACCCTGTTGCCACCAAACTTCCTGAATTCTGACACCAAGTGCCTAAACTTAGAGTCAGACAGTAAATGAAAAAAGTAAGCAAACAATGACAGCCAAACCCCGGTGCTGCCAACCCTCCATTCTAACACTAGGTGCCCAGCCCTCGATCCGACAGTCAATGAAAAAAGTAAGCAGACAATGGGAGCCCATCTCCAGTGATGTTTTAGAAAGAAACATTAGTTGTTTTCTGCATTAATCTACTGTAGCATTGCTCCCTGCTGTTCATTGTACTATTGCACATTTGTGTACTTGCCACTTGTGCATCAAATAAAAAGCAGTGTTATTCTATAGCCAGCAGTAAAACTGTAACCCGCTTAATAGAAAAGCATATGGAATTCATAGAATGGCATGAGATTCATAGAATGAATACTAAAACAACAAAAGTGCAGTGAATATCAGGAGCAGTGCTATGCCATATTGGGGCACAAACAACTAACTTTTCAAACCAGAAGCAGGTTGTATCAGAGTTAGTAACTTAATGCAGAAATGCCCTTATATTATCTGTCACTATGTCTGAATAGCACATGTATGACCAGTGCTGTCAATAACAACACCTTCCATACAGCACTATGCAGAACAGTGGCAGGAACAAATCGCAAGTAAAGGCAATGCCACAGGTAGTGGTCACAAAGCACCTGACAACTGCTACCAGTACAAACACTTATTTTAGTGAGGACTCTGACACCCACCCCCTTAACTAAAATAATCAACTCTGAGTTGAGTTGGATTACGGAGAAAAACTAAATTTTGAATGCCAGGATTAGATCCCTGATCTCCACAACCATTGTGGCTAAGCAGCTCCATGTCTCAGTCCTCTGTGCCACAGGAGCAGCTCATCCCCATTTTCAATTTCCCAGCCCTTGTCTTCTTCCTAGTACTATGGACAGTGACCTGGGTAGCTTACTGCACAACACTGCTTAATCCCTGTCTCTGTCTGTAGTACGCCATTCAGACATTGCTGTTTTTCCTTATGCTATATTTGTAGCACTATTGTAACGGTTATTATATTATCCACCACCAGTGATGTGTAGAAATAAAAATTTGAAACAATAAATTTGATGCATCCTCAGGATATGAGGAAGCACTTATAAAGTTACAACTGGCGATTAAGGTAATGAAAAGTATATCAAATCTGGTTTAAACTACCCAAAGGCATATTTTCACAGTTGGTTATGCATGTAACTATAAAAAGCTTTACATATAAACTACAATATCAGGAAATATAAACTGTATAGAAATCCATTTGGTGGATGTTGGAGTGAAGCAATGAGGATATCAAATTGTCAGGTATTCATTTATATATCATTTCTCTTGAAAGACATTTTCTTAAGGATTTTGGAACCAATGAACTCTGCAGTACAGTGATTCCAAATATCAGGAATCTGTTCTAAAACATTAGATAACAAATCGGGCATCATTATATCAGATGCTCAGCCATAATGGATCTATACCTTGGGGGCTCGCTATAGCCCAGGTGTGAATGATTTCTATAGACAATCTTTATTTCCTGTATATAAAGATGGCAGGCATACTGCAACAGAAGTGTTTTTATCGTATTGCAGTGTTAGTTATTTAAAGTTGCCTACCTCGGTACTACTGAGGTACCACTGAGGCACTCAACTTGCAATTTGCATTGTCTGTAATGTGATTTTGCCTCATTCTGCCTCCAGCAAACCTAGTTATACCTCAGTACTGAGACACTTATAGGTATACCTCAGTACTGAGCCACTTTTCTACGGCTGCCACTGTATGATTATGACTAAATGAGCATCTGATATAATAATGTCCTGCTTTTATTGTGTTTTAGAATACACGCTTGACATTTGTATTTTGCATCACAGAGTTTATTGGATCCACAGTGCAAGAGAAAATGCCTCTCAAGAGAAGGAATATATATGGATGAACGCCAACACATTTTATATCCTCAGTGCTTCACCCCAACATGTGCAAAATGGACTTCAATATAAATTTATATTTACTGACATTGTGGTTTATATGTAAAGTTTTTTTAGTACTTTCATCTACTAACCAATTGTTGAAAATATGCCTTGTGGGTAAGTTAATACCAAGTGTAATGTTATACTTTTCATTACCTTTATTGCCAGTTGTAACTTTATGAGCCTCCTCATATCCTAATGATGGCCCACATTCCTCTTCTGCAGCCCTATTGGCTCTGGCAGACTTTGTTACATTTTGCTACGTGTGCACATCAACCATTTTGAGACAAGTACAAGGGGACTTTAGTGTCACTGCGGGCCATTGCAGTTGAAACTGCAGAGGCTCGACTGATCCACCAATCACCACATACTATGGCTGATGACAACTTCACTGCTTGCTGGCCTGTACTTCAAGAAAAAAAGATGCTCCAGTCAGAAAGGGCTTCGCCATCCAGCAGCTGCTGTTGCTATGGCGCTAGCTATGTTGGTTTGGGGGCTTTAGCCCTTGGTTGTTCGGGGTAAGCCCTTGGTGGGAGTTGTCTTTAATTAATTACTTGGGGTGGGGATGCTCTCTGAATTAAAAGGCACAGAAGCAGGAATCTTTGAACTGAACCATGAGTGGACTATCTCAACAAGTCACTGTATGCTTTGAGCTTTCATATCCTCTGCCCAAAGTAATCTTATTCAGGTACAATTTATTTTGCTAGAGAAATGTCAGGAAGATTCACAGTACAAATCTGGAAGCCAGCTCAGATTTATGAATGTCAAAGTACTTCCCAAGTCCTAAATTCTGGAAGCCAGTATTTCTGAATACATTATTTTGTGGCAGTAAAACAAAACACGTTCTAATAGAATAGTCCTTGTCATAAAAAGCATGTTGTATCTGCAAGACTGCTTGTCATGGAATTTGCTATCCTTTCTTTTCAGAGTTAAAAGTTGTTCTTCCCCCATTATTTTGGATGTAGTATCTTATTTTTTAAACATGAAGCAATGCTCTTATCATTTGCAAGGCTTGTTTTTATTGGGGGTAAGTCATAGGAGCTAATGATTTTGTGTGTCTATCAATCTGATCACCGAAACCTGGAAGAGTTCTGCAGAACAGGATTTATTAAAGAGCTGCCAACACCTCAAAGAAAACTTAAAAAATATAATATTTATGTACAATTCAGCTTGCATTCCATAAGTATTCAATAGACCGCTCCTCCCCATTACTTATTACTGAGAAATTTATGTGGAACACTTACTAACCTTTAGAGTTCATCTGTTCTTGTCTTACTCCCACTTCGTCATAGTCGCCTGTTGTGACATTGCAATCTGTTGCTATGGGAGTAGTTGTGATGTCACAAGTAGAGCATTATGACCTCAGGTAGGGAGAAAGCAATAGGAATAGATGAACTCTTCGGGAGCAGAGATCCAGTTGTCATGCAAATGGCCTCACTAATAAATAATGGGGATGAGAAATACAGAACTAATGCGAAATACAAGCTGAACTGTGTCTAAATAATATGCTTTGTTAAAGTTGTCCCAATGGCATCAGCTACCCTTTAAATAAATCACAGTATCTATCTAATTTCTTTCCTGTAATATAATAATAATACATTTTATTCAATATAGTGCCTTTCAAAATCAAGGCTGCACAATTAGATAAAATCAGAAAATACAGTAACTATCAATAAAATCAAAGAAATTTGGGGTAGGCTTTTCCCGCTAGAAGGTCTTCAGTGCCTGCTTGAAGCCTCACTGTCCTGCACTCCCGTAACTGGCGGGCAGAGAATTCAAAGGGTAGGAGCAACAAATCCACAGGCGCCAGCACCAGATGACCTTTAGGCTAACCCTGGGAATCTCCAGCAGCTCTTCATCAGCCGACGGAGCTGTAACAAGGGGTTTAGGGAACCAGAAGCTCTTTCAGGTGGTCAGGACCCTGTCCATGTAGGGCTTTGTAGTTAATAAACCTACCTTAAAGGTGATCCGCCACTGAACAGGCAGCCAGTGTAGATCGTGCAGCACTGGGGTAACGGAGTTCTCCTAGATACCCTAGTCAATAAACATGCTGCAGCCGCTTTGCACTAGCTGCAAGTGAGGATATCAACCCCAGGAAGCCCTAGGTAAAGGGAGTTACAGTAGTCAAGGCACAATGTCACAAAGGCGTGGACCAGAACAGGCAGGTCGCTGGACGGAATGAGGTGATTGATCCTAGAAATGTTCCTAAGATGGTAAAAGCCAGCTTGACGACTGCCGACACCTGATGCTGGAGGGTCAGCCCATCATCAAGCACTACTCCCAGGTCACTCACCTGCTCAGAGGTGAGAATCTGAGCCCTCCCAGGACTAAAACAGAGGAGATCAGTCCTCAACCCCTCTGTCCTATGACCCGGTCCATCACCAGAACCTCAGTCTTTCCTGCATTCAACTTTAAACTGCTAGAACTCATCCAATCTTGGGTTTCTACAAGGCAGCTGTTCAGTACTGAGATAGCACTAACCTGGTCAGGGGGCAAGATAGGTAGAGCTGGGTATCATCAACTAGCAGTGAAACCTCAGCCCATACTGTCTTACAATGTCTCCAGGGGAAGTATACACTGCAAATAACATGGGAGACAGCACCGAGCTCTGGGATACCCTCAAGGCAGAGAGAAAGAATCGGAAGAAAATATTCCTGAGACAACTCTCTGAGTTCTACCAGTGAGGAAAGATGTAAACTATCTGAGAAGTGTCCCAACAGCCCAGATGAACCTCAGGCACTCAAGCAGAACCCCATGATCCACAGTGTCAAAAGCTGATGACAAATCTTGGAGCACCAAGATGATCTCTCGCCATCAGGAGATCATTGAGCACTCAAACCAGAGCAGTCTCAGTACAATGCCTCTTATGAAAACCCGATTGGAGAGGTTCATGTAAATTATGGATGGTTAAATGGGTCTCAGTAGAGCTGCACATCTTTCTCAATAACCTTTCCTACAAAAGAAAGGTTAGAGATAGGCCTGTGGTTCGCTAGGTTCTCTGGGTCCAAAGAAGCTTTCTTCAGGAGGTGTCACCACCATCCTTTAGGGAGCTAGGAACTCACCCAATTCTAAAGAACACCGGACAATCCGAGCTAAGACAGGGCTGATGATATCACTACAACCCAAAATCAAGGAAGTAGGGCCAGATCTAAGCTACAGTATGTGGGCGCATCCTCTGGATGAACCTCATAATGTCAGTGAACTCTGGCAGATCAAAGGTATTCCAGGAAACTCCAGGCTCTGTGGCCAAGCACCCACCAACAGCATCCCTTATAGAGCAAAGCAGACGGCACTCCTGCCTGATGTCGCCACCTTGTTCGCAAAGAAATGAACAATCTCATCACACCCAATTTGTGAAAGCTTGACCAAACTGCAGACAGGCTGGGCTGCACAGCCTGTTCACAGTTTGAAAGAGTTGAGCCAGTCAGTTCCATGCAACAGTAATTTCCTTGGACAGGAATTCTGCCTTCTCAGGAAATTTCTGTTTGATAAAGTTTGTAATGCTCTAACAAAATAAGGTGGTCGGCATCCAAGGCAGACCTCTGCCATGCTCTAACATACGCCCAACCCTCGCAATTCCCTCAGAGTTCCATCAAACCATGGGGACCCGGGTGAAGCGGAATGGGGTGAACTCGAACAGGAGCAATCACGTCCAAGAGCTGAAGAAATGGTCCTATTATAGGTTGTGACTAACAGATCAGGACCTGTGCTGGTCTCGCCAACAATCGAGAGGTCAATTACCACCTCCAGGTCTTCGGGACCACATCCCATAAAGGCTGATGACCCATCTCCACAGGGGCCGACCTACCGGGGGCAGAGAAATTGAACCAGTGGTGTAGTGATTGACTAACCAACAGGTTCTACCACTAAGTCGGAGGCCCAATCCCCAGGAGGAAGACCAAATCAAGAGAGTGACCGCCATTGTGAGTAACTGAGGAAACAGCCTGTGAAGCCCAGTGATGTCATCACTTGCAGGAAGTGTTGTCCAAAAGCGGGTTTGTTGTCGACCCAGGCATTGAAGTCATCCAGAACCATCAGTCTGGGCGACTCAACACCTTTGTCGACAGTGAAGTCTGCTACTTCCTGCAGGAACAGCTCTTATCACCTGGTGGATGGTAGATGAGTGCTATCCTGCACCACACCAGTTACCACAGCATACTAAAATGATGTGGCCTCCTCAACTGGTACACCAGTTAGGCCCAATTTGGTCTTGAAACAGACCGCAACCCCCCATGGTCCAGTCTCGGGCGAAGCGTATATTCGATACCCCGAGCGAATAGCTGCCTCCAAAACAGGGCAGTAGTCTCATCTAACCAGGTCTCAGTAATGCAAACCAGATCTGCTGTTCCAACAAAATCTGCGATAAGAGCAGTTTGTTCCGACTAGATCTGGTGTTGCATAACAAGCGCTAGTTGGGCGATGTAAGCTGTCCCAACTACTTGCCCTCCCCATAGAAGAGGTGCCCTTGGGTATAGGGACCAGAACAGAATCACCACATTCCAGGTGCCATTTCGCCCCAGGGTGTCTTCTGGACCTGACCATCCAGATGGAGGCGCCACTCATCGAACTCTGCTGTCCATGACCCCCACGCACCCGTCCCTCTCTCCTGCGACCAATCCCCAGCGCTCGACAGCATTAATAGATATGAACAGGTGGGGAAAGAGAATGGGTGGAGGGCGAGGGTGGAGGCCGAATAACAGGACAGGGAGGGTCAAGCAAGCACAACTGCCAGTTAATTACAAAAGACAATGAGGAAAACATAAAACACCAGTTTCTTAAATTCATTCAAAGCAAAACTACAATTTAAAATTAAAAATTCCTAAACCCCAAAAAACAATAATAAAATTAAACAACAATCCCCATCAACTAAAATAGACATAACATACTACCCTACTCCCACTATTTGGATGAATTCAAAGCCAGGTAAAATAATATTACAATCCCTTTCACAGGATATAAAAACACAAACACAGGTATAAATTCACCCCACCCCCAGCCCTCTCAAACCAAGGAAAAGGGGAGTACCAGGCACTCTCACTGCCCAGAATAAATAAATGAATCAAATACAAACTAAAATGGACATAGACATAACAATAAATAAAGAAAATAAATAAAAATAAAATGTGGACACCCTGGTACTCTCACCACTGGGAGACCACAAAGCAAGTAAACTAAAAAGTCCAGGAGAGAAGTCATCCAAATGAAGGGAGACCACTGAATAAATTCAGTTCGGTATAAATCCAATCGATAAAATCCAGTAATCCAGCA
This sequence comes from Neoceratodus forsteri, assembly GCA_016271365.2. Lineage (NCBI taxonomy): Eukaryota > Metazoa > Chordata > Ceratodontiformes > Ceratodontidae > Neoceratodus > Neoceratodus forsteri. The sequence continues at coordinate 992,395,640 of CM028135.1, forward strand.
CGTGTAATAAATCCAAAAGACTCGGGCTAGGAAGGGTCCAACAAAGAAAAATCCAACAAATAAGGACTGGAGTCTTTTAGGCCTACTGAACTTCACAAACTAGAGGACCCCCAACAGAAATTTACCACTGCTCCACCACAACACTTGGAACAAGCCAAACAAATAGCCAGTCCCAGGAGTCTAGGGGCTCGAGGATCATCAGCCAGCTTCCTGTCCACTGATCCCCAAGGCCCTGAGGCAGCAGACTCGGTCAAAATCCCTCCAGAATCAAGATTGTTACAAAAGCACTAGCTTCAGGCCTTCCAAGACACAGTCCAAGACCCAACGCACAATTCCCAAATCCAAGACACTGGAGCTTTACAAGTTGAGACGAACTTCCACACACAGTCAACCCAGTTCTCACATCTCAACAGTTCCTTCAATGACTCCTCATCTAACAGACACCCCAACAGAACAGTAGGGCAACCGCCGTAATTGATCCCACCAAATGCTCAGAACTTAGAGGGATCTCCACGAAAAGATTCGAACTGCAGATTCCAGCTCAGACAGAATTTCCCAATTTGCACAGCCTGCACTCTTCATCCATAATCTTCCACGCAACAATGTCAAGAGCAAGTCGGAGGAGGGAGCCACACAGCCACGCTCAGCTATAATCAAATAGGCAAATGCATCTAAATGCACTCTCACCGCTAGCACTTGCTGCAGAGTGGAGTAATTTCGAGGCAGTGGTTCTCATGGCTCATTCAGTGGTAATTTTGAGCTCAGTTCAGCCCAGATCTTCCCAACTTACTACACCAAAACAACAGTTCCAGGCCACACTCCACAGATCTCCACAAAGTTGAGGTTGTTTTAGATCGGTTACAGCTTACAAAACGACAACCGTAACAAAGCGATTGAAACAGCTAAAACTCCCATATGGCAAGGGACAGCAGCCATGACAAAAACGGGTGAAACAGCCAAAACTTCCATAAACAAGGAGAAAAGTCGAAAGCTAGCTACTATCCTGCAATTCGCTAAGGAACACTAATTTAACTCACTAAAGACCCTAACTAAGCTAAAACTAACTAGAAAATGAATAAAAACAGAAACAAAATTATAATTAAACAAATTAAAATAAAACTAACCTCAGGTCCCAGAGCTCAGATCTCAGGCAGCTCACACAGCCGCCATCTTGAACTAAAGTCACCAAGCATGAGCTGGAAGACGATTTGAATTTTCCATGTAATGTGGATATAACTTTCACACTGTAGTTGGATATCCACGGTGTACTGAAAAATGGTTAAGGTGTACTTTATAGTGGGTCCTCCATGTAGATGGATCATTTTATGGGTTATTCTATTAATCAAAATAAATAAATGAATTGCTTTTATTAGGTATTGTGCACACTCACCATTTCTCTTATTGAAAACAAAAGGTTTCTTCTGGTGCTGAGGGCTCTAAAAAGGGACTCCAAAGAGAGATATGAATAAGGGCTTTGTTTAAGAAAGGTTTCTAGGCTTTGTTTCTAACCTAAGATAGCTCCCAATGCTTTGATAGGCTGTTAAAGAGTCAGCTTCCTTTTTCATATTTTATCAGTTGATTTCAATTCTACTGTGCAACCTGATGACTGTTTTTATCCAAGTTACAACACTCAGATGATGAACCCACTTGAAAAGGGCTGTTCCTTAGCTTTTACTTGGTTCAGCTGATAATTGTAAGAAGGTGTTTTAAATGTGGCAGTCCTGATAAGAATATATATTAATACTGGGACATTTTAACTGTGTTTATGGTGGGTGGTTATATTATCAGAAAGTGCATTTCTGACTAAAAATAGTTCTCAAAAAGCATGCACAGTTTCACAGACTAGGATATGATACATAGATAGATACATACTGTAGATACATAGATACTGTTGGCAGATAAGGGCCTATGGCCCACCAGTTTGCCCATTTGAGCTCATAAGATTACTTTAAGTTTGTTGCCCCTTACCCGACCTCCAGGATTCTATTATGTCTATCCCATGCATTCTTAAAGCACATGATTGTTTCAGCCCCCACCACTTCCTCAGGCAGGGTGTTCCACTTGTCTGCCACCCCTCTGTGAAGAAATTCTTCCTCATGTTTCCTCTGACTCGCCCTCCTTCCAACTTCATCCCATGCTTTCTAGTCCTGGAACATCTTTTGCTGGAAGATAGTGTGTTCCTGCACCCTGTTCCTACCGTAAGGTACTTGTATGTCTGCATCATATCCCTCCCCTTCAAGAAATACATGTTCAGGTCCTTCAGCCTGTCCTCATCAGACTTGTGATGCAATCCCTGTACCATCTTTGTTGCACTCCTCGAACCTTCTCCACTCTGTCTATGTCCATGCGTAGGTAAGGTCTCCAGAACTGGACACTGTACTCCAGGTGGAGCCTCACTAGTGTCTTGTATAGTGGAATTATGACCTCCTTTTCCTGCTGGTGATGCTCCTGCCTATGCATCCCAGCATCCTGTTTGTTTTACCTGCCACCTTGTCACACTGTTTCCCTACCTTGAGGAAAGGAATATTGTTTAACCAGCAGCAGCACACTAAGCTGAAACTTGTTTCTAGATGCGACCTGGGAACACAAAGAAGTCAAGTGACTTACTCAGGATCCCACAGTATGCATGAGCGGCTGTAGGATTCAAACCAGATCTCCAGATCTGCAGCTCAGAGCCTTAGCCCACTGCACTATACTCCTCCTGGGGTCATCAGAGATGATAGCCCCAAGGTCCCTTTCCTGCTTGGTGCAGGCTATATCCTCACACCCCAACTGATATGTTGTTCCAGGGTGTTTGTGCCCCATATGTATTATTTTGCATTTTTGCGTTAAATTTCAACTGTTAAACCCTTGAAACCATTCTTCAAGCTTCTGCAGGTCCCTCCTCATTCTGTCTACCCCTCTGGTGTGTCCACTCTGTTACAGAGCTTCATGTCATCAGCAAACAGGGAAATTCTGCCTTCTAGATCTTGTGCAATGTCACCAATGAAGATGTTGAATAGGACCGGTCCAAGCACTGATCCTACTGCACTCCACTGGTCACTCTTCTCTCTGTGGAGTGACAGCCATTTACCACCACCCTCTGTATCCTGCCACCCAGCCAATTACTCACCCACTACACTACTGTCCTGCCCACTCCCATGTTCCCCAGTTTGTTTATCTGTCTTGTATGCAGCACAGTGTCAAATGCCTTGCTGAAGTCCAGACAGGCCACGCCCACTTCCCTCCCCAATCCACTTTGTCACCCAGTCGAAAAATTCCATGAGGGTCGTCTGGCATGACCTCCCTCCACCTGGTGAAACCATGCTGCCTTGGGTCCTATAGTCCGTTAGCAACTAGATGTTCCACCAATCTCTCCTTCAGTAGTGCTTCCAGTCTTCTCCACTACCAAGGTCAGGCTGATTGCTTTTTAGTTCCCTGCTTTCTCTTTGTTCCTAATTTTGTATAAGGGGACTAAACCTGCCGCCCTTCAGTCTTTGGGTACCTTCCCTGTTTCCAGAAATTGGCTAAACAGGATTGCCAGAGGTTCAGCCACCAATGTGTTGCATAATTTAGGCAAGGTTAAAGCTGGAATGTACTGCATATATAGCATAAGGACTTCTATTGTGTATACCTCTTGTATTACATATTTTTTTTCTTTGTTGTTCTACATTTTATATCTCCTGTCTATGTAATTGCAGACTGTATGTGTATGTACCTCAGGCCCTCCTTGTGAATGAGCTTGCTCAGCAGGTCTTTCCTGCAATAAACTTGAACTTGAACTCTCTCTTAGTTCCTTTAGAACCCTAGGGTGCACCCATCATTCCCCATTGCTTTATCAACTCTTATTCCTTCCAGTTCCTTTAGGACCCTATCCAGTGTAAAGAGACTGTTGTCCATTTCTGTGCCCTTCCCACCCTTGTAATCCCTTCAGGCCCATTACCCTCCCCTTTCTCAGTAAAGACTGAGCAGAAATATCTGTTCAGTATGTCAGCTTACTGTTGTCATCCCCTATACTGCCCCTATCCTCCCTTTCAGTCTCCTCACGCCCCTTTGCCTTCTTTTTTCACTTATATACCTGTAAAAGGTTTTGTCCCTCTAACCCTTAATTTTGCAATGCTCTTCTGTCTGAGCTTTGGCTTCCTTACTGACCTCCCTGGCTCCTTTGTTTCTCCTGGTACTTTTTCTTATCCCATTCTGCCTGTGTCTTTTGTATTGCCTGAATGCTGTCTTTTTGGCTTTCACTTTCTCTGCTACCTCCTTGGAAAACCATAATGGCCTCTTCTTCATTTTCCCTTGCTAACCTGCTTAACGATAATTGTGTTGTTCTTGTAATGGCAGTGCAAGGCAAATTTTATTTATATAGTGCCCAATCCCAGGGCTCTGGGCACTTTACAGAGAAAAGCAAGAGAACAGGCAGTAAAATGATTAGATTAAGATTACATGAATACAATTATAAATAAATAAAATATAAATCAGATTAAAAGGAAAACTTTCAAAATACCATAATTGAGGACTGAACAAAATCAAGATGGAATTCAGTAATCATTAAAAGCCTTGCTAAAGAGGTGGACCTTCAGCCTCACTTGAACACTTCTACTGAGGGGCCTCCCAGACTGCAGATGATAGCGAGTTTCACAGGGTCAGCCCAGAAATGCTGAAAGCACGATCTCCTGAAGTCCTGAGCCAAACCCTGGGAACATCCAGGAGGCCCTTGAAGTGGAGCAGAGGGAGCAGCAGAGGCCACTGGTGTCAGGAGCTCTGACAGATAGCCCAGGCCCAGTCCATAGAGGGCCTTAAAGGTGAGAAGACCCAACTTGAAAATGACCCTCCTACTGACTGGCAGCCAGTGCAAGGCACGCCAGAACTGGGGTTACATGACTGGTCCTTGAAAGACCTGTCAGCAACCAAGCTGCTGTGTTATGCACCAGCTGTAGTCGTGGAGGGTCCTGCTCATGACCCCAAATTACAGAGCGTACAGTAGTTGAGCCTGGTGGAAACAAAGGTGTGTACTAGCATCAGCAGGTCCTCGGGCAGAATGCACGGCTTAATCTGGGCAATATTCCACAGATGGTAAAAATCAGTGCTGACTACAGATGACACCTGCTGTTCAAAAGTCAGTCTGCTATCAAGGATCACACCTAGATTTTGCACCCTCAGGGAAGTTACCAAGGGATCAAACCCACTACAAGACCAGAGTCAGCCCGGAAGGCAACCCATCATGTCTGTGACCAGGCTCGATCACTAGCATCTCTGTCTTGGCGGGTTGCGTCTCAGTCAGCTGGAAGCCATCCAGCCATTGATTTTAGCCAGACTGTTGTTGAGCACATCAACAGCTCCAGATGTTCCAGGAGCAAATGGCAAATATAGTTGGGTGTTATCTTTATAGCAGTGAAGCTCCACATTGTATTGTTGAATGATCTCACCCAGAAGCAGAATATACACTGTGAATAACATCAGTGACAGGATCGAGCCCTGTGGTGCTCCACAAGACAGAGGCATCGGGAGGAGGAGAATTTCCATCACCACCCGCTACACCCTGTCCGAGATGGGACTCAAACCACTTGATGACCATACCAGCAAGTCCACAAAACTCACAGAGCTGATCCAAAGCACAAGTGTAGAAGGCTGATGAAAGACTGAGAGTACAAGAACTGACCTGTCTCCTCTATCTCTAGCCCTGAGCAGATCAATATGTACCCTTGCTCTAGCTGTTTCAGTTCTGTGTCTAGCCCAAAAACCCTACTGAAATGGCTCATAAATGTCTGAGGACACTAGGCGGTCCTCGAGCTGTTGTGCCACTAACTTCTCAACAACCTTGCTCAAGAAAGGCAGGTTAGAGATAGGACGGTAGTTTACCAGAACATCAGGGTTCAGGAAGATTTCTTAAGGAGGGCCTCACCAGCACTTCTTTCAGAGCAGCTCGGAAAACACCCTCCACCATCAAGCACATGGTAATCCCAGCAAACACTGGGCCAACAGCCTCAACACATCCCATTAAGAAACGTGTCGGGACTGGGTACAGTTCACAAAAGTGTGCTTCAGCGAAGATCACCTTAGTCACTTCAGACACCTCTGCTGGCCTAAACTCTTCCCAGACAGACTGAGTGCCTCTAGTCCCCCTAGCACAGCCACTGCTAGGCAATGGCCTACCTGGTGGAATCCCGATTGGATGGCTGACACTCTCTTAGAGAAGAACAGAGCAAACTCTTCACGTAAAGTGGATGAAAGGCTTTTTGGCTGCAGAAAGGCAGAATGTAAAAGCCTGTCTACAATCCAAACAGCTGAGATGGTGTGTTCCTCACGCTGCAATTTCCCTGGACAAAAATTCTGCCTGCTTACGAATTGGCCCCTGGTACTCAGCATAGTGAGCACGCAGAGCCAGCATGTTGGACTTCAGTTGGGTCTTCCGCCAGCAACATTCCAACTTCCGACCCCTGATCTTCATAACTTTGAGATCCTTATCAAACCAAGGGGATCTCAAGTAAGAAGATCTGGGTAATATGAACTGGTGCAAAGGTGTCCAGAGCTTTGGAGACCACTCTATTATACGTGGCACCACCTCTCCAGCACCAGTTGCACATGCCGCATCAACCCTGGATAGATCAGCTAGTGCCAACAGTCCCTCTGGGTGTAAGCCCTTTAAAGGGTGATAGCTGACCATCTCCACAGGGAGAGACTTTGGGGGACCCAAACGTGAACTCCATGGTGTAATGATCAGATCAGATGACTTGATCAGTCTTGAGGTTATCAACCTTAGGACCCAACTGGAACACCAGATCAAGTGTGTGGCTATACTGGTGGGTAGCAGAAGCAACTGCTTGTAGCAAACCCAATGATTACATCAACTGGAGAAGGTCATAACCAAAATGTGAGAATTCATTGAAGAGTGAAGCATAGAAGTCCCCAAGATTAAATACCTGGGGCCTCCAACATCTGGTTGATGATGAAGTCCACTACCTCCTGCAGGAATTCTCCCTGCCTCGGGGAGGCGATAATTGAGGAGAATCTGCAACCTGCACCTGTACCCCAGGGACAGTGACTCACTCAAAAGATAGGGTGCCACCAACTGGGTGCACTGAGAAGCCCAGGCTGGATCAAAAACGATGGCCGCTCCCCACTCCTGTGATCCTTCCTCGAGCAGTGCACTATGGAGTACCTGGAGGGAATGGCGGCCTCAAAAACCGGCCAGTATTGTCACCCAACCAGGTCTCCGTAATGCAAGCCAGGTCAACCGAGGAAATCAAGTCAGCAAAAATAGTGGTCTTGTTCCTCATCGACCTGGCATTGCATAGTACCACTTGAAGAGGATTAAGGGACGTGGCCAGCCCTCTAGCTACCTGCTCACTTAGTCCAGTGGGAACCCTGGGCATGGAGACCAAACATGTCTGACTTCTCACTAGGCTCCACTTATGCTCAGGGCGTCTCCTGCACCAAGTGACCTCAATGCTGCTCACCACCCCTCCTCAGCTGCCCTTGGCCCCACTCCTCTGCTGCCTAGTTATCCCAACCTCCTGCAGTGCCGCTGCAGTAGCTGGAACTGGGAGGTCAGTAAGGGACGAAGGTCCCGAGCCAAGTAGTAGCATAGGTGATATGGGCAGGGCAGCGACACCAACACATCTTTACCTGGCAATTCAGTCCCTCAGGCAGCTGAGCAGCAGAAGCTGTTAAAGTGCAATGGCAAACCAAACCACGCTACTCATCCCCACAATCAATCACTCACTCATGCATGCATTCATTTAACACTCACAGGCAACGACTAACCCACCCAACACTACCCTTAATAACCTAATTCTAAACACTCCCCACCCCAAAACCACAAACTTCCCAACCATAAGCAATCCACCCCCCACACAATAAAATAATTAATGGGAGAGATCACTAAAATATGCTGTGCTGTAACAATAACTCTCAACCACAAGGATTAGGCAAACAGATTTTAGAGTAACACAGTGTCAGATCAAAAGGCACCTGCTGTCAGTTTGGTCCTGGTATTAAATACCAGATCCAAATTCTGAGGAAAGGGGAAATGGCACTCACACCACCATTACCCAGATGAAGTTATCTCATTGCTGGAACCACCACAAAACCAACAAGAAGGGCCAAGTTCAGTCAGACAGATAAAGCACTTCTCTCACAAGTGCCGATATTGACTTCATATAGGACTGTCAATGTAACACTCGCATCATCTCAAGATCAATTGTAGCTCCAAATCTGAGAAAAAGTTCCGCCCTCACCAGTACTCTTGCAAGGAAACAGAGCTCCAAAGTCAAAGAAGGGCACACAGATGGACAGTACTTACGAGGCCACCAGTTGCAGAATCCAAAGAACAAATCACTCAGTCACAAACAACAACTAGTCAAATGGTATGGCAGTCCCACAAAATGCAGCCACAAAATTCAGCTCATGCAGAGCCAACAGGAGGAGCCAAAACAACGAAGGGCCACTTCTAACTGACCCAACAGTCAGCATCTGGTCCAGGTGAATGCAATGGCAACCAAACAGGGTTTTCCTGGGAGGCAGGAAGCTCTCACCTTCATACCACACCGGGTATGCCGACCGCATGGCAAAACTGCAAGAGCAAAGACCATCACAGCGGCAAGAATGTGAACAACAACATCGGGTTGCTGTAATGGTCGCTGCTGGCACCGGACTGTATCACCACGATGTTTTGACCCATACCCGAGACAGAGACCAGGGTGTGTAGGGGTGGAGCCCCCCACATGGGGGCTGGTAAGTGCAGCCCCAAAGAAAAATGACTGAGGCACTCCCAACAGACCAAGTCTGACACTCGCTTTGTGGCTGATGCTGTTGGGGATGTCGCTTGCTATAGGTAAACCCCATGCTAGTTACCCTTGCCACTTGCCACTACTCCGCCATTCCTAGCATTTCAAACAGACCCTTTTCATCCAAGATCAACAGCGGATGACCAGATCCTCCAGAAGATAGCTGAAAATCCTCAACAAATGACTACACTTGTGGTGAAGAACCTACTATGTTCTGGACCTCCACAATGTCTCTGAAACTCCTTCTTGCTCAGAGAAGTTACGAGTCACAGTCAACTGTTGAAATTAGCCCTTCACTTGTTGAATGCCACTTGATGAAAGTTTCAGCACAGCACATAAAGACCACCCTTACTAAAAATAAAACTACTTCTCCTGTTCTGCATCGCTAATAGGACCCTGCCTGCCGCTCAATCCCTGAGCTAAAACTAGCTAAAACAAAATAAATGTGAAACTTGACTAGATCAAAATCCAAAGATAAAACACAAGCTCAAGTCAGAGCTCATGCAGGCGGCATGTTTTAAGTATTGCCCACTGTTCCTCCACCCCGATTCCCTCCCCATTCCTATTAGTGCCTCTTTCAAACATTTCCTATTTTCCCCAAATCTACTACCTAAAATCCAGGATATGTGTTTTTGTGTGGTTTGGTTCTGCTCCTTCTGTGATTTCAAACCACAGTGACCAGTGGTCACTGTTCCCCAGGTGCTCCCCACTGTTACCCCTATCACACTGTCCCCGTTTGTGAGCACGAGGTCCTGTATTGCTTCTGCTGAGCTGCTTCCATGACCAGTTGCTTAAGGAAGGCACCCTGAAGGGTGCCCAGGAGAAATCGCTCATAGGATCACAGAAGCCACCAACTCTGAATGTATATTCTTGGGGATTTTAACCTAAACTGGAATTCAAATTGCTCTGAATCTTTAAAACCTCATGTGACACTCTCGTTCTTACTCAACTAATCGGTGACATCACCCGTCCTAACCTAAAAAACATGAACACAGCACCCGCCTTCATTTGATACTTACTAATAGGCCACATAAAATGTCATACATAGGGTTATTTTATAACGATATTAGCGACCACAGAGCTATAGCTTGGGTGAGGCTGCTACCCAAGACCACTTACTCATCGGTCTTTTCATTCAAAAGTAGTTTCCATAAATTCAGTATTCCTGTTTTTTGGCTGATCTTAGCAAGATTAGATAGTTGGACGTCTACCTGGCCTCCACAGTCTTTGAGGTCTGCAACCTTTTCCAGCACCTTGTTTTGCAAGTGATTAACAAACATGCCCTGATGGTCAAAGTTAGAGCAAGGAAAAGGACATGCCCTTGGTTTACCAACATATTAAAACCTCTACTCCACAGGGACAAGTTATGGAAGAAAGCTTGTAAAACGAAGTCAGATTCTAATTGGGCTGCTTTCAGAGCAGCCAGGAACCACTGTACTAAACTTGTTTGAGCAGAGAAGTCTAAGTACTTCCAGTCAGCACTGGAATCCTCAAAAACAATACTGCCACATTCTGGCAAGTCCTTAGGGAAGTTGAGGGCATAAACTGCCTTCGCTTCCTCCCAGCTAAAATAGTATCGGGGCCAATACCTACACAGGCAACCATGATATACTGGACCAACTAAACAACCATTTTACGACTGCTGGGATAGCCTTTGACTCTTCATCTTCTAGCAAGCTTCTCCCCCACCCTCTGTTGGTGACTCTCTGCTTCTACCATCTAAAGCCCATTATCTCAAAACCAATTCAGTTTCAAACCAGTTACTCTCAAACAGGTCAGAGATATTTAAATTGCCCTGGACATAATGAAAAGTGCTGGGGCTGACAAGCTCAAACCTTTTTCCTAAAATTAGGCTACTACATTCTGTTCCCACCTATTACCCACCTCTTCAATCTGTTCTTTGCTCAAAGCGCACTTCTCTCTGATTGGAAAATAGCACATTATTCCTCTTTTCAAATATGGTGATCCAAGTGATCTCAATAATTATAGGCCAATCTCTTTGCTACCCATCCTATCCAAACTTCTAGAAAACTGATCAACTCCCAACTTAGAGATCATCCTGAATCCATAAACATACTGAACCCCCTCCAGTAGGGATTCAGGCCTACACATAGCAGAATGTCGGTCCTGACAAAAATCACCAATGACTGGCAAACCTCCCTGACATAAAAAATTATATCTGTGCTCTTTTTTAGATTTCAGCAATGCTTTTGACACTTGACCATCAATTTTTTTAACAATGCTATATAATCTTGGGTTGGATAACATTGCTATAAAATGGTTCTCCTGCTACCTTATTTATTTATTATTTATTAAATTTGGATAACAGGTAAGCCTGGCCACGAAGGTCCTCTTCAGGGCAACCGGGAATTACATGGAATAATACATGGGGTAGCATACAGCACAGGTACATTACACTAGACAGCGAGGAACATAATACATAGTAGTTTTCAGCAGTTACATTGAAGAGGTAAGACATAGTAGCTTTTAGCAGTTAACATTTCCTGGGTAAGCTCTACAGATGGGGTGCAGTGCTATATAGATGGGGTGCAGTGATAGTTGCTATTTCCATATGAGGGAGAGGGTGGGCTTCCACTTAGAAGCCTCTCATTTCAGCAGTTGCATATGAGGTGACCATCATATGAGCCTTCAGCTTACTGGTAGACAGCAGAGGGTAAAGGTCCTGCGCATTCTCTCCTCTAAAACCTTTGCAGAGGAGTTTCTCAGAGGTTCACCCTGGGGCCACTATTATTTGCTATTTATATATATGACATTGACTTTAATATTAACACTGCAAGCGTCCACCTCTTTGTGGACACCGTGCTCTATGTTGCTAGGCTCTCCTTGCATCTTGCCTGCCTTGAATTGCAGCAAGAATTTGACCTTCTAACAAAAATCTGCTTCAACTGAAACTACTACTCAATACAAAAATAAAGTTATGCTCCTTACACCTCCTTACACTCTCTTTACACCAAAAATCAACTCCCACTCTTCAAATACTAACTCACAGATCATCACAGTTCTGGGAGCCACCAAACTAGTAGAGAAGTTCAAATATCTAGGTTTCTGGGTGGATTGCAAACTTTCCTTTGTTACCCATATTGAGGAACTAGCTAAAAACTATGTCCGAGACTTGGACTCTTCTACCACGTCATGCACCTAATTATGTCTCTGCTTAAACTCACTTTGCAGACAAAGGACAGGCACATTGCTTTGCAAAATAATAGGCCCATCTCCTAGAGGCTCTCCTGCACTTATTGCTACCTTGGTGGCGTGGTTCCACACTCTACCTGTTCTTCTTTTCTTCTCCAGTGGAAGGATCACATAGTATATTCCTCTTTCCTAACCTGCTTTTTACACTAATCCTAAATACCTTCTACTTACTACCTATTCTCTGCACTTTCATTTTCCAATTTTGCTTATCCCTTCACCTTCCATCATTTTCTACCCTCCCTTTCCCTATTTGTCTTTTGCTCTAGTTGCCTGTTCACCATACTCTTACACCTCATTCTAGCAACTCTTCCTGTTCTCCCACTGTTTTCAGTGTTAGTTTCCTTTCTGTAATTATTTTGACTTGTACCTGCCCATTATCTGTCTCATATCCTGGTACAGTTAGCATTGTTTTGTACCTGCCACCCTGATTTCTATGCGGAACCTATGTAAGGTGTACTTGCACATTACCTGTCTTGTTACTACTGTTGTTGAATCATTGTGATTATTAAGTCTATGTACCTCCTATGTATGTTAGTCCTTCCAGGACCACCTTGCAAATGAGCTGTCTCTGATGTTATCCTGATAAAATAAAATTGAATTAAATTGAATTGAAGTTGATGCTGCTGCTGGAAGGCTCCAGTCCACGTCTGGAATACTGAAGTCTCCAACCAGCACCACCTTCCTCTTGACCACCAAGCCATCCTTTGGATGGCTAGCATTAACTCCCTATCTCTTACTCTTGGGCTGGTGGTCTGTAGATCAACCCTGTGCAGATGGCTGACCCCATTTTCCTTTCCAGCTAACCCACAGTATCTCCCCACCAATTTTGTTCCTCCTGGATCTCTGGCTATGCCATCTTTCACATTAAGTGACACTCCATTTCCTTCCTGCCTGCCCTGTCTCTTCTGAATATGTTGCAGTTGGGTAAGGCCATCTCCCAGTCAGGGTTATCATTATTCCAGGTCTCTGTGATGGCCACAATGTCCAGGTCCGACTGCACCATGGCAGCCTCAGATCCTCCATATTGTTGCTAAGGCTGCTGGCAGTGGCACACATGGCTTTCCATGATGTGACCTCCTTGGTCTGTTTTGCTGTTCTAATCCAGTCCCTCCCTGGTTGTCCTTTATCCCTGGTTCTCCTTACTGTCTGCTCTTCTGTTGTATTTTGTTCTTTTACTGCCTATCTACCCTGTCTCTATCTTTGCACACTGCTTTATAGTGATATCTCCTCCTCATGTTCTCTGGTTCCACTGCTAGCTACTGGGGGTGGGCAGTTAGGTACCTCGTTGCTGACATCCCCACACCTGGCTAGTTTAAATGCTTGTCCGTAGCATTTAAACCTCTCACTGAGTGTTTGGATTACCCTCCAGGATGGATGCAGGCCATCAGGCTTGAACAGATCCCCACCCTTCAGGTGGGTCCCCAGTCATCAATGAATCTGAACCGTTACTTGCAGCACCAGTTCTTTAACCATGTGTTAAAGTTACTGGTGCATCTACGGCTCCCATGCCTCTCACAGGTAGTACTTCTGAAAAGGTGATGGGTGTAACTTACCTGCTTGAGACCCTACCCCAATTTTCTAAACTCTTCCTGAACTTCATTAGGCTCCCTGCTTCCTAAGTCATTAGTTCCTAGGTGGATAATGACATCCAGCTCTCCCTCCATTTTGTCTTCCTGGTGATCCCCAGGATCTTCTTCACCCCTCCATGCCATGGCACTTGGTGAGGCACCTCAGCTCCCTGTCCTCCCCTCGCATTTTCCTAGCTCGATCCTTGTATGATAGAGTCCCCACTAAGATTCACTTCCTCCTACTTTGGAGTCCACTGCTGTCCCCACTGAGGTCACCTCCTCAGTTGACCTCCACATCCTTCCCCTTCTCTTCTCTGGGTGCCTTTGTCTGGTTGTCACCGTTTGACAGTGTGGCATATGAGTTCAGGTGGAATAGGATTTGGGATGTGATTCTGCCTGACCATCCTCACCATCCCCAAGCCCACCGTTGTCCAAGTGCTCCTTATTCTTGGCATCCTTTGAGGCAGTGGCATTGGACTGAGTGGTCTCTGGAAGGGGTATAGGGTACTTCTGACCTGGTTTACCTCCAGTCTGAGTCTGGCAACCTTGTCCCACAGTCCAGAGAGATGCCTGCAAATAGGACAACACCTCAGTGTCCAGATGGTCTGCCTGAATATGGCTGCCCTACGTCCATTGCATGCACCACTTCCCACATTATTCTGTATTTATACAGCTATTACACTATTTGTGTAATTACACTATTATACCATTTGTCTGTTAGCTATTACACTAGTTGTCTATTTCTGAAGCCCTCCTTCTAGTTCCCCTAGACATATAGCTCTCCTTCTAGGTCCCTATGTTTGGTTTTAAAAGCCTTTTTCCTTGATGTCAGGTTTTGTTTTTGTAATTTATACTGCGGTAGCCCTGAGTGACTGAATTTGTATGTTACTGCAACATTGTTCCGAGGGTGGGCTTACTCCCTTTATGCCCCTCCTACTCCACAGCCCTGCTATTTCCTGTGCTTGGCTCTTGTCAATCAGATTTAACAGGGCATTTAATTAACAGTGGGGGCAGGGGAGGTGGACAAGAATTTGCAGCAAGTAAAACAGCATAGAAATAACAGCGTCACTTAAAGGGAAAGTCCTGTCTGCCTATTTTCTGTATATTGGTGTAGTTTGCAGTCATTAACAACGATTCCTTCTCTTGCATCTCCTTAATGTCATCCTACTTTAAATATAAATGAGGTTGCTTTACTCTGTTTTGCCCTGCTGTGAAAACCTGTTTCTCTCCATTGCAAATGTAATCCCTAGGTAGGCTATACCAAGGTCTACTACCCCTGCCTTGTGAGGCTGTGTGCAAGGTTGAGGGGCCTGGGTTCCCAAAATAACTTTAACTAGTTCTTTCCCAGACAGTACATTGTGAAGTGCTCTATCCAGAGTATAGTTTACGTGGGCTGGATTAACCCTGCATGCCCCTCTGGGATGGTATACCCACCCATGTTACCTTAAAGCCACCCCAAGCATGACCCAATAAACATTTCCCACAATTAACACATTTCATAATTACTGACTTACTCCCAATAATATGCTCCTGAGACAGGTATCTGTAAAACAAACAACAAGTTTATTTACAAGGGAGGTTTAGGAAGGTGAATTGGAATAGAGGTTAAGCTATTTACATTTGATTTAGATGGGTTTTGGTCTAGTTTGGTTTGATTCAACATTTTGCATTGTGAATCAGTTACAATCACTGTGGCCACCCACCAACCTCTGAGTAGTTATCTCCCTGACTATCTAGCTAGCTGCGTAATTATTAAACATATTTACAAGGTTTTGCCACACTGGTACCAGTTCCCATTTAGTGCAGAACCCCACCATCCCACACAACATGGATAACCAGAAACAGTGCAGCTGTACGTAGGCCAGCTAGTTTGGGCCCTTAAGAATTTCAAGAAGACTCATTTCAGTTGCATCCTTAAACATTAACTACGGTTTGCAGGATTTACCAACTTTAACTATTTACAAGTCCCTTTGTGGTGGTGCAGAACTGACCCTGCATTACTTACAATTAGATGTCTTCGTAGGTTTAGACAAGTCAGGATCAAGTGCATTCAGCACACATGCTCTATCCCTCGAGGTCAAAACGCAGGCAAGCCATCAGCTAGGCATGCCTAAACTAACTGCAAGGATTTTAAGGTTTGACAATGGAAACAGCATTTTAACTTTTGAAGCAGTGCCTCTCTGGGGTGAAATCACTCTTTACATTCAGCACATTTAATAATAATAATAAATTTATTTATAAAGTGTCTTATCAATTACCAAGGCGCTAACAATATAAAAACAGATCAAAATCATACAAACATCGGACATCAATTTAGTTAAAATACATAACTATAACAATAAGTCAGAAGAAAAAATTCAATTGGCTGAGAAGGCATTTGCCACAGAAGGTTTTAAGCCTGCTTAAATCCCTCCACAGTTGCGCAGTCCCATAACCGATGGGAGTAGAGAATTCCAAAGGGTGGGGCTGCATATAAAAAGCTCTTGCACCAGATGATTACAGATTCACCCTGGGATCTCTAACAACCCCTCATCAGCGAGCTGAGTGATCGACCAGGGCAGTAGGTGACCAGGAGCTCTTTCAGATAGTCTGGGCCCTGTCCATGTAGGGCTTTGAATGTCAGTAAATCAACTTTAAAGGTGATACGCCACTGTACTGACAGCCAGTGCAGTTCGCGATTTATACTGTTCAAGTCTACATCCAGCACATTCATGCATTCAGTGCATTTATAGGTCAGCACTTTTATTTAGCCACATCTGGAGCTTCAGTTGCATCTGTTACACAAGACCAGACAATGCTTGAAACTTGGCTTTTCACCACTTCATAGTTTCAGAGTTTCATAGTTTGTTGCCCAAGACATATCAGCCATTGGCCGGATACGGACTTGCCACATCAGTGGTGATGTTCCCATTTTTCTCCTTCATATAGTCATCCAGTCTGTGTTTAAAATTACCATTGTTGGAGACTCCACCACATTACATGGCAACTGATTCCATATTCAACCAACCTTTGATTATACCAGTTCCCCTTCTCTGTGTTCTGTATGTTTCACCTATAAGTTGGTGCGAGTGTAATCTAGTTTCCCTGATTCCTACTTCCTTCTTTCTAAGTCCTGCACATTCCCATAGAATATCATCATGGAAACATCTACATGCATAACACAGATCTCCTCTTAAATAGCGGTATGTCATGGAATATAGACCTAGATTACATAATCTATCCTTATATTTCAAGTCCTTAACGACTGTATTTATTTTGTGTATCTCGCTGTACCTTTTCTATTAATTTACTAGTTCCCACATTCTGTAGGGAAGCCAGGGGAACTCCATATTCAAGGAGTGGCCTTATTGGTGATCTGTACAAGGCAACCCAATGTCCCTATGTCTACTTTTATATTCCTTAATATATTTCCCATCACACTCTTTGCTTTTTAACCATGTCGGTATTATGTTTACTAAATGTTAAGGTGTCTGTTATGGTTACTCCCACTTGACCACAAGTTGGCTCTGGACTGAGCTTGTGGCTTGACTCAGTGCCTTTACCATGACTTTAGCTGGGCTGAGCCTCCAGCAAGACTCACTACCCTTTCCAGACTTTGCTAGTTAGCAAACAGACACAGTGAACTCTTTTGACGCAAACACTTGCACTTGGCAATACACGTTAACTGTAGCCCTCTAGGCTCTATCAACACAGAACTTGCACTAGCAATAAACTGCATACTGTAACTCTCAAGGTTCTTCGACACAGCACCTGCACTTGGCAGCAAATGGTTTCTGTAGTGCTCTAGGCTCTTTTAGCACAGCACTTGCACTTGGCAGCAAATGGTTTCTGTAGCTCTCTAGGCTCAATAATACGACATGCAGTCCTGTGTGGCCTTCGCTGGCACTTGCAGCTCCCATGGACAAAATACTGGACCTCACAGGCAAAGTTAGGAAGAGTCCGGCTCTGAGTACTCCCTTGCAGTCCTGTAGGCACTTTCAAATCGGACACATTTATACACTTTTGAATTAGATCATCCACGATCACTCAATTGGTGGGTGTCCACCTCTCTAAGTGTTCATCAGATGCAGAGTGCAGATGAACAGTCACTGTCAGTGTGCTCTGGGCTTCTCTGCCCCTTAAAGACCTTTTCAAAGTTGCACTTGAAAAAACAGTTTACTCACTCAGATGTCTTTGCAGAAATTGCATTCCTCCTTCTGAGGTTTCAGGCTTTCATCAATGCTCTCACCATTGAGGCAGGTTTAGCTCTGTCACAGCTGGCTTCATCAGGTTACTGGCTCACATTTTCCCTCTGTGTGGAAAGGTTCTGGCTAGCCCTGGAGGACATTCTCTGGCAACCCACAGGTTAGTGGCTTTGCTTCAGGCAGCCACTTATTTCCTCCTTGGCAGAGGAAAAGCCCCCGTGGAGGCTTGGACTGGATCACTAGGCCCATTTTGCACTGCTGAGGGCCTGAACCCTACCCTGTGGGGTGCTCCTACGATTGCTCGCACAGCCAGAAAATACTGTCTTTATGGAGCTCCTCTGTGGCGTGCCGGGTCATAATGTCGTACTCTTAATAGCATCACGGCATTATGGTGTAACCAGACTGTGCACTCTCCGGCGTTGGACCCCAGGTTAGAATCCTTAGTGGGGGTCCAGAATTGTGCAGACCCCATAACTAGGGGGTGTGGGGCAGAGCCCCCACAGAACAAAAGAAAACAGGAATTGCACTTAACGCACTTATGTCAGACGGCATTCTCCATGCGATCATATTGACCCCGTGCCTCTCTGTGGCTCCCTATTGTGCTGAAGCTATCTGTTGCTCCCACTATGATTGGCTGAAGTGCTTGTCAATCACAATAATGAATTATTCATTAAGCTCACTCAATGCAAATAGGCTCCCTGGTTTGGTGCCTGAAATAAGGTCCCTGAAGATTCTCTATAAACACTTGGTAGTTTCCCATGAGCTCTGACAAAATGCCCCATTAGTCCTGGCTTGAAATTCCAACTTTCCAGTTTACTTTTACTGCTCTAAAATGGCTGCAGAACACACAGTCCATGTAGCAGATTCACACAATCCCAAAGCAAAGTCCTGGTGCACCCAGAATGATTATTATATTTGCCCACTTGCCCCACAGTTCAATAGTCCCTTGAGAGCCTCTTAAAGGAAAACTGTCCACAACAGTGGAGGCAATCACCAGAGCTGCCAAAACACCTGATTACAACAACGTACATGGTTTAAAATAAATGCAGCTAACCTTTCTCTAGTTATTTAGCTTTTAATAGTTCTCCTGGATGCACCATGTCAAAACTGCCGCTGCACAAAGATGGAGTGTGCCCCAAGCATCTATTCTGTGCCAGAAGGCTCGTACAAATATTGACGGTATCTACACCAGAGGGAAAATAACTATTGTGGCATGTAGAGGTATGAACTGAACCTCTACAGCCAATTCAGTAAGCAGACCATGTAAGGTACTTAAAATAATTAGTAAATTTGCAGCCCGAGTTCAGGCATGCACAGTAGCACCTAGTGCTTTGAGTTTAGTACGCGCAGTAGCACTAGGTGCTACTGCACATGACCAACTCAGGGCTGCAACTTTACGAATTATACAAATTACAAATTACGGTACTCAGAGACCAGAAGAGGGGCACAGGAACCACTGTATTACCTCCCGCTAGATCGCAAACCAAGTGGTTGGGAGATCAAAGGTCCGTTCTGCAATCTCCGTGGACACCAGAGTGCCTAAACAACTAAGCGGGATCTGCGTTCAGCTCCTGAGCCCAACAAAGGGCTAAACTTAAACATGGGGCTGCCAGGGGTGGGAGGCACCTGAGCTCTGGTATGAAAACTGGGGATCTTCAGACAAATGGAGGCACTCCATAGATGGAAGCGGAGAAAAGGGAGATGTGGGCCATAGGTAAGAGCAATTGGGGGGTGTTACACAAAGGTCATGACCCCACTTATGAAAGGCATCATAGGAGCTGGTGATGCATACATGCACAAGGCAGCAGAGGTTACATGCACACAGTTCTGTTACATGTCTTGTGAAGTCCCTGTATTCTCTAAAGCATTTTTTCTAACTCAGATACACTTTAAAGTACAGAAAACAGCAGTGTATTTACTATTCTTTGAAAACTTTCATAGCCAGCATAAGACAGAACATAGGGACTGTAAAGGACAGCAACCATGCTGACTAATACAACATAACCACTGTAAGCTTTAGCACCACAACATCATAACATTTCTGGATGCCTTACATGAGTCATGAGTCAAACAGGTTTTCACACCGGATGTAAGTACTTTTATTTGCATTTAAATCCTGAGGAATTAGATGGGTGCAATAGAGGCAATCATTGTGCATGCCTACAAACTACATAGGGAACAGAATAAAAGGCTGAGGGGACTTTCCCTTTAAATAACACCAAAATAGGTCTCAAATTTTCAACAGCCCACTAAAAGCACACCAAGATAGGTTTGACTTTGAAGAAATAGGTTTCTAATTCAACTAAATAACAGCCTCACTTAAATCACCCCAAAATAGGTTTCACATTTTAACAGCCCCAAAACAATTCCCTGTTAGTCCCTTATAAAAGTAAAAATCAACCTGCTACCAAGAGAGATCAACAATAAACAGTAAAAGGAGCAATAAAAGCAGCAGTGGGCAGTTACTGCACTGACACGAATCTGATTCCTTCCCTTTTCAGCCTTTTTATTTATTTTATTTAATGACACAGTATGGCAGTTATAAGTTCCTACCTGTTCTCAAATTCATCCCAAGCAAATTTGATAATGATATATATGTATGTATATATATATATTTTTGGCTGTATGACCAATATCCTCTGGGAAACTGGTGCCTCAGGGCATTTGCTTTGGAGTTCTTTTGTAGTTCTTTTCCTTCTATTTTGGGCTCCTCATGGCCCAAACAAATAACATTCGCAAGGGGTGTCTGGCTCCTCTCCTGGGCTAAGACACAGATATGGCACACTGATGAGTCCAAATGAGGGCCAAATACGTGTTTGTGTCTGTTGTTCTTAGCCATTGCTGTTTGCACTGTGAGGCCTTCCGCACCATGCAATTCTGCTTAAAGTTGAGCCAACCCAAATTCTTTCATGGGGATTTGCATATGTTTCCCATGATGGGGATGTTATTTGTTTGTTTCTTTCACAGAAAAGGTGGTGGATTCATGGATCGGCCTAACTCAGGAAGTGGTGGATATGAATACAGTGCAGGGCTTCAAACAGGCATGGGATAGGCATGAGGGAGCAATACAGATGAGTATGAATAGATAGGCCATTGACAGAGTAAAGGCCTATGGCACATTCATAAGGTAGAAAAGGAATAGGCAGACTGGATGGGCCTTGCGGTCCTTATCTGCCATCAACTGCTATGTTTCTATGATGCTTTGCATTATTGGAGTATATACAATTGTGTTTTCTTTCAAATTTGGCTGTGGCCAATGTTCTCCGGATAACCCATGCCTCAAGGCATTTGCTCTGGGGTTTTGTGTTCTTTTCCTTCTCTATTTTGGGCTCCCCATGGCCCAAACAATAACATCTCCTTTAAGGGGTGGCTGGCTCCCTCTTCCTGGGTTAAGACACAGATATGGCACGCTGATGAGTCCAAATGAGGATGGAACACGTGTATGTGTCTGCTGTTCTTAGCCTTTGCTGATTGCATTGTGAGGTCTTCCGCACCATGCAATTCTGCTTAAAGCTGAGCCAGACAAAATTCTCTCATGGGATTTGCATATGTTTCCCATGATGCTTTGCATTATTGGGGTATATGCAATTGTGTTTTTCATATTCATATATATATATATATATATATATATATATATATATATATATGTAGTAAAACGTTAATACTCAGTTAGGGTCAAAGTGACAAAATTGGGAAATGAGGTGTTGGGAACACCCCACCTCACAAACCTTGTCCTTCTCAAATACTAACGCTCTTCCCATTCTCATAAAGTATACACATTTGACCTTATTTACAGATGGAAGGGGTGAGCATTAGCTTAAGAAGGTACACTTCTGCAAGACGTTTTAATTTGTACTAGTCATAAATTAAATCATTTGTGTGCTAGAATCACCGAATACAAACAGTCATATAGGAGATTGAGCCGTGGAAGGAATTTTGGCAAATTTACGATATTATGTTCCTATCAGTCTGTCACCAGTTGCACAAATAAATAAATCACACATTAAAATATGCTCACATTGTCACATTAATTGAAAGGGTTTCCAAAATATGCACTAACCTAAATGTGGTTATACTAATATTGTACACATAGAAAGCACATCAAATTACAGTATATATTTTTTAACCCCACCCTAAACTTGAACTTGTGCATAGTCACCAATAACTCCCAAGTCATTTATAATTCTTAAGAAAATGTTAGGTGATATAAATTGGTACTGCTGTTCACTTATTACCTATAATAATAGTCCCCAGCTTGCTTTTCCTACGCAAGAAAGTACTGTACTTCAGCTTGTCAGGCAGTGCCGCTCATCCTGTCACGGAAGACTACCGACTGCTTGAAATGAAAATAATAAGATGAATCCTAACACAAGCATCTTCAAATGTTGAGGTCACAGTTTAAAAACAATATAAAAAAGGTGCATACCAGCAGCAAATGTTCAGAATTGACAAATGTTTGTTTCTCTTGCCCTGGTTAACCTGCCGGACACAGATTTATAGCTTTTAATGCCCTCTTTAATTTTGCCCACTGATCCTCAACTCCCTATAGTTCCCTATCCCTGCCTGGGTGTCTCTGAGGCATTCTTCCATTTCTTAAAATCTGCCCTCCTGAAGTCTATGACCCTTATCCTCGTGCAGTTCGATTCTATCCTGTTTCCTATATTAATCCACACCCACGTATAGTCACTGGTCCTCAGGTGGTCCCCCTCTGTGACATCAGCAATACTTTCCCCATTTGTCAGTACCAAGTCCAGAGCGCCCTCTCACAAGTGGGTTCCATTACAAGTTGCCTAAGGAATGCCCCTGCAGCATGCCCAGGATGTCCCTTCTCCTGGCTGTTGCCATAGCTGGGAGGCTCCAATCCACGACAGTAGATTGAAGTCCCTACTAGTATCACCTCTCCTTTGCAGTGCCATCCTATGGATTGCTTCCATCATTTTCCCATTCACTTCTTCCTTGTGCTGGAGGTCTGTAGATTACTTCTGTGTGAATAATGGCCCCTTTCCTCTTCTCCAGGGTGACCACAGTACTTCTGCCCCCCCTTCCTTTATATTTCTGTAGCCTTTATGTTGTACCTTACATAAGAGCTACTTCTCCCCCTTCTACCTGCCCCATCCATTCTGAATAGAACATAACCTGGTATGGCCATATCCCGATCCTGGTTTTCCCTGCACCAGGTCTCTGTAATGGTGACTAAATCCAGGTCCTCACGCTGGCCCGCTTTCACCATGGTGGCCTTCTAGGTCTGCAGTCTTGTTGCCCAGACTATGAACATTCGCACACATGGCTTTCCAGAATATGCTGCCACCCCCTCCTTTTTCACTCACTCATCATCTTAGCTTCATTCTTGTCTTCTGCCCCTGGATTTCATTCTTTTTGGTTTCTTTGTGGTTTTTCTCACTCTGGATTCCCATAGTTGACCTCTTGAGATTGTTGGGGGCAGTTTATGTCTCCCTGCCTCATTCCGCTTCTTTCACTAGTTTAAATGCTTGCCAATGTAGCATTTAAACTGCTCACTGAGGACCATGATTCCTGTCCTGGGTGGATTCATAGGATTCATAGGAAGATACTGAGCTGAATGGACTTCGGCCCTATATGCTCGCCATGATCATCTAATTTCTAATCTGATACATATTCCTATCCCACTTGGATTTGAACTCAGCAATAGATTTGCTAGCTACAATCTCCAAAGGCAGTGCATTCCAAGCTGCAGGCAGTCACCTCTGTAAAGGTCCTTATCCCTCCAGGTGGGCCCCAATTCCTAGTGAAACTAAAACCCTCCTCTGCACTATGCATTAAACCATGCATTGAAAGTTCCTGGTAAGGAGAATCCTGTCCACCTCCCTGTCATAGACAGGTAGCACTTCTGGAGAAGGTCACAGATCATGCCACTTTTTATTTAACCAGAGAGACACACTAGCTGAAAGCTTGTTTACAGGTGTGACTTGGGAGCACGAGGAAGTTGAGTGACTTGCTCAGGGTCACACACAGCATGAGTGGGGCTGTGGGATTGAAACATAGGTCTCCAGGTTTTCAGCTCAGTGCCTTAAACCACTGCACTATACTGCCTCCTCATTGCCTATATACTTGCCTAAGACCCTCCCCAAATTCCTGAACTCTTCCTGTACTACGGCAGGCTCATCCCTAGGTAGGTCATCTGTCCTCAAATGAGCAATGACATCTAGCACTCCTCCTTTCCTGCTGCCCAAGTGATCCTTTATGTTTCTTAAGCATTCCTACATAAGGAGCCCAATGGCCCATCAAATTGAATGACTTTGCCTGTGGTTTTGTGGGCAGCATGTGGTACTCACCATGCCCCAAAAACAGGACTTAAACTGCACAAGCCAAGTGTCTTTTGGATGCCTGGTTCCATTACTGCCACCATCCTCCCTCTCTCATTAGGCACCTCTCTTTCCTTAGGGTTGGGCCTTCCTCCCTAAGGCACTTTTGATCTAAGAGGATCTCATCCATGTGACACCTTTAGGGTTACACAGACACATAGAAAATGATGGCAGAAAAAGACCCATGGTCCTTACAGTCTGCCCAAGTTCCTTGTTTAGCTCTGGGACCTACTGTCCTTCCGGAGTCCTAGCCCTCCCCAACCACCACCCCACCATTCTCCTCCCAGTTTCTGCCACCTGAGCAAGCACTATACCCTTCATTCTGTCCCAAATATGCTTGAAACTACCAACAGTTTGTGCGCTTTACCACTTTGGCTGGTAGCCTGTTCCATGGACTCCACCACTCTTTCTGTAAAGAATTGTAAGCCCCCTTAAAGGAAGGACTTATGCTTCTATTTAGGTATCCCTTTCCCTTCCTAACCCCCTCGGGACAGGGAATTTTTAGTGCTTTGGGGATGTTGGCTGCTAGATGCCTCAAGGGGCAGTAGAGAGTAGGTTTAGGGAGTATATAATGGAACCAGACAGGAAGTCTCGGGCCTTTCCAGCTCAGGCATTAGGACAGGAGTGGAAGGGAGTGGCTGGAGGAGCAGAGTTAGGTGGGCAAATAAGGGAGCTTGACAGTCCGGGTGGGCCAGTAGGGAGGACCCCCAAAAATGAAGAAAGTGCGGTTTCACAGCATTGTGGCGATGAGGAGCTGGGTGAATGGAGCTCCATGGGGAGGTATGGTTGGCCAGGTCCCATGTCATTGGGACAGGGAATGTAGGTGGCCATGTGGGGCCAGGAAAGGTAGGAGCCCTATGGGAGGAAGCCAGTGGTGTGGCTCTCCCATACCTGGTGTGGCAGGGGTGGCCTGGGGGACAGAGGGAGCCAGGGGACCCTTCACCCAAATATGGGGCCTGCTTGGAGGTCAGGTCCTGGGGCACCGGCACATGGAGGCTGGGCAGGTCACAGGCCGTAATGGCAGGCCTTGGAGGGTGGCCTCAGCTGGAGCTTAATGCAAGCCTAGGGAGGTGCTGGAGCATATGTGGGCCCGGCAGGGATCCCCGTGAGAGGAACAGCAGGAATCAGAGCAGCTTTGGGGCCACTAGTTGTTGAAGGCAGGCTGTTCAGAAAAACCTGGGTGGTGGCAATGCCCAGTAAATACCCAGTGACAGGACAGCCAGTGTATGGGGCTAGAGTACTGGAGTAGGGCCAGGTATTGGGGCCGCTGCACCAGTGGGCGGTATAAGATGAGAGGCTGAGCTAATGGAAGGAGCAGGTGCTGAAAGTGTAGCACCAGCACAGAACCATGCTTGAGTGGGTTATGGGGCCTGGTTCGAAGGAAACTTCCTGCACCCCTTCTGGCATGGGCCAGTGCCCAGGGTCCAGGTGGGAACAACTCCACTTTCCCGCACTGAAGTTGGGGGACAACCAGTGCCACTGAGAGAGTGGGTAGCACAGCAGTAGAGAGAAAAAGGGTTTGGCTTACCAGATCCAGAGAGCCAGGATATTGAAGGTATCTGAGTTGGGAGGTCTTGGGTAAAGCATCCGAGAGAGAGAGTAGAAAATCCTTGCTTGTTACTGTCTTAAAGCCATCGTTTCTACTGCTCTAAATGTCCAGCCAGTATGTCTGTAAAAGTTTCAATAAGTCCCATGGAGCTGCTTTATTTATTTGAATGAAGTATGACCCCAGATTGCTGCAATCATTTGCTGTGCAGGAGCTAAATAAAGAAGCTAGTTGGGAGAAGAATAGTCATGAGTGCTTTATTTAAACTGAAGGGGAAGCTAATGAAATGGAAACCTTTTTCCCTTTCTTTGCTGCTGAATTAATTTCTCATAAGTTTGATTCAGATGAAATTTCCATCCGCCCTTAGGCGAGACCGAGGGGCTCTTGGGGGCTCTAGAGAGTCAGGAGATGTGCAGTGTGGAGTTCCTGGTCCCATGTGCTTGCATTCAGGGAGAATCCAGATTCTATGGGTGAAGGTGAGAGTGCACAGGTGATAAATGATGCCAGGACGGTAGGCCACATCTTTTCCTGCCTTGTATGGGAGTGCATTTCTCTGTGACTTGGCACTTGAGGTGACCCCTTCTTATATGCTCCTGGAAGATCTGTGAAGTTATATGTAACTATATAAGTCAGTGGCTCAGCAGGTAGCACACTCACCTCGGAGGCGGAGATCTGAAGGCTGTGGGTTCTATCCCACAGCAGGCACTTGAGTTAATATCCCAATACTGACACTGCAGTGCCGTCTTTCAGATGAGATGTTAAACCGAGGTCCTGTCTACCTGTTCTGGTGGTAGCTCAGGTAGATGCTAAAGATCCCATGGCACTTCTTGAAAAGAGAAGTTTCTCCATGTCCTGGCCAAATTTCCCCTTTCACTAAAAATACCACCAACAGCTTAATCTGGTTCAAGGTCAGTTTGCATTCATCTGTATCCCCTCCCTGGGTCGTGCCTGAAAATAGGCAGAATTTCTCTAGTGCACTTACCTGGTCAACAAAACTAAAAATTAAAAATAAATAAAATATGCCCTTGGACAGGGGCTGGGGAGGGGTTACACTATGGGGCTCGTCCAGGATATTCTCTGAACCCCAAAATGTCACCAGACCCCAAAGACTTGCAGTCCAGTGTGTTGCCAGGCTTCCCAGCCTGGTTGGGCCCTGTGGCGTAGCAGAGAAAACAAAATAGCTGTGGGAGTAGGCCTGGAGCAGGCATAGGCCTCAGCATGCTGGTGTGGTGTGCATGCATGACCAGCTGGTCACGTGACCCAGAGCAGGGTTCCGATTGGAGGATGGCTGAGAAGGAGCTACAGCAACTGCAACAAGAAGCACAATCTTAGGTGAATCGGAGAAAGTGGAGCTGAGGGAGTGAGTGACCAGAAGCAGGAGAACAAAGTCGGCTAGAGAAATGGGAAAGAAAATATTTTTCCTGTGTGCATCCACTGTCAGGCAAGTAAACTGGCTGCCAAATAAAACAAACAATTGAATCATCTGTTTAAGCAATTCTTAGCTGTTGGTACTGGGAGGTTGGACAGAATTAAGCAAGCATCCACCATGGATTGGCGGCACGCTGTGGCTGGCAAGAATGAAGAAGGGCCCAAAGTAACTCCCAGGAGTAACCCTAGCCATGTTTCCTGCCTCACTACTCTCCTGGCTCTGGAAAGCTTGGGGAAAGGAAGAAAATGAACATTGTGTGAGGTGTGTGGGTTTAGGGAAGCAGTTGCCAGGTTGCCTGTATGTCCATACGTATAGGGGTATACCGCCACTACAGCGACATCCGCACAGCAAACTCCCCACCATGCCCAAATTAGCAGTGACAGGAGTTTTGTGTCAAGACACTTTAGTGCGACGGGGTTAAATATCTAACTCCACTGTCTGTGCGATATGGAGTTAGATATCAATAGTAAGGGAGGGTGAGGGGCACAGCCACCCCTCCCACATTCTGCATCGCGATGTTGCTGGTCGACTGGGGGTCGGTCGTGGTCAGGGGTGTTGATGGGTTACCGGAACTGTAGTGGACATTGCGGTCGGGGTTGTTGCACCAGTGTCATGTATCCCTGTATAGGCATGTTGCCAGTTCCACATTTGGGATGTTCCTCCAAGTTCCACTGCCAGCCCTTTGTGCTGTGGTCACCAGCCAGAGGGATTCAGGAGGGTTTGAGAGACTTTCCTGGGAGAAAGCACTCATGCCCAGGTGGATGAAATAAGAAGTGAATCCCCAGATGTGATTGTGGAGGCTGTAGAGGAGGAGGTGCAGGAGCACAAGTTAAAGAGAAAGGTGACGGGAGTACAGCCATCTGCCCCCAATCCACACCCGACTACTGGCTATCCCAGTGGCAGAAGGAAGGGCAGGGCCTCAGACAACTGGCCAGAGATCCTCCAGGGCTCAGGGGCTCTTTACCACGGCCCTTGTCTGGCAGTAGCCCACAGGCCCTGTTGACCAAGTCAGAGCCTACATTGGGAGCCAGGCTTAGAATCAAGCCTACTGGAAGTGGCTCGAGCCTGATCCTGCACCAGCAGCAGCAAAGAGAGTACTGGTGATCAAAACGAGTTAGAGGAGCTGAATGAGGAGAAATATATTAGCAGTACTTTTCGGTTCCAGGACTATCAGGTGGCTAGGGCAATTTCAGGTCTTACCTTTACCCTGTGATCACCTAGTAGACAACACCCACAGCTACCGGTCTGGGCTAAGACTCTCCAGATTTGGAGGACAGGTTGAATTCTAGTGATCTGTTAAACTTGAAGTATCGACGTGGGATATGGCTACCAATGGGACAAGCCAGGAGGACCAGTGCAAGAGACCTGCCAGAGTGGAGCCAAGCCAAAAGGTGGATCTGCAGGAGGCTATGGTACAGTATTCTTATATGAGCTATCCCTATGTGCCAGAACGGATATGGGACACCATCGAGGAGATGAGGGAGGAATGGATTTTGAGGAACAGATGGAACGCTAAAGAATCGTCCCAGTGGAGGAGATGCCCTGTCTCAGCAGTTGATTCAGCAGGCATGGTTGATGTGTCACACAGGGACCTGGTCTGGCCTAACGTTATTCAAACATTTTGCCTTGGTCCGGGACTTGGCTGGGACTCGGACCAAATATTACCTTCTGGACTGAGATTCCTTCGGGATGTGACCAAGCCACATCCAGAATTTACTTCTCTCAGGTGGTGGGCCCACAACCTAGGCCTTCTGGAGTTTTGGACTTATGAATTGTGCCTGAACAGTTGCTCTATGGAGCAGAATTACGATGACTGCATACAGTTCTTATTCTTAAAGTCAGAGCCATTGAATTTGAAAAATAATGTTGTTTTAATTATGCTAAAATGTTTGGTTCAAAAGATAAGGGAGACTGGTGAGAGGATGTGTGAGTGAATGTGTTAGAAAGTGTGGTTTAGGGACTGTACACAGTGTAACTTGTTTTAAAATTGGTGGAGGTATTTGGGGTATAGCTGAACTGTTAGAAATCTACCTCATTACTGTTGATGCAAATGTTTAATACTGAGGTTTAATCATTATGAAAATGATTGAGATTGTCTTTTGATAAAAGAAATAATGAAGGTTGTTCCTAACCATTTAGATTATCTCCTCATGAGGTAGGTTTTAGGGTTTTAGAAGTGCATTGGGCTAGGGAGGCAGCTTGGTGGTGCCTGTGGCCAGGCATTGTCGTCTGTTACCAGAAGGCTGGGGAGTGCGATGCCTAGTCTGATGGGAGGAGATCATCACTGGGCCCTTGCCATCATTTCACTTTGGCTGATAGACTGTTCCATGGCTCCACCACCCTTTCTATAAAATAACTGTAAGCCACCCTTAAGGGAGGGGCTTATGCTTCCATTTAGGCATCCCTTTCCCCTGAAGGTGAAGATGAGAGTGCACAGGTGATTGAAGATGCCAGTAAGGTAGGCCACATCTTTTTGATTGGAGGATGACCACGAAGGAGCTACAGTGGCTGCAACAAGAAGCACCAAGAACATGTTTTCCTGAACCTCCGTCCCTGTTAGTTTCCAATCATGTCCACGTGACTGGGAGTTGTTATTCCAGCTAAATAGTTCCCATGAGTTCATTTTGTTATTTCCTTTTACGAACTTGAAACTCCTGTATCATATCTCCACCTCTCTCTCTCAGGTCTCCAGCAAGTACATATTCAGTGCCTTGAGGTGCTCCTCATAGGACCTGTCCTGTTGGCACTGAATCAAGTGCACTGTGATGCACTTGGGGAGTACGAACAGAAGAGCAGGGTACACCCTAGCTGGGGAGGAAATTAAAGTAATAGAACAGGGGAGATCTGGGGATCATAGTCTCTCGAACCTTAAGGTAGGAATCCAATGTAGTAGGGCAGTGGGAAAGGCTCATGGAATATTGTGCATAGGCAAGAGTCATTACTAGCAGAAAGAGGAGGTAATAATACCCTTTACAAAGCCATGGTGAGGCCACACCTGGAGTATGGGGCTTAGTTCTGGAGGTCACATCTCTGCAAGGATATAGATGCATAGGAAAGGGTTCAGAGAAGGGCAAACCAAGATGGTGCAGGTATGTAGGGAAAGTCATATGAGCAGAGGTGTAAGGAACTGGATCTGTACATGCTGGAGACAAGGCAGGAAAGGGAAGACATGATTCAAAATTTTAAATATGTAAAGGCTCAATAAAGTGGGAGAAGAGGGTTTACTTAAGAGGAAGGAAGGATCAAACTAGAGGGCACAGCCTCAGACTGTAAGGAAAAAGATACAGGGGCGATGTGAGAGGTGTTTCTTCACAGAGAGAGTGGTGGAGCCCTGGAACAGACTACCAGACAGAGTGGTAGGGCTTAAATTGGTGGAAGAATTCAAGAGGCATGGGACAAGCATATGGGGCTGAGTATCGGGTGGAGGGCGGGGTTGGCAGGGACGGGAGGTGTAAGGGCATGAGTATCAGGTGGAGGGCGGGGTTGGCAGGGAGGAGGTGGTGGGGAAAAACGGCATACCAGATAGGCCGGTATGGTCCTTTCTGCTGTCAAGCTTCTATGATTCTATGATTCATTTTCATCACCCTGCACTGAACCGTCTCCAGCCAATCCTTTCTTTCCTGAGATGGGGCCTCTAGAACTGTGCACCATGCTCCAGGTGTGGCCTCACTAAAGATAGAAACATAGAAACATAGCACTTGGACAGCAGATAAGGACCGCTTGGCCAACCCAGTCTGCCCTTTTTCCCTACCTACATTGTTACCATAGACTGTACTTGATCTACTGCTCTTTCTCCCTCCCCTTGCTTTCCACTGTGATTCCCTTGTGCCTATCACATGCATTCTTGAACCCAGCCACTGTCTTCGCCCCACTACCTCTGCTGGAAGATTGTTCCAGGAGTCCACCACTCTTTCTGTGAAGAAGTTCTTCCTCACATCTTTCCTGAATCTGCCCCTTCAGCTTCATAGCATGGCCCCATGTTCTTGAGCAGCTTTTCTTCTGAAAAATACTCACTCCTGTACCTTATTTACCCTGTGAGGTATTTGAAGATCTCATCATATCCCTCTTCTAGAAAGGCAATGAAGGAAGGCACCACGTCTTGAACAATTGTCACAGTTCCACTTTTAATATAGCACAAACTGGACAAAATGAACAATTAGTGGTACAAGGAAGCTGAACTCACACACCACCAGGCACCAAACATCCAACCGTTTCACTCAACAGAGCCTCCTCAGGGATCTACAGTATGTGTTGCTGCAACTAGTGCTCCTTAAATAGTAATTACCCATTTGCAAGATTAGAGACAACAAATGCTAATTTGAATGAACCTAACACACTAACAGATGACAGAAATGATGGTCCCTCTGTTCCTAACATTCATACTGTGTATTTGGAATTGGAAAATGTGCCCCTAAAGTGAGGCTAATCCATTGGAACCTCACAAGTTTACAAGCGTATAAAATAAATAATAAGGTTCCGAGAGGACTGTGAGTGATTAAATGGCCTGGATATGGACTTGATGATGAAGTCTTTATTACGGATTGGGAAGAACAAATGCAAACTGCCTCTGTGTTGTTCATGTGCTGTATTATTAGAGACTATATAAGACAACAGCAGAAGATTTGACCCTTGTTACAAGAATTAGAGATCAAGTTTCTTGCATTTAAGGAAGAGAGACCTTTGGTAAATATGAGGTGAAACTGAAGGTGGTGCTCAAGAAACAAGATGATAGGGTAAGGGCAATTAAAGTTCGCAACTTTGAGCGAGATTGTCTAGATTACCTAATGCATGTTTTTACGTGAACTGGTGCAAATAAGATCTCAAAAATAAAAAGCGAGAAACTACAAGGACAAAAATCCATTTTAAAATGTTCCAACACCAGTTTTCAATCCACTTCAGAATCAGAGCTTGAATCGGGGACGACCAATCAGAGGAGGACACATCAGGAGTCAACAGCCAATTAGGAAAGCCAGTGAGGTTTGCTGAAAGCAGAGAACAAGGAGGGGCGGTCGGGAGAACTAGGACAAGGACAGACAGTTTCATTTGAGCAAGAAACAGAAGCTAAAACAATGAGAGGCAGGAAGAATTAAAAGTAAATGTGAATCTTTCCAGCTATCCTTACACAAACTCAGCTGGCAGTACTCAATAAGGGTCTGAGCTTTGTTCCGTCCTTTAAAGCCAATTAAGTTTGATCGTTTTCTTGATGTTAAGAGACTCATGAGGAAATGAAATCTAAGGGTGTACTTTGGTAAGAAAAATATAGATTCTTTGGAGAGTTCTATACTTAATGCAGCAGCACATGATGTGTTTCCAGTTGAACAACTGGGGACTCTTTGGGAGGTGCTAGCTATATAGATAAAGACTGTGCCCTACTTTCAAACCACGATCTAAATTTAGCCTCCCAAGAACAGAGTGGTTACAATTTTGAGGAACTGTGTATACGAGATATGGAGAAACTTTTAATGAAACATCTGTTCATAATAGTTTCTATAACATCACAAATGAGGAAAAGGATGCTTTAAAGGAGTTGAGAGTAATGTGAATATTACTATCAAACCTGCTGATAAGGTGGGAGCGTTGTTTTAAACACTGATGATTATGTGGGAGAGATAATTAAACAACTATCAAATGAATTGTTTTATACAATATTGGATAAAGATCCCACACAGTTGTTTAAATGGCAGATTGATGTGGTTTTGAATGAGGCACATTCACTGGGTATTATTTGTGATGACACATTTGAATTTCTACAGGTGTCACACCTGGTTTGTCCAGTCATCTACGCTCTGCCAAAAGTACATAAGAGCTTGAGAATCCCCGGCAGACCCATAGTTTCTGGTATTGGCTCACTTATTGAGCCATTATCACAGTACGTGGATGCCCACATCAGGGATATTGTCAAACAACTGCCATCTTATATTAGGGATACTACAGAGATTTTGGGTGTGCTGGGGAACTCAGTTGGAACATGAGTGGATTTTAGTTTCTATGGATATAGAATCATTGTACACTAATATACCACATAATGGTGATTTAAAGGCAGAGCGTAGATGGCTGGACCGTGC